>JANUSC010000029.1:0-1487577 GCA_025200525.1 Camellia lanceoleosa | reverse complement strand
TCCTTGCCGAGGCAGATCAAACATGACGGTAACTCGGCAGGTTGTGGCCGGCGACGCTGCTGAAGCCGTAGCGTTTCACCCCACAGATGAAATTGTCACAAGATACCGTGACCGCCGGCCGTCAGCCAAGACATCCACTGGCTCAACCGTACCAAGCTCGTGGAGCCTACTACTTCTCGAACTAATGGGGGATGATAGGTGATTCCAAAGGTCTCTGTGATGTATCTCGCTTATGGAATGTCACCACCACCAGCCTCTAATTCCTATGTCAAGTTTAATCTCAGATTCTCACGTCAGTCAAATTGTCATCGAACTCTCAAATTGGTCCTGAGATACCTCCAACTATGGCAACGGCGACAAACCAAGCTCGATTAGGGTCAGGCCAGAGATGAAAAAGATTAATATATTTATCTTTATTAGTCAATCAATAAGCAGAGAGCTGAAAGCTCAGAGAATGAACAACAACAGACATCTGCAAGTGAGTGTCCAAAAAGTTTAGATAATTTTTTCCCCACTCCTACCGAGGGCAATTCAAATACTAATCGAGAATCGGACAGCCTCACACGCTAAATATTTTCCAAATTTTACATCCTGAAGGGATCAAAATCCATGTCAGACCAAACATCCGCTATAGCATCCAGCAAGAGGTTCTGCTAACGCACTTTGTACAGGGTCTTTCATGCTCTATATGCTTACCGTTCAAGGCATTGCAAGATCCGCCGGGGCGGGACACCTGGCTCCCGGAGCGTCAGCTTCCCGAGAATCTCCTCACACCTTATGATGTCACTGCATCGGCGCATCTATCGTTATCGGCCATGCCAATCGATAATTGCTTCCCACTTTCGCATTTAGGTGCAAAGATTTGATTGGATAACGGTTATCTCCTCCTCCCCACTTCGCAAAGTCCGGCTACTACTACTTGTTGATTTTGGAAGATACAGACAATGTTTAGTAATGTGTTGTATGTGAAATCATCAGGCTGTTTGGTACATTTTTGGACGTATGGCATTTGGCACACATTTTTGGGCATCCGTGAATCTGCCTTGCACATTCTCGACTTGGGTGTCGAGTCACTTTTTGTTTTGTCTTGAGTCTCTGCCTTCATTGTCTGAAGTCAGCCCTTTTTGTTTAAGGGTCTCGGTCTAATTGTAAGTTTTAGTCAAATTCTCTTTTGTATAGAATACTAGGTGACTTCTTGGTTGTTGCCTCGGAGCAACCGCTTTTGTTTTGTAAATTACTTTTTTTTGCTTTCTTTGGTCCGCTTCCACTGCGGGTCCGCCCACTGTGGAGCCGGGCCACATCCTCGAAACCCCGAATGAAATAAATTGTGGCTACCGTGTTTCCATGTTTATTGATTATATCATTAAGCAATAGTTGTGCCGCAGAATTTAATGGGGGTGACAACACATTCTACCGCTTCTTTTGTGCTCTTAAAAATTATCCGTTTTGACTTAAGTTTTTCAAACCTTTTAAGCATCAAGGGTGCAAGGAAAGTGTTCTAAGAGGAAGAAATTTCTGCTTCTTACAAAGTTTTGATCATTTTGAAAGAAAGAGAGGCGTATTAAACTTTTAATGAATGAAAAATCATCCTTGTCACAGTGGAGTAATCGTAGGACCCCTAGCCTCGATCCAGACCGGGTTCAAGCACTATCTTCAACACGAGCGATTTGTCGCTTTTCTTAAAACTTTCTAAAAACAAATGTTTTATGGCTAATTTCTCGCGGGACTTCGTAGAATCATTTTGAGATTGGCAAGAAGTAGATCGCCTCAAATTTCGAGACTCTACCTTCATTTTCCAAAACCATGGACCAAAGATCCTATCGTTCATGGTTAGATCTGACTTCATTATACGAAGCGGGTTCAGGAGGCTGTACTCGGCTACTGGGCGTCTCGATCAAGAGGCACTGCATCAAATCCGTGAGCAACCGGGATTAGATTTCACCGGAAGAAGCTCGCATAAACTATGATGAACCCTTTCTCGCAAAGCATCGCAATGAAACGCTGGTTCTCCTTTGAAACGGGAGAAGTTTCCGATTTCAAAAAACCATTTGGCATGGATTTGTTATAATTTTACCCTTTTCGCAGGCCTCGCCGGGCCGAAACCCAAGAGAGGTCTGCAAAAGCAGAGCAAAGCTGTTAACTCGGAAGGGCAAACCTGTGCAAAAGTAAAAAAAAAAAAAAAAAGAAAAAAGGAAAAAATAAAAAGAGAAAAATATTATAAAGCAAAAGAAATAAAAAATACAAACAAAGAAAAAAAGAAGAAGCGAGAAGGAGAAGTTAGCTCGCATAGGTCGAAAACCCAAGATTCCAAGCACCTTTTTGGCAAAAGTTAGAGCCTAAAAACAAGGAAGCGTTAAAATACCCCGAGAGTATTCTTAACCGAATCTACGTAAGGCTTGGATTCCCATGTTTGGGGATAATGAGGCAACTTCATTCCGAAGTCCAAATTTCAACGCCCATAGCTGGCCTCACCATGTAATGGTTTTGATTACCCATGCTTCCTCTCCAAATAACCGCGCGTCTCGATTGCGTTAACAATTGAGCTACGTGATCAATCCCTCTCCTTCTCGAACCCAAACACCAACGCTCAAGGCGACTATGTCCATATATTGTTTCCAGGTCGGCTTTCGCCCTTCTCCGCGGCTTTGAGAGCCCTGGCCGAGTTCAATCATCAATAGGCATGCCACGGCAGCATCATCCAAACAAGTAGCAACTTTCTCCGCTGCCATCTATTGCCAAAGTTGCCTTCAGCCGTCATCCAAACTAGGGCAACTTTCCGCTCTCTTCCTCTCCCCTTTAGTTCAGCAATTTTCCAAATTGCCCGATCCGAGGTTGTGCATCTCGATGGTGAGTTCCGGTGTCGCTGAGCATCGACCGCTTGCAAAAATAGTTTTTGAAAATTTTTAATGAGGTTGACTATTTTTCTAAAACAATTCCATTTTTCCAAAATTGACCATGTTTGGAATTCCAAAAGGAAAACTTTTCAAAGGTTTGGCAACTCCTGACTTTGCATGATTTTCAAATCAAAATTGCCCAAGCACGCTAATCATGCTCATTTTGATCAAAACTGCTTTTAGAAAGAAAACAAAGAATGGTCAGAGTACGAACTAGGGACACAGCTTGAGCCGTATCCTGCCTTCCCCCACCGTCAAGACGTAACGATTTCCCCGTGAAAGGCGCCTATCTACCGTAAGTTAGCCACAGAAGTCAAAGTTAGCCTGATCTAGGGCGTGAACTGGCCACCTCCTATTCATCTATCAACCACTCAGTGGAGGGATGGAAAAATGAGAGAATAAAGAATAGAGAGGTGTGCTTCTAGAGAAAAGTGAGAAGAAGGTCTCAGGAGAAAAACCGAGCTCGAGGGGGCCGAGTGATGCGAGAATCACAAATCGTAGAGGGTGGAAACCCGCCCCTAAGAATCTGGCTCCTCAAGATCTTTTGTTTCTCTAAACACGTCTGTCGTGTCTTTTTGGTCTCTTAGTCTCAACTTAGTTTTGAGTCTTTTTCCGAGTGTGTCTCATGTTGTGTTTAGGTCGCTAGGCCTTTTACTTTCAGATTGAGTTCTCCGACGGTGTCCAAATTTGTAGGCTCGAGCACTAAAGTTAAAAACCTCTTTACCTCAAAATCGTCTGCAGGCTCGTAATGCCGTGGCCATTCTCTCACATCCATGCGAGGTAAGAGAAGAAATGGAAAATTTGGGACATCCGAAAGTGTTTCAATTTCAATTGGCCTACCCACGCCGTGATCCCATTGTCCGGGATTGGGTCAGTTTGAATTCAAAGTTTGCCGTAAAAGTGATGAACCAAATGTTACAGTGGGTCAGATGCGTATTAATCTCAAATGGGATGTGGGTCAGGTTCGGGCTTTTGGAGCATGGTTTGTATGAGTTGTTTGCTGTTAGTTGGTTGGTTATCCGATTATTATAGTGCAAGTGCCCAACTTCCAGGCAATAAAACAATTTGGGCCCGCCATTACATCGAGATGTAATATGACGCAATGCGTTGGCAAAGTACGAGATATGTAAAACATAACACTTTTTCGTGTATAAAAAGTTTTGTTTTATATAATCTCTTTCAAGAGTACAAACTTTTTGAAGAAAAATGAAAAAATCATCATGCAAGTAAAAGACATAGTACTCTATCTACCAAAAAGAGAAAAGTAGAAGAAAAGAAATAAAGAAAAGAAGCAAAGAAAATCATCATCACGCCAGAAGCAGTGCCTTCACGCCCGAGGATCGGCCCCCGCCTCTTCCCGGGCAAAGCATGCGAGCATCAAGCCGAGTTGCCAGCCATCACCGAGCCCGAGCCCCGAGCTATCCCCGCCTTTGGCCTCCAAGAATGACTGGCCCCGCCTCCCGACTCACGCATCTCTCTCGAATCGGAGTTTTGAGCCGCTTCCCCACGTGACTACACGCCCCTCGGTGCGTAGGGAATATCCGCCATCCCTTAGTAGAGAGGGAGGCTCACCGAGCAACAGCCACCCAATCGGAGGACCCAGAAAGCGAGGTCAAAAATACAAAGAATAAATACATCAACAGCCAGATCGCGACACAGTAACGCAGCTGTGATGAAGATGTAATGCAAAGCAGGGCGAGAGCAGTGTATGAAATGCCGTGAGCAGCTTTATCGCGACAGTAATGCATAGAAGGAGACAAGGTGGCGAATGCCGGAGCAATGGACAAGACAGTAATGCAAAAGCGATAAGCATGGAAGCAGAATGCGCTGTGAGCAGCCGGTCAGACAGAATGCGCAGGCGAGTACAGGTAGGTGAATGCTGTGAATAAAGAATCAAGATGCAGCATGAAAGCATACAGCACGCCGGAATGCGAATCAAGACAGTACGCAAAGCAGCAAGTAAGCGAAAGCCGTGAGCAGCTTTTATCGATTTTTGTGCAAAAGGTAGCAGACAGCGGAAACAGAAAGACATGGTTTGAGACTGGTCAAGAACATACCGGCAGGGCCAGTCAGATACGGCTAAAGCGCCGAGAGTCCTCGCCAGTAAAGATCCCCATCAAAAAGAGGCATTCAAATTTACCCACAGATCGACCGGTATACTGGGAGGAAGCCTCGCAGTATTAAATACATCAAGATTCCAGGGGATACTGAATGAACCGAAATGAAATAACAATACAAGATGCGTAGAATAAAGTAATACATACCGAGGAGGTAAGTGAATGCCGCCAACCGGCATGACCAAATGGAGGAGGAGCAAAAAGGGATCCGTAGAATTCTCACTCGCCCCCTATAAGTCAATATGGTAGGCAGAGCGGTGCCAACCTGGCCCTCATCCCTCCTCAAGACTTCTCCGCGGCCATGAAGCTCGAGCTCCTTCAGTGATTCGACCTTCCCACTCTGGGCCTCCTGCGCCTGGGCGCCGCAGTCTCGCTGGATCAAATTTCGGAGCCTCGCCAAAGGGGGCCGAGATCAAGAAGGTCCTGACGATTTCTCGAGTAGTCGCCGCTTCGCTTTCTAAGATCTACGCCCATGTTTCAATGGTGGCGGTAGTCCTCCATTCGGCTGGAAGGTGCATTTCCGCCTCCCTCATGCGCGGATAAGCGATCTAACTATTCGCTTCCCAGAACTCAGGTTAGGGCGCGAATATGGTAAACGGGCCACTCATTGGTGTACCGTGCTCGACAACATCGGCCCTCCAGAGAATCCGTGAGCGCGAGGTCTCGATGGCGCCAAGGTGATATCGATCTTCTCCAGATTACCGCCGTAGTGGAGTTCTACAACCGCTGCAGTGACCTTAAATGAACATACATTGATTATTCATCGATATAGAAATGTACGCTTTGAAAGCTTAAGCTTAAACGGATCGTAAGTGAAACATACCAAGCTGGGGTGATGGTGTTTCAAGAAACGGCGGAAGTTTGCAAAAGTGTCCCGGTCGACACGATCGCCAACATCAGAACGGCGAGGAGAAGTGACGACCAGAGGTTCTCCGCCTGCATCGCTCTAGTTCCGGGAAGTAGGCATAGCACCCACAACCGCAAAACAGACGCCAAGATGACTATCGTATGCAAGCAGATGCGTAATAAGCGTAAATAACGAGCTGCAGTGTTGTCAGGTATTAGGTATGAGCCATGGAGGTGATGGAAGGTGCGAATAGCCAGGTGCGCCAAGCAGAAGTGGAGTATTATGAAAGCGCCGTGTATGTGACATAAGCAGCAGGAGATATGCTATGTGTAAAGTGGTACAAAAATACGTAAAGTGTAGAACATAAAATGTAAAGTAGAGAAGAAGACATACCTCCAAAGTTTCAGCTCGCCAAGAGCTTCCCTGAAGCAAATTGCCCATCACCATTTAGAGATCGAAATTATATAACCGTAGGTGCGCCAGCCAAGCACTTCACCATATCAAAGACCGAACTCCTCTCAACGCCCACCAAAGCTACTGAAAGCAGCAGAGAGGGGCACTGTGGTTCGCCTCGGTCCGCAAATGTGGTGGTCCTCAAAGAAGAACATGAGGGTCACAGATACAGAGTCTTCTGCCCTGGTCATTTGAAGGTCGCTGGCCCACTCAAAGACGGCCGCAGATTCTAGAATCGCACCTTTTAACCGTGAGTAGCGCGGATTTAACCCCCGGATTTGTGAAAGCAAGCGGCTACGGCCGAAAGCAAGTGAATCTGAAAGCCGCAATCCACTCATCCACGCTCAGACGAAGGGATCGGATCACTTCACCCCGATGCCGCAGCAGGAGTATCGGGAGAAGTCGTAAGGGGTCATCGTCATGTCCCCGCCAATGATAAGTGCAGGAATGAATCGTGGTGTCCCACCACCTCTCGCCAGTAGGGTATGCAAGAAGAGGTCTGCAAGCAGAGAGCCTCGAAAGTCCTCGCAGTAGCCAAAAAGCACCCGAGCCGCCCGACGAGCAATGCGGCGAATTTAAATCCAAGGTCAGCAGCCCCAGGCTGCATAGACAATCCACGAGAGCGACATTTAGGATTTACGCCTCCCATACCAACATGAGAGTATGGGAGTCTCCCCAGTAGTCAAGAAATTGCGGCCATACGAAGATATGCAGCCTAATGGTACAACTGTATGCGCAGATTTTAAAATTCAAACGTAAACCTGCACCGATAAAGCATAAAGAAACTACAAGTCACAGGATGCGTCAGAGGCTGTTTTGGATGCTCCACAGGTAAACTTGGTGCATGTGGTGCACATTTTTCTCGTATTCAAGCAAAGACATTCGGGTTTTAGCGCATTCACAATAAGGTGGCTACGGCCTGTGATATGTCGCTGTTCTAATGAGGATCAAGTAAATAGCATGCTGTGCAAGGTTTTTTCAAAGTTCCCAAATAAGAAGCTGTGTCTCAAGATAGTTTCAAAGTGGAACTACAATGCGCGATGCCCGTGTGTTGGTGTGTAGAAAATTTTGTGCAAATCTAGCATGCGTACAGTTTTCGTGATTCAACAAGCACCGGTGCCCATGTAATTGGCAAAGGTAACGCAACAAAAAGTGCCGCATGTAAGTTTGGGTGATCTGCACTAGTGCAAAGGTGTGTGCATGTGCTTGGCGGTCCTAAATGATGTCATGCAGAGTTTGTTCACAATCAACTACAAAGACAATACACTCTAATCTAAACAGTGATAGTATGGGTTCAAGATTACCAAGTACATTTTGACAGAAATCCTACATTACATAAAAATTAAAGCAAAGATAAGGGTGTTACCCTGAGGTGCCAAAGGATCAAATGAGTGGCTTCCGGCCACAGCAGAAGTCTCGGGTCCAAAAGCCCCCGCCGGGCCGCTGAAGTGGCGGAGTCCATCGGTAGCACGGAATCATGTACACCGCTGACGTCGGCCAGAAGTCACGCCGTCGGCGCAAAGGGACGCCACCCAAAGTGAGCTCGACCCTGGATCCATCTCGTGGTCCGGAGTCCTGACGCCAGGAATATCATCTGGCCAGCAGTAAATTGGAGACGAGAAAAATAGCCTGAAGAAGAAAAATAAACGCGAATGCGAAAAAGTCAACTCGAAGTCAACCCCTAGAGGGTTTAAATGGCTTCGGAAGGCCAAGAGGAAAATGCACGGAAATGTAGAGAATATCGAGGAAACAAGTCCCGGTAAAAGGCAAGTAGAAACGACGAAAAGTGCACCTTAAACGTTTTGTTCTAATCGAAATGTCCCAAACGCCAAGAATATCGTAATCCACGAGAAATGGACGTGAAACGCGGAGAAATCTGGTGAAAAATCGAAAGGAAAATGACCGAGAGAGAGAGAGGAGGAGTTTTTCTACGGCAGGGAAGTAAGAAAATAGGGTTTCAAGCCCTATTTTATAACACCTGTGGGTAAATTGGCAAATCGCCTCGATCAAAGCATTTTCTCACGGCCGGCACCTTTTTGTGCCTGGCCGCACTTTTTTATGCCGACGGATGAGTTTAGAGGGCAAATGCAGGAAAATGGTCTAAGGACCATGGCCCACCCAATTTGGTGGTGTCTCCTTAGACCTCATTAGGCCGAGATGGGCTTTAGGAAGTTTTGGGTCTCATAGATCAAGAAAAGTAAAAAATGCATCCTATGCTCAACCGCTTCCATGCTTTTTGACTTCTGTGACTGCCTCTCATCGTGCATGACACTCAAATTCAAGCTTAAGATTGTATCCTTTTTGTATCCTTTTTGTCTTTTATAAGATTCAAAAGTTACCGCTAAGCAGCGCTGCGATGCATCCATCACATTGTCTCGGCCAAGACATTGTATCAAGGCCATCTTGCACGCCCCTCGGGATTTGCACTTTCATCGCTGCCTCGAGGCACGCGTGTGCCCTTCGCTTTGCATTTCATTTTCCATCAAATGAGGTATGTGTGCCTTCATTTTGCATTTCATTGCATCGCCTCGAGGCACGCTAGGCCTCGCTTTTGCATTTCATTTTCCATCAAATGAGGTATAAAATGTGCCCCATTTTGCATTTCATCGGCTATCTCGAGGCAACGATGTAATTCATTGCACTTCATTTTCCATCCTTTCGAGGCACGCTGTGACTTCATTACTTGCATTTTCCATCCTTTTGAGGCACGCCAGCACTGTTCATTGCCAGACTTCATTTTCCATCCTTGAGTGCATCGCCGCACCCTTCATTGCACGCCATGGTCTCATTTGCCCCATTTGCTTCCGCGACGAGTGTCTCATTCGAGATCCTACACCTCACTTAAAGTGTTGTAAGTCAGGTAATCGCGCCCCCTCGGTCCGGCGAGACCTAAACACGCGATTTCCGCCCAGAGACCTTAAATCCTCCGGGCGTTAATTCTTCTTCGATGTTTGTCAGGTTCTTTAACGACTTCTTGGTCTGCAAAGCCACCGTCTGGGTTTATGTGAGTTCTTAGTAGCATCAATCGAACCTGATTTTGCCAAAACTAGAATTGGGGAGTTTAAACCGCTATGCAAGCTTAGAACGCAAAGGTTCGGAATTTCCGAGACTAAAGTCCGGTTTAAATACCTGTGGGTGTACCTCTCATTGAAATCAGATGGAAGCCCCATAGGTTGAGGGCGCGGTTTATGCCTCAATTCTAGATAATCGAACCAACCTAGTATATCGCTTTGTTGGTAAGATAGGGAAAGCCGCAATCGTAGCTATTGCATCATCGCAGCATCGTCATGCATCATGTAAATATCGTGATATGTCATGCATTTCAAAACAAAAACATGCATGTCATGCATTTCATTGTAATATAGTGTATATGTCATACATTTTCAGAAACATCTAGTGTATAGTGTCATTGGTATCGTGCATGCATCTATCGCATCATCCTCCATCTATGGCTTTCGGCGCCTTTCCTTTGTTGAGCTTGGGTCTCTGCATGTACCTTTACTTTTCACGCCGGAAGCATAGTTCTGTCAGCAGATCGCGCCTACTCCACGCTGGTATGTTGGTTTGAGGTTATGCACTCTTTTCTGCGGCATATGGGGGTAATGGCTTTGTACATGCTCTTCCTAGCAAGATCGTGTTTGGCCCGCCGCGCCATAGCCATTGTATCTATTCCATTGCATGCATTTCAATCAAGATCATCTTCCCTCTATGGCTTGCACCTTCCTTGTTGAGCTTCGGTCTCGGCCGTATGTGCCACCTACTTTCACGCCAAAGCACAATTTTCAGGTGTACGCCGCCTATACTTGTCCTTTTGACGAGCTTATTCGTGAGGGTTGCGCATTTTTTCTCTCGGTTAGACGCCGGTTCAGATGCGACATGCTCTTCCTAGGCAAGATATTTGGCTTGGCCCGCGTGTACATACCCATTGTATCCATTTCTATCAGATTGTAGTGTAATTGTTGCATCCCACATTAGATCATTATTCTCTCCTCAATGCAAGGTCGCTTCCAACCTTATGTCAATCCACCCAATACTTGTCCTTGTGGTTCTGGCTTCATTATTACTCATAGTTCCTTCATGGTGCTGGCCGCTTTCGAGGGCTTCTTACACTTTTCTATGGTGGTAGATGTATTTGTTACATTTCCATCAATCTATCCTCGACATTTGTGTAGTTTCGAATCAGCTCATGATTGAATCATTGCTGTATTCAATTGCCAAGTTCTCATGTAGTTCAAGATTAGTTTTAATTGCACTACATTTTCATTTGCATTATTCATACATAGTGTTGTGGTTATATTGTGATATCATTTTGCATATCATTTAGCATTCGGTGATTGCATATGTCATGATGTACACTCAACAATATTGTACCCAAGTAAGTTTACTTTATTTGCAGGCACGATATTGCATGTGACGGCCTATTCTGAGGCTTTTGTGGCAACCTAACAGAAGTCGCGACAGTATTGTATCCTCGGCTCAAGTGGGAGACGCTTTGAGAATTGCATAATTCTCTTACATCCTTCGCATTGTAGTGTAGTCCCGTGTATGCTAGCTTTATAACTGGCCATGTGTGCTTTATTACAGTTTTCCTTTGCATGATCATAAGTTATGCTCTACTTTTTTTTGCATTGTCTTGCATTTTGCCCTCGCTTCGGGCAAGATACCTTTATCTTCGCGCCAGGCGTTCGAGCTTCTAATTCACGTTGGTTTGATTCCCTAAAGCCGGATACGAGGCAAATTTTTGCGAAGTAGTTCAACCATTTGCGCTTATGTTTATCCAAGTTCATACTTTGTCAAAATGGTCGCGCTTTTCTGTTTTTGACATTCACCTTCCCTGGCCATTGTTAGCAGGACTTTGAGTTCTCACAAAGAGGGGGGCAACTCTAGACACCCCATTTTGACCGTCTCAAGACTCTTGACGCCACCGCTTTGAACACTCGTGATCATCCATGTGTTCGCTTTGGAGTTCCCGGAGTTTCTTATGCCACATACTTTGCCTCAGACCTCCGGAACTTGGTTGCTGGCAGTCCCAAGGGCTTCCGCACTGCACACCTCAGTGCTTTTGCTCTGGTAAGTGGAATGCTTATTATGAGGCATTCCCACACACCACCGGGTCATGGCTAGAGGCCACCCATTGGTCAGAGTTAAGTTGCCACTCTAAGATTATATTGTGCCACGCACTAATTTTGTCAAAATGACATTTTTGTTTGCCGACATCGGCAGGCACTTTGCTTTCCGAGATATTTTCAGACAAACAGGTGTTATTATTTCCCTCCATACGTAGGATGGGAGAGATTTAGCCCTTGTTTGCTTAGCTTGTAAGTCTTACAAGTTCTATAAGAGGGAAGGCCTCTTTCTTCTGGCTTAGGGTTGAAGATTCTGAGAGGTTTCAGCCATTTTTTAGAGAGAAACCAAGCTCGGTTTTGGTGTTAGATCATATATCTATTCTATCTCTTCTTTTTCTTGCTTATTTAGGGGCACACCAGGGGTGCTTTAGTTCACAACTCCTTGCACACAAGCACCTAGAATAATTTTCACCTCCCCTTGCTAATGAGGTTCCAGAGGAGGTTGTTCTTGGAGGTTTGTGGCTGGTTTGGAAGCTAAAGGAAGCCATCACACCAATTATCTTTGGAAGAAGGGGTTGTACCAAGGGTAAGTGATCTAGTCCTCTTTTTACCCCTTTTTTTTTTTGTACCTTGTTTTTGCATAGTTTAAAACAGTTTTTGGGCTTAGTGTTTGGCACATAAAAGTTCTGATTTTAAACCCTCTTTATTGTATATTAAGAGTGTTTTGTGGTTCGGGGAGGTTGGACCCCTTTAGACCTTGGAAAGTGGTCCCTTGTGCTATATTTTGAGAGAGAGATCCCAGACTCTAGGTAGTTAGCTCTCCCACCACCGAATCTTGTGGGATTTTAGTGGTGAGATGGTGCCATAAAGTCCCAGTGGAAAGCTGTGAGGGCCACCCCCTCCTGATGTCCTTGAAAAGGGCAAGTTTTTACCTCTTGAGAGAGCACCACATGCTTGAGTAATATGTATTGGAACACAATGTCGAGTTGTTTTTCATGCTTATTATGCCATGTTTTGGGTTGGTTTGGTCTCCTATGCATGCTTTAGCATGGTTGCCTTTGTAATGCCCTTTTTTATGCTCTAACATGCCTAGGTAGTATGGCCTTAGTCTTTAAGTTGATGTTTTAGGCTTGCTTATTTGTGAAGATTTTGTAAAGCTTATATTTCCATGTTTTAGGTCTCTGTCCAAGCAAGTATTTTGGTCAATCTTAGCATGTTTATGCAGCCCCTTTCAGACTCTTGGCTTGTTGGCCTTAAGAGTTTGGATGTGTGCAAATGCCTTTTGTTTGCATTGTTTTGATGGTTTGGAATCACCCAGCATGCTTGTTTCAAATCCATTTGGTGTGCTTGGTATGCTTACCTTGCATGCTCCTCTTTCTTCGTGACTTCTTGAGCTTGTGTTATATGCTCCATGTTTAGGCCTTATTGCATGCCCAGATTCCATGTCCCTTAGATGCCATCTAAGTGGTCCTTTTTTGGGCCTGAATTTGACATGCTAAAAAATCTGTTTTGAGTCATAAGTGCATGCCATAATTGCCTTTGGTGATATGTATAGTTCAATGCCCTACATCGGGCTTGCTCTTTAGCCTAAGACCATTTGCATAAAGCTTTATTTAAGATGCTTTATCCCATGATTTAAAACATCATGTTCTTAACATGAACTTTCAGAAGCTTTTAATGCATGCTTTTAGTCCAATGCTTGGTCTCTTTATGTGCTTGAATATTGCTTGTTTATGCCTTTGGTTTGGTACCTTAACATGCATGTGTGTGTGTGTTTAGTCTCCCTTTGTAGGCCTTCCTTGGCCACCGACTTTTAGGCCTATTTGAGTTGCCTAGATCATGTATAAGTCCATCCCTCATGTGGTTTGCATGCTTCACTTGTGTGCTTGTTTGCATGTTTGTATAAGTGTACCACATTGTCCATCTTGCATCCTAGATAACATGCTTAGGATTGCACCACATTGACATGCATGCCAAGCCTCTTGAAGTGAGTTTGATAGTAGGTTTGGGCACCCTTTTTGTGCCTATGTGTTTTGCATGCATTTGAAAGTGAAGTTGCATTCTTGGTTCTAGGGCCATCATGCATGTAAATGCGTGATTGGGTGGTCCTAGAACCGGAGGCACACATGCCCCCTTGAGTCACATAGTGCATGATAGGAGTGTGTTTGAAAGTATAAATGGCTTGAATTGGCTAATCAGCTTGCATGTTGTTTCCTCTGGAGTTGGGAGTGTCTCGCAGAATTTTGTGCCTGACTGCAAGACCATTATTTAGGTGCCGACCTACAGTCAATCTACAGCCAAGAGCCAATGAGTGAATTCAAGATGTTTGGCCTCCTTCCTTCTAATTCTATGAAAACATTCTCAAATTGCAGTACTTCTCCAAAGGCTCGAGAGGCACTCCCGATTTTGCAATTTCGAGGATGGAGAGCAGAGGAAACAGAGGCACACTCTCATCGGGCAGTAAGGCGGTTCCTGAGCCGGCCCCTTAGAAAGCGCCACATGCCGCTTATCTCTCATCCCGAGTGGGCACTTATCGCTTTTAATTAACTTTGGTTAATTTGTTAATTAATTTAGTTAATTTGTGCACATAATTAAATAGTTAGCTTATGAAGTTAATTAATTTATATTATTATTTTTTGGTCCCTCCTGAGCAGGGGCACAATTGTAATAAGCGTGTGTGAGTGGGTGTATGTCTTCCAACCCCATTTTCCTTTTCTCCCTTTATTTACCCGCTTATGATGGTAGATTAAAGCAATGCTTATTTTAGCATACCTTATGCTATGCATGCGCATTTTAATGACGCATTTGTTTACATGCACTCGTTCGATACATCATACAAATCGCATTGTATTTTCAATTCCAAATTGAAAACGCATCGAACTTCAATAAAGTGCATTTCACATGCCATCTTTAGGGTTAGCCGAGCCTACTTAAATCAAGGCGCCCTTGCTCGGTAAGGTTGCATTAGCCATTTAACATGATCTAGGGACATGCATGCAATCGATAACTAGTTTTTGTTTTGGCGAGTATGATGTAAGTATTTTACTTTTAGCATACCACATGCGCCAGTGGAATGTTGGTTTTCATGACAAGAGTAAGCTTACCATGCGTGCTAAATGCTTATGTGATACTATACCGCTTGAATGCCCGCATGGGTGAAGGTTGATTGTTCGAAAGGAAATAACTATTGAAACCGTGATTTTAGCCTACTATGGCGGAAAGTAGCAAAACCCAACACATTTTTCGAGATAAAACTTTATATGCAATGTTTATTTCAAGTTAGGCTATCTAGTCTATACTTTTGTGTTGTGCGATCACATAGTAATCCTAGGTTAACAATCGGAATAGAACGATAAAGTTTTCAAAATCGGATATCACTAGTTAGTAGCAGGAGGTTTGCCGTGAATCCGCATAAAGTGGGGTGCTCATAGTCGACCTTCCCCGATCGTATCTAAGTCTTGCCCCGAGCCAAGACTCACTTTTGGTGATGATTTTGATATGTATTCTTCGCAGACCGAGTCGTCAGTTTCTAAATTTCCCAAAATAAAATAATATTTAATATGGCGACTCAGAACCGCAACAAACACATCTATGTTTGCACTACTCTTCAAAATCTGCTTTTTCTTCAAAATGATTTGGTTTGGATTTGGACTTCTTTTGGTCTCAGATTTAGAACCGACATTGTAAATTGAGTCCGAATCGAGTCAAGTCCCTCATGGACGCATATATACCAGAGATTTCGATCCGAGGCGCAATAAATTAGCCCGCTGGACATACAAAGATGGAGAACCAGAGAGCTCCTGGCCCCCGCTCCCATTTTCAATTGCACCTTGTCTGATGAGTGTTGGGATTGGCTCAATGAAGAGGGCAATGCACGGGCCTAGATTGGCATCAGAGACTCTCATGACAAATTACTGATATAGCGCAGGGCACCTGGACTGACTATGCTCCGGCTGTTATCAGCTTTATTAGAACTTTCAAGTTTTTATGATTGTAATAAAAAGCAACTTCAATTGTATGCAAGAGCAGGAGAACTCAGATGAAATCAATGACTTTGAAGATTGTGGTAATCAAAAATTTTCCATGCATGGTCTAAAAATGGTCTTTAGTTGTAAAAGATTAATTTGAACAAAGTCAACTTTTTATTAAAACTTTTCAAAACCATTTTCGAGCAGCGGATCTAACTCAACATGCCCGAAATTTGTCAATGGAGATGCACAACCCCGATCCTAGCAACCGGAAAGTCAGCTCTAGTCCGGTCAATAGCATCAAGAAGATCGCACGCAACAGTAAAAGTTGCCCCTAGTCCTAAAAGCACCGCACCGAGATCACGATGAATGCCGAGTAGACAAAGATGATCGAGGATGACAAAATGGACAAAGTTGATCTGGGGAAAATGTTTACTACTACAACTTTAGGATGAAGTTGCTCTACGATTCCAAAAGGATGCGGAATCAAGCATTATGAAGTTCGGGCTTTTAGGTTCACCTTCGAGTATTTTCACCTCCTTTTTACGCCTAACTTTTGCCAAGGCCGCTTCATTGCGGGGTTTTCAACCTTGCAAGCTCGCTTTTTCATTTTCTAATTTTCTATGCTCTAACTTTGCTCTAGGTCGCTTCTTTTCTAAGGGGCTTTCGCCCAGCTACCCTCTCAAGGGTAGTATTTCTTCAACTTGTCCATGTTGATCGTCGGTGGAGAACTCCAGCCATCTAGGTCCATCGTAACCACAACTCCAATTCCCGACCAGATAGCTGGCGATGATGTAGTGGACCTATTTAATTGGGTTTGAACTTGCCCCTTTAGGGTCATGGATGGGAGCTGCCACTGTTGAAAGCACCAAATCTCCTTCCTTTAAGTTCCTCGGACTTAACCTTTCTTGCTGAAAGTCTTGCACTTCGCGGCCGAGCAACCCTCGAACATGGCAGGTTGCTTTCAAATTCTTCTTTCATCAAGAGCATGAGTTCTCAAACCTCGCTTCTCACCGTCAGCTAACTGCTTTCATTATTTGGCACTCACCAATACTATAACCCATGACGATTTTAACTCGATCTCGATAGGTAGGACGCTACTTCCATCCCATAGACTAATGAATACTGAGTCACCCCAAAGAGAAGTTCTAATCAAGTCCGATAAAGCCCCACAGAAGAGTTTAACGACAACTTGACCGCCAATCCCGTGAGGTTTCCACCATCTTCCTGTAATATGTGTTTGATGTTCTTGTTACGGCCCTCAATCGCCCATTGGTTCTATGGGCTCGGGTATGTGGATGACTTATGAAAAGCCACATGGTATTTCTCCAACAAATCAATCACCTCCTTCTTGAAGTGGGAACCATTATCCCAAATAACTCTCGCTCGACTCCATAACAACAGTATGATGTTGTTCCCGATAAACTTCGGGCGACATGTGAAGCCTTCAATACCGTGACATAAGATTGGGCCTCAACCCTTTGTAAAATAATCTATCAGTGACGCAGGATGAACTCATGCCCATTCGAATTCTTCGAGTAATAAAATTTCCGATCACATCGCGATTCCCCATACCGATAATGGCTATGGCGGTTATGTTGTATAGCTTGATCGGCGGACGTTTCAGCGCTGGGTTTGGTATGGATCTGCATTTATGGCATCGCTTAACAAAGCCAATACAATCCTCTCCATGGTGGACCAATAATAACCCCTGCCCGAGGATCTTCCGCCACCAAGATTACCCCATTCATACGTGCACTACATTCTCCTCCATGGATGGCTCTCCATTAGGCGCCGCCTGGATCAAATTTCTACATAATAATAGCCTTATGCATTCCCAGATGGCCTCTCTTGTACAGCTTACCCCCGCAGATGATGAACTGAATAGCCATTCTTCTGATTGCCCTTTTATCTTTGGCATTTGCCCCTGGTGGATACACCTCCTTCTCCAAGAAGTTCCAAATGTCGTAATACTAGGGGTTCTCATCCTGAGCCTCATCTATGGCAGAAATCGACTCATATGCCGGCACAAACTTCTGGTCAATGATGACCGGACGCATCCGAACTCCGGACGGGATGTCTATCATGGAAGATAGAGTTGCTAGTGAATCATGAAACAGCTTGTTCTTCTACTAGATGAGTGAAGTTCAAATTTTTCAAACCAAGGAATTACTAAATCCAAGGTCCGTGGTAAATTATCATTTTCTTCTTTGACCTTCCAATCTCCCTTTGTTTGAGACACAACAAGGTTGGAGTCCCCGATAATCGCCCAATCGCTTTTGCTCCCTAGTTCTAGAGCGCTTCTAAGCCGGGTGCAATACATGCCTCGATTCGCTTCGTTGTTTGAGACTTTGAACCGAGCTTGAATGCTAAAGGGATACGGAATTGCTCGGGCGCTATCACGAACACTCCTATCTCATACCCGCATTGATTTAACGCCCGCCTAAGTACATCGCCCAAGCTTCATCTTCGATGTGCAAATGGTTTATCTCGGGAATAGTACTCAATCGCTTCATCCCCTTCAACTGGCCGGTTTCAAGAACTCGCTACCGCTTCTCCTTTTACTAACTTGGCTATTACATATTTTTAGATCAAACTGAGAGCAACAAAGCAGCCCAACGAGCTAGCCTACCCATAAGTGTTTGCCGAAAAAGATATTTGATGGGATCAAGCCGTGAAACCAACATTGCGAGTGAGCTAACAGTAGTGCCGCAGCCTTCGTAGCCCATACCAAGGCCAAACAAGTTCTCCAAAGGAGTGTAGCGGGTTTCATAATCCAAAGATTTTCTGCTTAGATAGTAGATGGCCCTTTTCCACCTTGTCCTCCGACTTCAGCGCAGCATGCACCCATTGTAGTCTCTTTGGCATGTGCACACAGTAATAATATCAATGGTTTCCTCTGGTGACAACACGGCGTTCTCAGAATATTCTTTAACTGCTCAAAAGTTGCTTGACATCGTCAGTCTCCATTGAATTTCTTCTTCTTCTGTGAGACCAAAAGGTGGTTCACAAGTTATGGTTAATTTTAAATAAACCGCCTTATGAATTGCACTTTACCCGTAAAGCCTCGTGACCTCTTTTCACTTTGGTGGCATTTCTAAGATGGCCTCCATTTTTGAAGGGTTGACTTCGATGCCCCTTTATGTAACTAGAAACTATAGCATTTTTCCTCGCCAGAATAATCATAATGTACACTTCGAGGATTCAACCGCAAATTAAATTCTCGATCCTTTGGAAAAATTTTTGCAAGGCAAAGTAGTGACCTTCTTTCTTGATTTCACAATCATGTCGCCCACGCATTCTCAACCTCTTTGTGGATCATATCGCGGTAATATTGTGGTCGCTGCCCGCTGATAAGTAGCTCCAAAGATTCTTCAACCCAAATGGCATTACTTGCATCCAGACAAAATTTACTTCTCGGTGGTGAATGCGCTTATTCCTGGCCTTCGGGTAAAAAGCCATTACTATCCGATTATAGCCCGAGAAGCCATCCATAAACGTAAAGCAAATCATGCCCTCTCAGGAAATCTACCAACTCATCAATGTGTGGCAGGGAAGTCGCCCTTCGGACCGCTCTGCTCAAATCCTCAAGTCTACACATACCCGACTTCGCATCCTTCTTCTGGTGATCGGAACAATGTCACAACCAAGCCTGCATTCTGATACCAAAGAAGCTCGCCGGCCGATTTGCTTGGTGACCTCTCCCTTGATCTTAATGGCCCAATTAGGCGGATCCTCCCGAAGTTTCGCTTAACTGTGCTCCGCCTCGATCGAGAGGATCCTGTCATAACCAGATCGATTCCTGCATGTCTTCGTAGAGGACCACGCAAAAACATCTTTGAAACTTTAATAAAGCGATTGCCGCTTATGCTCCTCAAGACAACGGATCCGATCTCGACCACCATGTCCTTCTTAGTACCAACATTCACAAGAATGATTTCATCAACTAAAGGTTTGACAAACCTTTCCGCTCTTGTTCAATTAAACATTGTAAAACCGGAGGAATTTCGCCCTCGCTGCTTTCATCAAAATTTTGAAAGTCCCGGATGGCTAATAAATCAAAGGCACAGAAAGTTACTCGGAAACCACATTCATATCATTCTCATTATGTTCTTCCAAACCGTCCGATTCTTTTGTTACAACAAACTCAAAAGAGAAAGAAAAGACGATTCGACAGATCAGGCATCCCAGTTATCACTCCCTAAGAATACCAGACTCAGACTCAATGAGCCGAACCCCGATTCCGACTCAACAGATTCGAGGAATCGATTCTACCACCACCGACCAGGTCGCTTGGATTAAATCCTCTTCAGACCGCTAAACGAGAGTAGGTGCGATGGATGCATCCAAAATAGCTCTGGCAGAGGGCCTACAAATGCTTCATTCCCCGATCATGGACACCGAGAAGTTATCCCCAAGCACAACCGGTCGATCAAGGATCTCGAAGTAGACATGCCAAGGTCGTTTCTATTTCAAGTTGCCCGCCGGTGTCCTCACTCCACTTCTCGCTCTGCTCAACCTCAATCTCATCGCTTTCCAAAGAACATCATCCCTGTAATCGCAAGTCAAAGAAAATTCAACCTCGGTACGCGCTTTCTCTGCTTCAACCACGGCAGCCACGAATGGAAAAATCTCCTCTGGGAAAACGTCTGCTTAGGGTACCCTGGATGGGCCGTGCATCAACTCAAAGAGTTTTCCTATCTGTTTCGCCTGCCTCAGTTTCCACCATCTCCTTTCCTTTTCTACCCAATCCTCCTTGGGCAGACAACCCAAGCCAAAGGTATGGGGGTTGTGTGGCACTTCGGCCAATGCTGCGACGCCCTTGCGGCTGCTCTTTCCTAATCCCATCCCGGAGATATGTTGGAGTTTGTTCATGAGATACACTGCTTGGGCACTGAGATATATCCCCTCGTTAGTAGGCATGATGTTCTGTACAACTCGAGCCTCGACCTAGGTAAACTCCCGATGAACACATCCTCCATGCCATGCTCGATTTCTAAACAGCGTGATACCTCCGTTGGGCGGATGGATTGATGAATTTCGAAAAACAATGGCTACTCCCTTCCCATAGGGTATTTCACCATTTGATGCAAAGCGGAGGACACCGCCTTCACGATGCACCACGGCTCTAAAAGCATATTAAAAGTCATGGGACTTCTAGGACACTAAAATCTATCTCGTGTTGTCCCGCCCAACTTTAGTCCGAACTTTAACAATCGCTCCCATTACTTTCGGCTTAGTTGTCGTGATGCCCGGTGACTGGATGTTGGTACAAAATCATGCGGTTTTCAAGTCGACGCCGGCCCCTCTTACGCAGACATTGATGGTGGGTCCCAGATCAACGAGAACCACGGTATCCATTTATTTCTACATTCCACGTAAATGTAGAGGGTTTGTTATGGTCCGCCCCTCGGGTGGCGCTTCCTTGTCGGAAAAAGTCGTGTCGAGGTAGCTCTCCAGGAAGACTAATCCCACTAGTCAGCCCGCGTGGTGTCTATTGAAAGCTTGGCCTTGTCCATGGTCGATAAGATAACCTCGGCCATGCACTCGCGATGCCATGAGCAATCCCAGATGGAGATGTTCCGCTTTGTATCTTTTAGCCGTTTGAGTATTCTCCTCCTCATGTTGCTTCTCCTTTTGCTTCTCAACCTCTCTATCCTTCCCCGAGGCCTCGGTTGATCTAGGTGTGAGGTTTGAAGTACCACCCATTCCGCTGTCATATGGTCGACCTTCCAAGGTACCGTGTGTTATCTGCTGGTTGTTCCCAATCTTCATCTATGCGGGCAAGACACAAGTCCTCATCTTCCCACCACATTCCATCGCCAGCTGACAAACATCTGCTCGGCTCTGGTATGGTCGTTTTGTACTGTAGCACCTTCCATCCAGATGCTCATAGCATTCTCGCCTCGCGGCACACGCTAGCTTTCAATCTCCATATGGGCCTTTGCCTTCCCCGATTCTCCTGAGTCTTGAATTTTTCCTCGCTTCTAGGTGTAAGTCAATACAACCGATCGCTCAAGAATTCTATATTTGAAATGCTCCAATCTCGAGCGAAATTCTTGACACCGCTCTCCTGATGACACTCTGTTCTTCGACCTTTCCTACCCATCGACATTCTTGCCCTCGCCGAGCCCGTTTAGCCGAAACCCTTCTACCACATCCGTTGATCGCCTAACCATCCGTAGCCTCTGTCGACTCCTCATAATCATACCACCGATCAAGCACGCTCGGGTCTTGGTCACCAGAAACTAGAGATTGGCAAGGTTCTCTTCCATAGTCGTTAAATCATCTCTGCTCCTCCCATCGTCCCCTTGGATCACACACGCCTCCTCCTTGCTAGTTTCATATATGGCCTATCCCCGCCTATTGGTGAAATGTAGTCATCCGTGACTATATGTCTTCTCAACACAACTTCCAGATTCGCAGACTGCTCAACAATCCTCTTCTCCTTTGGGACCTCCTCTCCGCTCTTCGATAGTCACCACCAGCTTGGGTTGAGTTACTTGAGATGTCCATCATGCACAAGTCGGTGCAATCAGAAGGAGAATCTCCGGCTCAGTGGGAAGGTGTGATATAGATACTAGGATCGTGGGACACGACCTCAGATGGATGAAATTGAGTCTTTTGGGTGGTAGAGCTTGGTTATGTGCGGAGAGGATTCGTAGTAACATTGGCTTCAGTGCAGACTACCCCCTGGTATCGATGAGATCTTGAATCTCATGACATAATCTAAGCCTGATCGCTGTCATGACCGTGTTGTTGGTGAAATCACATAATACTTGGTGGGGTGGGTAGAGGAAGTCTTTACGGTAGGGGCATCTAGGGGCTTCAAGTGCCCTTTTTCGATTAAAACCCCTAGAGCTTTGGATCGAGGCATATAAAGTGAGCGAAGGTTCCGTGTTTTTGGGTGGGTATTTGGCTATTGGTGGAGTTACTTAGGACGACCGGAGAATGGTCAAATTGTCGTGGCTCTTGGAGGGTTGGTGGTGACCATGCTCATTTCGTGAGGCTCTTGTAGTTGTAGTGCCACTCGGGCCCGCATTAGTGTTGCGGTTGAAAGCTCTTCGGGCTTGCTCCCGATTATTATCAATTAAGCCTTGCTTCAAGGCATCCTCAATCTGCACCCCCATTTCATGCAGGTCAGAAAAAGTAGGAAAGGGGAGTACAATCATCTTTTGCATCAACTTCAAAGATTACGCACAATCATCCGGGATCGATCTTTGTCTGTAGGCCTTAAGGTCATCATCGAAGCCTTGGCCCTCCATCTGGTTACAAATTCTGAGAAACTCTCTTTAGGTTCCTGTCTTGTTGTCTCGAGATCACGGGTTGTAATCTCAATTTTTGTATTGTATGAGTATTGCGCAATAAAGGCCTCAGCCATCTCGTCCCAGTTTCTCTTGACATCATCTTCTAATTTGGCATACCATATAGCCACCACACCTGATAGGGTCCGGCCGAACAAAGACATCTTCTGTAGTCTCTTGAGGGCCCATCGACCTTAGGATATCCGGGAAACAGCCTCAGGTGCACCATGGGGTCCGGACCTCAAATCGATCAATACGGGGCATTTTAAATGGTGACAAATAAGCATACCGTCAGTGTAGCCATCTTCAATGTCGGGGATGGTCTTGGCCCCTTGGGATCTCTTAAACAGCTTTTCAAGCTTGCTCAACTTTAGTGCAGTGGGATCAGTCTCGAACTCAAAGGGAGAGTCCGGTAGGTTGGTGGGCGTTTTTGATAACTGAGGTCGGATTTGGGGTAGGATTGGGGGTGGAGGTGGTCCTGTGGGAAGTTCTGTATCATTCTGAACATTGGCTGTCTCCCCGAGGTTTGGAACTCCTGGCGGGGGAGGAACTTGCTGCGAAGTAGAGGCTCCGGTTTGCTGTTGTAGCCTCACAATCAACTCCGCTTGTTCATTCTCAACTGTGGCCTGTTGCCTGGCAAACTCTACCTATCGGACAGCATCTTGCTGCATCATTTTCATGCTTTCTTGGAGTTGACGCATCGTCTCCTCCAAAGCCGCCATATACCGTTTCTGATTGAATTCTGGTATATATTCTCTCTCTTGTTGGTGAAAGGGTCCTCGATCCCTCTCGAACGGTGGGGTAGATAAGGCCCTCTGACTGATCATCTTGATGTCCTTTGCCTAACAATCCTCCGCCTAGTAATGGGGTAGAGAGTAGTACATCGGCGTCTGCCTACGAGATCCTCAGATCGATGGAGTCGACGACCTCTAGTCCGAGTGCTTGGGGAATATCTCTTTGGGTCGAGAAGCAATTGTGCTCAACTACCTAGTAAAAGATAAATAAAGCGTATAAATAAGCAGACAATCGGGCGGTAATAACGACGTAAAATAAACATACAACACACGGTTGGATATCATAATATGTTGCCAATAAAATTTGACACACCTTTGTTCTTCAAACATTCCTTTGTTTCTAAATCATTGCCCCCAAATCGAATCGATACCCACAGATAGCGATTCCCAAAATATCGATCTTGGTGCCGCAGTCGGATACCCAGACTTCTAAACTGATACATGCATTTCCCTGTAGAAATACACTCTAAAAGCACATAGCAAGTAAATGAGAGCCAATACACCCCTATGTTAGGGTAGGGTTTCCCTGTCCTATTTTGTTAGGAGCTAGGGTTTCACTACGCACGTAGTGGTTTTCAAACAACCTATATCGAGTAAGCAACCTGTCCTAGTTTGGAATGGTCACTATGGATTCCGAATATACACTAGGTCGAATGGTCGAAAAGGGTGCCCCGGTAAAACCGGGGCTTGTGTTCCCATACTTGGCGAGCCAAGGCAACCTTATGGCATGCTTTGACAAAGTCAAGCCTCGTGACCGGCATCGGGGAATAGCAGATGGCCAACACGGTGTCCTAGGCGCACCAATGCACATGCAATGCAAAGAGACACAGAAATGAAATCAAAACAGGATATCACGAGTTCGAGTCAAGCTCTCTAATTTCCCTAGCAGAGTCGCCAGAAACTGTAACAAGTCCGCGGGGGACCTCGCTACAGTTCGGACTCCCTTTTGTGTCACGGTTCATCTGAATCAAAGAGTCCAAATCCGCAAATCGCTTTGAGAAAATAGATTTTGAAAGAAGTGCCAAACATGAACCGCTTTGCGATCTGAGTCGCCACCTAAATATTTTTTAATAGGGAATTTAGGAAACCCGACTCGATGCCAAAGGCCACGGTTCGTCATCACCAAAGTTGCCTCGACTCGGGGACTTGGGTACGATTGGGGAAGGTCAGCTACGAGCATCCCCTCTCGCCCGATCCGAAGATCGGCCTCTACTAACCGTGATATCCAGTTTTGAAAACATTATATGTTCTTATTCCGGTTATTAGCCTAGATTTACTATGTTATGCGCACAGCAAACAAGTATAGACTAATCGCCCAAATTGGAACAAAACATTTCATGTTTGCCTTGAAAATGGTTTGCTACTCGTAAGTAGGCTAAAATGCAGATTTTGCCATCCTTAAGTGGGCTTTAGAAAAGATGGTTTTGCCACTGTCTAGTGGGCTGAAAACTCACAGTTTTAATGCGTTATTCTAATTTAGGTAATTCAACCTCCATCCACAGGCATTCAAGCAGTTATATCACATAAGCAACTAGCCTCATGGTAATCATGCTATTATGGAAAAATTCACACGTATGCGACATGCTAAAGCATAAAAGCTTACCTAGTACTCCAAGCCAAAACATAAGCTAGTTAGTAATCAGTGCATGATCCTAGCTCATGTTAAAATGGCTAATGCAAACACATACAAGATGCAACTACAATAGGCTCGGCTATCCTACAATGGCATGTGAGATGCTACAAATAACACGTATTCAATTTGGGAATTGAAGTACAATGCAGTTAGCGTGATGTACCGAGCCCTGGTGCATGTAAGACAAATGAATGGATGCACGCATGCATTGCATAAGGTGTGCTAATTTAAATATGCCCTAATCTACCATCATAAGCGGGTAAATAAAAGGGAAGAAAGACGTGGGGTTGAAAGACATACACACACTCACGCACACTTATTACACAATTGCGCCCTCACTCGGAGGGGCCAAAAGAATATACAGACCAAATAACAAATCAACTATCCTAGCAATTTGATCATTACAGACCCTTAATTAATTAACAAAAATAAATGCAGAAAGAAAGTGGCCGCAGCCCTGCCTCGAGATGCGCGAATGATGCATTCTCGATCCCTCTTGCCCGGAAACCCGTTGCCATAGCACTACTGCCTCTGTTTTCACTGCCTTGCTTCTCTGAAAATTGCCAAATTCCTAGGGTATCTTCAATGAGCACTGCAGAACACCATCGGCTAAGTGAAATGACCACCGGCCATGGTAAAATGCCATCGGCTGCTGATGAAGTTATCGGCCATTCGCTAATGGCGATGCACTAAATGTTGCCGGTCGGCAAAAACTTCCCGCGGAAAACAGTTTTGACAGCAACAGAGGACAGGTAGTGCATGGCATAGAATTTCAAGCACATGTAAGCATGGCTATGTTCCCTATCATGTATTGAACTCAGGGAAGCATGGTCCTTGATCCTTGGGCCATCAATTGTGCATGATAGCCTAAGGGACCAAACTTGCCATTCAATGTAAAATACATGCAACACACAAATGAGGACCAAAGACCCTATCATGTCAAAGTCAAGGGCCTCGGTGACCGAGGGTTGAGATGTGTTTCATTACTTGTAGTATGAACACCTCTCACCCTCACACTAGGTTTGACACCCCAAACCAAGCACTGCAATGCATGTTGTGCAAACATGGCTCAAAAATGGAACAAGAAGCTAAGATGCAAAACATGTCAAATGTGATGCAATGCAAACTATCATGCAAACAACATGGTAATGCCACTAGCATGCAACACTACAAGCAACACCACAATGCACACTAGATAGGCAAGTATGTAAAGAGGTGGGCATGCAACAACGCACAAACCATAAGGATACCACAACATGCAATGTTATGAGCATACTACAAGATGCAAATATATGATCCATGGACTTACACTAAGATGGAGGACCCTCAGCCACACCCCAAAACAGTGGCCAAAAGTGATGGAATGATGGGCAAATACTCATGCAAACTTGCATACCAAGGAGCATAAGGTTAAGGCATAAAAAAAGAAGCCTTCTACCACAACTATCATGACCACACATGGTATGTATGAAACAACCAAAAACAGAGTTTTAATGCATTAAAACACGCCCCAAAACCCACATGAATGGCAACCCAAGTGACTTAAACATACAAGCATGCACAATGCCCATTTCAAGGCACAAAACTACAACACCTCAAGTCATGAAAGGGATGATAAATGCTATCATACAAGCATGATATAGGGACTGAAATAGCATAAGAAGTGACCCCAAATCATTTAAACAACCTAACCAAAGCATGTTAATGACTCACTCACTCAAGGCCAAAATTTTAGAATGCAAAGGAGCTATATAAAGCATGTCAAACATGACAAAAACAGTGGCCAACAAACCTAAAGCATGACAAATCATGGCCAAAAGCTTCAATGAGCTAAGCCAAATCATGAAGATATACTAGGCTAAACACATGGCACATTTCTAGGCAAGATAAGGAATTACAAAGCAAGTATAAGATGCATGCTAAAAGCTACAAATCCAACCAAAGACAGAGATATAACATGACTAAAGACACCCAAAACCTCGATATGGGACCAAAACAACCAAGCATGCATGTTGCCCTTTAAGCCAAAAACAAAGGTAAAAAAGAAGGACAAAGGGGAGAGGTGTCCCTACACAAGACTTCAAAATCACTTCATCAACACTGACAATCCACTGGATTTTAGTGGTGAGAAGACCAACACAACACAGTGAACAAAGCTTAAAGAAAATGCACCAAAATAGGCCAAAAGAGGCCTAAGGAGGGGAAGTTCCACCCCCAATGCCAAAATACCCTTAATGAAAGATGTTAAGCATGAAAATAAAAGACTTTTTAATGTTATACACAAAGCTCAAATCAGCATGCAAGGCAGGTAGAAAACTAGTGCAAGATTGGGGAAACTAAAGCAAATGTCACACCCTTGAAGAAACCTTGAAGAACAGATGATCCAGCCACCCTCTACTGATCAAAATGAGTCCAAAACCTCAACAAACAACCATCAATGCCTCTCAATCTTGGAGCAAGGTGTAATGGTGTGTGTTAGTGCAAAAGTAAGATCAAAATGCACTTTTAGGCTTCCAAACACACCCTAAGGATGAGAGAGAGGGAGATATAGAGAGAGAGGATGATATATCAGATGTATAGATATAGAAGCTCTGGTTTTTTGATTCAAAAGCTCTAACCCTTAACAAAGGGAGAGGATGAGTGCTTATATAGACAAAGGCCAAGGTTCTAGGCTTCTCCAAGAAGCTAGATGAAAGGGGCAAAGGGTGCAAAGGGTTCTTGGCTTCTTGAAGAAGATAATACAGCTGGCCAAGCTTTCCCAAGAAGCTTGGCCAAAGAGTTCAAGCATCTAGAAGGAAAGGGGGTTCAAAGGTTCACACTGACCAAAAAGCTGCAGGAAGGAGTGATGGTGCATTCTAGGTGCAGTGGCATGCACCATGCCTCAACAGTGCATAGGAGTCTGCCAAAGAGGTCAAGCAAAATAAAGTGCTCGGCCAAATATAGTGCCGACCGCCATTGGCTTTAAAACCATGGCGGTGGCACCCATAAACCGGTGATGTTGGGGAAGGCGGTGGGATGTGGGATGGCCAACAAGCCATTCCACGCCCTTCAAAAAACACAAGTGTTTGGTTGCAAAAACCAAACACGGAACGATCGAGTCGAGAGATCACGAGGCAAGGCGTGCGGCTAAGACCTTTGGGAACTCAAGGCGAACACAAACAAAGAGGATCACCGAGTGTTAAAGCGGTGACATCCAAGCCTTGAGGACGGTCAAAAATGGGGTGTCTACACTTACCATTTGTCATGCATTACGATTCGAACACTCGGACAGTTATTTAGGATTCTCCTGCATGATGGCAGATATGTAATTATGGTGTTTACTTACCATTTGTTATACGTTAGGGTTCGAATACTCGACACTTATACGGACCATCTTGCATGGTTGCAGATATGTAATTATGGTGTTCACTTAACATTTCTCATGGATGAAGGTTCGAACACTCGGACACTTATTCGGATTCTTCTGCATGATGGCAGATATGTAATTGTGGTGTTTTTACTTACCATTTCCCATGCATTAGGGTTCGAACACTCGGACACTTATTCGGACCCTCTTGCATGATGACAGATATATAATTATGGTGTTCACTTACCATTTCTGATGCATTAGGGTGTGAACACTCGGACACTTATTTGGATTTTCTAGCGTGATAACAGATTTGTAATTATTGTGTTTACTTCCCATTTCCAATGCATTAGGGTTTGAACACTCGAACACCTATTCAAACCCTCTTGCATGATGACACATATATAATTATGATGTTTACTTACCATTTATGCTACATTAGGGTTCAAACACTGAGATACTTATTTGGACCCACTTGCATGATGGCAGATTTGTAATTATGGTGTTTACTTACCATTTCTTATGCATTTGGGTTTGAACACTTTCGGATACTTATTTAGATTCTCTGCATGATGGCGGATATGTAATTGTGGTGTTTACTTACCGTTTCTTATGCATTAGGGTTGAACACTAGAACAATTATTTGGATTCTCTGCATGATGGTAAATATGTAATTATGGTGTTATTTACCATTTCTCACGCATTAAGGTTGAACACTCCAACACTTATTCGGATTCTCTGCATGATGGTAGATATGTAGTTATGGTGTTTACTTCTTTTCTCATGCATTAGGGCTCGACCACTAGGATACTTATTCGAACCCTCTTGTATGATGGCGAGATATGTAATTATGGTGTTTACTTACCATTTCTCATGCATTACGGTTCGAACACTCGAACACTTGTTCAGATTCTCCTGTGAGATGGCAGATATGTAATTATGGTGTTTACTAACAATTTCTCATGTATTCTGGTTCGAAGACTCAGACACTTATTCGGATTTTCCTGCATGATGGCAGATATGTTATTATGTTGTTTACTTACCGTTTCTCACACATTTGGGTATGAACAGTCGAACACTTATTCTGATTCTCCTGCATGGTGGTAGTTATTTATTTATGGTGGCTACTTACCATTTCTCTTGCGTTATAATTGGTAGCTATGTATTCTTATTCGGATTCTCTGCATGATGGTAGATATTTAATTATGGTGTCTACATCGCTTTCTTATGCATTAGAGTTCGAATGCTCAGACACTTATTTGGACCCTTTTGTATGATAGTAGTTATGTAATTATGGTGTTTACTTACAATTTCTCATGCATTAGGTTTCGAATACCTGAACACTTATTCGGACTCTCTTGCATGATGGCATATATGTAATTATGGTGTTTAGTTACCATTTCTTTTGCATTATGGTTGAAATACTTTCGGACACTTATTGAGGCCCTCTGTATGATTGCATAGATATAATTATCTTTGTTTGCTTACCATTTCTCATGCATTAGGGTTGAACTTAAACACTTATTAGGACCCTCTTGCGTGATGGCGAGATATGTAATTATGGTGTTTACGGGACCTTTCTATGGCATTACGGCTCGAACACTAGGACACTTATTCAAAGTCTCCAGCATGATGGCAGATATGTAATTATGGTGTTTACTTACCATTTCTCATGCATATCGAACAGTTAGTCGGATTCTCCTGCATGATGGCATATACGTAATTATGGTGTTTACTTACCATTTCTCATGCATTAGGGTTCGAATACTCAGACACTTATACAGACACTCTTGCATGGTGGCAGTTATGTAATTATGGTGTTCACTTACCATTTCTTATGCATTAAGATTCAAACAGTAAGACACTTATTCAGATTCTCCTGCATGATGGCATATATGTAATTATGGTATTTACTTCCCATTTCCCACGCATTACGGTTCAAACACTCGGACACTTATTTACCATTTCTCATGCATTAGGGTTTTAACACTCGGACACTTATTCGGATTCATCCGGCATGATGGCACATTTGTAATTATTGTGTTTACTTTCCATTTTTCATGCATTAGGGTTCGAACACTCGGACACCTATTCAGACCCACTTGCATGATGAAACATACGCAATTGTGATGTTTACTTACCATTTCTAAAGCATTAGGGTTCGAACACTCATACACTTACTCGAACCCTCTTGCATAATGGCAGATATCTAATTATGGTGTTTACTTACCATTTCTCATGAATTAGGGTTTGAGCACTCGGACACTTATCTGAGTCTCTCTGCAGATGGCGAATATGTAATTATGGTGTTTAATTCTTTGTTTCTCGATGTCGGGGTTGAATAATCGAACACTTATTTGGATTCTCTGCATCATGGCGTATATGTAATTATAGTGTTTACATACCATTTATCATGGATTAGGGTTGGCAGGACGATTATCACGGACCCTCTTCCGATGGCGATATGTAATTATGGTGTTCACTTACCATTTCTCACGCATTATGGTTCAAACTGTCGGACACTTATTCGGATTCTCCTGCATGATGGCGGATATGTAATTATGGTGTTTACTTACTGTTTCCTATGCATTTGGGTTCGAACACTCGGACACTTATTCGGACCCTCTTCCATGATGGCAGATATGTAATTATGGTGTTCACTTACCATTTCTCGTGCATTTGGGTTTGAACATTCGAACACTTATTCGGATTCTTTAGCATGCTAGCAGATTTGTAATTACTGTGTGTACTTCCCATTTTGAATGCTTTAGGGTTCGAACACACGAACACCTATTCGGATCCCCTTGCATGATGGCACATATGTAATTATGATGTTTACTTACCATTTCGCATGAATTCGGGTTCAAACACTCAGACGCTTAATTAGATTATCTGCATGACGGCATATATGTAATTACGGTGCTTACTTTCCGTTTCTCATGCATTAGGGTTCAAACACTTTCGAACACTTATTGATTCTCCTACATGATGGCGGATATGTAATTACGGTGTTTGCTACCATTTCTCACACATTAGGGTTCGAGCACTTCGACACTTATTCGGATTCTCCCGCATGATGGCAGATATTTAATTAGGGTGTTTATTTACCGTTTCTCAAGCATTAGGGCTCGAACACTCGGACACTTATTCGGACCCTCTTGTATGATGGCGGATATGTAATTGTGGTGTTTACTTACCAATTCTCTTCCATTACGGTTTGAACACTTTCGGACACTTATTGATTCTCATGTGAGATGGTAGATATGTAATTATGGTGTTTACTAGCCATTTCTCATGCATTACGGATCGAACACTTTCGGACACTTATTGAGTTTCCTTCATGATGGCAGATATGTAATTATGGTGTTTACTTACCACTTCTCATGCAATAGGATTCGAACACTCGGACACTTTTTTGGATTTTCCTACATGATGGCAGATATGTAATTATGGGGTTTACTTATCATTTCTCATGCATTAGGGTTCGAATTGGCGGACACTTATTGATTCTCTGGAAGATGGTAGATATGTATTTATGGGGCTTACTTGCCATTTCTCATACATTCTGTTGAACACTCGGACACTTATTCGGATTTTCCTCCATGATGGCAGATATGTAATTATGACGTTTACTTACCATTTCTTCTGCATTAGGGTTCGAATACATAGACACTTATTTGGACCCTTTTGTATGATAAGAGTAATGTAATTATGGTGTTACTTACAATTTCTCATGCATTAGGGTTCTAATACTCGAGCACTTATTCGGACCCTCTTGGATGATGGCAGATATGTAATTATGGTGTTTAGTTACCATTTCTCATGCATTAGGGTTTGAACACTTAGACACTGATTTGGACCATCTTGTATGATGGAAGATATGTAATTATGGTGTTTGTTTGCCATTTCTCATGCATTAGGGTTCGAACACTCGAACACTTATTCGGACCCACTTGTATGATAGCAGATATGCAAATATGGTGTTTACGTGCCATTTCTCATGCATTAGGGTTCAAACACTTGGACACTTATTCGAATTCTCCAGCATGATAGCAGATATGTAATTATGGTGTTCAGTTACCATTTCTCATGCATGTCGGACACTTATTCGGATTCTCCTGCGTGATGGCAGATACGTAATTATGGTTACTTACCATTTCTCATGCATTAGGGTTCGAACACATGGACACATATACGGACCCTCTTGCATGGTAGCAGATATGTAATTATGGTGTTCACTTACCATTTCTCATGCATTAAGGTTCGAACACTCGGACACCTATTCAGATTCTCTTGCATGATGACAGATATGTAATTATGGTGTTTTCTTACCATTTCTCATGCATTAGGGTTCGAACACTCGGACACTTATTCGGACCCTCTTGCATGATGACAGATATGTAATTATGGTGTTCACTTACCATTTCTCATGCATTACGGTTTGAACACTCAAACACTTATTCGAATTCTCCAGCGTGATGGCAGATTTATAATTATTGTGTTTAATTCCCATTTTCAATGCATTAGGGTTCGAACACTCGAACACCTATTCAGACCCTCTTGCATGATGGCACATATGTAATTACGATGTTTACTTACCATTTCTCATGCATTAGGATTCAAACACTTATTTGGACCCTCTTGCTTGATGGCAGATATTTAATTATGGTCTTTATTTGCCATTTCTTATGCATTTGAGTTTGAACACTGTAGACACCCCATTTTGACCGGCCCTAAGACTTGGGCGCTTTCTTTTGATTACTCGATGATGAAAATAGGAATATGTTATCTTACAAAATTCTCAGTGAAAAGATGGAATGTAAACTTTAATCCCAGTCTTACACTTGTTTTTGCCAAATTATTTTAGACTCCTTCTCTATTTTCTTTCCCTTTATTATGTATTATATATATATATATTATGTTTTATTATTATATAATATTTTATTAAATTTATTCGGTACCGTGGTTTCACCCACGTACCATACTTTTGTATATATATAATATTATATAAGGGTACTATTCATCCTTTGAAAAAATTCACTACACTCCCATCGTGTGTCTTTTTGTTTTCTGTACCTTTAGACCCGCTTTGATCAAATTATGTTGCATATTTGGCCTACTAAAATATATTTTATTAGTCCATGTATTTTAATTTTACATATTTGTGTGTTTTTATATATATTTTTGGGTATTTATACATATATTTATGCTAATAATCCCTTTTATATATTATTATATTGTAAAGTACATAGTAATTTTACTGTGCAATGCACAGTAAAATCACTGTGCATCTTTTGAAATCAAGTCCTTCCACCACTGTTTCTTCTTTTGTCTTTTTCTTACAATTATTTTCTATAAAAGGGAGAAGATCAGAGAAGGAAGAAGAGAATTTTTTGGCGGGGGAGAGATCAAAAGAGTCTAAAAAAATTGGGAGAGAGAATAAAAAAAAAGGAATTGGTGTGAGAGAATTTTGAGAGAAAAAGAATCAGAAAGAAGGAACCGCTAAAGTTGTAATTCCAAATTTTGACTGAGAATTTAGAACACATTCCATAGACTTGAGGGTAATCAAAAGAAAGTTTGTGAATTAGAAAATTCATCATTTCCCCGAAAGGTGAGTTTTCGCAAACTTTTATTTAATTTCAAAATGTGATATAATTTGTTTAAGTACTTTATTTATTAACTTTTTTTTATCGCTTTAAATGGTCGATTGAACCACCTAATTTTACTACTTTATCTGCTATAATTTATTGTTGTATATAAACTATTGTAATTTACATAAAATGTTGTAGTTTACTATTTATAAATTGTTGTAATTTTAGCACTTTAAATGGTCGGTCGAACCACTTAATTTTACTACTTTATCTGCTATAATTTACTGTTGTATATAAACTGTTGTAATTTACATAAAATGTTGTAGTTTATTATTTATAAATTGTTGTAATTTTACCACTTTAAATGGTCGGTTGAACCACCTAAGTTGTTAAAAGATGTGACCCCACCGGATGAATAGTGATCGGTGGTGAATAGTAACCTCCGACTGTAAATAGTAACTTCCGACGGTGAATAGTAACCCCGACGATGAATAGTAACACCGTCAATGAATAGTACCTCCGGCGATGAATAGTAACTGTGGATGAAAAATGCCCGGTAAGATGAATAATGATAAAAAAAGGTGAATAGTAATTATCATGATGAATAGTAACTTCCGGCAGTGAATAGTATCTCGGGATGAATAGTGCCCTCGCAAAATAAGTTTCCCTAGACAGAACAGAGCAGTCTTCCTACGTCAAGCAGAATATTTTCCAGCGCACATGAAGTTCTTTATTTTATTTTATTTTTTTTTTTTTTATTTTGAGAGTTTGTGAGGTTTTTATTTTGTTGTAATATTCATTTCTTTCTCTCTTATCTGGTTTGTAATAATTTATTCAAAAGCATTGTAATAATTCCACTTCTTTCTATCCCATTCTTTTACTTGCTTTCCTTATTTGTACATAAACATCATATTTATTTTTCATCATATTCATGCTTTGCATCCATGTTTCATGCATCCTGATTTAGCGAAGTTTGCATTTGTGGATTTAATCAATTCTTATGTGATTATGTGCCCTACCTCATGTTCTTGAGATGATTCACATGTCATATCTTAGAAGCCGAATCTTTAGTTGCCTCTCATGAGTGAATTGCATTAGGATTTTGTACATAAGATCATGCATGTTTTACTAACTTTGTTTTCTAGATTGTTCGCGGGCCGTCAAACATGTAAGTTTTTATACTTTAGCATCCCGTTTGTGTGTGTTTTTCTTACTATGTTTAAGCATCTTACCATGTGGCTATTTGCTTATGTGATATAACTGTATGAATGCCAGTGGATGGAGGTTGTGTCGCTTAATTTGGAATGATGTTGATTTTCATGTTTGTAAACTCAATTTATTTTGGTTATACATTTTCAAAACTCTTTCAAAACTACATGAAATCAAGTTGTTCCAAAATGGGTGACATAGTCTATACTTGTATGTTTCACATAGTAAATTTTAGGATTTATTAAATAATCAGAACATGAACATATAAAGAAAATAAAATTCATATAATGGTTTAGTAGAAGCCGATCGTTTGATCGGGTGAGCGGAGGTGCTCATTATTGACCTTCCTCTCTCATACCTAAGGTTCCGAGCCAAGCATCCTTAGTTACGACGAACAGTGGCCTTGGCACTGAGTCATGGGTTTCCTAATTTCCCAAAATATTAGGTGGCAACTCTGAGATCTGATGACGCAGTCCATTTTTGACAAAATTGCAATAAAATGGATTTTCAATAAAAGTCGTCAAATCTAGACTCTCATCTATGTTTTACATTGCACTCATGAAACTTGAGATCAAAGAGATCTCGGGAGTCCAAACTATTTAACGTGCGCGGGTACCCCCCGGGCATGTTACAGTTTTTGGCGACTCTGTTGGGAATTTTATGAAACATTGACTCGAACTCCATGATATGACCTTTAGTTTCAATTATATGTTCATTGCATTGCATTCATTGGTGCACTTCAAGTCCCTGTGTTGCCCAGATACTGGTGGGAGCACAGACAAGCCTTTTGTGACACTACACCTATTTTTACGATACTTTAGAGGCCTTGTGTTGTAACCTTTTGAGATTTGTCAAAAGGGTAGCTTTCTATGCAACTCTGCTATCTAGCTTTTCTATCTAAGGTTCTCAGACTCCGAAGAGAGGCTGTTTGACTCTTCTGATTTCCTGGGATCTTTATTGGTTATGACCCCAAGGACTCTTTGGTAACGTTTCCTTGACTTCAACCCTTATAGTAGAGCTAACCTTGTACATATAGTGAGCTATAGTACCTTTCACAATTAGGACAGGATGCTCTCTCATTTCTAGGATGTATGATACCACTTGTTTGAATAGTGAAACCCTAGATCATTTCAAGCTAGGACAGGATAACCCTACCCTCTTTAGGGGTGTTTGTTCTCTTTCCTGCTTTATGTGCAATGTATTGGTCGATACAAGAGTTCTCATATTCGAATGAGTGGTTCAGGATGTTCAATTTAGCACCATTACTTCAAAAACAAAAAAAAAAAAAATCAATATAACAAAAACATAAAATCAAAAAAAAAATTAAAAAAAAAAAAATTCGACATTCTACAAAGTCGACCATTGTAAATAAATAGAATTTGTAGGGTATCTGACCATCTCTGTGATTGGGGACTGACCACCTGTTGATTGCACGGGCTTTATTTTGAATATTGTGGATGGCCACACAGGTTGACTGGAATTTGAGAATGGTTTTATTCTGAGTTCTAAATTGAGTATTGAGTTTAAGTTTGATTCCATCAAATTTGTAGAGTTGGGATCAGACTCGAGTCATTCTAGTGAGTCAGAGTCTTTTGATTTTGAGAGTGCTAACCTAGACATTTATGTCCTGTCTAGGTCTTCTTTGTCATTTTCTTTTGAGTCTGTTATCATTGTTGAGTCATAGTCTCTTTTCGGAAAAAAAAATTCAAAAAAAAAAAATATAAAAACAATGCCATAGAGTCTGCCTACTTCTCTGTGCCTTTAAATCATTGCATTGACCAAAGTTTTTCAAAACTTTTTCCAAAACTCTGATAAAAACAAAGAGGAAGAATTTCCTCGGGATTTGCAAATTTTGATCAATTGAGAGGAAGAGAGGTGTGCTAAGCCTTTGATGAATAAAATCATTTTGTTTAATGTGGGTACTGAGAAGGATCCTAGCTTGGTCCAAATTGGTTCTATTTTGTCTTCGTAAGAGTACGAATAATTAGTCACTTTGTGAAAAGATTTTAAAAACTATTTTTGCGTGGTCCTACGAAGCCATGCCTGGAATTGATTATACAACATAGGATCCCTCTTGACTCAAGGTCCAACCTCCTTAGCTTTCAAACCTTGATTCGAAGTGTTCAATGATCAATCAAAGTGTAAGGCCAGCATATCCGAATTGGAAATAGCCCTTGAACTAGGGGCCATGATGTGATTCAAATGGAGGCAGCCCTTCAACTAGAGGCCATGATGTGATTCAAATGGAGGCAGCCCTTCAACTAGGGGTAATAAGGTCGAATATGATTTAGATTGGAAATAGCCCTTGAACTAGGGGCAATGATGTGATTCAGATTGGAAACAGACCTTGAACTTAGGGCAGAGAATGTGATTTCAATTTGAAACAGCCCTTGAACTAGGGGCAAAAGTGTGAGGCTTGCATAGCTGAAATGGAGGCAGCCCTTGAACTAGGGGCAATAAAGTACCACCCTTGAGAGGCTCGCTGGGTTGAAAACCCGAAAAGGCGACCCAGGCAAAAGTTAGAGCACCAAAAAACAAAAAAAAAATGAAAAGCTCACAAGGTTGAAAACCGAAAAGGTGACTTTGGCAAAAGTTAGAGCATAAAAAGGAGAGTGTCAATACAAGTGAACCTCGTAAAACTATGTAGGGCCAGTGATTCAGATTGGAAGCAATCCTTGAACTAGGGGCAAGAAGGTCGGATGTGATTTAGATTTGAAGTAGCCCTCTAACTAGGGGCAAAAGGTTGGATGTGATCAAAGAGTTAAAACTGAATCATTTCCCAAAGAAGACCACCTAGAAAGGCCAAACCTAGAATTTGAGAGAAAGAATTTTATTCTTGAAGGATAGTCAAGTTCCTATCCACTACACTAGGGGCAACACTAGAGGCAAACACCGACCCGATTAGCGTAGTCCCTACATCATCATATCTACCAGTCGTTCTTATAGATGGCCTAGAGATTTCACACCCAATCAACATGGTCAAGTTAAAATGAAAATAACCCTTGAGAGGCTCGCTGGGCTAAAAACCCGGAAGGGCGACCCAGGCAAAAGTTAGAGCAGAAAAACAAAAAAAATATAGAAAAAATGAAATGACAAAAATGAAAAAAATATATATAGAAAAAAAAAGAAAGAAAAAAAAATGAAAAAAAAAATGAAAAGCTCGCAAGGTTGAAAACCCGAAAGGGCAGCTTTGGCAAAAATTAGAGCATAAAAGGAGAGTGTCAATACCCAAGTGAACCTTAGCCCGAACTACGATGGCCTGATTCCTATCTTTGGGATAAATAGGTAGCTTCATCTCGAAGTTCGGCCCTAATAATTTTTCAACTCATTCATCTCGTCCATGTTTGCTTGGTGTGTCTTTAGTCGACTTGGTTGTCCTATCCGTGTTTGATTGGTGTTTCTTCGTTCTGCTCAGTTCAATTGGTTCGATTTAGGTTCAGTTCGGTTCGGTTCGGTTATCACCACTGCTACGACAGAACCAAGTTAGGATTATTTGGTTTGGGGCTATGCACCCCAATGGTTGATTCTATGTTGGTTGAGTAGTGGCCATTTGCAAAAATAGGTTTTGATTAATTTGAATGAAGCTGACTATTTTTTCTCGAAAATTGTTCCATTTTTGCAAAACTTGGACCATTCTTTGGATTTGAAAAGGGAAAATTTTCAGTGCTCACAGTTTAGCTTACATGATTTGAAACAGAAAACGGAATAAGTATGCTAATCCAACCCTCATGTTGATCAAAACATTTTTACAAAAAAATCAAGGCAATGAATTAGGGGCATAGTCGAGTTAGAGATTCTGTCTTCTCCACCACTCGAGTCAACTCGTCAGTATATATGAGTGTGTATTCATACCAGTCAGTGTATTTATACCAGTCAGGGTATTCATACCAATCAGCGTATATAAGTGTGTATTCATACCAGTCAGTATATTTATACCAGTTAGGGTATTCATACCAGTCAGTGTATATAAGTGTGTTCCTTTCATACCAGTCAGTGTATATAAGTGTGTTTGGATCGTTTTGCTTCGTTCTTCTTTCATTAAATCATTATTTGATTCAGGTCAGTATAGAATCAATGTTCAATTCAGAGTTCAAAATTCAATCACTCTCAAATTCAATCAAACAAAAATGTTTTCAAGTTCAAAGTGATAAGCCAGTCACGCCATTGATGTGCAAAAACTAAACTGATTTTATTCCAGTCAGGGGAGGACATCCCCGATCACAGAGACACAAAAAAAAAAACAAAAAAAAAACAACAACAACAACAATAACAAAAAAACAAAAACAAAAACAACAAAAAAAAGCAAAAAGAGAGTAGCATTTTCTCAGTTTTCCAGCAGTAGGTCGATGGCAAAGATTACAACCGGCTTCATTTGCATGCAACTTCGTTGCTCGACTTTACCATCAGCTGCCTTGCTTCATCTTTACTCCTTCGAAGCTTTTGAACACTCTGCCTTGGCCTTGGTAGAGCTTCCGAATGAGATTATTCCTCGTCGGCCATCAAATTGGTTGTGCGAAGAAACTCCGAATTGAGCCACGAAAGTGGTCAGTCATTGTAGTTCTTTGTTCTGCTTTTTTGGCACACCAATTTCTACCCAAGCGTCTTTGTACATACATTGGAGGAGGGAGAGTTGTGCATTTAACTAATGTACCTCACATATCCTATTTTGCAGTCGACGAGACAAGTTGGAAACCGCAGTCACGGTCTCCACACAAGACCTCAGCGTATACGAGTTTGCTTTGATGTCAGACTGTGCTGCCATGATTTGTTCAACTAACATCGCTGGAAAATTGAAAATAGAGGAAGGAGGAGGAGCTCGTGGTTGAGGTTCAGGGGAGTCAGAATTGGTCATCTCTATCATGGACTCATTCAGGTCTAGAAAAAGATTGAGAGAACCGTGTGAAGAAACCATGGCAGATGAGAGTAATGCAAAAGAAAGAGGTTGCAGAGTGGTGGCAGAGAAAGTTTGTGGGCTTTTACTCTGCTTCTCTCTCTCTTGTTGGCCTTAATTTAATAAGAGAGTGAAGAAAAAGAATAAGACAAAGAGGATAAACATTGGGATAAGGAGTTGAAGATTTGGGGCAGCTTGTCAGTCAGGCGCCGCGATTGTTGAAATCGTACGCCAAACACGACGCTTGAAGAAGATGAAGGAAGAGAGAGTGGGACAAAAACATAGAGAGAGGCGGGAGAGTTGTATATGTATATATATGTGTATACGTATTGTACATCTATGTATTATATATATTTGTTTGCATATTTGGTCATAAGAGTGGCTTGGGTTTAGTGGTTCAGCTCAGTGGTTAAGGATTGAAAGGTTAAGCCTGAAATCAGGGGTTTGAACCCCACATCAAGTTTTTCTTTGTTTTGTTTTGATTTTGTATATATATGTCTCGTATAAGTATCTATATATATATATTTGTTTGCATATCTTATCACAAGAGTGGCATGGCTCAGTGGTTGGGGACTAGGAGGCCAAATTTGAGATCATAGGGTCGAAACCCCATGTCCATGCATTTTGTGTTTTTTCTTTCTTTTTGCGTGTTTGGAGTACGTGTGCTGATGTCAGTAATCCCTACCTGTATATATACCGTATTTGTCCGTCGTATATAGATATGCATGTACCATATGTCTGTGTATATGTCCGTGTACATATATCGTATATCTTTGTCCATATATCGTATATCTCTGTCCATATATCATATATCTCTGTCATATACCCTATATGTCTGTATATAGGTCCGTATATGTCTGTATCGTATATACCTATATGTATTCGTATATATCTGTGTATATATCAGTGAATATATCCACCTCTGTGTATATATGTATATATGAATATATGTATACCGTATGTACATATCTGTGTGTATTTTGTTTATATACACGATCACATCCGCACCATGCATCTATCCTACAATCATATCCGCACCACGTATCTATTGCACGAACGATCATAACCATATTGTGCATCTATTGCATAATAAGCGTCTACCGCACACTTTCAATTCCATCTCACTATTTTGTGCAATCTTACGATCTAGGAGACCTTAAATCCTACGATGTCTAGGAGACCTTAAATCCTCACCTAGGAGACCTTAAATCCCCTGGTGTTTAGGAGAACTTAAATCCTACGGTGTCTAGGAGACCTTAAATCCTTCGGTCTAGGTGACCTTAAATCCTTTGGTGTCTAGGAGACCTTAAATCCTTCGGTCTAGGAGACCTTAAATCCTCTGGTGTCTAGGAGACTTTAAATCCTACGGTGTCTAGGAGACTTTAAATCCTACGGTCTAGGAGACCTTAAATCCTACTGTCTAGGAGACCTTAAATCCTCCGGCCTGGGAGACCTTAAATCCTACGGTCTAGGAGACCTTAAATCCTCTAGTGTCTAGGAGACCTTAAATCCTCCGGTCTAGGAGACCTTAAATCCTCTAAAGGTGCAATTCCTTTAGTGTTTGTCGTGCCCGAACGACTTCAATCGGTCTGGTATAGTCAACTGACTATGTTTGTAATGAGTTCCTAGGAGATCAACTGAGACAGTGGAAACTACAGTTCAAATGGCCGAGGCCTAGAACGCAAAAGGTTCGGGATTTCCGAGACTAAAGTCTGGTTTAAATACCCAGGGGTGTATCCCCGGCTTGAAATCTGTATTGCAACCCCATAGGTTGAGATAGCTTGTATGCGTCTCAACTCTGGAAACTGAACCAACCTAGTCTGTCACCCTGTTGGAGAATAGGGAAAGTTGCAAACATAGCCAGCACTCCATGACATTGCTTTGCACTGCATAAATCCAATTTTCAAACCAGCTTCGCGTAGCGTATAAGTCCAATTTTCAAACTGGCTTCGCGTAGCGTATAAGTCCAATTTTCAAACCGGCTTCGCATAGCGTATAAGTCCAATTTTCAAACTGGCTTCGCATAACGTATAAGTCTAATTTTCAAACCGGCTTCACGTAGTGTATAAGTCCAATCTTCAAACCGGCTTTGCGTAGCGTATAAGTCCAATTTTCAAGCCGGCTTCGCGTAGCGTATAAGTCCAATTTTCAAGCCGGCTTCGCGTAAGCGTATAAGTCCAATCTTCAAACCGGCTTCGTGTAAGCGTATAAGTCCAATTTTCAAACTGGCTTCGCGTAGCGTATAAGTCCAATCTTCAAACCGGCTTCGCGTAGCGTATAAGTCCAATTTTCAAACCGGTTTCGCGTAAGCGTATAAGTCTAATCTTCAAATCGGCTTCGCGTAGCGTATAAGTCCAATTTTCAAACCGGCTTCACGTAGCGTATAAGCCCAATTTTCAAACCGGCTTCGCGTAAGCATATAAGTCCAATCTTCAAACCGGCTTCGCGTAGCGTATAAGTCCAATTTTCAAACCAGCTTCGCATAGCGTATAAGTCCAATTTTCAAACCAGCTTCGCGTAGCGTATAAGTCCAATTTTCAAACCGGCTTCGCGTAGCGTATAAGTCCAATTTTCAAACCAGGTTCACGTAGCATATAAGTCTAATTTTTAAACCGGCTTCGCGTAGCGTATAAGTCCAATCTTCAAACCGGCTTCGCGTAGCGTATAAGTCCAATCTTTAAACCGGCTTCGCGTAGCGTATAAGTCCAATCGTCAAACCGGCTTCGCGTAAGCGTATAAGTCCAATCTTCAAACCGGCTTCACGTAGCGTATAGTCCAATGTTCAAACTGGCTTCGCGTAGCGTATAAGTCCAATCATCAAACCGGCTTCATATAGCGTTTAAGTCCAATCATGAAACCGGCTTCGCGTAGCGTATAAGTCTAATTATCAAACCGGCTTCGCGTAGCGTATAAGTCCAATTATCAAAATCGGTTAACAACAGCAAGTGCGCTTGTCTGTTCACACCACCCCGATTAAAAACAACAAGTGCGCTTGTCTGTTTACATCATCCCTTCTCCTTTCGCGTGAGACGCGTTAGGATTGCAAATCGGTTAACAACAGCAGGTGCGCCTGTCTGTTCACCCCACCCAAACCGGTTAAAAACAGCAGGTGTGCCTGTCTGTTTACACTACCCCTTCTCCTTTCGCGTGAGATGTGTTAGGTTGTTGTTCCACTTGGTTAAAATTGTGTTATCGCACATTTGTATGTGATCTTGTGGCACATTTATACGCAATGCACCCCCTGTTATGTTTCATATCATTTGCACGAAGCTTGTCTCTCATGTTGTCATCTTCATATCTTTATCATCACTCCATGGCATTTCATTGCATTGCATAATCATGAATTTTCAAACGACTGGCTTCGCGAAGCGTGTAAGTCCAACCTTCAAACTGCATATGTAATGTTACATGTTGTCCCTGAACTATGCAGGTTTGATTCCTTGCAAAGGGATACGTAGGCAACCCTCGGGTTCAACCACTTGCATTGCATCTTGTTTGTTTGCCCAAGTCTTATGGCCTTGTCAAAAGGGTCGTCTTCGGGCTTTGACATTCACTCACGTCAAGAAATGACTTTGAGCTCCGTCAAAGAGGGGCAACTGTAGACACCCCATTTTGACCGGCCCTAAGACTTGGGCGCTTTCTTTTGATTACTCGTTGATGAAAATAGGAATATGTTATCTCACAAAATTCTCAGTGAAAACATGGAATGTAAACTTTAATCCCAGTCTTACACCTGTTTTTGCCAAATTATTTTAGACTCCTCTATTTTCTTTCCCTTTATTATGTATTATATATATATATATATTATGTTATATTATTATATAATATTTTATTAAATTTATTGATGCAGTGGTTTCACCCACACCATACTTTTGTATATATAATATTATATAAGGCTACTATTCATCCTTTGAAAAAATTCACTACACTCCCACCGTGTGTCTTTTTGTTTTCTGTGCTTTTAGACCCGCTTTGATCAAATTATGTTGCATATTTGGCCTACTAAAATATATTTTTTTAGTCCATGTATTTTAATTTTACATATTTGTGTGTTTTTATATATATTTTTGGTTATTTGTACATATATTTATGCTAATATTCCCTTTTATATATTATTATATTGTAAAGTACATAGTAATTTTACTGTGCAATGCACAGTAAAATCACTGTGCATATTTTGAAATCAAGTCCTTCCACCACCGTTTCTTCTTTTGTCTTTTTCTTACAATTATTTTCTATAAAAGAGGGAAGATCAGAGAAGGAAGAAGAGAATTTTTTGGCGGGGGAGAGATCAGAAGTGTCTAAAAAAATTGGGAGAGAGAATAAAAAAAAGGAATTGGTGTGAGAGAATTTTGAGAGAAAAAGAATTAGAAAGAAGGAACCGCTAAAGTTGTAATTTCAAATTTTGATTGAGAATTTAGAACACATTCCATAGACTTGAGGGTAATCAAAAGAAAGTTTGTGAATCATAAAATTTATCATTTCCCCGAAAGGTGGGTTTACACAAACTTTCATTTAATTTCAAAATGTGATATAATTTGTTTAAGTACTTCATTTATTAACTTTTTTTTTTATCGCTTTAAATGGTCGGTCGAACCACCTAATTTTACTACTTTATCTATTGTAATTTATTGTTGTATATAAATTGTTGTAATTTACATAAAATGTTGTAGTTTACTATTTATAAATTGTTGTAATTTTAGCACTTTAAATGGTCGGTCGAACCACTTAATTTTACTACTTTATCTGCTATAATTTACTGTTGTATATAAACTGTTATAATTTACATAAAATGTTGTAGTTTATTATTTATAAATTGTTATAATTTTACCACTTTAAATGGTCGGTTGAACCACCTAAGTTGTTAAAAGATGTGACCCCACAATAGTGATCGGTGATGAATAGTAACCTCCGGCGATGAATAGTAACTGCGGATAAAAAATGCCCGGTAAGATGAATAACGATAAAAAAAAAGTGAATAGTAATTATCATGATGAATAGTAACTTCCGGCAGTGAATAGTATCTCGGGATGAATAGTGCCCCCGCAAAATAAGTTTCCCTGGACAGAACGGAGCAGTCTTCCTACGTCAAGCAGAATATTTTCCAGCGCACATGAAGTTTCTTTATTTTATTTTATTTTATTTTTTTATTTTGAGAGTTTGTGAGGTTTTTATTTTGTTGTAATATTCCCTTCTCTCTCTCTCTTATCTGGTTTGTAATAATTTATTCAAAGCATTGTAATAATTTCCCGCCCCACTTCTTTCTATCCCATTCTTTTACTTGCTTTCCTTTTTTGTACATAAACATCATATTTATTTTTCATCATATTCATGCTTTGCATCCATGTTTCACGCATCCTGATTCGGCGAAGTTTGCATTTGTGGATTTAATCAATTCTTATGTGATTATGTGCGCTACCTCATGTTCTTGAGATGATTCACATGTCATATCTTAGAAGCCGAATCTTTAGTTACATCTCATGAGTGAATTGCATTAGGATTTTGTACATATGATCATGCATGTTTTACTAACTTTGTTTTCTAGCCTGTTCGCGGGTCGTCAAACATGTAAGTTTTATGCTTTAGCGTCAGATTGTGTGTTTTTTTTACTATGTTAAGCATCCTACCATGTGGCTATTTGCTTATGTGATATAATTGTATGAATGCCAGTGGATGGAGGTTGTGTCGCTTAATTTGGAATGATGTTGATTTTCATGTTTGTAAACTCAATTTATTTTGGTTATACATTTTCAAAACTCTTTCAAAACTACATGAAATCAAGTTGTTCCAAAATGGGTGACATAGTCTATACTTGTATGTTTCACATAGTAAATTTTAGGATTTATTAAATAATCAGAACATGAACATATAAAGAAAATAAAATTCATATCATGGTTTAGTAGAGGTCGATCATTTGATCGGGTGAGCGGGGATGCTCATTATTGACCTTTCCCTCTCATACCTAAGGTTTCGAGCCAATCATCCTTGGTTACGACGAACAGTGGCCTTGGCACTGAGTCATGGGTTTCCTTATTTCCCAAAATATTAGGTGGCGACTCTGAGATTTGATGATGCAGTCCATTTTTAACAAAATTGCAATAAAATGGATTTTCAATAAAAGTTGTGAAATCTAGACTCTCATCTATGTTTCACATTGCACTCGTGAAACTTGAGATTAAAGAGATCTCGAGTCGAACATTTAATGCCTTGGTACCCCGGGGCATGTTACAGTTTTTGGCAACTCTGCTGGGGATTTGGAAAGAAAGGAAAGTTGAGCCCTAGATACATTGGTCCATTTGAGGTATTGGAGAAGGTTGGTGAGGTTGCGTACCGTGTTGCTCTACCCCCTAGATTTGCAGGAGTGCATAATGTGTTTCACGTGTCTATCTTTGAGAATATGTGCCTGATCTGTGCATGTGTTATATTATGAACCGCTTTGGATTCGAGAGGATTTTTCGTATGAGGAGATGGCTGTTCAGATTTTGGATTCGAAAGAGAAAATGTTGTGTACAAAGGTCATTAAATTGGTTAAGGTATTGTGGCGTAATCATCTAGTTGAAAAGGCAACTTGGGGCCGAAGGCGAGATCTTGGCAGAAGTACCCACATCTATTCTCATGATTTACTCAGGTTAGTTTCGAGGACGAAACTTTTCTTTTAGTGGGGAGAATGTGAGAACCCAAATATAAAAATTAAGTAAATAATTAAATAATAACAATAATAATATTACAATCTCAAATATTTTGATGGTGAATCCTAAAGTGCAAATTAAATACTTGGAGGGTCTTTTAATTAATTTTAAAATCTAAAATAAATTTATGGTGAAAGTCTTAAATTTAAAGGCAAGATTTATGATTTAAAATAAATAAATAAAATAAAATTAAGTGTCAAATTAGTAAGCATATTTTGATCTAATAGTAGTTGTATTTCATTTAAATTAATGGAGAGACAAAATAAAATAAATTAAAACAAAAGATAATATTTTAGGGTTTTTTTTTTTTTTTGTGTGTAGATACATATATAACCCTAGGTTGCCTAATACAATAAATAATAACCCTAAGGTTCCTAATCTACACTATAGCAACAGCAAACACAGCAGCCATGGGAGAGAAGGGTTGAGAGATAATAAGAAGAAGAAAAAGAAAGGGTTGCAAACAAATAAGGATTTTTGGGCGTGTGGTAGGTCTTTATCTCTCTTCTTCCTTTTATTTTTGTTCTTTATCCTTACTGTATTATTATTTAGTTCATTGATGGAGAGGTTGTAGGTTTATGTATTTTGTATATATATATACTGTTAAGAAATTTGAGGAGTTAAATTCATGTATAAAGAATGGTGTAATTCTTAGTCTAAAAATTCTGCACAGAATCACAAACTTTAAAAATCAAGAAACCATATCAAACGGATGAATTTTAATCTAAAATGTTTACAGTAGATTAATTACATATTGAATTGCATATCTGAATTTTCTCATAATTTTTGGGAGTCAAAATCCATATAAACTGAGGTGTTCAAATCTGTCCAGAAAACTGGTTTTTAACAGTAAATTCGGGAGTGTTGTTCTCCTTGCGTATAAATCCAAAAATTATCAAATCAACGTCATTAGAACCGGTTACGAGTCTAGTTTCTTACATTTTTGGCCTTGCGTTGATTGCTCGTGTATACTAAGAGAACCGTCAATTTCTTTAAAGTGCTGCAGAAAACAATCTGTTTGGGCATAATTAATTGTAAATAATTATTTTGATAAGAAAATCAAGTGAAACCAATTGGGTTTGAAACTTAGAATATATTAGTTGATATCTGGAGGTTTTTAGAATTTTTTGAACAACGTGGAGTGGGTTTTTAATTTTCAAAGTTAGCGAAGAGATTGGAAAAACTCTGTTTTATCTTAAAGTCACTTTTAGTTAAGTTTCCAGCGGAACCTATGTCTTGGGTGGCTTTAGACTGTGAAGAACATGAACTTAGGTAATATTTAAGAGTAACGGTGAGTTGGGTTGAGCCGTGTTAGTGCGCTTTAGTTTGGGGTTACTTAGTTCGTATTCTTTAGTATTTTTAAATTAGTAGTGACATGTAGTTTTCATATTGGTTCAAGGCACTAGTTGGACTTTCATACTCTATTCGAGGATTATATTATTTCGTTTCCAGGTGAGTAGTTTCATGCTACATATTTTTATAAATGTTCCCCTACCCTGAACTGTTGGAAAATTAAATTGTTGCTTTAAGACTAAACTGTTTTGATAAATTATTATATTATCAATGGAATCAAATTATTTCTGAAACATGTGTGAACTTGGTATACTGTAAACTATTTGTTTTGGTCTCATGTTTATAATGATGAACTACCATGTTTTGCAAAACTAATGTGTATTGATTATTGGGACCATGTGTATATTTAGTCCAGGGAAATTATTCCACTGTGTGTGGTGACTCTGGCCACTAGGGAACAGATCCGGGTTGGGCCGTGATGACTTTAGTGCCCAACAATTGTAAGGAAATGACCTTTAAAAACAACTAGGTGACCTTCAATCAGATCGTCTTTGAGAAAAGGCCCAGGTGCCACCCTGAGGATGACTCTTAGTTCGGTATTGGATCCAACGGGGCTTATAGCCTTGAGAACCGTGTGGCGTATTATTTGTTTTTCTTGGTACCTAGAAAATTATTGGTGTTCATGTTATAATCTGTTTTAAGTGGAAAATGTCATTTATCATGTTCTTGCGAGACATGAATATTTTAAGTGTTGAACTGTGGAACCTTCTTTTTGAAACAGATTGTATTTACCAAACTATATGCCAATCTAGTTTTTGTGATATATATCCTATTTTGGAATTGAACCCTGTTTTCAAAACTATATTTACTATCCATGTTGCTACTCACTAAGCTATCAGTTGATTTAGTTTTTTACCATTTCCAGGTGTTAGAAGGACTTAGAGTGGACTCATGGCGTAGCGGGGACTCAATTGCATGGACCTCTAGGGCATTTATTTAATTTGTTTTAGGTTGCTTTGTTGAGTTTTGTGCATACATTGTGGTTGGGTTTTATTTAGAATTATTTTATTTTGTGGGTGGTTTGTGTCCCATTAAGTATATATATATTTTTAGGAAGTTGGTTATAACTTGCTTTTCACTTGTGGTATGTCCTTTGGATTGAGTGTTGATTTATTTATTTCGATTTGTCATCACATTTATTCTTTATGGTTTTGGGTTTGTGTTTTAGGCTTACGTGTGCCTTGGGCTAAGGACCTGTGGGCCACGGCCGGTCATACCCGAGTTTAGGGTGTGACACGAATACTAAGAAATTTATTCGGACCCTCTTGTACGATGGTAGATATGTAACTATGGTGTTTACTTACCATTTCTCATGCATTAGGGTTCGAACATTCAAACACTTATTCGGACCCTCTTGCATGATGGCAGATATGTAATTCTGGTGTTTACTTGCCATTTTTGATGCATTCGGTTTCGAACACTTGGACACTTATTCGGATTCTCCAATATGACGGCAGATATGTAATTATGGTGTTTACTAACCATTTCTCATACATCAGGGTCTGAACACTCGGACACTTATTCGGATTCTCCTACACGATAGCGGATATGTAATTAGGGTGTTACTTACCATGTCTCATGAATTAGGGTTCAAACACCTGGACATTTATACGGACTCTCTTGCATGGTGGCAGATATGTAATTATGGTGTTTACTTATCATTTCTCATGCATTAGGGTTCGAACACTCGGAGACTTATTTGGATTCTCTTGCATGATGGTAGATATGTAATTATGGTGTTTACTACAAATTTCCCATCCAGTAGGGTTTGAACACTCGGACACTTATTTGGGCCCTCTTGTATGATGGCAGACATGTAATTATGGTGTTACTTGCCATTTCTCATGAATTAGGGTTTGAATACTCGGACACTTATTCAGATTCTCTTGCATGATGTCAGATATGTAATTATGGTGTTTACTGACCATTTCTCATGCATTTTGGTTCGAACACTCGGACACTTATTCGGATTTTGCGGCTTGATGTTAGTTATTTAATAATGGTGCTTACTTACCAATTCTCAAGCATTAGGGTTCGAACACTTGGACACTTTTTTTATTCTCCTGCATGATGGCAGATATGTAATTATGGTGTTAATTACCAATTCTCAAGCATTAGGGTTCGAACACTGAAACACTTATTCGGATTCTCGTACATTATGGTAGATATGTATTTATGGTCTTTACTTACCATTTCTTATGCATTAGGGTTCAAACACTCGAACACTTATTTGGATTCTCCTGCATGATGGCAGATATGTAATTATGGTGTTGACTTACCATTTCTTAGGCATTAGGGTTCGAATAGTCAGACATTTATTTGGACCCTCTTGTATGATAGCTGTTATGTAATTATGGTGTTTGTTTACAATTTCTCATGCGTAAGGGTTCGAACACTTGAACACTTATTCGGACCCTCTTGCATGATAGCAGATATGTAATTATGGTGTTTACTTGCCATTTCTCATGCATTAGGGTTCGAACACTCAGACACTTATTTGGATTCTCCTGCGAGATGGCAGATATGTAACTATGGTGTTTACTTGCCATTTCTCATGCATTAGGGTTCGAACACTCGGACACTTGTTCGGATTCTCCTGCATGATGGTATATATGTAATTATGGTGTTTACTTACCATTTCTCATGCATTAGGGTTCGAACACTCGGACACTTATACGGACCCTCTTGCATGGTGGCAAATATGTAATTATGGTGTTCACTTACATTTGTCATGCATTAAGGTTCGAACACTCGAACACTTCTTCGGTTTCTCCTGCATGATGGCAGATATGTAATTGTGGTGTTTACTTACCATTTCTTATGCATTATGGTTCGAACACTCCGACACTTATTCAGATTCCCCTACATGATGGCATATATGTGATTATGGTGTTTACTTATGGTTTCTCATGCATTAGGGCTTGAAAACTCCAACACTTATTCAGATTCTCTTGCATGATGGCAGATATGTAATTATGGTGTTTACTTACCATTTCTCATGCATTAGGGTTCTAATACTCCGACATTTATTCAGATTCCCTTGCATGATGGCAGATATGTGATTATGTTTTTACTTGTGGTTTCTCATGCATTAGGGTTCAAACACTCCGACACTTATTCGGATTCTCCACCACGATGGCAGATATGTAATTATGGTGTTCACATACCATTTCTCATGCATTAAGGTTCGAACACTCGGACACTTATTCAGATTCTCCCGAATGATGGTAGATATGTAATTGTGGTGTTTACTTACTATTTCTTATGCATTAGGGTTCGAATACTCAGACGCTTTTGAGGACCCTCTTGTATGATAGCAGTTATGCAATTATTGTGTTTTAGTTGCAATTTCTAATGCATTATGGTTCGAACACACGAACACTTATTCGGACCCTCTAGCATGATGGCAGATATGTAATTATGGTGTTCACTTACCATTTCTCATGTAATAAGGTTCGAACACCAGGACACTTATTCAGATTCTCCTGCATGATGTCAGATATATAATTATGGTATTTACTTACCATTTCCCATGCCTTAGGGTTCGAACACTCGGACACTTATTCGGATGCTATTACATGATGGTAGATATGTGATTATGGTGTTTACTTACGGTTTCTCATGCATTGGGGCTCGAACACTTTGGACACTTATTCGGATTCTTCTACGTAATGGCACATATGTAATTATGGTGTTCACTTTCCATTTCTCATGCATTAGGGTTTGAACACTCAGACACTTATTTGGATTCTCCAGCATTATGGCATATTTGTAATTATTGTGTTTACTTTCCATTTCTCATGCATTACAGCTCGAACACACGGACACCTATTCAGACCATCTTGCACGATGGCACATATGTAATCATGTTGTTTACTTACCATTTCTCATGCATAGGGTTCGAACGCTCAGACCCATATTCGGACCCTCTTACATGACGACATATATGTAATTATGGTGTTTACTTACCATTTCTCATGCATTCGGGGTTGAACACTTGGACACATATTCGGATTCCCCAGCATGATGGTTGATATGTAATTATGGTGTTTACTTACCGTTTCTCATGCTTTAGGGTTGGAACACTAGAACACTTATTCGGATTTTCCTTCATGATGACAGATATGTAATTAAGGTGTTTACTTACCATTTCTCATGCATTAGGGTTCGAACACTCCGACACTTATTCGGATTCTCTTGCATGATGGCAGATATGTAATTATGGTGTTTACTTACCGTTTCTCATGCATTAGGACTCAAAACAATCGGACACTTATTCGAACCCTTTTGTATTATGACAGATATGTAATTATGGTGTTTACTCACCATTTCTCATGCAATACGGTTCGAACACTCGGACATTTATTCAGATTCCCTTGCGAGATGGCAGATGTGTAATTGTGGTGTTTACTTACCACTTCTCAGGCATTACGGTTCGAACACTTGGTCATTTATTCGGATTTTCTTGCATGATGGCAGATATGTGATTATGGTGTTTACTTACCATTTCTCATGCATTAGGGTTCGAACATTCGGACACTTTTTCGGATTTTCTTGCATGATGATAGATATGTAACTATGGTGTTTGGTTACCATTTCTCATGCATTAGGGTTCAAACAGTCAGACACTTATTCGAATTCTCCGGCATGACGGCAGATATGCAATTATGGTGTTTACTTACCATTTCTCATTCATTAGGGTTCGAACACTCGGACACTAATTCGTACCCTCTTGTATGATGGCAGATATGTGATTATGGTGTTTACTTACATTTCTCTTGCATTAGAGTTCGAACGCTCGGACAGTTTTTCAGAATCTCCTCCATGATGGCAGATATGCAATCATGGTGCTTAGTTACCATTTGTCATCCATTAGGGTTCGGACACTCGAACACATATTCGGATTCTCTTACATGATGGTAGATATGTATTTATGGTGTTTACTTACCATTTCTCGTGCATTAGGGTTCGAACACTCGAACACTTATTCAGATTATCCGGCATGATGGCAGATATGTAATTATGATGTTTACTTACCATTTCTGATGCACTAGGGTTCGAATACTCAGACACTTATTCGGACGCTCCTGTATGATAGCAGTTATGTAATTATGGTGTTTACATACCATTTCTCATGCATTAGGGTTCAAACACTCAAACACTTATTCGGACCCTCTTGCATGATGGCAGATATATAATTATGGTGCTTACTTACCATTTCTCATGCATTAGGGTTCGAACACTTCGGCACTTATTAGGATTCTCCGGTTTGATGGCAGATATGTGATTATGGTTTTTACTTACGGTTTCTCATGCATTGGGCTCAAACACTTTGGACACTTATTCGGATTGTCATGCATAATGGCAGATATGTAATTATGGTGTTGACTTATCATTTCTCATGCATTAGGGTTTGAACTTTCAGACACTTATTCGGATTCTCTAGCATGATGGCAGATTTGTAATTATTGTGCTTACTTTCCATTTCTCATGCATTACGGTTCAACACTTGAACACATATTCAGACCATCTTGCATGATGGCACATATGTAATTATGTTGTTTACTTACCATTTCTCATGCATAGGGTTCGTACGCTCAGACACTTATTCGAACCCTCTTGCATGATGGCAGATATGCAATTATAGTGTTTACTTACCATTTATCATGCATTCAGGTTTGAACACTGGGACGCATATTCGGATTCCCCAGCATGATGGCAGATATGTAATTATGGTGTTTACTTACCGTTTCCCATGCGTTTGGGTTGGAACACTAGAACACTTATTCGGATTCCCCCACATGATGACATATATGTAATTAAGGTGTTTACTTACCATTTCTCATGCATTAGGGTTCGAACACTCCGGCACTTATTCGGATTCTCTTGCATGATGGCAGATATGTAATTATGGTGTTTACTTACCATTTCTGATGCATTAGGACTCGAACAATCGGACACTTATTCGAACCCTCTTGTATGATGGCAGATATATAATTAAGGTATTTACTCACCATTTTTCATGCGTTACGGTTCGAACACTCGGACACTTATTCAAATTCTCCTGTGAGATAGTAGATGTGTAATTGTGGGGTTTACTTACCATTTCTCAGGCATTACGGTTTGAACACTCAGTCACTTATTCGGATTTTCCTGCATGATGGCAGATATGTAATTATGGTATTTACTTACCATTTCTCATGCATTAGGGTTCGAACACTCGAACACTTATTCGGATTCTCTTACATGATGGTAGATATGTATTTATGGTGTTTACTTACCATTTCTCATGCATTAGGGTTCGAACACTCGGACACTTATTCAGATTATCCTGCATGATAGCAATTATGTAATTATTGTGTTTACTTGCAATTTCTAATGCATTAGGGTTCGAACACTCGAACACTTATTCGAACCCTCTTGTATGATGGCAGATATGTAATTATGGTATTTACTTACATTTCTCATGCATTAAAGTTGGAACGCTTGGACAGTTTTTTGGATTCTCCTCCATGACGACAGATATGTAATCATGGTGTTTACTTACCATTTGTCATGCATTAGGGTTTGAACACTCGAACACTTATTTTGATTTTCTTACATGATGGTAGATACGTATTTGTGGTGTTTACTTACCATTTCTCATGCATTTGGGTTTGAACACTGTAGACACCCCATTTTTGACCGTCCTCAAGACTCGGACGTCACCGTTTGAACACTCGGTGATCATCCATGTGTGTGTTCGTTTGGAGTTCCCAGAGTTCTCGGCTCACGCGCCTTGCCTCAGGACCTCCGAACTTGGCCGTTTTGTGTCCGGTTCTGCACCAGACACCTGTGTTTTGCCTTAGAGGGGCAGGGAATGCTTTGTGAGGCATTCCCACACACCACCGGCTGTGGCTAGAGGCCACCGGTGGTCAGAGTTGCCACCGGCACTATATTGTGCCGGTCGGCACTCAATTTTGTCAAAATGACATTTTTTGCCGGCCGGACACTGTGCACTTGCTTTCTGAGATATTTTCAGACAGTTGTGTGCCATTGGCTTCCCCTCCCTACACGTGTATGGAGGGATGAGCCCTTGTTTGCTTAGCTTGTAAGTCTTACAAGTTCTATAAGAGGAAGGCTCTTCTTCTTAGCTTAGGGTTGAGATTCTTGAGAGGTTTCAGCCATTTTAGAGAGAAACCAAGCTCTGGTTTTAGGTTAGATCATATATCTATTCTATCTCTCTTTTCCTTGCTTATTTAGTACACTAGGTGCTTTAGTTCACACTTTTGCACACAAGCACCTAGTGTTTCACCTTCCCCTTGCCACTGAGGTTCCAAGAGGTTGTTCTTGAGGTTTGTGGCTGGTTTGAAGCTAAAGGAAGCCATCACACCACCATCTTTGAAGAAGGCTACAAGGGTAAGGATCTAGTCCTCTTTTTACCCCTTTTTTGTACCTTGTTTTTACATAGTTTAAAACAGTTTTTGGGCTTAGTGTTTGGCACATAAAAGTTCTTATTTTTAACCCTCTTTATTGTATATTAAGAGTGTTTTGTGGTTTGTGGAGGTTTGACCCCCTTTAGACCTTGAAAAGGGTCCCTTTTTGTGCTATTTTGGAGAGATTCGGGACTTGTGTGTTTGGGCCTCTCCACCACTGAAATCTTGAGGGATTTCAGTGGTGGAGATGGTGCCATAAAGTCCTAGAAAGGGGAGGGCCACCCCCTCTCCTTGATGTCCTTGAAAAGGGCAAGTTTTACCTCTTGAGAGAGCACCATGCTTGAGTATGTATTGAACATGTTTGAGTTGTTTTTCATGCTTATTATGCCATGTTTTAACTTGGTTTTGGTCTCCTATGCATGCTTAGCATGGTTGCCTTGTAATGCCCTTTTATGCTCTAACATGCCTAGGTAGTATGCCTTAGTCTTTAACATGTTTTAGGCTTGCATTTGTGAAGATTTTGTGCTTATATTTCCATGTTTTAGGTCTGTCCATAAGTATTTTGGTCAATCTTAGCATGTTTAATATAGCCCCTTTGCATTTGGCTTGTTGGCCTTAAGAGTTTGGATGTGTAGCATGCCTTTGTTTGCATTGTTTTGATGGTTTGGAATCACCTAGCATGCTATTTCAGTCCATTTGGTGTGCTTGTATGCTTACCTTGCATGCTCCTTCGTGACTTCTTAAGCTTGTGTTATATGCTCCATGTTTAGGCCTTATTGCATGCCTTAGATTCCATGTCCCTTAGATGCCATCTAAGTGGTCCTTTGGGCCTAATTTGACATGCTAAAAATCTGTTTTGAGTTGTTAAGTGCATGCCATAATTGCCTTGCATAGGTATAGTTCAATGCCCTATTGGCTTGCCTTAGCCTAAGACCATTTGCAAGCTTTATTTGGCATGCTTTATCCCATGATTTGGCATCATGTTTAACATGAATTTCAGAGCTTTTAATGCATGCTTTTAGTCCACGTTTGGTCTCTTTAAGTGTGCTTGAATATTGCTTGTTTATGCCTTGGGTTTGGTACCTTAACATGTGCACGTGTGTGTGTGTGTTTAGTCTCCCTTTGTAGGCTCCTTGGCCACTGACTTTAGGCCTATTTGAGTTGCCTAGATCATGTATAAGTCCATCCCTCATGTGGTTTGCATGCTTGACTTGTGTGCTTGTTTGCATGTTTACATAAGTGTATCACATTGTCCATCTTGCATCCTAGATAACATGCTTAGGATTGCACCACATTGACATGCATGCCAAGCCTCTTGAAGTGAGTTTGATAGAGGTTTGGCACCCTTTTGTGCCTATGTGTTTTGCATGCATTTGAAAGTAAAGTTGCACTCTTGGTTCTTAGGGCCATCATGCATGGAAATGTGTGATTGGTGGTCCGGGAATCGAGGCACATACCCCCATTGAGTCATTAACATGATGTGGGTGTGTTTGTGCATACATGCTATGAATTGCCTTGCCATGCATAGTTTGTCCTCTCGCTATGAGTTGCGTGATCTCAGAATATTTGTGCCCGATCGGCAATGTTTTCCCAATGATGGAACAATTAGGCTGCATGGCCTCCTCCTTCACCGGGTGGTGTTCTACTCAAATGGCAGTGATCTCCAAGGCTCGAGAGGCACTCCTGGGATTTTGGTAATTTTCAGAGGAGGATAGCAGGGGAAACAGAGGCAATCCGTGCATGACAGTGCGATTCCGAGCCAATTCCGAGCGCGCGCTACATTTGAGCCCTCTTCCCGAGGCGTTTACTGCTTTAATTAACTTAGTTAATTTGTTAATTAATTTAGTTAATTTGTAATAATTAATTAGCTTGCGTAGTTAATTAATTTGTATTATTCTTTTGGTCCCTCCGAGCGAGGGCAAAATTGTAATAAGTGTGCGTGAGTGGATGTATGTCTTCCAACCCCCATTTCTTTCTAACCCTTTTATTTACCTGCTTATGGTAATGGACTAGGGCATGTTTATTTTAGCATACCTTATGCAATGCATGCGCATTCATGCATTTGTTTACATGCAGGGCTCGTACATCATACAAACCGCATTGCAATTTTCAATTCCAAATTGAATACGTATACTCGCGCATTTCACATGCTATGTTTAGGGTTAGCCGAGCCTACTCTAGATTGCATCTATGCTCGTGTTGCATTAGCCACTTAACATGAACTAGGTCATGCATGTTTGCTAACCGAGTTATTGTTTTTGCACGAGTACGATGTAAGTATTTATGCTTTAGCATATCACATGCGTGTGAATGTCTTGCCATGACAAAGATGCTTGCCATGCGACTAAGTGCTTACATGATAAACTGCTTGAATGCTGTGGGTGGAGGTTGGATTGTTCGAGTTGGAACTACTCGTTGAAATCCGCATTTTAGCCTACTTGCGAGTAGCAAAAGAAAACAACACGTTTTTCGAGACAAAACGGATATGCAATGTTTATTTCCAAGTTAGGCGATCTAGTCTATACTTTTGTGTTGTGCGCATCACATAGTAATTCTAGGCTAAATAATTGGAATAAGAACATGTAATGTTTTCAAAAACGGATATCACGGTTAGTAGAGGCCGGTCTTCGGACCGGGCGAAAGGGGGTGCTCATAGCTGACCTTCCCCGATCGTACCCAAGCTCCCGAGCCAAGACCACTTTGGTGATGACGGACATGTGGCCTTCGGCACCGAGTCAGGGTTTCCTAAATTTCCCATTTTAAAATATTTAGGTGGCGACTCTGTATCTGGCAAAGCAGTCCATGTTTGGCACTACTTTTCAAAAAAATCTGTTTTCTCAAACGATTTGCCAGATTTGGACTCTTTGGTTCAGATTAAGAACCGTGACACAAATTGAGTCCGAACTGTTAGATGGAAGCCCACGGGCGCGTCTACAAACACTCGGACACTTATTCGAATTATCCTGCATGATGGTAGATATGTAATTATGGTGTTTACTTACCATTTCTTATGCATTAGGGTTCGAATGCTCAGACACTTATTTGGACCCTCTTGTATGATAGTAGTTATGTAATTGTGGTGTTTACATACCATTTCTCTTGTATTAGGGTTCGAACACTCAAACACTTATTTGGACCCTCTTGGATGATGGCAGATTTGTAATTATGGTGTTTATTTAACATTTCTCATTCATTAGGGTTCGAACACTCCGACACTTATTCGGATTTTTCTGGATGATGGCAGATATGTGATTATGGTGTTTACTTAAGGTTTCTCAAGCATTGGGGTTCGAATACTTTGGACACTTATTCGGATTCTCCTGCATAATGGCAGATATGTAATTATGGTGTTTACTTTCCATATCTCATGCATTAGGGTTCGAACACTCCGACACGTATTCGGATTCTCCTGCATGATGCCAAATATGTAATTATTGTGTTTACTTTCCATTTCTCATGCATTACAGTTCGAACACTCAGACACCTATTCGGACCATCATGCAAGATGGCATCTATGTAATTATGTTATTTACTTACCATTTCTCATGCATAGGGTTCGAACACTCAGACACTCATTTGGACCCTCTTGCATAATGGCAGATATGTAATTATGGTGTTTACTTATCATTTCTCATGCATTAGGATTCGAACACTCGGACACTTACTCAGATTCTCCTGCATGATGGCAGATATGTAATGATGGAGTTTACTTACCGTTTCTCATGCATTAGGGTTCGAACACTCAAACACTTATTCGGATTCTCCTGCATGATGACAGATATGTAAATATGGTGTTTACTTACCATTTCTCCCGCATTAGGGTTCAAACACTCCGACACTTATTTGGATTCTCCTGCTTGATGTCAGATATGTAATTATGTTTTTTACTTACTGTGTCTTATGCATTTGGACTCAAACACTCGGACACTTATTCGAACCCTCTTGTATGATGGCAAATATGTAATTATGGTGTTTACTTACCATTTCTCATACATTAGGGTACGAACACTCAAACACTTTTTCAAACCTGTTACATGATGATAGATATGTAATTACGATATTTACTTACCATTTCTCATGCATTAGGGTTCGAACACTGTGGACGTTTTTTTCCATAGCTCGGACTCATTTGTGTCACAGTTCTTAATTTGATCTCACAACGTGCGATGTGAGATTGATAAATAACCAAAGAGTCCAAATCCGGCAAATCGTTTTGGAAAACTGATTTTTGTAAAGAAGTGACAAACATGGACTGCTTTGCCAGATACTTAGTCGCCACATAAATATTTTATTTTGGGGGAATTTAGGAAACCCTGACTCGTGCCTAAGGCCATGTGTCCGTCATCGCCAAAGTTGCCTTGGCCTAGGAACTTGGGTACAATTGGGGAAGGTCAGCTATGAGCACCCTCGCTCGCCCGATCAAAGATCGGCCTCTACTAACCATGATATCGAGTTTTGAAAACATATGTGTTCTTATTCCGGTTAGTTAGCCTAGAATTACTACGTGATACGCACAGTAAAACAAGTATAGACTGAATTGCCTAAGTTGAAACAAAGCACCGCATATCCGTTTGTTTGGAAAATGGTTTGAATTTTGCTACTCGCAGGTAGGCTAAAACACGAGTTTCGACAAATTATTCCAAGTCAAGCAACCCAACCTTCACCCACAGGCATTCAGGCAATAAATCAACTAAGCAATTAGCCTTATGGAAAGCATGCTATCATGGCAACACCCATACGCATGGAAGATGCTAAAGCATAAAACACTTACGGTGTACTCCGAGCCAAAACAAGAAACTAGTTAGTAATCATGCGTGATCCTAGTTCATGTTAACAATGGCTAATGTAACCCATGCAAAATACAACTAGAATAGGCTCGGCTACTCTAAGGATGACATGTGAAATGCAACAACTCGATGCACGTATTCCAGTTTAGAATTGAAATACTATGCAATTAGTATGATGCGCCGAGCCCGGTGCGTGCAATACGAATGAAATATATGCAAACATGCAAGCATAAGGTATGTTAAATGAAACGTGCCCTAAATCTAACCATCGTAAGCGGTTAAATAAAAGGGGGAAAGAAATGGGGGTTGGAAGACATGCATCACACACACGCACGCTTATTACACAATTCGCCCTCTCTCGGAGGGACCAAAAGAATAATATAAATTAATTAACTAACAAGCTAATTAAATATTACACAACCACTTAACTAATTAAACAAATTAATTAAGTTAAGAAAGCAATAAAACAGCCTTGGGAAGAGGGTCAAATGCACGCACGCTCGGCTCCGCTCGGAAGTCCATCGCCATGCCACAGTTGCCGTTGTTTACACTGTTTTATGCCTCTGAAAATTGCACAAGTCCCAAGGTTGGTTGTGGAACACTCCCTGAACACTGTGGAAGGTCACCGGCCAAGAGAAATGATCACCGGCCATGGGAAAGTGGTCATCGACCACAAATGAAACTCTCGACCAAATATGGATAGCCGGCCGACACTGGAAATGGCCGACTGGCCATCTATTCCTGCAGAATCCTGTTTGACAATAGCAGAGGATAGACAAGGCATAGAAAAGCATTTTCAAGCCGAATGTATGCACGACCACCCTCTCTATCATGTTTAAGACTCAAGGGAGTATGGCCCTCGGTGCTCGGGCCACCAATCGCTCATTTCAATGTGTGATGGCCCAAAAAGCCAAGTGTGGCACTTTATATCAAATGAGATGCACAAAAACACATAAGGGTCCTCCAAACCTCTACCATGGGTGATTCAAGAGGCAAGAGATGCATGCAATGATGCTATGCAACCTAAGCATGCAAGCATACTAATGCAATATGAGTATGCAAACAAGCAATGTGTACTAGGCACACAACCTAAGCAAACTAGCATGCGAGGCATGTAACAACAATGCTAATGACAAACATGCAACAACATGTGAAGGGGGCTTAGCATGGAAACATGTAAAGCAACTTAACAAAGAAAATGCATGCCAAATGCAATGTGATTCAAGCATGCGACAACATGCGATAGGCCAAGTATGTAACAACACGCAAGGTGAGCACATGACAACATGCAAAGGATGGTCTTAAACTAATTGGGACAGCTCTCAAATAAGCCCAAAACAGTGGCCAAAGTGCTATCGAATTGAGGTCTAAAACACATACAAACATGCATGGTAATTGGCCTAAAACTTAAGCATCAAAGGGAGGACTTTAAGCACACTTAAAAGGGGACAAACATAGACAAATGGCATACATAGCAAGCTCTGAAATCATGTTAGAAAAGGTGCCAAACCAACTAAACAAAGCAAGCAAAGCATGCAACGAGGCCTAAGGCCTAAGGCTAACCCAAGGGGGTCAAGCCATGACCATGTCAACCAAGCCTCAAAGGGCCAAAGGGACTCAAAATAGTCCCAAGGTAGACCAAAACAAGGTTAGAACATGCATGGAAGGCTTGTTAGCCATCCCCACACCTCACCGGCCATGGTTTAAGGCCACCGGCCCTGTTTTGTTGCTACTGGCCATTGGTGATGGCCGGTCGGCACTCTTTCTGGTCGGTCGACCATTGATTTGGTCAATTTGTCATTTTTAGCTGGCCGACCACTATTCATTAGCTTTTGTCAGATATTTTATGCCAGCTGTGATAGCTGGCATCCGCAATGCACCCCCTCTATACACGTGTATAGAGGGATTTCACTCTTGCTTAGCTTGTTTTGTAAGCTTTGCAAGATTGAAATTCCTATAAAGGGAGGGCTTCTCCTCCCTCCTGAAGGGTTCCAAAAAGTTCCAGAGGTCTGGTTTTAGGGTTAGGAGTCTTGTATCTATCCTATCTCTATATCTCCCTCTCCTTTTGATTTGTGTGTGTATAAGGTGTGTTTGTTCTTAGTTTTGCACTAAGGCACCTAGTGTTACACCATACCTTGGTTGCTGAGGTGCCAAAGGGTTGTTCTTGGGTTCTTGGGCTGGTTTTGACCTAAGGAAGGTGCTGGAGCTCTCTTCTTGAAGAAGGTCTTCAAGGGTAAGAACCTTACCCCTTTATTTCCCATTTTTGCACAAGGTTTTGACCTATCTTGCATCTGTTTTTAAGCTTAGTGTATAATTAGTAAAAGTTCTGATTTTACTTGCTTTTGAACTTTGCTTAAGGTTGTTTTGAGGTTTGGGGTTGTTTGCCCCCTCTTAGGCTTTGTTTGGCCCCTTTTTTGTGCTTTTTTTGGTGAGCTCCGGGACCACCTTGTATTGACCCCCTATGGGGATGGTGTTTTGAGGTCCTAAGAAGGAGAGGGCCATTCCCTCTTCTTGTTGTCTTCAAAACTTGTCATTTTAGCCTCATGTGTGAGCACCTTGATTAAGTCCATGTTTTTTTTTGGGTGAATAAGACATAGATAAAAGAAAGACAGAGAATACACAACTACAAGGGGCATGCCCCAGGACCTAACAGAAACTATACATGAGCAGAAAGAGACCACGGAGGCAACTAACCCCACGCAGCAAATCCAAAACTAAAACTAAACAAATTAAGTCCATGTTGGCTATGTCTTAGTTGGTATTTGTGGTTATTTTTCCATGTTATAGCACTGTTTTAAGTTGGTTTAGACACATCATGCATGCTTTGCATACTTGTCTTGTAATGCCATGAAATTGCCTTAACATGCATCATGATGTACCATGACTTTGTAGCATGATTTTGGCTTAGCTTTGTGAAGATTTTATGCATGTTTTGGTGTGCTTAAGGTCTGATTTTGGTTATTTGGGTCACCCATGACTTTCTTTGTATAGCTACCATGCAATCTCCCTTGTAAGCTTTGAGTATTGGATTCTCTAGCATGCTCTATTTGTGTCATTTCAGTGGTTTGGCACCATTAGTTATGTCATTTCAGTCTGTATGGCATGCTTATATGCTTGCATTTGATGCTCCTTTAGTGCTTTAAAAGGTTGATGTCTTATGCTCCATATTTGGACCCTTGTGTATGCCATCATGTGTAGGACATTTAGATGCCATCTAAGTGTGTCTTTGACCTTGTTTTGGTCTGCCTTGGGACTGTGTTAAGTCCCTTTGGCCCTTTGAGGCTTGGTTTGTATGGTCATGGCTCGAGTCCCTTGGCTAGCCTTGAGTTTTGGGCTTGGTTGCATGCTTTGCTTGATTTGTTTAATTGGTTTGGCACCTTTTCTAACATAATTTCAGAGCTTACAATGCTTGCCATTTGTCCATGTTTGCCTCCTTTTAAGAGTGCTTAAAAGTTGCTTATTTATGCTTGTATTAGACCAATCGCCATGCATGTTTGTATGTGACTTTGTCCTTTATCCTTTAGCACTTTGGCCACTGTTTTGGGCCTATTTGAGAGTTGCCCAAATTGGTGTAAGTCCATCCCCGCATGTTGTTGCATGTTTGCCTTGTATGTTGTCACATACTTGTTGCATATTTGGTGAATTACATGTTATAGCATGCTAGTTCAATTGTGCCTCATTGTGTACTCAATCCATGACATGTTGTTGCATGATTAGGTTGTAATGCATTTGGCATGCATTCTCTCTTTTGGTCAATCAACATGTTGTTACATGTTTGAATATTGTTGCATGCTCACATGCTTGCATGTTTGTTTGCATGCTAATATTGCATACTTAGCTCGCATGCTTAGGTTGAATTTTGCATGCATATCTTGCCTCTTGAATCAGCATGATAGAGGTTGGGTCCCTTGTTTGTTTGGTGTGCATTTCATTTAACATTGAAATTGCACACTTGGCCTTTTGGGCCATCACGCATTGAAATGCGCGATCGGTGGCCCGAGGATCGAGTACCATACTTCCCTGAGTCTTAAACATAATAGGGAGGGTGGTTGCGCAAACATTTGCTTGAAAATGTATTGCCATGCTTTGTCTCGCCTCCGCCATCACAAAACAGGTTCTCAGAAGAGATGGTCGACCGACCATTCTCAGTGCCAATCGACCAGCAATGGATGGCCGAGAGCATCATAGGTGGTCGATGACCACTTTTCCATGGCCGGTGACCATTCCTCTTGGCCGGTGGTCTCCCACAACCCTCAGGGAGTATTTCAGAAGCAATTTTGTAACTTGTGCAGTCTTCAGAGGCATAAAACAAAGGCAAACAGAGGCGCTTTTGTGCATGGTGGTGGATTCCGTGAGCCGGGCATGCATGCATTGGACCCTCTTCCCGAGGCTGTTTTACCGTTTTATTAGCTTAGTTAATTTGCTTAACTAGTTAAGTGGTCTGTAACTATTTAATTGGCTTGTTAGTTAGTTAAATTTGTATTATTCTTTTGGTCCCTTCGAGAGAGGGCGAATTGTGTAATAAGCGTGCGTGTGTGTGATGCATGTCTTCCAACCCCCACTTCTTTCTCCCTTTTACTTACCTGCTTTTGATGGTTAGTATTAGGACATGTTTTGATTAGCATACTTATGATAGCATGTTTGTATCCGTTCATTTGTATTGCATGCACCGGGTTCGGCGCGTCATACTAATTGCATAGTATTTCAAATCTAACTTGAATACATGTCATTTGCTGCATTTCACATGCCATCCATAGATTAGCCGAGCCTATTCTAGTCGCATTTTGCTGCGATGCATTAGCCACCTTAACATGGACTTGGATCATACATTTGATTACTAACATGTTCCTTGTTTTGGCTTGGAGTACTAGGTGAGTGTTTATGCTTTAGCATCTCGCATGAGCGTGAATGTTAACATGAAAGCATGCTTGCCATGAGGCTAACTGCTTAGTTGATTTACTGCCTGAATGCCTGTGGGTGGAGGTTGGATTGCTTGAGTTGGAACAACTCGTTGAAATCCGTGTTTTAGCCTACTTGCGAGTAGCAAATTTCAAACTGTCTTTCAAACGAGCGGATATGCAATGCTTTGTTCCAAATTAGGCGATCTAGTCTATATTTTTGTGTTGTGCGCATCACATAGTAAGATTAGCTAATTAACCGGAATAAGAATGCATAATGTTTTCAAAACTAGATATCATGGTTAGTAGAGGCCGATCTTTGATCGGGCGAGCGGGGGGGTGCTCATAGCTGACCTTCCCCAATCGTACCCAAGTTCCCAAGCCGACGCAACTTTGGTGATGCATATATAAGTTTAGGGGAAGAAAGTAGAGCCTCTCTCTCTAGAATCTAGAGAGAGAAAGCTCCCCCCATCGGTTTTTCCTGGTGTCTGGTGCAGTCCTGGCCAGTTGTTAGCTTCTCCACTCTAGGCTTAGTGTAGAGACAAAGATGGTGATCATGGGAGTGAAGCTGGGTAAGTCCTCCGGGCGTGGGTGGCACTTTTGCCGGTGATTACGGTGCTGGTGGGGTTGTGTCCACGTCCTAGGTTTGGCTGCCGGTGTATATTTTCTGGTGTTTATCGCTGGTGTTCATCATGTAGTGGCGGTGTGTGTTCGTGGTCGCTTCCGCTGCTTTCGTGAGGTAATGTTCAGTTGGATGGTGTTTGATGTTTATATGAGTTTGCCGGCAAACTTCTGTGCCGATGGTGTGTTCTGGTTTAATGGACTTCATCGGTAGTGCCTTCCTGTGTCTTCGCAGAGGGTTATCTTGCCGGAGGGTTATCTTCGCAGAGGGTTAGCTTCGCTGGTTCAACCGACGTTGTTTATGGGCAGTGGGATTGACGCCGGTTATAGCTAAGGGCTGTTGTGAGCTTGGAGGTGCTCCGGTTTGGGTGGCGCTATCACCGTTGCTGTGGCTCGCCGAGTTTTTTGATGGGTTATGTTGCCGACGGTGGTGGTTATTGGTAATCTCGCCGTCCACGGTGGAGATCCAGTTGTGTATATGATCGGGGTGGGCTCCCGCTGGTCATTTGTTCAGTACTTTGAGATGGCGCGTGGCTTTACGCCCAGCCAAAAGCGTGGAGGATGATACAGATATATCCCATCTTGTCTGCTGCTGCTCTGCCGAATATGGTAGGTAGTCACAGGTATGGTACCATCACGTGGTGGAGTTGAGATATTCTGTGGGCAGTTTCAAAAAGTGGGTGGTTTTGTAAATCAAAGGGTTTTCAAAAAGTGAGGCTGTATATATTTATTATATTTATATATAATATATATAGGTTTATTAGTGGGCCATTATTGTGTTGGTCTGGTGGGGCCAGCAAGGGACCATTACCTTTTGGATTATTTTGATGAATGTAGTGGCTATTTAATTCATCCACATGACTTGGAAAATGGGTTTCTTCCGGGATTTTTCTGGGTCCCGGGTGGGCCTACGGTTTTGGCTGAATATTGAATTTATGATTTGGGCTCCTCAATTTTTGGGATTATTGTATTTATTTATATGATGGGTGAGCCCATTAATCCTGTTTAACCTCAAGGTAGCGGATCTCTTACAGTCGATTTTCTTGTGCTGATTGGTCGTGTGATCCTCATGTGACTCGATATGAGGGTGGTTTTGAGCCATCTCTGCCAAGAGTGATTAGGGAGTCACTGCTTTGGGGAATAGTGGTTCGAAACCAGCTGAGTTAGAGACTGGGAGATGAGCGGGAGGATAGTTACCGGTTTTCTGGTTGCTTCTTGTCTTCATGTGACCCGTCCTAATTGATCGCCTTACCACGCCTGACATGGAGTGAAGGGCACACTGCCGTGGGGTTTGAGGTTTGTGATCTACCAAGGTAGGGACTGGGGGATGTGATGATTGATCTCAGGAGTTTATTGACTGTGTATGGATTTGTTGCTGAGGGGCTACTGTCTGTTTACTTCAACTCCCAAGACCAGTGATGATGGTGACTGATCTTGCTTACTTCATGTGACTTTGTTTGGATCTCTCATGGGATAGATTTTTTCCTCTGTTATTGCTTTAGTGAAGTGGCTAGGATGTCACGGCAGTGAGGAGTGGGATGCTTATTGGGTTCCATGTGCTGTATCTGTGGTAGAGACTGGGGGCTTGTGGGAGAGGTCATCTGTTTATTGAGCTTGTGGGTTGTTGTTTTGTGTGTTTTGTTTGTTGTTTCTTACCTTTGTGGAGTCTGTTTGTATCTTTGCCCATATATCTAACCCTAGTTTCCATCTATTATTTTGATGGTAGGGGTTACTTGGGGAAAAATGATATATAGGCAAATTTGGGTTTCTGTTCTTTTCTGTTTGCTCTCCCGCTCTTACGGGTTTGGGTTTGGTTGGTCTTGTATTCGTTTTGTTATTGTTGTTTGGCGTGCCTGGGGTATGCCCCTTGTAAACTTGTATATTTCATTGTCTTTAATTTATGACTTATTCACCCAAAAAAAAAAAAAACTTTGGTGATGACGGACATGTGGTCTTAGGCAACGAGTTAGGGTTTCCTAAATTCCCCCGTAAAAAAAATATTTAGGCAACTCTGTATCTGGCAAAGCAGTCCATGTTTGTCACTTCTTTACAAAAATCTGTTTTCCAAAACGATTTGCCGAATTTGGACTCCTTGGTGATTTATCAATCTCACATTGCACATTGTGAGATCAGATTAAGAACCGTGACACAAAACGAGTCCGAACTGTGGAAGAGCACGGAGGCCCGAGGGCGCGTCCACAATTTCTGGCGACTCCACTGGGGATTTAGAGAACTTGACTCGAACTCATGATATCTTGTTTTGATTACACTTATGTGTTTCTTTGCATTGCATTTGCATTGGTGCGCCTAGGACACAGTGTTTGCCGTCTGCTATTCCTGAACGGTTTGCCGGAGGCTCGCTTTGAGAAGCGTGCCATAAGGCTGACCAGTTATGGGCTCTGCCACGATGGGAACACAAACCCTGGTTTTTACCAAGGCACCCTTTTTGACCATTCGACCTAGTGCATATCGGAATCCGTAGTGACTATTCCAAACTAGGACAGGTTGCTTACCTGATTATAGGTTGTTTGAAACCGCTGTGTGCGTAGTGAAACCCTAGCTCCTGACAATATAGGACATGGAAACCTTACCCCTCCATAGGGGTGTTTTCGCTCTCACTTGTTTGCTATGTGCTTTTAGAGGGCGTCTCTACAGGAATGCATGTATCAGTTTGCAAGTTTGGGCATCAGGCCTGCGGGCATCAGCATTAGTGTTTTGGGAATCAGTTTTACCTGAGGGTATCAGTTTACAGTGTAACTTGTTGCGAGTGCTCAGAGGGGGCACACTATTCAAATTTTGCTCATTTTGGTTTTGGTGAAATCAGGCTAAGGTGCTGCCTGTTTTCTCTTTTGCAAGGTAGCCTTGGAACCATAGCTTCAGAAGGCTCCGATATCCCCCAGGTTCATTGGACTCGATCAGTGAACTTGGGGGATAGTATGAATATGTGATCAAGGGACGAACCACCTGCGAGCGGCACTCAGTTTACTCCAAATGTGGTGTATGGCACACACTGTTTTGAGCATTTGTGAATGTTGGTTTTTTTTTTTTTTTTTTTGTACTTTCTGACTTGGGTATAGAGTCGGTCTTGTTGTGTTGTATTGAGTCAGTCTTTTTGTACAGAGTCAGTCTTTTCTTCTTGAGTCGTTAGATTAGGGTCTTGTTGTCCGAAAGTCATCTGTTTTGTTGGAGTAGGGTGATTTCGAGGGTGTTACCTCGGACATCACTTGCTTGTTTTGTGTTTGTCTTTTCGCTTTCTTTTAAGTTTGTTTCTGCCGGGGAGCCAGTTACACCAGGAGATCTAATCGAAATAGCTGTGGCTGTCATGTTTTTGTGCATATTGCTATTTTGAGCCTGTTGTGCCAGCAAGTTTAGAATGGAACGGCAGTGCATTTCACCTGCTCTTTTGTGCCTTTAAGTCATTGTATTGACCTAAGTTTTTCAAAACTTTTCGAACAATGTGTTGAAAACAAAGAGGAAGGAATTCCTCAGGATTTGCAAAAATTTGATCAAGTAAGAGAAAGAGAGGCATGCTAAGCCCTTAATGAATGAGATCATGCTTGTTGGTGTGAGTACTGGGAAGGATCCTGGCTTGATCCAGATTGGTTCCGCACTGTCTTCAGCATGAGCGATGAGAAGGCCTGGGGAACACCTCGAACACCTCGGGAGGGACCAACGTAATTTTTGAATACTTACAGAACTAGCATGGGACTTCCGGTTTGAAAACTAAGTTGAGAAATGCACTTTTTCACACTTAAGCTTGAAAATAGGCCATCGGGGGCCAAAATCATGTAACAGTCATGAGAAGGCACGGGTAACACCTCAAACACCTCAAGAGGGACCAATGTAGGTTTTGGAAACTTATGGAACTAGCACGGGACTCCCGGTTTGAAAACTAAGTGAAAAAAGGAACTTTTCTAACACTTAAGCTTGAAATAGGCCATCGGGAGACAAAATCGTGTAACAGTCACCAGAAGGCTCAAGGAACACATCAAACACCTCGGGCGAGACCAATGTATGTTGTGAAAACTCATGTTATGAAAACTTATGTAAATTAAAAAATTTACTTTTTTCACACTTAAGGTTGAAAATAAGTCATCGGGGGCCAAAATCGTATAACTGTCACGAGAAGACCCAGGGAACACCTTAAACACCTCAGGAGGGACCAATGTAAGTTGTAAAAACTTACGAAACTACTACGGGACTCCCGGTCTGAAAACTAAGTCCAAAAAGGCACTTTTCTCACACTTAAGCTTGAAAATAGGCTATCTGGGGCCAAAATCGTGTAACAGTCACGAGAAGGCCCTAGGAACACATCAAACATCTCTGGAGGGACCAATGTAATTTATTGAAACTTATGGAACTAGCACGGGACTTCGGGTTTGAAAACTATGTTGAAAAAGGCACTTTGTTCACACTTAAACTTGAAAATAGGCCATCGGGGGCCAAAATCGTGTAACAGTCCCGAGAAGGCTCGAGGAACACCTGAAACACCTTGGGAGAGACCAATGTAAGTTGTGGAAACTTACAGAAATAGCATGGGACTCCCGATTTGAAAACTAAGTCAAAAAATACACTTTTCGAACACTTAAGCCTAAAAATAGGCTATCGGGGGCAAAAATAGTGTAACAGTCACGAGAAGCCCCGGGGAACACCTCCAACACCTCAGGAGGGACCAATATAAATTGTGGAAAGTTACGGAACTAGCATGGGACTCCTGGTTTGAAAACTATGTAAAGAAATGCACTTTTCTAACACTTAAGCTTGAAAATAGGCCATTAGCGACCAAAATCGTGGAACAGTCACTAGAAGTCCTGCGGAACACCTCATACATCTCAGGAGGGACCAATGTAAGTTGTGGAAACTTACGGAACTATCACGGGACTCCCGATTTGAAAACTCTGTGAGAAAAAATACTTTTCTAACATTTAAGCTTGAAAATAGGCCATCAGGAGCAAAAATCGTGTAATAGTGATGAGAAGGCTTGGGGAACACCTCCAACACCTCAGGAGGGACCAACGTAAGTTTTGAATACTTACAGAAATAGCATGGGACTTCCGGTTTGAAACTAAGTCGAAAAAGGCACTTATTGCACACTTAAGCTTGAAAATAGGCCATCGGGGGCCAAAATCGTGTAACAGTCACGAGAAGGCCCGGCTAATACCTTAAACACCTCGGGAGGGACCAATGCAAGTTTTGGAAACTTATGGAACTAGCACGGGACTCCCGTTTTGAAAACGAAGTCGAAAAATGCACTTTTCTCACACTTAAGCTTTAAAATAGGCTATTGGGGGCCAAAATCGTACAACAGTTACTAGAAGGTCTAGGGAAGACCTCAAACACCTCGGAAGGGACCAATGTAAGTTGTGGAAACTTATGAAACAAGCATAGGACTCTCGGTTTGAAAACTAAGTCAGAAAATGAACTTCTCTCACACTTTAGGTTGAAAATAGGCCATCGGGGGAAAAATCGTGTAACAATCACGAGACGGCCCAAGAAACACATCAAACACCTCGGGCGGGACCAATGTATTTTGTGAAAACTTACAGAACTAGCACGGGACACCCGATTCTAAAACTGAGTTAAAAAATGCACTTTTTTCACACTTAAGGTTGAAAATAGCTCATCGGGGGCCAAAATTGTGTAAATGTCACGAGAAGGCCCGGGGAACACCTCAAACACCACAGGAGGGACAAATGTAAGTTGTAAAAACTTACTGAACTACGATGGAACTCCCGGTCTGAAAACAAAGTCCAAAAAGTCACTTTTCTCACACCTCAAGATAGACCATTGTAAGTTATGGAAACTTACGGAACTAGCACGGGACTCCCGATTTGAAAACTAAGTCAAAAAATGCACTTTTTTCACATTTAAGGTTGAAAATAGTCCATCGAGTGCCAAAATCGTGTAACAGTCACGAGAAGGCCCAGGAACACCTCAAACACCTCGGGAGAGACCAATGTAGGTTGTGGAAACATACGGGCCGCACAAGACTCGGTTTGAAAACAAAGTCCAAAAATGCATCTTTCTTACACTTAAGCATGAAAATAGGCTATCGGGGGCCAAAATCCTATAAGAGTCATGAGAAGGCCCCAGGAACACATCAAACATTTATGGAGGGACCAATGTAAGTTCTTGAAACTTACAGAACTAGCACGACACTTCCGGTTTGAAAACTATGTCGAAAAAGGCACTTTGTTCACACTTAAGCTTGAAAGCTGGCCATTGGGGACCTAAATCGTGTAACAGTCACGAGAAGGCCCAAGGAACCTAAAACACCTCGGGCGAGACCAATGTAAGTTGTTGAAACTTACGGAACTAGCACGGGAATCCCGATTTCAAAACTAAGTCGAAAAAGGCACTTTTTTCACACTTAAGCTTGAAAATAGGCCATCGGGGGGTCAAAATCGTGTAATAGTCACGAGAAAGCCTCGAAGTAATCAAACACCTCGGAGGGACCAATATAAGTTGTGGAAACATGAGGAACTAGCACGGACTCTGTGAAAACCAAGTCAAAAATGCACTTTTATCACACTTGAGATTGAAAATAGGCCATCAGCGGCCCAAAATTGTGTAACAGTCATGAGAAGGCCCAGGGAACAACTCAAACACCTCAAGAGGAACCAATGTAAGTTGTGGAAGATTACAGAACTAGCACGGGACTCTTGGATTGAAAACTAAGTCGAAAAAGGTACTATTTTCACACTAAAGCTTGAAAATAGGCCATTGGGGGCCAAAATCGTGTAACAGTCATGAGAAGGCCTGGGGAAACCCTCAAACACCTTGGGAGGGACCAATGCAAGTTATGGAAACTGACGGAATGGGCACAGGACTGCCTGTTTGAAAACTAAGTCAAAAAATGCATTTTTTTCACACTTTAGCTAGAAAATAGGCCATCGGGGGCCAAAATCGTGTAACGATCATGAGCGATCTGGGAACAACTGAAACACCTTGGGAGGGACCAATGTATATTGTGGAAACTTACGGAAATAGCACAAGACTGCCGGATTGAAAATTAAGTCCAAAAAGGCACTTTTCTCACACTTAAGCTTGAAAATAGGCCATTTGGGAGCCAAAATCGTGTAACAGTCACGAGAAAGCCCCAGTAACACATCAAACACCTCAGGAGGGACCAATGCAAGTTTTGAAAACTTACAGAACTTGCATGGGACTCCTTGTTTAAAAACTAAGTCAAAAAATGCACTTTTATCACACTTAAGATTGAAAATAGGCCATAGGGGGCCAAACTATTGTAACAGTCACGAGAAGGCCCGGGGAACACTTCAAAGACCTCGGGAGGGAGCAATGTAAGTTGTGTAAACTTACGGAACTAGCACGGGACTTCCGGTTTTAAAACTAAGTTGAAAAAGGCACTTTTTTCAAACTTAAGCTTGAAATAGGCCATCGGGGGAAAAAATCATGTGACAGTCACGAGAAAGCCCGGGGAACACCTCAAACACCTCAGGAGGGACCAATGTAAGTTGTGGAAACTTACGGAACTAGCATGAGATTCCCGGTTTGAAAACTAAGTCTAAAATGGAACTTTTCTTACACTTAAGCTTGAAAATAGGCCATTGGGGGCCAAAATCGTGTAACAGTCACGAGAAGGCCCCGGGAACACATCAAACACCTCGATAGGGACCAATGTAAATTTTCTAAATTTATGGAACTAGCACTGGACTTCCGGTTTTGAAAACTAAGTCGAAAAATGTACTTTTTTCACAGTTATTCTTGAAAATTGTCCATTAGGGGCAAAATCGTGTAACAGTCACGAGAAGGTCTGAGGAATGCCTGAAATACCTTGGGAGTGACCAATGTAAGTTTTGGAAACTTGCGGAACTAGCATGGGACTCCCCGTTTGAAATCTATGTCAAAAAATGCACTTTTTTCAAACTTAAGCTTGAAACAATTATTGGCCAAAGCTAATTAGTTCGTAGGACAAAATAGAAAAGGATGGACAAGGCTCGAGAAAGTTTTGGAGAAACATTCTTCTTGACAGGTAGATGAGAACTTAGAGAAAAGAAGAAAATCAAAGGGATTTCAAATTCTTCCTTGTGGACTTAGGAATTGAACACGCAGGTGATTTGGAAATCCTTAAATGAGGTTCTTAACTTAAACTAATATCATTAAACTAAAGTTACTTAGAAAATTCTTTTTCTTACAGGCTATGTAAGGTTAGTTTCAGTTAAACTTGGCAACTTAAGCTAGTGAAACAATTAATGGCCTAAGCTAATTAGTTCGTATAACAAAACAGAGAAAGATGGAGAAGGACAGAGAAACTTAGAGGGAAACAATGAGACTAAAGTGACTTAGATTGTCAATGGTACTTCTTGGAAGTGGCCTACCCCTAATTCTTGGGAGATTCAGGAGTTAATTTCTTCCACTCCTAGCAGCTGTAGACCTAATCCTACTAGAAGTGATCAAACCATTTAGAAGCTTACTTTTAATGGTGAGTTCACTATCCATTCTGGGACCTTTGGAGGAAGAAGTTTGATAAAGTGTCTTGGCATAAGTTTGTTTGGGGAGCTAATAGGATCCCTAAAGTCAGTTTTATTGTCTGGATTGCCCTTCATGAAAGACTGACTATTGGTGATAGGCTGCATAAATTTGGTATGACAGCTAACTCCGATTGTCCTTTCTGCCTGTCTACTATGGAAAGCCACTCCCATCTCTTCTTTAGTTGTGTTTTTTCTACTGGAGTTTGGCATGCTATTCAAACCAAATGTAATGTGAACTGGCCTATCATTCATTGGTTAGATATTGTGCTCTTTGCAACTAGAGAGACTAAGGGCAACTCTTTACGATCCAATATTCTTGCACTGTCCTTTCAGTGCTCTCTATACCACATCTGGATTGAAAGAAACAATAGAATTTTTAACAAAGAATTTAAATCTAAGGAGGTTGTTATTAAATCCATTGTTCAAATGGTGAGATGTAGAATGTTGGCTACTAACAATCTTCCTAGCTCAACAGGTGACAATTGGTTCCTAACTCAATGGAATTTGCCTGGATCTATTTTGAAGCCCCATGGTTGCTGTCATGGAAGGGCTACTGAGTGATGTGAGTTCACTACATGAGGGTTGAGTGTGGGTGAGCAAAAGTGTGTTTTATTAATAGTTTGTTGAATCTGTGCAGTTCTTTGTTGGAAGATTCTTTTTGCTCAACATGAGGGTTAAGAAATGTGAGGAATTCACATTTCTTGCTTGCCCCAAGCTTCGGAGGATCTAGCGTCTGTTTGATTGAGGTTGCCCAAGGCTTAAAAGAGGGCAAGAATTGCATCGCCATGACGCTAGCTGAGACATTGATGGGTTTGGACACTTTCCATTGCCGAGAGACAACTAGATTCGCGGGGAGTCCACTACTGCTGCAGGTAATCTTTCCCACCCTATCTCATATATATTTCTCACTTCACTCGGCCCTCAGACTCGGTTTTTCTCTCAAAACCCTTTTCCTTACTTTTCTCTCAACATACACCTCTCTATTCTTTAATCTCTCATTTTTCATCCCTCCCCAGATATGGTTGATGGATAAGTTGAAGGTTGTGGACTCATGCCTAGCATATTCAGCTCGTGGCTATTTCTTCCGACGACGTCTAGTCGATGCCTTTGATAAGGGATGGTGGTGTGAATGGATACGCAATTTATCTGCTGCCAGTATTGCTTGGCGCTGTCCCTGGCTCAATTTACCGGCAATGAGCTACAGCATGAATCACTAGCCCGGGATTCAGTTGATCGGCCTGACACAATGTGTCCTTTATTTCCCATTTCGATTCCAGCGCCAATTCGGACATGATCAGACTTACTCGGAGGAGGGGATAGAGTACCCTGCTGCATTTCCAGTCCAAGGCGCACAACTAGCTTGGTATGCCACAGCATGGAGGACGAGAGAGCTCCTGGCCCCCGCTCCCACTTTTAGTTGCAGCCTCTTTGGTGAGTGCATAGCTTGGCTTGATGAAGAGGCGCAGGTTGGGCCTACTTTGGCATTAGAGGCTTCCACAAGCTCTAGGAGGGACGCAGGAACACCTGACTATGCACCGAGTTTATTTGCTTCAATCAGTACTTTCAAGTTTTCTTTATGAATGTAATAAAAAGTAACTTCAATTTGTATTCAAGAGTAGGAGAACTCTGTACTGAAATCAATGTAATTGAAAGTTGTAGGTACTGAAAATTTTCCGTTTGATCCAAAAGTGGTCTAAGTTGTAAAAAGATTAATTTGAGCAAAATCAACTTTTATTAAAACTTTTCAAAACCATTTTCGATATGGATCACAACTGGACATACCCGAAATCTATCACTGAGATGTACAACCCTAGATCCCAGCAACTGGAAAGTTGCCCCTTGTCTGAATAGCACTGCACTGGAGATCACAACCGAGCTCTTGAATGTAGAATGCACAAAGATGACCGACATGATCACATGGACAAAGTTAATCAAGGAAGTGTTTATGGCTGGACTTCAGAATGAAGTTGCCTAAGTATCCTAAAGATGAGAATCAAGCCTTACGTAGTTCAGCTCAGGTTCACTCGTGTATTAACACTTTCCTTTTGCCAAGACCGCCCTTTCTTAGTTTTCAACCTTGCGTGCTCAGTTTTTATTATTTCAAATTTTTCATGCTCTAACTTATGCCTAGGTCGCCCTTTCGGGTTTTCAGCCTAGCGAGCCACTCAGGGATAGTATTTCTTCAACTTATCCATGTTGATCAGCTGGGAAAACTCTAGGCAATCTAGGTCCATCAGAACGACAGCTCCGTTCGACCAAATAGACTTGATGATGTAAGGGCCAGTCCAATTGGGTTTGAACTTGCCCCTAGGGTCGTGGATGGGAGCTCGGTTGTCTTTGAGCACTAGATCCCCTTCCTTCAAATTCCTGGACTTAACCTTCTTGTTGAAAGCCCTAGTGATTCTTCGTTGATAGCCCTGGACGTGATACAGTGCTTTCAACCTTCTTTCATCAAAGAGCATGAGTTCTTCGAACTTGCTTTGCTGCTAATTTGCTTCAGCTATCTCACACTTAACCAATACCCGTAATGACGGAACCTCAACTTTGATAGGCAGAATAGCCTTCATCCCATAAACCAAGGAATACGGAGTTGTCCTAGTAGAAGTTCGAATTGAAGTCTGGTAGCCCCGCAGAGCAAATGGCAGCATATCTGGCCAGTCCCAGTAGGTTTCCACCATCTTCTGCAGAATGTGCTTGATGTTCATGTTGGCGGCCTCAACTGCTCTGTTGGTTTACGGCCGATATATAAATGACTTATGGAAAGCCACGTTGTATTTCTCCAATAAGTCAATCACCTCCTTCTTGAAGTGGGAATCATTATCCGAAATAATCTCATTTGGGACCCCGTAGCAACAGATGTTGTTATTTCTGATGAACTTAGCGGCATGCGACGCCTTCAACATAGCGTAAGATTGGGCCTCAATCCACTTCATGAAGTAGTCTATCGCTACCAGAATGTACTCGTGCCCATTGGACCCCTTTGGAGTGACAGCCCCAATTACATCAATCCCCTAGACTGAAAACGGCCATGGCGAAGTCATGTTGTATAGCTTCGATGGTAGAATGTTCATGCGATTTGCATGGATCTGACATTTGTGTCCTCGCCGAACAATGCCAATGCAATCCTTCTCTATGGTTGACTAGTAATAACCCTGTCTAAGGATCTTCCGGCCTAGCATCACCCCACTCATGTGCGCTCCGCACTCTCCTCCATAGATGGCCTCCATCAAGCGCTTGGATTCTTCAGCATCAACACACAACTTATGCATCCCGAGATGACCCCTCTTGTACAGTTTACCCCCGCAGACGATGAACTGAGCAGCCATTCTTCGAATTGCCCTCTTATCTTTGGCATTTGCCCCTGGTGGATACGCTTCCTTTTCCAAGAAGGTCCAGACATCTTAATACCAGGGATTCTCATCTTGTACTTCATCTATGGCAGCAATCAGCTCATAGGCCGGTGAAAATTTCTGTTCAATGATGATCGGACGCATCCGAACTCCGAAAGAAATGTATATAATAGAAGATAGAGTTGCTAATGAATCAGCGAACCTGTTGTTCTCTCTTAACAGATGGGCGAAATTCAGTTTCTCAAACCGAGAAATCAGAGCGTCCAAGGTCTGGTGATACATCCTCATCTTTTCTTCTTTAACTTTCCAATCTCCTTTAGCTTGAGATACAACAAGGTTCGAGTCCCCGATGACATCCAACTGTTTTGCCCTTAGTTCTAGGGCGACTTCAAATCCAGCAATACATGCCTTATACTCTGCCTCATTGTTCGATACTTTAAACCGAAGTTTGAATGCTAAGGGTATGCGGGAATTTCCGGGTGCTATCAGCAACACCCCTATCCCATACCTGTACTGGTTTGACGCTCTGTCAAAGTACATCGTCCAAGTCTCTTCTTCGACATACAGAATGGCCTTTTCTGGGAACAAATACTCAACTGCTTCATCCCCTTCAACTGGGTGATCGGCTAGGAACTCCACTACCACTCTCCCTTTCACTGACTTACGCATCATGTACTTCAGATCAAATTCGAAAAGCAGAAGCAACCAACGAGCTAGCCTACCCATAAGTGCTGGTTTCTCAAAGAGATATTTGATGAGATCTAATCTCGAAACCAATATTACGGAGTGAGCTAACAGGTAGTGTCTTAGCTTCCTGGTAGCCCATACAAAGGCCAGATAAGCCTTCTCGAGCGGAGTGTAGCGGGTCTCGTAATCCAGCATTTTCTTGCTCAGGTAGTAGATAGCCTTCTCCACTTTGTCCTTAGACTCCTGTGCAAGCATGCAGCTCATTGTAGTTTCAGTCACTAACAGATACAGAATCAACGGTTTCCCCGGCTCAGGCGGTGACAACACAGGTGGGTCTATAGATATTGTTTGATCTGCTCAAAAGCAACTTGGCATCGGTCGACTCATTGGAATTTCTTTCCTTTCTTCAGGAGACCAAAGAGTGGTTCACAAGTCAAGGTTAATTTTGCAATAAATCGTCTTATGAATTGCACTTTATCCAGAAAGCCTCGCACCTCCTTTTCAGTCCTTGGTGGTGGCATTTCTAAGATGGCCCTGATTTTGGAAGGATCAACCTCGATACCTCTCTGTGTGATCAAGAACCCTAGTATTTTCCCTATTGTGACATGTACACTTCTGAGGATTTAGTCGCAACCGATATACTCTAATCCTTTGGAAGAATTTTTGTAAGGCGGTGTAGTGGCCCTTTCTTTCCTTGGACTTGACAATCATGTCGTCTACGTACACCTCAACCTCTTTATGGATCATGTCGTGCAAAATCGCGGTCATAGCCCGTTGATACATAGCCCCATCGTTCTTCAGTCCAAACGGCATCACCCTATAACAATAGGTTCCCTACGGGGTGGTGAAAGCGGTCTTCTCCCGGTCTTCGGGTGCCATCAAAATCTGATTGTAGCTTGAAAACCCGTCCATGAAAGAGAGCAGCGCATGCCCAGTAGTGAAGTCCACTAATTCGTTGATATGCGGCAGAGGAAAGTTGTCCTTCAGACTGGCTTTGTTCAAATCCTTGAAGTCCACACATACCCGAATTCTGCTGTCCTTCTTCGACACCAGAACTATATTAGCCAACCAAGTTGGGTATTCAGATACCAGCAGGAACCCTGCGTCAATTTGCTTGGTGACCTCTTCTTTGATCTTCAGAGCCCAGTCCGGGCAGATCCTTCAGAGCTTCTGCTTAACAGGTCGAGCCTCTAGGTCAAGAGGGATTCGGTGCTATACAATCTCAGGATCAATTCCAGGCATGTCTTCATAGGACCACGCAAAAACATCTTTGAAATCTTTTAATAAAGCGACTAAGTGCTTGCGCTCCTCAGAAGATAACGTGGACCTGATCTGGACTAGCTGCGGGTCCTTCTCAGTACCAACATTAATTGTGGTGATTTCATTAACCAAGGCTTTAACAAACCTCTCATTCTCTTGATCAAGCAAATATTGCAAAATCGGAGGAATTTCTTCTTTGTCATTTTCATCAAAATTTTGAAAATCCTGATTAATGCAATAAATTAAGGGCACAGAAAAGTACTCGGAAACCACAGCCGTACCATTCTCATTAATAACATCGATCCGTCGATTCTCCTCTTAACAGACTCAAAGGAAAAGAAAATCGACACAGACAGACGGTGGCATCGAGTTGTCACCTCCAAGAATACGGACTCAGACTCGAGCAAAGTGGAACGATTTGACTCCACTCCACGGACTCGGTGGAATTAGATTCCAGCTCACTACCTGACCAGGTGCTGCTCGATAAAAAGCCCTCCTCATATTGCCAAACGATGGAAGGTGCGATGGATGCATCCAGAATGTTTGAAGATGGGCTCATAGCCGCTTCATTTCCAATCATGGACACTAAAAAGTTATCCCCCAAGCACTCTTGTACGATCTGAGGATCTAAGAGTAGACAAGCCAGTGCTACCCCATTTTAATCTCTGTGCTCTCAGAATCCTCCTCCTTGCACTACTTAGCCGCAGCTGGTGGGTCTGTCTGCTCTACGGCAACATCATTCCCGGACAATTGCAAGTCAAAGAAAATCTCAAATCCCGGCAAGTGCCGCCGTTCTACATTTAGCCATGGCTCTGGGAAGTCGCAGAACGGGAAGTCTTCCCCCTCCCGGACAAAGCGTCCGTTCAGGGTACCCTGGATAGGACGGTGCATTAACTCATAATGCTTCCCGGCCTGCTTGGCTTTGGCTCTTCCGGCCATTTCTCTCCCTTTCCTCACCCAGTCCTCTTTGGTAGGCAGATAACCTAAACCAAAGGTATGTGGGTTATGTGGCACTCCAGCCGATATTACAATGCCTTTCCAGCCACTGCGCCCTAATCATATCCCGGGGATGTGCTGTAGCTTGTTCATAAGGTAGACAGACTGGGCGCTGCTAGGATATTCTATACAACCCGGGCCTCGGCTAGGGTGAATCCTGACAAAAAACACATCCTCTGCGCCATGTTCAATCTCCAGAATTGGTGTAGAAACCTCTGGCGGTGGATGGATCAAAGAATTCCCAAAGACGATTGCCACCCCCTTCCCATGGGGGTATTTAAGCATCTAGTGCAGGGTCGAAGAGGCAGCCTTCACCTGGGGCAGCCACGACCGCCCCAGGAGTAGATTGAAGGTTGCGGGAACTCCAAGACATGAAAATCAATATCGGGTTGTCCTGGACTAACCTGAGTCCGAATCTGTACAGTCCCCATCACCTCTCGGCTAGTATTATCATATGCCCGTCTCACCTAGGCAGTAGGCACAAAATCTGTGGGCTTCAACCCGATAGCATATGTCATCCTCGACGAGGCACACGTTGATAGCAGATCCTGTGTCAACAAGGACCACTGGCACCCATTTGTCTCTACACTCGATAGAGATATAGAGTGGTTTGTTATGGTTTAAGCCCTCAAGCGGCAGTTCCTTGTCAGTGAAGGTCAATGTCGGGGAAGCTCCTCCCGTGAAAACCAACCCCACCAACTGCTCCGATGTGGTATCAATTGAAAGTTTAGCTCTGTCCATTGCAGAAAGGATAGCTTGTTTATGAACTCTTGAGGCCATAAGTAGTCCCTAGACGGAGATGTTTGCTTGAATTTTCTTAAGCTGTTTCAGTACAGCCTCCTCCTCGAGCAATTTTTCTTTCTATCTCTCTACCTCTTTATCCTTCCCGGACGCTTCTGGCTGATCCAAATGTGAGGGCTTGAAATACCGCCCACTTCTGGTCATGTGGTCAACCTCCTCCACATACCAGGTGTCATCCGGTTGGTTCTGTCCCCAATCTTCGTTAGTGTGGGCAAGACGTAAGTCGTCATCTTCCCACCACATACCGTCGGCAACCGATAGATAGTCATCGGTTCCGATTACATGCGCCTGACACATTTAGATCCTTTGGGGCTTTGGCCTTCCTAGCCCTCTCAAGATCTTCGATCTTTTCTGCTCAGCGCTTTAGTGCGACTTCTTTGTTCAATCTCTTACGTACTCAGCTGCTCGGATCGAGCAAAATTCTCTTTACCAGTGCTCTCTGGCGATGTCTGCTGATTCTCGGCCATTAGGCCCTTCTTGATGTCCTGTTCCTAACAATCCTGATACGGCTAAGGCGCTCAATAACATCAGGCCAAATCCTTGAGCCACCTCGTATTCTCTACCGATCCATCCAAGTCGAACTAGTTGACAGTCACGTCCCTCGGATCCTGTTCATTGAAGAATTGCAAATTTGCGATATCCTCCTCCAACTCTGCCAAGTCATCTAACCCCTGACTGGGTCCAGCCTCTCGGACCACACTGATCTCTGCCCTAACTGGCAATTCTACCCTTGACTTAGCTTGGTCTGTTGATGTGATGTAACCACTCGGGTTGTACTCTAAGCTCCCTGACCCCTCAGGCTCTAAATCAATATTCCCATTTGCCTCCAAAGTCGACCCAATTCTATCTTCGATAGTCACCACCACCAGTTCAGGTTGGGTTTGGGAGGTGCTCAACATGCACAAATCTGTGCTGTTTGGAATGAACACCTCAGGCTTGGGTAGGTGGGAGGGCGTGATGTATATGCTCGGGTTATATGGAATGGCCGAGGTTTGGATTAGGTTGATGTGCTTGGGTGGAGCTTGGTTATATGGTGGGAGTGGGTTGGTAGTGACATTCGGCTTTTGTGGTGGCGCGATCACCTTGTTGTCAATGAGATCCTGGATCTCATGGCCTTGATCTAAAGTAGTCGGTGTCATGACCATCTTTGTTGGTGAAAACCTGATGTTAAATTTGGATTATGGGTTAGTGGGAGATTACTTGGTAATGGCCGCAGCTCCAAGGGCTTCAAGTGTGCCCTTTCTTGATCAAAACCCCCAGAGCTTTGGACAAAGACATGTACAGCGGGGTAAAGGTTCTCTGGCCTCAGGGTGGATATTTGGCTATTTGTGAGCTACTTCTAGATACACCGGTGAATGGTGTAGCTATAAGGGTTTTTGGAGGGGTGGTGGCGACCATGCCCACTTCTGAAGTTCTGGCAGCTGCAGCACTACTCGTGCCTGCATTCGTACTGCGAGAAAATGCCCTCTTGGGCTGCTCTCTGTCGTGGTCAATCAGACCCTGCTTTATGGCGTCTTCAATCTGTACCCCGATCTCGTGTAAATCCGCAAAGGTAGGAAGGGGTAAGATGATCATCTTTTGCATAAGCTTGGGTTGGAGGTTACGCACAACCATCCGTATCTGATCTTTGTCAACTGGCCTGATGGTCATCATAGAAGCTTTGGCCCTCCAACGGGTCACAAAGTCAGAGAAGCTCTCTTTCGGCTCCTACCTCGTTGTCTCGAGATCACGAGTTGTGACCTCGATCTGTGTGTTGTAGGAGTATTAAGCTATGAAGGCCTCAACCATCTCCTCCCAACTTCTCTTGATAGAGTCCTCCAGCTTTGCATACCAAATAGCCGCAACACCCGACTGGGTTTGGCCGAAGAGGGAAAGCTTTTGCAATTTGGAGAGGCCTATTGGCCTTAGGACATCTGAGAACAACAGCAAGTGTACTATGGGATCCCCAGAACCATCGAAACGATCGATATGCGGCATTTTGAACCTGTCCAGCAAAGTCACCGCCGAATTGGTGTATCCATCCTCTATGTCTAGAATGGACTTAATGCCTTGGGCCTTCTTGAACAGTTTTTCTAACTTGCTCACTTTCAGCACTGTTGGATCCACCTCAAATTCAAACGGGGTATCCACTAGATTGGTGGGTGCTTTGGACAGCTGAGGTAGGATTGAGGGTGGAGCTGGCCCCGTTGGGATGTCCGTATTTTCCTGGACGTTGGCAGTATCCCCGAGCATTGGAACTCTTGGTGGGGGCGGGAGTGGATGTAAAGCAGATGCTCCGGCTTGTTGCGGTTGCGGTTGTTGTTGTTGTTGTTGTTGTTGAAGTCTGGCAATCAACTCTGCCTGTTGAGCCACAATCTCCATTTGGCAGACAGCATCCCGCTGTATGGTTTACATAGTCTCTTGGAGCTGACGCATCATCTCCTCCATACCGGCTATAAGGTGCTGATCCAACTGAAGAATAGGTATATCTCTCTGCAGCAAAAACAGAGACCTCAACCCGATTACTCACTGGTGGGGTGGATAAAGACCACTGATCTGGTAACCGCTATACTGATAAACTGTGCCTAACTGACCTTCGTCTAGTAACCGGGGGTAATGAAAGGAACACTGGTTGTTCGTCTATTAGATCCTCGGATCGATGAAGTCTTCGACCTCTGATCCAAAATGCTTGGGGAATATCTGCCTAGTCGGAAGCAATGATGCTAAACTACCTTGCAAAAAGATAAATAAAGCATAATAAGGAAACAAACAACCAGAAAAATGGACAGCATAACGGCTTAAATAAAGACAACACGCAGTTGGTATTTGTAAAATTTGAACACCTTTATTCTCAACAGCGATCCTTTGTCCCCAAATCACTGCCCCAGATCTGATACCCTCAAGTAAAACTGATTCTTCAAATACTAATGCCCGCAGGCCTGATACCCAGACTTGCAAACTGATACATACAACCTGTAGAGACACTCTCTGACAGCACATATCAAGCAAGTCAAAGCCAAAACACCCCTATGGAGGGGTAGGGTTTCTCTGTCCTATCTTGTCAGGAGCTAGAGTTTCACTACGCACACAGCAGTTTCAAACAACCTACAATCGGGTAAGCAACCTATCCTAATTTGGAATGGTCACTATGGATTCCGATATGCACTAGGTCGAATGGTCAAAAAGGGTGCCTCGGTGAAAACCAAGGTTTGTGTTCCCGTCGTGGCGAGCCATAGCCGGTCGACCTTATGGCACGCTTTTCTAAGCAAGCCTCCGACAAACCGTTTAGGAATAGCATACGGCAAACATGGTGTCCTAGGCGCACAAATGCAAATGCAATGCAAAGAAGCACATAAGTGTAAATAAAACAAGATATCATGAGTTCGAGTCAAGTTCTCTAAATCCCCAGTAGAGTGGCCAGAAACTGTAGACTGCCTGAACTCCGCTCCGTGTGTGAGGGCGCGAATTGTGGTTCTTAGCTACTACAGCTCGGACTCATGTCATGGTTCTGAATCTAATCTCACAAAGTGCAATGTAAGACTGATAAATCACCAAAGAGTCCAAATCCGAAAAATCCTTTTGGAAAATCGATTTTAATCAAAAAGCGCCAAACATGGATGTGGACGCGTCCCGGGGGAGGGACTTATGCTGCCACAGTTCAGACTCGTTTTGTCACGGTTCTTAATCTTGAACCAAAGAGTCCAAATCCGGCAAATCATTTTGAGAAAACAGTTTTTTAGAAAGAAGTGCCAAACATGGACATGTTTGCCAAATACAGAGTCGCCACCTAAATATTTTTTTAATGGGGAAATTTAGGAAACCCTGACTCGATGCCAAAGGCCACATGTCCGTCGTCACCAAAGTTGCCTCGGCTCGGGAACTTGGGTACGATTGGGGAAGGTCAGCTTTGAGCACCCCCTCTCGCCCGATCTGAAGATTGGCCTCTACTAACCATGATATCTGATTTTGAAAACGTTATGTGCTCTTATTCCGGTTATTAGCCTAGAATTACTATGTTATGCGCACAGCAAAACAAGTATAGACTAGATCGCCTAATTTGGAATAAAGCATTGCATATCCGTTCGTTTGGAAAATGTTTTCAGATTTTGCTACTCGCAAGTAAGCTAAAACACGGATTTCAACGAGTTGTCCCAACTCAAGCAATCTAACCTTCACCCACAGGCATTCATGCAGTTTAATCAAATAAAACATCTAGTCGCATGGTAAGCATGTTAACATTTACACTCATGCGAGATGCTAAAGCATAAATACTTACATCGTACTCCGAGCCAAAACAAAGAACATGTTAGTAATCATGCATGATCCAAGTCCATGTTAAGTGGCTAATGCAACGCATACAAAATGTCACTAGACTAGGCTCGGCTAATCCTAGGATGACATGTGAAAATGCACAGATAGCATGTATTCAAGTTAGATTTGAAATACTTTATGCAGTTAGCATGATGCGCCGAGCCCGGTGCATGCAATACAAATGTATAGATTCACGCATGCATAGCATAAGGATGCTAAAGTAAACATGCCCTTCCTCCCTAAGAAGGTTATTAGGGAAATTGAGAGCATTCTTAGGGCTTTCCTTTGGTCTGGTAGTGATCTCAAATCTCACAGCGCCAAGATTGCGTGGGATCATGTATGTGCTCCTAAAAATAAGGGGGGTCTTGGTTTTAAGTCTCTTGATACATGGAATAAAGCTGCAATAGCTAAGCACATTTGGTACCTCTTCTCGGGGGGTGAGGTTTCTATGTGGTGTCAGTGGGTGAAATCATACTTACTCAAGGGTAAAAGTTTTTGGAGAGTTAAAATTCCTGCTGACCCATCACAGGTGCGGAGAAATCTTATCTCTTAGGAATTGTATATCTCCTCTTATCACTCACAAAGTTGGTTGTGGGGAGACTACGTTTCTTTGGTTTGACAATTGGCATCCGCTTGGACCTCTCTGGAACAAGTTTGGGGACAGAATTATGTATGATTCTTGTCTCAATAGTGAGACTAAAGTTAGTCAAATCATTGAGGGTCATTCTTGGAAGTGGCCTGTTCCTAACTCTTGGGAAATTAGGGTGATCTCATCCACTGATTCTTTGTAAGCCTAACCCTTCTTTGAATGATCATGTTACTTGGAAACTTACTACTGATGGTAAGTTTTCCATTAAATCAGCTTGGGATCATTGGAGAAGTAGGTTTGGTAAAGTGGAATGGCACAAACTCCTTTGGGGCCCTCACAGAATTCCTAAAGTTAGTTTTATAGTTTGGGTTGCTCTCCATAACAGACTATACACTGGTGATAGGTTACTATTGTTTGGTTTAGCCCCTCATTCTCAATGCCCTTTCTGCCTTACCTCTGAGGAAAGCCATTCCCATCTTTTCGTCGAATGCCCTTTTTCCCACAGGATGCAGGTGCTATTGAAGTCAAATGTAACATACAATGGCCTGACTTTGATTGGCCTGATATAGTCACACATGTTACAAATGAGGCTAAGGGCAAATCCTTAAGGGCCAATATCCTTAGCAATGCTTTCTTGTGTTCCATTTATCACATCTGGATTGAGAGAAATAACCGTGTTTTTAACAAGGAATTTAAACCTGAAGAGGTGGTTATTAAAACTGTTATCCAAATGGTGAGAAATAGAATGCTATCTGTTAAGAATTTGACTAGATCTGCAGGGGATAGCTGGTTCCTGGATCAATGGAATCTGCCAGCAACAATTATGAAGCCCCATATTCTCAAATATGGGAGGGCTGCTGAGTGATGCGAGTTCAATATATGTGGGTTGAGTGGTGGTGAGCAACATGGAGTGATTTGGTTAATGGTTTGGTTTTGTGCAGGTTATATCCAGATTTCACTGTGGTCCATTTTGAGGGTTGAGTGATGAGAGCATTTTAAAATATTCACTTCACATGAGGGTCGAGTGGTGTGAGCCATCTTCCATTTTGCTAATGATTCTATATATTATAGTTTTTATTTGCAGGGTAAGGAAGCGCAATGTTAAGTGGTGTGAGTTCCTAAATTATGGGCCAAGTGGTGTGAGATTTCCTTTGTGGATTCATCTATGTAATTGAGGTTGAGTGATGAGAGATCTATAAATATGTCACTTCACTTGTGGGTTGAGAGTATTCAGCTTCTATAATTTTTTGCTAATGTTAATATATATTGTAATTCTTTATATGCAGGGTAAGGAAGCACAAGTTGAGTGGAGTGAGTCCCTATATTGTGGGTCGAGTGGAGTGAGATCCTATATTGAGGGCTTTCCTGTTTTTGAATTATATTCTAGTAGATTGTATTTTGCTTGCTGGAGGTACTCACTCGTGACTGTTCCTACAGGGTTTACTATAATGTATGAGAATGTATCGGGTGGCATGGGATTGCAGTCTTGTCACGTCTTTGGTGGCTGCTGTTCTGGTGAATTACAGGTTCTTGGCATTTCAGTTTGTCGAGTTGGCTAGTCCGTGTTGTTGGCTGCTATTAGCGCCGGTCTACTACAATGTTTGAGTTCTGTGTTGTTGGCTGCTTGTAGCGCCTTTGTGGCAATTTGTCTTTCTTTTATCCCTATTTTTGTTTTATCACTCTATATTTGGATTCTAGTTGGTTTTGGCTGTGATTTCTTTTTTTGGCCTAGCCGTGCGGGATGTGTATGGTTTTTAGTTTTGTGTCTGCAGATGGTTGGTTTTGGGTGTGTGTGGACTGGTTTTGGCTCATACTTGGTTTGTCGCTGGGATGTGTTCATGGCCCTCATTCATATGTATGCGGCTCATGAACATATCTTTTGGGTTCTAAACTTTTATCATGATTATGTTCCTGTTCTCCTTTTCTTTTAATTTCTAGATCGCTTTTTCTTTGGTCCGTGTTTGGTGGTCTTGGTTCTTGGGTCTGCTGGTTTGTATAGCTCTTGCTAGGTCCTGGGGTATGCCCCTTGTAGCTGTGTAGTTCTTTGTTTTTCATTTATCTATGTCTTATTCACCCAAAAAAAAAAAAGTAAACATGCCCTTAATACTAACCATCAAAGCAGGTAAGTAAAAGGGAGAAAGAGGTGGGGGTTGGAAGACATGCACACACGCACCCACACTTATTACAAATTTACCCTCACTCGGAGGGACCGAAAGAATAATACAATTTAATTAACCTACAATCTAATTAAATATTACAGACCAATTAAATCAGCTAAGCAAATTAACTAATCTATTTAAGCAATAAACAGCAGCCTCGGGAAGAGGGTCCAATGCATAGGTGCTTGGTTCCGCTCGAAAAGTCACTGCCATACACAAGGTGCCTCTGCTTTGACTGTTCTGCTCCTCTGAAGACTTCACAATTCCTAGGATTTGCTTCTCTGAATGCTGTGGAACACCACCGGCTGAGGGGATTGGTCACTGGCCATGGAGAGTGGTCACCGGCCACAAATGAATCCATCGGCCACTTATAGATGGTTGGTCGGCACTAAAGATGGCCGGCCGGCCAAAGCTTCTCTAGAAACTAGTTTGGCGACAGAGAGGGCAAAACAAAGCATGGCAATGCATTTTAAGCAATGTATGCACCACACTCCTTATCATAAATATGACTCAAAGGAGGATGTGCCTCGATTCTCGAACCACCAATCGCGCATTTCCAGGCATGATGGCCCAAAGAATCAAGTGTGCATTTCGATTTCAAATGAAATGCAATGCACATAAACAAACCAAAGGGCTTTCAACCTCTATCATGGCTTGACCAAGAGGTGAAGCATGCATGCCAATGCAATGCAATCCTAAGCATGTGAGCCTAAGTGTGCAATATGGGCATGCAAGCAAGTAATGCAAAGATGCAACTAACCAAGCATGCAAAGTGTAACAACAACATGCACACATGCAAGGTGCAATATGGACAACATGTTAGATACAAAGTATGCCAAATGCGACAACACAAAAGTGCGCAACAGGTGTCATGAGCCAAGTATCTACATATATAAGCATGCATGCAAACATGGCTTAAAACTTTAAACATCAAAAAGTAACTCTCAAGCACACTTAAGAGGATGCAAACATGGACAAATGGCATGCACTTTAAGCTTTGAAATTGCATAGAAAAGAGGTGCTAAACAACTAAGCAAAGCATGTAATTGGTCCAAGGACCTAAAGCATGATCATATCATACATGAACCAAATGACCAAAATAGATCAAAACACTCCTAAATCATGTTAAAAGCAAGTCCTAAAACCACCTAGATGGCATCTAAATGATCTACACATGGAGGCATGCACAAATGCTTAAACATGGAGCATACAACACATCCTCTTAAAAGCATCAAAGGAGCATTGAATGCAAGCATGCAAGCATATTATAAAAACTGAAATAACATGGTAAGTGGTTCCAAATCAACTGAAACCTTGCAAGTAATGCATGCTACACACTCACACACCCAAGGCTAACAAGCCAAAATCCAAGTAGCTATACTAAGCATGTGATGGTCAGCCAAAACAACCAAAAACAGAGCTTAAGCATGCTAAAACAAACACAAAAGCTTCACAAAGCTTGGCCAAAATCATGCTAGAACAAGGATCAAAACCTAAAGCATGTTGAGACCTAAACATGGCATTACAAGGCATGTATGCTAAGCAAGCATAGTGTACCAAAACCATTGAAAACAGAGCTATATTATGACATAATAAGCGCAAAAATCAGTTAAGGCATGGCCAACATGAACCTAAACAATATGCTCTCTCAAGAGGCTAAAATGGCCCTTTTTAAGGACAACAAGGAAAGGGGGTGACCCTCTCCTTCTTAGGACCTCAAGGCAACATCCTCACCACTGAAATCCCTCAAGATTTCAATGGTGAGGAGGCCCAAACACAATGGTCCTGGAGCTCCCCAAAATGGCACAAAATGAAGGCCAAACAAGCCTTAAGAGGGGTCAAACAACCCCAAAGCTTAGAACAATCTTGAACAACTATTTAGAGGGCTCAAAAACAGAACTTTTATGTGTTATATGCTAAGCTCAAAAACAGATGCAAGATAGTCAAAAAAAGCTTTGCAAAAATGGGGTATTTAAAGTAATAAGTGCTCACCCTTGTAGACCCTCTTCAAGAATGGAAGACCAGCAGCTTCTTTGGCTCAAACCAGCTCCAAAACTTCAAAAACAACCCTCAAGGGCCTCAGCTCCAAGAGGATAGTGTAATAGTGGGTGTTTGTGTGCAATTCTAAAGCTAAACACACACAAATACAAGAGAGAGAGAGATATATATAGATATAGGATAGTTACACAAACCAAACCCTAAAACCAGAGCTCTCTAAAAAGTGTTGTCTAACCCTAAAAGAGGGAGAGGAGACCTCCTCTTATAGAGCTTCAATCTTGCAAGCTTACAAGACAAGTTAGCTAAGAGGAGATCCTCCATACGTGTATGGAGGGAGCCAAGCATGCAATTTGCATGAAAATATCTGTAAGCGGATGCAGTGGTCGGCCGACCAAAAGTGCAATTGACAAAAAAAGATAGTCGGTAGGCCATCTATAGTGCCGGTAGGCCAAACATTTGGCGGTGGCAAAAAACACCCGGTGGCCTCAAGCCATGGCGGTGAAGTGTGGGGATGGCCCACAAACCATTCCCTGCCCCTCAACGCGAAAACACAAAAGTTTGGTGCAAAACCAAACACAAAGCGATCAGTCGAGAGCTCCTAAGGCGAGGCGCATAGACAAGTCTGCCAAGCACTCAAGGCGACCACCAGCATGGATGATCACCGAGTGTACAAGCGGTGACGTCCATGTCTTGAGGATGGTCAAAAATGGGGTGTCTCTGATTTGCCCTCTTTGTGAACTTCGAAGTCATAACAATGGCGGAGTGAATGTCAAAGCCTAGAAACGACCCATTTTGACATGGCGAAGACTTAGACAAAGCATGCAAGATAGACAAGATATGCGCCCGAAGGCAGGGGCAAAATGCAAGACAATGCACAAAGCCGAACATAACTTATGATCATGCAAAGAAAGTTGTAACGAAGCATAACATGCGACAATTTTAAGCTAGCATACACAAATCCAACTACACTACAATGTAGAAAGGATGTAAGAGAATTATGCAATTCTCGATACGTCTCACTCGGAGGATACAATACCTGTCTGGTTCATCTGGTTGCTCTAGCCTCAAATGAACCGTACATACAATATCATGCTTGCAAAGAAAGCAACTTAAGCGGTACAATGTCATTAGCAACATTCATAACATGCAAAATGAATGCAAAAGCGATATGCAATATATACAAAACTATGTATAAACAATGCAAATGAAAATGCAATGCAATCGAAACAATGAGGCGACATGCAATGCAATTGAATCATGATCAAATCATGGCGGTTCAAAACCACACAAATGTCAAATAGATTGATGGAGGTAACAAGTCCGTCTACCATAGAAAAGGTGCATAACCCTCAAAGCGCGTATACATGCGAGAACTATGAGTAATGTGAGCGGACACAAGAACAAATAATTGGGTGGAATGTCATAAGTGGAAACAACCCGCTAACGAAATGACAATGATCCTAATGCTGGATGCAAAAATTACACTACAATGTAATATATACAGTGGATATGGCATACAGCCAGACCAAATCTTGCCTAGGAAAGGCATGGACACAAACAAGCCATGTTTAACACGGAAAATGGCGCCGTCACCCTCAAACCAACATACCAGTGCGGAATAGGCGGCGTACACCAAATCTCATAACCGCGTTTCAACATGAAAAGTATGGGCACATACCAGACCAAGCTCAACATGGAAAGGCGCAAGCCATAGATGGATGTGATGCAGTGAATGCATGCAAGCTACAATGCAATATTTACAATATGCAATGGAATGTATATTTACAATGGATAGGAAAGGCATGGACACAAACAAGCCATGTCTAACATAGAAAAGGTGCCGCAACCCTCAAACCAACATACCAGCATGGAATAGGCGCGTACACATGCAGAACTGTGCTTTGACGTGAAAAGTATGAGCACATACCAGACCAAGCTCAACAAGGAAAGGTGCAAGCCCTAGACGGAGGTGACATGTGCACTATCTACAATGCGATATCTACAATATGCAATGGAATGTATATTTACAGTGGAAATGCATGACATATGCACTATATTTACAATGCAATGCATGACATATGCATTACTTAAAATGAAATGCATGACATATGCGGTACTTAAAATGATGCATGACATATGCACTATCTACAATGGAATGCATGACATATGCAATATTTACAACGAAATGCATGACATATGCCTATTTAAAATGAAATGCATGACATATGCAATATTTACAATGATGCATGACATATGCATGATTTCAAAATGCGCGACAACGCGCAGCTTTTGAGATGCATGACAATGCATGTTGATGCAAGTGCATGACAACGCATGTCTTTTGATATGCATGACAATGCATGTGAGCGGGTTTAAGGTCTCGCCAGGTCGGGCGAATGCATGAATTTGGTTATTTTGAATGCATGATTATGCATGATTTCGAAATGCACGACAACGCGGCTTTTGAAATGCATGATAATGCATGTTGATGCAAGTCTTGTGACAACGCCGTCTTTTGATATGCATGACAATGCAGCAAGTGGGTTTAAGTCTCGCGGGCCGGCGAATGCATGAATTTGAAATGCATGATGCGATTATGACATGCACATGACAATGTGAGATGTGCGCAATGGCGTGTGAAATGACACAAAATCGGTAGCGTTCATGATGAGCGTTATGTAGCGTAACACCGTGGGGCAACTTCGAACCTTGTAAGAGACAAAAGGATACCAAAAGGATACACCTTGCACAAATTCGAGTGCCATGCATAGAAGACACGGTCAGAGGTTGAAGCGGATTTGGTTGAGCCGAAATGCCTGTTCTTGCCTTGACTTGACAATGAAGGTCCCAAACCACTCATTTGACCCAAACAAAGTGTAGGAGGCTCACCGGCCAAAGGGAAATCATAGGTCCATAGGCCATCAAAACACATCAAGGCCAAATATTTGGCGGTAAAAAATGTAGCCGGTAGGCCAAAAATGCTTGAATCAGGCGATTTTGTCTTTTTGGCTCGGGTCTTTTAAAATAGGGTTCCAAACCCTATTTTTCTTACTTCCTCGTAGCCGAAATTCTCTCCTCCCTCTCTCTAGAGTATTTTCTTCTCTTCATTTCCTCGTTTTCCTTGATTTTCGCACCCTTTTCGACGTTTGATTCGCGAAGTTCATCGCGTTTCGAACACTTTCATCCGATCGAAACCTCGTTTCGGTGTAGTTTTTTCGATTTCCGCCTCTTGGGGTTTGTTTCCCTCAAGTTTTTCTTGATTTCCATACATTTTCCACATTTTGGCTTTTCTGGCCATTTTCCGCCCTCCCAGGGTTGACTTTTGTTGACTTTTCGCATTCTAGCCCTGTTTTCACTTTTCCGGCCATTTTCTCATTTTCTCTGAGATGGCAAACAATATTCCACGGGGCGGGACTCCCCCAGAGCATGAGATGGACCCAGAGGCCAAGCTCCTCCCCCTGAGCGTCCATTCGTTCGACCCGGCGACTTACCGGCGGACGATTCACATCCTGCCTCCCGACGGACTCCGTCAGTTCAGGAGATTTGATAGGGCGGTGCCTCCAGAGCTTCTCCTGCGTGAGCCGGAGTCCCATCTATCCTTTGGCGCTTCTGAGGTATATTCTTTCCTCTATTTTATTTTTCCGCAATGTAGAATATAAAACTGCCATAGTTGATTCTGTTCTTTAATTGCTTTAGCTTGGATACACCGATACACACTATATGCTGTAGTTGATTGTGAACATTATGACTGATATCTGTTTGAATCTGACACGTACACACGCATTGCACTAGCCCTGAATCATTCAAACACACTGACACAACACACACTGTAGTTCACTGCAATCACACTGGCACCCGATATTTGTTTGAATCTGAAAAACGCGCACACACGCTATATTTGTACTGAACCGCCCAAACATGGCGACACATCACATGTTGTAGTTCACTGTAAACACACCGGCATCCGATATCTGTTTGAATTTGAACAACGCGCACACACGTTATATTTGCATCAATTTTATTTGTTCAAAAGCGTACATTTTATATTAGCCATAGCGGTTTTGTTTTCGAATACAAGGAGATTCCCATGCCGTCCGGGGGTATGGGAATGTCGCTGCCGAAGACTGGTATATGGAGCTGCCCGATGCGGTCCGTCAGATCGTAGACTAGGCTGGCTTTGGTGCATTCTGCAAAAGGCTTTCCTAGCTTATCGCGAGCAGGCCTCTTCTCGCTGCTCTAGCGGAGAGGTGGTGGGATACCACTGACTCATTCCACTTCTCTGCGACGGGAGACATGACGATGACTCCCTATGATTTCTTAATGCTCACAGGCATCGGGGTAGGGGGTGATCCGATCCTTGAGGTGACATGGGCGAGTGGGAGGCGCTCGGGTTTACTTCTGGGTGTCGCCTACCCTCGCACATCGAACTCGTCCGATATTCTTGGTTCGAGGTGCAATTCAGGGTTCAGCCAGCCTTAGTTGGGGAGGCACCGATGACCCAGGAGGAGGTGGAGCGGTACGCGCGCGGCTTCTTTATGTTCCTATTTGGGACTACTATTTTCGCCGATCAGGTGAACAGTGTTTCTAATGCCTTTCGGCGCCCTCGTGGACATCATCCGGATTTTGCACTATAGGGTGGCGCCGCTTGGCCACCCTATCTGGATACATGAGCTCGACCTCCCATTGCGTGAGCGATTGCTCGGAGGCCTCTTGGCGAGCTTAGGAGGTATGTCTTCTTCTCTACTTTACATTTACGCTTTCCATTATCGTACTTTGTACCTTTGCACACCTGATCGCTTTTCTGTTGTATATCTACACTCATAGCACACATATACTCTTTACATTATTTGTACTACACTCGGCACACTCTTGCTTTGTGCAATACCGACTCTGTTATTTCTGCTTTATTCTGCATTTTGCTTTATCTAATAAGCATACTGGCATTTACCCTCTGATTGTGGGTTTCGCCTACTTTCGAGACTAGCCCGATGCACGGCGTGGAGACTCCTCTTGTCATTTCATTCTCGCGCCGCTTCGACATGAGGTGCGTGCGGAGACCGCGAGAGTCTTTTATCTTCTTCCGCCGCTATTTTGACACCATCACCCCCACGGAGGTATGTTCAACTTTAGAGTTTATTTAAGCTTCTCTTTGCACTGCATTTTCAATAACAGATAGATAACAAGCGACATTTCATGTCAGATTACAGCAACCCTAGGCTTGATGCTAGGCGAGATCTTGGCGATTTGTAGGTGCGGAGGCGCCCGCTTTAAACCTTTTGGAGGGCCGATCTGTCGAGCTTGGTACTGGGTGGCGTTTCCTCGCCGGACCCTAGGGTTACAGGCGGATGGTCGAGTTCACCCTTGAGCATATGAGAGGCAGAGATTCACTCCCAAGCGGATGGCCAACTACGATCGGTGGGGCGCAATCCGCTTCAAAGGCATAAGCAACTTCTGATGCGTGGAGGCGTATATCATGCGACCTCGGCGATGGCCGTCGAGTTGGCGAAGGCCAGCGGCACCGATAATAGCTAGGCGGCGGCCGAGGAAACCACGGTCGTGGCGGTGGAGCTCGAGAGGGCGGGAGGTCGGTTGGCCTACTACGCCTGATGATGACATCACGAGAGGCGTGGCGGGCGACTTACGGATCCCATTGCTCCCTACGGTTGATCATGAGTTGGTCGGTTTCTACGACTTGCCTCCAGTATGTACTACTACATTTTGCATTATGCATAGTCAGTTCATTTCATTTGATTTGATATTCCGCAGAATATTGATGCTTCTAACACTTTTGCAGGCCTCTTCCGAGTACACTCGCCAGTCTTTGGAGCTGACTGCTTTGGTGATGGGGGTGCTCAGTGAGCCTTGACCTTCTATCCATTCTGACATTAGGTATGTTCTTCTGACCACGGTCTCGAACCATACATAAATTGTTTCACATACTCTGACGCACAACACGGCACTTGACACACTACCCTCACGGCATCGATACTTTGTATTACAGCGATAAAGCGCTCATGACATTCATACCTGCTGTACTCGCCTGCTGTATTACGCAGCGATAAAGCTGTTCACAGATATTCACACTTTACTCATACAACTGCATGCGCGATAAAGCATTCACAATATTTTAATACGTTTGCCCTTTGTACTTTTTAGCACCCCTTTCAGATTCCTCCTGTGGGAGGTGCTCTGGCCGAACCTTCCGTTTCCACTCAGGATGGCAGAGTATACCCCCGCACCAAGGCGGGGTGCACTCATGTAGGGAGTAGCTCGCGGGCTCCAGTCCCTGATGATGATGATGATGAGGAGTCAGAAATTTGGCGGAAGCGAGTCGTCGAGGAGGAGGCAGGATGGCTCGACTCGGACTCGGATGGTGGCAATGATGATGATGCTCCTGGACCTTCGTCCAAGAAGAGGACGACGACGGACCCCTAGGCCTGAGACCTTTTGACATTGATACAGATTTTTGTTGTTTTCCTTCTTTTTTGTACTTTTTCCCCTTTTTTTGCTGGTAGTTACAAGTACCTTGTACTGCCGCAAGCAGGTTTTTTTGTTTCCAAAACTATGTATTTGAAAAAGATGATAAAATGAAACAAACCTTTTTGTCTAAAAAAGTGTTACATTTGTATATTTCATACATTGCATCGCACTGCATCATATTACACCTCGATGTAAATGAGATTGATCTGTTGTCTGAGTATTGAACACTTGCATGGTAATAACCTGATAACTAACCAGCTGATAGCAAAACAACCCAAGCAAACCACTGCTTAACCTGAACACACAACCCATACTCTGCTGAGGATTAATTTGCATCTGACGTAACCTGACTTTCGGTTTAATGCACTGCGGCAACCCTCGAACAAAGCACCAATCGACCAGACGGAATACAAAAGTGTGAAGCCATTTGAAACACACTCAGATGCTCCAAATTTTTCCCTTTTTTCTTTTGCTTCGCCTAAATGTAGAGAATGGCACAGCACTCTAAGCACAAATGATTTTTGAAATTGAAAAAGGGCTTTTCAAACCTGGGTATTGAGCCTACGACTAAATACAGCGAGAAAGACTCAAACAAAAGGTACACGACCTAAACACAACGAGACACGCTCGGAAAAGACCCAAAACAAAAGTTGGGCTAAACAAGACGAAAGACACGACACACGGACGTGTTTAAAAAAACGAAAGACCTCAGATCTCGAGGAGCCAGTTCCTCTGGGTATGTTTCCCACCCTTTCTTAGTTGTGATTCTCACATCACTCGGCCCTGAAGCTCGGTTTTTCTCTCAAAACCCTTTTCCTCACTTTTCTCTCAACTTACACCTCTCTATTCTTTATTCTCTCATTCTTCGTCCCTCCCCAGGGTGATTGATGGATGAATAGGAAGTTGTGGGTTCACGCCCAACACTATTAGCTCGCGGCTATTTCTTCTGGTGACGTCTAGTCGATGTTCCGGACAGGGAACGGTGTATCTTGATCCATCCCAATGTGCGCTTCGCACTTGGCTTGATACCTCGTTGTTTGATGGATATTGAGAGCTTCGACCCTTCTGAGCGACTTTAGTTGTGCCTTCTTCGGCGAAAGGTGCCCTTACGGCAAGTATGTTGGCGACAGGAAAACGAGAACACTGACTCGAATGTGCCCCTAGTTCATCACTTTGACCATTTTTTTGTTTTGGTTTAAAACAATTTTGACCAACATGAAAGTTAGATTAGCATGCTTGTTCGATTTTTGATTTGAAAATCATGCAAGTCAGGCTATAAACACTGAAAATTTTTCTTTTTTGGGTCCAAGAAATGGTCCATTTTTGGAAAATGGAATAGTTTTCGAGAAAATAGTCAACCTCAGTAAAAATTTTTAAAAACTATTTTTGCAAACGGCCAATGCTAAACGGGCACGGAAGCTTACTCTTGAGATGCGCAACCTCGGATTGGAGGCAATGGAAAATTGCCCCTTGCTTGAAAGGGCTGCATGGCAACGGAAAGTTGCCCCTGGTTTGAACGGCGACTCATGGCAACTCATGGCAACGGAAAGTTGCCCCTTGTTTGGATGATGCCGCAGCATGCTGAAAACCAATCCTCATCGGTGATGATTGCAAACGAACTCTCAGATGCAGAGAAGACGGAGATGGTCAAAACCAATACATGGACACAGTCACTTCGAAAGTGTTGGGGGCTGGACTTCAGGATGAAGTTGCCTACGTATCCCAAACATGGGAATCAAGCCTTACGTAGTTCCAGTTAAGGTACACTCGGGTATTTTAACCTTCACTTTTTAGGTTCTAACTTTTGCCAAGGTGCCCGATGCCTGTTTTCGACCTTGCGAGCTTTTTTTTCTTTTTTTTTTCTCTCTTTTCTCTTTTTTTTTTATTTTTCTTTTTTGCATTTTTTTTGCTTTTGTATATATTTTCCTTACTCTAACTTTTGCCTGGGTCGCCCTTTCGGGTTTTCGGCCCAGCGAGCCTCTCAAAGGGTAAAAGTGTAACAAGACCATGCCAAATGGTTTTGAGATTGAAGTCTCTCTGTATCTAGAAGAATGGCTGTTGTATTGATTTGCAGAAGGATCCATCACTGTTGCTTCACGAGCTGCTTACGGTGAGATCTGACTTTCTTGATCTAATTTTGGTGCCTCTTGTTCAAGGGTTGCTTCAAATCTGGCCACACAGGCCTTACATGGCGGTTGACCGTTGAACAGTTCAAATTGTGGCCAAGGCTTGAAAACAAACGGATTGAATCTTGAGACTGAGAGCGATCCTAGGCTGCACAATTCTCAAGAGCGATTCCACACAGGTCTTCACAGGACCGCGCAAAATGTTTTGTTTTTGAAAGTTTTTAAGAAAGTGACAAATCGCTCGCGCTGAAGATAGTGTAAAACCAGTCTGGATCAAGCCAGGGTCCTTTTCAGTACTCACGCTAACAAGCATGATTTTAGTCATTAAGGACTTAGCATGCCTCTCCTTCTCTCAAATGATCAAGGTTTTGCAAAACCCAAGGAATTCCTTCCTCTTCGTTTTTACCGCAGTGTTCAAAAAGGTTTTTGAAAAACTTAAGTCATTACAATGATTTTCAGGGCACAAAAGAGCAGGTGGAATGCACGGTCGTTCCATTCAAATCCTCTGGCACAACTAGCTCAAAATAAGTAATAAGCATGGAAACACGATAGCCAATTTGTTTCATTGATTTCTGGTTGCAAGCGGCTCCACAATGACAGGGCTCAAAAAAGCAAAAAGGTAATTGCAAAACAAAAGCGGTGTTCAAGGCAACAACCGGAATCACGACATTCTATACAAGGGGGCCGACTTCGCTACAACAAAACAGACCCTTAAGCAAAAAAATGACTTAAGAAGAAGCGGACTCAAAGCAAAACAAAAGACTAACTTCGACACCCAAGCGAATTTACAAAATTAGTATTCGAGATGCTCAAAAATCGTGCAGAGCATACATCAAAATATCGGCGCCGCCCTGGTGGTCAAACCCGATCACATACTCGCAGTATTCTCAAAATCCAATAGTTGGGTAGTAACGGACTTGGCTGAGGTGGGCGGGAGGATAACCTCGTTGTCGATCAAATCTTGCACCTTATGACGGAGGTGGAAACAATTATAGGTAGCATGACCGGTTTCTTTGGTGATGCCTTGTGATAAAGCGACATCATGTGTGAGAGGGAGATTCTTTGGGAGGCCGAGGCTCCAAGGGTTTAAGATGCCCTCTTCGGCGGGATCTGGTGCCTTGACAACGGCATGTAAGGCGTGAAAGACCTGCGCCCTCGGGGCAGGTACTTTGAAGTCTGAGTATTCTTGCTAGACACACTAGCAAAAGGGTCGGGAGGCACTGCCTTGACCTTCTGATCTTTCCCAGGTGCAGGGTTGGGAGTGGAAGGCTGATACGGCATGGCGGGCATATCCTGGTTTTCTACTTGGCTCGAACTGCTTTCGGTTGGAGTAGGGAAAACATCATCCACAACCTTGGTCACAACTGAGGATACTTGCTGTTTACTCATCCCCCCGGCTTTCAAAGCCTCGACTGCCCATAGCAGTTGTTCAATGGGATCGACATCTACCTTCATTTTGTCCTTGCCTCTGGCCTTAGCCTGATCGAGGGTTTGGGTTAATGTTGATATGTCATTGCCATAGCTGGAGGCTACCTCGGGTTGGCTAAGTTCGATCACAATCCGTCCCAACAGTGGGGGCTCCTGCGGTACAAAATTTCTGGCATATGGTGTAGCTGGTGGCGAAGCTGACATTCCATAAGCGAGATCGGCCACGGACCTCTGAAGGTCACCTATCATTCCCATTAATTCGAATGTGGTGGACTCACGAGCCTGATACAACTGGGGGGTCCAGATCGGGTATCTGTGAGCGACACAGGTGGATCGCGCACATCAACCTTGGTCTCACTTTGCAGAGTGATTCCTTGATCCGATGCGGCTGTCGTAACCACAACCTCCTCCGAATTCTGTGTCATGATAAGTCCACTGTACTGAGCGGTGACTGACGGATCAGATATCTGTCTTGCCTAAGCAAGGGGGAACACTAACTATTCTGTATCAACTCTCCAAACTGAAAGGAAAAACAAGCAGCATTTCAGCCCAAACGGATCAAACACAGGTGTAGCTGAACAACTGCACTCTACTACTGACCACTGTTCCCCAAAATCACTGCCCCAAAATACTGAATCGGATACCCACAGGTATAACTGATTCTCACAAATACTGATACTGGTGCCTTCAGGCCTGATACTCAAACTTGCAAACTGATATGTGTGTTCCTGTAGAGATACACTCTAAAAGCACATAGCAAGTAAACGAGAGCCAAAACATCCCTACGTTGGGGTAGGGTTTCCCTGTCCTATTCTGTCAGGAGCTAGGGTTTCACTACGCACGTAGCAGTTTCAAGCAACCTATATTGGGTAAGCAACCTGTCCTAGTTTGGAATGGTCACTATGGATTCCAAATATGCACTAGGTCGAATGGTCAGAAGGGTGCCCCGGTAAAACCGGGGTTTGTGTTCTCATCTTGTGAGCATAGCCCAGTCGACCTTATGGCATGCTTTGACAAAGTCAAGCCTCCGGCAAACCGCTCAGGAATAGCAGATGGCCAACACGGTGTCCTAAGCGCACCAATGCACATGCAATGCAAAGAAGCACATAAGTGTGAACAAAACAAGATATCACGAGTTCGAGTCAAGTTCTCTAAAATCCCCAGCAGAGTCGCCAGAAACTGTGGACGCGCCCCGGGAGAGGGACTTATGTTGCCACAGTTCGGACTCGTTTTGTCACGGTTCTTAATCTTGAACCAAAGAGTCCAAATCCGGCAAATCGTTTTGAGAAAACAGTTTTTTAGAAAGAAGTGCCAAACATGGACTGCTTTGCCAGATACAGAGTCGCCACCTAAATATTTTTTTAATGGGGAAATTTAGGAAACCCTAACTCGATGCCAAAGGCCACATGTCCGTCGTCACCAAAGTCGCCTCGGCTCAGGAACTTGGGTACGATTGGGGAAGGTCAGCTTTGAGCACCCCCTCTCACCCGATCTGAAGATCGGCCTCTACTAACCATGATATCTGATTTTGAAAACGTTATGTGCTCTTATTCCGGTTATTAGCCTAGAATTACTATGTTATGCGCGCAGCAAAACAAGTATAGACTAGATCGCCTAATTTGGAATAACGCATTGCATATCCGTTCGTTTGGAAAACGTTTTGAGATTTTGCTACTCGCAAGTAGGCTAACACACGGATTTCAACGAGTTGTCCCAACTCAAGCAATCTAAGCTTCACCCACAGGCATTCATGCAGTTTAATCAAATAAACATCTAGCTGCATGGTAAGCATGTTAACATTCACACTCATGCGAGATGCTAAAGCATAAATACTTACATTGTACTCCGAGCCAAAACAAAGAACATGTTAGTAATCATGCATGATCCAAGTCCATGTTAAGTGGCTAATGCAACGCATACAAAATGTCACTAGAATAGGCTCGGCTAATCCTAGGATGACATGTGAAAATACACAGATAGCATGTATTCAAGTTAGATTTGAAATACTTTATGCAGTTAGCATGATGCGCTGAGCCCAGTGCATGCAATACAAATGTATAGATGCACGCATGCATAGCATAAGGATGCTAAAGTAAACATGTCCTTAATACTAACCATCAAAGCAGGTAAGTAAAAGGGAGAAAGAGGTGGGGGTTGGAAGACATGCACACACGCACCCATACTTAATACAAATTTACCCTCGCTCGGAGGGACCGAAAGAATAATACAATTTAATTAACCTACAAGCTAATTAAATATTACAGACCAATTAAATCAGCTAAGCAAATTAACTAATCTATTTAAGCAATAAACAGCAGCCTCGGGAAGAGGGTGCAATGCATGGGCACTTGGTTCCGCTCGGAAAGTCACTGCCATACACAAGGTGCCTCTGCTTTGACTGTTCTGCTCCTCTGAAGACTTCACAATTCCTAGGATTTGCTTCTCTGAATGCTATGGAACACCACCGGCTGAGGGGATTGGTCACTGGACATGGAGAGTGGTCACCGGCCACAAATGAATCCATCGGCCACTTATAGATGGTTGGTCGGCACTAAAGATGGCCGGCCGGCCAAAGCTTCCTGCAGAAACTGGTTTGACAGCAACAGAGGGCAAAACAAAGCATGGCAATGCATTTCAAGCAATGTATGCACCAACCACACTCCTTATCATAAATATGACTCAAAGGAGGATGTGCCTCGATTCTCGAACCACCAATCGCGCATTTCTAGGCATGATGGCCCAAAGAATCAAGTGTGCATTTCGATTTCAAATGAAATGCAATGCACATAAACAAACCGACGGGCTTTCAACCTCTATCATGGCTTAATCAAGAGGTAAAGCATGCATGCCAGTGCAATGCAATCCTAAGCATGTGAGCCTAAGTGTGCAATATGGGCATGCAAGCAAGTAATGCAAAGATGCAACTAACCAAGCATGCAAAGTGTAACAACAACATGCACACATGCAAGGTGCAATATGGACAACATGTTAGATACAAAGTATGCCAAATGTGACAACACAAAAGTGTGCAACAATGTGTCATGAGCCAAGTATCTACATATATAAGCATGCATGCAAACATGGCTTAAAACTTTAAACATCAAAAAGTAACTCTCAAGCACACTTAAGAGGATGCAAACATGGACAAATGGCATGCACTTTAAGCTTTGAAATTGCATAGAAAAGAGGTGCTAAACAACTAAGCAAAGCATGTAATTGGTCCAAGGACCTAAAGCATGATCATATGATACATGAAGCAAATGACCAAAATAGATCAAAACAGTCCTAAATCATGTTAAAGCAAGTCCTAAAAACCACCTAGATGGCATCTAAATGATCTACACATGGAGGCATGCACAAATGCTTAAACATGGAGCATACAACACATCCTTTTAAAGTATCAAAGGAGCATTGAATGCATGCATGCAAGCATATTATAAGGACTGAAATAACATGGTAAGTGGTTCCAAACCACTGAAACACTGCAAGTAATGCATGCTACACACTCACACACCCAAGGCTAACAAGCCAAAATGCATGGTGGCTATACTAAGCATGTGATGGTCAACAAAACAGCCAAAAATAGAGCTTAAGCATGCTAAAACAAACACAAAAACTTCACAAAGCTTGGCCAAAATCATGCTAGAATAAGGATCAAAACCTAAAGCATGGTGAGACCGAAACATGGCATTACAAGGCATGTATGCTAAGCAAGCATGGTGTACCAAAACCAATTGAAAACAGAGCTATATTATGACATAATAAGCGCAAAAATCAGTTAAGGCATGGCCAACATGAACCTAAACAATATGCTCTCTCAAGAGGCTAAAATGGCCCTTTTTAAGGACAACAAGGAGAGGGGGTGGCCCTCTCCTTCTTAGGACCTCAAGGCACCATCCTCACCACTGAAATCTTTCAGTGGTGAGGAGGCCCAAACACAATGGTCCCGGAGCTCACCAAAATGGCACAAAATGAAGGCCAAACAAGCCTTAAGAGGGGTCAAACAACCCCAAAGCTTAGAACACTCTTGAACAACTATTTAGAGGGATCAAAAACAGAACTTTTATGTGTTATATGCTAAGCTCAAAAACAGATGCAAGATAGTCAAAAAAAGCTTTGCAAAAATGGGGTATTTAAAGTAGTAAGTGCTCACCCTTGTAGACCCTCTTCAAGAATGGAAGACCAGCAGCTTCTTTGGCTCAAACTAGCTCCAAAACTTCAAAAACAACCGTCAAGGGCCTTAGCTCCAAGAGGATAGTGTAATAGTGGGTGTTTGTGTGCAATTCTAAAGCTAAACACACACAAATACAAGAGAGAGAGATATATAGATATAGGATAGATACACAAACCAAACCCTAAAACCAGAGCTCTCTAAGAAGTGTTGTCTAACCCTAAAAGAGGGAGAGGAGACCTCCTCTTATAGAGCTTCAATCTTGCAAGCTTACAAGACAAACTAGCTAAGCGGGAGATCCCTCCATACACGTGTATGGAGGGGAGCTAAGTGCATGCCAGTTGCATGAAAATATCTGTAAAAGCAGATGCACAGTAGTCAGCCGGCCAAAAGTGCAATTAACCAAAAAAAGATAGCCTGCCGGCCATCTATAGTGCTGGCCAGCCAAACATTTGGCCGGTGGCAACAAAACACAACCAGTGGCCTCAAGTCATGGCCGGTGAAGTGTGGGGATGGCCCACAAGCCATTCCCTGCCCCTCCAAGGCAAAACACAAGTGTTTGGTGCAAAACCAAACACAAAACAGTCGAATCGAGAGATCCTGAGGCAAGGCGCGTAGCCAAGACTTCCGGCAACTCAAGATGAACACAAACATGGATGATCACCGAGTGTTCAAGCGGTGACGTCCAAGTCTTGAGGACGGTCAAAAATGGGGTGTCTACAATGGACTGTTTTGCCCGATTTCAGAGTCGCCACCTAAATATTTTATTTTGGGAAAATTTAGGAAACCCTGACTCGTGCCTAAGGCCACGTGTTCGTCATCACCAAAGTTGCCTCGGCTCGGGAACTTGGGTTCAAAAGGGGAAGGTCATGCAATGAGCACCCCCGCTCGCCGTATCAAAGGATCGGCCTCTACTACCATGATATGTTGTTTTTGAAAACACATGTGTTCTTATCCCGGTTTATTAGCTAACTTACTATGTGATGCGCACAGCATACGAGTATAGACTCAATCGCTCAAGTTGGAACAGAATATCTCATGTTTGTTTGTTTGAAAATGGTTTGAAATTGCTACTTGCAAGTAGGCTAAGTCGTAGATTTGCCACCCTCAAGTGGGCTTAGAAAACATGATGATTTGCCACTTCAAGTGGGCTTAAAACTTGCATTTGATGAATTGTCCCAATTCAAGCAATCAAGCCTTCATCCACAGGCATTCAAGCAGTTAATCACTTAAGCAGTTAGCCTCATAGCAAGCATGCTATCATGGCAGTCACTTACACACATGCAAGGATGCTAAAGCATAAACACTCACAGTGTACTCTGAGCCAAAACAAAAGCTAGTTAGTAATCAATGCATGATTTTAGTTTATGTTAAGATGCCTAATGCAACACATGCAAAAATGCAACTAAGATAGACTCGGCTATTCTAAGATGTCATGTGAATGCAACTTGATAACATGTATTCAATTTGGTATTGAAATACAATGCAGTTAGTATGATGCGCCGAGCCCAGTGCATGCAAGACAGATGAATAAATGCAAACATGCGAAGCATAAGTATGATAATTGAAACATGACCCTAAACTAACCATCAAAAGTGGTTAAGTAAAAAGGAGAAATAAATGGGGGTTGGAAGACATGCATCACACACTGCATTACCGTACACTTATCACTTGATTGTGCCCTCTCGGCGGAGATGCGAATAATAAGCTAAGTAGCTAATCTAAGTTAATTAAACTAATTATTACAAAACAAAACTAATTAACTAATCCTAGTTAACTAATTATTACAAAACAAGCTAATTAACTAACAAGTCAACTAACTAGTTATTACAATGCAAATTGAATAGCTAAGGGCATTAACTATTTAAGTACAAAACCAAAGCATTAGCTAGCTAAGTAAAGTAGTAAAAGAAGGGGTCCTCAGGGCAAGAAGTGCATGCATGCTCAGTCGCCTCGTTTGGAAATCCATCACGATGCCCCAATTTGCCTCTGTTTACATTTGTTCTTAGAACTCTGCACAAAGCTCCAAATAGCTTCTACTCCATCTTGGGAACCTCTAGGAGCATGGCCGACCACTTACTGGTGTTGCCAACCACCTGCCGACCACTTACCATTGCTGCAGACTAGAAAAAAAGGTCGGCCAACTACTTTTTCTGGTCTACCGACTAGAAAATTCTGCACACTTCGACTTAACAGCGAGAGAACAAGAAGGGGCATGGCAATGTGTTTGCAAGATATGTGTGCACAACCACTCTCCCTATCATTTCATGAGCTCAAGGGAGTGTAGTTCTCGACTCTCGGGCCACCAACCAAGCATTGCAATGCACGATGGCCGAGAAACCAAGATTACACAATCAATCTGAATGAATGCACAAATAACACATAAAAGCCTTAACCTCTATCATGCATGATCAAAAGGGTCGGCGACCTAGAATTGAGGCACATTTCATCACTTCAAGTATGAAATGTCCCTTGTTTCTCGTGTTTGGACTAACACCCTATCCAAACACAATGCAATGCAAGCATGATCAACTTATCAAATCTAATGGCATGCAAACTCAATGCAATGTATGCAAACATAATGCAATACAACAAGCATGCAAACATAATGGACATAGCAAGGGCTATGTAATGCAACACTCAATGGACCAAACCAATCTCAAACAAGCTTCATGCATGCCAAGACAATGGCCAAAACATGTTGAAAATGAAGTCCGAAAGCATATACAAGCATGCATGCCAATTGGCTCAAGAATTAAGGCATTAAGATGTGACTCTCAAGAGCACTTAAAGAGTGAAAATCATGGAAGTGTGACAACATTATAAGCTCTAAAATCATGTACGAAATGGTGCCAAACCACTCAAACAACACAAGTATGACATGTAAGAGCTCTTAAACACAAAGCTACCAAAAGGGACTACTCAAGAGGCGTGCAATACATGGTACAAATGAATGAACCAGCTATGGACAGAGCTCAAATAGATCAAAACAAAGACCAAGGCATGCTGAGATGGGAGCTCAAAGGTCTAGGCATGCATGCATACAAGCTAGGCCACAAACAAGGCAGCAATGCATGAGCCTTAAAAGCATTCAAAGAGTGAAAAAATGGGAACATGGCAATGCTATATGCTCTGAAATAACATGGTAGATGATGCCAAATCATGCACATGTGACAAATGAAGCATGCTATGGTGCCTAAGACTCAAAGCTAGCAAGGCCAATTGCACTACAACTATGCAATACATGAACCATATGGCCAAGGCAACCCAAAATAGTCCTAGAGCATGTCAAAATGATGCCAAAACATGTATGGACTAGAGCTAAGACATGCTAGTATGAAGGGCATGAAGCATGAAGTATGCAAGGCCTAAAGGAAGGGTTACACTACACCTACCAAAACCAAGCATGAGATGGCTTCACCAACAAAAATCAGAGTTATATCATGGCAAAGTAACACCAAAAACACACTGAAATGATAGCCCACAAGCTTAGGCATGATGGCATACACAATGGCTCATATTTAAGGCATAAAGCACAACCTCTCCAATGCATTGAACGAGTGACACATGTGAGTGTATGATCAAACTACATGCATTGAAATCACATATCAAATGATGCCAAACCATGTGAATAGCCCAAGTAATACATGCTAATGTCTTGGAAACTCAAAGGTAGTGAGCTAGAATGCACTTTAGCTATACAAAGCAAGGCATGCATGACCAAAACAACACAAATCAGAGCTTAAGCATGCTAAAACATGGCCAAAAGCTTGCTAGAGTTGAGCCCAAAACATGTTAGAATGATGGTCAAAAAGCAAGATGCATGTTAAGCTAGTGAGTGGAAATGCACTACAAGTGCAAGGAGCATGCAAAAGGCTATCAAACCAAACCAAAACAGAGCTAAGGTATGGAAAAACAACACCAAAAACATGCTGAGATATGGCCAAAATGGGCTAGCAAGACATGCTAAAACATAAGGCATACAAGGCAAGCATTCAAGATACAAGGAGAGGGGATGACCCCCTCCTATTTGGGATCTCAAAACACCCTTTCCACCACTGAAATTCCTCTGAGTTTCAGTGGTGAGAAGGCCAAAAAGAGATGGTCCCAATAGCTTAAAAGGAAAGCTCAAAACAAGGCACAAGAGGGGGGTAGACCACCCCCAACACCAACAAAGCCTTAAACAAACATTTGAAGCATGTGAAATCAAAAACTTTTTACAGTAGAAAGTCAAGCCAAACTAAGCATGCAAATAGGTCCAAAAGCTTAACCAAAATAAAGCTCTAAAAGGCTAGTTGACTCACCCTTGCAGAACAACTTCAAAGCTGCAACTCCAACAGCTTTTCTGAGCTCAAACCAAACCAAAAACACCAAAATTAGCTTCTCGGTACCTCAGCTCCAAAGGTATGGTGTTTCACTATGTGTTTGTGTGAAGAAGTGTGAAGAAACTACACTTTTAAGCCCAAAAATGAGACAAAGAGAGAAATATAGAGATAGATGTGTATGTATATCTTCTCATAAATTTGAGAACATGAAGAAGGAGAGAGGGCCTCCTTTTATAGAAAACAACCCTCAAGCTTGTAACAAGCTTGAAGCTAGATCTAATCCCTCCATACCTTTGTATGGAGGATGGTTTAATGCCCACCAGCTATCTGCAGCAGAAAATATCTTCAAAAAGATGCAAGAAAGCTGCCGACCACTTGAAGTGGTCGCCAACTACATTGGTTGGCCGACCAGTGAAAGTGGTCTTCCATAAAGAAAAGCGGTCGGCCAAGGGGAGGAGTGGTCTGCACACAAAAAGCATGGTGGTGGCATGGTGGCCGACCACTTTTGGTGGTCTAAAGACCACCAAGGCTAGTTGGCCGACTAGAAAACTGGCTGGCGAGGAAGAAAAGTGGTTTCGGGAGAGAAACTGGTCTACCACCCTCATTGCACCCTCCAAGTAAGGAAAACAAGGTTTGTGCCAAAAACAAACCAAAAAGGATGCAAGACATGAGTCCGGGGGTCGAGGCGCGCAGCTGGAAGCCTCGAAAATTAGTCTACGGGCACCAAAAGTGCTCTACAAAGGAAAAGTGGTCTATGACCACAAATAGTGGTCTTCCAGACCTCAGTGTCCCTCTAGGCAAAGGCTGTTGGCATGGTTCGAAAACCAAGCCAAGAGGAGAACGTTAAGCGGTCCCAAGACAAGGCGCGTGACCGAAGGCTCTGGAAACCGGAAACTAGTCTCCAAAAGGGAAAAGTGGTCTACAAGTACAAAAAGTGGTCTACGGACCTCTCTCTCCCTCCAAGCAAGGGAAAACAAGGTTTGGTGCAAAACCAAACCAAAAGGGAAGCAAGACAAGGCGCTCGGCCGAAGGCTCCGGAAACCGGAAACTTGCCTGCAAGAGGGAAAAGTGGTCTACGACCACAAAAGGTGGTCTACGAGACCTCTGTGTCCCTCTAAGCAAGGTCAAGAAGGCATGGTCCACAAACCAAACCAAAACACAAAGAGTTCAAAGGCCCGGAGGCAAGGCACTCAGCCAAAAACTCCAAAAACTCGAAACGTGCACAAACATGCATAATCACCGAGTGCTCAAACGATGACGTTTGAGTCTTAACGTCGGTCAAAAATGGGGTGTCTACAGTTGCATTAGCATTGTTTGCATGCCATTAGCTATGATAAGTTGATCATATTGCATTGCATGTGTTCAGATCAGGCGTTGATCCAAACACGAGAAACGAGGAACGTTTCATACTTGAAGTGATGAAACGTGCCTCAATTCTTGGTCACCAACCCTCTTGATCATGTATGACAAAGGTTAAGGCTTTTATGTGTTCTTTGTGCATTCATTCACATTGATTGTGCAATCTTGGCTTCTCGGCCATCGTGCATTGTGATGCTCAGTTGGTGGCCCGAGAGTCGAGAACTACACTCCCTTGAGCTCATGAAATGATAGGGAGAGTGGTTGTGTACACATATCTTGCAAATACATTGCCATGTCCCTTTTTATTCTCTGTTGCAGCAAACTGGAAGTGTGCAGAATTTTACAGTCGGCGAGACCCGGTAAAATAATGGTGACCACTTTTACAGTTTGCGACAAAAGGTAAGTGGTCGGCAGGTGGTCTACACCACCAATAAGTAGTCGGTAATGCTCCTGGAGGTTCCGAAGATGGAGTAGAAGCCATCTGGAGGTTTGTACAATGTTCTGAGAACAAATGCAAACATAGGCAAGTTGGGGCATCATGATGGATTTCTGAACTAGGCGACCGAGCATGCATGCACTTCTCGTCCTGAGGACATCTCTTTACTGCTTTACTTAGCTTCTTTTCATAGCTAGCTAATGCTTTGGTTTTGTACCTAATTAGTTAATGTACTTAGCAATTCAATTTGTGTTGTAATAACTAATTAGTTAGCTAGGACTAGTTAATTAGTTTTGTTTTGTAATAATTAGTTTAATTAGCTTAGATTAGCTAGTTAGCTTATTATTCGGACCCTTCATCGAAAGGGCACAACTGTTGTAATAAGTGTGCGTGTGTGTGATACATGTCTTCCAACCCCCATTTCTTTCTTCCTTTTATTTACCAGCTTTCGATGGTTAGTTTTAGGGCATGTTTCAATTAGCATACTTATGCCTTGCATGTTTGCATTCATTCATTTGTCTTGCATGCAGGGCTCGGCGCATCATACAATGTATTGTATTTCAATTCGATTTGAATCGTGTTATCAAGTAGAATAGCGAGTCTATCTTAGTTGCATTTTTGCATGTGTTGCATTAGGCATCTTAACATGAGCTAGGATCATGCATGATTTCTAACATAGCTTTTGTTTTGGCTCGGAGTACACTGTAAATATTTATGCTTTAGCATCCTTGCATGTGTGTAAGTGTTGCCATGTTTAGCATGCTTGCCATGATGAGGCTATGTGCTTATGTGTTTAACTGCATGAATGCCTGTGGATAAAGGCTTCATTACTTGAATTGGAACAATTCATCAAAATGTGCATTTTATGCCCACTTGAAGTGGCCAATCACCATGTTTTCTAAGCCCACTTGAGGGTGGCAAAATCCACGACTTAGCCTACTTGATAGTAGCAAATCCAAACCATTTCCACAAACAAACATTGAATTGTTTTGTTCCAATTTAGGCGATTTAGTCTATACTTGTATGTTGTGCGCATGACGTAGTAAACTAGCTAATAAACCGGAATAAGAACACATGTGTTTTCAAAAAACAACATATCATGTTAGTAAAGGCCGATCTTTGATTGGGCGAGCGGGGGTGCTCATTGCATGACCTTCCCCTCTCGTACCCAAGTTCCCGAGCCAAGGCAACTTTGGTGATGACGGACACATGGCCTTAGGCACGAGTCAGGGTTTTCTAAATTTTCCAAAATAAAATATTTAGGTGGCGACTCTAAAATCTGGCAAAGTAGTCCATGTTTGGCGCTTTTTGATTAAAATCGATTTCCTAAAACTATTTGTCGGATTTGGACTCTTTGATGATTTATCAGTCTTATATTGCACTTTGTGAGATTAGATTTAGAACCGTGACAAGAGTCCAAACTGTAGTAGCTAGAACCACAATTCGCGCCCTCGCACGCGGAGCAGAGTTCGGGCGATCTACAAGACCTCATGAAGAAAGCTTCTCTATAAGTCTCTACGTCCTTCTCCATCCTTCTCTCCATTGTTCTAGGAACGAATTATCTTAGGCAACTTATTGTTTCTTTAGCTTACGTAGCCAAGTTTAACACTAACTAATCTTTCCTAGCCTCTAAGAAAGAGAATTTTGTAAGAAAACGTAGCTCAATGATATTAGTTGTACTTAAGCACCTCATTTAAGGTTTTCTAAATAACCCAAGTATTCAATTCTCAATTCCAAAATGATGAATTTGAATTGCCTTTGATTTTCGTCCTATTTCTCTTTCTTTTCTTAAACATTCACCTCTAGCCCTCAAGAAGAAAATTTCTCTCCAACTCTCTCCCTTCGTCTCCATCCTTCTTTATTTTGTTCTAACAACTAATTAGCTTAGGTATCAAATTGTTTCATTAGTTTAAGAGGCCATGTTTAACTCAAACTAATCTTGTTTAGCCTCTAAGATAGAGAATTTACTAAGTAATTGTAGCTTAACGATATTGGTTTTAACTTAAGCATCTCATTTAAGGTTTTCTAAATCTCCCAAGTGTTCAATTCTCAAGTCCAAAATGATGAATTTCAATTCCCTTTTATTTTCTTCCTATTTCACTTTCTTTTCTCTGACTTTCTCTTAGAGCGCTCAAGAATAAAGTTTCACTCTAACTCTCTTCGTCCTTCTCCATTCTTCTCTCTTTAGTATTAGGAACTAATTAGCTTCGGCAACAAATTGTTTCATTAGCTTAAGAGGCCAAGTTTAACTCAAACTAATCTTGCTTAGCCTCTAAGACAGAGAATTTACTGAGTAATTGTAGCTTAACGATATTTGTTTAACTTGACCACCTCATTTAAAGTTTTCTAAATAACCCAGGTGTTTCAATTTTGAAGTCCAAAAGGATGCATTTGAGTTCCCTTTGATTTTTCTGCTATTTCTATTTCTTTTCTCTAACTTTCTCTTCAAATGCTCAAGAAAAATGTTTCTCACTAACTCTATCTGTCCTTCTCCGTCCATCTCTCTTTTGTTCCAGGAACTAATTAGCATAGGCAACTAATTGTGTCATTCACTTAAGTGGCCAACTTTAACTCAAACTAATCTTGCCTAGCCTCTAAGAAAGAGAATTCTCTAAGGAATTGTGGTTAAAGAATATGAATGAAGCTAGAGACCCCAAAAATTCTACCAAAGTTTTTACCAAATGTCTCACATGGGTGTGGGACCCACACACTTAGGTCCCTCACAATATTGGTCCCATGTAGGTCCCACACCCATGTGAAACATTTGGTAGAACTTTTGGTCGAATTTTTGGGATCTCTATCATTTTTGTAACTATATTAGTTTAACTTGAGGACCTCATTAAAGGTTTTCTAAATCACCAAAGTTTTCAATTTTGAAGTTCAAAAGGATAAATTTGAATTTCCTTTGATTTTCATCCTATTAGCTTTTTCTCTAACATTCTCCTCCAGCTCTCAAGAAGAAAAGTTTTTCTCTAACTCCCTCAGTCCAACTTCATCATTCTCCTGTTTGTTCCAGAAACTAATTAGCTTAGGCAACTAATTGTTTCATTAGCTTAAGAAGCCAAGTTTAACTCAAACTAATCTTGCTTAGCCACTAAGAACGACAATTTAATGAGGAATTGTAGCTTAACGATATTAGTTTAACATAAACACCTCATTTAAGGTTTTCTAAATAACCCAAGTGTTCAATTCTCTAGTCCAAAAGGATGAATTTGAATTCCCATTGATTTTCTTCATATTTTTCTTTCTTTTCTCTTTTTTTGGGTGAATACCCTTTCTTTTCTCTAACTTTCTCTTCTAGCGCTCAAGAAGAAAGTTTCTCTCTAACTCTCTCCGTCCTTCTTCGCATTTTTATCTTTTGTTCTAGGAACTAATTACCTTTGCCAACTAATTGCTTCATTAGCTTAAGTGGCCAAGTTTAACTTAAACTAATTTGCTTAGCCTCTAAGATAGAGAATTTACAGAGTAATTGTAGCTTAACAATATTTGTTTAACTTAACTACCTCATTTAAGGTTTTCAAAAAAAGTGTTTCAATTCTCAAGTTCAAAAGGATGATTTTGAATTCCCTTTGATTTTCTTTCTATGTCTCTTTCTTTTCTCTAAGTTTATCTTCTATCTCTCAAGAAGAAAGTTTTACTCTAACTCTCTCTGTCCTTTTCTTTCTTTCTCTCTTTTCTTTTAGTAACTAATTACCTTAGGCAACTAATTGTTTCATTAGATTAATTGACCAAGTTTAACTCAAACTAATCTTGCTTAGAGTCTAAGAAAGAGAATTTAATGAGTAATTGTAGCTTAACGATATTATTTTAACTTAAGCACCTTATTTAAGGTTTTCTAAATCAGCCAAGTGTTCAATTCCCATGTCCACAAGGATGAATTTGAATTCCTTTTGATTGTCTTGCTATTTCTCTTTCTTTTCTCTAACTTTCTATTCTAGCTCAACAATGAAGTTTCTCTGTAACTCTCTCCATCGTTCTATATCCTTCTTCTTTTTTGTTCAAGGAACTAATTAGCTTACGCAACAAATTGTTTCATTAGCTTAAGAGGCCAAGTTTAACTGAAATTAATCTTGCTTAGCCTCTAAGAACAACAATTTACAGTGGAATTGTTTCTTAACGATATTAGTGTTACATGAGCATCTCATTTAATGTTTTCTAAATCACCCAACCATTCAATTCTCAAGTCCAAAAGGATGAATTTGAATTCCCTTTGATTTTCGTCCTATTTATCTTTCTTTTTTCTAGCTTTCCATTCTAGCTCTTAAGAAGGAAGTTTTTATCTAACTCTCTTCGGCTCCATCCTTCTCTCTTTTGTTCTGGGAAATAATTAGCTTAGGCAATAAATTGTTTCATTAGCTTAAGAGGCCCAGTTTAACTCAATCTAATCTTGCTTAGCCTCTAAGAATGACAATTTACTAAGGAAATGTAGCTCAACGATATTAGTTTAACTTAAGCACCTCATTTAAGTTTTTCTAAATCACCAAGTGTTCAATTCTCAAGTCCAAAAAGATGAATTTGAATTCTCTTTGATTTTCTTCATATTTCTCTTTCTTTTCTCGAATTCTCTTTGATTTTCTCCATATTTCTGTTTCTTTTCTCAAACTTTCTCTTCTAACTCTTAAGAAAAAGTTTCTCTTGAACTCTCTTTGTCCTTCCCAATCTCTCTTTCTTTTGTTCTAGGAACTAATTTGCTTTCAGCAACAAGTTGTTTCATTAGCTTATGTGACAAGTTTAACTCAAACTAATCCTACATAGCCTCTAAGGGAAAGAATTTACTGCGGAATTCTAGCTCAACGATATTAGTTTAACTTAAGCACCTCATTTATGGTTTTCAAAATCACCCAAGTGTTTAATTCTTAAGTCCAAAAAGATTTTTTTTTTTTTTTTGAGGGGGAGTGGGAGGGAGGGTGAGGGTTTTTTGGCCAAAAGCCAAAAAAAAAAAACTATCACATAATCTCTCTACTTTTTTTCGCATCTTTTTTTAAAAAAAAAAAGTAAGTAAAAAAAATTAGCTCCCCCCCAGCAGGCTTTGAGTGAGGCATTAGATAAAGACAATAAATTGTTCAAGTTTGCAAGGGCAATCTACCTTGAGCGAGGGTGAGTAAGCATGTTTTAGGTTTGTTTAGTTTTGATTGGTAGGTGGAGTGTGGTCTTCCTCTTCATCTTTGTGTCAAGGAGAGGTTTTGTGGAAGATTCTCACGATTCTGGTTTGATTGAGTCAAGCTATCTCGGTCATGGGTAGTGCGTGGTTTTTATCTTTTATTTAGAATCTGGTTTGTTTAGGTTAGGTGACTGTGTCCATGTGTTGGTGCCGGCGTAGTTGCAATTCAAAAAGACTATAACTGGGTTTGGTTTCTGGCCTGGTTCATCATCCTGGTGTCAGTCGTCGTTTTTTCGTTGGCTGATGTTTATTTTGTGGTATATCGTCGGCAGTTTTTGATTAGTTCTGGGTTACCAGTGACGTTGCTACTATGTTGAGGAATCTGGAACTGGTCAAGTTCTGGTGGTTCGATATGTGTTTTGCTGATGGTGGAGGTGTCTCTACTCCGGCCTCGGTTTGGTCAGCTTTGTGCTATGTTGGAGCTCCGGTTTATAAAAGATTGCTAGACTGAGTTGGTGCATAACAGTCTGCTCGAGTTTAATGCTCGGCTGTGGCTGAAATGTGCAAACTCAAGGTAGAGAGATAAAGGTCAGTATCGATGTCGACGTTTCTGTGTTGGTCGGTTCTGGCGTTGTCTGCCAGCAGCTATGGGTCCTCTATGGTTCATTTCTTGATGCAACGATCTGTGTCTTTGTGTGTATGGAAGAAGATGGTGGTTGTGTGCCGCCAAGGTTCCTTCGACACCGACGAAATAGTGTTTTTGGTACGTAACCTAGGGTCTCTCTTTCACGTGGTGGGTGGGTGAACAACAACTGTGTTTTCCTACCTGGGCTACGCTGGTGCTTTGGAGAATGGGTAAGTGTTTTTTGGTCGGCTTTGGTTGCTTACAACAAGTGGGCTGATGTATATTTTATATGTTTATATATATACGTGGTATATATATTATATTTGTTGATAGTGGTTCACATGGGCATCAAGCTGTTTTGAGCCTGCTGCGTGTTTTATTTTTGGGACCTACAGGTTTGCTTTTGTTGTGAAAAATGGGCTGTGGGGCCTAGTCGTTGTTATTTAGTTGGTGTACCCTATTTTGACAGAATAGGCTGCGAGATTGGATTTTTATGCCATGAAGGAAAATCATGGTTTAACAAATTATTTCATTAGCTTAAGAGGCCAAGTTTAACTCCATTTAATCTTGCTTAGCCTTTAAGAATGACAATTTACTAAGGAAATGTAGCTCAACAATATTAGTTTAACTTAAGCACCTCATTTATGTTTTTCTAAATCACCAAGTGTTCAATTCTCAAGTCCAAAAAGATGAATTTGAATTCTCTTTGATTTTCTTCATATTTCTTTTTCTTTTCTCAAACTTTTTCTTCTAGCTCTGAAGAAAAAGTTTCTCTCTAACTCTCTTCGTCCTTCCCAATCTCTCTTTCTTTTGTTCTAGGAACTAATTTGCTTTCGGCAACAAGTTGTTTCATTAGCTTATGTGACAAGTTTAACTCAAACTAATCCTACATAGCCTCTAAGGGAAAGAATTTACTGCGGAATTGTACCTCAACGATATTAGTTTAACTTAAGCACCTCATTTATGGTTTTCAAAATCTCCCAAGTGTTCAATTCTTAAGTCCAAAAAGATTTTTTTTTTTTTTTTTGGGACGGGGGGTGGGAGGGAGGGTGAGTGAGTCATTAAATAAAGACAATAAATTGTTCAAGTTTGCAAGGGGCAATCTACCCACTGAACTGAGGGTGAGTGAGCATGTTTTTAGGTTTGTTTAGTTTTAATTGGTAGGTGGAGTGTGGTCTTCCTCTTCATCTTTGTGTCAAGGATAGGTTTTGTGGAAGATTCTACGGTTCCTAGTTTGATCGAGTCCGGCTATCTCAGTCATGGCTGGTCTATGGTTTTTTTTTTTATCTTTTATTTAGAATCTGGTTTGTTTAGGTTAGGTGACTGTGTCCATGTGTTGGTGCCGACGTAGTTGCAGTTCAAAAAGACTATAACTGGGTTTGGTTTACGGCACAGTTCATCAGCCTGGTGTTAGTCGTCATTTTTTCGTTGGTTGATGTTTATCTTGTGGTATGTCGACAGCAGTTTTTGACTAGTTCCGGGCTACTGGCGCCGTTGCTACTGTGTTGAGGAATCTGGAACTGGTCAAGTTCTAGTGGTTCGATATATGTTTTGCTGATGGGGGAGGTGTGTCTACTCGGCCTCGGTTTGGTCAGCTTTGTGCTATGTTGGAGCTCCGGTTTATAACAGTTGCTAGGCGAGTTGGTGCATAACGGTTTGCTTGAGTTTAATGCTCGGTTGTGGCTAAATCATAAACTCAAGGTAGAGAGATAAAGATGGTCAGTTTCGATGCCGACATTTCTGTGTTGGTGGGTTCTGGTGTTGTCTGCTAGCAGCTATGGGTCCTCTGTGGTTCAGCTGTTGATGCAACCAATTTGTGTGCTGTGTGTATGGAAGAAGATGGTGGTTGTGTGCCGCCTGGGTTCCTCTGACACCGACGAAATAGTGTTTTTGGTACGTAACCTGGGCTCTCTCTTTCACGTGGTGGGTGGGTGGGTGGACAACAATTGTGTTTTCCCACAATTTTGCATTAGTGCTTTGAAGAATGGGTAAGTGCTTTTAGTGCGACTTTGGTTTCTTACAATAAGTGGGCTAATGTATACTATACATGTTTATATATATCTAAGTGGTATATATATTATATTTGTTACTAGGGGTTCACATAGGCGTCCAAATTTGTTTTGAGCTTCTTGTGTGTTTTATTTCTAGGGCTCATGAGTTTGCTTTTGTTGTGAAAAGTGGGTTGTGGGGCCTAGTTGTTATTTAGTTGGTGCACCCTATTTTGATAGAATGGGCTATGAGATTGGATTTTTATGCCATGGAGGAAAATCATGGTTTTTTGTTGGGCTCATTGATTTTTTTGGTCAAATTGCATATATTTTATGATTGGTGAGTCCAGAAATCTCTGGTTAGCCACTTTGCGATAGACCATTTATAGTCAATTTTCTCATGATGATTGATCGTGCGATCCTCATGTGACTCGATATGAGATTAGTCTTAAGCCATCTCTGCCAAGAGTGATTGGGTAGTCACTGCTATGGGGAATAATGGTTTGTTGACTAGCTGAGTGAGAGACTAGGAGATGAGCGGGAGGTTAGCTACCAGTTTTCTAGTTACTTCTTATCTTCATGTGACCCATCATAATTAATTGTATTGCCACGCCAGACATGGAGTGAAGGGCACACTGCCGTGGGTTTGAGGCTTGTGATCTACCAAGGAAGGGACTGGGGATGTGATGATTGCTCTCATGATATTTTTAGGCTATGTTTTGGTTTGTTGCTGCGGGCTATCGTTTTTTGCTACAACTCCCAAGACCGTTGATTATGGTTACTGATCGTGCAGTTTCATGTGACTCTGTCGAAAATTCTCATGGGGTGGATTTTTTCCTCCATCATGGCTTTGGTTAGTGACTAGGATGTCACGACTGTGAGGAGTGGGATGCTTATTGGATTCCATGTGTTTATCTGCGGTAGAGATTGGGGACTTGTGGGGTTGGTTATCATTTTTGATTTGGCTTGACGGTTGTTGTTTTGTGTGTATGTATGTTGTGTTTTTATAAGTTTTGTGGTGTTTATTTGTATCTTTGCCTATATATCTACCCTAAGTTTCCATCTATTATCTCTGATGGTAAGGGTTACTTGGGGATAAAAAAGGATATATGGGCAAAGTTGGGATATTTTGTTTTATCCTGTTATTCTTATTTTTCTCCCCCCCTATCTTAGGAGGGTATAGCGGTAGTTTATGTTGGTTATGTAATCTTTTATTTATTGTAGTTGGACGTGCCTGGGGTATGCCTCTTATAAACTTGTAAATTTCATTGTCTTTATTTTATTACTTACTTACACCCCCCAAAAAAAAAAAAAAGAGTTTACAAGGGGCATACCCCATGCATGCCCTATAACAAATAAAAAACGACTACGAAAATAACAACAAAAGCTATCGCGGCTCCCCCTAAGATAGGGGGAGATATACAAACCACCCCCATAAAAACGGGATAACCACATAAATACGAAATAACCCAACTTTGTCCATATATCCTTTTTGTCCCAATGTAACCCCTACCATCAAAGATAATAGGTGGAAACTTGGGGTGGATGTATGGGCAATGATACAAATAAACACCACAAGCTTATAAAACATAACAAGTATACTCACAATACAAAAGTAACTAAACACCAATCGCAAAATCATAGCCGCCCCCACTTGCTCCCAGTCTCTACTTCGGATGAAAACATGGAATTCAATAAGCATCTCGCTCCTCACAGCCGTGACATCCTAGCCACTCAACCAAAGCCATGATGAAGGAAAAAAATCTATCCCATGAAAGATCCTAGTGGAGTCACATGAAGCCTACGCAGTCAGTAACCATAATCAACAGTCTCGGGAAGTATAGCGAAAACCAATAACCACCACAACAATAGACATAGTCGACAACGATCCCATCATGAGAGTAATACCATATCCCCCAGTCCCTTCCTAGGTTGATCACAAGCCTCAATTCCCACGGCAGTATCCCTTTCACTCCATGCCAGGAGTGGCTAATGATCAAACAAGAAAAACCAATAGGCCGCTCATCTGCCAGTCCCTAACTCATCTAGCCATCGAATAACAATTCCCCATAGCAGCATCTCCTCAATCACTCTTGGCAGAGATGGCTTAACACCAACGTCATATAGAGTCACATGAAGATCACATAGTCAATCATCATAAATTAACTGCTGTAAACCATACACTGCTGTGCCAGGGTTGAACAAAAAAGTACCACATAAACCTCAAATAAGCCCACAAGCCTCACAAAATAATCCACTCACCCACGTGGATTTGTCAACAACATAATCCAACAATTAGACAACTGGTTGCAAAAAATTAAGGCCCACGAAAATATAAAAGCATTTAAGTCCAACATGGGCCTAATATCCTCAACAAACAAAAGAAAACTGTGGCCTACTAACAAAAGCAACTCAGCCAAGTGAATCCCACGTGAATTGCCTGCCCTATAAAACTAATCCTAGCCCACTAAAATACAAGTATATATATATATAATATATATACAACTCACACGGTTTGAGATCACAGAAAATCCCTCCAAAAGATACACCATGTTATAGACCAAACCATATGCAACAGCTAGCCACTACACAAACCCAAAAGCTACCGTCTTGGGCAGACCAGCAGCACAAAACGAAATAGTAGGCCACCGTGATTTTCTGATAGATTTTCAAATTGAATTTGAACCCACACGTGGCCACCTACTTCAGCACCAAGTAACAATTGGGCAGGTAAAGCACAAATCAAACCAAAATATATATATATATACAGATGATATAGCTTTTACCATTTCTAACCCACGTTATTATCATGCACACCCTGTATAGAGCAAACAGGCCATAACATGCTGCGCAACATTCAAAGCCACTTGTCGAGAAAGAGTGCAACACCAACCTGAGAAGCAAGCTTCATCCTAAACACAGAAGAAATGACTTCGGTAAACCACCATGGCCGGAGCTGTGAACTTGGCAGAACAATACGCCAGCGAGATTCCGACGAAATATTCAACCAGTCAGCATATTACCTAGAATCAAATAGTCATGGCTGAAGATACAGACAGATGACTACCGTGACCCTCCCACTACAACCAATCTGTTTCATCCATGAAAGCTTAAAATAACCAAACCCATACTGGACGAAGAAATAATCCAATCTAACGTTGTCATTACTCACTGAAAACCACGAGCACCATACATTACTGGACTCACAAACGTAAAGACCAGCAACCAGGCACCACGCTAGGATCTGTAAAGACTAGGGGCGAAAACCAAAAAAACCGGGACACCATTGCTTGAAAAATCAACCCAGCGCCGGAGAAGAACAACAACCCGCAACATAAATACACTTGTCGCCGATCAGCTCGCGGATGGAGCGGAATACACCACTAGCCGGAGCTACACCAAGACCACTACAGATGACCATGACCAGCAAGAACCTCATGAACAAACCACAAGGACCAGCTCTTCAACACGCATCAGTAGCCCAGAACTTCGACCAGTAAGAGAATACCAATTGAACACGATCAGACCCAGAAAGCCTGGGACCAGAAGACATAAACTTTTAAACCAAGAACAACGGCCATGAGAACGACGGACCACCTCAGGAAGCCTCAAGCTAACTGAATACCGTGGCCTCCAGACAATTTCTCATGGTCACCATGAAAATAAAACAAAATAAACATAGTAGACACCATAAAAACATAATCAGAAACCACCATACTCACTCACACACCAAGCCAAGGGTGGAGGAGCTTACAAACTAGTCAAGATAGCACCAAATACCATGATAACCCACGGGGGAAGCTTTCTCTCGCTAGAGGCTCTGCTTTCTTCCCCTATAAATTCTCTTTCTAAGTCCAAAGATAAATTTGAATTACCTTTGGTTTTCGTCCTATTTCTCTTTCTTTTCTCTAACATTCTCCTCTACCTTTCAAGAAGAAACTTTCTCTCTAACTCGCTCTCTTTCCATCTCCATCTTTCTCTTTTTTGTTCTAGGTACTAATTAGCTTAGGCAACAAATTGTTTCAATAGGGGTCGTTTGGCATTGGCTAATATAGCCAACTTTTTTGTATTGGGACCTTTTTAGCTTGGCTTTTTTTAGCCTCGTTTGGTTTTTGTTTTGGAACTTTTTTTGACTTTTGTGAGAGAAAAAATGTAATGATTATAGGTAAAAGGTAGTATTTTGTCTTATTGGCTTATATAGCCTATTTTGTCTTTTTGTGCTTTTTTAGCTGCAATGAGAAAACCAAACGAGATGTGCTCATCGCCTGCATATATTCTAGTATGGGGACTATGAACATATCTAAATTTTTTACTCTTTATTTGGATTTTGTTTTTTGGACTATTTATCTAGCTGGTTTCTCTGGTATTTTTGTTCATTTTGTGTTAGGCTAGTCTTGGTTTGGTTTGATTTGGTTTTTTGCCTGTATAGGAAGAAAATCAAAGGGAATTCAAATTCATCATTTTGGACTTGAGAATTGAACACTAGGGTGATTTAGAAAACCTTAAATGAGTTTCTTAAGTTAAAATAATATCGTTAAGCTACAATAACTCAATAAATTCTCTGTTTTAGAGGCTAAGAAAGATTATTTTTAGTTAAACTTTGCCAAGAAATGCTATATATCCTAAATATTCTACCAAATATTCTACCATACCTCTCACATTAGGTGGGATTCACACAAATCCACATGTGTGTGGGTCCTACACCCATGTGAGAGGTTTGGTAGAATAGTTCGGGTCCCTCGCATAGCTCAACTTGGCTACTTAAGCTAATGAAACAATTAGTTGCCTAAGGTAATTAGTCCCTAGAACAACAGATAGGAAGACAGAGAATGACAAAGAGAGTTAGAGAGAAACATTTTTCTTGAAAGTTAGAAGAGAAAGTCAGAGAAAAGAAAGAGAAATAAAAAGAAAATCAAAGGCAATTCAAAGTCATCCTTTTGGACATAAGAATTGAACTCTTAGGTGATTTAGAAAAAAAAAAACCTTAAATGAGGTGCTTAAGTTAAAATAATATCGTTAAGCTACAAGTACCTTGTTAATTCTCCTTCTTAGAGGTTAAGTAAGATTAGTTTGAGTTAAACTTGTTCTCTTAAGCTAACGAAACAATTTGTTGTCTAAGCTAATTAGTTCCTAGAACGAAAGAGAGATGGATGGAGAACAACAGAGAGAATTAGAGAGGAAATCTCTTCTGAAGACCTAGAAGAAAAATTTAGAAAAAAAAAGAGAAATAGGAAGAAAATCAATGGGAATTCAACTACTCAATAAATTATTTGTCCTAGAGGCTAAGCAAGATTAGTTTGAGTTAAACTTGGCTACTTATTAAGCTAATGAAATTATTAGTTGCCTAAGGTAATTAGTCCCTAGAACAACAGATAGATGAGCGAATAAGGGCGAGAGAGAGTTAGAGATAAACTTTCTTTTTAAGAGATAGAAGATAAAGTTAGTGGAAAGAAAGAGAAATAAAAAAAAAAATTAAAGTGAATTCAAATTCATCCTTTTCGATTTGAGAATTGAACACTTAGGTGATTTAGAAAACCTTAAATGAGGTGCTTAAGTTAAACTAATATCGTTAAACTACAATTACTTGGTAAATTCTATTTCTTAGATGCTAACCAAGATTAGTTTTAGTTAAACTAGGCCACTTAACCTAATGACACAACAAGTTGCCTAAGGTAATTAGTTCCTAGAACAAAAAAGAGATGGATGGAGAATGAGGGAGAGAGTTAGAGAGAAACTTTCTTTTTGAGAGCTAGAAGAGAAAGTTAAGGAAAAGAAAGAGAAATTGGAAGAAAATCAAGGGGAATTCAAATTCATCCTTTGCGTTTGAGAATTGGAGACTTAGGTGAATTACAAAACCTTAAATGAGGTGCTTAAGTTAAACTAATATTGTTAAACTACAATTACTCAGTAAATTCTCTTTCTTGGAGGATAAGAAAGATTAGTTTGAGTTAAACTTGGCCACTTAAGATAATGACACAATTAGTTGCCTAAACTAATTTGATGCTAGAACAAAAGAGAGAAGAATGGAGAAGAGTTAGAGAGAAACTTTTCTTTTTTTGGAGCTAGAAGAGAAAGTTAAGGAAAAGAAAGAGAAATTGGAAGAAAATCAAAGGGAATTCAAATTCATCATTTTTCACTGGAGATTTCAACAATTAGGTGATTTAGAAAACCTCAAATGAGGTTACGTTAAAATAATATCGTTAAGCTACAATTACTCAATAAATTATCTTTCTTTGAGCCAAGCAAGATTAGTGTGACTTAAACATGCCCATTTAAGCCAATGAAACCATTAGTTGCCTAAGGTAATTAGTTCTTAGAATAAAAGAGAGAAAGACACAGAAGGACAAACAGAGTTAGAGAGAAACTTTCTTCTTGAGAGCTAGAAGAGAAAGTTAGAGAAAAGAAAGAGAAATAGGATTCAAATTCATCCTTTTGGACTTGGTAATTGAACACTTGGGTGATTTAAAAAACCTTAAATGAGGTTCTCAAGTTAAAGTAATATTGTAAAGCTATAAGTACTCAGTAAATTCTCTTTCTTAGCGACTAAGCAAGAGTAGTCTGAGTTAAACTTGACCACTTAAGCTAATGACACAATTCGTTGCCTAAGGAAAATTGGTTCCTAGAACCAAAGAGACATGAATGGAGAAGGCTAGAGAGAGTTAGAGAGAAACATTTTTCTAGAGAGACAAAAGAGAAAGTTAGAGAAAAGAAAAAGAAATAGGAAGGAAATCAAAGGAAATTCAAATTCATCCTTTTGGGCTTGAGAATTGAACACTTGGGTGATTTAGAAAATCTTAAATGAGGCACCTAATGAAACAATTAGTTGCCTAAGGTAATTAGTCTCTAGAACAACAGATAGATAGACGAATAAGGACATGTAGAGTGACAGAGAAACTTTCTTCTTGAGAGCTAGAAGATAAAGTTAGTGAAAAGAAGGAGAAACAAAAACAAAATCAATGTGAATTCAAATTCATTCTTTTCGGTTTAAGAACTGAACACTTAGGTGATTTAGAAAACCTTAAATGAGGTGCTTAAGTAAAACTAATATTGTTAAACTACAATTACTCAGTAAATTCTCTTTCTTAAAAGTTAAGAAAGATTAGTTTCACTTATACTTGTCCACATAAGATAATGACACAATAAGTTGCCCGAGGTAATTAGTTCCCAGAACAAAAGAGAGATGGATGGAGAATGATTGGGAGAGTTAGAGAGAAAATTTCTTGTTGAGAGCAAGAAAAGAAAAATAGAGAAGACAGTGAGAAATATGAAGAAAATCAAAGGGAATTCAAATTCATCCTTTGTGCTTGAGAATTGAACACTCGTGTGATTTAGAAAACCTTATATTAGATGCTTAAGTTAAGCGATATTGTTAAGCTACAATTACTTAGTAAATTCTCTTTTTAGAGACTAAGCAAGATTAGTTTGAGTTAAACTTGGCCATAAGCTTATGACACAATTAGTTGCCTAGGCTAATTCTTTCCTAGAACAAAAGAGAGAATGATGGAGAAAGATGGAGAGTGAGAAACTTTCTTTTTGGAAGCTAGGAGAAAGTTAGAGAAATGAAAGAGAAATGGGATGAAATTCAAGGGGAATTCAAATTCTGCCTTTTGCGACTGAGATTTGATAAATTGGGTGATTTAGAAAACCTTAAATGCGATGCTTAAATTAAAATAATATCGTTAAGCTACAGTTACTTATTAAATTCTCTTTCTTAGAGACTAAGTAAGATTAGTTTGACATAAACTTGGCCATTTAAGATAATGAAAAGATTAGTTTCCTTAGGTAATTAGTTCCTTGAACAAAAGAGAGAAAGTCGGAGAAGGACGGAGAGGGTTTGATAGAAAATTTCTTCCTGAGAGCTAGAAGCGAAATTTAGAGAAAAGAAAGAGAAATAGGATTAGAATTGATCCTTTTGGACTTGATATTTGAATACTTGGGTGATTTAGAAAACCTTAAATAAGGTTCTTAAGTTAAACTAATATCGTTAAACTACAAGTACTCGGTAAATTCTCTTTCTTAGAGGCTAAGCAAGATTAGTCTGAGTTAAACTTGGCAACTTAAGCAAACGACACAATTAGTTGCTTGAGGTAATTAGTCGCTAGAATAACAGATAGGCAAACCAAGAATGACAGAGAGAGTTAGAGAAAACAATCTTCTTGAGAGTTAGACAAGGAAGTTAGAGAACATAAAGAGAAATAAAAAGAAAAACAATAGGAATTCAAAGTCATCCTTTCGGGCATGAGAATTTAACACCTAGGTGATTTAGGAAAAAATCTTAAATAAGGTGCTTAAGTTAAAATAATATCGTTAAGCTACAATTACTTAGTAAGTTCTCTGTCCTAGAGGCTAAGCAAGATTAGTTTGTGTTAAACTTGGCTACTTATTAAGCTAATGAAACAATTAGTTACCTAAGGTAATCAGACCCTAGAACAACAAATAGGTAGACGGAGATGGACAGGGAGAGTTTGAGAGGAACTTCTTTCTTGAGAGCTAAAAGATAAAGTTAGTGAAAAGAAAGAGAAATAAAAAGAAAATCAAAGTTAATTCAAATTCATCCTTTTCGATTTGAGAACTGAACGCTTAGGTGATTTAGAAAACTTGAAATGAGGTACTTAAGCAAAACTAATATCGTTAAACTAAATTACTCGGTAAATTCTCCTTCTTAGAGGCTAAGCAAGATTAGTTTAAGTTAAACTTGGCCACATAAGATAATAACACAATAGGTTGCCTGAGGTAATTAGTTCCTAGAATAAAAGAGAGATGGATGGAGAATGACTGGGAGAGTTAGAGAGAACTTTCATCTTGAGAGCCAGAAGAGAAGATTATAGAAAAGAAAGAGAAATAAGAAGAAAATCAAAAGGAATTCAAATTCGTCCTTTACGCTTGAGAATTGGACACTCGGGTGATTTAGAAAATGTTAAATGAGGTGCTTAAGTTAAAATAATATCTTTAAGCTACAATCACTCAGTAAATTCTCCTTCTTAGAGGCTAAGCAAGATTAGTTTCAGTTAAACTTGGTCACTTAAGATAATGAAACAATTAGTTTCCTGAGGTAATTCATTCCTAGAACAAAAGAGAGAAAGACAAAGAAGGATTGAGAGAGTTAGAGAGAAACTTTCTTCTTCAAAGCTAGAAGAGAAAGTTAGAGAAAAGAAAGATAAATAGGATTCAAATTCATCCTCTTGGACTTGATAATTGAACGCATGGGCGATTTACAAAACCATAAATGAGGTTCTAAAGTTAAACTAACATCGCTAACCTACAAGTACTCGGCCAATTCTATTTCTTAGAGGCTAAGCAAGATTAATCAGTGTTAAACTTGGCCACTTTAAGCTAATGACACAATTAGTTGCCTAAGCTAATTGGTTCCTAGAACAAAAGAGAGATGGATGAAAAAGGACGAAGAGAGTTAGAGAGAAACTTTCGTCTTGAGAGCCAGAAGAGAAAGTTAGAGAGAAGAAAGAGAAATAGGAAGAAAATCATAGGGAATTCAAATTCATCCTTTTAGACTTCAGAATTTAACACTTGGGTGATTTAGAAAACCTTAAATGAAGTGCTTAAGTTAAAATAATATCGTTAAGCTACAAGTACCTGGTAAATTCTCCTTCTTAGAGGTTAAGCAATATTAGTTTGAGTTAAACTTGACCTCTTGAGCTAACGAACCAATTTGTTGCATAACCTAATTAGTTCCCAGAACAAAAGAGAGATGGATGGAGAACGACAGAAATAATTGAGAGGAACTTTCTTCTTGAGAGCTAGAAGAAAAATTTAGAAAAAGAAAGAGAAATAGGAAGAAAATCAATGGGAATTCAAATTCATCCTTTTGGACTTGGGAATTGAACACTTGGGTTATTTACAAAACCTTAAATGAGGTCCTTAAGTTAAAATAATATTGTTAAGCTACGATTACTCAATAAATTCTCTCTCCTAGAGGCTATGCAAGATTAGTTTGAGTTAAACTTGACTACTTATTAAGCTAATGAAACAATTAGTTGCCTAAGATAATTAGTAATAGTCGGAGAAGAACAGGGAGAGTTTGAGAGAAACTTTCTTCTTCAGAGCTAGAATATAAAGTTAGTGAATAGAAAGAGAAATAAAAAGAAAATCAAAGTGAAATCAAATTCATCCATTTCGGTTTGAGAACTGAACAATTCATTGTTTCAGAAAACCTTAAATGTGGTGCTTAAGTTAAACTAATATCCTTAAACTACAATAACTCGGTAAATGCTCTTTCTTAGTGGCTAAGCAAGATTAGTTTGAACTAAACTTGGACACTTAAGCTAATGACACAATAAGTTGCCTAAGCTAATTAGTTCCTAGAACATAAAAGAGATGGATGGAGAATGACTGGAAGAGTTAGAGAGAAACTTTCTTCTTTAGAGCCAGAAGAGAAAGTTAGAGAAGAGAGTGAGAAATAAGAAGAAAACCAAAGGGAATTCAAATTCATCCTTTGTGCTTGAGAATTGGACACTAAGGTGGTTAGGAAACCTTAAATGAGGTGCTTAAGTTAAATTGATATCGTTAAGCTACAATTACAGTGTAAATTATCTTTCTTAGAGGCTAAGCAAGATTAGTTTGAGATAAATTTGGCCACTTAAGCTAGTGACACAATTAGTTGCCTAAGCTAATTTGTTCCTAGAACAAAAGAAACGATGGAGAAGGATGGGAGAGTTATAGAGAAACTTTCATTTTGGGAGCTAGAATAGAAAGTTAGAGAAAAGAAAGAGAAATAGGAAGAAAATCAAGCGAATTCAAATTCATCCTTTTGAGATTGAGATTTGAACAATTAGGTGATTTAGAAAACCTTAAATGAGGTTAAGTTAAAATAATTTCATTAAGCTACAATTACTCAGTAAATTCTCTTTCTTAGTGGCTAAGCAAGATTATTTTGACTTAAAATTGGCCATTTAAGCTAGTGAAACAATTGGTTGCATAAGGGAATTCGTTCCCAGAATAGAAGAGAAAGCGAGAAGGACGGAGAAAGTTAGAGAGAAACTTTCTTCTTGAGAGCTAAAAGAGAAAGTTAGAGAAAAGAAAGAGAAATAGGATTCAAATTCATCCTTTTGGAGTTGATAATTGAACACTTGGGTCATTTAGAAAACCTTAAATGAAGTTCTTAAGTTAAACTAATATCGCTAAGCTACAAGTACTCGGTAAATTATCTATCTTAGAAGCTAAGCAAGATTAGTCTGAGTTAAACTTGGCCACTCAAGCTAATGACACAATTAGTTGCCTAAGTTAATTGGTTCCTAGAACAAAAGAGAGATGGATGGAGAAGGACGGAGAGAGTCAGGGAGAAACTTTCTTCTTGAGAGCTAGAAGAGAAAGTTAGAGAAAAGAAATAGAAATCAGAAGGAAATCAAATGGAATTCAAATTCATCCATTTGGACTGGAGAATTGAATTCCATTTAGCTTAGAATTAAAAGGGGGATTAGGTTAAGAGCTTCTCTCTCTAGATTCTAAAGAGAGAAAGCTCCCTCCGTTGTTACTCATGGAGTGTTGAGGGTTCCTTATCAGATTCTTTGTCTGGTTTGGGTGGTGCTATGTGTTATTGTTGAATCTAGTCTTATTTTTGTCTAGATTTAGGAGGGTTTGAAGTGTTTTTTTGTGGGTTGGTGCTATCATGAATTTTCTGGTACAGCTCCAACCAGTGGGAAGCTCCTCTGTCAAAGTTTGAATGAGAGTGAGTATGTATATGTAAGTCGTCATGTCTCTCGCCGGTGGTCTTGGCTGGTTGTTCAAGGGTGGTTTTCCCTTACCTAGGGGGCTATGCTAGTGCATAGATGCAACATGACTTGTCGGGATGGGGTTCATCACCGGAAATGGTGGGCTTCTCCGATATATTTCTCGCCATAGTTATGGACTAGTTTTTAAGGTGATTTATGGCCTGCTCTGTTCAGGTCAGTTCGCAGTTGTTTGGGTGTTCAAGTTTTCAGTGTGTTGCATGCTAGATTGCTTATAAAGATGGTGCTGGTCTCGGTTTGCTCCAGCACCGGTTTCAAGCCCTATCCTTCCCTGGCGGTGTGTGCATGGTTCAAGGAGTAAGATGTTCTCTAGTACTGCTGTTGCTGCCTTTTTTGGTAGCCTGTTGTAGGTGGTGCTGGTTTTGTGGTCTCATGGCAGTCGTGTTCGTGCCCAGGTCATTTTCTGATCTGGGTGTGGTGTTTCTCCCATGTGTCTACACCATGGAGAGATTTATCAAGGTTGCAGAATGGATGCAGTTTGGTCAGCAAGTTTGACGGTATGGGTTGCTACGACCTGAAGATGATTGCAGATTATTGGGTGGTGGTCTCTCAGAGGTCCTCGATAGTTTTTTGGAGGTTGTTGTGCGAGTTTGTCTGGTAAAGAATTCTACTCCAATGCTGGATTTTCATTGTTGCTTGGGTTCTGGAGTTTTGTTTGATTCTAGTTGATTGACAGTAGCAACTAGTTCACCGTGTAGATTCTTTGGTGCTGTGTGTACAATGGTTATGGAAGTTATGTGTGTTGCACGCTCTAGTGGGTGAGTGGCCTCATTGGGTGTGCTGCATTGTTTGGCAATGTTTCCCGCCCAAGAGGTTATTTTTTGTATTATTTTGTGGGACACCGGTTTGATAGCCCATGGTTTTGGTTGATGGTTTTCAAATTAGTTGTCGGTTGAGTAAAACGTGGGTCTATCTAATGCTGATCACTTGATGGTTTAAACAAGGGCTGAGGAGCCAACACGCGGGTGTTTGTCTCACTATTGACGGTTGAATTTTGTGCGTACCACTGTGTGATGAGATGATGGTCTGGATTTCTATTTTTGGGTTAAGACAGGTTGGCTCACTAACTTGGGGTCACAGCAGATTATAATTTTTGTATGGTTAGTGGACCCAATGGTGTTTTTTTTTTTTTTTTTTTTTGTACACTCTCTTCGGCAGAATGGGCTGCAAGATTGGGTTTGTTTATATGGACTTGTTGTTGGCCGACGGTTTTATTATGGCTATTGGATCGTGATTGGGTTCATTTTCATCTTTTTGAATTATTTGGGCTCATTGGATTTTGGACAGATTGCATATATCTATATGTTTAGTGAGCCCATAATTTTTTGTTTAGCCACATTGCAGCGGACCATTTATAGTCGATTTCTTATGTTGATTGATCGTGTGATCCTCATGTGACTGGATACGTGGTTAGTTTTGAGCCATCTCCGCCAAGAGTGATTGAGGAGCCACTGCTATGGGAAATAGTGGTTCGATGACTATTGAGTTAGAGACTAGGAGATGGCGGAGGTTAGCTACCGGTTTACGGTTGCTTCTTGTCTTCATGTGACCCATCCTAATTGATCGTATTGCCACGCCTAACATGGAGTGAAGGGCACACTGCCATGGGGATTAAGGCTTGTGATCTACCAAGGAAGGGACTGGGAGATGTGTTGATTGCTCTCATGCTATTTTTGGCTAGTCTTGGTTTATTGTTGTGGGGCTATTGATTTTCACTACAACTTCCAAGACCGTTGATTATGGTTACTGATCGTGCTAGCTTCATGTGACTCTGTCGGGATTTCTTGTGGGGTAGATTTTTTCCTCCGTCATGGCTTTGGATAGTGGCTAGAATGTTACGACTGTGAGGAGTGGGACGCTTATTGGACTCCATGTGTTTATTTGTGGTAGAGACTGGGGGCATGTGCGAGTGGTTATCATTTTTGATTGGGCTTAGAGGTGGTTGTTTTGCGAGTTTGTCTACTGTGTTTTATAAGCTTTATGGTGTTTATTTGTACCATTGCCAATATATCCACCATAAGTTTCCATGTATTATCTATGATGGTAGGGGTTACTAGGGGAAAGGATATATGGGCAAAGTTGCATTATTTTGTTTTTAAGGTTTTTTTTTTTTTTTTTTTTTTTTTTTTTTTTTCTATTGTTCTCTAGCCTTTGCGGGGTTGGGTTGTATTTATCCGCCCCCTATCTTAGGGGGGTGCAGTGGTAGTTTTATGTTGGTTTTGTTATTTAATTGTTGTTGGATGTGCCTGGGGTATGCCCCTTGTAAACCTGTAAATTTCATTGTCTTTACTTTATGACTTACAAAAAAAAAAAAAAAAAAAAAGGCTTGAGAATTGAACACTTAGGTGATTTAGAAAACCTTAAATGAGGCGCCTAAGTTAAACTAATATCGTTAAGCTATAAGTACTCTCGGTAGATTCTCTTTCTTAGAGGCTAAGCAAGATTAGTTTTCGTTAAACTTCACCACTTAATCTAATGAAACAATTAGTTGCCTAAACTAATTAGTTACTAGAGCAAAAGAGAGAAGAATGGAGAAGGATGGAGAAAGTTAGAAAGAAACTTTCTTCCTGAGAGCTAGAGGAGAAAGTTAGAGAAAGGAAAAAGAAATAGCAAGAAATTCAAAGGTAATTCAAATTCATCATTTTAGACTTGAGAATTAAATACTTGGGGGATTTAGAAACCCATAATTGAGGTGCTTAAGTTAAAATAATATCATTAAGCTACAATAACTTAGTAAATTCTCTGTCCTAGAGGCTTTTTCTTGAGAGTCAGAAAAGAAAGTTAGAGAATAGAAAGAGAAATATGAAGGAAATCAAAGGGAATTCAAACTCATCCATTTGGACTTGAGAATTGAACACTTAGGTGATTTAGAAAACCTTAAATGAGGCACCTAACTTAAATTAATATCGTTAAACTACATGTACTCTCGGTAGATTCTATTTCTTAGAGGCTAAGCAAGATTAGTTTTCATTAAACTTGGTCACTTAAGCTAATGAAACAATTAGTTGCCTAAGCTAATTTGTTACAAGAACAAAAGACAGAAGGATGGAGAACGACAGAGAGAGTTAGAGAGAAACTTTCTTCCTCAGAGCTAGAGGAGAAAGTTAGAGAAAAAAGAAAGAAAAAAATAGGATGAAAATCAAAGAGAATTCTAATTCATCCTTTTGGACTTGAGAATTGAACACTTGGGGGATTTAGAAAACCGTAAATGAGGTACTTAAGTTAAAATAATAGCATTAAGCTACAATTACTCAGTAAATTCTCTGTCGCAGAGGCTATGCAAGATTAGCTTGAGTTAAACTTGGCCACTTAAGCTAATAAAACAATTAGTTGCCTAAGGTAATTAGTTCATAGAACCACAGATAGATAGACGGGAAAGAACAGGGAGAGTTAGAGAGAAACTTTCTTCTTGAGAGCTACAAGATAAAGTTAGTGCAAAGAAAGACAAATAAAAAGAAAATCAAAGGGAATTCAAAGTCATCCTTTTCGGTTTGAGAATTGAACACATAGGTGAGTTAGAAAACCTTAAATGAGGTGTTTAAGTTAAACTAATATCGTCAAACTACAATTACACGATAAATTATCTTTCTTAGAGGCTAAGCAAGATTAGTTTGAGTTAAACTTGGCCATTTAAGCTAATGACACAACAAGTTGAAAAAGATAATTAGTTCCTAGGACAAAAGAGAGATGGATGGAGAATGACTGGGAGAGTTAGAAAATTAGAGAAGATAATGAGAGAAATAAGAAGAAAATCAAAGGGAATTCAAATTCATCATTTGCACCTGAGAATTTGACACTTAGGTAATTTAGAAAATCTTAAATGAGGTGCTTAAGTTAAACTGATATCGTTAAGCTACAATTACACTGTAAATTCCCTTTCTGAGAGGCTAAGCAAAATTAGTTTGAGTTAAACATGGCCACTTAAGCTAATGACATTATTAGTTGCCTAAGCTAATTCGTTCCTAGGAAAAAAAAAAAAGAGAAGGATGGAGAGAGTTAGAGAGAAACTTTCTTTTTGGGAGCTAGAAGAGAGAGTTATAGAAAACAAAGAGAAATATGAAGAAAATCAAGGGAAATTCAAATTCATCCTTTTGCAATTGAGATTTGAACCATTTGGTGATTTAGAAAACCCTAAATGAGCTTAAGTTAAAATAATATTGTTAAGCTATAATTACTCAATAAATTTTCTTTCTTTGAGGTTAAGCAAGATTAGTTTGACATAAACTTGGACATTTAAGCTAATGAAACCATTGGTTACCTAAAGTAATTAGTTCCTAAAGCAAAAGAGAGAAAGTCGGAGAAGTATGGAGAGAGTTAGAGAAAAAGTTTCTTCTTGGGAGCAAGAAGCAAAAGTTAGAGAAAAGAAAGAGAAATAGGATTCAAATTCATCTTTTTGGACTTGGTAATTGAACACATGGGTGATTTAGAAAACCTTAAATGAAGTTCTTAAGTTAAACTAATATCTTTAATCTACAAGTACACAGTAAATTCTCTTTCTTAGAGGCTAAGCAAGAGCAGTCTAAGTTAAACTTGGCCACTTAAGCTAATGACACAATTTGTTGGCTAAGCTAATTGGTTCCTAGAACAAAAGAGTGATGGATAGAGAAGGTCGGAGAGAGTTAAAGAGAAACTTTCTTTTTAGAGCCAGAAGAGAAAGTTAGAGAAAAGAAAGAGAAATATGAAGGAAATCCAAGGGAATTCAAATTCATCCATTTGAACTTGAGAATTGAACACTTAGGTGATTTAGAAAACCTTAAATGAGGCGCCTAAGTTAAACGAATATCGTTAAGCTACAAGTACTCTCGGTAGATTCTCTTTCTTAGACGCTAAGCAAGATTAGTTCCCGTTAAACTTGGCCACTTAAGCTAATGAAACAACTAGTTGCATAAGCTAATTAGTTTCTAGAACAAAAGAGAGAAGGATGTAGAAGGACGTAGAGAGTTAGAGGGAAACTTTCTTCTTGAGAGCTAGAAGAAAAAGTTAGAGAAAAGAAAGAGAAATAGGAAGAAAATCAAAGGGAATTTAAATTTATCTTTTTGGACTTGAGAATTGAACACTTTGGTGATTTAGAAAACCTTAAATGAGGTGCTTAATTTAATATAATATCGTTAAGCTACAATAACTCAGGAAATTCTCTGTCCTAGAGGCTAAACAAAATTACTTTGAGTTAAACTTGGCTACTTAAGCTAATGAAACAATTAGTTGCCTAAGGTAATTAGTCCCTCGAACCATAGATAGATAGATGGAGAAGGACATGGAGAGTTAGAGATAAACTTTCTTCTTGAGAGCTAGAAGATAAAGTTAGTGAAAAGAAAGAGAAATAAAAAGAAAATCAAAGTGAATTGAAAGTCATCCTTTTAGGTTTGAGAACTGAACATGTAAGTGATTTAGAAAACCTTAAATCAGGTGCTTAAGTTAAACTAATATCGTTAAACTACAATTACTCGGTAAATTCTCTTTCTTAGAAGCTAAGCAGGATTCGTTTGAGTTAAACTTGGCCATTTAAACTAATGACACAATAGGTTGCCTAAGGTAATTAGTTCCTAGAATAAAAGAGAGATGGATGGAGAATGATTGGGAGACTTAGAGAGAAACTTTCTTCTTGAGAGCCAAAATAGAAAATTAAAGATGAAAGTGAGATAAATAAGAAGAAAATCTAACGGAATTCAGATTCATCCTTTGCGCTTGAGAATTGGACACTTAGGTGACTGCTTAAGTTAAACTGATATCGTTAAGATACAATTACTTCGTAAATTCTCTTTCCTAGAGGCTAAACAAGATTAGTTTGAGTTGTACTTGGCCACTTAAGCTAATGACACAATTAGTTGCCTAAGCTAATTTGTTCCTAGAACAAAAAAGAGAAGGATGGAGAAGGATGGAGAGAGTTAGATAAAAACTTTCTTTTTGGGAGCTAGAATAGAAAGTTAGAGAAAAAAAAAAGAGAAATAGTAAGAAAATCATGGAAAATTCAAATTCATCCTTTTGCGCTTGAGATTTGAACAATTAGGTGATTTAGAAAACCTTAAATGAGGTGCTTAAGTTAAAATTATATCGTTAAGCTACAATTACTCCGTAAATTCTCTTTCTTAGAGGCTAGCAAAACTAGTTTGACTTAAGTTTGGCCATTTAAGATAATGTAACAATTAGTTGCCTCAACTAATTAGTTCCTAGGACAAAAGAGAGAAAGACGGAGAAGGACGAAGAGATTAGAGAGAAAATTTCTTTTTGAGAGCTAGAAGAAAAAGTTGGAGAAAAGAAAGAGAAATATGATTCAAATTCATCATTTTGGACTTGATAATCGAACACTTGGATGAGTTAGAAAACCTTAAATAAGGTTCTTAAGTTAAACTAATATCATTAAGCTATAATAACTCAGTAAATTCTCTGTCTTAGAGGCTAAGCAAGATTAGTTTTTGTTAAACTTGGATACCTAAGCTAATGAAAAAATTATGCCTATGGTAATTACTCCCTAGAACAACAGATAGATAAACAAAGAATGACAGAGAGAGTTAGAGAGACTAGAAGAGAAAGTTAGAGAAAAGAATAAGAAATAAAAAGAAAATCAAAGGGAATTCAAAGTAATCCTTTTGGGCATGAGAATTGAACACTTAGGTGATTTAGAAAAAACCTTAAATGAGGTACTTAAGTTAAAATAATATCGTTAAGCTACAAGTACCTGGAAAATTCTCCATCTTAGAAGTTAAGTAAGATTAGTTTGAGAGTTAAACTTGACCTCTTAAGCTAATGAAACAATTTGTTGCTTAAGCTAATTAGTTCCTAGAACAAAGGAGAGATGGATGGAGAATGACAGGGAGAATTAGAGAGGAACTTTCTTCTTGTGAGCTAGAAGAAAAATTTAGAGAAAGAAAGAGAAATAGGAAGAAAATCAAAGGAAATTCAAATTCATCCTTTTGGACTTAAGAATTGAGCACTTGGGTGATGTAGAAAACCTTAAATGAGGTGCTTAAGTTAAAATATTATCATTAAGCTATAATTACCCAGTAAATTCTATGTCCTAGAGGCTAAACAAGATTGATTGAGTTAAACTTGGCTACTTAAGTTAATGAAACAATTAGTTGCCTAAGGTAATTAGTGTCAAGAACATTAGATAGATAGACGGAGATGGACATAGAGAGTTAGAGAGAAACTATCTTCTTGAGAGCTAGAAGATAAAGTTAGTGAAATAAGAGAGAAATAAAAAGAAAAGCAAAGGGAATTCAAATTCATCATTTTCAGATTGAGAACCGAATACCGAAGTGATTTAGAAAACCTGAAATGAGGTGCATAAGTTAAACGAATATCGTCAAATTACAATTACCCGATGAATTCTCTTTCTTAGAGACTAAGAAAGATTAGTTTGAGTTAAACTTGGCCACTTAAGGTAATGACACAATAAGTTGCCTAAGTTAATTAGTTCCTAGAACAAAAGAGAGATGGATGGAGAATGACTGGGTGTAGACCGCCCGAACTTCCTCCGCGCGCCCCCCTTTCGGAGAGGGCGCAAATTGGGTTCTTAGCTACTACAGTTCGGACTCCTATCACAGTTTTGAATCTAATCTCACAAAGTGCAATGTGAGACTGATAAACACCAAAGAGTCCAATCCAGCAATTGGTTTTGAAAAATCGATTTTGAATCAAAAGTGCCAAACATGGACTGCTTTGCCAGATTTCAGAGTCACCACCTAAATATTTTATTTTGGGAAATTTAGGAAACCCTGACTCGTGCCAAAGGCCACGTGTCCGTCATCACCAAAGTTGCCTCGGCTCAGGAACTTAGGTACGAGAGGGAAAGGTCCTGAAATGAGCACCCCCACTCGCTCGATCAAAGGATCTGCCTCTACTACCATGATATGTTGTTTTATAAACACATGTGTTCTTATTCCGGTTATTAATCTAACTTACTATGTACTGCACAGAGCATACAAGTATAGACTAAATCACTCAATTTAGAACAAAACAATTCAATGTTTGTTTTCGAAAATGGTTTGAATTTTCCACCCTCAAGTGGGCTTAGAAATGCGGATTTGCCACCAAACAAGGTGGGCTTAAAACATGATGATTTGCCACTCCAAGTGGGCTTAAAACTCACATTTTGATGAATTGTTCCAATTTAAGTAATGAAGCCTTCATCCACAGGTATTCATGCAGTTATAGCAATTAAGCAAATAGCCTTATGGCAAGCATGCTATCATGGCAACACTCACACACATGGAAGGATGCTAAAGCATAAACACTTACAGTGTACTCCGAGCCAAAACAGAAAACTAGTTAGAAATCAATGCATGATCCTAGCTATGTTAACAATGCCTAATGCAACACATGCAAAAATGTAACTGAGTAGGCTCAGCTATCTAATCATGACATATGATTCGACTTGATAACATGCTTCGAACACGTATTCAAATAGGTATTGAAATACAATGCAGTTTGTATGATGTGCCAAGCCCGGTGCATGCAATACAGATGAATGAATACAAACATGTGAAGCATAAGGTATGCTAATTGAAAATGGCCCTAAAGTAACCATTGAAAGTGGTTAAGTAAAAGGGAGAAAGACGTGGGGTTGGAAGACATTCACACACACACGCACACTTATTACAACATTTGCCTTGTCAACGGAGGGTCCGAATGAAATGAAAGCTAACTAGCTATGCTAATTAAGCTAACTATTACAAATCACAACTAATTAACTAATTAGTTAACTAATTACAAACATAAATGAATAGCTAAACGCATTAACTATTTAAGTACAGAATCAACGAGTTAATCGTCTAAGCAAAGCAGTTAAACGGAGCCTCAGGGCAAGGAATGTATGCATGCTCAGTTGCTTCATTCTGAAATCCCGTCGCCTTGCCACCGGTTGCCTCTGTTTGCATTTGCTTTGATTCTTGAACACTGAACCAATTCCCAGACTGCTTCTTCTCCAGAACCAGAATCACTTTGAACCATCTTCAAGCTGGTGGACTGTCGGCCACCAGGGGAGGCTGTAAGCCACTTGTCGGCCACTTAAGGAGGCTATAGGCCACTTAAAGTGGCCGGTCGGCCAGTTACTTCTGCACACTTCCATTTTGCTGCAAACAGAGTTCAACAAGGGCGAAGCAAGGCATTTGTAGGGTATGTGTGTACAACCACCCTCCTTATCATTTCTCAAGCTCAAAGGAGTGTGGTACTCGACTCTCGGGCCACCAGCCGAGCATCACAATGCACGATGGCCGAGAAGCCAAGTTTGTACAAGTTAATGAATGCGCAAGTAACACACAAGACTCAAGAGGCCTCCATCCTATCATGCACAATCAAGGGGGACAACGACTAAGAAATGAGGCACGTTTCATCACTTCAAGTATGAAACGTCTCTCGTTTCTCACGTTTGGATTAATGTTCGATCCAAACGTAATGCAATCCAAACAATGTTTGTTTATCTTTTGATGCTAAAGTGACATGCACAAGACGCTATCATGCAAGCAATGTATGCGAGACATGTTAAGGGGCCAAGAGCACTAAAGCAAGTGAAGGACATTACACATGAGGCATGCACTATCAATCTCAAATGGTCAAACCAGCTATGAACAGACCTACATCATGCCATAACAGTGGCAAAATCATGCTGGAAATGAAGCACCAAAAGCTACAACAACATGCTCATGCATTGGCTCGCAAGCTAGGCATTAATCACAACTCTCAAACACAATCAAAGAGTGATATGCATGAGAAAATGGCAAGGCTATATGCTCTGAAATAACATGTTAAATGATGTCATGCCATGTAAATAGCTCAAATGTGACATGCTAGAGGTCTCAAAGTGCAAGACTAGCAAAGCCAAATGCGCTATAGCCATGCAAAGCCAAGCATGCATGACCAAAACCACTCAAATCAGACCTAGAGCATGCTAAAACATAGCCAAAAATGTGCTGGAGTAGAGCATACACATGCTAGATCAATAGGCTAAAACACCAAATACACTAGGCTAGTGAACAAAATTGCACTGCAAGTGCAAGAAGCATGCAAGGGGCAATCAAACCAATCAAAAACAGTGTTATGAAATGGCAAATCAGTGGCAAAAACATACTGAGATAGAGCTAACATGAGTTAGAATGAGAGGCATAAAGCATGATGCATGTTAGGCCAACAAGTAGGATTGCACTACAAGAGTAAGATGCAAGAAACCAATGATCAAACCAACCCAAATCAGAGTTATGACAGGTCCAAAAAGTCACAAAAATATGCTTGGACTAAGCTAGCAAATGAGAGAAATACATGCTCATGTATTAGGCCACCAACACAAGGCATAAAGGCACAACTTTTAAACACAATGAAAGAGTGATAAGCATGAGAGCATGGAAGAAGTTTATGCTCTAAATTTACATACCAAATGATGCTATATCACACAAATGTCATAAGTAAGGCATGCTAGGGGTCCCAAAGCACAAGACTAGCAAAGGCCACTACACTATGGCCATACAAGGCAAGCCTCAAAGGGCCAAGATCATTCTAGAGAGAGTTTAAGCAAGTCAAAACAAGGCTAAGAACCTGCTGGAGTAGAGCTAAAACAAGCTAGAATTAGAGGCACAAAGCATGATGCATGTTAAGCCTACAAGGAGGATTACACTACAAGTACAAAGACCAAGCAAGAGATGACCCCATCAACTAAAATCAAAGTTAAATCATGCCAAAATAACACCAAAAACATGCTGGAGTGAAGCCAATACATGCTAGAATAACAAGCTAACTCATGAAGCATGTTAGGCTAGTGAACAAGTTTACACTACAAGTGCAAAAAGCAAACAACAAGAGGCCAAACCAACCCAAAATAGAGTAACAACATGGAAAAATAAGGCCAAAAACATGCTAAGATAGAGCCTCAAGAGGGTAGAAAAACATGCCAAGGTGTTAAGCCAACAACACATGCAAACAAAGCACAAAAGGGGAGGGAGGACCACCCCCATCCATTTTGGGTCTCAAAACCCACTTTCCACTACTGAAATTCCTCTAGAATTCAGTGATGAAAAGGCCAAACAAAGGTGATCTCAAAGGCCTTAAAGGATGGCACCAAGCCTAAGCAAATAAGGCACACAAGAGGGTAGAACACCCTCAACACCAAAGAGGCCTCAAACAACCATACTAAGCACTTAAAAATAGAATTTTTGTAGTTGAAAGTTGGGCCTAAAAGAGCATGCAAGGATGGCCAAATACTTAAGCAAAACAAAGCTTAAAGAGGGTAACTACTCACCCTTGAAGAACCATAGCAAAACAGCAAATTCTGAGGCAAAAATGAGCTAAAACCACTCAAATAAGGCTTCCAAGTACCTCAGCAACATGATGAAGGTGTTTGAGAAGGTGTTTGTGTGCAAAAGTATGAAGAAACAACACTTTAAGGCACAAATATAGAGAGAGGAGGAGAATTCTAGAGAGAGTAGATATTTTTGCTCTTCAAAATTCTGAAACCTTGAAAAGGAGAGATAGCTCCCTTCTTATAGAATTCCAAGCCTCAATCTTGTTGGACAAGCTAGAAGCTTGGTGCAATCCCTCCATACACATGTATGGAGGATGCCTTCTGTGCCCAACAGCTGACACAGCTGGCAATAAAAATATCTGCCAAAACTGAAAAATGGCCGTCGGCCACTTCAAGTGGCCGACTAGTCACTTAAAGTGGCCTACAGGGGGGAAAAGTGGCCTACAACCACCAAAAGTGGCCGACAGCGCCTCCCCTCCCTCTAGGCAAGGGGTAACAGGGTATGGCACAAAAACAAACCAAAAGGAAGAGAGTTAAGAGGCCACAAGACAAGGCACTCAGCCGGAGACCCCGAAAACTAGCCTGCGGGCCACTACAAGTGGCCTACAAGAGAGAAAAGTAGCCTACAGCTACAAAAAGTGTCCTTCAGGCACCTCTCTTCCTCCAGGCAAAGGCACCAAGGCAATGGTCCAAAAACAAACCCAGAAGAAGAGAGTTAAGAGGTCCCGAGACAAGGCGCTCAGTCGAAAGTCCCGGAAACTCAAAACAAACACAAATATGCGCGATCATCGTGTGCACAAACAATGACATCTAAGTCTTAAGGTCGGTCAAAAATGGGGTGTCTACACTGGGATAGTTAGAGAGAAACTTTCTTCTTGAGAGCCAGAAGAGAAAATTAGAGAAGAGTGTGAGAAATAAGAAGAAAATCAAAGGGAATTCAAATTCATCCTTTGCGCAGTAAGTCCCCCACGGGGTAGTGAAAGTAGTCTTCTCCCGGTCTTCAGGTGCCATCACTATCTGATTATAGCCCGAGAATCCATCCATGAACGAAAGCAAAGCATGCCCCACTGTGAAGTCCACTAACTCATCAAAATCGTCATTCAGACTGGCTCTATTCAAATCCCTGAAATCCACGCATACTCGGATCCTGCCATCCTTCTTTGGCACCGGAACGATATTGGCCAACCAAGTTGGGTATTCGAATACCAGTAGGAACCCTACGTCAATTTTCTTGGTGACCTCTTATTTAATCTTGAGGGCCCAGTCCGGGCGGATCCTTCTGAGTTTCTGTTTAACGGGTTGGGCCTCGGGGTCAAGAGGGATCCGGTGATGTACAATCTCAGGATCGATTCTAGGCATGTCTTCATAGGACCACGCGAAAACATCTTTGAAATCTTTTAATAAAGTGACTAAGCGCTCACGTTCCTCCGAAGACAACGTGGACCCGATCTAGACCAGCCGTGGGTCCTCCTCAGTACCAACATTAACAGTAGTGATTTCATCAACTAAAGGTTTAACAAATCTTTCCTGCTCTTGATCAATTAAGCGTTGCAAAACCGGAAGAATTTCTTCCTCGTCGTTTTAATCAAAATTTTGAAAGTCCTGATTAATATAATAAATCAAAGGCACAGAAAAGTACTCAGAAACCACATCCATTCCATTCTCATTAAGTATTTCCAAATCGTCCAATTCTTCTGTTACAACAGACTCAAAAGAGAAAGAAAAAGACGACCTAGACAGGACTGTGGCATCCGAGTTATCACCCTCAGAATCTGGACTCAGACTTCGAGTTGGAACCCGATTCGACTCAGATTCGGAGGAATCAGATTCGCCACAACCTGACGATCTTTGCTTGAGAAAAATCCCTCCTCGTACTTCCAGGTGAGAGAGAGTGCGATGGATGCATCCAAAATGCTTGACGGTAGGCCCGCAACCGTTTCATTCCCAATCATGGACACCGAGAAGTTATCCCCCAAGCACTTCTGTACGATCGGAGGATCTGAAAGTAGACAAGCCAACGCTACCCCCATTTCAATTTCGGTGCTCTCAGAATCCACTTTCTCATTCTGCTCAACCTCAACAGATGGGTCTGTCTACTTCTTGGCAACATCATCCCCAGATAACTGCAGGTCAAAGAAGATCTCAAAACCTCGGCACACGTTTCCTCTCCGCATTCAGCCATGGCTCTAGGAAGCCAAAAAATGAAAAGTCCTCCCCCTCCCGGACGAAGCGTCCGTTTAGGGTACTTTGGATGGGTCGGTGATCAACTCAAAAGGCTTTCCCGCTTACTGCGCTCTGGCTCTTCCAGCCATCTCCTTACCTTTCCTAACCCAGGCCTCTTTGGTGGGCAGATAACCCAAGCCAAAGGTATGCGGGTTGTGCGACACTTCGGCCGATATTGCAAGGCCCTTCCGGCCACTCTTTCCCAATCCAATCCCGGGGATGTGTTGAAGCGTGTTCATGAGGTATATTGATTGTGCGCTGACATACACCCCCTCATCAACAGCCAAGATGTTTTGCACGACTCGAGCCTCAGCCAGAGTAAACCCCGATAAAAACACATCCTCCGTGCCGTGCTTGATTTCCAAGACTGGTATAGACACTTCTGGCGGTGGATGGATCGACGAATTCCCAAAAACAATAGCCACCCCCTTCCCGTGGGGGTATTTCAACATCTGGTGTAAGGTGGAAGAGACTGCCTTTACCTGGTGCAACCACGGTCGCCCCAAAAGTAGGTTAAAGGTTGCGGGAACGTCCAAGACATGGAAATCGATCTCGTGTTGTCCTGGACCAACCTGGGTCTGAATTTTGACAGTCCCCATCACCTCCCTGATTGTGTTATCATATGCCCTTATTACCTGGGTTGTGGGCACGAAGTCCGCGGGGTTCAACCCGATTGCATATGCCGTCCTTGACGGGCAAACATTAATAGCGAATCCCGTGTCGACAAGAACCACCGGTATCCATTTGCTTCTACATTCCACAGAGATGTAGAGCGGTTTGTTATGATTCGCGCCCTCAGGCGGCAGTTCTTTATCAGAAAAGATCAACGTCGGGGAACCTCCTCCCGGAAAGACCAATCCCACCAGCTGTTCAGGCGTGGTGTCTATCGAGAGTTTGGCCATGTCCATAGCTGATAGAACAGCCTGTCTGTGAACACGTGAAGCCATAAGCAGTCCGCAGATGGAGATGTCTGCTTGTATCTTTTTCAACTATTTCAGCACGGGCTCTTCTTCAAGTAGCTTCTCTTTCTGCTTTTTCGCCTCCTTGTCCTTCTCGGACGCCTCTGGCTGATCTAGATGTGGGGGCTTGAAATACCGCCCACTCCTAGTCATATGGTCGAGTTCACCAATATACCAGGTATCATCCGGTTGATTGCTTCCCCAGTCCTCATCCATGTGGGCAAGACATAAATCATCGTCCTCCCACCACATTCCATCGACAAATGAAATACTGGCTCCCAGATGATCCTTGTACTCGTAGTAGCTTCCGTCCACATGCTCGCAGCATTCTCTGTCCTCATGCACACAGCACTTTCAGTCCCCTCAAGGGCTTTAGCTTTCCTGATTCTCTCAGAATCCTCAAACCTTTCCTGTTCCAACTGCGTCAGTACAGCTGGCTGTTCAATAATTCCTGTATTCAAAATGCCTAGATCTCGAGCGAGATTCTTAGCACCGGCGCTCTCCGGCGATGCTTTCTGATCCCCGGCCTTCTGGCCACAATTGATGTTCTTGCCTCTGACGGGCCCTTTTCCAGTTAAGATTCTTCAACAATATCTGGTTGGTCGTCAAGCCACCCTGTGACCTTTGCTGACTCCTCAAAATCGAACCAATTGACTGCACTGTCCCCCGAGTCTTGTTCGTTGAAAATCTGAAGATCAGCAATGTCCCCTTCCAGAGTTGCTAAGTCATCCTGCCTCTGATCAAGCCCATCCCCCTGTAGTACAGAAATTTCTGCCTCCACCAGCAATTCCACATTTGGCCTAATCTGACCCGCTGACGCAATGTAGTCACTCGGATTGTACACCTCCTCAGCAAGGCTCACAACTTCCTCAGACCCTAACTCAACAATCCCATTCTCCTCCGAAGTCATCCCTGTTCCATTTTCAATGGTCACCACCATTAGTTCAGGTTGGGCTCGGGAGATGTCTAACATGCACAAGTCAGTGCTGTCGGGAAGGAACACCTCTGGCTTGGGTAGGTGAGAAGGAGTGATATAGATGCTAGGATCGTAAGACACGACCCCAGTCAGGATAAAGTTGATGCGTTTGGGAGGTGGAGCTTGGTTGTGTGGTGGGAGAGGTTTGGTTGTGACATTGGGTTTCTCTGGAGGCACAATCACCCTATTATCAATGAGATCTTGAATCTCATGACGTAATCGGAAGCATTGATCGGTGTCATGACCGTGCTGTTGGTGGAAAGTGCAGTACTTGGCTGGATTATGGGAAGGGGGGAGTTTTTCTGGTAACAGTCGCGGCTCTAGGGGCTTTAAATGCCCTTTCCTAATCAAAACTCCTAAAGCCTTGGACAAGGACATATATAGTGAAGTGAAAGTTCTTTGGTTTTTTGGCGGGTATCTGGCTGTTTGCGAACTACTACTGGATGCACCGGTGAATGGCGTAGCTGCAAGATTTCTTGGGGGATTGGTGGTGACCATGCTTACTTCTGAAGCTCTGGTAGTTGCGGCATTGCTCGTGCCTGTATTGGTGTTGCGGTTGAAGGTTCTCCTGGGTTGCTCTCTGTCTTGGTCAATCAGACTGTTCATCGCATCCTCAATTTGTACCCCATCTCATGTAAATCTGAAAAGGTAGGGAAAGGAGCACGATCATTTTCAGATGTCGGTTTGGGTTGGAGATTGTGCACAATCATCCGAATCTGATCCTTGTCAGTGGGCCTAGTGGTCATCATTAAGGCCTTGGCCCTCCAGCGGGTTACGAATTCAGAGAAACTCTCCTTAGGCTCCCGCCTTGTTGTCTCAAGATCACGAGTGGTAATCTCGATTTGTGTGTAATAGGAGTACTGTGCGATGAAAGCCTCGGCTATCCCATCCCAGTTCCGCTTGACATCGTCTTCCAATTTTGCGTACCAGATGGCCGCCACACCCGATAGGGTTCGGCCAAATAATGAAACCTTCTGTAGTCAGGTGAGGCCCATCGACCTTAGTATGTCCGAAAACAAGCATAAATGCACCATGGGATCCCCGGACCCGTCGAAGCAGTCGATCTGCGGCATCTTGAACCGGTTTGGCAGCGTCACAGCCGCGTCGGTATACCCGTCCTCAATGTTTGGGATGGACTTTACTCCTTCGGATTTCTTGAACAACTTCTCAAGCTTGCTCAACTTCAACGCTGTAGGGTCCACCTCGAACTCAAAGGGGGAGTCCGGTTGATTGATAGGCGTAGGTGCCTTGGATAGTTAAGGTAGAATCGGGGACAGAGGTGGCCCCGTTGGGATGTTTGTATCCTCTTGGACATTCGCCGCCTCCTCGGGTGGTGGGACCCTTGGTGGGGGAGGAGCGTGGTGTGAAGCAGATGCCTCGGTTTGTTGTTGTAGTCTGGCAATTAACTCTGCCTGCTGGGCCATGATCTCGGCCTGTTGTTTGGCAAATTCATCTCGACGAACAGTGTCCTGCTGCATGGTTTTCATGCTCTCCTAGAGCTGGCGCATCATTTCTTCGATCCCTGCTATACTGCCCAGATCTAGCTATACTGCCGGTATATGTTCCCTCTTTGTGGGAGAAACAGGACTCTGATCCCTACTATACTCAGGCGGGGTAGACAAAGCCCTCTGAACTGACTGCTGAACTGATATCCTCTGCCTAACTGCCCTCTGTCTGGTAACCAAGGGTAGAGAATGAAACACTGGTTGTCCGTCTACTAGATCCTCAGATCGATGGAGTCAACGACCTCTAGTCCAGAGTGCTTGGGGGATATCTGCTTGGTCTGAAGCAATTGTGCTAAACTACCTAGCAAAAAATAAATAAAGCGATAATAAGGAAATAAAGAACCAGACAAACGGACAGCATAACAGCGTAAATAAACACAACACACAGTTAGGCATCACAACACCCAGTTGATAAGCTGAATAGACTGTTCTCAAACACTGATCATCGTTCCCAAATCATTGCCCCCAAAACCGAATCTGATACCCGCAGATAACTGATCCTCACAACACTGGTGCCCGCAGGCCTGATACCCAAACTTGCAAATTGATACATGCATTCCTGTAGAGGCTAACTCTAAAGCACATAACAAACAAGTGAGAGCCAAAACACCCCTATGTTGGGGTAAGGTTTCCCTGTCCTATTTTGTCAGGAGCTAGGGTTTCACTATACACACAGTGGTTTCAAACAGCCTATAATCGGCTAAGCAACCTGTCCTAACTTCGAATGGTCACTATGGATTCCGAATATGCACTAGGTCAAATGGTCGAAAAGGGTGCCCCGGTAAAAATCGGGGTTTGTGTTCCCATTGTGGCAGAGCCCGTAACTAGTCAGCCTTATGGCACGCAGCCTCCGGCGAACCGTTCAGGAATAGCAGATAACAAACACAGTGTCCTAAGCGCACCAATGCAAATGCAATGCAAAGAAACACATAAGTGCAAACAAAACAAGATATCATGAGTTCGAGTCAAGTTCTCCAAACTCCCCAGCAGAGTCACCAGAAACTGTAGACGTCCCCGAATGTCCTGGGAGGGAATCTCCCATTTTGTTCATTTGGGCTCACTACAGTTCCGGACTCAATGTCACGGTCCTGTATCTAATTTCGCAAAGTGCAATGCAAGACTGATGAATCATCAAAGAGTCAAAATCCGACAAATCGTTTTTGAAAATAGATTTTCTTGAAAGAAGTGCCAAACATGGACTACTTTGCCAAATACAGAGTCGCCACCTAAATATTTCTTTTGAGGGAATTTAGGAAACCCTAACTCGTGCCTAAGGCCACGTGTCCGTCATCACCAAAGTTGCCTCGGCTCGGGAACTTGGGTACGATTGGGGAAGGTCACTTCATGAGCACCCCCGCTCGTCCGATCAAAGATCGGCCTCTACTAACAATGATATCGAGTTTTGAAAACATTATGTGCTCTTATTCCAGTTTATTAGCCTAGAATTACTATGTGATCTTGCATGACATACAAGTATAGACTAGATACTTTGAGTTGGAACAAAACATTTCATGTTTGTTTTTTGAAAACGGTTTGCTACTCGCAAGCAGGCTAAAATGTGGATTTTGGCACCCTCAAGTGGGTTTAGAAAACATGGTAATTTGCCACTATCTAGTGGGCTTAAAACTCGCAATCAATGAATTGTTCCAATTCAGATAATCCAACCTCCACCCACAGGCATTCAGGCAGTTATATCACATAAGCAAATAGCCTCATGGTAAGCATGCTATCATGGCAGCCACTCACACGCATGCAAGGATGCTAAAGCATAAACGCTCACCAAGTACTCCAAGCCAAAGAAAGAAGCTAATTAGAAATCATGCATGAATCCTAACTATGCTGAGATACCTAATGCAACACATACATGTATGCAACTAAGATAGGCTCGGCTATTCTAAGATGGCATACGAAATGCAACAAATGATACACGTATTCAACTTGGAATTGAAATACAATGCAGTTAGTATGATGCGCCGAGCCCGGTGCATGCAAGACAGATGAATGGATGCAAAAGTTACTTAATCCCCAACCCATTTTGTTTCTGTAATCTTCTTTTTCAGTCCAGGGCTTCACACCCATTAAGTGTTTACGGTACAGAAGAGTTTGATCGCAATCCGAATCAACTTTCACTTTCTTTTGGATCACCATCTTCATTGATCTTCCGTATCTGAGATTTGATCACCAAAAACAATGTAATGTGTCCTAAATATGCTCTAGAAAAGAGAAAAAAATGAAATAAAATGGAGAAGTGAATGAGAAGATTTTGTTGCATAAATCACTCTGATAAGCTTGAATTTTTGGCTGAATAAAGGAACAAAAATTTAATACTACTTTGTTGGATTTCAAGTTGTTTTAGTGCCAGTGTTCTAACTATCTCAAGGTTTGATCACTCTACTTGTTAATCTTTTAAGCATTGATAACAGATGCCTAATGATTGAGCTAGGACTTGAGCATGTCTAAAATTGAATGGATTAACCCAGAAAAGTAAGGGGAGAGCTTAAAGTCGATCCTTTCTTGATATTTCCACATGAGTACTTTGCTCATCTTACAATATTGTGTTAAAAGAAAAGATGGGAGGTGGAGTGGAGGATGCTTCACATAGATATTGAATTATAAATTTTAGATGATATCTGCAAGTAGATTTAGTTTTCTGGGTTATAGTACCAAACACATTGTTCTTTAATGTTTCATAGACTTAAGTGCATGATTGTGTTACCATCATTTTGCAGACCGATATTGTTGTCCTCTATGTATCACCACAAATTAACATCTTCAAAGAGGCCATAGATATGATAACACAGTGTAAAGACAATTACAAAAAAGTCATGCCCCACATGCCACAAGTATAAGGAGCTTTAAATGTGCAAAATGACCTCGGACCAGCTGGCCCACGACGCATCCTTGGAGTAGACTTTGAGCTAATACCACAATGTGTACATCTATACAGAGAATTAAACAAGGATTTTAAAAGGTGAAACAGCTGGAAAATACTATTGTTTTCAACATGGATCATTATTGTTAAAAGGAACTTAAAGTAGATCGATGTAGCCTGGCAGTTTGACTCCAACGGCTACAATTCATGTGGACCCAAATAAACTTTCAGACCAAGATAGGAAGTTGCAAAATCTGATTTTGAAACAGATTTTTGTAATTTTCTGCTAAAAGTGGTAAGAGTTCCATGAGCTATGGAGCTAAAACCAAGCCCTGCTATAAAATGACATAGATACTCAATTAATTTTATTCACCAAAATCTTCCCAAATCTCCATTACATGTGTATGTAAATAGTTAAACTTTGTCTCCAAAGAATAATCCCAGGAAACTTTACCTTACTAATAATTACTGCACACCCTTAAGTAATCCTAAGACAGTAATTGTGTTAATAAGAGGTTGTCGCCGGATGCAATGGCAAGTGCTACTTGCCCTAGCATTGTTTCATGTGGACCCAAATAAACTTTCAGACCAAGATAGGAAGTTGCAAAATCTGATTTTGAAACAGATTTTTGTAATTTTTTGCTAAAAGTGGTAAGAGTACCACGAGCTATGGAGCTAAAACCAAGCCCTGCTATAAAATGACATAGATACTCAATTTTGAATTTTATTCACCAAAATCTTCCTCAAAAATCTCCATTACATGTGTATGTAAATAGTTAAACTTTGTCTCCAAAGAAGAATCCCAGGAAACTTTACCTTACTAATAATTACGGCACACCCTTAAGTAATCCTACGACAGTAACTGTGTTAATAAGAGGTTGTCGTCGGATGCAATGGCAAGTGCTACTTGCCCCAGCATTGTGGTTCAAGTTCGAGTCATAGAATCAGGAGGAAGATTGTGGAATTTAGACCTAACTATAAGGGCTAATTCTGATATCTAGGCCTTTGGCGAGGACAGTATGGGATAAGGGGCAAGATTGTAATGATATTGAGTCATGCTAAGTGTGTTGAATTCTACATTGAAAGTCTACATGTGAGGTCTTGGGATATAATTGGGGACTATGAACCCAATTGATATCATAGGTTGGCACTTTTATGTGAGAATCAAGGTTGTTGTTATTATTAAACACCACTCTATGCGTTTTTGTGCTTTATGTTTAGTTTAGTTTATGTTTTTGTCTACTTCCCTCTCCACCTGCCAGATGGGAACACATGAGGGAGGGTGTTAGCTTATTTACATTGTTGGACTCATTCTGAATAGTTTAAGATTTTTGGACAATTGGTTATCTAGCAAAATGTAACCAATCCATAGTCCATTGGTAAAGTTTGTAGCATCTTGCAGATAGGTGTTAAAGACTTAACTGTTCAGTGCAAGCCACAATTAAAGCCTGAATTGACGCATTTACATATTATCATTAAAAAATGGTACAAATATCTCTTACCACGATGAGTTTTACATTTGGTTTTTTAGAATTAAATCCATAGGAGGCTGTTCTGATTTATGGAATTTTACTTTCACTCTGCTGTTTGCCAAAACTGATTTGATGTTTGTGCTCATATCGCTAGGTACAATGTTTTGTTATAACTAAAACTTTTCTCCTAGGCACTGCTATCCTCCTTGCTCTGTTTTGTTTTATTATTGATGTTCTTGAGTCAATATGGGCGGATGTTAAGGTAAAAGCATATTTACTAAATTGTTCAATTATATTATTAATTGAACTAATGATTTAAATTGTACTGTAGGATAATTTACAAATTTATCCGGAGGGGTACAAACCACGTTGCTTGAAAAAGTGCAATGAGTTGTGGAAGGATCACAAAAGCAAGATCAAGAATAAGTATTTTAAGCCTAACAAGGATCATACTAATATCAAAGACATGGTGCCTCATAAATTGTTCGAGTATTGGTATGATCTTGTTGATTATTGGAAGACTAAGAAAGTAGAGGTATATAAAATAAGTTAATTACAAAGCACATATCTTTAGAAAAATTATTAACTTTGTATACTTGCGACTTACATTTATGCAAACTTTATAGGACATTGCAATCCACAATGCTGGAAGTCGTTCCTTTCATTATATTAATCATACGACAGGGCGTACTTCATTCACTCAGATTCGAAGGAAGGTATATATTATTTAGATAGATATCAATATGAATGTAAATTACTGCGATAATAATTAATTTTTGAATTTCCAGATGGTTGCTGAAGGGTTGCCCACAGATAAAATGAGTGTTTGGAAATATACACGCAATCAAACTGACCCTGATGTTAGGCAAACCATGGTATTTTCAATTCCTTAAATTTGTATTTGTATTTGATTTTGTTTGAACTACTTAATTATATGTACTTGTTATTTTAATTTATAGGATGAGTTTGAGCGCCAATTGTCCATGTTGCCTGAAGATTAACGCACTACCGAAGATGCTCGAGACAGTGTTTTCCACGACGTGGTCAGTGAAGATGGGCATGGATATTGTCGTACTTACGGCAAGGATGCGCATTGGAGCATGGTGTATGGAGATAAATCTAAGTCATCACAGTCAGGATCTCAGTCATCGATTGTTGCCGAGATCACAAAGCAGGTTCGTACGGAGTTGAGACAAGAGCTGAGAGATGAGATTAGAGAGGAATTGAGGGAGGAGACGTGAACAGAGCTTTCGACACAGATACAAGAAATGAAAGCTGAAATGTTGGCTATTGTGTCCCACGAAGGGAGTACAAATCACAACAAACAGGTTCGGTATAAATAAATGTTTTATAAATATCTAATTATAGCACAATTGTATCATTGAATATAAATACGATTAACAAAGAATACCATGAATATCATAGGTACCGGATGCATTGAGTGGACACCGTGAACCTACGGATTATGACGCCGATGAGAACCCACATACACCACCACCAAATGATGAGGTAAACTTTCAAACAATTTGAAAACTTGTCGTTTGTCAAAATTTGTTGTTTTGTAACTTTTTTTCCAAACTGGTTGACACACTAAAATGCTCAAACGGGTTCGGATATCAACGAAACTTGACACGCACAACATACTAGGCACACATGACTTGTAGGATAAGACCAAACTCGAAACCGATTCCCGGCTTTGAATCTAGAGCCTAATTTCCATTAATGAAAACTTATTACGTAATGACTCTTTTTCAAACCGGTTGACACACTAAAATGCTCAAACGGGTTCGGATGTCAACGAAACTTGACACGCACAACATACTAGGCACACATGACTTGTAGGATAAGACGGAACTCAAAACCGATTCCCAGCTTTGAATCTAGAGCCTAATTTCCGTTAATGAAAACTTATTACTTAATAACTCTTTTTCAAACCGGATGACGCACTAAAATGCTCAAACGGGTTCGGATGTTAACGAAACTTGACGCGCACAACATACTAGGCACACATGACTTGTAGGATAAGACGGAACTCGAAACCGATTCCCGATTTTCAATCTAGAGCTTAATTTCCGTTGATGAAAACTTGTTACTTAATAACTCTTTTTCAAACCGGTTGACACACCAAAATGCTCAAACGGGTTCGGATGTCAACGAAACTTGACACGCACAACATACTAGGCACACATGACTTGTAGGATAAGACGAAACTCGAAATCGATTCCCAGCTTTGAATCTAGAGCCTAATTTTCGTCAATGAAAACTTATTACGTAATGACTCTTTTTCAAACCGGTTGACACACTAAAATGCTCAAACGGGTTCGGATGTCAACGAAACTTGACACGCACAGCATACTAGGCACTCATGACTTGTCGGATAAGACGGAACTCAAAACCGATTCCCGGCTTTGAATCTAGAGCCTAATTTCCGTTAATGAAAACTTATTACTTAATAACTCTTTTTCAAACGGGGTCTGATGTCAACGAAACTTGACACGCACAACATACTAGGCACACATGACTTGTAGGAGAAGACGGAACTCAAAACCGATTCCCGGTTTTCAATCTAGAGCCTAATTTCCGTTAATGAAAACTTATTACTTAATGACTCTTTTTCAAACTGGTTGACACACTAAAATGCTTAAACGGGTTTGGATGTCAACAAAACTTGACACGCACAACATACTAGGCACACATGACTTGTAGGATAAGACGGAACTCGAAACCGATTCCCGATTTTCAATCTAGAGCCTAATTTCCGTTAATGAAAACTTATTACTTAATGACTCTTTTTCAAACCAGTTGACACACTAAAATGCTCAAACGGGTTCGGATGTCAACGAAACTTGACACGCACAACATACTAGGCACACATGACTTGTAGGATAAGACGGAACTCGAAACCGATTCCCGGTTTTCAATCTAGAGCTTAATTTCCGTTAATGAAAACTTGTTACTTAATAACTCTTTTTCAAACCGGTTAACATACTAAAATTCTCAAACGGGTTCGGATGTGAACGAAACTTTACACGCACAACATACTTGGCACACATGACTTGTAGGATAAGATGAAACTCGAAACCGATTCCCAGTTTTCAATCTAGAGCCTAATTTCTGTTAATAAAAACTTGTTACTTAATAACTCTTTTTCAAACCGGTTGACACACTAAAATGCTCAAACGGGTTTGGATGTCAACAAAACTTGACACACACAACATACTAGGCACACATGAGTTGTAGGATAAGACGGAACTTGAAATTGATTCTCGGTTTTGAATCTAAAGCCTAATTTCCGTTTATGAAAACTTGTTACTTATTAACTCTAAACCGGTTGAAACACGAAAATGCTCAAACGGGTTCGGATGTCAACGAAACTTCACACGCACAACATACTAGCCACACATGACTTGTAGGATAAGACGGAACTCGAAATCGATTCCCGGTTTTGAATTTAAAGCCTAATTTTCGTTAATGAAAACTTGTTACTTAATAACTCTAAACCGGTTGACATGTTAAATGCTCAAACGGGTTCGGATGTCAATGAAACTTGACACGCGCAACATACTTGGCACACATGACTTGTAGGAGAATAGGAACTCGATCAAAACTTCTTCCTTACAAACTCTTTTTCTGTTTATTCGATTATTGTTATAGATTATAGCTCTTTGTGTACAATCATTACCTATTTTTAATAGTATTATCATCATTGTAGGATGCAATTAAAGTTTCTTTGGAGAGTTCTGTAATACCAAGAGTCCAATTGGCGGAGGGACTTCTTATTAGTGTTGATCCGTTGTGTGAAATTGATGGAGTTCCAATTGGACCTGGATTTTGCAAAGTTTTTGTTTTAAAAGCGAACAAGCCGAATGCTGTTTTGGAAACAACTTCCTGATCTCTAAGAACAGTTGAAGAAGCTGTGGGAAGATACATTGTGTGGCGCTCGATTCATGTATATGTTACAATCTTATTTATTTATTTATCGAAATAAATATCAAATGTTTTACATTTTCTATAAACTTGAAATTAATAATATTGTAAATGATTTTTTTTTTTGGTTTTTTTTTGCAGGTGCAACCCTTTTGAGTACGTGATGATATCTTCGCATATCGATATTAGAGTTTACAATCTTATTTATTTATTTATTTATTTTTTGAAAAAAATATCAAATGTTTTATATTTTCTGTAAGCTTGAAAATAATTATGTTGTAAATGATGATTTTTTTTTTCTTTTTTGTTTCTTTTTGCAGATGCAAACCTTTTGAGTACGTGATATCTTCACATATTGATATGGGAGCTTACTATTGATATCAAAACAAGCTACATTATATCTGTTTTTATTTTTTTATTTTTTTATTTCTATTGTTGATACTAAAAATTTGAGTTCTTGAATTTCAAAAATTATTAGTATTGCTAGAAGTTATTTTATATATTTTTGTAAATAATATTTGATTGACAATTGTTACAAGGTACATATATTATTCTTGGTATATATGATTTTTTTAATGTGAATTTGGATGTGGATGTGGATGTGGATGTGGATGTGGATGTATTTTTAAAAATATTAATAATTTGTATAGGAAATATTTAATAAAATATGATTTTATAAAAAATAATTTTATTGCAACAATAATAAACCGTCGCTAATGTAATTCTCATTTCCTTATATTTTATTAGCGACGGGTTAACCTGTCGCATATGCATAATAGTTCCAATCTTTTGCGACGGTTTCAACTGTCACAAATAAATCTTTTGCGACGGCAAATACCATCGCTAAAAAAGGTTTTTTGCGACGGCAATCAACATCGTCACTAAAAATGCCATTTTTTCCCCTTTTTTTGTGTCAGGCGAAACCGTCGCAAAAACTATTGATTAGCCGTCGCAACAAGAATGCGACGGTTTGTAACCGTCACAAATACTTTTTGTCACGCCCCTTTCCGCCACCCCCCATTTTTCATCGCTGCTCCGTCGCAAAAAGTCTTTTGCGACGATATATGGACCTTTTGCGACGTTTGAGACCGTCGCAAAAAGTCAAGTTTTTAGTAGTGTATTTCAATTCCAACCTGCAAAATGAATTCTCAATCCACATTTACCATTCTTATCATAATTATCACACTAACATTGACCATTCAAGATAAACACATGTATGGAGCTTTTCAATAATTTTGTAACAACTCACAACAACTTCATGCTTGAAACAACAATGTACATAATAACACGATTTCAACTTCATGCTTAACGATTTCAATACATTTCCCTACAACACTAGGGAATAATACTAATGAAAAACAACTTAGGCATGTTCAAATAAATCCAGATACTTGGAGTGAACTTCTGCTTCCCGTTCCCACGTTGCTTCTTCAATCCCATGTTGTCTCTACAACACCTTTACTAATGTTATAGTTTTACCCCGTAATACTTGCTCTCGGGTATCTAGTAACTGGTCGCTCTTCGTAAGAGACATCCTCATCCACCTCCAAATCAACCCAATCTAGCACATGAGAAGGGTCGGGTTCATACTTTCTAAGCATGGACACATGAAACACATTGTGAACCCCTGAAAGTTGTGGCAGTAAGGCCAACTAATACGCCACTTCCCCAATTCTCTCTAATATCTCGAACGGCCCAATGAACCTCAGAGACAACTTACCACTCTTACCGAACCTCATCAAATCCCACCTAGGTGAGATCTTAAGGAATACATGGTCACCCACTTCAAAAGACAAAGGTTGTCTCCTCTTATCGGCATAACTTTTTTGTCGGCTTTGGGCTGTAGCTAACCTCTTCCGAATGAGAGCAACTTTCTCGGTCGTTTCTCTAACGATTTCTGGACCCAACAACGGTGCATCCCCTACCTCGACCTAACAAACTAGTGATCTACAAGGTCGGCCATACAAGGCCTCAAACGGTGTCATCTCGATTCTAGCTTGGTGACTATTGTTATAGGCTAATTCAATCAACGACAAATGTCTCTCCCAAGACCCCTTGAAATCAAGAACACAAGCTCTAAGCATCTCCTCCAAAATCTAAATGGTACGCTCCGACTGCCCATTGATTTGAGGGTGGTAAGCGGTGCTAAAGGTTAACTTAGTTCCCAATGCCTCTTGAAGGCTTTGCCACAACCGGGCAGTAAAATGAGGATCCCTATCTGGTACGATGGTTATAGGAACTCTGTGAAGTCAAATTATCTCTCTAATGTACAACTCTACCAAGTGCTCAACTGAGTCGCCTGTACGCATCAAAATGAAATGTGTAGACTTAGTCAACCTATCAACAATCACCCAAATGGCATCATTGCCCCACAGTGTTATAGGAAGCCCAACTACAAAATCCATGGTAACGTGCTCCCACTTCCACTCAGCTATCGGTAAGGGTTGTAACAAACCCGTTGGTCTTTGGTGTTCGGCCTTCACTTGTTGACAAGTAAGGCACTTCGACACAAAGGAAGCGACATCCCGCTTCATACCCCTTCACCAAAACTAACGGCTAAGATCACAATACATTTCGGCGCCTCCCGGATGTACCACAAGGCATGAGTGATAGAACTCCCAAAGCACTTTTTCTCTGCAAGATTTTGGTACAAACAGACGGTCTAAGAATCATACACTCAGATCCAAGTGGATGTTCAAACCCTTCTCTTCCTTTCTATTGGAGATTCTATCACAAATTGACTCTACTTCATGGTCTCCTTATTGTGCCTCTATAACTTTACTAATCAAGGTAGGTTGAGCACTCAATGTAAACAAAGTTACACCCTCTTTAGACTCCCCTAAGTGCAATTCAAACTTGCCGATGTCACCCAACATAACCTATTCCCGAATGGCCACACTCGCCAAACTACTCACGGATTTCCGACTTAAGGCATCAGCTACTATGTTGGCCTTTCCCGGATGATAGTGTAACTCGAAGTCATAATCCTCCAAAAAATCCATCCACCTCCATTGGCGTAAATTCAAGTCTTTTTGGGAAAACAAATACTTTAGACTCTTATGATCGGAGAAAACCTCAAACTTCTCAGCATACAAATAATGCCTCCAGATTTTCAAGGCAAACACTACTGCTACTAACTCCAGGTAGGGTAATTCTTCTCATGAGTTTTCAATTGTCGTGAACCGTAAGCTATAATGTTTCTTCCTTGCATCAAGACACAACTAAGCCCATCCCGAGATGCATCACAATAAACGGTGTAACCCAAACCCCTTTCCGGAATTACCAACACCAGTGCAGTACTTAGTCTAGTCTTAAGCTCTTGGAAAGACTTTTCACAAGCCTCACTCCACACAAACTTAACCCCTTTTCTAGTCAATCTAGTCAAAGGTGCGGCTAGTCTAGAAAAGTCTCTTACAAAACGCCGATAATACCCTGCCAATCCCAAGAAATTTTGGATCTTGAAAACGTTTTCGAGTTGTTCCCAATCCTGCACAGCGTCTATCTTTGAAGAATCTACAGTTACCCCCCTCTCTTGATACTACATGACCCAAAAACTTCACTTCGATGAGCCAAAACTCACATTTCTCAAATTTGGCATACAACTGGTGCTCCCTAAGAAAATCAAGCACCACCCGCAAGTGAGAGTCATGTTCTTCCTCGGAGGTTGAATAAATTAAGATGTCATCCACAAAGACGACCACAAAATGATCCAAGTATTCTCTAAAAATTCGGTTCATCAAGTCCATAAAGGAGGCCGGTGCATTAGTCAACCCAAATAGCATTACAAGGAACTCATAGTGGCCATAATGCATATGAAATCAAGTCTATAAAGGAGGCTGGTGCATTAGTCAACCCAAATGGCATTACAAGGAACTCATAGTGGTCATAACGCATACGAAAGGCCGTTTTCTAGATGTCCTCCTCCCGGACTCTCAACTGATGGTACCCCAACCTCAAATCTATCTTCGAAAAGCAACAAGACCCTCTAAGTTGGTCAAACAAGTCATCTATTATGGGTAAAGGATACTTGTTCTTGACGGTAACCCGATTCAACTTGCGGTAATCAATACACAACCGCAACGACCCATCCTTCTTCTTCGCAAAGAGAGCCAGCGCTCCCCAAGGCGACGTACTAGGGCAAATGAAACCCTTGTCTAAAAGCTCTTGGAGTTGAATCTTAAACTCATGCAACTCCGCAGGTGCAAATCTATACGGGGCCATGGAAATTGGAGCCATTCCAGGCACTAGGTCAATGGTGAACTTGATCTCCTAGTGGGGTGGCAAACTAGTAAGATCCTCAGGAAATATGTCCGAGTATTTGCAAACTACCCTTGGCAACTCAACACAAGCCTCGTCACTCTCACCGTCCAACAGAGTATCAATAAGGCCACTAAGCTCGTTTCTACTACGAGGGTCAAAAACTAGTGACAAGACCCTATCAACCCTGTCTCCGAGAAAATAAAAACAATCACCACCCGAGGTGAACACTGTGATCCTCTAACAAAAACAATCAATCACTGCTTGATACAAAGATAACCAATCCATGCCTAGAATAACATCAAAACTTGACATATCTAGCAACACAAAAAAGAATAGGAGTCGATGCCTGGCAACCTCTATCTCACAATCGTGACACCCCGATCTAAATCAACTATACCCCTAACTGGTGACTCAACTCTGAGCGGAGACGCTAGCCATGCCACCTCTAACCCCAATGCAAATGCGAATGCAGTGGATATGAATGAATGAGACACACCCGTATCTATCAACCCTTTAGCCAAAGAATTACACATAACAAAAATACCTCTCACAACTAAGGATCCTGACAATTGCTCTAGCGCAGTAATAGCATACACGCACCCCTATGGCCTCTGATCAACCTGCTCATCTCTCGGAGCATAGGCCTGCTGCACTGACTGAGCCGTAGCGGCTCCCTGATTAGCTCGCGAAGTCTAGACTAAGTGAGCCAGCTGGTGGCTCTAAGTCTGCCTCAACCCTAATGCGCCAGATGCGCCTCCCAACTACGGGCAAGTTCTATTCATGTGCCCTGACTGACCGCACTGATAGCAAGTAGGCCCCTGCCCCTTACTCTGTGACTGACTCTGAGATCGGTTTGGTGGCGGTGGTGGCAACATTTGTTGTCCTCCTCCCTTCTGTGGACATACAAAGGCCTTGTGACTCGGTTGGCCACACTTGAAACAAGAAAAACTACTCGGTGCACTCTTCCCCAGGCCCGCACTAGGCAAGGGAAAGGTGGATCTAGATTGCTGCGGTTGGGACTGGAATGACAATGTGTTCTTGCTCTTCTTGTTGGGCCTATAGTCCCTATGTGACTCTTGACCCCTCGACCTTGGCCCTCGGATTCTCTCCTCCTTGGCCTCCACGGTAATCTCAACATGGGCCGCCACTTCCACAAGTCAGTTATAATTCCGGATCATGTTTCCGGAAACCTTGAACAAGATTTTGGTCCTCAGCTTTTTCTCAAACGCAATGCAACGACGCTCTTCCGTTGCTACCAACTCCGGTGCAAACCAGGACAAACTAGAGAAGGCCGCTTCAAACTCGGCCACAGACATATTAAGTTGTTTAAGGTCTTGAAATTCCTGCATCAACCTTTCCCTAGCAGTGGGAGGTAGGTACTTGTCTTGGAAAGCCACTACAAATGCTTCCAATGTCGGTTCTATTCGGCCCTTGGCGTATTTCCACCATTGGCCCGCATCCCCCTTGAGGTAGTAACTCGCAAAAGTCACTCTAAGCTCACTGTCTTTGATGTGAAGCATCTGAAATGTCTTCACTGCTTGTTCGAGCCATTCATCCGCTTTCTTAGGCTCGAGGCCACCATGAAACTCATCTGGCTTAGCCCACAAAAACTCGCTAGTGAGAAAGCTCGCGCTCATCTCTACGGCGTTCTCTCTAGCTTGGTTCTTCGCCCTTAGTATGTTTATCAACTCCCCAAGGCCCCCACCATTTCTCAGGTTAGGGCCTCCATTGCGGCTTGACCTGCTTGCCCCACTTGCTCAGCCATATTAGCTTGGCCCAACCCCTCCTCTTGCACCAAAACCTCATAAACCGGCACTCCATGCACACCCCGGCGAGCCTTACCACCCCTTCCACCTCTACCACCATGGGTTTGACCCCTTCCTGACATCCTAATTAAGGAACAAGATAAATAATTTAGCACATAATCTCAAATGTGCTCGCGAATCCTCTCACTCGTTTGAATACAACAATTCTATACAATTTTTACCATACAAATAATTCAATTCACTCCACATAAGCACCTAGTCATGTAAGTATATACGAATAGAGTCATTTACTCTTCACAAAATATTTTGTAAAGAGTAAATGACATTATTCTTTTGTGATGAGATTCGTCCCACGAAAAACCAAGAATTCTTAGTAGAGCGAGTATTGATCAAGTACACTTCTATTAAGACCTCAAGGAATTTAATATGCGCAAACAACATCCTAAAAGTCCAATCCCATACCCATCTAGTCATATAAGCATGTTATCACATAATCACAAAACACAAAACATTTCCTAATCATGTGAAATGAACCCATTGTGGCAAAACAACTACTCCCAGTGAGCTCTAAGTATTCAAACCCGGTAGCTCTGATACCAAGTTGTAACGCCCCAAAATAGTCCAACATAAATTAAAGAATAATAGTATTTTTCCAACCTTTACATCATTAATCAATAAGGTTTCTACAAAAGTCCCATATGGGAATTATACATTCAAAGGTATAGAAATACATGAATCTATAGCATGTAGAACATCAAATCCCAAAAAGAAATAAAATGCCCCTAAGGGCTTACATATTCCAAGGCTTAAGCCCGGTTACACAAAACGGTTTCGCGAACCCATACATTTATAGCCCTTGGCTAGCAAAATAAATCACAATAAAAATAGAGTCATTTACTCTTCACAAAATATGTCCACGCCCTCAACTCGGCGGGATCACCACATATTTTCCTGCACCAAAATCCCATAGGGGCGAGCATAAAGTCCAATAGAGAATCCATAACAAAGTATATACATTTATGCAAAATTTTTGATATTAAATATAAATGCCATGCAATGCCAATTAAAAGAGAATTTCATTTACATGCTGTAGACGCGCCCGCGGGGGCTTCGCTCTACAGTTCGGACTCGATTTGTGTCGCGGTTCTAAATCTGAACCAAAGAGTCCAAATCCGGCAAATCGTTTGAGAAAACAGATTTTTGAAAAGTAGTGCCAAACATGGACTGCTTGGTCAGATTACAGACTCGCCACCTAAATATTTTTTAATTGGGAAATTTAGGAAACCCTGACTCGGTGCCGAAGGCCACATGTCCGTCATCACCAAAGTGGTCTTGGCTCGGGAGCTTGGGTACGATCGGGGAAGGTCAGCTATGAGCACCCCCTTTCGCCCGGTCCGAAGACCGGCCTCTACTAACCGTGATATTCGTTTTTGAAAACATTACGTGCTCTTATTCCAATTATTAGCCTAGAATTACTATGTTATGCGCGCAGCAAACAAGTATAGACTAGATTGCCTAACTTGGAAATAAACATTGCATATCCGTTTTGTCTCGAAAAACGTGTTAGATTTTGCTACTCGCAAGTAGGCTATTATGCGAGTTTCAATGAGTTGTGCCAACTCAGGCAATCCAACCTTCACCCACAGGCATTCACACAGTAATATCACATAAGCATTTAGCCGCATGGCAAGCATACTGTCATGGCAACATTCACACGCATGTGGTATGCTAAAGCGTAAAATACTTACATCGTACTCCGTACCAAAACAGTAAACTAGTTAGCAAACATGCATGACCTAGTTCATGTTAAGTGGCTAATGCAACACAGGCATAAATGTAACCTAGGCAGGCTCGGCTATCCTAAACATGGCATATGGAATGCGCGAATAGCACGTATTCAATTTCGAATTGAAAATACAATGCAGTTTGCATGATGTGCCGAGCCCGATGTATGTAAACAAATGCATGAATGCACATATGCATTGCATAAGGTATGCTAAAATAAACATGCCCTAATCTACCAACATAAGCGGGTAAATAAAAGGGAAGAAAGGAATGGGGGTTGGAAGACATACACCCACTCACGCACACTTATTACAATTGTGCCCTCACTCGGAGGGACCAAAATAATAATACAGTCCAACGAATAAATGAATGAATAAATTATTACAAATTCTAATTACTAAAATTAAAACAAACAAACAAATAAATAAATGCAATGGGGCCTCAGCCCTGCCTTGGGGCGCGCGAATGATGCATGCTCGACCCGATTTGCCCAGAAAATCCGTGTCATGGCATTGCTGCTTCTGTTTTTACTGTCCTGCCTCTCCAAAAAATTCCTAAAGTTTCAGGAAACCTCCCAAATGATCTGAAATACCCCACCGGCTGGGGGAAGAGCTCATCGGCTGCTGAGATTGACCACCGGCTGCATGTGGAGTTTATCGGCATAAAAACAGTGCCGATCGGCACAATAAACTGCCGGCCGGCAGAAAGTCCCTGCAGCAGACAGATTGACAGCAGCAGCAAGACAGCAATGCATGGCATGGGTTTTGGGCATATGTAAGCATGGTCATGACCTCCTATCATGCTTTGAGACTCAAGGAGGTAAGACCCTTGGTTCTTGGGCCACCAATGGTGCATTTTGATGCATGATAGCCCTAAGAACTAAGGTTGCATTTTGATGTAAATGCATGCAACACAAACAAATGAAATCCAAAGCCTTATCATGTGTTGGTCCAAGGCCTTGGTGACCAAGAATTGAGGTGAGTTGCACCACTTGGAGTGTGAACTCTTCTCAATCCTATGCTTGGCTTGACAATCCCCAAGCCAAGCCATGGAATGCATGAATGCAACATGGTTCAAATGCAATGCAACTTATCATGTTAAGCATGCAAAGAGTTAAAGTATGCAAGGCACAAATGTTATGCAATATGGACCAATTAAGCATGGAATTAGCATACACTCAAGGCTTCATTGGTCAAACATGCAACAACCGAGATACAAGCATGCAATAATGGACTTAAGCCATAGAGGGCAGCCCTCAAACTCCCCTAAAACAGTGGCAAAACATGCCTCAAAACAAGAGCAAGATGCCACACAAGCATGCAAGCCATAAGGCATAAGGCTAAGGCACAAAGTGGGGCATTGAACCACCACTTAACAAGACCAAACATGGCACATGTTAGGCAACCAAAACAGGTTTTTATCATGCAAAATGGTACTCAAATCCCCTCATGGCAGCCCCAAAACAGTCCCAAAAGCATGAATGCACACAATGCACATTTTTAAGCATAAAGGGCACACCTTTAAAGCATGAAGAGACATAACAAATCTTGACATGTGAGCATGGATTAAGGTCTGAAATGGCATGCCAAATGATCCCAAATCATCTAAATAGGTCAACCAATGTATACACATAGACTATATGCTTGAGGCCAACAAACCATCATGCAAAGTAACCATACTAATCATGCCAAATATGATCAAAACAGTGGCTCACAGCCCTAGAACATGGCAAATCAAGGCTAAATGCCCCACCATGCTAAGCCAAAAACATGGAGATGTGTAGGGCGAAACATATGGCACAATTCTAGGCCAAATGAAGCATTACAAAGCAAGTGTAAGAAGCATGCTAAGGACCATTAAACCCATGTTAGACAGAGGTTAAACATGACTTAAAACACTCAAGAAAGCTCTGAAATGAGGCTAAAACAAGCATACATACATACTAGAGCTTCATACAAACAAAGCCTACAAGCCAAAATGCAAGACAACCAAACCAAGCATGCCAAATGGGTCCAAGACAGTGGCTCACAGCCCTTATACATGGCAAGATGATGCTATTATCTCCATGAAATCAAACTAAAACATGCAAGTATCAAGGCTTGGACATATGGCACATTTCTAGGCACAAGAGAGCATTCTAAAGCAAACATAAGAGGCATGTTAAGGACTACAAAACCGACCAAAAACAGAGGCAAAACATGACCTCAAACACCCCAAAAAGTCTCTGAAATGAAGCTAAAACAAGCATACATACATGTTACCTCATGAGCCAAAAATGAAGGCAAACAAAGGGCTAAAGGGGAGAGGGGTGTCTCTCCCCTATATGAGACTTCAAAACACCTCCCTCACAGTGGTGAGAAGGCCAAAAAAAACTGAAGTTAGACAATGCTCCAAAAAGAGACACAAAAGGACCAAAACAAGGCCTAAAAGAGTAAGGCTTAACTCAAATGCAAAAGTGACCTTAATGGATGTTCTTGAGCAAGTAAAAACAAGATTTTTTTATGTTAAACACAAGTCCAAAAACACAAAGTAAGGAGGGTAGAAAGAGGTTGCAAGAATGGGGAATATAAAGTAAAGTGTTTACCCTTGAAGATCCCTTGAAGAACAAAGGTTCCAGCCACTCTCTAGTGATCGAAACTAGTCCAAAACCAACACAAACAACCTTCTAAGTCTCTCAATCTCGAGCTAAGGTGTAAAGGTGTGTGTAATGGTGCAAAAATGAGGTAAAACTACACTTTTTGGCCTAAAATCACACACACAAGAGGAGAGAGATGGAGATATAGATATATGGCAGAGATATATGTATATGAACTACGGTTTTGTCTCCAAAAACTCTAACCTTGAGCCAAGAGGAAGAGCTCTCCTCTTATAGGCAAGGAAAACTTAGCAACTAAGCAAACCAAGGGCTCATCCCTCCATACACGTGTATGGAGGGGAGCAAAACACTTTACAGCTGTGAGAAAATATCTGATAAAGCAAGTGTACAGTGCTCGGCCGGCAAAGAGTACCATTTTAGAAAAACACAGTGCCGGTCGGCACAATAAAGTGCCGATAGAAGCTTCAGCCAGCCGGTGGCCTCTAGCCCCAGCCGGTGGTGTGTAAGGATGCCTCATAAGGCATTTCCTCCCCTCCCAAGGCAAAACACAAGCGTTTGGTGCAAAACCAAACACAAACGGTCGAGTTCGGAGGTCCTGAGGCAAGGCGCGCGCAGTCGAGAACTCCGGGAACTCCAAACGAACACAAACATAGATAATCACCGAGTGTTCCAACGGTGACGTCCAACTCTTGAGGACGGTCAAAAATGGGGTGTCTACACATGCCCATTTAAAAAGTCACCATGTTCAACCATAGTTTGAAATCTCAACAATTCTGAAATTTACAATTTTATTCAATGGGACGGAAAATACGACTCAGGTAATCCCTAGGTTGATGTCTGCAAGTAGGCTTAACAAGCACTACCAAAAACACCACTTTACCAGTTGCTAACTGTAACGGCGCCCGCGAGGGACCTCGCGCTACAGTTCGGACTCCCTTTTTTGTTTGTTGCGGTTCGTAATCTGAACCAAAGAATCCAACTCTGGCAAATCGTTTTGAGAAAAAACAGATTTTTAAAAGAAGTGCCAAACATGGACTGCTTTGCCAGATATAGAGTCGCCACCTAAATATTTTTTAAAATGGGAAATTTAGGAAACCCTGACTCGGTGCCGAAGGCCACATGTCCGTCATCACCAAAGTTGTCTTGGCTCGGGAGCTTGGGTACGATCGGGGAAGGTCAGCTATGAGCACCTCCTTTCGCCCGGTCCGAGGACCGGCCTCTACTAACCATGATATCCGATTTTGAAAACGTTATGTGTTCTTGTTCCAATTATTAGCCTAGAATTACTATGTTGTGCGCGCAGCAAACAAGTATAGACTAGATTGCCTAATTTGGAAACAAGCATTGCATATCCGTTTGTTTTGAAAGTGCTTTGGAATTTGCTACTCGCAAGTAGGCTAAAACACGGATTTCAACGAGTTTTTCCAACTCAAGCAATCCAACCTCCACCCACAGGCATTCAAACAGTTTATCTCATATAAGCACTTAGCCGCATGGTAAGCATACTGTCATGTTAACATTCACACGCATGCGAGATGCTAAAGCATAAATACTCACATTGTACTCCATGCCAAAACAATAAACTAGTTAGCAAACATGCATGCCCTAGTTCATGTTAAAGTGACTAATGCATCGCATGCAGAATGTGATTAGGATAGGCTCGGCTAACCCTAAAATGGCATGTGAAATGCAATCATTCGGTGCACATATTCAAGTTAGATTTGAAGTACAAATGCAATTAGCATGATGTACCGAGCCTGGTGTATGTCAACAAATGCATGGATGCACGCATGCATAGTATAAGGTATGCTAAAATAAACATGCCCTAATACTAACCATCGTAAGCGGGTAAATAAAAGGGAAGAAAGAAGCGGGGGTTGGAAGACATGCACACCACTCACCCACACTTATTACAGATTTGCCCTCGCCCGGAGGGACCAAAAGAATATACAAATTAACTAACTACGCAAGCTAATTAATATTACAGATCAATTAAATTAACTAAACAAATTAATCTAATTAAAACAGTAAACCCCTCGGGAATCGGGTCAGATGCAGCGCATGCTCGGGATTTACTCGGAATCGCACTACCATGCATAGTCTGCCTCTGTTTTCCCTGCTTTGCTCCTCTGAAAACTACCAAAGTCTCAGAAATGCCTCTCAGGACACTGGGGGATACCAACGACTGAGTAGAATTACCACCGGCAGTGAATAGTGGTTACCGGCACAAAATGAATCCATCGGCTGATGACTTACTGCCGGCCGGCACCAAATGTTGCCGGTCGGCAAACAATGCCTGCAGAACCTGCAAGTCAAAGCAGCAGAGGGCAAAACTTGCATGGCAATACAATTCAAACAATGTATGCACCAATCATGCCCCCTATCATGTTTGCGACTCAAAGGGGTATGTGCCTCGATTCTCGGGCCACCAATCACGCATTTCCATGCATGATGGCCTAAAGAATCAAGTGTGCACTTTCATGTCAAATGAAATGCAAACCAAGCAAACAAACTAAGGCCCAATTCCTATCACCAAGTCAAGGAACAAGGCATGCATGCAAGATGCAATGCAACCTAGGCATGTAAGCTAAGGATGCAACATGGCATGGCAAGACACTTATGCAAGTATACAAGAAAACATGAGGTACGCATGCAACCAAGCAAATGATGGTCTTAAACATGAATTGGGCAGCTCTAAATAGGCCTAAAACAGTGGCCAAAATGCCCAAAAATGAAGGCTAAACACACATACACATGTGCACATATTGTGGTCCAACACTTAAGCATTAAACTAGCAACTTCAAAACACATTCAAAAGAGGCCTAACATGGACAATTAGTATGCAATATTAGCTCTGAAAATCATGTCAAAATGTGGTGCCAAACCAACTCAAATGAGACAAGCATAAGCATGCAAGCATGGTCCATGTACTTAAGGCAAGTCATGAAGGCTTTGAAGCACACTTAGCGTAACAAACATGGCATGCACTAAACAACTAAAAACAGATTTTTAGCATGTTAAAACAAGGCCAAAGGACCACTTAGATGGCATCTAAGTGGCTCAAATATGAAGGCATGCATGAGTGCTCTTTCAAGAAGCATATAACGCATGCTCAAGAGGCAACGAAGAGGCAACCAAGGCAAGCATACAAGCATGTCTTAGGGACTGAAATAACATGTAGGGTGGTTCCAAACCATCAAAATGATGCAAGCAACACATGCTACACATTCACATACTTGAAGCGTACAAGCCACAATACAAAGGAGCTATACTAAGCATGCCAAGATCGACCCAAGCAACTATGGACAGACCTAAAACATGGCACAATAAGCACAAAACGTTCACAAGGCTAAGCCTAAAACATGCTAGAACAAAGGCTAACAACCTAAGGCATATTAAGGCAATAACAAGGCATTACATGGTAGGTATGCTAAGCATGCATGGTGTACCAAAACCAACTTAATGCAAAGTTATATCATGGCAATATAAGCATAAAATACAGCCATGGCATGATCAACGAGAGCCTAAGCTAGATGCTCCCTCAAGAGGCCAAAAGGGTCCCTTTCAAGGACAACAAGGAGAGGGGGTGGCCCCCTCCTTCTTGAGACTTCAGGGCACCATCTTCACCACTGAAATCCCTCAAGATTTCAGTGGTGAAGAGGCCCAAACACCGAAGTCTCGAAACTTGCACAAAATAGCACAAAAATAGGGCCTTTCAAGGCCTAAGGGTGGTCAAACACACCCAAACCACAAAACACTCTTAACAAAAAATCAAGAGGGCCTAAAAATAGAACTTTTTTATGTTATACACTAAACACAAAAACAGCTCTAAGATAGGTAGAAATAGGATGCAAAAATGGGGTAAAAAGGACTTGTTTCTTACCCTTGAAGCCTTTCTTCAACAATGGTAATCTTGTTGCCTCCTCAAGCTTCAATCCAGTCAAAAATAGCAAGAACAAGTCCTTAGAACCTCAGTAGCCAAAGGAAGGTGAAGCACTAGGTGTTTGTGTGCAATAATATGGACTAAAACACCTAGAACCTAAAGAGAGAAAAAGAGATATAGGAGATATGTATCAACCCTAACCCTAAAACCAGAGCTTCTCTCTGTGTTTTTCTCTCCAAAATTCTCTGACCTCTATGCCAAGAGAAGAGACCCTTCTCTTATAAGCAACCAACTTGTAAAGCTTATACAACAAGCTTACAAGAAGGGCATCCCTCCATACACGTGTATGAAGGGGAACCAAATGCCAAACTGCTATCCTAAAATATCTGCAAAAGCAGATGAACAGTGGTCGGCCGCTCAAAAATGTCATTTTGACAAAAATGACTGCCGGCCGGCAACAAATAGTGCCGACCGCAACATACATTGCCGGTGGCAACAAAAACCAGCCGGTGGCCTCTAGCCACTGCCGGTGGTGTGTGGGGATGCCTCACAAGGCATTCCCTGCCCCTCCAAGGCAAAACACAAGTGTTTGGTGCAAAACCAGACACAAAACAATCGAGTTCGGAGATCCTGAGGCAGGGCGCGTAGCCGAGACCTCCGGGAACTCCAAACGAACACAAACATGGATAATCACCGAGTGTTCAAACGGTGACGTCCAAGTCTTGAGGACGGTCAAAAATGGGGTGTCTACAGTTGCCCCTCTTTGACAGAACTCGAAAGTCATAACAATGACGGGAGTGAATGTCAAAGCCCAGAGACGACCCATTTTTGACAAGGCCGAAGACTTGGACAAACATGCAAGACAAATAAGGTATGCGCCCGAAGGCAGGGGCAAAATGCAACTGAAAATGCAAGAAGCCGAGAATAACTTATGATCATGCAAAGAAAGCTGTAACGAAGCACGCATGCTACAGTTTTAAGCTAGCATACACCAGACTACACTACAATGCAGAAAGGATGTAAGAAAATTATGCAATTCTCGATACGTCTCACGCGGAGGATACAATACCTGTCCGGTTTGTCCGGTTGCACCGGCTTCAAATGAGCCGTACATACAATATCGTGCCTGTAAAGAAAACAAACTTAACAGGTACAATGTTGTTAGCAACCTGTATGACAATGCAAAAATGAATGCAAAATAATATGCAATATATACAAAACTACGTATAAACAATGCAAATGATATGCAATGCAATCGAATCATGATTCAATCATGAGCGGTTCGAAACCACACAAATGTCAAATAGATTGATGGAAGTAACAAGTCCGTCTACCATAGAAAAGGTGCCGCAACCCTCAAACCAACATACCAGCGTGGAATAGGCGCGCACACATGCAGAACTATGAGTAATGTAGACGGACACAAGAACGAGTATTGGGTGGAATGACATAAGTGGGGTGACGACCCGCTAGGGAAAGAATAATGATCCTAACACCAGATGCAACAATTACACTACAATGTAATATCTACAATGGATATGGCGTGCAGCCAAAACCGTATCTTGCCTAGGAAAGGCATGTACGCATACAAGCCATGTCTAACACAGAAAAGGTGCCGCAACCCTCAAACCAACATACCAACGTGGAATAGGCGCGTACACATGCAGAACTGTGTTTTGACGTGAAAAGTAAGGGCACATACCAGACCAGGCTCAACAAGGAAAGGTGCAAGCCATAGACGGAAGTGATGCAATGGGTGCATGCAACTACAATGCAATGGAGATGGATACAATGGATATGCCACGCGGGCCAAACCAAATTTTGCCTAGGAAAGGCATGTACACGTACAAGCCATGTCTAGCACAGAAAAGGTGCCGCAACCCTCAAACCAACATACCAACGTGGAATAGGCGCGTACACATGCAGAACTGTGTTTTGACGTGAAAAGTAAGGGCACATACCAGACCAAGCTCAACAAGGAAAGGTGCAAGCCATAGATGGATGTAATGCAATGGATGCATGCAAGCTACAATGCAATATCTACAAATATGCAATGGAATGTAAATGCAATATCTACAGTGGAAATGCATGACAATGCGCTATATTATAGTGAAATGCATGACATATGCAGTATCTACAATGTAATGACATATGCAATATTTATAATGAAATGCATGACATATGCAGTATTTACAATGCGATGCATGACAATGCAGTATTTACAATGCAATGCATGACAATGCATCAAAGGTTTCGCACCCTCCAAGGATTTAAGGTCTCCTAGACCGTGCGTGGGAAAAGTGCATGATGATGCAAAATGTGCGTGTTACAACGCGTGCAGTCATGCAAAACGATGCAAGTGATGATGTGTACTACACCACATGCGGTCATGCATAACAATAAAGGTTTTGCACCTTCGAAGGATTTAAGGTCTCCTAGACCGTGCGTGTTTAAGGTCTCGCCAGACCAAGGATTTAAGGTCTCCCAGACCGTGGTGAAGTGATGCACAATGCAAGTGAGACACGCATGCCAATGGAAATGAGGCACGCATGCCAATGGAAATGTGACACGCATGCCAATGGAAATGAGGCACACATGCCAATGCAGATGAGGCACACGTGCCAAAAATGAGGATGAGGCACACGTGCCAATGGGAATGGGGCGCACGTGCCAATGCGAATGAGGCACACGTGCCAAAAATGAGGATGAGGCACACGTGCCAATGGGAATGGGGCACACGTGCCAATGGAAATGAGGCACACGTGCTAATGGGAATGGGGCACACGTGCCAATGGAAATGAGGCACACGTGCCAATGGGAATGGGGCACACGTGCCAATGGAAATGAGGCACAAATGCCAATGGGAATGGGGCACACGTGCCAATGGAAATGAGAAACGATGCAAGTGTGACACGCATGCCACACGGAATGTGAAATGTAAATGAGACACGCATGCCTCATAAGATGCAAAATAATACAAATGAAACACGCATGCCTCATAAGATGCAAAAATGATACCAATGAGACACGCATGCCTCATAGGAATGGAAAATGATACGAGTGTGACACGCATGCCACACGGAATGTAAAATGTAAGTGAGACACGCATGCCTCACGGAATGTGAGATGTAAGTGAGACACGCATGCCTCATGGAAATTGAGGCACGCATGCCACAAGGCCTGAACTGAAATGTAGATCGAAAGATGCATGACAATGCGAATGAACTAAAGTGCGTGACAACGCACGTCTCTTGAAATGCATGACAATGCTCGTAATAAAATGCATGACAATGCATGAGGGGTGTGCATGACAGTGCGATGCGACGCGCCGGAAAGTATGATGGAAGCATGCAACGCACACGGGGCAACTTTTGAGTCTTGTAAAAAGCAAAAGGATACAAAAGGATACAATCATTGCATGAATTTGAGTGCTATGCACAGAAGACGCGGTCCGAGGTCAAAACGAAGGCCGGTTGAGCGTCGGAGATACACTTTCTTGCACTTTCTCGAGCTATGAAGACCCAAACCCACTCATATGGCCTAAACAAGGTTGTGGGAACACCACCAGCCGGAAGGGGGGGCCACCGGCTGTCCACCGGCTACAAAATAATTCCATCGACACAATATTCTGCCGACTAGCACAAAATGTTGCCGACTGGCAAAAAGTTCCTGGATCGGGGCAGATTCGACATTTCACCATGGGTGTTTTAAAATAGGGTTCCAAACCCTATTCTTTTCACTATCCTTCGCCGAAAACGACCTCTTTCTCTCTCTAGAGTCTCTTTTCTTCCTCATTTCCTTGTTTTCTTCGCGTTCTAAGCCCGTTTTGTCGTTCGATTCGCGTATACCTTCGCGTTTCGAACATTTTCAACTGAACAAATCTTTGTTTCGGTGCCTTTTTTTCCATTCCACCTTTTTGGGGTTTGTTCCCCTCACTTTCCTCTCCATTTCCGTGCCTTTTCACATCCCGACCTTTCCGGCCATTTTCCACCCTCCCGGGAGTTGACTTTTCGGTTGACTCTTCGTATTCTGACCCGATTTTCATTCTCCGACCATTTTCTCATCTCTCTTGACATGGCGGACGACATTCCACGCGGTGTGCAGACGCGCCCGTGGGCCTCGCTCTACAGTTCGGACTCCCTTTTGTTTGTTGCGGTTCTAAATCTGAACCAAAGAGTTCAAATCCGGCAAATCGTTTGAGAAAACAGATTTTTGAAAAAGTAGTGCCAAACATGGATCGCTTTGCGGTCTGAGTCGCCACCTAAATATTTTAAAGCGGAAATTTAGGAAACCACGACTCGGTCAGAAATACATGTCCGTCATCACCAAAGTGGTCTTGGCTCGGGAGCTTGGGTACGATCGGGGAAGGTCAGCTATGAGCACCCCCTTTCGCCCGGTCCGAAGACCAGCCTCTACTAACCATGATATCCGATTTTGAAAACGTTAAGTGTTCTTATTCCAATTATTAGCCTAGAATTACTATGTTACGCGTGCAGCAAACAAGTATAGACTAGATTGCCTAATTTGGAAACAAACATTGCATATCCGTTTGTTTTGAAAAAGTTTTGGAATTTGCTACTCGCAAGTAGGCTAAAACACGGATTTCAACGAGTTTTTCCAACTCAGGCAATCCAACCTCCACCCACAGGCATTCAAACAGTTCATCTCACGTAAGCATTTAGCCGCATGGTAAGCATACTGTCATGCTAACATACACACGCATGCGATATGCTAAAGCGTAAATACTTACATCGTACTCCGTGCCAAAACAATAAACTGGTTAGCAAACATGCGTGCCCTAGTTCATGTTAGAGTGTCTAATGCATCGCATACAACGTGTGATTAGGATAGGCTCGGCTAACCCCAAAGATGGCATGTGAAATGCACTTTATTCGATGCACGTATTCAAATTGGAATTGAAAATACAATGCAGTTTGTATGATGTACCGAGCCCGATGCATGTAAACAAATGCATGAATGCACGCATGCATAGCATAAGGTATGCTAAAATAAACGTGCCCTAATCTACCATCATAAGCAGGTAAATAAAAGGGTAGAAAGAAATGGGGATTGGAAGACATACACCCACTCACCCACACTTATTACAATTACACCCTCACACGGAGGGACCGAATAAATATGACAGTCCAAATAATAAATAAATTAATTATTACAGAAATTTCTATTTATCAAATTAAAAACATATGTAAAAAGAAGGGGCTTGATACGCCGAGATGTCGCGAATGATGCTTGCTCGATCCGACTTGCCCGGAAAACCCGGGCCATGACACTTTGTTTATACATTTCTCTTGCCGCCTCTCAAAAATTCCCAAAGTCCCAGAATACCTTCTATATGAACTGCAGTACCCCACCGGCTGGAGGAAGTGACCACCGGCTGCTTAAATTGGCCACCGGCTTCTTGTAGAGTTTATTGGCACAAAAAGTGTGCCGGCCGGCACATTGTCTTGCCCGGTCGGCGAAAGTTCTGCGAGAGGACGGTTTGTGATGGCAAACCCGGCATGCATGGCATGGATTTTGAGCCTATGTAAGCATGGCCAATACCTCCTATCATGCTTGGGGACTCAAGGAGACATGACTCTTGGTTCTTGGGCCATCAATTATGCATCTTGATGCATGATGGCCTAAGGAACCAAGGTTGCATTTTAATGGTAATGCATGCAAACAAACAAATGAAATCCAAGGCCTTATCATGTGTTAGTCAAAGGTCTTGGTGACCAAGAATTGAGACGAGTTGCACCACTTGAAGTGTGAACTCTTCTCAACCCTATGCTTGGCTTGACGATCCCCAAGCCAAGCCATGGAATGCATGTATGCAACATAGCTCAAATGATGCAACAATGGGACTAAGATGCAAGGCATACCAAGTGTCATGCAACTATCACAATAGGCATGCAAAATGCTAGAGCATGCAAGGTATAAGTGGCATGCAAACATTGGCCAATCAAGCAATGGAACCAACCTACTACAACACTCGATGAACCAAGTATGCATCAAGCGTATAATGATCATACAATGGTGGCCTTAACTTTAATGGGGCAGCCCTCAAACCACCCCAAAACAGTGGCAAAACAAGCCCTAAATGATGACCAAAATACTACACAAACATGCAAGTTCATGGGCCCAAACCTAAGGCACCAAAAAGAGCATTTTACTACCACTTACACAACCACTCATGGCATGAATCTAACAACCAAAAATAGATTTTTAGTATGCAAAATGACACCCAAATCCCCTCACATGGCACCCCCAAAATGCATTAATCATGGGAGCATACACAAGGCCTATTCTTAGGCATAAAAGGACACACCTTTAAAGCATGAAAGAGATGACAAGTACAAACATATGAGCATGGATTAGGGTCTGAAATAGCATGTCAAATGATCCCAAATCATCTAAATAGACTATCCAATGCATGTACATGGATCACCTACCTAAGGCTTACAAGCCATCATGCAAAACAACCATGTCAAGCATGCTAAATATGACAAAAACAGTGGCCCACAGCCCTTATACATGGCAAAATGATATTAGTATCTCCATGAAACTAAGCTAAAACATGCAAGGAAACATGGCCTCAAAGCATGGCATATTTCTAGGCATAAGAGAGCATTTCAAAGGAAACATAAGAGGCATGTTAAGGACCATAAAACCAACCCAAAACAGAGGCATAACATGTCATATGAACCACAAATATGCTCTTAAATGAAGCCAAAACCAACCATGCATACATGCTATTATTTGAGTCCAAAACAAAGGCAAACAAGGGGCCAAGGGGAGAGGGGTGTCCCTCCCCTATCTGAGAAGATCAAAAACACCAAGTACAGAAGGCCTCAAGAAAAGGCTCCAAAATGGCCAAAACAAGGCCTAAGAGGGTGAGACTCTACCCAAACCACAAAACAACCTTGATGAATGTTCTTAAGCAAAGAAAAACAAGTCTTTTTTATGTTAAACACAAATCCAAAAACACAAAGCAAGAGGGGTAGAAAGCTAGTGCAAGAATGGGGAAACTAAAGTAACAAGCTCACCCTTGAAGATCCTTTGAAGAACAGGTGGAGCAGCCACTCTCTAGTGATCAAAGTCAGTCCAAAATCACAACAATCAACCTCCCAAGTCTCTCAATCTCGAGCTAAGGTGTAATAGTGTGTGTAGTGGTGCAAAAATGAAGTAAAACTACACTTTTAGGCCCAAAAACACACACACAAGAGAAGATAGAGGGAAAATATAGAGAGAGAGTGTGTAAGCTCTGGTTTTTGATCTCTCAAATGGCCAACCCCTCAACCAAGAAGACAAGGCCTCCTCTTATAGAGGAGGCAATCTTGTAAGCTTAGTAACTAAGCAAACAAGGGGCTCATCCCTCCATACACGTGTATAGAGGGGGAGAAAGCGTCATACAGCTGTTTAAAAAATATCTCCAAAACAGCTGTAAAGTGATCGGCAGGGCAAAATGGTCATTTTGCCAAAAAAGTGCCGACCGGCACAAAATAGTGCCGATGGAAACTCCAACCAGCCGGTGGCCTCTAGCAACAGCCGGTGGTGTGTGGGGATGCTTCACAAGGCATTCCCTGCCTCTCCAAGGCAAAGCACAAGTGTTTGATGCAAAACCAGACACAAACGGTCAAGTTCGGAGGTCCTGAGGCAAGGCGCGTAGCCGAGGACTCCGGGAACTCCAAACGAACACGAATCATTGATCATCACCGAGTGTTCGAGCGGTGACGTCCAAGTCTTGAGGACGGTCAAAAATGGGGTGTCTACAGTTGCCCCTCTTTGACAAAACTCGAAAGTCATAAAAATGACGGGAGTGAATGTCAAAGCCCAGAGACGACCCATTTTTGACAAGGCTGAAGACTTGGACAAACATGCAAGACAAAACAAGGTATGCGCCCGAAGGCAGGGGCAAAATGCAAGACGATGCAAGAAGCCGAGCATAACTTATGATCATGCAAAGGAAGCTATAATGAAGCACACATGCGACAGTTATAAGCTAGCATATGCCAATCTACACTACAATGCAGAAAGGATGTAAGAGAATTATGCAATTCTCTGTGCGTCTCACTCGGAGGATACAATACCTGTGCGGCTCGTCCAGTTGCACCGGCCTCAAATGAGCCGTACATACAATATCGTGCCTGCAAAGAAAGCAAGCTTAACAGGTACAATATTGTCAGCAAAATGCATGACAAGGCGGTCGAAAGCGCGTGACAATGCATGCAATGTGTACAGCAAGATAGTAGGATTGAACACATGTGAGTAAAGCAATGCACACGTGCACGCAATGTGTATATAAAGCAACTTGAACACATATCAGTAAAGCAATGCACGCATACAATGCAATGTGTATATAGAGGAACTTGAACACATATCAGTAAAGCAAAGCACGCATACAATGCAATGTGTATAAAAAGGAACTTGAACACATATCAGTAAAGCAAAGCACGCATACAATGCAATGTGTATAAAAAGGAACTTGAACACATATCAGTAAAGCAAAGCACGCATACAATGCAATGTGTATAAAAAGGGAACTTGAACACATATCAGTAAAGCAAAGCACGCATACCATGCAATGTGTATAAAAGGGAATTTGAACACATATCAGTAAAGCAAAGCACGCATACAATGCAATGTGTATAAAAAGGGAACTTGAACACATATCAGTAAAGCAAAGCACGCATACCATGCAATGTGTATAAAAAGGAAACTTGAACACATATCAGTAAAGCAAAGCACGCATACAATGCAATGTGTATAAAAAGGAACTTGAACACATATCAATAAAGCAAAGCACGCATACCATGCAATGTGTATAAAAAGGGAACTTGAACACATATCAGTAAAGCAAAGCACGCATACCATGTAATGTGTATAAAAGGGAATTTGAACACATATCAGTAAAGCAATGCACGCATACAATGTAATGTGTATAAAAGGGAATTTGAACACATATCAGTAAAGCAATGCACGCATACAATGCAATGTGTATATAGAGAAACTTGAACACATATCAGTAAAGCAAAGCACGCATACAATGCAATGTGTCTATAAAAGGGACTTGAAATTGAACATGGTAAAACATGATGTTGAGATGCAACGTATTGCAACACAGTATAATTGAAATGATTTAAAGAATTCACAAGATATGAAAGGATACGGGAAGGGACATCCTTCGCATGTCCCGAGCATTGCTCACGAAAGTTGTGGTACGAGGTCAACTCGAAGCTCCATTTATGTTCTGAATGCGCAATTTCTTGGACTGCCTTGAGTGATAAGGGTGCCAAATCACACGATTGACCCGAACAAGGGCGCAAAAGGTACGATGATCGAAAAGGGGGAGGTTACCGACGTCAAACCTAGCACTCTGCTACCCTGCTATTCTTCTGCTTTACTTTTCTTTTTACTAGGAGTTTAAGCACATTGCACTGCCTCGGGCAGGTTTTATTTCTCAAAAGCGTGTGTTGTTTGTAAAACATATGATGGAAATGAAACAGCTATTTGTTCAAAAGGTGTTATATTTGCGTGTTCTATGCATCGCATCGCAAGGCATCACACAACAATGTGACTGAAATTGAAACTGCGTTTTGAAAACAAAGCAACGCATCGTAATAATCAGGTAGTAAGCCAATTACAACTCGATAAGCAGAACAGGGGGACTCAGCAAAATAGCCAAATGCGAGTACACCTTGATAAACATTACAAAGACTTAAAGAGGGTGAAATACAACTCGATAAGCAAATATGCAACAACTCGATAAGCAAATGGGCGCGCCCTCGTAAGAATTGATCACTGGAGGGTATTGGAAGTGGTGGGATTTTCCAAATTCCTAGCATAAACAGCTCAGAGGACAAGGAAGAGAACCACCGGCCGAGCGGAAAGGCTACCGGCCTTGAGGAATGGCCATCGGCCGAAAATATGATCCACCGGCCAAAACATATGGCCGGTCGGCACTAAAATGTCAGCACCAGCAGAATGTTGACATCTGTCCTCCACTCAACCTTATCTTCTTCAAAAGGGTCTCAACTTCGTGGTTCTCTTCATTTCCATACTGATTTGCTCCAAATGGAAGAATTTCTTGCCCAAAATCTCGTAACTTGGATTAACAACTTGGATGGCTCGGAAAAGCTAAATTTTCGGGCTTTCGGCATAAACGCACTATTCACTTTGCGCCGTACCCCGCTGCATTTTCCATTCCTCCGTGCCGCGGCAAGGTTCTGGAACCCGGTAACACATGTCTTTAGTTTTAGTGGGCAAGAGGTGTGTCCCACTTTTGAAGATTTCCAAGCTCTAATGGAATCTGGGCGCAATGAGGAGATCCTGCCCCAAGTTCGTTTTGGCCATGCTCAAGCCTTAGGACAAATGTGTGGGCTCTCAATGCCCGATGCTCGTTCTCTGATTTGTGACGAGACATTAGATGTTCCGAGCTTGGTTTGTCGTTTTTCCGAGACTGGTGATCGCGGCGACCATCATTGGCAAGGTTTTTGGCGACACGCCCTCTGTCTATGCCTACTTTCTCATTTTCTGTTCGTCTCTGGTTCCGGAGGGCCCAGTGTCCGGTTGATTGAAGTTGCCCAAGGCTTGAAGGAGGGCAAAAGCTGCATTGCCATGGTCCTGGCTGAGACATTGCTGGGCTTAGACGCCTTTTATCCTCGAGAGACGATCAGATTAGCAGGGAGTCCGCTATTACTGCAGGTAATGTTTCCCACCTTATCTCACATTTTATGTTTGCTCACATCACTCGGCCCTCAGGCTCGGTTTTTCTCACAAAACCCTTTCTCACTTTTTCTCTCATCGTACTTCTCTCTATTCTTTATTCTCTCATTTTTTTTTTTTATCCCTCCCCAGGTGTGGTTGATGGATAAACTGAAGGTTGTGGATTCTTGCCCAGCATATTCAGCTCATGGCTACTTCTTCAGACAACGCCTAGTTGACGCCCTTGATGAGGGTTGGTGGTTTGAATGGATGTGTAGTTTGTCCGCGGACCGCATTGCTTGGCGGTGCCCTTGGCTCAATCTCCCAATGATGAGTTACAGCATGACTCGTCAACCCGAGATCCAATTGATTGGTTTGACTCACTGTGTCTTCTACTTTCCATTCCGTATTCTGCGCCAGTTTGGTCATGATCAGACTTGCCCGCCGTAAGGGATAGAGTATCCGGCTACATTCCCGATTCGAGGCGCACAGCTGGCCCGGTATGCCACAGCATGGAGGATGAGAGAACTCCTGGCCCCCGCTCCCGCTTTCAGTTGCACTTTGTCTGATGAGTGCTTGGATTGGCTTAATGAAGAGGCACAGGAGGGGCCCACTTTGGCATCAGAGGCTTCGACCCGATTCGGGAGGCGCAGGGACATTTGACTTGACCATGCCCCAGATTTATTGCTTTATTAGTACTTTCAAGTTTTCTTTATGAATGTAATAAAAAGCAACTTCAATTGTATGCAAGAGCAAGAGAAATCTATTTGAAATCAATGAAATTGAAAGTTGTGGTGCTGAAAATTTTCCGTTTTGGTCCAGAAATGGTCTTAGTTGTAAAAAGATTTATTTGAACAAAGTCATCTTTATTAAAACTTTTCAAAACTATTTTCGATATGGATCAGAACTGGACACGCCTGAGATCTGTCGTTGAGATGTACAAACCCGGATCCTAGCAACTGGAAAGTTGCCCCTTGTCTGAATGGTACCGCGGCACTTGTATGGCAACGGAAAGTTGCCCCTAGTCTGTATAGCACTGTTCCGGAGATTGCGACAAATGCTGATGGACAAAGATGACCGAGATGATCAAATGGACAAAGTTGATCGGGGAAGAATTTATGGCTGAACTTCAGGATGAAGCTGCCTACGTATCCTAAAGATGGGAATCAAGCCTTACGTAGTTCAGGCTTGGGTTCACTCGAGTATTTTCACTCTCCTTTTGCGCTCTAACTTTTGCCAAGGCCGTCCTTTGCGGGTTTTCAACCTTGCGAGCTCAGTTTTTATATTTTCTAATTTTTTTGTGCTTTGAATTTTGCCTAGGTCGCCCTTTCGGGTTTTCGGCCTAGCGAGCCTCTCAAGGGTAATATTTCTTCAACTTGTCCATGTTGATCGGTTGGGAGAACTCTAGGCCATCTAGGTCCATCAGAACCACAGCTCCACCTGACCAGATAGACTTAATGATATAGGGACCCGTCCAATTAGGTCTGAACTTGCCCCTTGGGTCGTGGATGGGAGCTCGGTTATCTTTGAGCACCAAATCTCCTTCCTTCAAATTCCTAGACTTAACTTTCTTGTTAAAAGCCCGGGCGATTCTACGTTGATATCCTTGGATATGGTACAGTGCTTTTAATCTCCTCTCATCGAAGAGCATGAGTTCCTCGAATCTGCTTTGCTGCCAATCTGCCTCGGCTATCTGACACTCGACCAATACTCGTAGAGACGGAACCTCAATCTCTATAGGTAGAACGGCCTCCATCCCATATACCAAGGAATACGGAGTCGCGCCGGTAGAAGTTCTAATTGAAGTTCGGTAGCCCCACAGAGCAAACGGCAACTTATCTGGCCAGTCCCGATAGGTTTCCACCATCTTCTGCAGTATGTGTTTGATGTTTTTGTTGGCGGCCTCAACTGCTCCGTTGGTCTGCGGCCGATACGTGGATGACTTATGAAAAACCATATTGTACTTCTCCAACAAATCAATCACCCCCTTCTTGAAGTGAGAACCATTGTCCGAAACGATCTCATTCGGGACCCCATAACGGCAGATAATGTTGTTTTTAATAAACTTTGCGACTTGCGAAGCCTTCAACACAGCATAAGATTGGGCCTCGACCCACTTCGTAAAATAATCTATTGCTACCAAGATAAACTCATGCCCATTCGACCCATTCGGGGTAACAACTCCAATCACGTCGATCCCCCAAACTCAGAACGGCCATGGTGATGTCATGTTGTATAACTTTGATGGCGGGATGTTCATGCGGTTTGCGTGAATCTGGCATTTGTGGCATCGCCGAACAAAGCCGATACAATCTTCCTCCATGGTAGACCAGTAGTAGCCTTGTCTGAGCATCTTTCGTGCTAGCATCACCCCATTCATATGTGCCCCACATTCTCCTCCATGGATGGCCTCCATCGGTAACCGACTCTTGGCTTCTACACACACTTGTGCATTCCCAGATGACCTCTTTGTACAACTTCCCCGCAGATGATAAACCGAATGACCATTCTTCTGATTGCCCTCTTGTCCTTGGCATTTGCCCCTGGTGGATATGCCTCCTTTTCCAAGAAGTTCCATATGTCGTAATACCAAGGGTTGTTATCTTGCACTTCATCTATGGCAGAGATTGACTCGTGGCGGTGCAAATTACGGTCAATAATATTTGGGCCTTGTCCGGACCCCAGATGGGATGTCTATCATGGAAGATAGAGTTGCTAGCGAATCTGCAAACCTGTTGTTCTCTCTTACTAGGTGAGTGAAATTTAGCTTTTCGAACCGAGGAATTAACAAATCCAAGGTCTGGTGGTAAATTATCATCTTCTCCTCCTTGACTTTCCAGTCTCTTTTCGCTTGAGACACAACTAGGTTCGAATCCCCAACAACGTCCAATCGTCTTGCCCCCAATTCTGGGGCAGCTTCTAAACCGGCAATACATGCCTCATATTCTGCCTCATTGTTTGAGACTTTGAACCGGAGCTTGAATGCTAAAGGGATACGGGAATCGTCAGGTGCTATCAGCAACACTCCTATCCCATACCCGTATTGATTTGACGCTCCGTCAAAGTACATCGTCCAAGTTTCATCTTCGATGTGCAGAATAGCTTCATCTGGGAATAGGTACTCAACCGCTTCATCCCCTTCAACCGGGTGGTCGGCAAGGAACTCTGCCACCGCTCTCCCTTTTACAGACTTGCGCGTCACATACTTGAGATCAAATTCGGAGAGCAACAGCAGCCAACGAGCTAGCCTACCCGTAAGTGCTGGTTTCTCGAAAAGATATTTGATGGGATCAAGTCGTGAAACCAACATTACAGAGTGAGCTAACAGGTAGTGCCGCAGCTTCCTAGTAGCCCATACCAAGGCCAAACAAGCCTTCTCCGGTGAGTGTAGCGTCTCGTAATCTAGCATCTTCTTGCTCGAGATAGTAGATGGCCCTTTCACTTTATCTTCCGACTCTTGTGCGAGCATCTGACCCATCGTAGTCTCGATTCTTGATGATACAATATCAACGGCTTCCCCGGCTTTGGTGGTGACAACACGGGTGGATTCTGTAGATACTCTTTAATTTGTTCAAATGCAGCTTGGCATCGGCCGTCCCAATGGAACTTCTTTCCTTTCTTCAGAAGACCAAAAAGTGGTTCACAAGTTAAGGTTAGTTTTGAGATAAACCGCCTTATGAATTGCACTTTACCCAGAAAGCCTCGCATCTCCTTTTCAGTCATTGGTGGTGGCATTTCTAAGATGGCCTTGATTTTGGAAGGGTCGACTTTGATGCCCCTTTGTGTGATCAGAAATCCCAGCATTTTTTCCGCTGTAACACCAAACGTACATTTTTGAGGATTTAGCCGCAGCCTAAATTCCCTGATCCTTTGGAAGAACTTTTGCAAGGCGGTGTAGTGGCCCCCTCTTTCTTTGGACTTGACAATCATGTCGTCCACGTACACCTCAACCTCTTTATGGATCATGTCATATAATATTGTGGTTGCAGCCCGTTGATATGTAGCCCCAGCGTTCTTCAACCCAAACGGCATTACTCTGTAACAATATGTACCCCACGGGGTGGTAAAAGCAGTTTTCTCCCGGTCTTCGGGTGCCATTACTATCTGATTATAGCCTGAAAAGCCATCCATGAACGAGAGCAAAGCATGCCCTGCTGTAAAGTCTACCAACTCGTCGATATGTGGCAAGGGAAAGTCATCCTTCGGACTGGCCCTGTTCAAATCTCTGAAGTCCACACATACCCGGATTCTGCCATCCTTCTTCGGCACTGGAACAATATTGGCCAACCAAGTCGGGTATTCGGATACCAGCAGGAAGCCTGCATCAATTTGCTTGGTGACCTCTTCCTTGATCTTAATGGCCCAATCAGGGCGGATCCTCATGAGTTTCTGTTTGACAGGTCGGGCTTCGGGATCAAGAAGGATCCGGTGCTGTACAATCTCATGATCGATTCCAGGCATGTCTTCGTAGGACCACGCGAAAACATCTTTGAAATCTTTTAATAAAGCGACTAAGCGCTCGCGTTCCTCCGAAGACAACGTGGACCCGATCTGGACCCGGTAGTGGGTCCTTCTCGACTAATGTTCACGGTAGTGATTTCATCCATTAAGGGTTTAACAAACCTCTCCTACTCTTGTTCAATTAGTCGTTGCCAAACCGGAGGAATTTCGTCCTCGTCGTTTTCATCAAAATTTTGAAAGTCCTAATTTAAGCAATAAACCAAAGGCCAGTAAAAGTACTAAAACCACAGTCACCTCATTCTCATTAGATACTTCGAATCGTCCAACTCTTACATACAGACTCAAAAGAGAAAGAACAATACGACCTGGACAGGACTGTGGCATCAGGGTTATCACCCCCAGGAATACCGAACTCAGACTCAGGCAATTTGGAACTGATTAGACTCACAAGACTTCGGTGGAATCGATTAGGCTCACTACCACTGACCAGTCTTTGTGACAAAAATCCCTCCTCGTACTGCCAGGTGAGAGAGGGTGCGATGGATGCATCCGAAATAACTGGTGGTAGGCCCGCAGCCGCTTCATCTCCGATCATAAACACCGAAGAGTTATCTCCCAAGCACAACTGGTCGATCAAAGGATCTGAAAGTAGACATGCCAGCGCTACCCCCATTTCAAACTCTGTGTCCGTAGATTCCACTTCTTTGCTATGCTCAGCCTCAATCGCTGGTGCATGCGCTTTTCAACAACATCATCCCCCGATAACTGTAGGTCAAAGAAAATTTCGAACCCCGGCATGCGCTTCTTTTCTTCATTCAGCCACGGCTCAGGAAAACCACAGAATGGAAAGTCTTCCCCCTCCCGGACGAAGCGTCCGTTCAGGGTACCCTGGATGGGCCGATGCATCAATTCAAAAGGTTTCCCCATCTGTTTTGCTTTGGCTCTTCCTGCCATCTCTCTTCCTTTTCTTACCCAATCTTCCTTGGTGGGCAGATAACCCAAGCCGAATGTATAAGGGTTGTGCGGCACTTCGGCCAACGCTGCAATGCCCTTACGGCTGCTCTTTCCTAATCCCATCCCGGGGATGTATTGGAGCTTGTTCATGAGGTACACTGCTTGAGCACTGACGTATATTCCTTCGTTAGCGGCCATGATATTCTGTACAACCTGAGCCTCGGCCAAGGTAAAACCTGATATGAACACATCTTCCATGCCATGCTCGGTCTCTAGAACAGGCGTGGATACTTCCGGTGGTGGATGGATTGATGAATTCCCAAAGACGATGGCTACTCCCTTCCCGTAGGGGTATTTCACCATTTGATGCAAAGTAGATGACACTGCCTTCACTTGATGCAACCACGGCAGCCCCAAAAGCAAATTAAAGGTCGCGGGAACTTCTAGGACGTGGAAATCTATCTCATGTCGTCCCGGCCCAACCTTTGTCTGAACTTTAACTGTTCTCATCACTTCCTTACTCGTATTGTCGTACGCCCGGATGACCTGGGCTGTTGGTACAAAATCTGCAGTTTTTAAGCCAATTGCATACGCCGTCCTTGCTGGGCAGACGTTGATGGCAGACCCAGTATCGACAAGTACCACTGGTATCCACTTATCTCTACATTCCACGGAGATGTAGAGGAGTTTATTGTGATTTGCGCCCTCAGGCGGAAGTTCTTTAGCCGAAAAGGTCAACGTCGGGGAACCTTCTCCCGGGAAGACCAGTCCAACCAGCTGCTCTGGTGTAGTTTCTATGGAGAGTTTGGCCTTATCCATGGCTGTCAAAACAACTGCTGTGCACACTCATGAGGCCATGAGCAGTCCCCAAATGGAGATGTCTGCTTGTATCTTTTTCAGCTGCTTGAGAACAGCTTCTTCCTCAAGTTGCTTCTCATTTTGCTTCTCGGCTTCCCTATCCTTCCCTGAGACTTCTGGTTGATCCAAGTGTGGAGGTTTGAAATATCGCCCACTCCGTGTCATGTGGTCAACCTCTCCACGGTACCAGGTGTTATCGGGTTGGTTATTCCCCCAATCTTCATCCGTGTGGGCAAGACATAAGTCCTCATCTTCTCACCACATTCCATCAGCGGCCGACAGACACCTGTCCGGCTCTGGTATGATTGTTCTTACGCTTGCAGTATCTGCTATCCACATGCCCGCAGCGTTCTCAATTCCTGTGCACACGGCAGTTTCAACTTCTACATGGGCCTTTGCTTTCCTGATTCTTTCAGAATCTTCAAAACTTACTTGTTCTGACATGACTGACTGTTCAATCATCGCCGTACTCAAAATATTCCAATCTCGGGCGAAATTCTTGACACCGGCGCCCTCCGGCGATGTATTCTGCTCTTCGACCCTTCCGGCCATCGCTGATATTCTCATTCCTGCGGAACTGTGCTCTGCCTGAAATTCTCCTACCACATCGGGCTGATCGTCCAACCACCCGGTAACTTCCGCTGAATCCTCATAATTGAACCATGCAACTGCCGCGTCCTCTGGGTATTGGTCGCTGTAAAATTGGAGATTGGCCAGGTCCTCCCCTACAGTTGTTACATCATCTGTTCCCTGTCCCAGACTATCTCCTTGGATCATACACAACTCTCCCCCTGTTGGCAATTCTACTCCGGGCCCATCTTGAGCTTTTGATAAAATATAGTCACTTGGACTATACGTCTTCCTAGCGTAACTCCCAGATTCCGCAGACTCTGACTCGACAAATTGTTTCTCCTTCGGAATCTCCCTTCCCCTGTTCTTGGTGGTCACCACTACTGGCTCGGGTTGGGTCATGGAGATGTCCATCATGCACAAGTCGGTGCAATCGGGAAGAAACACCTCCGGTTTAGGCAGATGGGTAGGTGTGATATAGATACTAGGGTCGTAGGACACGGTCCCAGTATGGATGAAATTGAGTCTTTTGGGTGGTGGAGCTTGGTTATGTGCGGGGAGGGGATTTGTAGTAACATTGGGTTTCTCAGGAGGCAGAATCACCCCATTATCAATGAGATCTTGAATCTCATGACGTAACCGGAAGCACTGATCGGTGTCGTGACCGTGCTGTTGGTGAAATGCACAATATTTGGCCGGGTTATGGGTAGGAGGGAGTTTTTCTGGTAGGGGCCGCGGCTCCAGGGGCTTCAGGTGCCCTTTCTTGATCAAAACCCCCAGAGCTTTGGATAGGGGCATATAGAGTGGAGCGAAAGTTCTGGTGTTTCTGGGTGGGTATTTGGTTGTTTGCGGGTTGCTTCCGGACGCACCGGAAAATGGCGAGGCTGCCGTATTTCTTTGTGGGGGGTTAGTGGTGACCATGCTCACTTCGGAGGCTCTCGTAGCAGATGTGCCACTCGGGCCTGCATTAGTGTTGCGGTTGAAGGTCCTTCGGGGTTGCTCCCGATCATTATCAATCCAGCCTTGCTTCAAGGCATCTTCAATCTGCACCCCCATTTCATGTAGGTCAGAAAAAGTAGGAAAGGGGACTACTATCATCTTTTGCATCAACTTCGGCTGTAGATTGCGCACAATCATCCGAATCTGGTCTTTGTCCGTAGGCCTCAAGGTCATCATCGAAGCCTTGGCCCTCCATCTGGTTACAAACTCTGAGAAACTCTCCTTAGGCTCTTGCCTAGTTGTCTCGAGATCACGGGTCGTGATCTCAATCTGTGTGTTATATGAGTACTGCGCGATGAAGGCCTCAGCCATTTCGTCCCAATTTCTCTTGACGTCATCTTCTAGCTTGGCATACCATGAGGATGCCACACCTGACAGGGTCCGGCCAAATAAAGACAACTTCTGAAGCCTACTAAGGCCCATTGGCCTTAGGACATTCGAAAACAGTCTTAAGTGTACCATGGGGTCCCCGGACCCATCAAATCGATCAATATGAGGCATTTTGAATCTGTCGGGCAGTGTCACAGCTGCGTCAGTGTAACCATCTTCAATGTCGGGGATAGTCTTGACCCCTTGGGACCTCTTGAACAACTTTTCAAGCTTGCTCAACTTTAGTGCGGTGGGATCAGTCTCGAACTCAAAGGGAGAGTCCGGTAGGTTGGTGGGTGTTTTTGATAGCTGAGGTTGGATTTGAGGTAGGGTTGGAGGTGGGGGTGGTCCTGTGGGCGACTCAGTGTCGTCTGAACATTGGTTGTCTCCCGACATTAGGAACTCTGGTGGGAAGGAGCTTGATGCGGCAGATGCTCGTTTCTTTGTTCGGCCGGCAATTGTCTCTGCTGTTCCCTCTGGCGTGGCTGTTGCTGGCGAAATCTGCTGACGGACGGCATCTCGTGCATTGCTTCCATGCTCTCTTGAAGGTGGCGCACCATCTCCTCCAAACTAGCCATGCTATCCTGCTCTGGTTGGATTACTGGTATATATTCTCTCTTTGTTGGTGACACAGAATCCCTATCCCTACTGAACACAGGTGGGGTAGATAAAACCCTCTGAATTCTTTGTCTTGATGTCCTCTGCCTTACTGACCTCCGTTTAGTAACCGGGGGTAGTGAGTAGTACACTGGTTGTCCGTCTATCAGATCCTCAGATCGAAGGAGTCGACGGCCTCTAACCCAGGGTGCTTGGGGGATATCTATCGGGTCGGTAGCAATCGTGCCCAACTACCTAATAAAAAGATAAATAAAGCGTATAAATAAACAGACAATTGGACGGCACAACGGCATAAAATAAACATACAACACATGGTTTGGATAACACGCTGAACCCGATACACTGTTCCTCAAATACTGATTACTGTTTCTGAATCATTGCCCCCAAGTTTGAATCTTGTACCCACAAATAACTGATTTCCGAAAATACTGTTACTGGTGCCCTCAGGCCAGATACCCAATCTTGCAAACTGATATGTGTATCCCTGTAGAGATACACTCTGAAAGCACATAGCAGATAAATGAGGGCCAACACACCCCTATGTTGGGGTAGGGTTTCCCTGTCCTATTTTGTCAGGAGCTAGGGTTTCACTACGCACGCAGCGGTTTCAAACAACCTAATATCGGGTGAGCAACCTGTCCTAGTTTGGAATGGTCACTACGGATTTCGATATGCACTAGGTCGAATGGTCGAAAAGGGTGCCCCGGTAAAACCGGGGTTTGTGTTCCCACACTGGCAGAGCCCGCAACCGGTCAGCCTTATGGTCATGCCTTGACAAGACAAGCCTCCGCCAAACCGCTCAGGAATAGCAGATGGCCAACACGGTGTCCTAGGCGCACCAATGCACATGAAATGCAAAGAAACACATAAGTGTAGTCAAAACAGGATATCACGAGTTCGAGTCAAGCTCTCTAAAACTCCCCAGCAGAGTCGCCAGAAACTGTAGACGCGCCCGTGGGCCTCGCTCTACAGTTCGGACTCCCTTTTGTTTGTTGCGGTTCTAAATCTGAACCAAAGAGTCCAAATCCGGCAAATCGTTTGAGAAAACAGATTTTTGAAAAAGTAGTGCCAAACATGGACTGCTTTGCGGACTGAGTCGCCACCTAAATATTTTAAAACGGGAAATTTAGGAAACCCTGACTCGGTGCCGAAGGCCACATGTCCGTCATCACCAAAGTGGTCTTGGCTCGGGAGCTTGGGTACGATCGGGGAAGGTCAGCTATGAGCACCCCCTTTCACCCGGTCCGAAGACCGGCCTCTACTAACCATGATATCCGATTTTGAAAACGTTCAGTGTTCTTATTCCAATTATTAGCCTAGAATTACTATGTTACGCGTGCAGCAAACAAGTATAGACTAGATTGCCTAATTTGGAAACAAACATTGCATATCCGTTTGTTTTGAAAAAGTTTTGAAATTTGCTACTCGCAAGTAGGCTAAAACACGGATTTCAACGAGTTTTTCCAACTCAGGCAATCCAACCTCCACCCACAGGCATTCAAACAGTTCATCTCACGTAAGCACTTAGCCGCATGGTAAGCATACTGTCATGCTAACATACAGACGCATGTGATATGCTAAAGCGTAAATACTTACATCGTACTCCGTGCCAAAACAATAAACTGGTTAGCAAACATGCGTGCCCTAGTTCATGTTAGAGTGTCTAATGCATCGCATACAACGTGTGATTAGGATAGGCTCGGCTAACCCCAAAGATGGCATGTGAAATGCACTTTATTCGATGCACGTATTCAAATTGGAATTGAAAATACAATGCAGTTTGTATGATGTACCGAGCCCGATGCATGTAAAAAAATGCATGAATGCACGCATGCATAGCATAAGGTATGCTAAAATAAACGTGCCCTAATCTACCATCATAAGCAGGTAAATAAAAGGGTAGAAAGAAATGGGGATTGGAAGACATACACCCACTCACCCACACTTATTACAATTACGCCCTCACACGGAGGGACCGAATAAATATTACAGTCTGAATAATAAATAAATTAATTATTACAGAAATTTCTATTTATCAAATTAAAAACATATGTAAAAAGAAGGGGGCTTCAGCCCTGCTTCAGGATGTGCGAATGATGCATGCTCGATCCGACTTGCCCGGAAAACCCGTGCCATGACACTGTTGCTTCTGTTTCTACTGCCCTGCCTCTCCAAAAATTCCCAAAGTCCCAGAATACCTTCTATATGAACTGCAGTACCCCACCGGCTGGAGGAAGTGACCACCGGCTGCTTAAATTGGCCACCGGCTTCTTGTAGAGTTTATCGGCACAAAAAGTGTGCCGGTCGGCACATTGTACTGCCGGTCGGCAGAAAGTTCCTGCAGAGGACAGTTTGACAGTAGCAGCAAACCAGCAGTGCATGGCATGGATTTTGAGCCCATGTAAGCATGGCCAATGCCTCCTATCATGCTTGGGGACTCAAGGAGACATGACTCTTGGTTCTTGGGCCATCAATTATGCATCTTGATGCATGATGGCCTAAGGAACCAAGGTTGCATTTTAATGGTAATGCATGCAAACAAACAAATGAAATCCAAGGCCTTACCTTGTGTTAGTCAAAGGTCTTGGTGACCAAGAATTGAGACGAGTTGCACCACTTGAAGTGTGAACTCTTCTCAACCCTATGCTTGGCTTGACGATCCCCAAGCCAAGCCATGGAATGCATGTATGCAACATAGCTCAAATGATGCAACAATGGGACTAAGATGCAAGGCATACCAAGTGTCATGCAACTATCACAATAGGCATGCAAAATGCTAGAGCATGCAAGGTATAAGTGGCATGCAAACATTGGCCAATCAAGCAATGGAACCAACCTACTACAACACTCGATGAACCAAGTATGCATCAAGCGTATAATGATCATACAATGGTGGCCTTAACTTTAATGGGGCAGCCCTCAAACCACCCCAAAACAGTGGCAAAACAAGCCCTAAATGATGACCAAAATACTACACAAACATGCAAGTTCATGGGCCCAAACCTAAGGCACCAAAAAGAGCATTTTACTACCACTTACACAACCACTCATGGCATGAATCTAACAACCAAAAACAGATTTTTAGTATGCAAAATGACACCCAAATCCCCTCACATGGCCCCCCCAAAATGCATTAATCATGGGAGCATACACAAGGCCTATTCTTAGGCATAAAAGGACACACCTTTAAAGCATGAAAGAGATGACAAGTACAAACATATGAGCATGGATTAGGGTCTGAAATAGCATGTCAAATGATCCCAAATCATCTAAATAGACTATCCAATGCATGTACATGGATCACCTACCTAAGGCTTACAAGCCATCATGCAAAACGACCATGTCAAGCATGCTAAATATGACAAAAACAGTGGCCCACAGCCCTTATACATGGCAAAATGATATTAGTATCTCCATGAAACTAAGCTAAAACATGCAAGGAAACATGGCCTCAAAGCATGGCATATTTCTAGGCATAAGAGAGCATTTCAAAGGAAACATAAGAGGCATGTTAAGGACCATAAAACCAACCCAAAACAGAGGCATAACATGTCATATGAACCACAAATATGCTCTTAAATGAAGCCAAAACCAACCATGCATACATGCTATTATTTGAGTCCAAAACAAAGGCAAACAAGGGGCCAAGGGGAGAGGGGTGTCCCTCCCCTATCTAAGACTTAAAAATACCTTCCTCACCACTGAAAACCCACTGGTTTTCAGTGGTGAGAAGATCAAAAACACCAAGTATAGAAGGCCTCAAGAAAAGGCTCCAAAATGGCCAAAACAAGGCCTAAGAGGGTGAGACTCTACCCAAACCACAAACCAACCTTGATGAATGTTCTTAAGCAAAGAAAAACAAGTCTTTTTTATGTTAAACACAAATCCAAAAACACAAAGCAAGAGGGGTAGAAAGCTAGTGCAAGAATGGGGAAACTAAAGTAACAAGCTCACCCTTGAAGATCCTTTGAAGAACAGGTGGAGCAGCCACTCTCTAGTGATCAAAGTCAGTCCAAAATCACAACAATCAACCTCCCAAGTCTCTCAATCTCGAGCTAAGGTGTAATAGTGTGTGTAGTGGTGCAAAAATGAAGTAAAACTACACTTTTAGGCCCAAAAACACACACAAAAGAGAAGATAGAGGGAAAATATAGAGAGAGAGTGTGTAAGCTCTGGTTTTTTATCTCTCAAATGGCCAACCCCTCAACCAAGAAGACAAAGCCTCCTCTTATAGAGGAGGCAATCTTGTAAGCTTAGTAACTAAGCAAACAAGGGGCTCATCCCTCCATACACGTGTATGGAGGGGGAGAAAGCGTCATACAGCTGCTTAAAAAATATCTCCAAAACAGCTGTAAAGTGATCGGCAGGGCAAAATGGTCATTTTGCCAAAAAGAGTGCCGACCGACACAATATAGTGCCGATGGAAACTCCAACCAGCCGGTGGCCTCTAGCAACAGCCGGTGGTGTGTGGGGATGCTTCACAAGGCATTCCCTGCCCCTCCAAGGCAAAGCACAAGTGTTTGGTGCAAAACCAGACACAAACGGTCAACTTCGGAGGTCCTGAGGCAAGGCGCGTAGCCGAGGACTCCGGGAACTCCAAACGAACACGAATCATGGATCATCACCGAGTGTTCGAGCGGTGACGTCCAAGTCTTGAGGACGGTCAAAAATGGGGTGTCTACACGGTGGGACTCCCCCGGATCACGAGATGGATCCTGGGGTCGAGCTCCTACCTTTGAGCGAGCGCCCGTTCGACCCGGCGACCTACCGGCCAGCGGTTCATGTTCTGCCCCCCGACGGACTGCGCCAGTTCGGGACTTTCAACATGGCGTTGGATCCCGAGCTTCTGCTACGCGAGCCTGCCTCTCACGTATCCTTCGGCGCTTCCAAGGTAACCTTCTTTCTCTGTTTTATTTTCTGCAATGTAGAATGTTTAACTGCCAACTGCCATAGCTAATTGCATTCTTTAACTGCTTAGCTCAGATACTCTGATACACTGTATATTGTAGTTGATTGCAAATGCACTTGCAACTGATTATCTGTTTCAAGACTAACACGCGTACACACACTGCACTAGCCTTGAACCACTCAAACACACAGCGCACAACATATCTCACTGCAAACTCACCAACACCCAACATCTGCTTGAATCTGAAAAACTTACACGCATGCCACATTTGCACTGAACCACTCAAACACGCTGGCGCATCACACGTTGTAGTTCCCTGTAAACACACTGGAACTCGGTATTTGTTTGAATCTGAAAAACTTGCACGCATGCTAGATTTGCATTGAACCACAAAAACACGCTGACGCATCATACGTTGTAGTTCACTATAAGCACACCGGCACCCGGTATCTGTTTGAATCTGATAAACTTGCATGCATGCTAGATTTGCACTGATCCATTGTTTCTTCAAAAACTGTACATTTTATATTGCTTCGCAACTATTTGTTTGAAAACAGGGAGATTCCCATACCATCCGCGGGTATGGGAACAATGTCGCTCGTGAGTGGTACGCCGAGCTACCCGACGCAGTTCGCCACATCGTAGACCAGGCCGGTTTTGGCGCATTCTACAGGGGACTCTCCAGGCTCACTACATGCAGACCTCTCCTCACCGCTCTGGTGGAGAGGTGGTGGGACACTACTGATTCATTTCATTTGTCTATGACTGGGGACATGACGATGACCCCTTATGATTTCTCGATGCTCGCAGGCATCGGGGTAGGGGGTGATCCGATCCCCTTTGACATTGATATGGATGAGTGGACCGCGGCTCAGGTCTACTTGCTCGGCGCGGCACCGCCTCTTGCGCGTCCTGGCTTTGTCCGATACTCCTGGTTTGAGGTGCAGTTCAGGGTCCAGCCCCTCCTTGTCGATGCAGCCCCGATGACTCCAGAGGCCGTGGAGAGATACGCACGCGGCTTCCTCATGTTCCTGTTTGGGACGACCATTTTTGCCGACCGGGCGAACACAGTGCCTCTCTGCCTGCTTAGTGCACTGGTGGACGTCAGGGACATCTTACATTATGACTGGGGTGGCGCCGCTCTGGCCACTCTCTATGGGTATATGAGCTCGGCTTCCCGCGGCAGCGGACAGTTGCTCGGGGGCTACTGGCGTGTTTGGGAGGTACATTTCTTTTTTTGCCTTTCATTTCTGTTCTATATTTTCTGTACTCTGCACACTGCACACACTGTAGTCTGCTTTATACTTGCTATATACTCTACACACGGCACACACATACTCTGCTTTACTTGTTGTACCTTTCTGCTTGTACACTCTGCACAATACACTACACAACACACGGCTCTGCTATTTCTGCCTTTTATTCTATATTCTGCTTTATCTGATAAATGCACTAGTATTTATCTTGCAGTTGTGGGTTTATGCCTACTTTCCTAGGCTCGCTCCCGTGCTCGATGCAGAGACCCCTCTGGTCGTCCCTTTTTCGCATCGCTTTGACGGGATATGCACCCGGAGCCGCGAGAGACATTCAGCTTCTTCCGCCGCTACTTTGACACTATCACCCCCGCAGAGGTATGTTTTACTTGCAGTTCATTTAAGCTTCGCCTTTCCACTGCATATTTCAATAACAGTAGATAACAAACTGTATTGCATTTTCAGATCACTTGGCAGCCTTGGGCTCCTTTGCCAGCCATGATGCGGGATCGGTTTGCCGGTGCCGATGAGACCTCGCATTAGCGGATTCTGCTGGAGGGCCCGATCTGTCGGGCTTGGTACCTGGGCGAGCGTTTCCTACGCCAGACCTTGGGTTTACCGGAGCAGATAGTCTCGATGCACCCTCCTGAGCACATAAGGGATCAGAGATTCACGCCGGTGATGGCGGACTACACCATTGGTGGGAGGCGATGATTTGAGGCGAGGCGATTACTCGAGTACGTCCGGACCTTCATCATCACGACCTCGAGTGGCCACCGAGTAGAGAGAGACTGGCGCCCGGTGGAGTGGGGCGAGGGGGAGCGCTGAGGAGAGCTCGAGTCCGCGGCAGGGGCGGAGTTCAGAGAGGGCGGGGGACCGGTTGGCCTGCTCTGCCTGCTTCATTGACTTTCCGAGGGCAGGGTGGGGCGACCTATCAGATCCCCTTCGCCCCTCCACCGGCTGATCACGAGTTTGTCGATGTCCCCGACTTGCCTCCGGTATGTATTACTGCATTTTTGTACAGTCATTTCATTTCAGTTTATTTGATATTCCACAGAATATTGATGCATCTAATACTTTCGCAGGCTTCTTCCAAGTACACCCGGCAGTCAATGGAGATGAATGCCTCCATGATGGGGATGCTACAGTGGACCTTCGACCTCCTAGCCCTTTACAGCATTCCGGTATGTTCTTTCTGACCACAGCCTCAAACCATACATAAACTGCTTTACATAATCTGATGCACAACACAACATCTGATACACTGCACTCACACATTGCATTACGCAGCGATCCATCGCTCACAACATACATACCGTACTCGCCTTACGTATTCTCAGACCGATTCACTTCTCCACGGCACTCACAGATCAGACTACTCGCCTGATTCTGCACGGATAAACTGCTCACAGTATTCTGATGTATTCGCCTTTTATGCTTTTCAGCCTCCTTTCCAGATTCCTCTAGTGGGTAGCGCTCCAGCTGGACCTCCCATTTCTACCCGGGATGGCAGAGTATATCCCCGCACCAGAGGAGGGCGCACTCATGTCGGGAGCAGCTCGCGGGCTCCAGATTCGAGATGTGAGCGAGGCGAGAGAGGCGGAGAGGCGGTGATGGCTCGGACTCAAGCTCAGACGGCGATGCCCCTGGTGGTGCCCCTGTTGATGACGCTCCTGGACCTTCGTCCAGGAAGAGGACCAGGATAGATTGATGGCCCCGAAGCCATTTTTGACATTTGATGCAGACTTTGCTGTTTTCTTCTTTTTTTTTCTTTTTGCATTTTCCCCTTTTGTTAGTGGTTAGGGTACTTTGTATTACCGCAGGCAGATTTTGTTTCCTTCGAAACTATGTACTTGAAAAGATGATATGAAATGAAACAAACTTTTGTCTGAAAAAGTGTTTACATTTGTGTATATTTCATACCTTGCACTGTATTGCATCATATTACACCTCAAATGTAAATGATATTGATCTGTTGTCTGAAAAATGAACACTTGTAAATTGAGCACTTGCACTATGATAATCGGATAACCAACCAACTAACAGCAAACAACTCATACAAACTACTACTCAAACTGAATATACAACCCATACTCTACTGGGGATTGATCTGCATACGGCCCATAACACAGCACTCGGTTCATTCTGTACACAACAAACCCTGAACAAATAACCCGATCTGACAAGACGGACCACAAAACTGAAACAGTTGGAGTTGAAACACACTTGGGTGTCCCAAATTTCCCTTTCTTCTCTTGCTTCGCATGAATGTAGAGAATGGCGCAGCATTCTGAGCACGAACGATTTTCTTCTTGAAATAAAGAAGGGTTTTCAACCGGGGTGTCGAGCCTACCACAGAACACAGCGAGACAGACTCAAACAAAGAAACAAAAGGCACACGACCTAAATACAACGAGACACACTCGGAAAAGACTCAAAGCCAAAATCGAGACCGACAAATCAAAAGACACGACACACAGACATGTTTACAAAAAGACCTCAAATCTCGAGGAGCCAATTCCTCCGGGTATTATTTCCCACCCTTTCTGATTTGTAATACTCACATCACTCGGCCCTCAGGCCCGGTTTTTCTCTCAAAACCCTTTTCTTACTTTTCTCTCAACTATCTCCTCTCTATTCTTTATTCTCTCATTTTTTATCCCTCCCCAGAGCGGTTGATGGGTAAACGAGAGGTTGTGGGCTCGTACCCGATACAGCTAGCTTGCAGCCACTTCTTCTGGTAGATAGGGTGCCCTTCCGGTGAGTATGTTGACCGGGGGGGGGGGGAGACAGAACACTCGACTCAATTGTGCCCCAGTTCGTCACTTTGACCATTTTTGTTTGTTTTCTTCCTAAAACAAGTTTTGACCAAAATGAGAGTTGGATTAACATTCTTGTCCGATTTTTTATTTGAAAATCATACAAGTCAGGCTGTGAGCAATGAAAATTCTCCTTTTTAGGTCCAAACATGGTCCAATTTTGGAAAATGAAACAGTTTTCGAGAAAATAAGTCAACCTCGGTGAAAATTTTCAAAAACTATTTTTGCAAACAGTCAATGCTCAACGAGCACGGAACTTACCCTCGAGATGCACAACCTCGGATCAGATGCAATGGAAAATTGCCCCTGGCTTAAAGGGGGATAAGGCAACGGAAAGTTGCCCCTAGTTTGGATGGCAACTCAGGGCAACTTATGGCAATGCATGGCAACGGAAAGTTGCCCCTTGTTTGGACGATGCTGCGGCATGCTGTAAGCCAGTCCTCGTTAATGACGATCAGACCCTCAAACGCGGAGGAGGCGAAGACGGTCTGAATCAATATATGGACACAGTCACCTGGAAGGTGTTGGTGGTTGGACTTCAAGAAGAAGTTAATCACGTAGTTCCAGGTTGCTGCAATCGAGACATCAGATTCGGAGGAGGCACAAGTGATCAAAACCATGACATGGACTGAGACGCTATGGAAGCGTTGAAATTTGGACTTGAGGATGAAGTTGCCTCGTATCCCAAACATGGGAATCAAGCCTTACGTAGTTCCGGTTAAGGTACACTCGGGTATTTTAACCTTCACTGTTTAGGCTCTAACTTTTGCCAAGGTGCCCAATGCGGGTTTTCGACCTTGCGAGCTATGTTTTTCTTCTTCTTTCTTTTCTTTTGCTATTCTTTTTCTATTCTTTTCTTTTTTTCTTCTTTTTTGTATATTTTTTCTCTTTTTTTTTTCTTTGCTCTAACTTTTGCCTGGATCGCCCTTTCGGGTTTTCGGCCCAGCGAGCCTCTCAAAGGGTAAAAAGTGTAGCAAGCCCATGCCAAATGGTTTTGAGATTGAAGCCTCTCTGTATCCAGGAGAGTTACTGTTGTGTTGATTTGCAGAAAACTTCATCACGGCTGCTTCATGAGCCTTGCCTGGCGGGATCTGATCTCCTTGATCTGACTTTGGTGCCTCTTGCTCGAGGGCCGCTTTCAAATCTGGCCACATGGGTCTTTCATGGCACTGAATGTTTTGAACGGATTCCAGGTTTGAAACAGATAGGTTGAATCTTGAGGCTGAGAGCGATCCTAGGCTGCACAATCTCAAGAGCGATTCCACACAAGTCTTCACAAGACTGCGCAAGACATTTTGTTTTTGAAATTTTTTAGGAAAGCGACAAATCATTCGCGCTGAAGATAGTGTGGAACCAGTCTGGATCAGACTAGGGTCCTTCTCAGTACTCACACCGACAAGCATGATTTCATTCATTAAAAACTTAGCATGCCTCTCTCTCCCTCAAAATGATCAAAATTTTACAAAACCCGAGGAATTACTTCCTCTTCGTTTTCATCACCGCAATATTCGAAAAGGGGTTTTATGAAAAGCTTAGGTCATTACAGCGATGCTTAAGGCACAAGAGAGTAGGTGGTACGTACTGTCGTTCCATTCACATCCTCTGGCACAACTAGTTGAAACGACAACGCGTACGGAAATGTGATAGCCGCGGCTGTTTCATTCAGATTCCCTGATTGTGGCTGGCTCCTCAACTGAGACAGACTCAAAAGGAAAAACAAAAGGATAATTACAAAACGGCGTTCGAGGCAACAACCTTGGAATCACCTGGCATTCTATACAAAGGGGACTGACTCGCTACAACAAGACAGACCCGTAAGCAAAAGGACTGACTCAAGACAATGAGACAGACTCAAAACAAAACAAAAGACTGCCTCGACACCCAAGTCAGAATTTACAAAATTAACATTGACAGATGCTCAAAAATGCGTGCCAAACGCCACATCCAAAAATGCACCAGGCACTGCCCGCAGGCGGTTCACCTTCTGATTACATACTCGCAGTATCTGTGTCCTCAAAATCCAACAACTGGGTGGTGACGGACTTTACTGAAGTGGGGGGGAGGATAACCTCATTGTCAATCAAATCTTGCACCTCATGACGGAGGCGGAAACAATTGTCAGTGGCATGGCCTGTCACGGTGGTACGCATGCGATCTTGGCAGGTCATGAGTAGCAGGGAGATTCTTCGGGAGGGGCCGAGGCTCCAGGGGTTTAAGGTGTCCCCTCTCGGCAAGGATCTGAAGTGCCTTGGACAATGGCATGTAGAGAGCATGGAAGACCCTACGCCCTCGGGGCAGGTAGTTTGGAGCCTGAGCACTCTTGCTAGATGCACTAGCGAATGGATCGGCGGGTGTGGCCTTGGATTTTTGATCCTTTCCGGATGCAAGATTGGGAGCGAGAAGAACTGTTTTGGCATGACGGGGCCTATCCCGATTCTCTGATTGACTGGAACTGCCCTCAGGCGGAGTGGGGAAAGCATCCTCCGCAGCTTTTGTCACAACTGCAGATATCTGTTGCTTGTTCATCCCTCCGGCTTTCAAAGCCTCTACTGCCCACAGCAGTTGTTCGATAGGGTCGGCATCTGCCTTCATCTTACCTTTATCTCTGGCCTCAGCCTGATCTAGAATTTGGTTTGATGCGTCGTTGCCATAGCTGGAGGTCATCTCCGGTTGGCTGAGTTCAATTACTATCCGCCCCAATAGCGGGGGCTCCTGGGGTACAAAGCCTCCGGCATATGGTGCGGCTGGTGGCGAAGCAGACATCCCATAGGCAAGATCCACCACGGATCTTTGAAGATCACCTATCATTCCCATTAGTTCAAATGTAGTAGGCTCGCGAGCCTGATATAGTTGAGGGTCCAAAGCGGGTGTCTTGGCGACACTGGTGGATGCGGCAGATCAATATTAGCCTCACCTTGCGGGGTGATTCCTTGACTCAACACGGCCGTCATGACCACGATCTCTTCTGAATTCTGCGTCATGCTAAGTCCTGCCTCAGCAAAGAGAAGACACTAGCTGTTCTGGATCGACTCTCTGAATCTCTGAATAAGCGAAAACAAGCGATTTATTTCAAAGCAGATCAAACACGGGTGTAGCGAACAAGCGCACTCTACTATCGATCCTCGTTCCGAATCCTTGTTCAAAACCGAATCGATACCCGCAAACATAAGCGATTCTCAACAACACGATACTAGTGCCCTCGGACGATGCTCAAACTTTGCAAAGCGATATATCGTTCCTGTGAGAGATACACTCTAAAAGCACATAACAGGTAAATGAGAGCCAATACACCCCTATGTTGGGGTAGGGTTTCCCTGTCCTATCTTGTCAGGAGCTAGGGTTTCACTACGCACACAACGGCTTCAAACAACCTATATCGGGTAAGCAACCTGTCCTAGTTTGGAATGGTCACTATGGATCCGAATATGCACTAGGTCGAATGGTCAAAAAGGCCGCCCCGGTAAAACTGGGGTTTGTGTTCCCACACTAGCAGAGCCCGCAACCGGTCAGCCTTATGGTCATGCCTTGACAAGACAAGCCTCCGGCAAACCGCTCAGGAATAGCAGATGGCCAACACGGTGTCCTAGGCGCACCAATGCACATGCAATGCAAAGAGACACATAAATGGAATCAAAACAGGATATCACAAGTTCGAGTCAAGCTCTCTAAACTCCCAGTAGTCGCCGAAGCTATGCTTGGCGCATGAGGACCTCGCGCTACAGTTCGGACTCCCTTTTTTGTTTGTTGCGGTTCGTAATCTGAACCAAAGAGTCCAACTCTAGAAAATCGTTTTGAGAAAAAATAGATTTTGAAAAGAAATGCCAAACATGGACTGCTTTGCCAGATACAGAGTCGCCACCTAAATATTTTTTAAAATGGGAAATTTAGGAAACCCTGACTCGGTGTCGAAGGCCACGTGTCCGTCATCACCAAAGTTGTCTTAGCTCGGGAGCTTGGGTACGATCGGGGAAGGTCAGCTATGAGCACCCCCTTTCGCCCGGTCCGAGGACCGGCCTCTACTAACCATGATATCCGATTTTGAAAATGTTATGTGTTCTTGTTCCAATTATTAGCCTAGAATTACTATGTTGTGCGCGCAGCAAACAAGTATAGACTAGATTGCCTAATTTGGAAACAAGCATTGCATATCCGTTTGTTTTGAAAGTGCTTTGGAATTTGCTACTCGCAAGTAGGCTAAAACACGGATTTCAACGAGTTTTTCCAACTCAAGCAATCCAACCTCCACCCACAGGCATTCAAACAGTTTATCTCATATAAGCACTTAGCCGCACGGTAAGCATACTGTCATGTTAACATTCACACGCACGCGAGATGCTAAAGCATAAATACTCACATTGTACTCCATGCCAAAACAATAAACTAGTTAGCAAACATGCATGCCCTAGTTCATGTTAAAGTGACTAATGCATCGCATGCAGAATGTGATTAGGATAGGCTCGGCTAACCCTAAAATGGCATGTGAAATGCAATCATTCGGTGCACATATTCAAGTTAGATTTGAAGTACAAATGCAATTAGCATGATGTACCGAGCCCGATGTATGTCAACAAATGCATGGATGCACGCATGCATAGCATAAGGTATGCTAAAATAAACATGCCCTAATACTAACCATCGTAAGCGGGTAAATAAAAGGGAAGAAAGAAGCGAGGGTTGGAAGACATGCACACCACTCACCCACACTTATTACAGATTTGCCCTCGTCCGGAGGGACCAAAAGAATATACAAATTAACTAACTACGCAAGCTAATTAATATTACAGATCAATTAAATTAACTAAACAAATTAATCTAATTAAAACAGTAAACCCCTCGGGAATCGGGTCAGATGCAGCGCATGCTCGAGATTTGCTCGAAATCGCACTACCATGCATAGTCTGCCTCTGTTTTCCCTGCTTTGCTCCTCTGAAAACTACCAAAGTCTCAGGAATGCCTCTCAGGACACTGGGGGATACCACCGGCTGAGTAGAATTACCACCGGCAGTGAATAGTGGTCACCGGCACAAAATGAATCCATCGGCTGATGACTTACTGCCGGCCGGCACCAAATGTTGCCGGTCGGCAAACAATGCCTGCAGAACCTGTAACTCACAGCAGCAGAGGGCAAAACTTGCATGACAATACAATTCAAACAATGTATGCACCAATCATGCCCCCTATCATGTTTGCAACTCAAAGGGGTATGTGCCTCGATTCTCGGGCCACCAATCACGCATTTCCATGCATGATGGCCTAAAGAATAAAGTGTGCACTTTTATGTCAAATGAAATGCAAACCAAGCAAACAAACTAAGGCCCAATTCCTATCACCAAGTCAAGGAACAAGGCATGCATGCAAGATGCAATGCAACCTAGGCATGTAAGCTAAGGATGCAACATGGCATGGCAAGACACTTATGCAAGTATACAAGAAAACATGAGGTAAGCATGCAACCAAGCAAATGATGGTCTTAAACATGAATTGGGCAGCTCTAAATAGGCCTAAAACAGTGACCAAAATGCCCAAAAATGAAGGCTAAACACACATACACATGTGCACATATTGTGGTCCAACACTTAAGCATTAAACTAGCAACTTCAAAACACATTCAAAAGAGGCCTAACGTGGACAATTAGTATGCAATATTAGCTCTGAAAATCATGTCAAAATGTGGTGCCAAACCAACTCAAATGAGACAAGCATAAGCATGCAAGCATGGTCCAAGTACTTAAGGCAAGTCATGAAGGCTTTGAAGCACACTTAGCATAACAAACATGGCATGCACTAAACAACTAAAAATAGATTTTTAGCATGTTAAAACAAGGCCAAGGGACCACTTAGATGGCATCTAAGTGGCTCAAATATGAAGGCATGCATGAGTGCTCTTTCAAGAAGCATATAACGCATGCTCAAGAGGCAACGAAGAGGCAACCAAGGAAAGCATACAAGCATGTCTTAGGGACTGAAATAACATGTAGGGTGGTTCCAAACCATCAAAATGATGCAAGCAACACATGCTACACATTCACATACTTGAAGCATACAAGCCACAATACAAAGGAGCTATACTAAGCATGCCAAGATCGACCCAAGCAACTATGGACAGACCTAAAACATAGCACAATAAGCATAAAACCTTCACAAGGCTAAGTCTAAAACATGCTAGAACAAAGGCTAACAACCTAAGGCATATTAAGGCAATAACAAGGCATTACATGGTAGGTATGCTAAGCATGCATGGTGTACCAAAACCAACTTAATGCAAAGTTATATCATGGCAATATAAGCATAAAATACAGCCATGGCATGATCAACGAGAGCCTAAGCTAGATGCTCCCTCAAGAAGCCAAAAGGGTCCCTTTCAAGGACAACAAGGAGAGGGGGTGGCCCCCTCCTTCTTGAGACTTCAAGGCACCATCTTCACCACTGAAATCCCTCAAGATTTCAGTCGTGAAGAGGCCCAAACACCAAAGTCTCGAAACTTGCACAAAATAGCACAAAAATAGGGCCTTTCAAGGCCTAAGGGTGGTCAAACACACCCAAACCACAAAACACTCTTAACAAACAATCAAGAGGGCCTAAAAACAGAACTTTTTTATGTTATACACTAAACACAAAAACAGCTCTAAGATAGGTAGAAATAGGATGCAAAAATGGGGTAAAAAGGACTAGTTTCTTACCCTTGAAGCGTTTCTTCAACAATGGTGATCTTGTTGCCTCCTCAAGCTTCAATCCAGTCAAAAATAGCAAGAACAAGTCCTTAGAACCTCAGTAGCCAAAGGAAGGTGAAGCACTAGGTGTTTGTGTGCAATAATATGGACTAAAACACCTAGAACCTAAAGAGAGAAAAAGAGATATAGAAGATATGTATCAACCCTAACCCTAAAACCAGAGCTTCTCTCTGTATTTTTCTCTCCAAAATTCTCTAACCTCTATGCCAAGAGAAGAGACCCTTCTCTTATAAGCAACCAACTTGTAAAGCTTATACAACAAGCTTACAAGAATGGCATCCCTCCATACACGTGTATGGAGGGGAACCAAATGCCAAACAGCTGTCCTAAAATATCTGCAAAAGCAGATGAACAATGGTCGGCCGCTCAAAAATGTCATTTTGACAAAAATGACTGCCGGCCGGCAACAAATAGTGCCGACCGGCAACATACATTGCCGGTGGCCTCTAGCCACTGCCGGTGGTGTGTGGGGATGCCTCACAAGGCATTCCCTGCCCCTCCAAGGCAAAACACAAGTGTTTGGTGCAAAACCAGACACAAAATAATCGAGTTCGGAGATCCTGAGGCAGGGCGCGTAGCCGAGACCTCCGGGAACTACAAACGAACACAATCATGGATAATCACCGAGTGTTCAAACGGTGACGTCCAAGTCTTGAGGACGGTCAAAAATGGGGTGTCTACTCTAACCGGAAGGGAAGTGGTACCTCCTCCGCGGGTGTTTTCGGTCTTTCACCCTGGACACTCAGGCCAACTTAAACAATTTCATCTACACCTCCTATTCGGACTTACCAACTTATTTACCCCAAAACATTTCGATAATTCCCATTTCAAACATATTCTTTTCCAATGTAAGCTTTTCCATAACTCAAATTCAAAACGTATAATCATCAATTGAAAGAGCATGTAATGCAATAATTAACAATGCTTCATAACAATTCTCCATCTTTAAGTATCTCAACAATAACACAATGTTAACCAAAATCTCCATTTTGTTTTCCTCCCTTCAACATTAATTCACCAAATGCCACATGTTTAATTAAATCTAACAATGTGTAGCAACCTTTCCAAATCATAATTCTCATAATTCATGAAACTCAACAATGTGCCAAATTCATAGCTACCTATGTATATGCATTTAATAATAAATTCAAGTATGGTCTCCAAAACCCTCAAACATCAAGAAGTTATCATATTTGCAACAATAATATAAAATTCTCACTCCCTCTTTCATTTAATCCAAGACAAATCCATAAATCCCCACATTTTTTCAAAACACCCAATTTCTAGGTTTTTGACAAAAATTCCAACATTTCCTCATCTCTTTACAAAACCTCACTAAATACATCAATCTCAACCCATGTGGTTCAATATTTCAAGAAAATCTTTAAAAAGAACAAAAGATGGATTTCTTCTACAAGACTATCAATTTCTTGAGCCAAAAAAAAACAATTTTCAAAATAAACAAAGGAGAACTCACAAAATCAATGAAAAACTTGCAAACCATATATATAACTCTAAGTAATTCCCTATCTCAAGTTTTGAAGGAGAAAAAGAGATGAAACCCTAGAAATTGATGGCGCCAAAACCCAATCTCCACCGTACATGATGTAGCTCTTGAGTAGCTCTTCAACTTTGATGAAGGAACTTGGGTTGAAGATGCAATGGATCTAAAGGGATCAAGAGTTTGAAGAGTTTTGGTGTATGAAAAGTAGAGAGAAGGGAGAGTAGTGTGTTTTTAGTGAGAGAGTGATATAGGAAAAGTGACACGCACAGCCCAAAAGAAGAAAGAAAAAAAAAATAGAGTATCTCAGACTCAGGCCTGTCCGCACGTGCGGCACTTGCCCCGTACGTGCAGCTCTGATCCTCGCACGTGCGGCACCTTCCCGTACTTCCCCTCCGTACCTGCATATAATGCAGTGTGCAATCTTCAAAAGACTACCCTTCCCCGCACATGCGGCCCTCCCCCGCACGTGCGGCCCTGGTCTTCTAGCCTAGAATTTTTCTGATTCGAATCCCAACACTCTGAACTCGACCGAGCACCCTCCGAAATGAGTGAAATTCAACCCCGGAATAAGCAAGAGCAAAATTTTTTAGGACAACTCTGGAATGCAACAAACCCAATTAGTTAACAAGGAAAACAAAACTAGTAGCGCTCCCGATCATCACAAAAACTAATGAATGATTATTTTTAAAAATAAATAATAATAAAATTAATTGATATGGTGAATTATTTGAAATTAACGGATAGTTGTTCCCAAAAGAAAAAATTAGGAAACATCTCTCTCTAACTTTGGGTAGTAGAAGAGATCATGATTTTTTTATTAGCTAAGGTCCCTCAATGAAATTTTTCTGTGATCATACCAAAGAAATTTCTCTGTGAAAAGTGAAATTTTTCTGCAAAAAATTGAAATTTCTCAATGAAGAGTTGAATTTTCTATGAAAATGTTGGGGAACCTCAACTATTATGAAAATATTGTATGTCATTTATCTTATAAAATTTTAATATCAAGGATCTTAAACTAAAAATCCTTTTTCAAAATGCATGAATTGTGTCTAAAATATGATTAATTATATTAGTTATAGTTGTTTATGGGGAAAAAAACTTTCAAAATTTAAAGTTGATTAAATCTTACCTCTGGACAACTAGTGACAAGAAAGAGGGAAAAAAAATAAAATACAAATAGTCGCAAAAAATATTAAATAAATTAATATTTTTATGAATTAAAAAGGATTTTGTCAATAAGTTGGATTATTTAATTTTAAATAGTCATTTTGCAGTTAAAAATACGAGAATGGTGATGTTTAATTAATATTTTGTTATAGTTTGTTCATTTTTTATTTGGTGTTTGAACTTGGATTATTTTGGTTTTTCTTATTATAAACTTTGTTATATATTTAAGTAAATTTTGGTAGTTATATATCTAAGTAATGTTTTGGTAAGCGCTATCAAATAAAAAAATACATAATCTTTTAGTCACATTTTTGTTTTTTAAAGTATGAAAGGTTCCATATTAAAATTTCACTTTAAGTTCCGAAAATGTCAAAGTGGACTTGAATCTTATAAATATTAGGGTCTGGTGATATTGCTGCGAGGGATTCGCAACAGTAGCTACTGTGAGTCAAAATAACGTGGTTTTGACGTCCTAAATGCATATTCAGAATAAGCTAAAGTCTTTTGCAATGTTAAAATTGTTAAATGAAAAGTAATTAGATTTGAGTATTATAACATAACTGCCTCACTTGACAAAAATACTTGGAACATATGGTGAAGGTGCTAATGTTATGATATTATCTATAAATTCAACCAAATAAGGGTAGGCATAATTGAGAGAAAGAAAATGATATATTTAGATTCATTTTTTTATAATTAATAATGTGTAAAAAAGATGATTAATGATTAAAGAAAACAAGAGAGATAGAGAGAGAGAGAGAGTTGTTTTAAATATTGTAATAGACTATCACATCATTAATTTTGAAAAGTGAATCTTATAGCGATCCCGGATTTAACCCGGCTTTTATGGTGTTCCGAACTCGGGTCTTGTGATTTAATACCGTTATTTATGCCTTTTCCCCATCTCACTCTTTGAATTTGAGTTTTGGAATGTCTTGGGCGTGTTTAGAATAGGTTGGTTGCTAGTTGGTCTAGAACCTTGTTGCCTAGGATTTTGGTCTTCCACTTAAGTGGGCCCTTTTGCGCTCGAGCGGGGTTTGCAAACATTCAATACTTTGTGCATCTGCAAAAGTGCTGGAGAAGTGTTTTTCATGCTTAAGCAGCTTTTCTTACGCTCGAGCAAGTCTGCGCTCGAGTGGCTGTCTGAAGTCTGTAAAATTCTAGAAGAGTGTATTCTATGCTCGAGCGGGTAGTGTCTTGTTGTCATGTCTTGGCGCTCGAGCGGGAAAAATTCATGTATCTGATGCTCGAGTGTCAAACTCTTCGCTCAAGTAGACTGCGCGTATATCATATCGTAAAAGTGACTTTTTACATAACTTTTTCATCTCTTTTCACCCAAAGCCCTAAAGTTGAGAGCCTCTCTCTCTAAAACTCACCTTTTCTCTATATATTGACCTACATCCTTTGATCTTTACACCTTTGAGCCTTCATTAAAAAGATAGAGCTCCTCAAGATCTTTCTCTTTTACCCTGATTAAAGTTGGATTTCGGCATTTTTGGGGTTTCATCCTTGCTTGGCTCATCTTTACTCTTTGAGGTTGGGATCTTCTACGCTTTATTATGGTTTTTAACTTAAGTATTTCATAGTTGTGTAACAATGGTGGTTTTGTGATATTTTGAACACAAACCTAGGGTTTGGGTGATGTTTAAAAGAGGGGTTTTTGGTGAGAATGAAATAAAAGAACATGGGGTTTGAAAATGAAGTCTTGTTGTGTCAAAATAGTTGATTTTGGTATTTGGTTGAGATTTGGGGAAAGAGGGGAAATTTGCCCTAGAAGGAGTATTATATTTATTTTGTATAAATAAATGATATTGATGTTGTGAACATGGAATTGAATAGGTATGGAGATGGATAGTGAAGTGAAATGGATGATGTGTCTCATCTTCGGAAATTTGAATAAATTATCTGTCTTGAGAATGTATATCTGTTTAGAGATAACTGTATTGGACTATCGGTGGAGGATAGCTTGATTGTTGTAGAAATTGCATGTGGATTAGGTAAATTGGAACTATCCCATGGTTAACTATCATTGAATATGATTATGTTGTGAATACATTGCATATGTATATACTTTGGCAGTGGAAAAGGGGATGTGTTCCATGCGTGATTATGTGTTTATATACGTTGTATATGTTTGTTTTGGGAGGAGAAAGGGGATGGACTCCATTATAATTAATTTGGTCGGAGTGTCCTGGGTGAAAGTCCCAAAATCTATACATGGGTACCGATCCCACGGATGAAATATCCGTAAAATGGCAAGATGAAAATCTATACATGGATGCCGATCCCACGGACGAAATATTCGTAAAATGGCAAATGAATGTGGATGTGTTGACTTTGAAAATGTTGAACTACCGAGTTGTAGTCTCGCTTGAGATATTGAAGAAAACGATTGAAATTGGTTTATGTAGCAAAGTGAAACAAAAAGGGGAACAAAATGAGCCATGAACTTGTTATGTTGTGAATACAAGAGATGATGAATGTTTTAGCCTTAACATTGTTTATGCTTTCTACTCTTATACCTCTGTTAAATCTCATATATTGTGTTAGATTATCTTTACTAGGTTGTGGCTCACCCTATTTGGGGAAAAACATTTTCAGGTAATGATGGTATGCCTCCACCAAGGGAATAGCATTGGAGGGTTGTTTGAGAAGCACGAGGGCTTCTCGTTTTGTTTCACACCTTGTATAGCCTAGGACCTTGATTGTAAGGGCTAATCCCACTTTTGTTGTAACCAAGTTAAGACTTGGAAAGGTGGAAGCCTGAAGGGCATTTATCCATGTTAAACTCTATTGTAATAGTAACTTTGTCTAATGAGAGGACTGTTTACTCTGATGTATGTTGCTTTTTTTATGTATGCTCATGGGTTACATTATGGTTATATTTTGAGGGCGTTACAAATCTAATTTTTCAGTTCAAATAATTCTTGAAAGAATAGGGAAATTAAGCTAAATATTATGAGTCAATTAGTTTCAAATAAATGAATTTTTATTATACTACACAATCTATTACGTAAAAAAGAAAACTTGTTTAAACTTTTTTATTAGTTGAACCTCTTGATACAATTAATCCCATCATCACTACACCTATATGCGTACTAAAAAAATTATTCACTTATATTTCTTTTTCTTTTTTCTTTTTTTGGTTATTTTTTGCAAAATTTGTAATACGTTATGGCATGTGATGTGCTCAAAGGTTGACAAAAAGGTTTCGTTCTCAACATTATGGTATGTACGATGCATGCTATGAGAAAACATGTCATATGCGGTCAAAGTTAGCATTCCTACCATTGTGGACTAAGACCACATTATGTCATTTGGGATCACGATGTTATTGTTTGTAGCATGCTGATCTCCACTAGAGTGGTCCCAGAGCTTAACCCAGAGGGCCTGCATTAACCCGAAAGCAGTAGCAAGTAGATGGAGTGGTGTGTTTCCTTCAATGTCTTTCTGATTTATAAGACGGATAATCCATGACTTTTTTAAAATATATTCCATCACCATTTCTTGCATCATATCTGAAAAATCTCGAAATCCCCTAGATATTGATTTGTGATTATGTATCAGTTTTAAGCAGTAAATAACAATCCCAATCAAACAATCAAGACAAATCGACACAACAACTTTAACGTGGAAAAATCACAATTGGAGCACCTCCAATTGTGAAAAAAAAAAACCACGAGTTAAAGCCACAAAACAATCCACTAAAAAGACAAAAAGAATTACATAAGTGTACTCTCAATTACCTAGCGAATCCACACCCAAATTGAACCGAAGCCTATATGCCTTTTCCACCACGTGTCTTCACCTTAGAATTGTCTTGCCCAACATTGAATCTACAATGTCGATGTCAAATCCACGACGATGAGCCACTCCAAAATCCACCAAAGCTTCAAGCCCAAATTCTATGGAATCCACCAAAAAACAACTCTCTCTCTTTTGTATTGAATAAATAAAACTAACAAACGCTTTGATATAATCCACTCAATTCATGATTAAACTCTCACAAATATCAAAGGAAACAAGCAAAGAAGCCCCAGATGAAAACCCTAATACCCAAAAAGAAGATCTGGAAGCCGTATCCTAAAATTGGACTAAAACACCAACTCGATCCACGACATAGTCAGCGAAGTGGCAAACATGAAAGAATAGATATCACAAACTTCTCTGCAAGGCACAATTCGGGTTAGATTCGTATCTAAAACTCATAGCCTCGCTAAAATAAAAGAATGAATAAAATTACAACTAAAAGGAGTTTTGTCAAACGAGATTGCCAAGAATAAAAACCTAACAATATCCACAGCAATGTGAAGAATATTTTTTCCTTTACTATTGGCCATCTCCCAACAATCTGGACACTGTGATAAAAGCTCTTCCATTACATCTGCATCTTCATCAACCACAGCTCTATGAAGAGCCGTCTTTTTATCACCCTCCTTGCCTATTGTAATGTACTCTACTAATTTATCTTTTTCTAATATCGTTTTAACTCCATCTTTATTACCATAACATGCAGCATAGTGAAGTCGTATCCACCCAAACTCATCTGTTTCCCTAATTAGATCTAGCTTCCATTCCAATAAATGTTTTTTACTTCCTAAAACAGAAGGATCAGAGAAAAAGTGTTAAATACAATTTAATACATATCTCAACAATAGAAAATGCTTCAACTTTTTTTTCTTCTTTTTTTGAAATTAATTTTGTTAACAATTTCCTTTGGAAGTCTCTATATGCCAGTCCCTCGTTGCCTATTTGTCCTCTGACTTCAAAAGACCTACTAAGCTAGACATGTGCTTCAATTTGAATCATTGTTTCATGTTTGATTAAAAGTACATCATCGTTCCAATTCTAATCTCTTGTCTATAATACGTGTAACTTCAATTTTTTTAAAAGGTATTTTTTATGCTATTATTATGATAAAATGTAAATGATTACTACAACTAATAAATGAATAGAGCAAGGGTACGTATGCATAGAAGAATATTTATTTCTATAATCCAATGCTCTACCCCACTTTTTTATCTCTGCAATTGTACATGTAATTAAATTGGTTAAAGAAATTGGCCACAAACCTAATTTCCATGTATGACTTGTTGCCGCATGCAATGCCGTCTGACCCTTTGGGCCACCATAAGTAGGCGATGTGAAATACTATCTTATATTGTTGTCTCTTAGTGGCCAGATATAGTGGAGTTTCCTTAGCATTATTGAGTGGATGTGTAAACTCCTAATCTTCTTTAGTTAACAATTCCACCACATCTGAGTGATGATTTCGCACGGCCATGTGCAAGGCAGTGTCATTGTCCTTATTTGTGGCCCTCAACATCTCCTTGTTTGCTCTACCCCTGGTTTCAACTTCTTCATGGTCTAGTCTTTTTGCACATTCTATGAGTGCTTTCACTATGTCCAAGTGTCCTTCCCTTGCTGCAATATGAAGAGGAGTCTCGCCATCGATATTCAAGCAACGCAACAACGATGACGACGGACCCTTTTCGAAGATTATTTTCACATATTTTTGGTTACCGAATTGGGCTGCAACATGGAGGACTGTGTTTTCATTTGAAGTGAATTGCAGTTCAAGTTGTTGTTGGTCATTAATGTATTGCATGAGGTGGAGAACATCATCATCGTTGTCCTGATTCTCTTTGCCTCCTATTTTTTCTTTTGACGATTTGGTATCAGGCTTACTGGACCAATTAATCCAGGAGAACAATTGGCTAGACAAACTAATCTGGGGGACCAATTCGGGTTTCACTTCACCACCCATTTTCTTTTTGCCTCCCATGGCTTCTTTGTACAACATGGGATCCATTTTGGAGGCTGCAATAAGATAGTAATAGGAATGTTATAATCTATTCGGCTCATGCCTTTTACAACATATATTAATATTTCAAAGCTTATTTCTATAAACATTAAAATATTAGGACAATTAAAATTTCTACTATGTCTTTTGTATTAATAGTTAAGGTCAATGTAAAATGTTTAAATTACCAAACTTCTCCTCCTAACAAATCCTCTATTTCAAATGGGGAAAAAGAAAAATGGTTCAAAGCTACATGAGAATTTGAACTTACCTATAAAAGTCATACCCAAAAAAAAAAAAATTAAAGGATTTGCTTTATTAAAATTAAATTTGTAGAGTTGTTCAAAGCTGCATGAGAATATGATAAATATAAAAATATATAACAAGGCACACAAAAAGAAGAATTTGATTTGTTAAAATTATACAGCTACAGATGATCAGTTGTCTTTCAAATTGTTTGACTGAGTCTAACATAGCTCTCTTGTTTTCAACAAATACTTCCTAAAGCTTGAAATGCATGGAATCAACTCCAACATTTCCCAAAATGATTAGATAGATGACAAGTATAATTTAGAAAATGGATCATCAGTTTATTTTTATTTATTTTTTTTTTTTAAAGATGAATAAGCTAAAATCAAGTGGCTTTGAGATGACAAGTACCTATTAGCTAAAATTTAACAAAGAAAATATGTACACTAAGTGACATTGATAGAAATAAGCTCAACATTGTTAATGATATAATTATATCGGGGAGGTGTGTTGATCTTTTGGGTTAAAGGGAGAGAATGTGGTGCCTGCAAAGGACAACAACTGATTCTTTTTTCCAAGAAATTGGTGATGTGGCCTTTGTTCATGCCAAACTGAGCAGAAAGATCATCGTTGCTCAACTCAAGAAGCTTTGCAAGGGATTTCCCAGAATCCTCGAGTTTATCTCCATATTGCATCAGAGCGCGATCATGGAGGTATGACCTTATTTCCAGTGCATCATATTAGATGTAAGAAAGAGAGATATGGTTTTGATAAAATTACAATAATTTTTCAAAAGTAGAACTTTGTGCCAGAGGAAAATTGAAGAAAAGGGGGCTTGATAGTAATAAAAATATCTTTTGTTGTTGAGTCATATTGATTGCATCCATATCTTCTGATTTCATAAGGTTCAAGTTCCGTACATTGTCCCAACCTTCCTCCAACAACTTTGGAAGAATTTCCTTCAAAGCTCCATTCCCAACAAAATCCTCCACTGGAAAGTAAGTTATTCCTATATGTTTTGAAATATATATAGAGAGAGAGAGAGAGGGGGGGTTTACGTGAGGGAAGTGAACCCTCTGTGGAAATGACTTCTGGATATATAACAAAGTTGATTGATAATAAGACCAACTTATCTCCTTATATATACATGAGGGAAAATTACATGGTCCACACACCTTTTAAAAGTTGTGTATTAGATGTGTGGGAGCCAGAAAATAATATATATTAACTTATTGGGCTAACCCAAACGAGGCCTGCCAAGGGGCCAACTATTGGGCTTATTCGGCCCACCCCCGTCTATAAAAGGAAGGCACCTCATGGCATATAGGTATGATCTTTCTCTGCACTTTACACAGAACACTCTTGACTATTTATACTCTTCATTCATGGATTCTAACTTCAACATCGGACTGTCCCTGGCCGGTAACCCTGATTGGGTGGCATCAACCATATTTATCTCTTACAGGTTCATGGAGCTATCTTTGTTGAATCTCACCAACAATCCATGTGATGGGATATTTTATGGCCTCACAATTGGTGCCATCTGTGGGAACAACTGAATGAGATCAACGAAGAACACAACAAGCACGTCCTTGTAAGTACAAATTTAACAACACTTTTGATTTATTTGCTCTCTGAAAATTATTTTAAGATTGGTTCTTGGATTGGATATACATATGTTTATGCTTACAAAATAGAGCTTTTTGTTCACTGTGAATCTTTTGCATCTCCTTTTTCTCTCTCTACAAGTGGGTTTCACTTTTCTTGTAGAGAGCATCTTTTCGGCATATTAAAGCTAAGTGATAAAATTTTCTTGTTGAATTTGTTAAAGCTATTAATCGGCACTTTACCAACTTATGCAAGTGCACTTCACACTGTTCAAGTTGATTGATGAAATTTCATTTTTTCTTGGAATATACATACATTTATATCTATACTAACAATTTCTATGGACTCCAAACTTGGGTCTTTACTTTCTCTCTCTAAAAATTGGGAACTAACTTTTGTCACCTACCTTTCCATGGAGCACTCCAGTGGGTACAATCAATTTGGCTATTAAAATGAATTTTATATATAAAATGGTATTAGAAGTTTGCCGAAAACATTGTTTCCCTTATAACCCTTACCTTTTTGCCGAGACCATTATTAGGAATTTTATATATCTATCAGTTTGCAAAGGACATCATTGGGGATTATATATATATATAAATTATTTTATTTTTTTTTACAGTAGTAACATTATTCGGCAACTTTATCAAGTTGCTTAGTCAGCAACATTATTCAAAAATTCCCATTTCCTACATCACATTACTCGACCAATCATAAGTTATTCGGCCACCACCTTGTTAAATTCGCGCAGCCGTTCAACCATTTCTGGATGCTCGGCACCACAATTTCGTCACCACGCTGATTGGTTCAAGTATACATAATCATGGTGAGCTCTCGACTAAGTCATCACATTATAAACGAGAGAGATCTAGGTGTTTTGGTGCCACTTACTCAGCACACAACTTAAGTTCCTCAACTTTCCAATCATTTTGGTTTAAACTAGAATCACAAATTCAACAAAGGTTGTTCGGCAAACCGACAATGGAGATGTTCAGCAACCCTATAAGGCTGTTTGGCAGCTATTGCCCTTCTCGGCATCACTACATCTCACCCAAGCTGCCCATTGTTACTTGGCATCTAAGCAACCCAGTAGTGGCAGCTCAACTTGCAGAAAGCTACTCGGCATGTCCATGTATGAGCGTTCTACTCGACAACCATTCCGTGTTAACCGGCCATTTAAGAAGACAATACCTTCGACTATCAAAATTTAGTCGCACAATGCCGAGAACAAATTCGACAGCTCAACCGCAATGTCGACAACATATCTAGTTGTTCTTTTTGAGTAACATCTCGACAACATGTTCCACAGCATTAGGCACTCGGAACAAACACGATCAATCACTGTCAATTCATCTACCTCTTCGGCACGAATCTCATGATTTCTCAGTAGCAATATTGATCAACATTTCTCTCTCGGCATGGAAATAGCATCTCAGCTTGTCGAAATCAACATCTAAATATACCAGAGGATTCATGTCAACTCAAGTAGTCCAAACCCACCAACCTGAGGAGCCAAGAGGTCACCAAAGTTCGCTGGTAGTTGCGAAATGGACCAAATTTATAGAAAACTAAAATTTTAAAAGTTGTCGAAAACTAGTTTTGACTATACCAGTGTGAAGCACTCATTGAGACGAGTCTAACACGACAAACCGCATCAAAATCGGACTTAAAACGAAGGAGATACAGGGCCTCAAAGTCACGAGTTCGAAACTGGACCATTATGCCTTCCACGACATGCAGCATGAAGATGAAGATGATGAAATAAGGATTTATCCTGCGCTTCTCTACACGAAGTGCTTCGTTGCATCTTACTACATTCCGATTAATCAGATGGACCAATAATTTCGAAGATGCCTACCTTATAGTTTTTCGCCGTACAGAATCCATTTTTGGGGTCCAATTTTGCAAATTCCGAATCTCAGATTAGGATCAATAGATCGAAAACTCGGGAACGTTATATGATAGATCAACAGTCAGATCGTGTCTAATCGGCATGCATTTGTAACAGAAGGCTCATGAAGCTAGGACACAATTATCCATCTTCGCCGATCCTTCATTCATCACTCAGCCGTATACCGCCTACTGGGGCAAGACCCACTTGGATTTCTTTTACTTTCGGCTCCGCAAAGATACAAATTGGACTGTCCGCGATCCAATCACAACGATCAAATAGTCATTTTCCAGTTATTTGGGACATTTCGAACACATCTGTATGGTCTGATTTTGCAAATTCCATACCCTAAATTTGCAGATGTCAACCACTCACAATTCTCAACAAATCCGAGCCATTAAATTCATTTTGGCTACAATTACGCCATCCGGAGCCCAAATCCAATGATCCAACAGTCGTTTCCAACTATTTAGAGCCTGCTGCACACATCTGTACAATTTGATTTTGCAAAATCAATAACTAGAAAATATCCATCGTAACTCAAACAATACTTTTGCCACCAAGCCTGGCATTTGATCAATGTCGTCTTCAACAATTTTGGCATCTTCCCGCCACTATAACAACCCGCATCATTCGGCAATTTTGGCTCAAGTCCATTCCGGATTCCTTCCGAATAACCACTCATTCGAGCACAGTAGGGCAACTATACTTTGTTCTAAGCTTACTTCTCATCAATGTTGGGCACCGTCCAATCTGAATTTCTTCCGAATACCTAACGTCATTCGCAAGCAATGGGGCAACGGCGATCCAATGTTACATATTCACGACAATGGAAGCAATTTTCCAACTAATTCCATGACAATGGTACAATTTAATCGGCTTAACGCTTATCGCCGAACTCACTGAACAACTCTCACTTGGCGTTTTCAATTCGGCCACTTGGTAGTTCAATTGATCGGCATGCAATTTCAGCAATAGTATCTTGGGGCGAGGATATAATCCTCCGTCTTCCCTGATCATTCATTATATTACATGCGTTACCTTGGCCATTTATCAGCCGATCATCATCTCAGTACCTCTCTTATACATGCATACTCGGCCAACTTGGTACAAACATTGCAACGAAATTTACTTCAGTTACAAACTCCCGCTCCTTTTCGCGCCACCCCAAACAAGTGCCAGTTTTGGGGCAATACATTACACACTTGGCAGTTGGCCGTTCGCATTTGGCAGTCGGCAGTTCGCATATTTTTGTACACCGTCATTTTACCAAAGCCGAATCTACCCCGCCACATAGGGCAATGAGGCAAGACCAATCTGCATTCCTTCCGACTAACGCCTGTCATTTGAAAGTAATGGGGCAAGTCCACATTGGACTAAATGTAAACTGAACAATGCTAATTGGCCCAAAATTTACTCGGCAATTAAATAGTTGGCCCAATATCTACTTGGACATTCCTTACAAGTGGAGCAATATTCTTTGTGATTAACACGTCTAACTCATTCGGTACTAGCCATCACTAACACGGGATGCATTATTCAAAGTCCTTGCCATATTGGCACTTGGTCGCCACTTAAAATCAGTAAAAGTCTCCGAGCACAGCGTAATCTTTGCACGCGGCACGGAGCGCTATCAGCAAAGGCCTATACCCTCGCCCGGGGGTAATAATACCGCAGGCCTATACCCTCGCCTGGGGGTAATAATACCGCAGGCCTACACCCTCGCCTGGAGGTAATAATACCTTGGTCCATTTTTTGGCTGATATATCTACCTTATTTAATCTGCCTTCTTTGGCTCAAGCAATCATTTATGTGCTCGGCATATAGAAATATTTTTAGCTCGACACGAAAGTCTATATTTGGAAGCAATCTTTGCACTCGGCAATATACTACACCCTTGCCCGGGGGTTATAATACCATGGCCCACCGTTATAGAGATAGCATTATTCACTAGGCTTTAGCTCACCTCTCTCCTTTATATACATATATTCGTACATATATTCATACATACATGCATTCATCTAGCCACTCATTCATCTATGTTATTCATTTATCAAATGTATTCTTTGTCAAAGGACCTAACATCTATTTGAACAACATAACTCGACAATAAAAACTCTCATTCCTTCTACCGAAGACAATGAATGTTTTGGCGCAATTGTGGGAGCCATAAAATAATATATATCGACTTATTGGGCTAACCCGAACGTGGCCTACCAAGGGGCCAACTATTGGGCATATTCGGCCCACCCCCATCTATAAAATGAAGGCACCCCATGGCATATAGGTATGTGTAAACACCCCATTTTTGACCGCCCTTAAGACTTGGACGCGACTGATGGTTTACATGGTGGAGAAAGGTGTGCAGGGAAAAGGTTCAGTTTCTTCAGCAAGGAGAGAATCAAATCTCAACTTCATACCCTTTTTTGGACCAAAACAATCTTGATCAAAAGATTTTAGACCTTAAAACAGTCTCTTTCAATACGTTTTTGAAATAATGTTTTTACGATGTTCCGAGGCTCGCATTTTGTCAAATGTTGCGCTTTTCGGTAAACCGAGCAAGGACAAAGTGAAAATGAATGAAAGAGAGATGAAATCTTTGAAAAATCTTTCAAAACACCTTTTCTAGGGGTTTGGAGTTGAAGAAAAGAGAAGAAGAGAGAGGAAAACTAGTTTGGGAGAAGTTCGGCATGAATCCGGGTAGGACCGAAACTGCGCGGCTTCACCAAAACGGGCATAACTCTTTGCACAAGAGGAATTTTGATGCAAGGTTGGCGCCATTGGAAATCTAACTTTTGGGGATTCAATGTGGCCACATGGAAGACTAGAAAATCAGATGGCCGACCACTTAGGTGGTCAAAAGTGGTTCAGCATGAATCCGGAAAGGAGAGAAAAAGTCGAGCGGTCCTCGCTAAATCGGGCTTATTCATTTGCATACTTGGATTTAAGATATGACGCCACCACCATTGGAAAGCTTACTTCTGGGGCTTCATTTTTCACTCAAGAATCTCCTAAAGCCAAGTCCGGGTGGGGGAGATATGGTTGGTTGAAGTAGGGCATCAATCTGGTTGGACTGAATCTGCGCGGCTTCACCAAAATAGGCATAACTTTAAGCAAATGAGGAATTTTAATGCAAGGTTTGCGCCATTGGAAAGATAATTTCTGGGGCTTCATCCTAGAGGGTGGCCAACCACCTTGACCCTTTTGACCTGGTCGTCCGACCACTTGAACTGGTCGGCCAGCTACCCTCGGTTTTGTCTCTCTGAGTATGTTCCAGTTGTGCCAGCTGGGAGCCATTTGCAGCATCCTCCATACACGTGTATATAGGAGAGCCTCTCCACCATTTTCTTGCTCTATATATAGAGAGCCTCTCCACCATTTTCAAGGGTTAGAAAATCTGATATATATAGAATATATATCACTCTCTCTCTATATCTCTCTCTACATTTGTATGTGTTAGAGTGCTCCAAAGTGAGTGATTCTTGGCCCCTTTGCACCACAACTCCTATCCTAACACCTCCATCATCAACCTAAGGAGCTTGGGGGCCATTTTCAGAGGCTAAGGGCCTGGTTTTTGACCCAAGAAGCTGCTGGTTTCGTTGGTCTACAAGGGTGAGCCTTTAATCCTCTTTTATTCCCCGTTTTTGCACTAGATTTTATCCTGTCTTTCTTGCGGTTTTGAGCTTTGTGTATAACATAAAAAAGTTCTTTTTTTGTGTTTAAGACACTTCATTAAGGACACTTTTGTGTTTGGGGTCGTTTACCCCCTCTTAGGCCTTGTTTGGCCCCATTTTGTGCTATTTTTGGTGAACTTTGGGACCACCTTGTTTGGGCCTCCTCACCACTGAAATCTTGAGGGATTTCAGTGGTGAGGATGGTGGTTTAAGGTCCTAAGAAGGAGAGGGCCACCCCCTCTCCTTGTTGTCTTCAAAAAGTGCCATTTTAGCCTCATGTGTGAGCACCATTTTTAAGTTCATGTTGGCCATGTCTTAGGTGTTATTTGTGCTTATTTTGCCATGATATAGCACTATTTTTACTTGGTTTAGACACACCATGCATGCTTAGCATACTTGTTTTGTAATGCCATGAAATTGCCTTAACATGCTTTGTGCTTTGAGCCTTGTTTCTAGCATGATTTTGGCTTAGCTTTGTGAAGCTTTTATGCATATTTTGGCATTCTTAAGGTCTTTTTTTGGTTTCTTAGGCCATCTAGGGCTTGCTTTGTATAGCTACCATGCAACCTCTCTTGTATGCCTTGAGTATTGACCCCTCTAGCATGCTTTACTTGCTTCATTTCAGTGGTTTGGAACCACTTATCATGTCATTTCAGTCATCATGGTATGCTTGTATGCTTGCATTTGATGCCCCTTTAATAGTTTATAAGGTTGTCACCATATGCTCCATGTTTGGCCCATTTTGTATGCTCCCACGTTTAGGCCATTTAGATGCCATCAAGGTGTGCCTTTACCCTTGCTTTGGTCTGCCTTGGGATGGTTTTGAGTCCCTATGGCCCTTTGAGGCTTGGTTGGCATGGCCATGGTTTAAGCCCCTTGGCTTGCCTTGAGTTTTGGACATTGTTGCATGCCATGCTTGTCTTGTTTACTTAGTTTGGCACCTTTTCTAACATGATTTCAGAGCTTTCTATGCATGCCATTTGTCCATATTTATCCTCTTTTAAGTGTGCTTAAAAGTTGCCTTTTGATGCCTAGGAATTGGATCATGTATGCATGCATGCTTGTATGTGCATTTGGCCCCATTTCTATAGCTTTTGGCCACTGTTTTGGGCCTAGTTGAGGGCTGCCCAAATTAGCTTAAGTCCACTCTTTACATGTTGTTACATTGCTTCATGCCTTGCATACTTGTTTGCTTAGGTTGTGTGCCTAATGTACATTACTTGCTTGCATGCTCATATTGCATATTTAGCTCACATGCTTAGGTTGCATTTGGCATGCATGCCTTGCCTCTTGAATCACCATGATTGAGGTTGGGTTCCTTATGTGTTTGTGTGCATTACATTTGACATTAAAATGCACAACTTAGCTTCTTGGGCCATCACGCATTGAAATGCGCGATTGGTGGTCCGAGAATCGAGAACCATGTCCCTTTGAGTCACAAACATGATAAGGGATGTGTTGGTGCACACATGTGCTTGAAATTCTATGCCATACACTACCTGTCCTCTGTTCTTTGTCAAAAGCTGTCTTCTCTGAGGAAGTTTTTGCCGACCGCAACATTTAGTGCCGACCGCCATTGATGAATGGCCGATAGCTTCATCATGGGTGGACTTTTACCAGGGCCGGTGGCCATTTTTCTCAGCCGATGGTACTTTACAGTATACAAGGAACATGTCCCGGGACTTTGGCAGTCTTTGGAGAGGCAGGGCAGTGTAAACAGAGGCAGTAGTGGCATGGTACGGGTTTTCCGGGCGAGACGGACTCGAGCATGCATCATCACACGCATTCCATGGTGGGGCTGCGTCCATCTGATCTTTGCATTCAATTTAATCAGTTAAGTTTTGTAATAAGTAATTTAGTATTATTTATTCGGTTTGTATATTCTTTCGGTCTCTCAGGGTAGAACAAATTTGTAATAAGTGTGGGTGAGTGTGTGTATGCCTTCCAACCCCCACTTCTTTCTTCCCTTTTATTTACCTGCTTATGATGGTAGATTAGGGCATATTTATTTTAGCATACCTTATGCAATGCATGCGTGCATCCATGCATTTGTTTACATGCACCGGGCTCGGTACATCACGCTAACTGCATTGTATTTCAATTTCCAAATTGAATACGTGTTACTTGCAACATTCCATATGCCATGTTTAGGACAGCCGAGCCTGTCTAGATTACATCTTTGCTTGTGTTGCATTAGCCACTTAACATGAACTAGGATCATGCATATGATTACTAACTAGTTTCTGTTTTGGCTTGGAGTACTAGGTAAGCTTTTATGCTTTAGCATATCGCATGCGTGTGAATGTTGCCATAATAGCATGATTACCATGAGGCTAGCTGCTTATGTGATATAACTACTTGAATGCCTGTGGATGGAGGTCAAATTACCTAAAATTGGGATAATGCATTAAAACTATGAGTTTTAAGCCCACTCGATAGTGGCAAAACTATCTTTTTCTAAAGCCCACTTGATGGTGGCAAAATCTGCATTTTAGCCTACTTGCGAGTAGCAAACCATTTTCAAAACAAACATGCAATGTTTTTGTTCCAATTTAGGCGATTTGGTCTATACTTATTTGCTGTGCGCATAACATAGTAATTCTAGGCTAATAACCCGAATAAGAACATGTAAGGTTTTCAAAACAAGATATCACGGTTAGTAGAGGCCGATCTTCGGACCGGGCGAGAGGGGGTGCTCATAGCTGACCTTCCCCAATCGTACCCAAGTTCCCGAGCCGAGGCAACTTTGGTGATGACGGACATGTGGCCTTTGGCACCGAGTCAGGGTTTCCTAAATTCTCCCAAAATAAAATATTTAGGTGGCGACTCTGTATCTGGCAAAGCAGTCCATGTTTGGCACTTCTTTTCAAAATCTATTTTTCTCAAAACGATTTCCAGAGTTGGACTCTTTGGTTCAGATTACGAACCGCAGCAAACAAAAAAGGGGAGTCCGAACTGTAGCGAGTTCCCCCGCGGGCGTGTTACAGCTCGGAGTACTCGGTAAGTGCTTATGCTTTAGCATCCTTGAATGCGTGTGAGTGACTGCCATGATAGCATGCTTACCATGAGGCTATGTGCTTATATGATATACCTGCCTGAATGCCTGTGGGTGAAGGTTGGATTATCTGAATTGGAATAATGCATTGACTGTGAGTTTTAAGCCCACTTGAGAGTGGCAAAACCATGTTTTCTAAGCCCACCTGAGGGTGGCAAATCCACATTTTAGCCTACTTGCGAGTAGCAAAATGCTTTCAAAAACAAACATGAGATGTTTTGTTCCAATTCAGGCGATCTGGTCTATATTTGTATGCTGTGTGCATCACGTAGTAAATCTAGGCTAATAACCGGAATAAGAACGTATAATGTTTTCCAAACTTGATATCATGGTTAGTAGAGGCCGATCTTTGATCGGGCGAGCGGGGGTGCTCACGAAGTGACCTTCCCCAATTGTACCCAAGTACCCGAGCCGAGGCAACTTTGGTGATGACGGACACATGGCCTTAGGCAACGAGTCAGGGTTTCCTAAATTCCCCCAAAACAAAATATTTAGGTGGCGACTCTGTATCTAGCAAAGCAGTCCATGTTTGGCACTTCTTTCAAAAAATCTGTTTTCAAAAACGATTTGTCGGATTTGGACTCTTTGATGATTCATCGGTCTTGCATTGCACTCTGCGAGATTAGATACAAGACTGTGACATTGAGTCCTGAACTGTAGTGAGCCCGATGAACAAAACAGGATTCCCTCCCGGGACATTCGGGGACGTCTACAGTTTCTGGCGACTCCGCTGGGGAGTTAGAGAACTTGACTCGAACTCATGATATCTTGTTTTGATTACACTTATGTGTTTCTTTGCATTGCATTTGCATTGGTGCGCCTAGGACACCGTGTTTGCCGTATGCTATTCCTGAACGGTTTGCCAGAGGCTCGCTTTGAGAAGCGTGCCATAAGGCTGACCGGCTGCGGGCTCTGCCATGATAGGAACACAAACCCCGATTTTACCGAGGCACCCTTTTGACCATTCAACCTAGTGCATATCGAAATCCATGGTGACCATTCCAAACTAGAACAGGTTGGTTACCCGATTTTAGGTTGTTTGAAACCGCTGCGTGCATAGTGAAACCCTGGCCCCTGACAAAATAGGACAGGGAAACCTTACCCCTCTATAGGGGTGTTTTCGCTCTCACTTGCTTGCTATGTGCTTTTAGAGTGCGTCTCTACAGGAATGCATGTATCAATTTGCAAGTCTGGGCATCAGGCCTGCGAGCATCAGCATCAGTGTTTTGGGAATCAATTTTACCTGAGGGTATCGGTTCTGAGCGTAAATTTGGGGCAAAATTGAAAGAAGTGCGATCATTACTATGCCCAAGTCCATTCTAGTGAAATCAGGCTGAGATGCTCTCTATTTTCTCTTTTGCTAGGTAGTCTTGGAACCATAGCTTCAGAAGGCTTCGATATCCCCCAGATTCATTGGACTTGTGTTGATAGACTTTGTCAGGTCAGAGATTCGGTTCAATGGTAACCAGTTTTCCTTCGCCAGTGGTAAGGCAAAGAAGGGCCAGACAGGGTTCATTGGTTCATCTGATCCGACAGTCACCAGTCACATCATCAGTAGACTCGTGATGGCACAGGGTTCGGAAGAATTAGTGGCCGTGATAGCAGCGTTAAATCAGGGAACTGCCATGCAGGATGAGACTAATGCTGAAACGTAATGCCCATCTGGGGCATCTGCCTCACATCTAGCTTCGGGGCCCCATCCGAACTTTGACCCACTTCCGCCAGCTGAAAATTTGCAGGGTCCGGATCCCCAAGAAGGGTTGGCTCAAGCCCGAGTTGTTAGACCCCTGGTGCAGCCTAATGAGAGGCTTTATCCCCTTGATGGTAATGACCTCGATCCGACCGCGGTGAAAATTGCAAACCTTGAAAAGCAATTCAAGAAGGCACAGGGCCTTAACTCCATTCCCAACATTGAGGATGAGCACACTGAGTCTGCCGCACGGCTCCTAGACAGATTCAAAATGCCATATATTGGCCGTTTCAACGGGTCTGGAGATCCAATGGTACATATCCGACTTTTCTTTGATGTCCTGAAGCCGATGGGTCTGACAAAGCCACAGAAACTCTCTCTGTACGGAAGAACCCCGTCGGGTGTAGTAGCCACTTGGTACGTTAAGTTGGAGGACAAAGTGAAGCAAGACTGGGAAGAATTGGCTAAGGCCTTTGTCAATCAGTATTCCTACAATACCCAAGTTGAAATGACCATGCAAGAGCTTGAAACAACCCGCCAAAACCCAACAGAGCCTTTTGTGGAATTTGTTGCAAGGTGGAGAGCAAAGGCAGCACAGATAACAGATTACCGCCCTTTTGAGAGGATCAAGTGCAGATGATGGTGCGAAACCTCGAGCATAATATGTTGCAAAAGTTAGTAGTCGCTCCGCTATTCACTTTCAAAAGTTTGCATGAACTGGGGGTTCAGGTCGAGAATGCGTTCAACAGTGGGATCATTCCTAGAACAAGTGAACCGACAAGGAGAGCGATTTCCGAGAGTACCAATGCTGGTAGTAGCACTATTCCCAAACCCGCAGAAATCAATACAGTTGCCACAGCCAACCCTTTTGCTAATCCAAGCCTACAAACCGCCAGCCCAGCCCGAGCTCAGGGCAGAACTTTCACCCCCCTCTATATGAGCCTGACTAGCGCACTAAAAGTCTTGATGGAAAGAGGGTATCTCAAACCCCTCGATCCTCAACCTCTCCCTGACCCTCTCCCAGCCAGACATAACCCTTCCAAGTACTGTGTATACCATCAGCAGCGCGATCATGGCACCGACCGTTGCTACCGCCTTCATCATGAGGTCCAAAATCTCATCGACAACCAGACGATAGCTCCACCTTCAGACCCCAATGACCAAATATCTCCTACCCACCTCAATCTCATCCATATACTACCATCCACCTTTGACCCCAGCATATACATCACCCCGGCCCATCTACCCAAGCCTGAGGTGTTCATTCCAGAAAGCATGGACTTATGCATGATGGATGCACCTGGACCCCAATCATCTCAAACCCGTAAGCCCACTACTTTTGAGCTGAAGAGAATGATCGAAGATCTTCAGAAAACTGTGACAAATCTGGCCTCCGAGACATTGGCTCCCTCATCGACCACATCACATACCGGGAATTTCATGACAAAAGGCTCTCCAATCTTGGGACTGGCTACATTTAAAGAAAGCCAAACCCTTGGCAAAGGGGAAGCAGGTGGTAAGAACAAGGTAGGGGCAAGCATTGGTCCCCATGAACACCTTCAACGGGCTGTTGAGGCTTTGAAGGCCGAAGGACTAAACAAACAGCAAGTGCTTGCAGTGGTTGCAAAAACTGTGGATGATACTTTTGCCACTTAAGTTGGGGGTAGTCTGAATCAAGGGGCAAGCCGAGACAAGAGATGTTGTACCAGAAACACCCCTTTCAGCTCCAATCCTACACTTAGAAGAGATCATCAAAAGTCAGCACCTACCGACCCTTTCGCCGGTACATCCAACACAACCAGCTCACAACCTGCCAAATACCCACCTCGGGGCCAGAGGGTGTTCACCCCACTGGACATGTCTCTGTCAACGGCCCTGAGGGTCTTGATCGAAAAGGGGCACCTGAAGCCCCTAGAGCCGCAGCCATTACTGAATAAACTTCCTCTCTCCCACAACCCGGTGAAGTACTGTGTCTTTTATCAACAAGCTGGCCATGACACTGACATGTGTCTTTGTCTTCACCATGAAATATAAGATCTGATTGATAAAAAGGTCATCTTCGCGTCAGGTCCTGCAAAGCCTATCGGCACTGGATCGGTGAACTTGGGGGATAATGTGACCATGTGATCAAGGGATAAACCACCTGCGGGCGGCACTCAGTTTACTCCAGATGTGGCGTATGTCACGCACTACTTTGAGCATTTGTGAATGCTGGTTTTTGTACTTTCTGACTTGGGTATTGAGTCAGTTTTGTTATGTCGTTTAGATTCTGTCCCGTTGTATAGAGTTAGTCTTTTCATACTGAGTCAGTTGGGTCTGTCTTGTTGTACCGAGTCAGTCCTGTTTTGTTGGAGTCAGGTGATTTCGGGGGTGTTATCTCGAACATCACTTGCTTGTTTTGTGTTTGTCTTTTTGCTTTCTTTTTGAGTCTATTTCTGCCAGGGAGCCAGTTACACCAGTAGATCTAATCGAAACAGCTGTGGCTGTCACGTTTTGTGCGTATTGCTATTTTGAGCCTGTTGTGCCAGCAAGTTTAGAATGAAACGGCAGTGCATTTCACCTGCTCTTTTGTGCCCTGAATTCATTACATCGACCTAAATTTTTTCAAAAACTCTTTTTGAACACTGTAGTGAAAACAAAGAGGAAGGAATTCCTCGGGATTTGCAAAAAATTTTGATCAATTGAGAGAAAGAGAGGCGTGCTAAGCCCTTAATGATTGAGATCATGCTTGTTAGTGTGAGTACTGAGAAGGATCCTGGCTTGATCCAGATTGGTTTCGCATTGTCTTAATTAGTCGCTTTCTTAAAAATTTCAAAAATGTTTTTTTTACTCTTGAGATTGTGCAGCCTAGGATCGCTCTTAGCCTTGAGACTCGACCCCTCACTTTCAAACCTTGAACTGGGATTCAGAATGTTCAACGGTCAACCACAACGTGAGGCCTATGTGGCCGGATCAGAAGCAGCCCTTGAACTAGGGGCAAAAAAGCCAGGTCAAAGAAGATCGGATATGATCAAAAGAAGCTTGCAAAGCTGGATCAGAAGCACCCCTCGGACAAGGGGCAAAAATGTCAGACAGCTTGAAGAGCCAGAGGTGGATCATTCCGCAAGTCAATGAAGATCGGCAAGAATACCAAATCCCAGAAGGGAGGAAAGAAGAAGGTATTGCTGAAGGACAGCTGAGTTCCTATCCACAACACTAGGGACAAATTCAGTCCCCCATTGGATGGACTCCTGCGTTGTCAGCGAACAGTAGTCATTCTCCTGGATTCAGATGACTCCAAGATCTCAAAACCATTTGACATGGACAAAGCTACACTTTTACCCTTGAGAGGCTCGCTGGGCCGAAAACCCGGAAGGGCAGCCCAGGCAAAAGTTAAAGCAAGAAAAGAAGAAAAAGAACAAAAAAAAGAAAAGAACAAAAGAACAAAAAAAAAAGAAAAATGCAAAGAAAAGAACAAAAAAGAAAATCAAAAAAAAGAAATGAAATGAAAAGAAAGGAAAAACAGAGCTCACAAGGTTGAAAACCCAGAAGGGCGGCCTTGGCAAAAGTTAGAGCATAAAAGGAGAGGTTAAATACCCGAGTGTACCTTAACCTCGAACTACGTAAGGCTTGATTCCCATCTTTGGGATACGTAGGCAACTTCATTCTGAAGTCCAGCTGTAAAACACTTCAAATTCAATTGTGTCCATGTGATGGTTTTGGTCATCTTTGTCTTCTCTGTATCCGAGAGTTCGGTTGTGATCGTCACTCTGAAGATCGACATAATGCGTCATGGTGCCATTCAAACAAGGGGCAACTTTCCGTTGCCATACAATGTGCTGCGGTGCTATTCAGCCAAGGGGCAACTTTCTGTTGCCATGCAGTGTCGTTTCAACAAGGGGCAATTTTTCATTATTTATGGGTCCGAGGTCGTGCATCTCAAGAGTAGGTTCCGTGCTCATTGAGCAGTGGCCGTTTGCAAAAATAGTTTTTGAGAATTTTTACTGAGGTTGACTAATTCTCTCGAAAATTATTCCATTTTTCTAAAAACTAGACCATTTCTTGGACCCAAAAAAGGAAAATTTTCAGTGCTCATAACCTGACTTGCATGATTTCAAATCAAAAAATCGAACAAGCATGTTAATTTAACTCTCATGTTGGTCAAAATTGTTTTAGTAGAAAACCAAAACAAAAAAATGGTCAAAATGATTAATTAGGGGCACAGTTGAGTCAAGCTTTCTGTCTTTCCCCCATTGTCATCATACCTGCCGAAAAAGGGCACCACTGAAGGTGACCACAAAAGAATAGAAAGCTCTCACATCCTCCAAACAACGAAGTATCAAGCCAAATGCGAAGCACGAACTGGAATAGATCAAGATATTCCACTCCCTCATCTGGATAGATCTAATCACGTCCAAACTCCCCAGAAGAGCATCGTCAACCGATGTCAGCTGTAGATTTGCTACACACCCAGTTGTAGCGCAGCCCCTCTGTGGGAGAAGCTCACTGTTGTGAACAAGAAGAAGAATCTAGCGGAAGGCTAGGGGCAAGAGCCCGCAACTTTCTGTTTATCCATCAACCACTCAGGGGAGGGATAAAAAAATGAGAGATTGAAGAATAGAGAGATGTGCGCTGAGAGAAAAAGTGAGGAAAGGGCTTTTTAAGAAAAACAGAGCTTGAGGGCCAAGTGATGTGAGAATCATAAATGAGAAAGGGTGGGAAAGAATACCCGGAGAAACTGGCTCCTCGTGCATCGAGAGGTCTCTTGCCTTTGTAACACAGCTGAGTGTTGTGTTTGTGTGTTTTTGTTTGTCTCTATTCTTGTTTTGAGTCGTTTGAGTGTCAATAGATGTGTTTAGGCTGTTTTACCTTGTTTTTCCTTTGTTGAGTTGTGTTTAGGTTGTTCTACCTTTATTTTCCGTTGTTGAGTCGTTTTGGCTGTGGTCAGTTGTAGGCTCAATACCCGGTTGAGAACCCTTTTCTCATTACAATTTCAAAAATCGTTTTGTGCTCAAAGTGCCATGTCATTCTCCACATTTGTGCAAAACAGGATTGGTTCTTTCTTAAAGCTGCAGGGTCCACCCCCGATAAGTGTGAACAGTAGAACAAGGACCTATCTGAAGCTATTTAGGTTCCGGACTGCAAAGCAAAAGAAAAGAGGAAAAATTTGGAGCATCTTAGCATGTTTCAACTTTAGCAAAATCCGAGACTGCATTACAGGTGCACCTTCTCAGGCCTCGCCATTTCTCTGGTGTATAAATGTATCTCGACCCCAAGTGTAAGCCTGATTCAAGTCAGAATGGCAGTCTAAGCAGCACCCGAGGGTTTCACATGCAGATGTTATCTCTCACCAATATGAACAGGGTGTGCCCTTTTTGAGCTGAGTGTGTTGCGAAGTCCTCTAAGAGGCAAATCAAAGGCACCAGAGTACATGTTTGATGCTCCTCTATTGCATAGAATATGAACTTTCATATACACTGTTGTTGCATGCGTGCCGCGCATCGTTATGATTCATGCATAGAACATGCTTGCTTTCGATTCCGCATAGAATATGCTTTGCTTGTCTCATGCATAGAATGTACTTCCATACTTGCATAGAAAATGCTCGTATCTTTTGCATAGAAAATGCCCCCATACTTGCATTGTGCATGCATTTTATCGCACTTTCTTGTGCATTTTATCTCACTCGCACTGTCTTGTGCACTTACACTTTGTATCTCACTAGCACTGCCTTGTGCATCTTTTGGTTGTATCTCACTCACACTATCTTGTGCATTTCAAATCAATCGCGCTGTTTAGCGTATCGCACTGTTTAGTGCATTTCAAATCAATCGCGCTGTTTAGCGTATCACACTGTTTAGTGCATTTCAAATCGCTCGCGCTGTTTAGCGTATCGCACTATTTTGTGCATTTCAAATCGCTCGCACTGTTTAGCGTATCGCACTGTTTTATGCATTAGCGTATCGCACTGTTTAGTGCATTTCAAATCATTCGCGCTGTTTTGTGCATCTCACTATTTTGTGCAGATTATCTTTCGCGCCTTCTTGCGCATCGCACTGTTTTGTGCAGGTTATCATTCACGCTGTTTTGTGCAGGTTCAGGTTCGCGCTATTTTGCGTATCGCACTATCTTGTGCACTTCCGCATTTGTAATCACTCGCGCTTTCTTGCACATCGCACTGTTTTGTGCAGTTTACACTCGCGCTATTTAGCGTATCGCACTATTTTGTGCAATTTACTTTCGCGCTTTCTTGCGCATCGCACTGTTTTGTGCAATACATTGTATCATTCGCTCTATCTTGCGCATCCCATCTGCACTTGTTAGTGCATTACATTTCATTCGCACTATTTTGCGCATCGCACTATTTTGTGCACCTTACTTGCATTGTGCATGCATTTTATCGCGCTATCTTACGTACCTTACCTGCACTTGTTAGTGCATTGCATCGCGCTATCTTGCGCACCTTATCTGCATCGCACTATTTTGTGCATTCACCCTACTCGCACTGTTTTGTGCACCTTTAGCTCGCACTGTCTTGTGCACTCACCTGGTCTGGGAAACCTTAAATCCTCTGGTCTAAGAGACTTTAAATCCTGCATCTTTATTCACACTGTCTTGTGCACTCTCTGGTCTAGGAGACCTTAAATCCTCTAAAGGTGCAATTCCTTTGGTGTTTGTCGTGCCCGAACAACTTCCGGTGGTCTGGTATAGCCACCTGCCTGTGTTTGCGGTGAGTTCCTAGGAGACCAACTGAGACGATGGAAACTAGAGTTCGAATGGCTCTTGCCTAGAACGCAAAGGTTCGGGATTTCCGAGACTAAAGTCTGGTTTAAATACCTAGGGGTATATCCTCGGTTTGAAATTTGTATGGCAGCCCCATAGATTGAGATAGCATATGTATGCACCTCAATTCTAGATACCGAATCAACCTAGTCTGTCACCCTGTTGGAGAATAGGGAGAGCTGCAATCATAGTCAGGGAGAAAAGTGGTACCTGTGGTTCAACTGAGAAGAAGAGGAAGATTCCCACATCAGCATGAGGTAGGACATTGCCGAGGTAAGTCATTGCCAATTGCCCCTGTAAGGTACCTCCTTTTTCCTAGCTATCACATTGCATTTTAGTCATTACAGTGCATTACATAAATCTTGAATTTTCAAACCGGCCACAGAAGCGATAAGTCCAATTTTCAAAACCGGCCACAGAGCGATAAGCCTAATTTGCAAACCGGCCACAGTATAAGTCCAATTTTCAAACCGGTTACAGAGCTTATAAGTCCAATTATCGACGGCCACAGAGCGAGATAAGTCCAATTATCAAACCGGCCACAGAGCGTATAAGTCCAATTTTCAAACCGGCCACAGAGCGTATAAGTCCAATTATCAAAATTTTTGCATATCATTTTGCATCCGCCTCGAACTACGCCGGTTTGATTCCTTGCGAGGGATACGTGGCGACCATGGCGCAACCATTTATTTGTCTGTACTTTGTTTGTTTGTCCAAGTCTTCGGCCTTGTCAAAAATGGGTCGTCTCTAGGCTTTGACATTCACTCCCGTCACTTCTTGACTATCGAGTTCTATCAAAGAGGAGCAACTGTAGACACCCTATTTTTTACCGCCCTTAAGACTTGGATGCGACTGATGGCTTATATGGTGAAGAAAGGTGTGCAGGGAAAAGGTTCAATTTCTTCGGCAATGAGAGAATCAAATCTCAACTTCATACCCCTTTTTGGACCAAAACAATCTTGATCAAAAGATTTTAGACCTTAAAACCCTCTCTTTCAAAACGCTTTTGAAATAAAGTTTTTATGATGTTCCGAGGCTCGTATTTTGTCAAATGTTGCGCTTTTCGGTAAACCGAGCAAGGACAAAGTGAAAATGAATGAAAGTGAGATGAAATCTTTGAAAAATCTTTCAAAACACCTTTTCTAGGGGTTTGGAGTTGAAGAAAAGAGGAGAAGAGAGAGGAAAACTAGTTTGGGAGAAGTTCGGCATGAATCCGGGTAGGACCGAAACTGCGCGGCTTCACCGAAACGGGCATAACTCTTTGCACAGGAGGAATTTTGATGCAAGGTTGGTGCCATTGGAAATCTAACTTCTGGGGCTTCAATGTGGCCACATGGTAGACTAGAAAATCAGATGGCCGACCACTTAGGTGGTCAAAAGTGGTTCAGCATGAATCCGGAAAGGAGAGAAAAAGTCGAGCGATCCTCGCTAAATCGGGCTTATTCATTTGCATACTTGGATTTAAGATATGATGCCACCACCATTGGAAATCTTACTTCTGGGGCTTCATTTTGCACTCAAGAATCTCCTAAAGCCAAGTCCGGGTGGGGGAGATATGGTTGGTTGAAGTAGGGCATCAATCCGGTTGGACTAAATCTGCGCGGCTTCACCAAAACAGGCATAACTTTAAGCAAAGGAGGAATTTTAATGCAAGGTTTGCGCCATTGGAAAACTAATTTCTGGGGCTTTATCCTAGGGGGTGGCCGACCACCTTGACCGTTTTGACCTGGTCGGCCGACCACTTGACTGGTCGGCCAGCTACCCTCTGTTTTGTCTCTCTGAGTATGTTCCAGTTGTGCCAGCTGGGAGCCATTTGCAGCATCCTCCATACACGTGTATGGAGGATCTTGAAAGTTGTTTTTAGCTTCCAAGAAAAGCTTTAGACCTCTTTGTCTATATAGGAGGGCCTCTCCCTCCTTTGTGCTGGTTGAGAAAATTGCTATGGCTAAACAATATATCTCTCTTTTAAGCTCTAAATTGCTTGGTTCTTAGCCCCTTTGCACCACCTCTCATAGCCTAACACTTCCAACATCAACCTAAGGTCCTTGGAGGATATTTTCAGAGGTTCAAGGTTGGGTTTTTAGGTCCAGAGGCTGCTGGTTTCTGCTAGTCTTCAAGGGTAACCATTTTTCCCCTTTTTGAGCATTATTTTAATCCATCTTTTAGCTATACTTGCATGCATTTTCGAGTTTTGTCATAAACTAAAAAAAGTCTTGTTTTGAGCTTCTCTTCAAGTTTGTTCAAGGTCATTTTTCTGTTTAGGGTCACCTTCCTCCTTGCATGCTTCATTTCCTCATGTTTTGAGCCATGTATTAGAGCATTTTTTATGGCCTTGGTTTGGCCTTTTAGCCACTGAAATTTAGTGGATTTTTAGTGGCTAATATGTATTTTTGAACCCTAAAATCAGAGAGGGATGACCCTCTCACCCCTTGTTCTCTTTACTAGCTTTGTTGGCCTTCCAAAGGGGCCCCTATTTGTATGTTTCAAAGCCACATTTTAGGCCCTATTTGGTGAGTTTTAAGGTCTGCATTAGCTCTGTCCAGAGCCCATTTTGCCATATAAAGTGTCTATTATGCATGTGTAGAACAATCCTATCCAAGGCCTTTCAAAGGGGCTTTCACTTGCATGCTTCCTAGACTAATTTCAGGGCCTTTCTGGTGGGTTTTAGGACCCTCATAACCTCTGTATAGAGGTGGTTTCGCCATTTTGTGTGTCCGTCATATATGTGTGGAACAACCCCTTGCATGGCCTCTCAAAGGAGCACCTCATTCTAACATGTGTTGACTGAGTTTCCATGGGTTTTTGGGCATATTTTAGCATGGAATACTTCTTTTTTTGGCTGGTTTGGTGAGCCGTCATGTGCTTCACATACTTGTAGTGTAAATCATGGTTCACTAGCTTATTTCGCATGCTTTGTTGACCCTTGATTTTAGCTCTTTTTGGCCTTGCCTTAAACTGATTTTGTGCATATTTTGGACTGCCCTAGCTCTATTTTTGGGTCCCATGGTCGAATGATGTGTGTTTTGCATGCTTGTAGTTCAATACCCATGCTTAACTTTGAGTGTTGAGGCTCATTACATGCATATGCTGAGGCGTGTTCATGTTTTGGGCCCATTATACATCATATTTCAGAGCTTTTTTTAATGTCATATTGTCATGTTTTATACTCTTTAAATGCGTTTGAGAGTCAGGCTTGTATGCCTCATTTACCGACCATTGAATGAGCTCCATTTCTTTGCATTCCGAGCCATCATTTTAGGCCATTTCCCCACTATTTTAGACCTGCCTAGGGTCTGTTTGGGGTTGGTTTTTCCATTCGTGCATTGTTTTGTGTACCTCTAGTGTTACCCGCTTCACTAGTTTCGGTACCCGAGCCACCTATCATACATTGTGTGACATATTTGTATGTTTCGGGACCATCTTTTATGCCATTTCAGAGCTGTATCATGTCCTATTCTATGCCATGTTTTATCCTCTGCCATGCTTAGTTAGAGTTGCATGTTATGCCTTAGGATCGGTCATTTGCATCCGTGCATGTTTGCATGTGTTTCGGTTGTCTCATTTCCATCATATGGCCACTGATGTGAGTGTGGCTGAGGTCCACTCATATTGGTATAAGTCCATCGTGCATTGTGTATGCCATTTTAGTCCATAGCATTGCGTATGCTAGGTTGCATGTTAGAGCATTGTGTATGCCATGTCATATCACGCGCATTATGTATGCCATTTTAGTCCACAGCATTGCGTATGCTAGGTTGCATGTTAGAATTGCATTCACGCATATCATGCATATTGCATTGTGTTTGGAGTAGGGTTTAGTCCAAACACGGGAAACGAGGGACGTTTCGTACTCCAAGTGACGAAACGTGCCTCGATTCCCAGTCGCCAACGCTCCGGATTATCCATGATGGAGTTTAGGCCTTGTTGTGTTCATATGTGCATTCATTTCACATCGAGTCGTGCAATTCAATTCCTCGGCCATCATGCATCGAGATGCGTGATTGGTGATACGATGATCGAGGACTACACTCCCTAGAGCTTGTGCAAGGACAGAGAGAGTGGTCGTGCACACATATGTTGAAAATACATTGCCTTTTCTCTCTCTTGCCTTTGTTGCAGAAAAAGCCAAAAACCAGAGGTGGAAACTGGTTGGCCACCCTCTTTGGTCTCCACCATAAAGGGTGGTCGGCAGGTGGCCTCCCATGCTGATAACTGGTCGGTGGCCTTCCCAAGGTGGAGTTTCAGCCTTCTAGAGCTTTGTGCAAGTTTCTGAGATCAATTGCAAACAAAGGCGAGGTGAGGTATCGCGATGGAATTTACTGACAAGGCAACTTCAGCTTGCATACACCCTCCATCATTCCGAGCAGAGCTGAGGCAATCCATTGGACGTAGCGTAGCATGCTAGTTTACTTTGCTTACCTGGTTCATTTGTTAAGTAATTAGTGTTGTGTAATAATTCGTTTTTTATTTTGGTTGTGTATTATTTATTCGAACCCTCCGAGCGAGGGCACAATTGTAATAAGTGTGCGTGTGTGTGATGTATGTCTTCTAACCCCACGTCTTTCTCCCTTTTATTTACCAGCTTATGATGGTTAGTTTAGGGCATGTTTCAATTAGCATACTTATGCTCGCATGTTTGCATCCATTCATCTGTCTTGCATGCACCGAGCTCGACGTATCATACTAACTGCATCGTATTTCAATTCCAAGGTTGAATACGTGTTAGCTGTAGCATCTCATATGCCATTCTTAGAATAGCCGAGCCTATTATAGTTGCATTTTTGCATGTGTTGCATTAGGCATTTCTGTATAGTTAGGATCATGCATGGATTTCTAACATAGCTTCGGTTTTGGCTCGGAGTACTCGGTAAGTGCTTATGCTTTAGCATCCTTGCATTCGTGTGAGTGACTGCCATGATAGCATGCTTCCCATGAGGCTATGTGCTTATATGATATACCTGCCTGAATGCCTGTGGGTGAAGGTTGGATTATCTGAATTGGAATAATGCATTGACTGTGAGTTTTAAGCCCACTTGAGAGTGGCAAAACCATGTTTTCTAAGCCCACCTGAGAGTGACAAATCCACATTTTAGCCTACTTGCGAGTAGCAAAATGCTTTCAAAAACAAACATGAGATGTTTTGTTCCAATTCAGGCGATCCGGTCTATATTTGTATGTTGTGTGCATCACGTAGTAAATCTAGGCTAATAACCGGAATAAGAACGCATAATGTTTTCCAAACTTGATACCATGGTTAGTAGAGGCCGATCTTTGATCGGGCAAGCGGAGGTGCTCACGAAGTGACCTTTCCCAATTGTACCCAAGTTCCCGAGCCGAGGCAACTTTGGTGATGACGGACACATGGCCTTAGGCAACGAGTCAGGGTTTCCTAAATTCCCGCAAAACAAAATATTTAGGTGGCGACTCTGTATCAGGTAAAGCAGTCCATGTTTGGCACTTCTTTCAAAAAATCTGTTTTCAAAAACGATTTGCCGGATTTGGATTCTTTGATGATTCATCGGTCTTGCATTGCACTATGCGAGATTAGATACAGGACTGTGACATTGAGTCCTGAACTGTAGTGAGCCCGATGAACAAAACGGGATTCCCTCCCGGGACGTTCGGGGACATCTACAGTATGATCCTTCTCTGCACTTTACACAGAACACTCTTGACTATCTATACTCTTCATTCATGGATTCTAACTTCATCATCGAAGTGTCCCCGGCCGGTAACCCCGGTTGGGTGGCATCAACTATATTTATCTCTTGCAGGTTCATGGAGCTCTCTTTGTTGAATCTCACCAACAATCCATGTGAAGGGATATTTCATGGCCTCACAATAGGTTACAATTATCAACATTTGTAATTTAAGTTAGAACAAATTATATTCATTGTCCTAGTAATGTAATTTGTTTCTTACATCTATGTGATTATCGTAATTATAATTATATTAATGTTTCTCTTATATGTTTCACATTATGTGAATATAAACCAATTAATTAATAATATCTTTTTAAAAATTGGACTAAAATCACGAGACAAAATAGTATATATTCACTCTTCTGATTTCCTCTTGAATGTACTATTTTGTTCTTGATTTATGTTTAATTTCTTGATAGATGTTATGATGCAATGTAAAAAATTATAAGGTGAAATTGGGGAAAGACTATAGTAAATGGAATAATTTTATACTTTTTGAGTCAAAACTATAAATAATAATAATAAAAAGATAAAGTTATAACTAAACACAACATGAGGCATAACCAAAAAGCTTATTAATTTATATTAAAACATTATCATAACTAAAAGAAGAAAATTACTCATAACTAAAGAAAAAAATGACAAATGTAAGGGTGCATATGGTATACCCTTTTAACATGTTTAATATTATTTATTATCTTTTCTTACTTATCCATGCATAACACAAGTGGTATACTAGTTTGCACACCGATACAAGCCCCTTAGAGAAGGACCCAGTGTTTTATGTATTTTGTTTTTACAAATTTTAATAATCGAAAAAAAAAAAAACAATTTTGGTAAACCATTTGTATCCATTTTCAAAGCATGACAACAATTTTCCAAATTCCTGAAAGTTCGCCGGGGGGAAGAAAGTGAGAGAAAGAAAAAAGATAAAAGACCAGATTTTATTTTCTAGTCGGCCCAAACTCTAAAAAGTTCGGTTGTACATCATGGGTGGGTAGGCAGGGATCGCACTGGCGCAATTTACAATAAGGTTAAGTTTGGCATATTTTAAAAAAGTCAAAAAATTAAAAAGTTATTTAAAAAGTTAAAAAGTTAATACTATTCACGAAAAGTTAATAATTACGGCTGCACAACTCTTAATTCTAATTTTTTTCTACAAATCAATTTTTACAATTTTTTATTACACATTTTTCCATAAAAAGTCAAAAAATTAACCCAAACATTCATATTTTCTTCCTCAATTTTTTAGTCCAAAAAGATAAAAAGTGCACTTATTTAAGACACCCCAAACAACCCCTATATATATATATATATATATAAATTTTGAGTCATGAGTTAATTTTATTGATCAAATTTATTTATTTACAAGTATTTTTATGGGGATGTACCAATAAATCCCAAATTTGTATCTTGTAACCCATTTGATTCTATGAACTTTCTTATGAACTGTTAGGTCCTATCTCAATGTTAATGACCATTAAACATCAAACATCAAACATCATCATCGTCAAAATAACATCATCATCATCAAAATAATATCAAACATCACAACATCATTATCAAAACAACATCAAACATCATTATCAAAACAACATCAAATATCACAATATCATCATCAAACAACATCAAAAAATATCAACAAAATAACATCAAACATCACAAACATCATCATCAAAACAATATCAAATATCACAACATCATCATCAAACATCATCAAACGTCATCACAAAAAAAAAAAAAAAAAAAAAAAAAAAAAAAAAAAGTCTAACTAGGAGCATTATATATACATTAAAACTTATAATCATAAAATACAAGAACTGATTCATAGGAGCATTATAATGCTATATATTATTATATTCTGCAAACACTGTTCTAACGGGACAAAAGATGATAGAGATCGAAGCTCGTGTGTTCGGCGGTGAATCTTCACGCTGCGAGGATCGAGCCCATGGTGGATGTGGGGCCGCATCAGATCTAAAGTAATTTTTTGCAAGATCGTTTCTTCGACTACATTAGCAACATCACCTCCATCTCTCTCTAATCGGCCTCTCCAGATCGTTTCTTCGGCTTCTAGATCGGCCGGCGAAACTTCCCCGAATGGAAAGATTCCGTGTGGTAGGCTCGAGCCGGCGTCCGAGTCTCGGATCGGAGGAGACAGTACTGTAGGACTAAATGTTTTGATGATGTTAATGATGCTGTTGATGTTGTTGATGTAGATAGTGGGACTAAATGGTGCATAAGAAAATTTGTAGGACTAAATGGTTTAACTTTCTACCACATAGGATTTATTGGTAATTTTTTCTATTTTTTTATTTATTTTTTCACCTATCAATATTTTTTAAAAATATTTTGAAAAAAAAAAAGTATTTTAAGATTTATTAATCTATTAAAAAACTATATAGGACTTACACATATTTAAGTCCATCACTCACACATGACTAAATCGTAATTTATCCCTAAAAAGAATCTCGTGCTCCGTTCTACTCGACCTGGTTCAACATCAAACTTAAAATTTTAAATAAACTTATGTGTAAGTCTTAATGAAAATTAATGGCATTTTCATCAAACACTAATAAAAAAAAGTCATTATTTGTTAATTTTCAACGACAGTTTGAAAACTGTCACAAAAAATATTACTAATTATAAGTTTTATTGACCGTTTAACACATCACAAAAAATTACTAATTTTCAATTTTCAATGACAGTTTGAAAAATTTGTCGATATATGCAAAAAAAATCATCAAAAAGAATTAATTTGCACATCGATTTTATTAGGACTTATTTTCAATAAGATTTTATGAGAATTAAGTCAAACTATTATGACCTATAGATAGATTATCTAAAATTTTATTCAACATATTACTATAAAATTACATTATGATCTTAAGTCTATCCTACAAAATTATATGGACAACAAAATTTGAAAAATGCAAAAATTTAAAAGTTATATTTGAAATTTCAAAAATAAACAAATTGAATAATTTTATAAAATTAACAAAAACATTTCATTTTTGTATGTTATATTCAAATTTAAACTCGGTAGGCGTATTTTTCCTCTTAAAAATGTTTTCTTTACTTTTAAACATAAATAAAACTAATTATATATGAATAATTAGGTTGATCTCAATTACTAAACAAATGAATTTAAACTTTCAGCTCAATCCAATTATTATAATCTTAAAACATTAAAAATATAACTATATTAAGAACAAAAAGAAACACTACAAAAAAAGTTGCTTACGGTGGCGCTTCTACCAAGACATTTTTAAAAACGTTGTGATACATTTCAATGGAAGACACGCTTTTCAAAGAGTGATATCACCTAAATTAATAGGATGCCCTTTTGATTGTCTCAATGAGACAAGTCTGTTTAACTTCACAGAGACTTAACCTATATCTATTCAAACATTTCCAAAGGGCTCTCTCTCTCTCTGAAATGGTTCTCTCTCAGTAGCCCTAATTAAGGAGCTGTGGATGCAACCAGCAATGAAGACTTCTTGGAGTTTATAGATCTACAGAGAGATTGATGCTTCTAATCTCAACGATTTCTTGTTCAATCTGGATCTTGATTTCGATTTGTGCACTAGGGCTTAGGATTTAATATTTTCCTTCGAGATTTTTTTATTTCCCTTCGAGATTTTTCGATTTCCCTTAATCTTTACCGATCTAGGTCTTCGTTTTTCATGGATTCAGGTATCCAATCGCTCGTGATTTGGAGTTGCTAAGTTCACTTGAGATACAGAGCTTTCATGGTAGCAATCTTGTATTTGATTTACTAGTTTTCATATATGTTCAAATTTATTATTGAAAATTATTGTATTTACATTTGATTACGGTTTTGATTTTCATTATAGGGCATGTTATTCATCGAGTCTGATCTAGACTTGCTGTGAGTGAACTCAAGATTCAGAGGTTTTCATCACTACACAGTAACGATCTGGATCTGTGTTCCATTTAAATAAACTCTTGCTTAGGTTTTGATTTTCATCTCTAAATATGTTTGTCTGTTACAGGACTCGGATATTTCACAAGATTCAATACTGCAGAATGTAGATGAGCGCATACCAGAGTCTCAATGGATGCAGAGGATGATCAAATTTTGCATTTGGTCCCAAATATTCAGTTGTGATTGAATATTTTTGTTCATAAATTTGGCTTTTTTGTATGTGTGTCGATTGTGTTTATTTTTGTCATGGTCGAGCTTTCGTACTAATCGAGATGTATGAGACTCGGGCAAAGCGACGTGGGTTTATTCAAATGTGAGGATGCTCTTTCATTCTTAATGTTTCTTTGTTCTTCTTCTGTGTCTCATATCTCGACTACATATGTCAGGTGATTCTCTGTCACAATCAGTTTCGAGGTTTCTTGGTGGTATCAATTGGGCGTTACTTGTTGCTCGATATGCCAACTTTACCCAAATGCACTACCTAATATGTTGGTCTCAAGGTTCTTCAAGGTCTATAACCTTGGTGGTGGCCAAATCTGTCATGTTATGTCCTATTCAGATGGTTCTGGGACTTCTGCTTTGGGATCCCAGAGAAATTTCAGGTGGATAGGCAAAGACCGATGCCAATCATTACTCTGATATCCTCGCATGAACTCGTTACAATGTGTCATAGGGAAAATCGATGTTTCCCACAAGTAAATCAATCAATGGGAATAAAACTAATGCGAAAAAATTAAATCAAAGACAACACAAGAATTTTACGTGGTTCCTCAATGTGAGGTACGCCCACGGATCGAAATCCAATTCCACTATCAACCAAATAAGTTCCAAACGATTACAAACGAGACACGAATGGTCTCACAAAACCACCCTTAGGTGAATTCCAAATAATCACAAATAAACAAGAGGAAAGACCTCACCAAATAGATGAACCAAAATCTTCAGAACCAAAGTTGAAGACGACCCAAAATAACGAACCAGACACCAACCGAAGATGCCCAAAGAACCAAGCTTCAAAAAATCAAATTGAACCAATGTATGAACTTCGGCACTGTTTCCCAAGTGTCTAAGCCGCCGCACCTTGCTTTTCTTGTGTTGAACAACCAAAAAAAGCATAATGCCTCCAATAAACAAAATATAATATAATATAATGAATCTAGGGTTTTGTAATCAAACCCTAATTGTATTCAAATTGGATTGGGCCTCCACAAATATAATATATAAAAATATATTATACTAAACCAAGCCCAATTAAAACTCTTTTTCCAAAACCAATTGGGTCCCACACTCCAATAAGGAGGTATCCCAACAATTCTCCCCCTACCGACTTAGGTGGAGACATCAACCATACCCGCCAAAGTTCGACACTTTAAATGTTTGTCCCTCGACAAAGTCTTTGTCAACATATGTGAAATATTATCATCTGTGTGAACCTTTTCGAGTTTTAACAATTTCAATCTAACACATCACGAATCCAATGGTATCTCACATCAATGTGTTTCGATCTCGAATGAAAGGTAGAATTTTTACACAAGTGAATAGCACTTTCACTATCACAATAAAGCACATACCTTTCTTGCTTCAAACCCAACTCTTGCAAAAATTTCTTCAACCATAACTCTTCTTTGCAAGCTTCAGAATGGCAATAAATTCATTCGAGTTGAGAGAGCAACACATTTTTGTAATTTAGATTGCCATGCCACAGCCTCTCGCAAAAGTCATCAAATACCTCAAGTAGATTTCCTAGAATCAACATCACCACCATGTAATCTGTGAACCCATCAAGCATCGGTTTACCATCCCCAAAACACAAACACACCTTCGAAGTCCCTCGAAGATATCTTAGAATCCATTTTACCGCTGCCCAATGTTCTTTACCCGGATTAGAGAGAAAACGACTCACCACACCAACTGCGTGAGCAATATCCGGCCTTGTACAAACCATGGCGTACATCAAAGAACCAACTGCTGAAGCATAAGGAACTTTCAACATCTCTTCTTTGTCTTTCTCACTTGTAGGACATTGATTCGAACTAAGTTTGAAGTGACCCGCAAGTGGACAACCAACCGGCTTTGCTTTATTCATGTTGAACCTCTCAAGAACTTTCTCAATGTAGCTTTCTTGAGACAACCAAATCAGTCCCTCTTTGCGATCACGAACAATTTTCATACCAAGTATTTGCTTTGCCGGTCCCAAATCTTTCATAGCAAAAGATTTACTCAACTCCAATTTTAACCTGTTAATCATGGTAGAATCTTGACCCACAATTAACATGTCATCAACATAAAGCAAAAGAATAATAAATTTGCCATCCGGAAAATTTTTCACAAACACACAATGATCCGAAGTGGTTTTAGAAAAACCATTATTCATCATGAAAGAGTCAAATTTTTTGTACCATTGCCGTGGAGCTTGCTTGAGGCCATACAAACTTTTCTTCAATTTGCAAACAAATTTCTCTTTCCCTTTCTCCACAAAACCTTCCGGTTGCTCCATGTAAATTTCTTCTTCAAGATCACCATAAAGAAATGCGGTCTTCACATCAAGTTGTTCAACTTCAAGGTTCATACTTGCAGCCATGCCAAGTACAACCGAATAGAAGACATCTTCACAACCGGCGAGAAAATCTCGTCAAAGTCAATGCCTTTCTTTTGCCCAAAGCCTTTTACTACAAGACGTGCTTTGTACCTCAGATTCTTCCTATCATTCTTCAATTTGAAAACCCACTTATTTTTCAGAATTTTCCTCCCTTTAGGCAACTTCACTAAATCATAAGTGTGATTTTCAAGTAAGGAATTCATTTCCTCTTCCATAGCCTTTTTCCAATCATCTTTCTTTGCATGCTCAATTGCTTCTTGGTAGCTCTCCGCCCCTTGATCGTAAATCAACACAAATTCATTGGGAGGATACTTTCTTGAAGGTTGTCGGTCCTTGTAGATTTTCTCAACTCAAGTTGTGGTGGCGGTTCTTGAGTTGGATGCTCTTCCTCAATTTCGCTCAACTTCATTAGGATTAGCATCATCCTCCACATCTTCAATAGGTGGTCGCACATCTCCCATTTTCATCATCAATCAAGATGAAGGAGATGGATCCATATCAATGAGATCACTAGTTTTTGGCTCGCTGATCACCTTTACCAAAGTCTTCAATTGTTTGGTCTTCAAGAAACACAACATCACGGCCAATGACTTTCTTGTCGAATCGGATCCCATAATCTATACCCGAACTCATCATGCCTATAGCCAAGAAAAATACATTGTCTTGACTTACTATCAAGCTTGGACCTTTCATCCTTTGGAATGTGAACAAAAGCTCGCAACCAAACACTCTCAAGTGCTCATAAGACACATCTTTGCTACCCAAACTCTTTCAGAACATCACCATTCAAAGGATAGCAAGGAGACAAATTGATCACGTCAACTCAGTACTCATTGCCTCACCCCAAAAGGATCTTGGCAATTTAGCTTGTGAAAGCAAACACCTTGTTCTTTCCACAATGGTGCGGTTCATCCTCTCGAACGCGATTTTGTTGAGGAGTCTTCTTAATCGTTTTTGATGCCGAATACCTTGGTCGCGATAATACTCATCAAATGGCCCAATGTATTCACCACCATTGTCCGTTCGATGCACTTCAATTTCGCCTGCTTTCTTTCAACCATGGCCCTAAAAATGCTTAAATACTTCTAGAACTTGATCTTTAGTTTTTAGTAGATAAGCCCAAACTTTCCTTGAATAATCATCAATGAAAGTAACAAAATAAAGTGCACCACCATGTGTTCTAACTTTTAAAGGACCACAAACATCCTAATGAATCAACTCCAAAACCTTTTCTTTTCTAAAAGCAACATTTTTATGAAAAGAAACTCTATGTTGTTTACCCGCCAAACAATGAACACAAGTTTTAAGATGTGTACCTTTTAAACCGGTAGAAGCTCTTTCTTGAATAATACTTGCAGCCTTTTCACTATGTGGCCAAGCCTTGTGCCACAATTCGTAGAAGTATCATCTTCAAGTGCATTGACAACACCTTTACAAATTTTTCCTTGCATCGAATAAAGTGTATGAGTCTTCTTGCACTTAGCCACCACCAAAGAACCTTTTGTGAGCTTCCATATTCCATCACCAAATTTGTTGTTGAAGCCTTCATCATCTAGCTTCCCAAGAGGTATCTAATTAAGACGAATGTCGGGAACATGCCTCACATCTTTAAGCAACAACTTGCATTTCAAATTTGTTTCCAAGCAAACATCACCCATGCCGATAATCTTGGACAAACCTTCATTACCCATTCGAATGTAACCATAATCTCCTGCAGTGTAGGTAATGAAGAAATCAACTCGAGAAGTCACATAAAAAGAAGCACCAGAATCAATTACCCAACTGCTCTCTTGGCCCACAAAATTGATACAATCATCTTCACAAACGACCATGAGATCATCGGGAGTAATCGCCGTTGTGTCTTCTTGCTTCTTATCCACACTTTTGTCACGCCTTTTCTCCTTGTTCTTGAGCTTTCGGCATTCCCGCTTCATGTGCCCTTTCTCATGGCAATAATAACACTCAACGTCTTTCTTTGAAAGAGAACCATCTCTTGACTTGTCACGGCTTTGATCACGACCATGAGGAGTCTTACTTCCCCTTGTTTTGCTGCGGCCCCCCACAACAAATGCTTCTGAATGAGAGGAACCGACTGATTTTCTTCTAGTTTCTTCATCCAACAAGCTACTAGTGACTTGGCCCATAGTGACAACTCCATCGGGTGCCGAATTACTAACTGTCACAACTAAAGTCTCCCAACTTTGGGTAAAGAACTAAGTAGCATCAAAGCACGCAACTCATCATCAAAAACAATTTTCATAGAAGCAAGTTGGTTAACAATACTCTTTATTTCATTCAGATGTTCCTAATAGGGTCCGCCTCTTTATATTTTAAATTAACCAACTTATTTAAATGTAAAGGCTTTATTTGTGGCCGATTTTCTATCATAAAGACTCTAATTTTTTCCATAAATCATGTGCCGAAGTTTCAGTAGCAACATGATGAAATACACTGTCATCAATCCATTGACGGATAACACCAACGGCTTTTCGATTAAGCCTCTTCCACTCATCATCTTTCATATCAGCAGGTTTGCCACTATCACCCTCAATGGGTCCATACAAGTCTTTACAAAATAATAGGTCCTCCATTTTAGTTTTCCAAGTTACCCAATTGTTTCCATTGAAGCTAGACATACGACCCACATTCCCCTCCATTGATTTACACAAATAAATAAACCCTGATAAACCGTAAGCTCTGATACCAGTTGTTAGGGAAAATCGATGTTTCCCCACAAGTAAATCAATCAATGGGAATAAAAACTAATGCGGAAAAATTAAATCAAAGACAACACAAGAATTTTTACGTGGTTCCCTCAATGTGAGGTACGTCCACGGGATCGAAATCCAATTCCACTATCAACCAAATAAGTTCCAAACGATTACAAACGAGACACGAATGGTCTCACAAAACCACCCTTAGGTGAATTCCAAATAATCACAAATAAACAAGAGGAAAGACCTCACCAAATAGATGAACCAAATTCTTCAGAACCAAAGTTGAAGACGACCCAAAATAACAAACCAGACACCAACCAAAGATGCCCAAAGAACCAAGCTTCAAAAAATCAAATTGAACCAATGTATGAACTTCGGCACTGTTTCCCAAGTGTCTAAGCCGCCGCACCTTGCTTTTCTTGTGTTGAACAACCAAAAAAAACATAATGCCTCCAATAAACAAAATATAATATGATATAATGAATCTAGGGTTTTGTAATCAAACCCTAATTGTATTCAAATTGGATTGGGCCTCCACAAATATAATATATAAAAATATATTATACTAAACCAAGCCCAATTAAAACTCTTTTTCCAAAACCAATTGGGTCCCACACTCCAATAAGGAGGTATCCCAACAGTGTCGACAAGCACATTGCGTGTGATGCTGGAAGAGTTTCAGCGAGACAATGAGATTTGTGAGGTACCTTTGTGAATTTAAAGTTTTATATGTTGATTTTGGAGATTGTCACAGTTTGATGATTTGTATCAATTTGGTTTATTAAGGTTTATTTTGCTAGAATGATCCTGCAGTTTTAGCTATACTCCTTCAATATTTAATTACTATGACTTACTGTAATTTAACTGTTGCTCTTTGGCTTCAAATATGGTTGTGCCACTTCCCTACTTGGTAGCCATATCATCTTTTTTCATCCTCACCATTGGGACAATTGCTTTTGTCCATTTCTTATGAGTCGTGGATCTGTTGACTGTTTCCATTTTTTAGGCAATATGTTTATGTTTGATTACTTCTCCATGATTGCTGTAGAAACCTCTTGTTAAACTCAACGTTCGTTTGTTGCTTTTCTTCAAATGTTTCTCTCCTTGAAGCTTCTATGATTATATATTCCCTTAGGTTGGTTTTTTTAAGAGCTTGGACGCTAGTGTCAGCTCCATTAACGTGTTGCTTAGGCAATTATTTATCTGTTAACTAGTGTCTGGGCAAGGTTCATATTGGTCTCATAAGTCTGTTTCTTATTATTTGAATATTTATTATATATTATATATAGATTTGAATATTTATTATATATTATATATAGTGTAAGCAATTATTATATGTTATGTATATGAATATTTAATTATTTTTTTACAGCAAAATGCATTGCAACACTAATTTTCAAAGTCTAAAGGATGAGAATAGGCATAAATTTATATATATATTTTTTTTATCATTATATTCCAAGTTATTTTATTCAAACTTGTGTTTCATGTGTGTCTAAGCAGTAGACATGTGTTTTCCAAGTGTTGGAAGCATGTCTAAGTCTAGAAATTTTTTTAAAATAATAAGATATATTTGAAGGTGTGTTTGACAGGTGTCGTGAGGTGTTCAATGAGTTGTGCATTGTGTTAGTGTCTGACCCGCCATGCCACAAAAGTGTTTGTGCTTCTTAGGGTAGTGTAATAGTTTTTGACATAATGATTTTTTTTAGAAAAATTGTTATAATAGTCAAAATTTGTACATGCTATGCTATATGTGCGTTTTACATTTGGCCTTACATATTACATTAGTTATCAAAAGATTTCCTTAAGATGTGATTCTAATTTGTTGCATTAATTGATGTTTATATAGGCTATTGCTTATATAGTGTTGGTCCATAGATAATAGGAAGTTTTTAATGAATATTTTGTTTTCATTATCAGGAAGTATTTAACTACAAGATAACAGCTCGTCCTAATAGACGCCGCCAATTTGAGAAAGAACTTACCTCTGCAATCGAGATTGCTCTTAATATCTTGAGTGCTTGTTTGAATATTATTGAACTTAAGGAGCAGGTGGGAGCTCTTCTTTTGAATGTATGTTAAATAAAAATGAAATTCTATACTTTAATATTGATCTCCGACAATATTATTGCTTGCTTTGACATAACTTTTTCGTATGATTTTCTCATAGTTTATTTACATGGCAGGATCTTGAGGCATTTGCTTCTTGGCTTCGTCTAAGACATAGGTGTGGATTTCTGTTCTTTGCACTCCAAATTTGGTTGTCTTCCAAATGGAAGTATTTGGTTATGTGCATTTTGCCAAGTATGTCAACAAGGATCTCTTATTAGATTAGAAATGTAGATGACTCTATACCTGAGAGTAGTGGTTAGGTTTGCAGATATGTACGTTTGCTTGGGATGATAGTTCTCTCTCTCGTATGCATTGTGTCTGTGTTACTCTTGGGAAACTGAAAGCTTTGTGATTGGGTATTTTTGGCTGTTCATGTGGATGTTCTAAATTCTTATGTGATTATGATATCCATTTTGCACAACTTCCCCACCCTAGTTTACATGATAGAACTCTCATAACTTGTTTGAATATCTGTTTGTTTCAGGATCCCTGCTTCTACACTTGCTTCTCACCCATTGGTGCTAACAGCTCTCTCTAGCTTGAATTCTGATATCCTTTCAGAGGCATCCGTAAATGGTACAATGATTGACACAAACTAATTTTTATATATGGTTGCACTATGATTTTGAACTGGCTTCATTGGTATTTGTAAGTTTTTTGTAGGTATCTGTAGTGCACATTGTTCTCAATCAGATGTGAAGACTTCGATTGTGTGCTTTTTTTCTATTTTTGCTACTAAGAAATACACATAGTATTTCAAAGTTTTGTTTGTATATGTTAGTAAACAACCAGATTCTGGTAGTTATCTGATCCTTGACAAATATTGTGATCATCCATACCAATGAGACAAAGATAGTGGCCTTCCATGTGTTGGCATAAACTAACATGTCTAAGAAAAAGGTAATATGACAAAAAACTATATTTATTACTTTTAGAACAATAGGGTCCCTCCCTTTGGGGACGTCTGATAAATTTGAAATACAGAGAAGATTACCTTTAGTCTTTAGAACAATGGGAAATCACTTTGTAGTTGATGTTAATAGAGAAGTGAAAATTGAAGATAAAGAGATAACAAATAGCTAACATTTTTGTTATCAAGGTTGGAGATGATGTGATCCAGTATTCAAGTTTTACCTAAATTGATTGCTTCTGTAAAGAAGGCAGCATTAGAAGATGCTAATGGTTGTTTAGGTTAATAACTAATGCTGTTGAGTACTTTACATGTGTATGCTTTCTAATGTTTGCTGAAATTTTAAACTCATTTTTGATTGTCGTGTGTTGAAACAGACAATGGCATGGATCGAAATTTCATGGCTACTCACCCGCTGTGGTGACTGGTAAACCTATTGTAAGTAAACATAGACTAGTTTGTAATTGACATTACTTTTTGATTTTTTCTTCTCATGGTTGCTGATGCTTTTGCTCTATCTTATATTAATGGTTGTTTGATGAAACCAAACTTTCAAAGTACACATATTGTGAATACAATGTATAAATAAAAAAAATTTCATTGTACATGCACTTGCAAATTTCATAATTTCTTATCTTTCTAGCCTTCTTGACATGGTACGCAAGAGTATGTAGATTTTTTAACCATTCAAGTTTATTGAAGTTGTGTTAATGGAATTGGATGATTCAGGTATATAATCATCATTTTGGTGAAGATGATTGATGACTTGATGAAGCTGAAGAGAGCTGTGGATGAAGTTATTTTCAGAGAATTTGGAGAGCACACTGAATAGTATTATTTTTATGATTTTGTATTGTCATATTGCATTTAAAGGGGTTTTATTTTTTTATTTTATGGAAAACTGAAAAAAGAATGCTCATTCACATTATGGTATATATTTTGAGAATGGTGATAGATGATATAGGTTTGGTTTGAACAAAAGTCAAAAGATCATTAATTATGATTTTTCATTTTTTTTTTTAAAAAATGAAAGAAATGGTGGCGTTTTTCTTAAAAACGTCGCGTAATGTCGTCATTATGACGTCAGAGATAACTCCTTTAACGTGCATAGTTAACGGCTATAAAGAATTAGCAGCGTTTTAAAAAACGTAGTCTAAAGTCTTTAGTGGCATTTTTCAAACGTCACAAAGATACGACAGCCGCATCATCGACGAATTTTATAATCGTCGTTTTATCTTTTTGCGGCGTTTTTCTAGCCTATAGCGGCGTTTATAAACGCCGCTAATTCCCGATATTCTTGCAATGAAAATATCAAAAAAAAAGACAAAGATAAGATAAGAGCGTGAGATATACATAAGTGAGACTCACACGAGCTCCACTCGTTATCTTAAAAAATATATATAATTTATTTATTCAGAATTTAGACTTACCGTTCAAAATATGAACTAGCTGGGTGGCCCACCCCTACGCTGCGTTTGCTTTTAATTTTATGTTCGTAATGGGTAGATAGACTTTTCTCATTGTACAACAATAAAATTATTAATAAAATGAATTATTTATTATATAATTAAAATTTTAAACAAGTGAAATGTAATTTTTAAAATTATATGAAATAATTATTATTTTAAATAAATTTTAAAAAATATATTTATAATTTATTATCTTTAAAAAATAAATAAATATGATTCAAATAAATGACTACAGATACCTTATCAATATAATTTTTTAAATAAATAATACATTTTAAAAACATTAAAATTTGAAAGTTTCAGATCACTTTGAAGAGTCCAAAATGAACCTCAAAACCACTAAAAGAGTACGAGACCCATCAGTCCAAAATCACATCTGCCTTTTGTCTTTCTCTCACTCCAATAATATACGCCTCATTTTTTGAAGTACAACAACACATTTCACTTTTGCTTTGCGTATCTTCTTCCCTACAATGCAGTTCTTTTTGCGCCTATTGAATGTCCTTACGTCAACAACTTACCCAGTTAGTTTCATTGATTGCCGACAGATACTCGTTTTTCAGGAATAAATATTTGGAGTGAAACTTGTTCAATTGTGTCCTCCATTGTAAGAGCAACTCCAGTGATCATCGTTAAAATAATATTGTTAAAGTTTTTTCTTTATTTTTTTTTGGGCGAGTTATATTAAAGGTCATTACAATTTAGGCCTTATATTAGCTTAGTTCATGATTTTTCAATTGTGACACATTTGATACTGAATTTTGAATCTTGTTTCAAATAAGGATAATTGAATATACCATTACTTAATTTTAAGGACAAAGTCATCAATTTGATAAAATATAAACTCATTTGACAAAAATAAATGTCAAAAAATATTTTTAAATTTTAAAAAGTTATTTTTACCCATCAATGATAAAATTATATAAAATTCATAAATCTTTTATACATCTATTTATTTATTTATTTTACCAAATTAATTTGTATTATATGTTTGGACGGTGATCATATAATGGTTTGTTTTTATTTCCATTAAATTAGTTTTTATTGTTTCAAAAGCTAAATATGACGACAATTTTGATATCATTATTAACCCAATCCATTAAATCAAAAAATTCAAAACTAAAAACATTTCATATATTAAATATATCGATTATACATTAAAAGCTTAGCAGCCACCCATTACATTATCATCATCCAAACACATAATAAAAATTAATTTGGTAAAAAAAAATAAATGTGCAAAAGATTTATCAATTTTACATATAATTTTATCTTTGGTGGATAGAAATCATTTTTAAAAATTCAAAAATATTTTTTTGACATTTATTTTTGTTAAATTGGTTTATATTTTATCAAATCGACGACTTTGCCCTTGAAATTGAGCAATGGTATCTTCAATTGTCCTTATTTGGAACAAGATTCAAAATTCAGGATCAAATGTGCCACAATTGAAAAGTTATGGACTAAAGTAACACAAACCCCAAACTATAGGGACTGATAGTGTAATTTGTCCCTTTTTTCACTTATTAATGTGATGATATCATAATTTGATAATATTGCTTAAAAATTTTAGTCAAATTTTGATATTTTTATAGACATACCGGGCAATTTGTAATTTGTTCTTGTGGCTATGAATCTAACATGAATTTTTGAAGGATAAATATTAAGCTAAATTATGATTTTTCTTGTTTGATGGAAAATTTCTCTTCATGTGGGTAGTTTCAATTTTGTTAATTTAAAGTCTTTACTTCCAGTTGGGTTTGGGAACACAAAAAGAAGCCACATTTAAAATTTAAAAAAAAAAAAAATTATTTTCAATATTTTTTTAAATTATAAACCAAACCAAACAAAACCAAACCAAGCCAAGCCTTAAGTCCCATCAAATGGAGTCGGCTACATGAATCCTTCTTCTCCACGCGGCCCTATCAAAGGCCATATCATTAGTTAAATTAAGTAGATTCATATCTCTATTTATAACACTAGTCAACGTTAATCTAGGCCTACGCCGTCCCCTAACACTACCATCTACCGTTACAGTATCGCATCTCTTCACTACTGCCTATGTTGGTCTCCGTTGAATATGACCAAACCATCTCAAACGATTCTCTCTCAACTTATCTTCTATCGGTGCTACTCCTACCCATTTCCGAATACACTCATTCATAATCCTGTCTTGTCTAGTCTTACCACACATCCACCTTAGCATCCTCATCTTAGCCACACTCATCTTATCTACATGTTGTTTCTTGGTTGCCCAACACTCTGTCCCATACAACATAGCCGGTCTAATAGTCGTTCTATAAAACTTACCTTTAGTCTAGTGGGTATTCGTTTATCGCACAAAATCCCAGACGCACTTCTCTACTTACACCATCCCGCCTTAATCCTATGGGCCACATTTGCATCAATCTCTCCCGTTGTTGTGATAATTGACCCTAAATAATGAAAATGTTCACTCTTAGGCAGTTCTTGCTTCTCAATCTTCACTTCTCCTCTGCTTTCATTATTACTGTTACTAAATTTACACTCCATGTACTCTGTCTTAGTTCTGATTATCCGGAATCCTTTAGCTTCAAGAGCTTTTCTCCAAATCTCTAACTTTGTGTTAACTCCTTCTCTAGTCTCATCCACTAGCACAATATCGTCTGCAAAAAGCATGCACCATGGCACGTCATCCTGAATATTTATCGTCAACTCGTCCATAACTAAAGCAAAAAGATAAGGACTTAAGGTAGATCCTTGGTGTAACCCTACAGTGATAGGAAATTCATTTATCTCTCCAGCTGGCGATCTAATAGTGGTCACCACCCCTTCGACTTCTATATATATATTAAAAAACCAAAAAAATTCAAAAAAAATCTACTATTTTTTAACTTTTTTTTTTTTTTTTTTGGTCTTTTCTATATTTTTTGAAATTTTAAATTTTTTTAAAGTTCATTTTCGTCTCGTCAGGTAAAATGTAGAAGCCTAAATTTTTTTATTTTTTCTTAAAAGTTCACTAAAAAATAAAAATAAATTAACAAAAAAGTCACCAAAAAAGCAAAGGGAAAATTAGTGAAAAATCACACTCCAACTTCGTGTAGTAGAAGAGATCTAAGATTTTTATTTTTTTTTATTAGTTAAGATCCCTCGATGAAATTTCTTTGTGATCATACCAAAGAAATTTTGAAATTTCTCTATGTTGGGGCTGAAATTTCTCTGAGTGGTGCTGAAATTTCTCTAACTTGAATTTTCTTTATGAAAATGTTAAGGGACCTTAACTATTATGAAAATATTATATGTCATTTATTTAATAAAATCTTAATATCAGAGATCTTAAAAAAAAAAATTCCCCCTAAACCACACTATTAATATAATCTCTCTATCAATTATTATTAATATTTTAAATAAAAACATACCACATGCAACTCACCTCACACGGACATTTTATCTATTCATGCATAGTAAATTAATGAATACATAACACTATAGTTTCTTAAAAAATTTACTTTTATTTCTTTAATTTTGCATATATGGTTTTTCTATCTAAAATGTTAACACTAAAAATACACATTAAAATCAGGGTTGGACAACATTTATGGGGCTTTTAGAGAACTCCGAAAATGAGTCACTCTTACATTTTTTTTTTATAAAAAAATTAAGATAAAATGAGTAATTTTTTTTATTTGTTTGTAGTTATAAAAGTTTACTTGCACATATAATTACTAAAATTATAAATTAAAATTTATTTCCATATATATTAAAATTAGAAGAAATCATTACAAATTAAAAAAGATAAAAATCCATTCTTGTTACTTTATAGTTTAACAATATCAAGTTTACAATTGAACCAACTATCACTTAAACATTACTCTTTTCGCATTTTAAGCACTAATTAAGTATATTTTTAAAATATATACATATATATTATTCATACAAAATATAATTTTTTTACACTTTATTAACATATGCAGGCTAACAAATCCCAATCCCATTGAGAATAACCGTAAATAATGCGGTCCACTACGGTGGGATTTGTTTTGAGGGATTGAGGAGTGAGATTGAACTATTAGTCCATCCGGATTAATAGTCCGTTGTTTGGTTTAAAATTTTTATACCGGACTATTAGTTCCAAATCCATTGGACTATTGTCTTCCATGGGGGGTGGGATACAAATTGAGGGCTGAGGCGAGATATACTATTTAATTGTGTATTGTACTTAGTAAAATTTAATAAAATTTAAATGCGTCAATTTAAAAATAAAATTATTTTATTTAATTTTTATTGATGTTTTATTTATTTAATTTTTTAAAATAATTTTTTATAGATATTTTATTGATGTTTTATTTTAAAATTTTGTTTATATTTTATTTAATTTCATTAGTTAAATTTTATTATTTAATTATTATTATTTTTTAAAATAAATTTATTTAAAATTTTAATTAAAAAATAACATATATTTTTATTGATATCTTATTTATTTAATTTATTTAATTTTAAAAAAATAAATTTATTTAATTGTGTAAAAAATAAAATGAAATAAATTTTTATTTAATCTAGTTAAAAATGATTAAAATATTAAAGCTATGTTTAATATTGCTATTACTTAGTAAATAATTAAAAAGGGTAAAATAGTCATTTGAACATTTATCTTTCCCCATAATATCCCAAACAAATATAGGATTTATATCCTATCCAATCAAATAGTCTTTTCCTGACATTTAATCCCATGACTAAACAAACATAGGATACAAATCTAGTCCAACCAAATAGTCCGGAGACAATGTATCACAGGACTAACAGTCTGGTGGATTCCAATTTTCCCTTATCTAGTCTGTCCAAACAAACGCTCCCTAAAAGAACAACTTATATTACACCGGTTACTCACAATTGTCCTTTATTGCTCATCGGAATTTCACTAAAGCCTTGTTTGAGAACATGTCTTTTTAGTAATTTTTTGGTTAAAATATGATGTAAAAAAAATAGTGAGTTTGGGATAATTTTTTGATTTTTTACGAAAATATTTGCAAAAATTAGAGAGAAAATAAAATCTTTGACTTTTTGGTATAGATTGTTGGTTTTTTTTTATTTTTTTATTAATTTTTTGACTTTTAAACTAAAAAGTGATCTTGTCAAACGAGGCCTTGTGAAACAACCCAACCAGTTATCATGGTTTAAAAACTGTTCTATAGCTTTTTCTTTTTCTTTTTTATTTTTATTTTTATAATTTCAAAGACTTCATTTGCTTTGATCTTTGTTTCCAGTGGTCTTGATTTTTAATTTTTTTTTTATTTTAAAGGGTTTGATTGGAGCCAAAAATAAAATAAAATAAATAAAATAATAAAATGTGTTTGCCGATTTTATCCACAATGACATGAAAAATGGTAGATTGTGTTAAATTGTGTTAACTTTTGATTGTCAAAAACTTAACTATTTAAAACCCAACTAGTGATGTCATTGAGTGAATTTAAAATTTAAAATTATGAGTTTTTAAAATTCCTCCAGAAAATAATAAAAAGTCAATCAAAACAACCCTCAGTATGTTTGGCTTAATTTTGGAAATTATTTTTTACTTTTTGCTCTCATATTTTTTTTTAGTAATTTTTTTTCATATTTTAATCAAAAAATACTTTAAAATTAAAATATTTATGAATAAATTTAAAATATTTTCTTTTGGTTGACTTTTGCTTTTTTTTATTAATTTTTTTAAAAGAATGTTAGTAACTCATAATTTTAAATTTATAAATTCACTCAATGATATAACAATAGAATTGACTTTTAAATGGTTGAGTTTATGACCATCAAAAGTTGACGCATAATCTATCAATTAAATCTTATGAAAAGCAGTTTTTTTTTTTTTTTTTTAACTAATTATGGATAGGAGTTTAATATTCTCTGATTGTCATAAATTTTTGGTTAACCTTTTATTTTCTTTTAAAGATTTTTAACAATTCATAATTTTAAATTTTAAATTCACTCAATAACAACAAGGTTGAGTTTTAAATAGTTGAATTTATGACAATTAAAAGTTGTTACGTAATTTGTTATGTCATTATTGATAAATCAAAATAAACTTTTTATAATTTTAATTTTTTTTTATTGAAATAAACTTTTTATAATTGCATGAAAAAAAATTCATGATCTCTGTTGCAGCCAACAGTAACGGTAGTTGTCAACTTCTGGTATATATGAGCAATGTGTTAATTTTTTGGTGGGCAACCGTAAATTCATTATTCACGACTGAGGCCTGATTTGACAAGTGATTTTTTTAGTTAAAAAGTTAAAAAGTTACGAAAAAAGTCAAAAAGTCAACAACTTATAACAAAAAGTTAAAAATTCTTTTTTCTCTTTACTTTTTGCTTATCTTTTCATAAAAAGTCAAAAAGTCATCTCAAACATAATAATTTTTTTTACATCATATTTTAGTCAAAAAATCAAAAAATTACTAAAAAAATCTGTTCCTAAACGAGGCTTGAGCCCTGAATAAGTTATTCCCTCAATGGCCTTAATAGAGTAATTTTATTTTTTATATCTTTAATACACTTTTCATGTCTGGTTCGTCTCTCTTCTGTTAATCAAGCAATGCAAATATTTTAATTATCGAGTAGATCATAAGATTTAACACAAAATTTATTATTTACTCTCGTCTTATATTGAATTATTGATCATAAATTCATCTTAACACAAACAAACACATTTTCATTCTACTATTTTTTTAGCCAAATGAGAAGAAAAAAAAAAAAAAAAAAAAAAAAAATTTGTTTTTTCATTCAACTATTATTTACTCTTTTTTCAGTTTTTAGTAATTTTTTAACTTATCAGTTTTCATAGATAACTTTTTCTTTTTCAAAAATTCATAAGAAAACAAAAACAAAACAAAACAAAAAAAAAATTGCTAAAAAAATATAACTCAATTAGTTTTACAAAACAAAAGAGTTTAACACAATCTAGAATAAGAGTTTAGCGTTAACCTTTTTCCTTTTATTTTATGTTTCTCATATACTAATATTTTGTTTTTGTAGAATAGAACATAACATTTCCTTCTTTTAATTAACAACACAGGTGTTGGCCATACAGAGCACTGATTGAGGATGCAAATTTTCATACTGAAAAGATGCAATTGCAGCATTCAATATATTCTAAGAGAAGCAAACCAGTGTGCAGATGCGCTAGCCAACATTGGGGTCAATCAAGCAGAGCACATTGTTTTCTTAAAAGATCCACCAAGTTCTGTGTAGACGTGCCCGAGAACTCTTGAAGCTCCGCGCGCGAAGGCGCTGATTCTGTTTGCTCTCTAGCTACTACAAGTTCGGACTCAATGTTACGGTTCTGAATCTAATCTCGCAAAGTGCAATGCAAGACCGATAAATCACCCAAGAGTCCAAATCCGGCAAATCGTTTTGGAAAACTTATTTTCATGAAGAAGTGTCAAACATTGACTACTTTGCTAGATATAGAATCGCCACCTAAATATTTTATTTTGGAGGAAATTTAGGAAACCCTGGCTCGTACCTAAGGCCACGTGTCCGTCATCATCAAAGTTGCCTCGGCTCGAGAACTTGGGTACGAGAGGGGAAGGTCATGCAATGAGCACCCCCGCTCGCTCGATCAAAGATTGGCATTTACTAACATGATATCTTGTTTTTGAAAACACATGTGTTCTTATTCCGATTATTAACCTAGAATTACTATGTGATGCGCACAGCATACAAATATAGACTAGATCGCCTAAGTTGGAACAAAACATTGCACGTTCGTTTGTTTGAAAACGGTTTAAAGTTTGCTACTCGCAAGTAGGCTAAAATGAGGATTTCAACGAATTATTCCAATTCAAGTAATCCAACCTTCACCCATAGGCATTCAGGCAGTTATATCAAATAAGCAGTTAGCCTCAGGGTAAGCATGCTTTCATGGCAGCATTAACATACATGCAGTATGCTAAAGCGTAAACACTCACAGTGTACTCCGAGCCAAAATAAAGAACTAGTTAGAAATCATGCATGATCCTAGTTCATGTTAAGATGGCTAATGCAACATATGCGAAAATGCAACTCAGATAGGCTCGGCTATCCTAAGGTGTCATGTGAAATGCAACTTGATAACATGTATTCAAATTGGAATTGAAATACAATGCAGTTTGTATGATGCGCCGAGTCTAGTGCATGCAATACAGATGAATGGATGCATGCATGCGAAGCATAAGGTATGCTAAATGAAACATGCCCTAAAACTAACCATCATAAGTGGTTAAGTAAAAGGGAGAAAGAAATGGGGATTGGAAGACATGCATCACACACACGCACGCTTATTACAACAATACGCCCTCTCGACGGAGGGACCGAATATAAAAGCTAACTAGCTAATCTAAGCTAATTAAATTAATTATTACACACAAAACTAATTAACTAATCCTAGTTAACTAATTATTACAAAACAAATTGAAATAGCTAAACGCATTAACTATTAAAGTACAAAACGAATGCTTAATCTAGCTAAGTAAATAAGCTAAATAAAGCAGTAAAACAGGAGGTTCTCAAAGGGAGGGGACTGGATGCATGCTCGGTCACCTTGTTCAAAAATCCGTCGCGATGGCCTCTGTTTGCAATTGTCCTCAGAACATTGCACCAAGCTCCAGAAAGCTTCCAACTCACCTTGGAGACCTGTGGGAGGGTGGCCGACCACCTGGGGGTGTCACCAGCCACCTGTCGACCACTTTCTGTGTTGAAAAACCAAGAAAAGTGGTCGGCCGGCTAGTTTTTCTGGCTGGCCAACCAGTTGTTGCTGCATTTCTTCAGTTTGCTGCAACAGAGAGCAAGAAAGGGCATGTCAATGTATTTGCCAGATATGTGTGCACAGCCACCCTCCCTATCATGTCATGTACTCAAGGGAGTGTAGTTCTCGACCCTCGGGCCACCAATCGCGCATTTCAATGCGTGATGGCCGAGAAGCCAAATTGCACAATTCAATATAAAATGAATGCACAAGTAAACACATAAAGCCTAGAACTCTATCATGTATGATCAAGAGCGTCGGCGACTGAGAATTAAGGCACGTTTCATCACTTCAAGTATGAAACGTCGATCGTTCCTCATGCTCGGATTAACACTTAATCCAAACAACAATGCAAGCAACAAGCAACATGCAAACATGCAATGCGACTTAAGCATGCAAACATGCAATGCAACTACATGGCATACTCAATGCAAACAACAACATGGCATACACCATGCAATGTGACATGATCAACTTAACAAAGCTAATGACGTGCGAACAATGCTAATGCATGCATGCACAATGCAATGCTACAAGGGCAACTTAGCAATGTTAGGGACATGCATACTCAATGCAAGAAACAACTTGGCATACACAATGCAAATAACCACATGGCATGCACAATGCAAAGCAAGATAAGCATACTCAATGCACCACGGACCTAAACCGAATATGGATAGACCTCAGCCATGCCCAAAACAGTGGCCATAATGCCAAAACAAAGGCACACGAAAGCAAGGCACACATGCGCATGCAATGGCCTATCAAAGAGGCCTAAGAGCACAACTCTCAAGAGTGCTCAAAGAGTGACAAACATGGAAGTGTAACAACAACCAAGTGCACTGAAATGAGGTAAGAAATGATGCCAAATCATTTAATCAACGCAAGTAAACATGCAAGGGTCCTTAAGCATTAAAGCTAGCAAAGAGGACTACAAAGGGGGCATGCAATACATGGCACAAATGCAAGAACCAATCATGGACAGAGCTCAAGTAGGTCAAAACAAAGACCTAAACATGCTGAGATAGGGGCTCAAAGACCTAGGCATGCAAGCATACAAGCTAAGCCATAAACTAGGCAACAATGCACAACACTCAAAGACACTTAAAGAGTGAATGAAGTGGGAACATGGCAATGCTATATGCTCTAAAATGTCATGTTAAATGATGCCAAATCATATACATGATGCAAATGAAGCATGCTGTGGTGCCCAAAACTTGAAGCTAGCAAGAGCACTTGTACTACAACTATGCAGAACATGAAGCATATGGCAAAGGCAACCCAAAAAAATCCTAGAACTTGCCAAAATGAATCTCAAACATGCATGGAAGGAAGCCAAAATAAGCTAGCATGAAGGACATAAGGCATGACGCAAACAAGGCAAATAAGGTGGATTACACTACACCTATTAAGACCAAGCATGGAATGACTTAACCAACAAAAATCAAAGTTATATCATGGCATAATAACCCCAAAAATACACTGAAATAATAGCTCGCAAGCTTAGGCATGAAGGCATACGCAATGACTCATGTTAAGGCATAAAGGACCAACCCTCCAACGCATTGAATAGGTGACAAATGTAAGTGTATGGCCATGAAATATGCTCTGAAATTACATTAAAAATGATGCCAAATCATTCAAATAGGCCAAGCAATGCATGCTAGTGGAGTTGATACACAAAGCTAACAAGCTAGAATGCACTATGGCTATACAAAGCATGGCATGCATGACCAAAACAACAAAAATCAGACTTTAAACATGGTAAAACATGAACAAAATCTTCTTTAAGTTAAGCCAAAAGCATGCTAGAATGACATATTAAAGCATGAGACACATTAGGCTACTTCATGGAAATGCACTACAAGTGCATGGAGCATGCATACGGCCATTAAACCAAACCCTAACAGAGGTATAACATGGTAAAACAACACCAACAACATGCTGAAATGGGCTCAAATCAAGCTAGAATGACAAGCTACTTCATGAAGCATACAAAGCTAGTTTGTGAGAATTACACTACAAGTGTATTATACATGCAAGGAGTGACAAAACCAAGTAAAAATAGTGGTATGCCATAGCAAAATAACCCCAAATACAAGCTATGATATGGCCAACATAAACTTAACAAACATGCTCAAACATAAGGCATATGAAGCAAGAATTCAAGAACACAAGGAGAGGGGATGACCCTCTCCTATTTGGGACCCCAAAACCACCTTTCCACTACTGAAAATCCTCTGGATTTCATGCAATGGCTACAACAAGAACCTAAAGGGATGGCTCAAAACAAGGCCTAACAAGGCCTAAGAGGGAGTAGACCACCCCCAACGAAAAGTGACCTTAAACAAAACATTTTAAGGACTGAAAAATAGAACTTTTTGCAGTAGGAAGTTAAGCTTAAAACAGCAAGCAAATAGGGCTAAAAGCTTAAGCAAAAATGGGGGTTAAAGGGTTAGTTAACTCACCCTTGTAGAACCTCTTCAAGGTTGCAACTCCAGCAGGTTTTTCAAGCTCAAACCAACCCACGAGCACCAAAACCAGCTCCTAAGCACCTCAGGAACAAAAGGATGGTGTTTGAGTGTGTGTTTGTGCGTTAAAGTGTGGTAAAACTACACTTTTAAGGCACAAAATGAAGAACAAGAGTAATATAGAGACAAAGCTATATGTATAACTCTCAAGCCAAATTTTTTGAACCTAGAGGAGAGAGGAGGAGCCTCCCTCTTATAGAGAACAAAAGCTAAAGCTTCTCAAGGAAGCTAAGCTTCAAGGCCATCCCTCCATATAGAGGATGGTTCTGGTGCCCCCCAGCTGTGCCAGCTAGACAAAAATATCTCCAAAAAGGAGACAAAAAGCAGCCGACCACTTGAAGTGGTCGGCCAGCTACTTAAAGTGGTCGGCCGACCGCTATAAGTGCTCTCTCAGAACAAAAACTGGTTGGCCATGGATAGAAGTGGTCTACACACTGAAAACAAGCAAGTGGTGTGGTGGCCGACCAGAAAAGGTGGCCCAAAGACCAAGAAAGCCAGTTATACGACAAGAAAACTGGTTGGCAGGAGGAAAAGTGATCTCCAAGGGGAAAAAATGGTCTCCCAACCTTGTACCACCTTCCAAACAAGGAAAACAAGGTTTGTACCAAAAACAAACCAAAACGGATGTAAGACGAGAGATCGGGAGGCAAAGCACGCGGCCAAAAGCCTCGAAAACTAGTCTACGAGCATCAAAAGTGGCATACGACCACAAAAGTGGTCTCCCGGACCACAGTGTCCCTCTAGGCAGAGGCAACAAGGTGTGGTTCAAAAACCACGCCAAACGGAGAACATTAAGCGTTCTCGAGAGAAGGCGCGCGGTTGAAGACTCCAAAAACTGGAAACTAGTCTCCAAACGGGAAAAAGTGGCCTACAACCACAAAGAGATGGTCTACAAGACCTCTCCCACCCTCTGGGAAGAGAAAACAAGATTCAGTCCACAAACCGAGCCAAAGCACAAAGAGTTCAGAGGTCTGGAGGCAAGACACTCAGCCAAAAACTCCAAAACCTCAGAACAAGCACAGCATGCACAATTACCAAGCGCTCAATTGATGACGTCTGTGTCTTAAGGTCGGTCAAAAATGGGGTGTCTACAGTTGCCCCTCTTTGACAGAACTCGAAAGTCATAAGTGACAGGAATGAATGTCAAAGCCCAGAGACAACCCGTTTTTTAGAAGGCCGAAGACTTAGACAAATAGGAAAGATAACAAAGAGATATGCCCACAGGCTAGGGCAAAATGCAAATGACATTCACAAAGCCGAACATAACTTATGGTCATGCAGAGAGGGCTGTAATGAAGCAATTATACACAATAAATGCAACATTTTAAGCGAATGCTTATGGAAGCAAGTAAACACAAACCAAACTACATCTCATGCAGAAAGAATGTAAGAAAATTATGGAATCTTAGCGAGCATGTGTGATAGATACACTACGTGAGCATGTGTGATAGATACATAAAGTGAGCGTGTGATAGATACACAAAGTGAGCGTAGTGTGATAGATACACAAGGTGAGCGTAGTGTGATAGATACATAAAAGGTGAACACAAAGTGTGATAGATGCACTAAGTGAACAAAGTGTGATGGATACACAAAAGATGAACACAAAGTGTGATAGATGCACTAAGTGAGCAAAGTATGATAGATACACAAAAGGTGAACACAAAGTGTGATAGATGCACTAAGTGAACAAAGTATGATAGATACACAAAAGGTGAACACAAAGTGTGATAGATGCACTAAGTGAACAAAGTATGATAGATACGCTAAAGGTGAACACAAAGTGTGATAGATGCACTAAGTGTGATAGATACACTAAAGGTGAACACAAAGTGTGATAGATGCACTAAGTGAACAAAGTATGATAGATAAACAAAAGGTGAACACAAAGTGTGATAGATGCACTAAGTGAACAAAGTATGATAGATACGCTAAAGGTGAACACAAAGTGTGATAGATGCACTAAGTGAACAAAGTATGATAGATACACTAAAGTAAATGAAGTGTGATGGATAGACTAAAGCAAATGAAGTGTGATGGATACACTAAAGTGAATGATCTTAAACGGAACTTCTTTGAATGAACCGTACATACAATATCGCCTGGTTGCGCCAGCTTCAAATGAACCGTACATGCAATATTGTCTATGAATGAAAAAGAAACCTGATAGGTACAATGCAATACAATGCATGATGTTTAAGGAATGCAATAAACAAACATAGCGGCGCTTTAGAAAGCATCTCTTGGGGTGAATGGCGACGAACCGCTCTACTCTGACGGGGATCTTCCCTTGTGTTCTTCGAACACTTACCTTCAACTCACAGTACAAAGGTTCTGAAACGCTGACAAGGGGTAACTTCTGCATGTAGAAACCACAAATGCCGTTTTCCTTCCTGATCATATTCACAACTTTCCCTATTCTCCAACGGGGTAACAGACTAGGTTGGTTCAGTATCCAGAATTAAGGTGCGCACAGGCTATCTCAACCTATGGGGCTTCCATACAGATTTCAAGCCGGGCATACACCCCTGGGTATTTAAACTAGACTTTGGTCTTGGAAATGCCGAACCTTTGCGTTCTAGGCAACAGCCATTCGAACTCTAGTTTCCACCATCGCAGTTGGTCTCCTAGGAACTCATTGCAAACACAGCCAAGATGCCTCTGGCAGGGAATGGTACTTGGGGAGAGCACTTCTGATTGCCATTCTGGCTTGAAGCAGGCTTGAACTTGAGCTTGAGGTAGAGGCACACTCATACCTCGGAGCATTGACAAGGCCTGAGAAGGTGCATTCGGAATGCAATTTCGAAACTTTCTAAAGTCGAAACATACTCAGATGCTTTGATTTTCCCTCTTTTCTTTTGCTTTGCAGTCTGGACCCTATATAGCTTTAGATAGGTCCTGGTTTTACTGTTCTCACGTGACCTGGGTTGAACCCTGCAATTTTATGAAAGAACAAATCTTGTTTTGCACAAATATAGAGAACGACACAACACTCCAAGCACAAAACGATTTTATTTTTTGAATTTGAAATTGAGAAACGAGTTCTTAACCGGGTATTGAGCCAACGACTGACCATAGCCAAAATGACTCGACAAAGGTAAAACGAAGGTAAAACAACCTAAACACATCCATTGACACTCAAAATGACTCAAAACAAGAATCGAGAGAAACAAAAATACAACACAACACTCGGATGTGTTTCGAAGGTGAGAGACCTCTCGGTTGACGGGGAGTCCAGTTTCATTGGATATTGTTTCCCACCCTTTCTCATTTATGATTCTCACATCACTCTGGCACTCAATCTCTATTTTTTTGAAAAGCCCTTTTGTCACTTTTCTCTCCATGTACATCTCTCTATTCTTCAATCTCTCTTCTTTTTATCCCTCCCCTGGGTGGTTAATAGATAAACAGGAAGTTGTGGGCCTGTGCCCCTAGTATTCTACTAGATTCTCCTTCTCCCGCTCACAACAGTGAGCTTTCCCACAGAGGGGTTGTGGTGCGACCAGACGTGTAGCAGATCTATAATTGACATCGGTTGACAATGCCCTTGGCCAGTTTGGATGTGACCAGACCTTTTCGAATAAGGGAGTAGAATATCCTGCTCCTTTTTCAGTTCGTGCTTCGCACTTGACTTGATACTTCGCTGCTCGTAAGATGAGCGAGCTTTCGGCCCTTTGCCATTAGCTTCAGTTGAACTCTTTTTCGGCAAGTAAAGTGCCCTTTCTGGCAAGTGGAGTGCCCTTTCTGGCAAGTATGTTGACAACGGGGGAAAGGCAGAAAACCTGACTCAACTGTGCCCTTAATTCATCATTTTGACCATTTTTTGTTTTTGCTTCCTACTAAAACAATTTTGACCAATATGAGAGTTAGATTAACATACTTGTTCAACTTTTTGATTTGAAATCATGCTAGTCAGGCTATGAACACTGAAAATTTTCCTTTTTTGGGTCCAAGAAATGATCCAGTTTTGGAAAAATGGAATAATTTTTGAGAAAAAATTAGTCAACCTTATTAAAAATCCTCAAAACTATTTTTGCAAATGACCACTGCTCGACCAACATAGAATTTTCTCTTGAGATGCACAACCTCAGATGCAAAACAATGGAAAATTGCCCCTTGTCTGAATGGCATTGCATGGCAACAGAAAGTTGCCCCTTGTCTGAATGGCACCACAGCGCACTGTAATCAGTCCTCAAAGTGACGATCACAACCGAACTCTCGAATACAGAGAGGACAAAGATGATCAAAACCATTACATGGAGATAGTCGATTTGGAAGTGTTTATGGCTGGACTTCAGAATGAAGTTGCCTATGTATCCCAAAGATGGGAATCAAGCCTTACGTAGTTCGGGGTTAAGGTACACTCGGGTATTTAACCTCTCCTTTTGCGCTCTAACTTTTGCCAAGGCCACCCTTTCTGGGTTTTCAACCTTGCGAGCTTTGTTTTTCTTTTCTTTCCATTTCTTTTCATTTTCCTCATTTTTCTTCTTTTCTTTTTTTCATTCTTTGCATTTTTTCTCATTTTTCTTTTTTCTTTTTCTTTTCTTTGCTCTAACTTTTGCTTGGGTTTCCCTTCCGGGCTTTCAGCCGAGTGAGCCTCTCAACGGTAAAAGTGTAGCTTTGTCCATGTCAAATGGTTTAGAGATCTCGAAACCGTCTGAATCCAAGAGAGTGGCTGTTGTTCGCTGATGATGTAGGAGTCCATCCAACGGGGGCTGAATTTGCCCCTAGTGTTGTGGATAGGAACTCAGTTGTCCTTCAGCAATACTTTCTTCTTTCCTCCCTTTCGGGATTTGGCATTCTTGCCGATCTTTGTTGATTTACGAAATGATCCTTCTTTGGCTCTTTGAGCACGTTTGATATTTTTGCCCCTAGTTCGAAGGGAGGCTTCTGACCTAGCTTCACAAGCTTCTTGATCTGACTTTTCTTGCCGCTGGTTCATGGGCTGCTTTAAGTCTGGCCACACAGGCCTCTCATCATAATTGACCTTTGAACATTCTGAATCCAAGTTCAAGGTTTGAAAGCAAGGGGTCGAGTCTTGAGGCTGAGAGCGATCCTAAGCTGCACAATCATAAAAGCGATTCCACACAGGTCTCCGCAGGACGGCGCAAAACATTTTTTTGAAATCTTTTAAGAAAGCAACAAATCGCTCGCGCTGAAGACAGAATAGAACCAATCTAGATCAAGCCAGGATCCTTCTCCGTACTCACATTAACAAGCATGATTTCATTCATTAAGGGCTTAGCACGCCTCTCTTTCTTTCAATTTGATCAAATTTTTGCAAATCCCGAGGAATTCCTTCCTCTTTGTTTTCAACACAGTGTTAAAAAAGTTTTGAAAAAGTTAGGTCAATACAATGATTTCAAGGCACAGAAAAGTAAGTGAAATGCACTGCCGTTTCATTCCAAAACTTCTGGCACAACTGGATCAAGATAGAAACAAACACAAGAGCATGAAAACCACTGCTGTTTCATTCAGATCTTCTGGTGTAACCGGCCCCACGGCAGAAACAGATTCAAAAGAGTGGATGTAAAAGACAAACACCGAAACATAATAGTGATGTCCGAGGTAACACTCCCGGAATCACCCGACTCCTATACAACAGGACTGACTCGATTCAACAAGACTGACCCCAAACAAAAAGACTGACTCAAAACAAAGAGGCAGACTCAAAACAACACAACAGAACTGACTCAATACCCAAGCCAGAACGTGAAAAAACTAGCATTTGCACAATGCTCAAAACAGTGCGGGCCATCCGCCACATCTGGAGTAAACTGAGCGCTGCCCACAGGTGATTCATTCCTCGATCACATACTCGTACTATCCCCCAAGTTCACTGATCCAGTGACGATAGACTTTGCTGAGCTTGGTGGGATAATGACCTCATTGTCAAACAAATCCTGTACTTCGTGGCGAAGACGAAAGCAATTATCGGTGGTATGACTAGTTTGTTGATGGTAGGCACAGTACCGGGTAACATCATGACCGGGTGGAAGACGACCAGGGAGAGGTCGAGGCTCGAGGGGTTTGAGATGGCCTTTTTCAACAAGGATTTGAAGAGCCTTGGACAAAGGCATATAGAGGGTATGGAAGACCCTGCGACCTCGGGGTAAATACTTTGAGGTTTGTGGATTTTTGTTGGGTGCACTTGCAAAGGGGTCAGCAGGTGCTGGCTTGGTTTGCTGATCTCTTCCGAGTGCAGGGTTAGAGCTCAAAGGATCGTTTCTGGTACGACGACCCTTCTCCCGATTCTCTCCTTGCTTTGAACTACTCTCATTCTGAGTGGGAAAAGTGTCATCCACGATTTTTGCGACAACTGTGAGCACTAGCTGTTTGTTCAGTCCTTCGGTTTTCAAAGCCTCCACAGTCCATAGAAAGTATTCATAGGGATCAATGTCTGCCCCTACCTTGTTCTTTCCACTAGCCTCAGCTTGGTCGAAGGTTTAGGTCGCTACATCAATGCGAAGTCCGGTTGTTGTTAACATGTCATTGCCCAAACTTGGGGTGGCTTAAGGTTGACCAATTTCGATTATAATTGGCCCAATAGTGGGGAGTTTTCTGTGGTTGATGGCGGAGTCGACAGTCCAAAGGCTAGATTAGCTATAGTTCTTGGAAGATCGCCGATCATTCCCATCAGCTCAAAAGTAGTGAGCTCACGGGTTTGAAGTGATTGGGGTTCCAAGACTGGATGTGTGGCAGGTGCCCCAGATGGGGGTTACATTTCAACATCGGTCTCACCCTGCATGGTGATTCCCTGGTTTAAAGCCGCCGTCATGACCACAATTTCTTCTGAACTCTGCGTCATCATGAGTCTGCTGAACTGAACAGAGATGATGTGACTGGTGACTAACGGATCAGATGAACCGGTAAGCCTTCATTGGCCTTTCTCTGCCTTGCTTCAGCGAAGGAAAACACTGGCTGCTCTGAACTGAATCTCTGACCTGACAAAGTCTATCAGCACAAATCCAATGAACCTCAGGGGATATCGGAGCCTTCTGAAGCTATGGTTCCCAAGACTACCTGGCAAAAGAGAAAACAGGCAACATCTCAGCCCAATTTCACTAGAATAGATATGAGCATAGCTGAATAACAGCACTCTCTATTGAATTCTGCCAAAAATTCTGTCTATAAACGGATTCCCCCAAAATACTGATGCCCGCAGGCCTGATACCCAGACTTGTAAACTGATACATGCATTCCTGTAGAGGCACACTCTAAAAGCACATAGCAAGCAAATGAGAGCCAAAACACCCCTATGGTGGAGTAGGGTTTCCCTGTCCTATTTTGTCAGGAGCTAGGGTTTCACTACGCACACAGCGGTTTCAAACAACCTATAATCGAGTAAGCAACCTGTCCTAGTTTGGAATAGTCACTAGGGATTCCGATATGCACTTGGTCGAATGGTCAAAAAGGGTGCCTCGGTAAAAACCGAGGTTTGTGTTCCTGTCGTAGCAGAGCCGACAACCGGTCAGACTTATGGCAAGCTTCTCAAAGCGAGCCTCCGGTAAACCGTTCAGGAATAGCATACGGCAAACACGGTGTCCTAGGCACACCAATGCAAATGCAATGCAAAGAAACACATAAGTGTAGTCAAAACAAGATATCATGAGTTCGAGTCAAGTTCTCTAACTCCCCAGCAGAGTCGCCAGAAACTGTATACGTGCCCGAGAACTCCCGAAGCTCCGCGCGCGAAGGCGCGGATTCTGTTTGCTCTCTAGCTACTACACGTTCGGACTCAATGTCACGGTTCTGAATCTAATCTCGCAAAATGCAATGCAAGACCGATAAATCACCAAAGAGTCCAAATCCAGCAATTCGTTTTGGAAAACTGATTTTTATAAAGAAGTGCCAAACATGGACTGTTTTGCCAGATATAAAGTCGCCACCTAAATATTTTATTTTGGGAGAAATTTAGGAAACCTTGACTCGTGCCTAAGGCCACGTGTCCGTCATCACCAAAGTTGCCTCGGCTCGGGAACTTGGGTACGAGAGGGGAAGGTCATGCAATGAGCACCCCCGCTCGCCCGATCAAAGATCGGCCTTTACTAACATGATATCTTGTTTTTGAAAACACATGTGTTCTTATTCCGATTATTAATCTACAATTACTATGTGATGCGCACAGCATACAAATATAGACTAGATCGCCAAAGTTAGAACAAAACATTGCACGTTCGTTTGTTTGAAAACGGTTTAAAGTTTGCTACTCGCAAGTAGGCTAAAACGAAGATTTCAACGAATTGTTCCAATTCAAGTAATCAAACCTTCATCCACAGGCATTCAGGCAGTTATATCAAATAAGCAATTAGCCTCATGGCAAGCTTACTTTCATGGCAGCATTAACACACATACAGTATGCTAAAGCATAAACACTCACAGTGTACTCCGAACCAAAACAAAGAACTAGTTAGAAATCATGCATGATCCTAGTTCATGTTAAGATGGCTAATGCAACACATACAAAAATGCAACTCAGATAGGCTCGGCTATCCTAAGGTGTCATGTGAAATGCAACTTGATAACATGTATTCAAATTGGAATTGAAATACAATGCAGTTTGTATGATGCACCGAGCCCGGTGCATGTAATACAGATGAATAGATGCACGCATGCGAAGCATAAGGTATGCTAAATGAAACATGCCCTAAAACTAACCATCATAAGTGGTTAAGTAAAAGGGAGAAAGAAATGGGGGTTGGAAGACATGCATCACACACACGCACGCTTGTTACAACAATACACCCTCTCGACAGAGGGACCGAATAAAAAAGCTAACTAGCTAATCTAAGCTAATTAAACTAATTATTACACACAAAACTAATTAACTAATCCTAGTTAACTAATTATTACAAAACAAATTGAAATAGCTAAACGCATTAACTATTAAAGTACAAAACGAATGCTTAATCTAGCTAAGTAAAGAAGCTAAATAAAGCAGTAAAACAGGAGGTTCTCAGAGGGAGAAGACCGGATGCATGCTCGGTCGCCTCGTTCGAAAATCCGTCGCGATGGCCTCTATTTGCAATTGTCCTCAGAACATTGCACCAAGCTCCAGAAAGCTTCCAACTCACCTTGGAGACCTGTGGGAGGGTGGCCGACCACCTGGGGGTGTCACCAGCCACCTGTCGACCACTTTCTGTGTTGAAAAACCAAGAAAAGTGGTCGAAGCTAGTTTTTCTACAGGCCAACCAGCTTGTTATTCTTGCATTTCTTGATTTCGCAACAGAGAGCAAGAAAGGGCATGTCAATGTATTTGCCAGATATGTGTGCACAGCCACCCTCCCTATCATGTCATGTACTCAAGGGAGTGTAGTTCTCGACCCTCGGGCCACCAATCGCGCATTTCAATGCGTGATGGCCGAGAAGCCAAATTGCACAATTCAATATAAAATGAATGCACAAGTAAACACATAAAGCCTAGAACTCTATCATGTATGATCAAGAGCGTCGGCGACTGAGAATTAAGGCACGTTTCATCACTTCAAGTATGAAACGTCGATCGTTCCTCATGCTCGGATTAACACTTAATCCAAACAACAATGCAAGCAACAAGCAACATGCAAACATGCAATGCGACTTAAGCATGCAAACATGCAATGCAACTACATGGCATACTCAATGCAAACAACAACATGGCATACACCATGCAATGTGACATGATCAACTTAACAAAGCTAATGACGTGCGAACAATGCTAATGCATGCATGCACAATGCAATGCTACAAGGGCAACTTAGCAATGTTAGGGACATGCATACTCAATGCAAGAAACAACTTGGCATACACAATGCAAATAACCACATGGCATGCACAATGCAAAGCAAGATAAGCATACTCAATGCACGATGGACTTAAACCGAGTATGGATAGACCTCAGCCATGCCCAAAACAATGGCCATAATGCTAAAACAAAGGCACACGAAAGCAAGGCACTCATGTGCATACAATGGCCCATCAAAGAGGCCTAAGAGCACAACTCTCAAGAGTGCTCAAAGAGTGACAAACATGGAAGTGTAACAACAACCAAGTGCACTGAAATGAGGTAAGAAATGATGCCAAATCATTTAATCAACGCAAGTAAAGCATGCAAGGGTCCTTAAGCATTAAAGCTAGCAAAGAGGACTACAAAGGGGGCATGCAATACATGGCACAAATGCATAAACCAATCATGAACAGAGCTCAAGTAGGTCAAAACAAAGACCTAAACATGCTGAGATAGGGGCTCAAAGACCTAGGCATGCAAGCATACAAGCTAAGCCATAAACTAGGGAATAATGCACAACACTCAAAGACACTTAAAGAGTGAATGAAGTGGGAACATGGCAATGCTAGATGCTCTAAAATGTCATGTTAAATGATGCCAAATCATATACATGATGCAAATGAAGCATGCTGTGGTGCCCAAAGCTTGAAGCTAGCAAGAGCACTTGTACTACAACTATGCAGAACATGAAGCATATGGCAAAGGCAACCCAAAAAAAATCCTAGAACTTGTCAAAATGAGTCTCAAACATGCATGGAAGGAAGCCAAAATAAGCTAGCATGAAGGACATAAGGCATGATGCATACAAGGCAAATAAGGTGGATTACACTACACCTATTAAGACCAAGCATGGAATGACTTAACCAACAAAAATCAGAGTTATATCATGGCATAATAACCCCAAAAATACACTGAAATAATAGCTCGCAAGCTTAGGCATGAAGGCATACGCAATGACTCATGTTAAGGCATAAAGGACCAACCCTCCAATGCATTGAATAGGTGACAAATGTAAGTGTATGGCCATGAAATATGCTCTAAAATTACATTAAAAATGATGCCAAATCATTCAAATAGGCCAAGCAATGCCTGCTAGTGGAGTTGATACACAAAGCTAACAAGCTAGAATGCACTATGGCTATACAAAGCATGGCATGCATGACCAAAACAACAAAAATCAGACTTTAAACATGGTAAAACATGAACAAAATCTTCTTTAAGTTAAGCCAAAAGCATGCTAGAATGACATATTAAAGCATGAGACACATTAGGCTACTTCATGGAAATGCACTACAAGTGCATGGAGCATGCATATGGCCATTAAACCAAACCCTAACAGAGGTATAACATGGTAAAACAACACCAACAACATGCTGAAATGTACTCAAATCAAGCTAGAATGACATGCTACTTCATGAAGCATACAAAGCTAGTTTGTGAGAATTACACTACAAGTGTATTATACATGCAAGGAGTGACAAAACCAAGTAAAAATAGTGGTATGCCATAGCAAAATAACCCCAAATACAAGCTATGATATGGCCAACATAAACTTAACAAACATGCTCAAACATAAGGCATATGAAGCAAGAATTCAAGAACACAAGGAGAGGGGATGACCCTCTCCTATTTGGGACCCCAAAACCACCTTTCCACCATTGAAAATCCTCTAGATTTCAATGGTACAAAGGTCATGCAATGGCTATAACAAAAGCCTAAGGGGATGGCTCAAAACAAGGCCTAACAAGGCCTAAGAGGGAGTACCCCCAACGAAAAAGTGACCTTAAACAAAACATTTTAAGGACTGAAAAATAGAACTTTTTGCAGTAGGAAGTCAAGCTTAAAACAGCAAGCAAATAGGACTAAAAGCTTAAGCAAAAATGGGGGTTAAAGGGTTAGTTAACTCACCCTTGTAGAACCTCTTCAAGGTTGCAACTCCAGCAGGATCTTCAAGCTCAAACCAACCCAAGAGCACCAAAACCAGCTCCTAAGCACCTCAGGAACAAAAGGATGGTGTTTGAGTGTGTGTTTGTGCGTTAAAGTGTGGTAAAACTACACTTTTAAGGCACAAAATGAAGAACAAGAGTAATATAGAGACAAAGCTATATGTATAACTCTCAAGCCAAATTTTTTGAACCTAGAGGAGGGAGGAGGAGCCTCCCTCTTATAGAGAACAAAAGCTAAAGCTTCTCAAGGAAGCTAAGCTTCAAGGCCATCCCTCCATATGGAGCATGGTTCTGGTGCCCTCCAGCTGTGCCAGCTAGAGGAAAATATCTCCAAAAAGGTGAGAAAAAGCAGCCGACCACTTGAGGTGGTCAGCCAGCTACTTAAAGTGGTCGGCCGACCGCTATAAGTGGTCTCTCAGAACAAAAACTGGTCAGCCATGGATGGAAGTGGTCTACACACTAAAAACAAGCAAGTAGTGTGGTGGCCGACCAGAAAATGTGGCCCAAAGACCAAGAAAGCCAGTTATACGACAAGAAAACTGGTTGGCAGGAGGAAAAGTGATCTCCAAGGGGAAAAATTGGTCTGCCAGCCTTGTACCACCTTCCAAACAAGGAAAACAAGGTTTGTACCAAAAACAAACCAAAACGGATGTAAGACGAGAGATCGAGAGGCAAAGCACGCGGCCAAAAGCCTCGAAAACTAGTCTACGGGCATCAAAAGTGGCATACGACCACAAAAGTGGTCTCTCGGACCACAGTGTCCCTCTAGGCAGAGGCAACAAGGTGTGGTTCAAAAACCACGCCAAACGGAGAACGTTAAGCGTTCTCGAGAGAAGGCGCGCGGTCGAAGACTCCAAAAACTGGAAACTAGTCTCCAAACGGGGAAAAGTGGCCTTCGACCACAAAGAGATGGTCTACAAGACCTCTCCCACCCTCTGGGAAGAGAAAACAAGATTCAGTCCACAAACCGAGCCAAAGCACAAAGAGTTCAGAGGTCCGGAGGCAAGACACTCAGCCAAAAACTCCAAAACCTCAGAACAAGCACAGCATGCACAATCACCAAGCGCTCAATTGATGACGTCTGTGTCCTAAGGTCGGTCAAAAATGGGATGTCTACAGTTGCCCCTCTTTGACAGAACTCGAAAGTCATAAGTGACGGGAATGAATGTCAAAGCCCAGAGACGACCCGTTTTTGAGAAGGCCGAAGACTTAGACAAACAGGAAAGACAACAAAGAGATATGCCCATAGGCTAGGGCAAAATGCAAATGACATTCACAAAGCCGAACATAACTTATGGTCATGCAGAGAGGGCTGTAATGAAGCAATTATACACAATAAATGCAACATTTTAAGCGAATGCTTATGCACGCAAGTAAACACAAACCAAACTACAACTCATGCAGAAAGGATATAAGAAAATTATGGAATCTTAGCGAGCATGTGTGATAGATACACTACGTGAGCATGTGTGATAGATACATAAAGTGAGCGTGTGATAGATACACAAAGTGAGCGTAGTGTGATAGATACACAAGGTGAGCGTAGTGTGATAGATACATAAAAGGTGAACACAAAGTGTGATAGATGCACTAAGTGAACAAAGTGTGATGGATACACAAAAGATGAACACAAAGTGTGATAGATGCACTAAGTGAGCAAAGTATGATAGATACACAAAAGGTGAACACAAAGTGTGATAGATGCACTAAGTGAACAAAGTATGATAGATACACAAAAGGTGAACACAAAGTGTGATAGATGCACTAAGTGAACAAAGTATGGTAGATACGCTAAAGGTGAACACAAAGTGTGATAGATGCACTAAGTGTGATAGATACACTAAAGGTGAACACAAAGTGTGATAGATGCACTAAGTGAACAAAGTATGATAGATACACTAAAGTAAATGAAGTGTGATGGATAGACTAAAGCAAATGAAGTGTGATGCATACACTAAAGCAAATGAAGTGTGATGGATACACTAAAGTGAATGATCTTAAACAGAACTTCTTTGAATAAACCGTACATACAATATCGCCTGGTTGTGCCAGCTTCAAATGAACCGTACATACAATATTGTCTATGAATGAAAAAGAAACCCGATAGGTACAATGCAATACAATGCATGATGTTTAAGGAATGCAATAAACAAACATAGCGGCGCTTTAGAAAGCACCTCTTGGGGTGAGTGGCGACGAACCGCTCTACTCTGACGAGGATCTTCCCTTGTGTTCTTCGAACACTTACCTTCAATTCACAGTACAAAGGTTCTTAAACGCTGACAAGGGGTAACTTCTGCATGTAGAAACCACAAATGCCGTTTTCCTTCCTGGTCATATTCACAACTTTCCCTATTCTCCAACGGGGTGACAGACTAGGTTGGTTCAGTATCCAGAATTAAGGTGCGCACACGCTATCTCAACCTATGGGGCTTCCATACAGATTTCAAGCCGGGCATACACCCCTGGGTATTTAAACTAGACTTTGGTCTCGGAAATCCCGAACCTTTGCCTTTTAGGCAACAGCCATTCGAACTCTAGTTTCCACCATCGCAGTTGGTCTCCTAGGAACTCATTGCAAACACAGCCAAGATGCCTCTAGCAGGGAATGGTACTTGGGGAGAGCACTTCTGATTGCCATTCTGGCTTGAAGCAGGCTTGAACTTGAGCTTGAGGTAGAGGCACACTCATACCTCGGAGCATTAACAATGCCTGAGAAGGTGCATTCGGAATGCAATTTCGAAACTTTCTAAAGTTGAAACATGCTCAGATGCTTTGATTTTCCCTCTTTTCTTTTGCTTTGCAGTCTGGAACCTATATAGCTTCAGATAGGTTCTGGTTTTACATTTCTCACGTGACCTGGGTTGAACCCTGCAATTTTATGAAAGAACAAATCTTGTTTTGCACAAATATAGAGAACGACACAACACTCCATGCACAAAACGATTTTATTTTTTGAATTTGAAATTGAGAAACGAGTTCTTAACCGGGTATTGAGCCGACGACTAACCATAACCAAAATGACTCGACAAAGGTAAAACGAAGGTAAAACAACCAAAACACATCCGTTGACACTCAAAATGACTCAAAACAAGAATCGAGACAAACAAAAATACAACACAACACTCGAATGTGTTCCGAAGGCGAGAGACCTCTCGGTTGATAGGGAGTCTAGTTTCTTCAAATATTGTTTTCCACCCTTTCTCATTTGTGATTCTCACATCACTCTAGCACTCAATCTCTATTTTTCTGAAAAGCCCTTTTTTCACTTTTCTCTCCACGCACATCTCTCTATTCTTCAATCTCTCTTCTTTTTATCCCTCCCCTGGGTGGTTGATAGATAAACAGGAAGTTGTGGGCCTGTGCCCCTAGTATTCTACTAGATTCTCCTTCTCCCGCTCACAACAGTGAGCTTTCCCACAGAGGGGTTGTGGTGCAACCCGACGTGTAACAAATCTATAATTGACATCGGTTGACGATGCCTTTGGCCAGTTTGGATGTGACCAGACCTTTTCGAATAAGGGAGTGGAATATCCTGCTCCTTTTTCAGTTCGTGCTTCGCACTTGACTTGATACTTCGCTGCTCGTAGGATGAGCGAGCTTTCGGCCCTTTGCCATTAGCTTCAGTTGAACCCTTTTTCGGCAGGTAAAGTGCCCTTTCTGGCAAGTATGTTGACAATGGGGGGAAAAACAGAAAACCTGACTCAACTGTGCCCCTAGTTCATCATTGTGACCATTTTTTGTTTTTGCTTCCTACTAAAACAATTTTGACCAATATGAGAGTTAGATTAACATACTTGTGCAACTTTTTGATTTGAAATCAAGCTAGTCAGGCTATGAGCACTGAAAATTTTCCTTTTTTGGGTCCAAGAAATGATCCAGTTTTGGAAAAATGGAATAATTATTGAGAGAAAATTAGTCAACCTTATTAAAAATCCTCAAAACTGTTTTTGCAAATGACCACTGCTCGACCAACATAGAATTTGCTCTTGAGATGCACAACCTCAAATCCAAAACAATGAAAAATTGCCCCTTGTCTGAACGGCATTGCATGGCAACGGAAAGTTGCCCCTTGTCTGAATGGCACCACAGCGCACTGTAATCAGTCCTTAAAGTGACGATGACAACCGAACTCTCAGATACAGAGAAGACAAAGATGATCAAAACCATTATATGGACACAGTCGATTTGGAAGTGTTTATGGCTGGACTTCAAAATGAAGTTGCCTACGTATCCCAAAGATGGAAATCAAGCCTTACGTAGTTCGGGGTTAAGGTACACTCCGGTATTTAACCTCTCCTTTTGCGCTTTAACTTTTGCTAAGGCCACCCTTTCTGGGTTTTCAACCTTGCGAGCTTTGTTTTTCTTTTCGTTCCATTTCTTTTCATTTTCCTCATTTTTCTTCTTTTCTTTTTTTCATTCTTTGCATTCTTTCTCTTTTTTCTTTTTTCTTTTTCTTTTTCTTTTCTTTGCTCTAACTTTTGCTTGGGTCGCCCTTCCGAGTTTTCGGCCCAATGAGCCTCTCATGGGTAAAAGTGTAGCTTTGTCCATGTCAAATGGTTTTGAGATCTCGAAGCCATCTAAATCCAGGAGAGTGGTTGTTGTTCGCTGATGATGTAGGAGTCCATCCAACGGGGGCTGAATTTGCCCCTAGTGTTGTGGATAGGAACTCAGTTGTCCTTCAGCAATACTTTCTTTTTTCCTCCCTTTCGGGATTTGGCATTCTTGCCGATCTTCGTTGATTTACGGAATGATCCATCTTTGGCTCTTTGAGCACGTTTGATATTTTTGCCCCTAGTTAGAGGGGAGGCTTCTGACCTAGCTTCACAAGCTTCTTGATCTAACTTTTCTTGTCGCTGGTTCATGGGCTGCTTCAAATCTGGCCACACAGGCCTCTCATCATAATTGACCTTTGAACATTCTGAATCCAAGTTCAAGGTTTGAAAGCGAGGGGTCGAGTCTCGAGGCTGAGAGCGATCCTATGCTGTACAATCACAAGAGTGATTCCACACATGTCTCCGCAAGACAGCGCAAAACATTTTTTGAAATCTTTTAAGAAAGCGACAAATCGCTCGCACTGAAGACAGAATAGAACCAATCTAGATCAAGCCAGGATCTTTCTCAATACTCACATTAACAAGCATGATTTCATTCATTAAGGGCTAAGCACGCCTCTCTTTCTCTCAATTTGATCAAATTTTTGCAAATCCCAAGGAATTCCTTCCTCTTTGTTTTCGACACAATGTTAAAAAAGTTTTGAAAAACTTAGGTCAATACAATGATTTCAAGGCACAGAAAAACAAGTGAAATGCACTGCCGTTTCATTCCAAAACTTCTGGCACAACTGGATCAAGACAGAACAAACACAAGAGCATGAAAACCACTGCTGTTTCATTCAGATCTTCTGGTGTAACCGGCCCCACGACAGAAATAGATTCAAAAGAGTAAATGTAAAAGACAAACACCGAAACAAAATAGTGATATCCGAGGTAACACTCTCGGAATCACCCGACTCCTATACAACAGGACTGACTCGATTCAACAAGACTGACCCCAAACAAAAAGACTGACTCAAAACAAAGAGGCAGACTCAAAACAACACAACAGAACTGACTCAATACCTAAGCCAAAATGTAAAAAAACTAGCATTTGCACAATGCTCAAAACAGTGTGGGCCATCCGCCACATCTGGAGTAAACTCAGCGCCGTCCACAGGTGGTTCATTCCTCGATCACATACTCGTACTATCCCCCAAGTTCACTGATCCCGTGACAATAGACTTTGCTGAGCTTGGTGGGTTAATGACCTCGTTGTCAAACAAATCCTGTACTTCGTGGCGAAGACGAAAGCAATGGTCGGTGGTATGATCAGTTTGTTGATAGTAGGCATAGTACTGGGTAGTATCATGACTGGGGGGAAGACGACCGGGGGGAAGACGACCAGGGAGAGGTCGAGGCTCGAGGGGTTTGAGATGGCCTTTTTCAACAAGGATTTGAAGAGCCTTGGACAAAGGCATATAGAGGGCATGGAAAACCCTGCAACATCGGGGTAAATACTTCGAGGTTTGTGGATTTTTGCTGGGTGCATTAGCAAAGGGGTCAGCAGTTGCTGGCTTGGTTTGCTGATCTCTTCCAAGTGCAGGGTTAGAGCTCAAATGATCGTTTCTGGTACGACGGCCCTTCTCCCGGTTCTCCCCTTGCATTGAATTACTCTCATTCTGAGTGGGGAAAGTGTCACCCACGATAACTGTGAGCATTTGTTGTTTGTTCAGTCCTTCGGCTTTCAAAGCCTCCACAACCCACAGAAGGTGCTCATAGGGATCAATGTCTGCCCCTACCTTGTTCTTTCCACTAGCCTCAGCTTGGTCAAAGGTTTGGGTCGCTACATCAGTGCAAAGTCCGGTTGTTGTTGACATGTCATTGCCTAAACTTGGGGTGGCTTAAGGTTGACCAATTTCGATTACAATTCGCCCCAAGAGTGGGGAGTTTTCTGTGGTTGATGGTGGAGCCGATAGTCCAAAGGCTAGATTAGTCACAGTTCTCTGAAGATCGCCGATCATTCCCATCAGCTCAAAAGTAGTGGGCTCACGGGTTTGAAGTGATTGGGGTTCCAAGACTGGATGTGTGGTAGGTGCGCCAGATGGGCGTTGTATTTCAACATCAGTCTCACCCTGCATGGTGATTCCCTGGTTTAAAGCCACCATCATAACCACAATTTCTTCTGAACTCTACGTCATCATGAGTCTACTGAACTGAACATAGGTGATGTGACTAGTGACTAACGGATCAGATGAACCGGTAAGCCTTGACTGGCCTTTCTCTGCCTTGCCTTAGCGAAGGAAAACACTAGCTGCTCTGAACTAAATCTCTGACCTGACAAAGTCTATCAGCACAAATCCAATGAACCTCAAGGGATATCGGAGCCTTCTGAAGCTATGGTTCCCAGGACTACCTAGCAAAAGAGAAACAGGCAGCATCTCAGCCCAATTTCATTGGAATAGATATGAGCATAGCTGAATGACTGCACTCTCTACTGAATTATGCCCAAAATACTGCCTGTAAACTGATTCCCCCAAAATACTGATGCCCGTAGGCCTGATACCCAGACTTGCAAACTGATACATACATTCCTATAGAGGCACACTCTAAAAGCACATAGCAAGCAAATGAGAGCCAAAACACCCCTATGGTGGGGTAGGGTTTCCCTGTCCTATTTTGTCAAGAGTTAGGGTTTCACTACGCACACAGCGGTTTCAAACAACCTATAATCGAGTAAGCAACCTGTCCTAGTTTGGAATAGTCACTATGGATTTCGATATGCACTAGGTCGAATGGTCAAAAAGGGTGCCTCGGTAAAAATCGAGGTTTGTGTTCCCGTCGTGGCGAGCCGAATCGTCGACCTTATGGCACGCTTCTCAAAGCGAGCCTCCGGCAAACCGTTCAGGAATAGCATACGGCAAACACGATGTCCTAGGTGCACCAATGCAAATGCAATGCAAAGAAACACATAAGTGTAGTCAAAACAAGATATCATGAGTTCAAGTCAAGTTCTCTAACTCCCTAGCAGAGTCGCCAAAAACTGTAGACGTGCCCGAGAACTCACGAAGCTCCGCGCGTGAAGGCGCAAATTCCGTTTGCTCTCTAGCTACTAGAAGTTCGGACTCAATGTCACGGTTCTGAATCTAATCTTGCAAAGTGCAATGCAAGACCGATAAATCACCGAAGAGTCCAAATCTGGCAAATCGTTTTGGAAAACTGATTTTTATAAAGAAGTGCCAAACATGGACTGCTTTGCCAGATATAGAGTCGCCACCTAAATATTTTATTTTGGGAAAAATTTAGGAAACCCTGACTCGTGCCTAAGGCCACGTGTCCGTCATCACCAAAGTTGCCTCGGCTCGGGAACTTGGGTACGAGAGGGGAAGGTCATGCAATGAGCACCCCCGCTCGCCCGATCAAAGATCGGCCTTTACTAACATGGTATCTTGTTTTTGAAAACACAGGTGTTTTTATTCCGGTTATTAACCTAGAATTATTATGTGTTGCGCACAGCATACAAGTATAGACCAGATCGCCAAAGTTAGAACAAAACATTGCACGTTCGTTTGTTTGAAAACGGTTTAAAGTTTGCTACTCGCAAGTAGGCTAAAACGAAGATTTCAATGAATTGTTCCAATTCAAGTAATCCAACCTTTACCCACAAGCATTCAGGCAGTTATATCAAATAAGCAGTTAGCCTCATGGCAAGCATGCTTTTATGGCAGCATTAACACACATGCAGTATGTTAAAACGTAAACACTCACAGTGTACTTCGAACCAAAACAAAGAACTAGTTAGAAATCATGCATGATCTTAGTTCATGTTAATATGGCTAATGCAACACATACGAAAATGCAACTCAGATAGGCTCGGCTATCCTAAGGTGTCATGTGAAATGCAACTTGATAGCATGTATTCAAATTGGAATTGAAATACAATGCAGTTTGTATGATGCGTCGAGCCCGATGCATGCAATACAGATGAATGGATGCACGCATGCGAAGCATAAGGTATGTTAAATGAAACATGCCCTAAAACTAACCATCATAAGCGGTTAAGTAAAAGGGAGAAAGAAATGGGGGTTGGAAGACATGCATCACACACACGCACGCTTGTTACAACAATACACCCTCTCGACAGAGGGACCGAATAAAAAAGCTAACTAGCTAATCTAAGCTAATTAAACTAATTATTACACACAAAACTAATTAACTAATCCTAGTTAACTAATTATTACAAAACAAATTGAAATAGCTAAACGCATTAACTATTAAAGTACAAAACGAATGCTTAATCTAGCTAAGTAAAGAAGCTAAATAAAGCAGTAAAATAGGAGGTTCTCAGAGGGAGAAAACTGGATGCATGCTCGGTCGCCTCGTTCGAAAATCCATCGCGATGGCCTCTGTTTGCAATTGTCCTCAGAATATTGCACCAAGCTCCAGAAAGCTTCCAACTCACCTTGGAGACCTGTGGGAGGGTGGCCGACCACCTAGGGGTGTCACCAGCCACCTGCTGACCACTTTCTGTGTTAAAAAATCAGAAAAAGTGGTCGGCCAGCTAGTTTTTCTGGCTGGCCGCCTAGTTCTTGCTACATTTCTCTAATTTACTGTAACAGAGGGCAAGAAAGGGCATGGCAATGTATTTGCAAGATATGTGTACACAACCACCCTCCCTATCATGTCATGAACTCAAGGGAGTGTAGTTCTCGACCCTCGGGCCACCAATCACGTATTTCAATGCGTGATGGCCGAGAAGCCAAATTGCACAATTCAATATAAAATGAATGCACAAGTAAACACATAAAAGCCTAGAACTCTATCATGTATGATCAAGAGCGTCGGCGACCAAGAATTGAGGCACGTTTCATTACTTCAAATTTGAAACGTCCCTCGTTCCTCGTGCTCGGATTAATACTTAATCCAAACAACAATGCAAGCAACAAGTAACATGCAAACATGCAATGCAACTACATGGCATACTTAATGCAAACAACAACATGGCATACACAATGCAATGTGACATGATCAACTTAACAAAGCTAATGACATACGAACAATGCTCATGCATGCATGCACAATGCAATGCTACAAGGGCAACTTAGCAATGTTAGGGACATGCATACTCAATGCAAGAAACAACTTGGCATACACAATGCAAATAACCACATGGCAAGCACAATGCAAAGCAAGATAAGCATACTCAATGCACAATGGACTTAAACCGAATATGGATAGACCTTAGCCATGCCCAAAATAGTGGCCATAATGCTAAAACAAAGGCATACGAAAGCAAGGCACGCATGCACATGCAATGGCCCATCAAAGAGGCCTAAGAGCACAACTCTCAAGAGTGCTTAAAGAATGACAAACATGGAAGTGTAACAACACCAAGTGCACTGAAATGAGGCAAGAAATGATGCCAAATCATTTAATCGACACAAGTAAAGCATGCAAGGGTCCTTAAGAATTAAAGCTAGCAAAGTGGACTACAAAGGGGGCATGCAAGACATGGCACAAATGCATGAGCCAATCATGGACAGAACTCAAGTAGGTCAAAACAAAGACCTAAATATGCTGAAATATGGGCTCAAGGACCTAGGCATGCAAGCATACAAGCTAAGCCATAAACTAGGCAACAATGCACAACACTCAAAGACACTTAAAGAGTGAATGAAGTGGGAACATGGCAATCCTATATGCTCTAAAATGTCATGTTAAATGATGCCAAATCATATACATGATGCAAATGAAGCATGCTATGCTGCCCAAAGCTTGAAGCTAGCAAGAGCACTTGTACTACAATTATGCAGAACATGAAGCATATGGCAAAGGCAACCCAAAATAGTCCTAGAACTTGTCAAAATGAGTCTCAAACATGCATGGAAGGAAGCCAAAATAAGCTAGCATGAAGGGCATAAGGCATGATGCATACAAGGCAAATAAAGTGGATTATTCTACACCTATTAAGACCAAGCATGGAATGACTTAACCAACAAAAATCAAAGTTATATCATGGCATAATAAACCCAAAAATACACTGAAGTAATAGCTCGCAAGCTTAGGCATGAAGGCATACGCAATGACTCATGTTAAGGCATAAAGGACCAACCCTCCAACGCATTGAATAGGTGACAAATGTAAGTGTATGGCCATGAAACATGCTCTGAAATTACATTAAAAATGATGCCAAATCATTCAAATAGGCCAAGCAATGCATGCTAGTGGAGTTGATACACAATTCTAACAAGCTAGATTGCACTATGGCTATACAAAGCATGGCATGCATGACCAAAACAACAAAAATCAGACTTCAAACATGGTAAAACATGAACAAAATCTTCTTTAAGTTAAGCCAAAAGCATGCTAGAATGACATATTAAAGCATGAGACACATTAGGCTACTTCATGGAAATGCACTACAAGTGCATGGAGCATGCATACGGCCATTAAACCAAACCGTAACAGAGGCATAACATGGTAAAACAACACCAACAACATGCTGAAATGGACTCAAATCAGGCTAGAATGACATGCTACTTCATGAAGCATACAAAGTTAGTTTGTGAGGATTACACTACAAGTGTATTATACATGCAAGGAGTGACAAAACCAAGTAAAAATAGTGGTATGCCATAGCAAAATAACCCCAAATACAAGCTAAGATATGGCCAACATAAACTTAACAAACATGCTCAAACATGAGGCATATGAAGCAAGAATTCAAGAATACAAGGAGAGGGGATGACCCTCTTCTATTTGGGACCCCAAAACCACCTTTCCACCACTGAAAATCCTCTGGATTTCAGTGGTAGAAAGGTCATGCAATGGCTACAACAAGAGCCTAAAGGGATGGCTCAAAACAAGGCCCAACAAGGCCTAAGAGAGGGTAGACCACCCCCAATGAAAAAGTGACCTTAAACAAACATTTTAAGGACTGGAAAAAAAAAAAAAAAAAAAACCTTTTACAGTAGGAAGTTAAGCTTAAAACAGCAAGAAAATAGGGCTAAAAGCTTAAGCAAAAATGGGGGTTAAAGGGTTAGTTAACTCACCATTGTAGAACCTCTTCAAGGCTGCAACTCCAGCAGGTTTTTCAAGCTCAAACCAACCCAAGAACACCAAAACCAGCTCCTAAGCACCTCAGCAACAAAAGGATGGTGTTTGAGTGTGTGTTTGTGTGTTAAAGTGTAGTAAAACTATACTTTTAAGGCACAAAATGAAGAACAAGAGTAATATAGAGACAAAGCTATATGTATAACTCTCAAGCCAAATTTTTTGAACCTAGAGGAGGGAGGAGGAGCCTCCCTCTTATAGAGAACAAAAGCTAAAGCTTCTCAAGGAAGCTAAGCTTCAAGGCCATCCCTCCATACATGCGTATGGAGGATGGTTCTGGTGCCCTTCAGCTACAGTTGGAGGAAAATATCTCCAAAAATGTGACAAAAAGCAGCTGACCACTTGAAGTGGTCGGCCAGCTACTTAAAGTGGTCGGCCGACCACTATAAGTGGTCTCCCAGAACAAAAACTAGTCGGCCATGGGTGGGAGTGGTCTACACACTGAAAACAAGCAAGTGATGTGGTGGCCGACCAGAAAAGGTGGCCCAAAGACCAAGAAAGCCAGTTATCTGACCAGAAAACTGGCTGGTAGGAGGAAAAGTGGTCTCCAAGGGGAAAACCTGGTCTCCCAACCTTGTACCACCTTCCAAACAAGGAAAACAAGGTTTGTACCAAAAACAAACCAAAACTGATGCAAGACGAGAGATCGGGAGGCAAAGCACGCTGCCGAAAGTCTCGAAAACTAGTCTACGGGCATCAAAAGTGGCATACGACCACAAAAGTGGTCTCCCGGACCACAGTGTCCCTCTAGGCAGAGGCAACAAGGTGTGGTTCAAAAATCACGCCAAACGAAGAACGTTAAGCAGTCCCGAGACAAGGTGCGCGGCCGAAGACTCTAAAAACTGGAAACTAGTCTCCAAACGGAAAAAGTGGTCTGCGACCACAAAGAGATGGTCTACAAGACCTCTCCCTCCCTTCAGGAAGAGAAAACAAGATTCGGTCCACAAACCGAGCCAAAGCACAAAGAGTTCAGAGGCCCGGAGGCAAGGCTCTCAGCCAAAAACTCCGAAACCTCAGAACAAGCACAACATGCACAATTACCAAGTGCTCAATTGATGACGTCTGAGTCTTAAGGTCGGTCAAAAATTGGGTGTCTACACTCTGTTTTTTATTTCTTAATTGCAGACATGGTTTCTACTAGCTCAAGAAGGGACTGATTACCTCCTCTATTTGTTTGGTTCTGTATAATTCTTAACTTCTTATCTCATGTTCAAAAAAAAAAAAAAGAAGTTGCATAACTCACATGTTTCATGCTCTACAAAAAGTAATTATTACAACTTGTGTGGCAAAATTATAAATATTTGTTTTTGTGTTTGTCAATGTCATGTAGTGGTCAATCCATGAACATGGAATAATTACTCAAAAAGTTCAAATATTATTTGTTCCCGTTGTCTTCCACGAAAACTTATTTCGTATTTTTAGGATGCCAGGTGACGATATCTCTCACCAATCACAAACTTTCATATCCTCTCATATTTTTCAATTACTTAGCATAAATTTGTATACCCTACCTCCTTTATCAATCAAAATATCATTAAAATACCACGTGACAATGCTTTAAGGCCGACTAATAACCTCTCGGCTTCCACTCGAGTACATAATTTCTTTTATAAAATGAGATAAGAAAATATACGCATATATAAAATAATATTAGAAAAGAAGAAAATAATAATTCAGTGTATATTTTAAAAAATAATTATAAATTATTAATAAATTTTGTAAATATCAATACATGAAGTTTAAATTTTTTCATCAATTTATAAATTTTTTTAATGAAAATACCGCTAAGTGGTATTTTTTTTAGAAAATATTTTATAACTGCAATTTACAACAATGATGGAAGTTTGAAAAATAATAACAAAAATCATGGAATCTCCATTTTTCTATTTTAACCCCTCATATTCTTTCTATCTCTGGTCTTTGCCTCCACTTGCCATCCTCCCCTACCTTTCCCCACCAAGGCCACTACCGCTACTCTCTAATACCACTTTCAAAAAAATTAGGGAAAATGATGTAATATAATGAAAAATAATTTATAATTACGATAGGGTGAAAATAAAAATAATAAAACATATTTATTTTTCATCTTTAGTAAACTTTGTTCATATTTTAGTAAATTTTTTTTAAGCTCTTTAGAACATCTAAGCAATTTTTTTGACTAAAATTTAATTTTTTTTTTATATCTAAAATCAATTTTTAAAAAATCAAACCAAAAGCCTAACCTTATCAAAAAGTCCAAAGACCACATTCCATGTGAGGTTCGACCCGGCCCAATTGGTTTTATTTGGTCGACTTTGACCCAGCCCTAAAATATATAAGTTGGACTTGAACCGTAGGACCCATAAGGGCAGCCCAATATAAAGCCAGACTTATAGGCTCAACCCAAAGACCCATATTAAAAGCTTCAAATAAAATTAGAATGAATTATACTAATAGTTTTTATAGTTTGGAACTTGTATCATTTTAGTTCTTGACTTTTCAATTGCGATACATTTGATCCTGAATTTTGAATCTTATTCCAAATAAAGACAATCAAAGATTTTTCTTTTGCAAACGATCCATTTCAAGGATAAAGTCGTAATATAACTTATTTTGTATTGGTTAACTTATATGTTGTTTGAAATGGAATGAAATTTTTTTTAATGAATAATGTTAGAATTTTCTTGGCTATAAAGTTCTATTTGGTTTGATTTTCAGAATTTATTTTTAGAAATTTTTCTAAGAAATTAAAAATTAAAAATTAAATTGGTGAAAAGAAAGTAAAACCACACCATTTTTATATAATTTTATCTTTTGGGAGGGTAGAAATAATTTTTTAAAATAATTTTTTATATTTATTTTTTAAAAATTAGTTTCTAATGTGACGACAATTTTGATGTCATTATTAAACTAATCTATTAAATTAAAAAAAAAATTCAAAACTAAAATTTTTCATATATTAAACATATCTATTACACATTAAAAGCCTAATAACTATCTATTACATGAAAACCATAAAAAAAAAATATCTGTTAACCATAAATGCAACCATTTGATTACAATTTACATGATAATCATCCAAAAACATCAACAAAAACAACCACCCATTACATGATCATTATCCAAACACATACTAAAAATTAATTTGTTAAAAAAATAAAATAATAAAAATGTAAAAGATTTATCATTTTTATATAATTTTATCTTTGGTGGGTAGAAATAATTTTTAAAAATTCAAAAATAATTTTTTGATATTTATTTTTGTCAAACTAGTTTATATTTTTATCAAATTGATGACTTTGCCCTTGAAATGGAGCAACAATGTCTTCGATTGTCTTTATTTGGAACAAAATTCACAATTCATGATCAAATGTATCACAATTGAAAAGTTAGAGATCATAGTGACACAAACCCAAAATTATAGGGACCGTTAGTGTAATTTGCCTAGAAAATTATAAAATTATTACCAATCAAATAACTCATTATTAAAATAATCAAATCTAGATAAGTTACGCGCATTTTTTTTTTTAATATATAAAAAAGGCTTTTTGTTTACAAAGTGCATTTTTAATAATAAAACAAATTATAGCATGTAAATATGAAATTAATTATTATGTTTTTACGAGACTAAAGATTTATTATTAGAAATTGATAAACCAAGTAAATAGCATGTAACTATGTTGGGAGGGAAGCCAGTTCTTAAAATATTCTTATCGTTTTTAAAGAACTTGTAATCTTTTTGCTCGACTTATGGTGTTGAGTGTTTGGTATCACTTCATATTTTGGTTTCACTTTCACCACATATATAATTAATGAGTCACATATACAACCACGGCATTATGTTCACGTGACATAGTTGTTACTAAAATACTCTTGTTTTCAAAGTACTTGTAACATTTAGACTTGTCTGTGTCCTCATGCCTAGTGCTACATGTATGACGAATCTGCTCAACAACCATGAAGACAAAGGCTTTCCCAGGAGCCAAACAAAAAAATTCAGATCTAATTTACAGCGATAATTAGAAACTATACACTTGATTCTTTCAAGAGTTGCGTGATTCACACCATGCCTTCCTGAGTAAGAAATAATTAACAGGAAAAGAGAGACAACCGATAACACACAACGCAATCGCAAGGCCTAATGAATGCACTAGCACCGCATACATCCCTGTAATGAATGCAAGCACCATTGCTCCCACAGCAATGACAATGAGATAGTAAGCCGAGGCATAGTGACTGAGAAGCTTATTTCTATCTGAATCACTAGCCACGATGAAGTAAATTAACATGGCAATGGTCGAAAATATCATGGCCATAAAATCCGTTATGACAAATGCTTTGAAAGCTGCTTTCTGGCTATAATTGCCGTGCCATGATAGAGCCCTTGGTGGGCATCGTAGTTGCCTGGCACGGTGAAACCAGCAGCGAATGTTGTTGTTGTTATGAGCGCGGCCACTATCAAATGGGTGTCTGTTGATCTTCTGATATCTGCTGATAGGACTTTTTTGAGGACGTGATGTCTCTTTTTGGTTACAATTTCATCTTTATCTCTGTTGAATACATCTCTCCTACCCAGATTAGCATCCGCATTTGTAAAATTTCTTTGGGTTACAGCTTGGGACTTGTGTCACTTTGATCACTGACTTTTCAATTGTAACACATTTGTCCCTGAATTTTGAATCTTGTTCCAAATAAGGACAATTGAAAATATCGTTAAATTTTTCAAGGGTAAAATCGTTAATTTGATAAAATATATATAATTTGACAAAAATAAATGTCAAAAAAAAAATTAATTTTTTTTAAAATTATTCTTATCCACCAATGATAAAATTATATAAAATTAATAAATATTACGTGATTAATTTTTTAAAATTAATTTTACATGATCATCATCCAAACACATAATAAAAATTAATTTGGTAAAAAAAAAATGTCTAAAAGATTTATCAATTTTACATAATTTTATTTTTAGTAGGTAGAAATAATTTTTAAAAATTCAAAAATATTTGTTTGACATTTATTTTTGTCAAATTAGTTTATATTTTATCAAATTGACAATTCTACCCTTGAAAAATCTAATGATTTCTTCAATTGTCCTTATTTGGAACAAGATTCAAAATTCAGGATCAAATGTGTCACAATTGAAACGTTAGGGACCAAAGTGACACAAGCTCCAAACTATGACTATTTATGTAATTTACCCAATTTCTTTTGGTGAAACCCTGCAATTTTGTGTTCTGAAGTCAATTTGGGAAAATCTAAATGATATCATACTGGAAAAATCAATTGTTAGCGCTAGAAATCCTGTCTACGTCCGAAGTATATCATGGGATAGTATGGTGCTAAAATTCATTTTGGTAACATCTGTTCTTTGATCAAAATTAATAGTGTTACAGCCTCGTTATATACATTTTGTCCCACCCAAATTCTCCTTTCTGTAAATTTTATTTCCTTATTTTTTTACTCATTTTTTCTTCAGAAAAATGTCAACAAAATAAATAGGAATTTTTTTTAGATCGCTAAGCACACTTATTTGGAATGAAAGTGTATGATGTTTTGAAAAATCTCAGCTCCAAAACAGAGATAGCTATTTTCTGGTAACACTGTGTATACCATGTTGTAGAATTGTTTCTAAATGGGCAAAGTTGGCACCCTTACCCACGGTTCAACACTTTTGTTGCTGCAGACTACGTCCAGAGGAGTCAAACTATTGTCATTGAAGGCCATCGTGTCCGCCTTAGGGTGCTTTACAAGACCGGCCTCGTAGCAATCAGATGCAGCAAGCGGATGAAGAGGTGTGTTCCCGTCAAGGTCTTTCTGATTTATAAGACTGCTCAATGGGAAATTTTGCAAGATAAATTTGATTGCCCTCTTTTTTCCATTTTTCACTGCAATGTGAAGTATATTCTGGCCTCTGCCATCAACTATCTCCCAACAATCCATACAATGTGATATAAGCTCTTCTATTACGCATACGTGACCTTGGCTAGGCGCTAAGTGAAGAGCTGTCTTCTTGTCGTCTTTGTCTGCAATGTATGCAACTGATTTATCTGCATTTAGTTGGTCTCTCACTCTTAATACATAACCGAAGCATGCAGCATAGTGAAGCGGTGTCCACCCATATGCATCTGCTTCCTTGCTTAGGGCTGGTTTCCATTGTAGTAATTAATTTCCGTGTAAATCCTAAAACAGAATCAATAAATCAAATTATTAACGAAAACAAAACAAAACAAATACTGTCCTAGTAGCAACTTAGAAGAATTCTAAAATGTGTTTTCGCTTCAATCCTCTATTTAAATCCAATTGAAGAATTCTAAAATGTGTTTTAGTTAGCTACCTTCAAGGTTGTGAATTGTTGGAACAAATCGTCTTGAATTCTTCACATGGTGGTCTTTGGGTCTTCAAAATTTGGCGATGATCTTGTTTATGTAGAATAGAAAATTGGTGTTTCAAGTCGCGTTACTTAGTCTCTTTCCTAAAAATAATATTTGCATCCACCAAAAGGTGCAAATATAAGTGTATAGTTTAGACATATATGTATTAGTTTGTATAGGTATGCTTATATGAAGATATATGTAAAGGACATGAGTATGCATATATGTATATGTGGACACATGTATATGTTTTAAACATGTGGGATTGGCGTGTTTATTAGGAAAAACAACTTATGGAAGCGAAATCAATAGCCATTTTGAGTTCTTGGAAGGTAAAACATACTCCTTTTAAATCAATAAAAAAAAAAAAAATTACATTCAAATAAATGCCAGAAAAACGCTGAATGCTATATTTTAGATAAACATAAATTTTAAATTTTTTTTATGTGAAAAATAGTAGAGCATCAAAAAGGAAATTTTACATTCTTTTGAGACTTTGGAGCAAGTTTATTAAATAGGGATTCTATTTATTGGTTGGGTTTTTAGATTTTGATTGGTCTATTTTACGGATGATTATTCAGTATTCCCGAAATATGGGCGCGTGGTACTCCATAGGGTTTTGATTGGTAGAGCGGGGTAGGGGCCCACGATTTATGTTTGGGATGGGGGAATAACATGGGGTTAAGTAATTGGTGATTGGTTTGGAGTATAGCCACGTGACATTCCGGGATGACTGAATAATTTCCCCTATTTTACTAGGTTGCATCTGTTTGCTGTGTTTTCTACTTGTACAGATGGAGTGTGACATTAAATTCAAGTGTGATGCACATTTTTATTTCATTTATTTCAATTTTTGATGTGTTTGCGGCATGCATATGTTCTTTACTAAGTATTAATAGTTTTTCTTACTAGTGTCCTGTACACTGTGGTTATGAAGATGTATAAGTGTGTTCAGTTTTTAATGCTTTCAGGGATGAACAGGAGCAATTATGTTTGAAAGTTTAAGGTAGTTTTGTCCTCAGCTACAACTGTGTCCCAATTGTCATGGTATATCTGATAAGGGTCTCTACAACTCAACATATAGTTTAATAGTATCCCAATCAACATGGCATGATCTGCAGTTTGTTAGGTGAGTAACTTTTTTGACCCTTTGTGATAATTGAAATGCTTATTATTTTTTTTTTTTTATTTATTTATTTGTGAATGCTGTTGAGGTTTGAATGGAAATACTTGTTTTATTAACTATATATAGAGAGAGAGTAATTTAATGGTAGGAATGGACTAGGGAAGACGGTGTTTAGGGGGGATATTATTATGGAGGTAGTAGGTTTAGATTTTAGTAAGATAAAATGGAGGCTACAAGTTTGGAGATTGGTGTTGGAGTAGGCATGATTTTTAAATTGTGAGGCTGCCGGAATTTGATATTGATGGTTCTAGGAAATTATGTACAATAGATACTCCACTTGTCAACAAAAAGAAATGAGGGGACAATAGGCATTCTAGAATTGTAGGGATGAAGCTGAAGGCCATGGAAAAGGGTTAAGATTGATAAAGGAGGGGGATGTGAGTTTTTTTTAGGGAAATAGCAATAGTTGTGGGCTATAACGATTATCTCATGAACAATTTTTATATAAAAGAAAAAAGAAGAGAAGGAGAAGAAACATAAGAATATGAGAATTTCACTTGGGATACCTTAGGAATCACCCCTAAGGTAAGGCTGTTTCACACAACATATAGCTCCAAAAGGTTTTTACAAATTAAGTTAAAAGTCAATGAATTAAAGCTCAAATGATCAGGTAAAAGTAAGGGAAATTAGAGAATAATCCCGGAATACTACGTGTCCATACTCCCTAGCCAATTATCATTAAATATGCTCCTTCATGTTCCTCAATCACCCAACATAATACCCCACATTTTCACCTTCTCCACCAATCATAATGTTATGGAATACCACGTGTCTATACTCTCGGATTACAGAATAATTACTCAGTAGGTTGCTGCGTGGGTCTTTCTAATACTAGGAATTTACTCTTAAAATGAAAAGTTGGAATTTTGAGACATAGGTGACCCATACATTCCAAGTCCATTACATCTGGAGATTTAAGTCGACGAACTCCTAAAACTTCCAAACCAAGAAAGAAAAAAAATCGCAAATCTTGAGAAAGTTGCAACTAACATTTTAAAACACGAAAGTAGGACTCAACTTGAATGATGACTTGATTATGCAATGTCCCAAGTGTAACTTATGCAAATCCAAATTTGTTTTTTGTTCATGGTGCATCATAGTTAATTTGACTCTCTTATGCTTTTAGCTGTGGGGGTAATTTCAGTAATTCTCTCAGCTCCTCTGTTGTTTGAGTTGCTGAGTTATTCTGACATAGTTTAAACTTGATCATCTCTTTATTGTGGATGTGTATTATTCTCTAATTCTCGTAGTTGGCAAAGCAAAAAAAAGTAATAATGTATACGAACGGGGATGGGTTCATGTGGATACTACACAGTAAAGACATGCCAACAAGACAATTTAAAAATAAAAAAATCAACACATGACATGCCAGTGATACAGAAACAAATAAATATATGCTTATATGTACAAGAAAATAATGATAGCTTTGTTTTTAACATTACAAATACATTTATATTTGGGTAAATTACACTGTCCTCCCTTGAGGTTGAAAATACACCAAGCCTCACAAGTTTGGCATAATTACACTATGCTCGCTTATGAGTTGAATCCACATAACACTTGGCTCCTTTTCATTAGTAATTCATTAGTCATATGAATTTAAAAAATGATATTATTATATGTTTTATAACCCCTGTATATTTTATAATTGACTATCCTTGTGTTTGCACATCACCTGCATTAATTCTGCTTGCTAAAAGGGTGTTTTAGTGTAATTATGCCAGTCTTGTAGAGCTTATTGTATTTTTCTAAACCTTAGGAGTGGTCAATGTAATTTACTTTTTATATTTTATCAAAATAGTAACCAATCATATTCCACATTCTATGTATTAGAAATAGAGGGAAAAAAAGTTGGACGAAGGTCCTAATATCTATTTTGAAAACACTACCCCAAACGAATTTGAAATTTAGATTTTAGAGCTCTTGAAACTAAAACATAGGATGAATGATGAATAGGTATAAACTCACATTGCTTTAATTTTAATTAGTGACTCTCAAATATATATATATATTTTTTTTCAAATTGGTAATGTGTGTTATGTGTCTAAACAATGGATATGCGTGTCCTTCAAGTTTCCAAAGCTTTGCTAATTCTAAAGACTTTCAAAAATAACAGAATGCATTTCTATTACTGTCTTCAGAAATATTAGAGTTTGATGTGTCCAACACGGACATGCACATTCTTAAGAAGTTTTCGTGCTTCTTAAGTTTCAACTTTTGACACTAGTATGGATGATCTAGAAATTCAATTTCTAGGCATGTTAGAAGTAGTTTAGCATGTGCTGCGCTTGTTCTGGACTTTAGTTAAAGTTTAGTATTGGATTAGCTTTCATTTACAACATTTTTTTTTTACACTAGTATATTAATCCTAGAAATCCAATTTTGTAGGCATGGCAAAGTGGATTAGCATATTTTGTGCATGTTTTTTGTTAATTATTGACCCTCAATATTTTTTATTTTTATTTTTCAAACTAGTAATGGGCTTTATGTGTCTAAATGTTGGATATGTGTACCCAAATGTCCAAAGCTTGCCTAGTTCCAAAAATATCTTAAAAATAATAGGATATATTTCTATGCGTGTCTTCAGGAATATTGGTGTTTGACATGTCTGACACGAAGAGGCGCCTTCTTAAAATTGTCCTTGCATCTTAGGTGTCAACTTTTAGACACTAGTAGAGCAGTTGTAGAAATCCAATTCTCTAGGCATGTTAAAGTGGTTTAAGACTTTAGGATTGGATTAGTGTTATTTTTATTTTATCGATAACAAAGAGGAATTTATTAATGAAAATAAAATTACAGAGGAATACAGAAAAATGGACAGAATTCCACTGAAAGCAAAAGGAAAATACAAGAATTGAAGAATTATTATATGACTTACATATGGCTTTCCGATCTCTAGAAATCAAAAGTAAAGTAATGCCCTTATAGGATGGAGACACGAAAACCCAAAATGAAGCTAAATAGAAAAATTTTCCCTATATATGGGTATACCCTCAATATCTTCAAACTTCTCAAAAACTTTGGACAAATTTGCTGCTGCATTTTCATTGATTGAACAGACGGTTTCTGTGTGTAGTCTTATTTAACTCTGTTGCGGATCGGGGGCACACCAGGGAACACAAACAAGCAATAACACACAAGATTTAACGTGGTTCGGCAAGTCGCCTACGTCCACGGGCAGCGGATTCACTATATTGAGAAAAATGGTAAGAATTACAACTCTCTGAATAATTCTCTCTCTGATTTTCTCTCTTGTGTTGGCTCACCACACTCTACTATCTGTCAGATTTTTCCCTGCCTCAACCTCTTTATATATACACATCGAGGGAGGAGGTGATTGGCCATCACCTACTCCATTCCACTCTCTTGGTGGAGCTTCCATTTATGGTAGTGGAGAAGAATGGTCTTTGCACAAATGGATGGTCTTTGGAGTTGGTCTTTGACTCATGGTTGGTGCTGCACTCACAATCCTTGGTGGAGTTGCCTAGTGCTGCACGCACAATTCTTGCCAATTTACAACAAATCTCCACCTTGGCGAGGATTCTCTAATCCAACATAGTGATCGATCAACACTACCTTGCACCCAAAAGTGCTCAGTTCCGAGAGATGTTGACCAAGTCCAAACAATGTTGGAACTTGATCCCAGAAACTACCTTTGTGAGCATATCGGCCGGATTATCTGCAGTACCAATCTTTTGAAGCAGAATATCCCCTTCATTCACAATTTCTCGGATGAAATGGAAACGAACGTCAATGTGCTTGGTGCAGGAATGATGAACCTGGTTCTTTGCCAAACAAATGGCACTCGATCACAATACACCTCAACGTGCTTCAACAAGTCCCAAGTCTTCAATCAACTTTGTAGCCAAATAGCTTCTTTAAAGGCTTCACATCCGCCATGTACTCTGCCTCAGTAGTAAAAAAGCCACCGCTGATTGAAGCGTTGACCTCCAACTTACCGCCCTTTAGCAAGCGTAAATAAATACCTGTTGTTGACCGGCGCGTTTGTCTAAGTCACCAAAGATAATCTGAGTCCACATAACCTTTCAAATTTCGCCGAAGTCGGTTATCTCTCTCGAACTTCAATCCCAGATTGACTGTGCCATGTATGTACCTTAAGATCCACTTCCTTCACCGCTGATCTTTTCTCGATCATGCATATACCTGCTTACCATACTCACAGCATGCGAGATGTCAGGCCTTGTACAAACCATAGCATACATTAATGCACCAACTGCATTTGCATATGGAACCTATGCCATATGCTTCCGTTCTTCTTCTGTGCGTGGAGACATCGAAGCACTAAGCTTGAAATGAGGGGCCAATGGTGTACTTACAGTTTTGGTTTTCCCATTTATGCCAAATCTGTCTAACACCTTTTTCAGATACTGGGTTTGTGTCAGACAAACCGTGCCCTTCTTCCTGTCTCTCTTGATCTCCATGCCAAGAATTTTCTTTGCTTCTCCCAACCACTTGTTGGGATCCGGGATCCCGCCCAAGACCTTATAGAAACCATACCAAGCAGAAATACACACCCACACACAAGAAGACACAATATTTTACGTGGTTCGGCCTCAATGCCTACGTCCACGGGAGAGTAGCCGGTTTTCACTATACCAATTTGGAGATTACAGAAAGATTACAATAGAGGAGGAGCTCACACTCTCCTCACTCACCCACTCTCACGTTTCCCTCGATCACACCGAGGGAGACGGGTCTCTCCGTCTCACATCTCAACACCTCTTTGGCAGTTGGCTCTCTTCTCTCTACATCACCTCCTCCTCCTCACCTCAATTTATACACAATTGAGGGAGGAGGTGATTGGCCATCACCTACTCCATACCACTCTTGAGTCTTTAATGGGGTGGGTGAAGTGGAGCAAATGGACCTTCCATTTGGGTAGTGGATGGTGCTGCACTACCATTGTACTGCACTAACAATTTATTGGGTTGAAACCAACAAATCACCCCCTCAACCCATATGAGGTGATCCACTACACACACAGCTGCTAATCTTGTCACGCCCAAGAAAACAATAGAATCTTCATCTCCTCACTGAGACGCTGCATCCCCTGAAGCTAGAGATAATACACTAGAGATACAAGAGGAGGAGGGAATCCTACATCCTCAACTCAACTCACACCACTCTCTGATTTGGAGAGAGCCTCTGCTCCCATCTCCCACAGATCTCTTCCACGCTTCTGTCTCGGATGTCTTCACTTGCTATGCTTGAACTTGCGTAACCAAGATATCTCGACACCTCGATTGGATGTCCTGACCCTCGGGATGCCCTTGATGTTATGCATTACCTTGCAGACCGGTCATTAGAGCAATAGAAACTCGTCGTTTATCTTATCAACGCCCTTCGCTTCTTTGCTCGGAGCTTTTCCTCTGAACTATCGGCCTTTGCCTTCGACCGCCTTGAACAACCTCCTAGCGTCTCCATACGCCGTTATGCTACTGTGCAATCCTTGATGTGCTGTCCAGTAGATTGATGGTTGACAGTAGCTCCATCTGTCAAAGCATCGTCAGCTATGCAATTCCTTGCATAGTGCCCGTACCCATGGCTTCTGGTCTCCCTGCGTCGAGCTCGCCTGAGAGATCCACATCAACTCTATCCTCTGCTGCCATGGAAGAAACTGCCATAGAAGAAAAAAGACTTGCCACTCGTTGGCGCGCACTCTTGCGTTTGTCTCAATTTCTCTGTCTGGAAGTTCCTGTGAACTTTCAACAACCCGCTGCTGCACACTCCTCTTGCGCCTCTGTACGATACTCTACCGTACCCTGGCACTGTTGCACGTCTGCATTTGTGCTCCTGCCCTTAGTATGCTCCTGTGCAACTATTGTTCTACAGGTCCATATACCACCAAGATTACTCAGATATCTGAAGAGCTCCAACAGCCTAGATTTCTCGAGCTCAACTGGGTGCCAAATCATCTGTCCTTCGATGAATGGCCTTCTCTTTTCATTGAACCAAACCCTCCGATGACGTCAACAACCAGGAAAGTTCCCAGGAAAGACTGGTGGGGTCACACTCGGTCCCACTTAAGAACCAGTCTTAGACACCGCTCTTTTTGATGAACTTTCCTAGACATTTTTATCTTGAGATAATCATACCGCAATCCTCGACGCTCGACCAATCTCTCTCTCTCCCTCGACCGCCATCAAGCCTGATCTCCTCTGGTCTTCAATGATCTATCTCGAGTTGTACCTGGTTGTTCAATCTGGTTAGAATCTATCCATTCTAACCTCTTCAGTGACTCCGCAGCGTTCCACAATATCCGGCAACCTCCCTCCGAGTATTAAAGATGACAAACTCCCATGTTTTGACAATCTTTCCAAACCGTTCAGAATTTCACTATTCTGACCTCGCGGTTGCGTCCGGAACGGTCCGATTAGCTAGGACCAACCTTCGCTGCACCGGGGACCTCACTGAAAAATATCCCCAAAAAGTCACACACCACAAGTTTCAAAATTCGGCCAAATTACAATTTTGAGAGTTCAGGGAATATTCTGTACCAACAGAATATTCCGCCCATCGCACTCGCCGCCGTCCCTTCAATCTGCCTTCTTTTTACGTAAACTCCGCTCCAAAATCGACCGACAGATGTGTCCTAATACTCCAAATAGTCCGAAACCACTATTGGATCGCCAAAACGGACTCCAAATGACTTAGATCAAGCCAAAACATTTTGTACGCAGACCGCGGCCGCACCATAGTCCAAGGCACCGGATCCATTCTCCCTGCGGCTCACCTTAGCCGCGTAACACAGATCCTCTTTGTCCGCCGACGTGGCACTCCTACCGACGCGGCATTGGCACGCGCGTGGTGTTGGCGTGGCGGGTGATGCGGCGACACGTGGCATCCTCTCTGGCGACGTGTCGCCACGTGTTCGATGACGGACGCCACGCGTGGTGGTGACATGGCTCGACTTGGCGAATCAATCGGCAGCCCACGCGTGGCGACGGCTCTCGATACAGCGCTGCTGTCTCTGGCGTGACGCTTCCTTCCACTCGTTTTCCTCCTTCTGCATACAAGGCGCGGTCCGCGTGAGACGTCGTGCCGGTTCCTCCAACGGCGCTGGGCGCTGTGCGTGAGGGCCTCACGCGCCATATTCTGGGGCGTGAGGCGCTGCGTCAGGTTCGATTGGGCTCTGCTTTGCATTTCTGGACTCCTCTCGTCGAGCCCTTGCTCCTGGTATGCTCAAAACTCGATTTCGAGCAATTCGATTTCTGGGCAGATTCGAAACAGCACGGGTTTTTGTTCCGAAACGCCACCGACGAGGCTCTGATACCACTTGTTGCGGATCGGGGGCACACCAGGGAACACAAACAAGCAATAACACACAAGATTTAACGTGGTTCGGCAAGTCGCCTACGTCCACGGGCAGCGGATTCACTATATTGAGAAAAATGGTAAGAATTACAACTCTCTGAATAATTCTCTCTCTGATTTTCTCTCTTGTGTTGGCTCACCACACTCTACTATCTGCTGTATTTTTCCCTCTGCCTCAACCTCTCTATATATACACATCAGAGGGAGGAGGTGATTGGCCATCACCTACTCCATTCCACTCTCTTGGTAGAGCTTCCATTTATGGTAGTGGAGAAGAATGGTGCTGCACAAATGGATGGTGCTGGAGTTGGTGTTGCCCTCATGGTTGGTGCTGCACTCACAATCCTTGGTGGAGTTGCCTAGTGCTGTACGCACAATCCTTGCCAATTTACAACAAACTCCACTTTAGATTGATGTATCTCATTGATGTTTTTCTGTTTCTACTTTTGACTGATTGATATCTATGTATTGAATTTTGAAGTCAATCATTTTTTACTAAATTAGCTTAGATGAGCCTATTGTAATGTCCTTAACTAAGATGAGTGGAATTGATTTGGATTGATGAGCATGTTTTATAGATGAGTGGACTTGAGTAGTTATAAGAACATTCTGAGTCATCTATTTTGGGTCATTTACATCCTCCCTATCAATAAATTTTAGATGATTGGTCTTCAAAATTGGGTTGTAGGATTGTAACTGTCTTGCCATGCCAAATTCACTACCTATATGATCTGCTCCCACTCTTACCCTTTTAAGCTTGTATTTCCTTCATCATTTTATAACCTTGTATTCATTTTAACGTTTTGGCTTTATTCAATACGTCCTGTTTTGAACTGTCAATGTACTAGTTTGAAAATTGGCAACATTTCTGCTGCGTCAATGCATTTCCAACGGAAGATTATCCCATTGTCTCCCTATTATGTGTTGGCCATTTTAATGCAGATAACAAGTATGTTTCGTGAAATGGAAATACATGGGCGTGTGGCTATCCCCACAAAAAGCCTGGACAGAAATGGAGCGGTCCCCCAAAGTTCAGTTGTGACAGGCCTCTTAAAGGAATTGCTGCTCATTAAGTCCATAGATGAGCATGGTTACTTCCTTGCAATAACCGAAGTGAAGAGCATAGGCAATGGCAAGTTTGAAGATGAATCAGGGGATGTGCTCTTCTCAGTGGCCTTTCACTGTCACACCTTCCTACCTGTCAATGGAGAGATCATGCTTGGAGTTGTGCACAAGATACATAGAAGGGGGGTCTTCTTGAGATGTGGACCCATGAAATATATTTATCTATTAGCTCAAAAGATGCCAAATTTCTACTACGCCCAATGGAAAACACAAGAGATCTTCATTAACGATGATCACTCAAGGATAGAGAATGATGTGGTTATCTATTTTGTGGTCTTCGCTGTGAGATGGAGAAAGAAACATTGGGACATAGAAAGAGATTTCATGATTCTTGCCAGTTTGGAAGGTGATTGCCTTGGACCGGTTTCGTTGCCTGGGTCTGATGAGTTGGAATTATAAAGTTCTTTTTTTTACTCAATTCATTATGTAGGTGGTGGTGCTGGTGGAAAGTGAAAATTGATGTTTCCTAGAGTGAAATTTGTAACTGATGAACAATTGTTTACCCTTCAGCTTTGCTTCTGTATGTAGATAGAAAGATTATACTTGAATGAAGTTTTATAGAAAAGGGCTTAAGCGTTGTACACAACCAAAATGATAAGTCTTACAGAAGGTATACTAGCTTGTAGTTTGGTCTTTCATGTTATGAAATGTCAATTGTTGACACCCCAATGCTTCAGTATCTGTGTGAATGTTTTGAATGAGGAATGAGGATGTTGATCGGAAACTGTTAGCCAACCTTTTGTTCCATTAATGCTTAAATTCCTTCCCCTTTTTAATTTTTATTTTTATGTTTGGTTGCTCAAAGATAAACTTGCATCATTGAGTGTGCTAAATATGAATTTCAGCTGTGTTTTTATTTTTTATTTTTGTATTATTGTTGATTTGTGACAAATTAATTGGTTTGGTATATTGAGTTGTTGATAGATATTGGTGTCACAATGGTTCTTTTATCATTAATAGTAGTAATAACTACCGTGCTAAGCAATATATTTGATGATCTTGTAGTTTCATGTCATTTGTTCAATTTGCTCAATGCTTAATGTTTGGTAACACTGATCACAAGGTGAAATTATCATTCTCTCTTGGAGGACTTCTCAATGAAGAAGGCAATGCAACAAAAGATCTTTTCATTTTTTTATTAAATTTTAAATTTTGCGTAGTAACACTGAATAAGATTGGGGAAGGAAGAGTTAGACAAGCACCTGGAATTAGTGAGAGCTTAGAGGGTGATTTTCTTGGACATGTTTCGTAGTGAAGCTCTCCTCATCACTTCCGGCCATTGCTTCCTTGCATTTGGCAATGTAAAGCATATTTGACAGCTTATCTGATAGAGACTAGACATGTATATGTTGTTGGGAATAAACCTCATCCAAGCAATGGAAGCAAAAATAAAATAGAATGGTCGCAGAAAAACAACACAAGAATTTTCGTGCTTAGGCAAAATTTCTACTACTACAGGTGAGTAAGAAGCAATTCACTAACAATATAAAAATTACTATGGTGATAAATACACTAGTCATCGTCATTGTTATCATTATGGACATATGAAATTTTTTCTCCTACAGTTTCATATTACCAAGTCATTTAAAACACTCTTCCGACATAAATTTGGAGTCTCGTTGTCTTGCATAACTTGGTGATTTTTTTATTTTTTATTTTTTTTTTCATTTGTAGATCGCTATAAGATATTTTTAAGAGTACGTAATATTAAGATATTTATTTTTTTTATACCAAATTTATTTATTATTCGACGTATTATAAAAATTTGCTTATTACAAACATTACTCTGCTTTCAACACGATGGGAGTATTGCAAATTATCTAATAGGAAATGGATGAAAGTGGTGGTTCACCAAGGTTGGTGGAGGCGAATCTGTCTTTTACTTTAAACTATGAGGAGGTTGTGGTTCACATAAACAAATGGTTGTATAAAATAAAGAAAATGCATTTCCACAATAACACTAAACAACAAAAGATACATTTTGTTTCGTCCTATTAGCCTAAACATCAAGAGAAAAAAAAGACAAAATATAATGAAAAAGTAAATATTCAAATCTTCATAGTCATCTTGATTGCAAAGCAACTTTATTCTCTTCTGAGTTCACATACTTAGGTAGTTTCCATGGTTTCTAATCTAATCCTCCTTTCTTCCTCCCAAATGGCCTCATCTGGATCTGTGATATACTTGTAATCATAAAGCTTAAAGACTTCGGGAATTAAAATGAAAAAGGAGAAGGAGCCAAAAATACATGCAGTAATTGCAATGCCTAAAGAATGTGATAACACAGTGAAAGTGCCTGTAATGAACGCCACGACCATCGCTCCCATTGCAACTAAAATAAGCCAAAATGCTATTAAATGGCAGTGCTCCTGCTTTTTCACGTCATTGTAAAAAGAGGCAGATGCATATAGAAACCCAGCAGAAATTGAGCAGATCATAGCAATAGTGTTGGTAATGACAAATGCTTGGAAAGCTGCTACTCTTAATAGAACTGGCATACCTTGTTCTGGACCTTGGTTGCCATCATATCCACCTGGCATTGTAAATCCTGCTGCAAAAGTGACGGTTGCTATGAGCGTTGCCACTATCAAATGTGTTTGAACCCTTCTATTATTATTCTCTTCGACTTGGAGTTTTCTTTTCTCTTCCCTTTTCTCTCTATCTTTTGCTTCCTTTTTCTCTCTATTTTCTCTCCATTTTTTCTTCAATTTTGGAATGAAGTCTTGATCCATCCCGACTATATTTCTTCCAGTAATCAAACTTGACACCCAAGAAGAATCCTGCTTTTTTATTAATTAATTGATCAGTTTTGACAAGCAATAAGAATCTTACTTTTTTATTCATTAATTGATCATTTGAAAAGAGGAGTCAAGTACCTAAAATAAAAATTGCCGATCAAAAAAAAAAAGTACCTAAAATAATATTTGTTCAAAAAAAAAAAAAAAAAAGTATCTAAAAGAATATTGTAATAAATCTCAATGTTTACAGACCCGGGAAATGCTAGGTTTCATGAAAAAAAAAATCATGAAAACCATTATGAAAGGATCTACACCGTTAGATCAGGCATACAAAAAAATATCATACCTAATCTAACGGTGCAGATCCTTTCATGATGATTTTCATGATTTTTTTTCATAAAACCTAGCATAATGGTTACAGACCCACAACTAAACCACACTTAAACTTCATTTGCTTCATTATTTAAATAAATAAAGGGTAAACTACTAATAAGTCCTACTTTTGAGACTTATTACCTATTAAGTCCTATTGATAAATTTATTAAGTGATAAAGATAAATTTATCAATCTTTTATTTTTATGAATAAATTTATAGTGATAAATTTATCAATCTCTTTGTTTTTATGAATAAATTTATAGTGATAAATTTATCAATTCCTTATTTTTATAGTGTTACATTTATTAGTTAGGACCTGTAGGTAAATAAGTCTAGTTAATAGGACTGATTAGTAAGTATCCCTAAATAAAAAACTAAGGGCTGATCCTATGCAGAAAGTCTACAACTTAAGTTTTAAGAGGGAGCCGCGTGGCAACATTTGAAGTGTGAGGCAGGAAAAGGGCACACAAAGTGACTCACCTAATATAAAAAAGTGACGAATTTTTTTTAGCTATTAATATTATACTAACTATAAAAATAAATAAATAAATAAATAAAATAAAATAAAAAAACTTGAATTGAAAATGTCTCGACAAATTTTAGTGAAGATTCAAAATTGATAATTGATTGATGTAGTGAATTATTTAAAATTAATGAATGATTATTTTTAAAAATAAATAATAATAATAATAATAAAATTAATTGATATGGTGAATTATTTGAAATTAATGGATAGTTGTTTTCAAAAGGAAAAATTAGTGAAATATCCTTCTCTAACTTTGGATAGTAAGAGAAGTCTAATATGTTTTTTATTTTTTATTAATTGACCTCTCTCAATGCAATTTCTTTGTGAAAAGTGAAATTTCTAAAAATTGAAATTTCTCTGTGACGAGCCGAAATTTCTCTATGTCAAAATCTCTCTATGAAAATGTTGAGGAACTTTAATTACTATGAAAATATTGTATGTCATTTATTTTATAAAATCTTAATATCAATGACTTTAAACTAAAAATCCTTTTTTTAAATGCATGAATTCTGTTTGAAATACGATTAATTATATTAGTTATAGTTGTTTATGAAGTAAGAAACTTTCAAAATTTGAAGTTGATTAAATTTTACCTCCGGTCAACCAGTCACAAGAAAAGGGAAAAAAAAAAAAGTCACAAGAAAGATTAAATAAATTAATATTTTTATGAATTAAAAAAGATTTTGTTGATAAGTTGGATTATTTAATTTCGATTAGCCATTTCACAGATAAAAATATGAGAATATTGATTTTAATTAACATTTTGTTATAGTTTGTTCATTTTTTATTTGGTGTTTGAACTTGGATTATTTTGGTTCTTTTCTTCTTGTAAACTTTGTTATATATTTAAGTTTTGATAGTTATATATCTAAGAAATGTTTTCGTAAGCACTGTCAAATAAAAAAAAATACATAATCTTTTGGTCATATTTTTGTTTTTTAATGTATGAAAGGTTCCATATTAAAATTTCACTTTAAGCCCGGAAAACATCTAATCGGCCAAAATCTTATAAATATTATGCTATAAGGTCGGAATAAGCTAAAGTCTTTTGCAGTATTAAAATTGTTATAATTAAATGAAAAGTAATTAGATTTGAGTATTATAGCATAACTGTCTCTTGACAAAAATACTTGGAACATATGGTGAAGGTGCTGATGTTATGATATTATCTATAAATTCAACCAAATAAGGGTAGGCCTGGTTGAGAGAAAGAAAATGATATATAAATTCACTTTTTTATATTTATTTTTTGGTAAATTACCTATATTTTTGGATAAATTACCTATACCTTCTTGAGATTTAGTTAAATTATAGATTCTCCCTGAGGTTTCAAAAATTACATCCCATCCCATTGCAATTAACGCCGTTGACATAGATAGTAAATTGACTAAAATGCCCCTAACTGTGTTATGTAGAGAAATGATGATATTTGGCTGATACATCATGTCAAGTTAGTCAATAGTTACTCAGTTCTTGATTTAGAATTTTTTTTAAAAAAATTAAAAATTAATTTGGTTAAGAAATAAAAAAATAATAAATAATTATCATTTTATATAATTTTATTTTTGAGAGGCTAGAAATAATTTTCACAAATTAAATATATTTTTTCACATTTATTTTATTAAATTAGTTTCTATTTTTTCAAAAAAAAAAATTATGGATTTTTTTTTTCTAAACAACAAATCAAATATGGTTCCAAAAACTTAGGTAGCGTTTGGTTTAGAACTCAAATCATGATTTAAATAAAAAAATTTCAAAATTATTTTCAAAACTCAAAACCAAACTCTTTTCAAAACTCTTTACAGAACAATATTTAAAAAAATTCAAAAAAAAATATTTATTTATTATGTTCTTTAAATTAATTTTGTAAAAAAATAATATTTTTATTTTTATTTTTGAAGAAAAATATTTTTATTTTTTCAAAAAAAAATATTTTGTTATTTTTTAGGTATTGGCCAAATAATATTTTGTGATTTAAATATATGGGCGATCCAAAAAATTTTAAAATTTTAAAAAATATTCGAAAAAATTGTAAAAAAATATTTAAAATCAAAAAATTAAAAAAAAATATTTTAAATAAAAATTAAATATTTTAAAAAATATAGTGCACAAATATAGTAAATACAACACACACTAAAATAAATAAATAAATATTTACAATAAAAAATATTTACTCTAAAAAAATAAAATTAAGAAATTTTTGTAAATATTTAAATATTTTGTAAATTTTGTTAGTTTATCAAAGGGATTTCAAGTTAAATCAGGTTGTTTTGTGCTTTGGAAAGGTATCAGGGCCAATATCGTCCATCAAGATCTATTTTTGTGATGTCAGCATGCTTCTGTCAATAATTCCTAAGGGGGTAAATTGTTATGCGAATTTAAACCTCGAAAGGCGGGATGTAATTTCTGAAACCTTAGAGGAGAATCGATAATTTAGTTAAACCTCAAAGGAGTGTAGGTAATTTGCTCTCTATTTTTTATATTTAAAAAAAAATGATTAATAATTAAAGAACAAATGAGAAAGAAAAAATTGTTTTAAATATTGTAATAGACGACTGCATTATTAGGTTTGAAAAGTAGCAGGGAGAGTCAGCTACATATCACGAGTCAATTAATTTCGAACAAAGAAATTTTTATTATACTACACAATCTATTATTTAAAAAAGAAAACTTGTCTAAACTTGTTTATTACTTGAACCTCTTGATATTATTAATCCCATCATCACTACACCTATATGCACACTAAAAAAATTGTTCACTTATATTTCTTTTCTTTTTTTTGTGCTATTTTTTGCAAAATTTGTAATACATTGTGGGTGTTTGGAAAGTTGCTATTTTAGTTTTTGGCTATTTTAGTAGGCTAAAATTTTTGTATTTGTGAAGTTGATTTGATTTTTTTATAATTGGATGTGATTTTTGTGAAAGAAAAAGTAAAATAATTATAAATTTGATGTGATATTTTGTCTTATTAACTATTTTAACCTATTTTATCTTTTTGTAAATTTTAACCTAAAAAAGGCTAAATTTTTTTTTCCAAACACCCCATTATGGTGTGTGATGTATGACGTAAAGGTTTGGTTCTCGACATTATGGAATGTACAATGCATGCCATGAGAAAACATGTCATATGCGGTCAAAGTTAGCATCCCTACCTCCGTAGGAGTCCACCTTATTGTTTGTAGCATTCCGATCTCCACTAGAGTGGTACCAGAGATTCACCCAAAGGTTGTCCGGCATTTTGGATCCGAGTGCAGTAGCAAGTAAATGGAGTGGTGTGTTTCCTTCAATGTCTTTTTGATTTATAAGATAGATAATCTATGACTTTTTTAAAATATATTTAGTCACCGCTTTCTGCTCCATTTCCACAGCAATGTGAACTACATTTTGTCCTTTCCCATTGACCATCTCCCAACAATCTGGGCAGTATAATAAAAGCTCTTCCATTACATCTACATTTCCATGAGCAGCAGCTATATGAAGAGCCGTCATTTCATCACCCTCCTCATCTGTTGTAATGTACGCCACTGATTTATCATCTTCTAGTATTCTTTTAACTCCATCTTTATTACCATAACGTGCAGCATAGTGAAGTGGTATCCACCCATACTCATCTCTTTCCTTGATTAGATCTGACTTCCACTCCAATAAAAGTTTTGTGCTTTCTGAAATAAGAGAATCAGAGAAAATGTATTAAATACAATTTAATACAAACCTAAATGCTTCAACTTTTTTTTCTTCTTTTTTTGAAATTAATTTTGTTAACAATTTCCTTTGGAAGTCCCTATATATCAGTCCCTAACTGCACATTTGTTCTCTCAATTCAAAAAACCTACTAAGCTAGACATGTGATTCAATTTGAATCATTGTTTCATGTTTGATTAGAAGTACATCATCTTTTCCAATTTTATTCTCTTATTTACAATACATGTAACTTTAATTTTTTCAAAAGATATTTTTGATGCTATTATTATGATGAAATGTAAATGATTACTGCAACTAATAAATGAACAGAGCAGCGATTTGTATGCCTAGAAGAATATGTATTTCTTTAATCCAACGCTCTACCCCTCTTTTTCTCTACAATTGTCCATGTAATTAAATTGGTTGAAGAAATTGAAGTAGTCACAAACCTATTTCCCACGTGTCACTTGCTGCCGCGTGCAATGCCGTCTGACCCTTTGGGCCACCATAAGCTGGCGATGTGCAAATTTTCAAAATCATAGACACCATGTAATTTAATTGTCTCTCAGCGGCCAGGTATAGTGGAGTTTCCTCGGCATCATTTGGTCGTTGTGTAAACTCAGGATCTTCTTTAGTTAACAATTCTGCCACAACTGAGTGATAATGTCGCACGGCCATGTGCAAGGCAGTGTCATTGTCCTTATTTGCGGCCCTCAACATCTCTTTGGCTGCTCCACCCCCGCTTTCAACTTCTTCTTGGTCTAGTCTTTTCGCACATTCTATGAGTGCTTTCACTATGTCCAAGTGTCCTCCCCTCGCTGCAATATGAAGAGGAGTTTCGCCATCAATATTCAAGCAACGTAACAGCGATGACGGGCTCGGACTCTTTTCTAAGATTTTTTCCACATATTTTTTGTTACCGAATTGGACCGCGACATGGAGTATTGTGTTTTTACTTAAAGTTAATTGCAGTTCAAGTTGTTGGCCGTTAATGAATCGCATGAGGTGGGGGACATCATTATCGTTGTTTTCATTCTCTTTGCCTCCCATTTTTTCTTTTGATAACTTTTTATCCGGCCTGCAAGACAAATTAATCCAGGAGAACAATCGGCTGGACCAACTAATTTGAGAGACCAATTTGGGTTCCTCTTTGCCTCCTACGGCTTCTCTGTACAACATGGGATCCATTTTGGAAACTGCAATGAGATAGTAATAGGACTATTATGATCTATTTGGCTCATAACTTTTGCAACAAATATTAATATTTCAAAAATTACCTCTACAAAATTTAAATTATTAGGACAAGTAAATTTCTACTATATTTTTTTTATTATCAATAGTTAAGGTCAATGTAAAATGTTTAAATTATTAAACTTCTTACAAATCTTCAAAGCAACGTGAGCAGATGAACATACAAAAAAAGATTTGAAAATTTTGCTCTGTTAAAATTAAATTTGCAGAGTTGTTGGCAGTTAGCTGCATCACAATACGAGAAATATATATAACAAGCTATATAAAAAAATGGAAAATCGTATGACAATGTGTTTTTTTTTTTATTTTTCTCACCAAACTAGTTTTTTTTTTTTTCTTTAATTCAAAAATTGCATTTTGTTGATAATTTAGTAATAAAAGGGACATTAGTTTTTGTTATCATTCTTTAATCAAACATCTTAAGATAAAGTGAAATGGCATTTTTGTTTTTGATATAATTTGCCCGCTATTATGACATGCCACGTGTCACTGGAAAACACTTTTTTTACTTTAGCAATGAAAATATGTACATTAATAAGTGAGATTTTTGTTTCATTTTTAATCTCCTTCAAGAAGAATTAATAAAATTTTGTACAAGAACAAATTATATCAATAATCTCTAAAAATATGGGTTTTATTTCACTTTAGTCTCTAACATTTTAGTTTATCAATTTGATCTCTAAACTAAAAACTGTGAGTTTTAAGATATTAAAAAAATCACTAAAAAGAAAAAAAAAATGTTTAAAATATTTTTAAAAATTTACTAAAAACAAAAGAATATGAAAAATAAAAAAATTCAATTTTCAAAAAATTGGAACCAAATACGAGGTTCCAACTATAGGTAGTTTTAATTTGGCCTTCAAGCCTTCTCCAATCTTCAAAAACATAAAATAAAATAAAATAAAAATTTGGGGTCAGCCATTCCGCCATCTATGTTGATTAACAAGGGATGATATATTTTTGAAATTTCACGAAAAAAAATACAACAAAATCAATAAATTGCGGATCAAAATGCAACAAAGCGCACATTTTGAAAATTGAATTTACACTTTGAGAATCATATGTGTATTTGGTATATTTTATTTTGTTTATTTAAAATTTTAAAATTATATAATCAATTTGAACAGCTATATGCATATACATATAGTAAACAAAAAGTGACTCAAGACCAATTGATTACTCTGGTGCCCCTTGGATTCAAGCTCCATAAGCTAAACAGAAATAGATATATTATATTTTTTCTACAGTTGACAGAAATTAAATAAACTCAACTCACCCTTGTGAATGCTATTGTTACTAGAAGTTTGGGAGGTTTTTCTGCTTGAAGTGAGAGCTTGGGGTGGCTGCTGCAAAGGATCTGGTGCAGAAGAATTACTGGTTCCTTTTTCTATGAAACGGGCAATGTGGCCTTTCTTCATACCAAATTGAGAAGAAATTTCATCGGTACTTAACTCAAGAAGTTCCTGAAGAGATTTCCCAAAGGACTCAAGCTTATCTCCATATTGAATCAGAGCACGATCATGGAGGTATGACCTTATTTCTAGTGCATCCTATAGTATGAATCATAAAAAAAAAAACCTTTCATTAGATGTCATAGATAGTTTTGATTGATTTATGTATTGGAATATTAAAGAAAATAGGGGTTTGATAGTAGTAGTAAAAGAACCTTTTCGTGCTGAGTCATGTTGATTGCATCCATATCCTCTGATTTCATAAGCTTCAAGGTTTGTACATCATCCCAACCTTCTTCTATAAGCGTCGGAATCACTCTCTTCAGAGCTCCATTCCCAACAAAACCCTCCATTGATACACAAAATAATTCACTTCCAAAGCGCAATTCTTTTGCCCAAATGATTTGTGGACGAACAGGTATGATTTGGGCAGCTCTTATAAGCTGCCTTTTTAAAAAGTTAATTTACCTTTAAAATTAAATTAAAATCTATTTAACTTCTTCCATTTTGATTAAAAGGTCAACTAAAATCATTAAAATAATTTATTAAAAATGTCAAAAAATAAACAATATGTCAAATAAACTTAAAGTTTTTCGTATAGCATCACTAAATATGATAACAAAAAAATTTAAAATATTCAAAAATAATTATATAGGGTTCAAACTTAATTTTATATGTTGAGATTCATATTTGAAAAGAATTTGAATCAAATTTCCTAGTTTTTATAAATATTCTGTATGTTTTATTTTTAATTTTTTTTTCTTCTAATCTGTAGGTAAAAGATAAGTAATAAGATCATTAGTTAATAAGATAATGGAAAAATGAGTTGAGAGATGGGAATTTTTTTGGGGGGGATTTGGTGATAGCCCCCTCACTATCTAATTTGTCTTTTAAAAGGATAAGAATTATATAAGTACTTTCAAAACCCCCTAATATTTTAAAACTTGTTTCTTTTACTATATTATCCTCATATCTATCAGCTCTCCTATTAAGACATCTTCACTATATATTTCAGAATAAAATTTTACTCTGTATAAAAGTAAAATTTTACATTCTGAAACTAAAAGTAAAATTTTACTCTGTACAAAAGTAAAATTTTACTCTAAATAAGAGTAAAATGTTACACTTTGAAACTAAAAATAAAATTTTACTCTGTATAAAAGTAAAATTTTACTCTGAAAAACTAGTAAAATGTTAGACTCTATACAAAAGTAAAATTTTACTCTGTATAAAAGTAAAATTTTACTCTGAAAAATGAGTAAAATATTAGACTCTACACAAAAGTAAAATTTTACTCTGTATAAAAGTAAAATTTTACTCTAGTTTCACAAATGAAAAAATAGAAGAATAGAACCAGAGTAAAATTTTACTCTGGTTCTGTCAAATGAAATTAGATAAAAAAAAACAAAAATAAATCAAAAACAAACAAACAAACAAAAACAAACAAAAACAAACAAATTAATCAACAAATCAACATATCTAATTGAGAAAAAAACTTCAAAAAAACAAACAAACAAAAACAAAACAAATTAATCAACAAATCCACATATCTAACTGAAACGAAAAACTTCTATAACTCGATCAACAATCACACATCTCAATGAAAAAGAATACATATGTTCAACAATACTCATACACACAAATATATATATATATATATATATACATATATTCTACTGTTCCTCATCCACATCCTTCCCAACCTCCTGTTCAACTTCTTTCAATCTCGAAGCTTCAAATTTCAGATTCAACATCGCCAAGATCTCATCAACAAATTCAGCATGTTTCTTCTTCGCTTCCAATTGAGCCATCTCCACGTGACTCGAATCTCCTTCGCTCCGAAACCCTAGCTTTCGAATCTCCAACGACATCCTCATTCAATTTCAACATATTCAAAACCTCATCGTTGCTGATTATGAAGATGAAGAGAGGACCTTCTGCTGAAGCTTGGAAGACGCGACTATGGCGGCGGCTTGTCGACGACCTTCTGTTGAAGCTTGGAAGATGCAACTATGGTGATTATGATACAGTTGATGACGAAGCTGATTATGCAGAAGTTGAGGGTATAATAGTCCTATAAAATATTTAAATAATAAATTTTGTCCAAGACTTTATAATTATGAGGGAGTTTAGAAAATATAATTTTTTTCTTAGTCGTTTTAACAATGAAAGGAAGGTAAAAGGGATTTATAGCTAAATTTCCCTTTTTTTTTCTTTTTTCTTTTTTGGTTACAGGAAAAATCTCTTACTCTCTTGTAGTTTAAGTCAGCGTTCTTCACAGAGATCACTAAAGTGTCATATTATCCGTTCTGAGTAAGAGATTATAATCTGAGAACTTGTCTTGACCCTCTAAGAGAAGTTCTATTTAAGTCAAAACTCGTATAGTGGGGGAGTATCGAACTTATACCAAATATTGTAATAACAAAAACTTGAAATTTAATCCCTAACCAACTGCGCTATGCCTAAGAGATCGGCTCCGGAAGTTTTGAACTTGAAACTTTGGATATTCATTTGTCCTATTCCTTTTTCATGACGGGTTCAGTTACTAGACAAATTCACTGATAATACAATATATCTTGTTCGGATTATCTAATTTAAATTTGTGCATCTCAAAGAGTTAATCCGAAACTTTTACCAAGTGCGCCACTGTTTTGGATTAAGATGGGGAATTTATGATAAGTCGTACCTTGTCTTTATTCATTGGATGGAAAATGTGTGATGGATAATTATTTGGAAAATTGCAAAAATATGTAACAGTGAAAAAGCATTAGAAATAAAAAAATTGTGGTATAATTCTGATACACAATGAAAATTTGCACCATATACCTAAAGGATTTACACAATATATACAGTAAAATTGCATCATTATAAAAATATAAATAATTTTTAACTCTCCTACCAAATTAATATTTTCCCACAATAATGAGCTCGCAAGACCAGTACTAAAGTCCAAAAAACATCCAGGACCACCAACTCCAAGTGACAAACAGCTTTTTACAATCTGCTTAAAAAGAAAAAGAAAAAGAAAAAGAAAAAAAAAACAGCTTTTTACAATATACATATCATTATTGGCAAGACCAGTGCTAAAGTTCAAAAAAACATCCAGGACCACCAACTCCAAGTGACAAACAGCTTTTTAAACAATGAGGCTGTTTGACAAAGGTTATTTTTTGATTTTTTGAATTAAAATTTATAAAAAGATAAAATAAATTAAAATAATTAATAAGGTAAATGGTCACATTAAATTTATAATTATTTTATTTTTCTTTCAAAAATATTATATCTAATTATAAAAAAATCTAATTTAGCTTATTTGGTCCCAATTTTCAGAAAACAGTTTTCAGAAAATTTTACTTTTTATTTTTCGTATTCTAATGTTTTCAACGAATTTTTTTAATATTTTAAACAATTTTTAAAAAAAATTTTTTTAGACACACCTAATATAAACACACTTAAAAAGTATAATATTTGTAAAAAAATCTTTAAAAAATACACTAAATATCAAAAAATACTACAATTTAGTACATTTTCGTATTTTTGTGTATTTATTAATTTTTTAAATTATTTTTTTTACAAATATTTTACTATTTAGATACATCTGAGTATAGTGCATTTAAAAAAGTAAAAAAATTACTTAAAATTTAAAAGATATTCACTAAAAAAAAAATACAAAAAAAAAAAAAATTCAATTCAAAAAACTAAAACCAAACACACTAATTATTTTTTCAAACACAAAAAATTTAATCTACTAAAATAGTTAAAAATTAAAATAACCTATTAAAATAATAATTTCTCAAACAGTCACAATATACGTATCATTACTTTAAACTCTTTTAGGAAGATGATTGAAAGTAATTTTTTAACTTTTTAATTTATTTTGAGTCATATTATTTTTTATTTTTTACATATTTTTTTAAAAAAAATTAAAAAAATTAAAAATTTAACTTTTAATCAATTTTTCAAAACAATCTTTTGTTTTATTGGGTTTTATTAATAAATGTATTTAAGGTACAAGTAAAACATAAATTTGAAAAATATATATATATATATTTTTTATTAAATTTAATATATTCTTACTAAAATCAATATCCTTCTTAATATATATATATATATATATTAGGGGTGTTCAGTGAATAGTCTGATCTGTTCAAAGTGATCTAACCAAACCGATCCGTCGTATTTTGGATGGATGTGTGATAATGAATGAATGGTTGCGGATTGATTTTTTTCTAATCCACTTAGTTTTGGACAAATTACGGATTTGAGGTTCTTTTGGCCGCAGTCAAACCGCTAAACTGCGAGCATCTCAAGTAATTTGTAAAACTTTGTATTTTCAATTTGTTTATATATTCTGTTTGTATTTTCAATTGTAAGACTTTAAGGTACAAGTAAAACATAAATTTAAAAAATATTTATATTTTTTATTAAATTTAATATATTCTTACTAAAATTAATATCTTTCTTAATATATATATATATATACATATACATTAGGGGTGTTCAACGGATATTTCGATCCGTTCAAACTGATCTAACAAAACCGATCTCCCGCATTTTGGACGGATGCGTGATAACGAATGATGAATTGATTTTTTTCCAATCCACTTGGTTTTGGACAGATGACGGATTTGAGATTCCTTTGGCCACAATCAAACCGCCAAACTGCGAGCACCTCAAGTAATTTGTAAGACTTTGTGTTTTTAATTTGTTTAGATATTTTGTTTGTATTTTCAATTGTAAGAATTTAAGGTACAAGTAAAACATAAATTTAAAAAATATTTATATTTTTTATTAAATTTAATATATTCTTACTAAAATCAATATCTTTCTTAATATATATATATACATATACATTAGGGATGTTTAGCAGATATTTCGATCGGTTCAAACCGATCTAACCGAACCGATCTGCCGCATTTTGGACGGATGCGTGATGACGAATGATAGATTGATTTTTTCCCAATTCGCTTAGTTTTGGACAGATGACGAATTTGAGGTTTCTTTGATTGCAATCGATGTAGCGATCCCAGTTTCGATCCTTCTTTCATGTTTTGTCACTCGACCGGGCGATTGAGGATTGAGCCGCGTCACCACGAGGTCCAGGGCAACGCCTTTGGCGGGTCCTAGGCGCCTATAGGTTGAGGCAACGCCCCAAAACAAAAATACAAAATGTATTCGAAGTTGCTTGTCCGCTCGAGCGGCCGTTTATGCGCTTGAGCGGAGAATGTTTGTTTTCAGAAGTTTGACTTGTCTGCAAAAGTACTGGTTTAGTGTATTTGATGCTCGAGCGGGGCATTCCACGCTCGAGCGGATTATGTTATATCAGTTCGTGAATCTGATATTTCATATCACTTTTTCAGTCCTCTCTCTCTCTCTAAAACTCTTCAGAATTCCAGATTGGGAGCTTCTCTCTCTAGAAGTCATCTTCTTTCTTTGATTTCTCCAAATCCATTGGGATTTAAACCTAAGTTCTTCACTAAAGTTGGTTATCATCTCGAGGGCTTCGTTGTGTGCGGTGAAGATCGAGTTTCGACACCATTGATTTTGGAGATTTCATCTCATTTCTTCTTCAAAACTTGAGATAGGGATTTTCTTAGAGTTATATATATGTTTTTGTAAGATCCAGATGAATTTCAAAATCATCCTTCGATTAACTTTGAGAAATTGATTGTTGATTTCAAGAAGATGAGTGATTTTGCAAGAGGGTTTAATTTCTTTTCTTTTTAAAATAGAAATTGAAGGTTTTGAACCATGTTGATTGAAGAAAGTTGATTTTGGAAGATTCTTCTAAATATCTTGGAGATGAAAGGTTTTGGTAAGAAAACCTAGAAATTGAGTCTTTTCTTTGAAAGGTATTGAAAATCCTTGGAAAATGTTGTCATATTTTTTTTGTGTACTAAAATAAATGGATGTTTTGAAAATTGTTTATTTATATATATAAATGACGAATTTTGTGAAAAAAAAGAAGAGAAATATTGTTTATTTTAGAAATTGTTGTCAAAGTGTTGATTTAGTCTTGAATTGACTAAATTGTTGAGATTGCTCGAAATGTGGGAATTACGTTATTCTCTTAAATGAATTAGATATAAAAGTACATATATATATATATATTCATCTTGTGGAATTGTGTTGAAAAGAGGATTGGAAATTTTGATTACAATGGTATATTGTGTGGAACAACTGAATATGGAAGTAATATTACATTGTATTATTAAGCATACATTGGCATTTCAATTCATTGGACTATGTTAAGCTTTGGAAATTTGCATTGAGAAAAGAATGTTGGGAAATGGGTTTTCATGAAATGATTTTGGGATAAATACGGTGATAAGTCTTGATAGGTGGTGCAGATGAAATTGTTTAAGTTGGCCTGAGTGTCCTTGGTGAAAGACTAGAAAGTCGCGCGGATAGGTGTCGAGCCTTCCGGTTAATACCGGTAAAAATGACAATTGGTAGTACTCGTATAGTCTACTTGCAGACACTGACCTAGGGATTACCAGAGTTGTATTTACCGCCCCCTTTAATTAAATTGATAAATTTTGAACAGTTGAAGTTGCATAACATCATTGAGCATGATGGTGTAGACACCCCATTTTTGACCGATCATAAGACTCAGACGTTACTGATTGAGCGCTTGGTGATGTTGCATATTGTGCTCGTTCTGAGGTTGCGGAGTCTTGGCTGCGAGCTTTGCCTCCGGACTTCCGGACTCTTTTGTACCTTACCTCAGTTTGCGAACCAGGTCCCGTTTTCTCTGTTTTCTTTTCCCGAAGGGAGGGAGAGGTCTCGTAGATCATCTCTCAGTGGCCGTAGGCTACGTGTCGTGGTCGTAGGCCATTTTTCCCGTTTGGAGCCCGGTTTCCGATTTTTCAGAGCCGTCGGCCGTGTGCCTCGGTTCGGGACCGCTTAACCACCTCCGTTTGCTCCGGTTTTTGGCATACACCTTATTTCCTCCCTTTAGAGGAACACTGTGGCCCGAGAGACCAACTTCGTGGTCGTACGCCACCTCCGGTGCTTCACAGCCTATTTTCGGGGCCTTGGGCCACGTTTTAACCTGAACCCTCGTTTTGCATCGGTTAGGGTTCATTTTTGAAAGATTTTAGACCAAAACAATCTTGATCAAAAGATTTTTAGAACTTAAAACCCTCTCTTTCAAAACGTTTTTGAAATAAAGTTTTTACAATGTTCTAAGGCTCGTATTTTGTCAAATGTTGCGCTTTTCGGTAAACCGAGCAAGGACAAAGTGGAAATGAATGAAAAAGAGATGAAATCTTTGAAAAATCTTTCAAAACACCTTGTCTAGGGGTTTGGAGTTGAAGAAAAGAGGAGAAGAGAGAAGAAAACTAGTTTGGGAGAAGTTCGGCATGAATCCGAGTAGGAACGAATCTGCGCGGCTTCACCGAAATGGGCATAACTCTTTGTACAGGAGGAATTTTGATGCGAGGTTGGCCCCGTTGGAAAGCTAACTTCCAGGGCTTCAATGTGGCCACATGGGAGGCCAGCAATTTTTCTGGCCGGCCAGCTTTTTGGTCAAAAGTGATTCAAAGATGAACTGGGAAGGAGAGAAAATCTGCTGCTTCACCGAAATGGGTATAACTCTTTGCACAGGAGGAATTAAGGTATGAGGCCACCACCATTGGAAATCTTACTTCCGGGGCTTCATTTTTCACTCAAGAATCTCCTAAGTACAAGTCCGGGTGGGGGAGATATGACTGGTTGAAGTCCGTTTGGACCAAATCTGCGCGGCTTCATCAAAACTGGCATAACTTTTTCCACAGGAGGAATTTTAATGCAAGGTTTGCGGCATTGGAAAGCTAACTTCAAGGGATACATGGCTGACCAGATTTGGGGCTTGAACCTTTTGACCCTTGGCCGGCCGGCCATGGGGGGTGGCCGGCCGGCCACCTAAACCTTTTGAACCTGGCCGGCCATGATCCTCTCTCCAAGTGTGTTCCAGCTGTGCAATTTGTTTTCCCCCAGATCCTGTATCCGGGGGGCTGCCTTTTGGGGGGAAAATTTGAATTTGACTTTCTCCGCTTTTCTCCACTCCTCTCCTCTATAAAACCAGCCTCCCAGCCCCATTTTTCTGGATTACAAAATTTGGTTTAGAGCTCTTACATACAATCTCCCTCTCTCTCTACTTCACCCTCCCAAACCCTAAGGTTCTTGCACCAATCCATAGCACCACACCTCCAAACTCCATTCCAGCCACTTGGAGGCTATTTCCAGAGGTTAGGATCACCATTTCTTCAACCAAAAGCTGCTGGAGCTTTGTGCTACAAGGGTAAGCTTCTTTTCCCTCTTTTTTGTTCCTATTTTGCATGCAATCTTAGCCTTTGTTGCTTACATTTTTGAGCTCCGACCCAAACTTTAAATAGTTATATTTTATGCTCATCTCCATGTTTGATTAAGGGTCTTTCCCTATTTGAGGTCTCCTCCTCACCCTTTGTGTTTAAACTCTCTTTTGGGCCTATTTTTGCATGGTATTTTAGGCTTATTTGTGAGCTGTTTTGGACTTGGTCATAAACTGTAAAATATCTTGCTTTGATCCTCTCTTCAACATTGTTGAAGGGCCCTCCTCTGTTTGAGGCCAGCAGCTACCACTTGTCTCTTTATCCCTCTTTTAGGCCTTTTTCTTGCATGATAGTGTAGCCTCACTTGTGTTTATTTTCGTGGCTTGATGTAAACTGTAAAGTACCTTTTTTTGAGCCCCTCTTCAACTTTGTTGAAGGGCTCTTTTCCATTTGGGGCCAGCTGATGTCCCTTATCTCTATTCTCTCTTTTAGGGCCATTTTTGCATGATAGATTAGTCCTATTTGTGTTCATTTTTTAGACTTGTTATAAACTGGAAAGAGGCTTGTTTTGATATCATCTTCATGTTTTATTAAGGTTATTTTCTTATTTGAGGTCACATGCTTTCTTGTATGCTTGATTCCTTCTCATTTTGAGCCTTACACTTAAGCTTTTGTTGCATGCTTTGTTTGGCCTTTTAGCTACTGGAATCCAGTGGATTTCCAGTGGCTTTGATGCTGTTTTGAGCCTCCAAATTAGAGGGGGGTGACCCTGTCACGACCCAAACCCGGCCCTATGGGTTTAGCATCAGAATCGCCAAGAATCCGAGATTAGGGTCAAGAATACAAGAAAGTAGTATGTTCTCTGAAGCCAATACAAGAAATAACTAGTGTCCATTGAGTCAGGTAAATCAGATGCTAAAACATTTTATGCACTCACAGTCAAACAAAGACAATCCATATACTGCCTATACAATCGTTTATTAAGCGTCAAGACAGGATCAAATCCTCAGACAACAAGACAAGAAAACAAAGAACGGTCTATACAATAAGACAAAACAAGAAGGAGACAGGGGGAAACAAAACACCCCAAGCCATGGCATGGCGCCCTGAACCTCACAGAAGGCACATTGGTCGGCTTGACAAAATCGGGACTAACCCACGCCTCCTAGCTCCGGCCGAGAACCTACATATATATATAACAGTGAGCTAAAGCCCAGTGAATAACATAAAGCGTAAAGAGGTTATGAATGAATGTCCCTTACAGTAATGAAATCAATTCATCATACAGTATTTCAATCTTTCAGTATTTCAGTCAATCAATCAGTCATATGTGGTACATCCATTAGCCTATAAACAGTAGGTCCAAAAGGACCGGGCCTAACAGACCCAACAATAATGATGGCCATCAATCAGTATGGTTCCACAAGGAAACCGACAGAGCTCAGAATACCAATAACAAGGTGCTAAGGATGCCACAATACAGCTCAAATACAGACATACATTCATTCAATAAACAATATCCTTCAATAAACAGCTTCCAAGAATCAAAATATAACCATTTTGAACATATCTTTACACAACTGTTACTCACAAGTGATTGGGCTATAGCAAATAGAGTGGCCCCTGAGCCAACCTTAAACAAATAATCAATAGAACACACACTAAGTTTACAGCTGAAAGGATGATAATTAAATCTCTAAATTCCTCTGTGGTTCTATGTCTAAATCCTCATTAAGATGCCTTAAACTAGGCCTAAGAATGCCTAGGATGCGATGAGGATGCAAAAATACAGTTGGAAGGCATTTTTCAAAAGTTGCCGAACAGGGTCTCGCCGAAGCGAGCCTTCTTCGCCGAGCGAACTTCCAAAATCAGGATTCGCCGAGCGAGAAATCCTTCGCCGAGCGTTCGATGAAACAAAGAAAATACTGGATGCTCAATTTTTACGCGCGATGCTCGCTCGATGCTCGCTTGAGCGAGCTTCCAAAAGTAAAGGGTTCGCTCGAGCGAGCCTCCCTTCGCTCGAGCGGTCTGATGAAGCAAAGAAAAGTAATCGGATGTTCGATTTACGCCGAGCCACCAATCCTTCGCCGAGCGGCTCGAGGAAACGTTGGTCGCTCGAGTGAAGAAGCCAAATCTGGAATTTCCAGATTTGCCTTCCAAGCTCAAACCAAGCATTCTCAACTCAATTCTCGACCTCTTGGGCTCAAATTCTGGAGAATACATCCCAAAACAATGTATAACAAGTTTCAAAAGCCAATTTATGAATTCAAGCCCCAAAGGTGAGTCAATTAAATCCATTTTCAAACCCATTTTCAAGAACAAGTTTAAAACATGCAATGCATGAGCTTCAAACCCAATTCAATCTTCAAATCTTGCTCTAGAGAGCTCAATAGTTGGAAAACATTCTGAAAACATGAGCTAATTTATAGACATGGACATGCATGTATAGTTCAAGCATGAATTCAACTCCAATTTCACTAATTCAACCATGCATGCAACAATTGATCTTCAATTCAACACATATGAGCAAAATCATGACTTAACTTCTCTATAACCAAGATGCATGCAAGATGGAACTTAAAACATAACAAGAAGATGGTAATTTTCTTACCTAAGTCTTCAATTTCTTGACTAGAAGTTCAATTTATGCAACTACACTTCAATGTACTTCAAGTCTCCAAGCAATCTCAACAAATGAGCTTAATGAACTCACACATTCCTCTCACTCTCTCTTCTAGTCGGCAAGAACAACCAAATGTGCTGAGGAAATGTTGCTAAGTGTATAATACAAGGCTTCAATATGTCTAGGATAGTGGCCACTAAGGGTGGCAAAAGTGTAATTAACTCAAAGTTTGTAATAAAACCATTTTTAATCTAATTTAATCATTCCTAATCAATTTTCAGGTAAACATACCATAAAATCACAAATATTCTACTGATTCTAAAACATCAAACGATTTCTAAATCGGCCGCCGATAAGGCCTTCAATTAACAGTTTAAACATACGAATTCAAACAGATAGTCATTCAAGCAAACAGATACAATATGCAATATAATGCATAAACTTATTCAATTTCGCCCAGCTTTCAATCAGTCTATCCAATACTTCAGTTAATCCAATTATCAGTCATTAGCGGTCCAGTTTAGCAAAAATCAGTATTTAATTCGGTGGTTATTCAGTAATCAGTACGAGGGTTGTTACAGACCCCCTCTCACCTTGACTTGTTTGATGGCCAGTTTGGTCTTTCAAAGGGACCCCTCTTTACATGTTTTAAAGTCACAATTTAGGGTTAATTTGATGAGTTTTGGGACTATCATATTTGATTTCCAGAGTTTTTTTGGTCATGCTTCATGTCTATCTTGCATGTGCTTAATAATCCATTTGTATGCCTTCTAAAGGAGCCCCTCATTTGTGCATGTGTTGGCTGCATTTCCATGGTTATTTGGACATATTTTGGCATGTTTTATTCACTGATTTTTTCTGGTTTTATGAGTTCTCATTTGCTTCATATACATGCCATGAAACCCTTGTTTACTAGTCAAAATTGCATGGTACTTTAGCCCATCTTGCTAGCACCTTTTGGCCTTACTTTGAACTAAGAAAGTTCATGTTTTGGGACTGCCTTGACTCTGTCTTCATGCTTCATGATCAAATAGTTCATGCTTTGTATAGTTATAGGTCATTGCGCATGCCTAGTTTTGAGTTTCGGGGTTCGTCTCATGCATCGGGTGCCATATTGCCATGATTTGGGGCTGTTTAGCATCATCTTTTAGTGCTGAAATTCGCATGTTTGTATGCCATATTCCATGCCTTGCCATGCTTTGGTAGAGTGGCATTCGTGCCTTAGGATCGGTCCTCGGTTTGCGTGCATGTATGCACGCATCTCGAGTGTCTCATTTTCATCGTATGGCCACTGATGTGAGTGTGGATGAGGTCCACTCATATTGGTGTAAGTCCATCATGCATTGCGTATGCCATTTCATTTCATAGCATTGCGTATGCTAGATTGTATGTTAGAGCATCGTGTATGTCATGTTACGTCGAGCATCGTGTATGCCATTTCATAGCATTGTGTATGCTAGGTTGTATATTAGTTGCATTCATGCATGTCATGCATATTGCATTGTGCTTGGGATAGGAGTTAGCCCGAGCACGGAAAACGAGGGACGTTTCAGACCGAGTGACTAACGTGTCTCAATTCTTGGCCATCGACACTCGGATTAACCATGATGGAGTCTCGGTCTTGTTGTGTTTATATGGGCATTCATTTCATATTAAGTGGTGCAATTCGACTCCTTGGCCATCATGCATCGAGATGCGTAATTGGCGGCACGAGGATCGAGGCATGCATACATATGTGAAAATACATGGCAATGCCCCTCTCTTGCTCTCTGTTACAGCAAATCAAGAATCAACAGCCTTTCAGATCTTTGCACCATATTCCAGCATCGATTGCAAACAGAGGCTAATTGGGGCATCGCAGTGGATTTCCGTGCCGAGCAACCCGAACATGCATCATTTATCATCCAGAGCAGAGTTGAGGCAGTCCCTAGCCTGCATGTTTAATTACCGCTTTCCTTAGTTAATTTGTTAATTAATTAGGATTTTTGTACTTATTCGGACTGTAATTATTCATTTGGGACTGTATATTATTTATTCAGACCCTCTGCGCGAAGGCAATATTGTAATAAGTGTGCGTGTGTGTGATGTATGTCTTCCAACCCCACGTCTTTTTCTCCTTTTTATTTATCTGCTTATGATGGTTAGATTAAGGCATGTTTCAATTAGCATACAGTATGGTAGCATGTTTGCATTCATTCATCTATTTTATATGCACCAGGCTCGGCGCATCATACCTCACTGCATTGTATTTCAATTCTAAGTTGAATACTTGTCAGCTGTAGCATTCCATATGCCATGTTTAGGATAGCCAAGCCTGCTATAGTTGCATTATTGCATATGTTGCATTAGGCATTTCTGTATAATTAGGGTCATGCATTGATTTCTAATTAGCTTCTGTTTTGGCTTGGAGTACTCGGTAAGTTTTTATGCTTTAGCATCCTTGCATGCGTGTGAGTGACTGCCATGATAGCATGCTTACCATGAGGCTATATGCTTATGTGATATATCTGCCTAAATGCCCGTGGGTGAAGGTTGGGTTGTTTGGATTGAAACAAATCATCAACTGTGAGTTTTATACCCACTAGATAGTGGCAAAACCATCTTTTTCTAAGCTCACCTAAGGGTGGCAAAATCTGCATTTTAAGCCTACTTGCGAGTAGCAAACCATCTTTCAAAAACAAACATGAAATGTTTTGTTCCAATTCAGCGACCGGTCTATACTTGTATGTCAGGCGATCACATAGTAAATCTAGGCTAATAACCGGAATAAGAACACATAATGTTTTCAAAACTAGATATCATGGTTAGTAGAGGCCAATCTTTGATCGGGCGAGCGGGGGTGCCCACGAAGTGACCTTCCCCAATCGTACCCAAGTTCTCGAGCCGAGGCAACTTTGGTGATGACGGACACGTGGCCTTAGGCAACGAGTCAGGGTTTCCTAAATTTTCCAAAATAAAATATTTAGGTGGCGACTCTGTATCTGGCAAAGCAGTCCATGTTTGGCACTTCTTTCAAAAAATCTGTTTTCTCAAAACGATTTGCCGGATTTGGACTCTGTGGTTCAGATTAAGAACCGTGACAATTTGAGTCCTTGAACTGTAGTGAGCCCAAAATGAACGGAATGGGGGGCTCATCCCTTCCGGGGCATTTGGGGACGTCTATAGATGGTTTTCAAAAGATAAAGATGTGTTTTATTTTCAAAAAGGCACGACATGGCATGTGCATTCATCTCTTGAGACTTGTATAAAATGTATATACTTTGTTAAGGATTTCCTATTGGGCTTTATGCTCACCCTACCGTATTTTTGTGCAGGGAAAGACGTGATGAATCTGCCTAATTGAGGGCATGGAAATGTGTGTGTTGAGAGCACTAAAGTTTTCATTTGCTGTGATCCTATTTGTAAGCCAATGGCTATATATGTGTGGGTTTGAATAACCATTTTGTGTACCGGGCTTAAGCCTTGGAAGATTATAAACCCTTGGGGGTGCTTATTTGGTTATTTTACTTGTTGTTGAATTAATGTAATATCGCATGAGGAACTATTATCATTATGTAATGCAAGTATGAGAAGTTATATTTGGTTTTCTTTTAAGAGAGCCATGATTGTTGCATTATCATTTGGGCTAGAAATTTGGGGCGTTACAACTTGGTATCAGAGCAACCAAGTTTGAATACTTGGGGCTCGTGGGAAGTGGTTATTTAACCACAATGGGTTCATCTAGCATGCTTAGGAAGTGTCATGCATTTTGCGACTATATGATAACATGCTTATGTGACTAAATGGGTTTGGGATTGGACTTTTGGGATGTTGTTTGCACCTGTTAAATTCTTTGAGGTCTCATTAGAAGGATACTTGATCAATACTTGTTCTACTAAGAATTTTTGGTTTTTCGTGGGACAAATTTCATCATGAAAGAATGATCTGTATGTGTTTACATGACTATGTGCTTATGTGTAGTGAAATTGAATTGTGTATATGGTAGAGAAATATACGGAATTGTTGTAGTCAAACGTATGAGTCAAGTTACGAGCACATATGAGTTAATTTGCTACATAATTTCTCTTGTGTCCTTTATTAGGATGTCAGGAAGGGGTCAAGTCCGTGGTGGTAGAGACGGGAGGCATGGTAGGGCTCGCCGAGGTGTGCATGAGGTACCGGTCCATAGGGTTTCAGTGCAAGAAGAAGGGTTCGGTCAAGCTAATATGGCCAAGTAAGCAGGCCAAGCTAATATGGCCGAGCAGGTAGGACAAGCGGGTCAAACCGCAATAGAGGCCCTAGCCCGAGAAATGGCGGGGGCTTTGAGGGACTTTATGAACTTGTTGAGGGCGGAGAATCAAGCCCGAGAGAACACCGTGGAGTCAAGGACGAGTTTCTTTACTAGAGAGTTTTTATGGGCCAAACCAGATGAATTCCATGGTGGCCTCGAGCCCAAGAAAGCGGATGAGTGGCTCGAACAAACTGTGAAGACGTTCGAGATGCTTCATATAGATGATAGCGAGTTGAGGGTGACTTTAGCGAGTTACTACCTTAAAGGGGATGCGGGTCAGTGGTGGAAGTATGCCAAGGGTAGGGTGGAGCCATCATGGGAAGCCTTTGTGGTTGCTTTCCAAGATAAGTATTTACCTCCCACTACTAGGGAGAGATTGAGGCAAGAGTTCAAAGACCTCAAACAACTCGACATGACCGTGGCCGAGTTCGAGGCAGTCTTCTCTAGTTTATCTAGGTTTGCACTAGAGTTGGTGGCAACGGAAGAGCGCCGTTGCATTGAATTCGAGAAAAAGTTGAAAACCAAAATTTTCTTTAAGATTGTTGGGAACATGATTTGGAACTATGACCGTCTTGTAGAGTCGGTGACATACGTTCAGATTTTCGTACAAGCCGAGGAGGAGAGGCTTTAGAGTTCGAGGCCTATGGGCCAAGAGTATTAAGGAGACTATAGGCAGAATAAGAAGAGCAGGGGTACTTTTTCATTCCAGCCACAACCACAGCAGTCAAAATCCACTTTTCCTTTGCCTAGTGTCGTTCCGGGAAAAAGGACATCTAGTGGCTTTTCTTGTTTCAAGTGTGGCCAGTCGAGTCACAAAGTCTTTGCTTGCCCACAAAAGGGAGAAGGGCAGTTGATGTTGTCACCACCACCACCTAACTGATCACAGAGTCAGTCTCAGTCCCAGAATAGGGGACAAGGGTTTAATTGTTACCAGTGTGGTCAGCCAGGGCATATGAAGAGAACATGCCCACAGCTTAGCGCGATTTGGCGATCAGGTCAAGGCGATTCAAAGCCACCACTGTGCTCATTCACCAAAGCTTCACGAGCTAATCGAGTCGCGCTTAGTCACAGCATCGCCTTAGTCACAGCATCGGGCCTATGTCTCAAGGAGCAAGTTAATCAAAATATAGGGCGCTGTAGATATCGTTATCGTGCCAGAACAGTTGCCAGAATCCTTAGTTGTGAGAGGTATTTTGTTGTGTGTAATTCTTTGGCTAATGTATTGATAGACACGGTGCATCTCATTCATTTATATTTATTGCATTTGCTTCTGGATTGGGGTTAGAGGTAGCACAGTTAGTGCCTCCACTCAGAGTAGAGTCACCTGTTGGGGGTATAGTTGATTTAGATCGGGGTCGTGGATTGTGAAATAGAAGTTACCGAGCCGATTTTCGCTTGCTTTTGTGTTCTTTGGATATGTTGAGTTTTGATGTCATTTTAGGCATGGACCGGTTGTGTTCTTATCAAGTTGTGATTGATTATTACCGTAGAGAGTTACAATGCACTTCGGTGGTGATCGCTTTATTTTCGGGGAACCGAGTTGATAGAGCCTTGTCGCCAGTTGTTGACCCTCGTAGTAGGAGCAAGCTTAGTGGCCTTCTTGCAACTCTCTTGGATAGTGAGAGTGATAGGGCTTGTGTTGAGTTACCAAGGGTAGTTTGTGAATACCCGGATGTCTTTCCAAAAGATCTTACTAGTTTACCACCTCATCGGGAGATTGAGTTCTCCATTGAATTAGTGCCTGACACGACACCGATTTCTATGTCACTGTATAGATTTGCACTTGCCGAATTGCATGAGTTGAAGATTCAACTCCAAGAATTTTTAGACAAGAGCTTCATTCGCCCTAGTACATCGCCTTGGGGAACGCCGGCTTCCTTTGTGAAGAAGAATGATGGGTCATTGTGGTTGTGTATTGATTACCGCAAGTTGAATAGAGTCACGGTTAAGAACAAGTATCCTTTACCCAGAATAGATGATTTGTTTGACCAACTTAGAGGGTCTTGTTGTTTCTCAAAAATAGATTTGAGGTCGGGGTACCATCAGTTGAGAGTTCGGGAGGAGGACATTCAGAAAATGGCCTTTCGTACGCGTTATGGCTACTATGAATTCCTTGTAATGCCTTTTGGGTTAACCAATGCGCCTGCTTCCTTTATGGATTTGATGAACATAATTTTTCGGGAATTCTTGGACCATTTTGTAGTTGTCTTTGTGCACGACATCTTAATTTATTCAACCTCCGAGGAGGAACATGAGGCTCACTTACGGGTAGTGCTTGAATTGCTTGAGAAACACCTTTTGTATGCCAAGTTTGAGAAATGCGAGTTTTGGTTAACTGAGGTAAAATTTTTGGGCACGTAGTGTTAAGAGAGGGAGTAACAATAGACTCCTCAAAGATAGATGCTGTACAAGATTGGGAACAACCCAAGAATGTTTTTGAGATCCAGAGTTTCTTGGGGTTACCGGGGTATTATCGACGTTTTGTTAGAGACTTCACTAGACTAGCTGCACCTTTGACTAGGTTGACTAGAAAGGGTATCAAATTTGTGTGGAGTGAGACTTATGAAAAGTCATTCCAAAAACTTAAGACTAGATTGACCACCGCACCGGTCTTGATAATTCCGGAAAGGGGTTTGAATTACACTGTCTATTGTGATGTGTCCAGGGATGGACCTGGTTGTGTCTTGATGCAAGAGGGAAAAGTTGTGGCCTACGGTTCACGACAATTGAAAACTCATGAGAAAAATTACCCCAACCATGATATAGAATTAGCAGCGGTGATTTTTGCTTTGAAAATTTGGAGGCATTACTTGTACGGTGAGAAGTTTGAAGTCTTCTTCGATCATAAGAGTCTTGTTTTCTCAAAAAGACTTAAATTTACGACAACGGAGGTGGATGAAATTTATGGAGGATTATGACTTTGAGTTACACTATCATCCAGGGAAGGCCAATGTGGTGGCCGATGCTTTGAGTCAAAAATTTATGAGTAGTTTGGCAAGTGTGGCTATTCGGTAATGGGATATGCTAGATGTTATTGGCAAGTTTGATTTGCACTTGGGTGAGTCCGGAGAGAGTGCTACCTTGTTTACTTTAAATGCTCAACCTACCTTAGTTAGTAAGGTCATAGAGGCACAACGAGGAGACCGTGATGTGGAATCAATTCGTGTTAAGATTTCCAATGGGAAGGAAGAGAAAGGTTTGAATGTTCACTCGGATCTGAGTGTACGTTACCTAGACCGTTTATTTGTACCAGAATCTTGTAGAGAGGAAGTACTTCGGGAGTTCCATCACTCACGCCTTGTGGTACACTCGGGAGGTACTAAAATGTATCATGATCTTAGTCGTCAGTTTTGGTAGAGGGGTATGAAACAGGATGTCGCTTTATTTGTATCGAAGTGCCTTACTTGTTAACAAGTGAAGGCCGAACACCAAAGACGAGCGAGTTTATTACAACCTTTACCAATAGCCGAGTGTAAATGGGAGCGTGTTACCATGGATTTTGTAGTTGGGCTTCCTAGAACACAACGAGGCAATGACGCTGTTTGGGTGATTGTTGATAGGTTGACTAAGTCTACCCATTTCATTCTGATGTGCACCGATGACTCAGTTGAACGCTTGGCAGAGTTGTACATTAGAGAGATAGTTCTACTTCATGGAGTCCCTATGACTATTGTGTCGGATAGAGATCTTCGTTTTACTGCCTAGTTATGGCAAAGCCTTCAAGAGGTGTTGGGAACTAAGTTGACTTTTAGCACCGCTTATCATCCTCAAACCGATGGACAGTTAGAATGTACCATTCAGATTTTGGAGGACATGCTTAGAGCTTTTGTCCTTGATTTTAAGGGGCCTTGGGAAAGGCACTTACCATTGATTGAGTTTGCTTACAACAATAGTTACCAAGCTAGTATTGGGATGGCACCATTTGAGGTCTTATATAGCCGACCTTGTAGATCACCGGTTTGTTGGGCCGAAGTGGGTGATGCACCGTTACTGTGTCCGGAAATTGTTAGAGAGACAACTGAGAAAGTTGTTCTCATTCGGAAGAGGTTAGCTACGGCCCAAAGCCGACAAAAGAGTTATGTTGATAAGAGGAGACGACCTTTATCTTTTGAAGATGGTGGCCATGTGTTTCTAAAAATCTCACCAAGGCAGGGTTTGATGAGATTTGGTAAGAGTGGTAAATTATCTCCAAGGTTCATTGGGCCTTTTGAGATCTTAAAGCGAATTAGGGAAGTGGCATACTGGTTAGCTTTACGGCCACAACTTTCGGGAGTTCACAACGTATTTCATGTATCTATGTTTAGGAAGTATGAACCCGACCCTTCTCATGTTCTTAATTGGGTTGACTTGGAGGTAGATGAGGATGCCTTTTACGAAGAATGACCGGTTCAAATATTAGATACCCGGAAGCAAGTGCTACGGGGCAAAACTATATCATTGGTAAAGGTGTCGTGGAGACACCATAGGGTTGAAGAAGCGACGTAGAAACGGGAGGTGGAAGTCCGCTCCAAATATCCAGATTTATTTGAAAATGCTTAAGTTGCTTTTCTTTGTAATATTCCCTAGTGTTGAGGGAAAATGTATTTAAAGTTGTTAACCACATGGTGATATGTGCGTTGTTGTTTTAAGCATAAGGTTGTTTAGAGTTGCAATTACTTTTTGGGAAATTTCATGTTTATGCATATTTGGGAGGTTGTTGTTAATGAGATAACCATGGTGGAAATGATGGAATTTGGTTGAGAGTTAGAATTGTGATTTGAAAATGAAATAGTGTGGCTTTGATCGCTAGAAATCTCTTTGTTTGGGTAGTTTGATTTGAAATTCCGGGGACAAAATTCTTTAAGGGGGAAAGGTTGTAACGATCTCGGTTTCGATCCTTCTTTCATATTTTGCCACTTCGAAATTTTGGGGGTCGAGTCGCCTGGCCAACTCACTTGGGTCCAGGCGGCGCCTTGGCGGGCCCTAGGCAATACCGACGAGGTTGAGGGCTACTGTGAGTTGAGGGCGCCAAAAACAAAAATGCAAAATGCATTCGAAGTTGCTTGTCTGCTTGAGCAGCCGTTTATGCGCTCGAGCGGAGAATGTTTGGTTTCAGAAGTTTGACTTGTTTACAAAAGTACTGGTTTAGTGTATTTGACGCTCGAGCGGGGCATTCCACGCTCAAGCGGACCATGTTATGTCAGTTCGTGAATCTGATATTTCGTATCACTTTTTCAATCTTCTCTCTCTCTAAAACTCTCCAGAATTCCAGATCAGGAGTTTCTCTCTCTAGAAGTCATATTCTCTCTTTGATTTCTCCAAATCCATTGGGATTTAGACCTAAGTTCTTCACCAAAGTTGGTTATCATCTCGAGGGCTTCGTTGTGTGCGGTGAAGATCGAGTTTCGATACCGTTGATTTTGGGGGTTTCATCTCATTTCTTCTTCAAAACTTGAGGTAAGGATTTTCTTAGAGTTATATATATGTTTTTGCAAGATCTAGATAATTTTCGAAATCATCATTTGATTAACTTTGAGAAATTGATTGTTGATTTCAAGAAGATAAGTGATTTTGAAAAAGGGTTTAATTTCTTTTCCTTTTAAAATAGAAATTGAAGGTTTTGAACCATATTGATTGAAGAAAGATGATTTTGAGAAGATTCTTCTAAATATCTTGGCGATGAAAGGTTTTGGTGAGAAAACCTAGAAATTGGGTCTTTTCTTTGAAAGATATTGAAAATCCTTGGAAGATATTGTCATATTTATTTTATGTACCAAAATAAATGGATGTTTTGAAAATTGTTTATTTATATATATAAATGACGAATTTTGTGAAAAAAAAAATGAGAAATGTTGTTTATTTTGAAAATTGTTGTCAAAATGTTGATTTAGTCTTGAATTGACTAAATTGTTGAGATTGCTCGAAATGTGGGAATTACGTTATTCTCTTAAATGAATTGGATATAAAAGTATATATATATATATATATTCATGTTGTGGAAGTGTTGAAAAAAAGATTGAGAATTTTGATTACAATAGTATATTGTGTGGAACAATTGAATATGGAAGTAATGTGCATTGCATTATTAAGCATACATTGTCATTTCAATTCATTGGACTATTTTAAGCTTTGGAAATTAGCATTGAGAAAAGAATGTTGGGAAATGGGTTTTCATGAAATGGTTTTGGGGTAAATACGGTGATAAGTTTTGATAGGTGGTGTAGATGAAATTATTTAAGTTGGCCTGAGTGTCCTTGGTGAAAGACCAGAAAGTCGCGCGGATAGGTGTCGAGCCTTCTGGTTAATACCGATAAAAATGACAATTGGTAGTACTCGTATAGTCTACTTGCAGACACCGACCTAGGAATTACCAGAGTTGTATTTACCGCCCCCTTTAATTAAATTGATAAATTTTGAACAGTTGAAGTTGCATAACATCATTGAGTATGATGGTTTTCAAAAGATAAAGATGTGTTTTATTTTAAAAAAGGCATGGCATGGCATGTGCATTCATCTCTTGAGACTTGTATAAAATCTATATACTTTGTTAAGGATTTCCTACTGGGCTTTATGCTCACCCTACCGTATTTTTGTGCAAGAAAAGACGTGGTGAATCCGCCAAATTGAGGGCGTGGAAATGTGTGTGTTGAGAGCACTAAAGTTCTCATTTGCTGTGATTCTATTTGTAAGCTAAGGGCTATGTATGTAGGTTCAATAACCATTTTGTACAGGGCTGCTTAAGCTTTGGAAGATTATAAACCCTTGGGGGTGCTTATTTGGTTATTTACTTATTGTTGAATCAATGTAATATCGTATGAGGAACTATTATTATTATGTAATGCAAGTATGGGAAGTTATATTTGGTTTTCCTTTAAGAGAGCCATGATTGTTGCATTATCATTTGGGCTAGAAATTTGGGGCGTTATAATCGAACTGTCACACTGCGAACACCTTTAGTAGTTTGTAAGACTTTGTGTTTCCAATTTGTTTAGATATTCTGTTTGTGTTTTTAATTGAAAAAGAGTTTAGATATTCTGTTGTGTTTCAATTTATTTTTAATTTGAAAATCTTTTTATCAAATGGCAAGTGTTTATATTTTGATATTTTGTGTGGAAAATATAAGACTTAATTTTGTCATTTAAAATAAAAATCAAATTAAATAGTTTTTGAATAAAAAAACAGTAATGAAATAGTTTTGATAATGCATGATCTTCTTATATGTATTTATTATTGGTATTTGACAATTTATTTTATAATATTTTGATTATGTTGAGTTGGATTGTTATTGAAAAAAAAATGTTGACAAGTTATTGTATTATGTTTAAAATTTATAAAAGTTTAAATCGCTTAATTGATTTGCATCAATCCGCTAATCCGCTCAATCCGCATCCGCCAATCTGATAGACAAATGTAGATTGATTTTTTTCAATCTACCAATCCGACAAACGGATGACAGATTGAAGGTTCCCCGATCACAACCGAACCGCGAACACCCTATACTCCTTAATATTAAACCATGTTTATAGAGTACTTGTATGTTCACTTCTTATCAAATTTCGACGGAATATAATATTTGTCACACTTTTATTATAATTATTTTTATTTTTATAAAGTTATATAGATTAAAATAAATGTTGATAATTTAAAAACACAAAGATAAATATATATATATATATATATTTAATTTAAACTAGATGACAAAATATTTTTTTTATTTATATGATTAATGAATTATTGATCAAAGTGAGATGAAATGTTATGCAAATTAAAATATTAGGAATGCCCAATAAATTTATACCAAACCTATGAATTTTTGTTTTTCAGGGGAGAAGAAATGTAAAAATGGTTTCAATAAATTTATGTATTAGAATTTTAAACAACAGCATTTTTAAGACTTGTTTGGCAACATCACATTTCAGTCGCTTTAATAGTAGTAAAAGTACGTCTTGTTTCTAAAATTATTAATTCTTTAAAAAAATTATTTAAAGTTGTAGTATTACAATTATTGTATTAATTTAATCTATTTTTTTTTATATATAAATAATGTACCCACAAAGTTAAAAGATTGACCAATCTAATAATGTGAAACCAATAATAAAGTTCAAACTACACCAATTTTTAACCACTGTGGTTGGTGGAAGGACGAAAGATATACCCCACCACGACCTAGGTTCGATTCCCGAGGGTCGCTTGTTATCTCTTCTGAGAGCTCGCCTTTACTCCTCGCTCCTGGCTCACTGTGTGTTCCGCCTTCCCTGGTGCTGGTGGTGGGTCCCCACTTGTGGGGTTAATTCTAAGGGCAACCGGTTTTCCCGGGACTAGGGCCCACAGGGGCCATGATGACACCACAGAGCCCTTTCTTCCATGTTCAAAAAAAAAAAAAAAAAAAAAAAAAAACTACACCAATTTTTAAAAGTTAATTCCAATGGAAAAATGAGATGTGACAGGAGAGTTTTATCATTACCTAATCCTCATGGACTCCGTTTGATTTTAGAAATAGAAGGAAATGAATTGTTAGTGAAGAAATTGATAGTGAGAATTAAGTATAATTATATTTATTTTAAGGGACACTTTTTCATAAATTCTTTTTGATTTATTATGTTCTATTTAATTTACATTATTTTCTTATATTTCAATAAGTCCTATGAGTGATATAGTTACCAAAATAGCCTTAATAATATTTACATTTACAATGTGAATGCTTCGTGATGTGAATGTTCACATCATAAATGTGAATATTCATAACGTCAATGTAAATGTTAACGTGTCAATGTAAATGTTCATACTGTTAATGTGAAAATTCACATATGTGAATGTTCACATTGTAAACTATGAATGTTCATATTATCAAATCATAACCGCTCAAAAAAATATTTGTAAGAGTAGAAATATTTATAAAATACTTTAAATATGATAATTAAGATTTGATAGATCAAATGTTTAAATTATAAGACTTGTTAAAGTATAAAAATGTCTTATGAATTAAAGGGGATTTAACCACTTGAAATTTTTTTTTCTAATAAATCTCCCTTATTATAATTGTTGATATAGGGATTGATATGTGGCCATGCAAACGGGGCCATGCAGTGGACGAAGACGTATGGACCCCAAATCAGTACAATTATTACAAAAGAAAGCTCTTTACAGCTAATTTGGTTGTACTGTGTGCGGTCTGGTTCAGAAAGTGAAATTATAAATTAAATAGTGAATTAGGTTAGAATTGATTATTTTAGTAATTCTTTAATTTTATGAAAAATATGTAAAAAATAAAGAAAATAATGTAACAATTTATAATGATTTTTTAATTTTTTAACTAAAATATATAATTATCAAACGAGGTCTTAGTAGTTTGTCAAATCACGATTTGGATGGTTTTAGGTGAATTGATATATTGAAAAATATTTTGACTAATTATCAAATATTTACATAATATATAATACTAATTTATATAATATTTTTTAAAAAAAATTATTGATAAATCTAATTTATAAGTTGTTTAAGGCATTAGATGCAAGTATTTTTTTTATTTGTGAGAATCCACTATTTATGAAATAATCTGGTGAGAGGTCTTTTTAGTTATTTTGAAAGATGTTTTATTTTTAATTTTACCCTTTAATTTATCTGTAGACTTTTTTTACTATGTATTTAAATTATTTTCTATTTGTTCAAATTTTTTTGTCTATCTGTTCAATTTTTTTATGTGCAAATTTTCTATCTGTCCAAATTTTATCTGTGTAAATTTTTTTTCCTGTTCAAATTTTACCTGTCTAAGTTTTTTATTTGTTCAATATTTTAAAACTGTTTCTTCATTATCAACATTATCATCATCAACAACAACTACTTCAGACAATGAATTAATAAACTCAATCTTCAATGGGAAGAACATCATGGGGTCATACAAATGGCACTGTTCAAAGAGATATTATTAGTTGAAAGCACACCAATGCGGAATTTGCTAAAATTTTGTATTTAATGAAAAGGGACATTCTCTTAGCAAGCAATAAGAAGGCCAAAAATTAAAGGTAGGCATAAAAATAAAAATCCAAACATCCGACAATGTTATAGACCACTAATTTACTATCACTAGTTCCATCACTAGTGAATTTAAAAAAAAAATCAAAACACAACATATATTGTGACAGTGATAACTCTAATTAAAATTTTCAAACATTTTTGAAATAAAAAATCCAATCATCACTTGATACGTTTGACTTTTCACCAACCACCACCGTAGTAATAATGTAAAATATCACAATATGAACATCTCAGCTAAAACCAGAATATGTTTTCAGCAACAAAAACAAAATATAAGAATCATCACTTAAATACGTGGACTACATTTTGGACAAACACCTACAACTTGAATAAAAAAAACCTACATCTAAAGAAACTACTGCAAGTCCGCAAAACTAAAAATTCAATTAGTGATGTAATAACCCAAAGAAAAGACAACTTGTACCAAAGTAATTGATGATCAAAACAAATTCGTTCAACTTTAAAGCTCTAGGATGAGAAAACAATGAGAGCATCAGATATGGTTAAAAAAGTAGAAATCCAAGAAAGAGTCACATTCATGACAGAGATATGTGACTAGATCTAAGATCTATGAACACAGAGAAGAGGAAGAAGAGTGACTGTGAAGCTGAGTGAAGAAGAAAGGGGAGAGAGAAGGAGTCGCCATTGTAGTTGGAGTCTAGATCTGAGATCTATGAACACACAGAAGAGAGGTTGCCGCTGCTGCCGGTGGAGGAGGAGGCGGAGTAAGGCGGTTGGAGGCCAAAGGAGTACGACGGATCTGGATTTCCGACAACAAAGCTGGGGGTGGTCGAGAACTTCGATGGAGATGACGGTGACAGATCCGTGGTGGTCACGGCAGTCACGGCGGCGGCGGCAGAGGACAGAGAGGAAGAGGAGGCGACGGTGTGGTAGTGGGGGAGAGACAGAGAGAGAGAGAGAGAGAGAGAGGGAGAGGCTGAGTGAGATGGTATGATTTTGGTTTTGTTTCCACCGTCCGTGAAATGCTCTCTCTCTAGGTTTCAAAATCTCTCCATCTCATTTTGCTCCGTGTGGTCTGATGTGGGGTATATAATATGGGTAGTTTGGTCATTTCACAATCTAACCCAACTCCCCCAACCATTAATTTCCGGCAATACCATCCCCATTATTTCTTGATCTGATTCTGTTCCCTGTATATTACACGAGCGCGAAACAAATTAGTGATCACCAGATTCAGATAGGTATTGCAATCAAACAAATCAGCAAATCACAAAAAATTACCAACTCATATTAACATAATTAAGATTCGAACGTTTATCTTATTCGAAAATGCATTGGACCCCCACTGGGGGTCGACCCCCAGTGAGGTGGAGGCCCGGGATTGGGCGAAAAAAATTGTGTATTTTTTTTTTTTTGGGACTGTCAGCGGTGGGGTACGCCACCTCAGTGCGCGACCCACTGGGGGTCTAAGGCACTGCTCTATCTTATTGACATCTTTGCACACCTGATCAAGAATCGAAGGTTTGGGGGGCTTTTGGGGGTTTGGTGCGTGAAAAGAAGAACGATGAAAAAAAAAAAAAAAAACAAAAAAGAAGAAGAAGAAGACGACAAAACAACGTCGTTTTTTTATACAATATCGGAAAGTCTCGCAGAGGATCTGGACTCTTTTGACTCCTTTTTCGCCTGGGGGGGGAGTCTCTCAATGGTCTTGTTTGGGAAAGGTTAAAAAATGATTTTTTAGGTTAAAATTTACAAAAATAAAAAATAAGTTAAAACAATTAATAAGATAAAACGTTACATCAAATTCATAATCATTTCACTTTTTCTCTCATAAACATCCCATTTAACTATAAAAAAATTCAATTATCTTTTCAAACACAAAAATTTTAGTCTAATAAAATAATCAAAAATTAAAATAGTCAACCTTCCAAACAAGACCAATATGTTAAAGCTGGCAGAATAGGCAACTAGTTGTTTCTTATTGTAATGATTCTGCTTTTGTGATGGATGTTAGGTTAGGTTGATCGTAGTTAGTGCATCTCTCGATCCAAGAAAACGGGGCTTGAAAGACTAGCTACGGTTGATGTGATGTTTTAATTTCTCGTCGCTTCGCTTAGTTAGTTTGGGTTTTGTTTAGTTGTGTAGGTTAGGCTTTGCTCTGTTTTACTTGGTAGACTTGTTTAGTAGTCTATTTATTTTTTTACTAAGATGGCTTTGATAAAATTTTGTACCAACAATTATATGGAATCAATGATTTAGTTTTTTTGGCTTAAAGTAATTATAATAAAATTTTGAAATTACAATTATTTGATAAATTTAATTTAATTTTTTTTTTGAATGAATTACATAACGGTGTCTAAAATATTAACCAATCGAAATGAGTCATTTTTCTAGTGCATTAACTTAGATATGCCTGTTGAAGTGTTCCAAATTGAGATGAGTAGACTTGAATAGGATTGATGAGCTTGTTTTATAGATGAGTGGACTTGAGTAACATGCCTCTTCGAGGAATTATTGCTCATTAAGTCCACAGAGTAGCATGGTTAGTACATTGCAATAACTGAATTGAAGAGCATATAGGCAAATGCAGAGTTTGAAGAGGAATCAGGGGACATCCTCTTCTCGGTGGCCTTTCACTGTCGCACCTTTCTACCTATCAATGGAGATATCATGCTTGGAGTTATGCACAAGATGCATAGAAGGGAGGGTCTTCTTGATATGTGGACCCATGAAATATATTTATCTATCAGCTTAAAAGATGCCAAATTTCTACTATGCCCAATAGAAAACACGAGAGATCTTCACTAACGACGATCACTTGAGGATAGAGAATGATGTGGTTATCCGTTTTGTGGTCTTCGCTGTGAGATGGAGAAAGAAACATTGGGACATAGAAAGAGATTTCATGATTCTTGCTAGTTTGGAAGGTGATTGCCTTGGACCCATTTCGTTGGCTGGGTATGATGAGTTGGAATTATAAAGGTTTTTTTTTTCTTCATATACACTAAATTATGTAGGTAGTGGTGGATAGTGAAAAATGTTGTTCCTATAGTGAAATTTGAAGCTAATGAACAATTGTTTACCCTACAGCTTTGCTTCTGTATGTAGATAGAAACATTATACTTCAATGATGATGTTTTTATATAAAAGTGCTTAAGCATTGTACCCAACAGAAATGATTGTCTTACAGAAAGTTATAGCTTGTAGTTTGGGTCTTCCATGTTATGAAATGACTCTTGTTAACACCCCAATGCTTCAGTATCTGTCACTACAACAAAAACACATTTTAGTGACAATATACTAGTGTCATATTTTTAAAAAATAACACAAAAATAATATTTTGTGGCACATTTTAGAAAAATGTCACAGAGCCACAAATATAAAAGGCTCTAGTGACATTTCAATAAAAAAGTGCCACATCACTACAATAAAAATGTGATCTAGTAACATCAATTTTATGGCATTTTATAAAAGAATAACACAAGAAATTGTTTTAGTGACACTTATTAACAGATGCCACTAAACTTTAGTAGCAATGGCAATTTTTTTTTTTAAATGTTACTAAACTAAATAAGTGCAAGTTACTTTTCATGGCATTCTGAGAAATGCCACTAAGCCAAAAACTTTCCAAATTATATAATGGCATTTTTTGCAAAAACAAAAATTGCCAATATACTCCCAAAATTTTTAAAATGCACAAAATAAATATAAACAAATAAATTGAACACAATATAACGTGTTTTTCAACTGTACTTGCCACATGTACAAAATTAATCAACGACTTTATATGAATTAACTGAATAAATAAAATTTCAAACTACTCTCTTATATAATGATAAAGTTACTTGAATTTTTAATTGAAATAAATTTCTGACATTATCAAAAAGTGTTAATTAACTTGATGATTTATTAATAAAATGGATCATTTATTATTAAATTGGAAACTTCAAAAGGCGTGATTTGGTCTTTGTTTCATTTTAGTCCATGTAGTTTCAATTGACTCGATTTTGACTCTAAATTTATGGATTTATCTCAATTTATTCCAATTGTTTATAATTGTTGGGTAAATTACATCAATGGTCTTTACATTTTGTTGTTCCCTAGTTTCAATTGACTCAATTTTGAACCTTAATTTTAGATTTTACGTCAATTTAGTCCAATTGATAACATCTTTAAAGTTTTTGATAGAAAATTTTCACTCGATCAGTTATAGTCATTGATTGACCAAGTTTATGATTTTGCTCATAAAATGATGACACATGTTGCATTTGCCATGAAAAATTGCTATCAATTGAACCAATTTGAGACAAAATAAAAAAACTCAAGGTCAAAATCGATTCAATTGAAATTACAGGAATTAAAATGACACAATAGCCAAAATTGAGAGACTAACAGTGTAATTTTCCCTAATTGTTAGCATTTTTTAATGAAAAATATGCACAAGTCATTTTTTTTATAAACAAAATTACAAATTTGCTTAACTCAGTAAATTAATTTCAACCAATTCAGTGATCATTTTTTTGTCAAAAACACTAACAGTATTATTAATTAGACGAAATTGACACAAAATTTAAAATTAAAAGTCAATTAATCTAATTAAGAGTGTAAGTACCAAAATTAATATTTATTTATTTTTATTTAAAGTGTGAACAAACTTATCTAAAATAAATAAATAAATAAATTTTTGGTATACCAATTCATCACCTCATTACCAATTCTCCATATATATATATATATATATTATAAAAACAAGAGGAAATAAGACTTACGAGAAGGCAAAGGTAAAAATTAAAAAAACCCACTAAACTACGCCAAATGACTTAGAGCAGCTATGGGACAAAATTGATTTTGGTGAAGCAATCGAATCCACGAATCCAACAAATTTGAGTGAGTTAACCCAATCCACAAGTCCAATAAATCTGAAATTGGTAAAGCAAAATCAATTTTGGTGAGACAAAGAGGCGGGAGCGAAATAATGAAGTAAGGGTTTATCATTCTTCATCTTTCTCTCTTTCTCAGGCAAACACACAGGCAAACACACACAATACATTTATCTTTCTGTCTTATTTATGATCTTCTTATTTTAGGTATAAAACTTGATACAATCTAAAAATCTAATATTCTAATCCATGAATTTATTAATTTTCATCTTTTAATATTAAGGGTTAATTGTGATTTACTATTATTGTATTTATATTGTGATTTTATATAATGCCACGCTAGTGTTTGTTTAAATATGTCAGTGAGATCTTGCATTATTTTGCTATGTTTGTTTGTTTTTTTCTTTTTCTTTTTTTAGTTTTTTTTTTAAATCCTGTTGTAAGGATGAGTAAGGAAAAAAAAAAATCCTTTTATTAAATTCTGTTTTGATTTTATATTAGATATTTGCTCAATGTTCATGTGGCTGATGATGATTTTTTTTTTTTAAATGTTTTTTTTGGGTGTCTTTAGATAATAATTTGGTGATATGGGTAGATAAATTCTATTTTTCCAAGTTGGTTATGTGATCTAATGTTTGGGGTACCATGCTATGCATAAAATTTATTGTCTTGTGATGATTTAATTGAAACATATCAGCCGTGGAGCAAAAATTATAACTAGAGGGGGCCATACTTGATAACAAAGTTCTAATTATTTCTTTCATAGCAATAGTATTGTATGTAACTATATTAAAAGATACACTTTTTAACATAAAAAATGAAACATATCATTAAATCCACAAATAAACACTACTAAAAATCGAACTTTTTGCGACGGTCTCAAACGTCGCAAAAGGTCTATATATCGTCGCAAAAGACTTTTTGCGACGGAGCAGCAACGAAAATGGGTTGTGGCGGAAAGGGGCGTGACAAAAAGTATTTGCGACGGTTACAAACCGTCGCATTCTTGTAGCGACGGCTAATCAATAGTTTTTGCGACGGTTTCGCCTGACACAAAAAAAGGAGAAAAAATGGCATTTTTAGTGACGATGTTGATTGCCGTCGCAAAAAACCTTTTTTTGCGACGGTATTTGCCGTAGCAAAAAGTATTATTAGCGACGGTCTAAAACGTCACCAAAAAAGTAGTATTAAGTTAATACCATATTGGCAACAGTTTAAACCGTCGCAAAAGATTGGAACTAATATGTATATGCAACAGGTTAACCCGTCGCTAACAAAATATAAGGAAATGAGAATTACATTAGCGACGGTTTATTATTGTCGCAATAAAATTATTTTTTATAATTTCATATTTTATTAAATATTTCCTATACAAATTATTAATATTTTTAAAAATACATCCGCATGCACATCCACATCCACATCCACATCCAAATTCACATTCAAAAAATCATATACCAAGAATAATATATGTACCTTGTAACAATTGTCAATCAAATATTATTTACAAAAATATATAAAATAACCTCTAACAATACTAATAATTTTTGAAATTCAAGAACTCAAATTTTTAGTATCAACAATAGAAATAAAAAAATAAAAAAATAAAAACAGATATAATGTAGCTTGGTTTGATATCAATAGTAAGCTCCCATATCAATATGCGAAGATATTATGTACTCAAAAGGTTTGCATCTGCAAAAAGAAACAAAAAAGAAAAAAAATCATCATTTACAACATAATTATTTTTAAGCTTACAGAAAATGTAAAACATTTGATATTTTCTTCAATAAATAAATAAATAAATAAGATTGTAAACTCTAATATCGAAATAAGAAAAAAGACAACCTTCATTCATTTGTAACTAGTGGCAGAACAAATTTATTAAATAAATAAATAAATTAAATTGCCACTGGTTATCTTTATGTGTTTCTAAAAAAAAGTGTCAAACAACATGCAGATGCTCCTAATCTGACTCCACTCCGCTGTCAAATTAAAATTGAATCAGACTGCCCAAAAACTATGTCTACACAACTAACCTGCAATCTGACCATCTGAAATTTCTTCATTAAGCATTGATTTTAGCTCTGTTTCCACAATGGCCATAGAAGGGCCAACTATAGTTATATGACCCGTCTTTCGCTACTTTCACATTTATGCTAGAAGAATGCAAGGTAAGTATTAGGAGAAAAGAAGAACAAGCAAAACATGATAAAAATGAACCTTAATAATTTTATATAATCGAACCTGGCTTATCATACCAGTGAACACTTGCCCCTGAAATACCTAATGCCCGTCCAATCAGTTGATGAGCCAGAAGGAAACCTTGTTCTACCTGGATGCATAATAACAGAGAACATAACAAATTTGATTAGTTGCTACATCCTCTAGAAGCACTAAAATAAAAACAGAAAAGATGTCAATGGATGCTTGATAGTCTATAATGTGAAATATTATTATTTTTTATTTTAAAAATAAATAAATAAATAATTGAGATAAACTAGAAAACAAACATGAGAAAGTTATGTGAAAAAATAGAAGTAGGAGATAGCACAATATGTGACTAACATACATCTTTTGAAACAAAACATACATCATTTGATAAAAACACTTGATGTTTAAAGCACCACATCATGTCATTTCTAGACACTATCGCACATATTCTTTCTAGCCTTTCTCTTGTCCTTGCATTTCTTTTAGTTTTAAACCATATGACTTTTGAGAAGTTAAAATTCTCCATTGATATCTCGGAAGACTCCTGTGATCTCAAATTATAGTTAACTTCACACAGTGACATTCACCATATTCTTTATTTCCCCCTCATTTATTGAATGTTTAAACACTTACCATATACATGACATTCTGTTATATTTTTATTTAGCAGTTCATCCAATTCTGTACTTAATCGCAGTGCCATGGATTTGGCACACTAAATTTTTATTGATCTTGGCCATATAATAAAGCCATCATCCACCTATAATCTAATTGTTAGTTACAAATCAGCTTTGAAAATTATTTCTAATAACGATTATACAGGAAAACTATAGAAAACAAAGTCTTTCACCTCATCTTCACCCAGTATATTGTACATAATAGCAGTTGGAGTTTTCATTGATGGATCACCTAGTGGAAGACCAACAACTGCTCGCAAATGTTGCTCAAATTGTGAAGTGAAACAAGATTCGATTGTATGATGCCCACTATTGTGAGGTCTAGGAACTACTTCATTTAGCAAAATCTGTGCAAGTGAATACAAGAAGATGAAAAATTAACATCAATAAAATTTTTTGAAACCAATAATGGATTTCACAAAATCAACACAAACAATGGAAATGTGATTACACAACCTGACCATCCCCTGTCAAAAACAACTCCACTGCAAAAATACCAACACTCTCTAATGAACTAATTTTTTATAGGCAACATCGAGCAAGTTTCCTGATCTTCCATGGCACATTAGCAGGTGCCTTAACGATGTGACAAATGTTTTCTCTATCAAAACAAGGATCCACAGATAAATAGATTATATTCAATGATAAGGGAAGTCACGGAGAAATATAAACATTAACATGATGATGTCATCAGAATTTGAAATAAAAGAAAAAGGAAATTGCACCAAAAAGCTATAAAAACTACTAAAGCCAAAATCTTACCTGTGGATAGCTTCAACAACAGGATAACATGGGATAGAATTATCTCGTCCTCTAGCTACAATAGTCCTGTTTGGTAGAGCTGTGGGAAAGTGCTTATAGCTTATGCCTAAACAGCTTATAGCTTATAACTTTCAGCTTAAGCTGATTTCCAGCTTATTCTTAAAGCATCTCCTGCCCCACTCAAAGAATAAGCTGATTTCTGACTTCCACAAAGCTATAAGCTATAAGCTATAAGCTAAACCAAACACATCAAAATAACTTAAATTAAGCTAAAAGCTGACATAAGCTGTAAATAATTTCTGCCAAACAGGCACAATGATTGCTAGCTCCTAAAAAGGAAATAAAATTTTCAGTGATTCTTCAGCCCTGAAATCTGTATCTTAAATGAACAAGAAATGAAAAAAGAGAGCAGCATATTGCATTAAATTAAAGGCACATAGTCGAAGTAAACCTTTACAAATGGAGCCCATTTCTCAACATATAATGCACGATCATAGCCTCCAAGGACTGCAAAGAGAATGGCCTTGAAAATTAGAGAAAAGCTAGAAGCAATTTATCTAAGAAAACAGTTAATAAAGGTGAATTTATTTTCCCAGATTAATTGTAGCATATTAAATTGAAGTTAAAGGAAAGCTTTATGAAACAGCACAAAGGCAACAATAATTTATGAAACATGATGGTGAAGCAACATATGTAATGGCAATTTTTAATACAAGTATTGACTAGGTAATAAAACACTTTAAATATTTGATGATGACCCCGGGGGCAGACTGTTATGGGTTTTGAAGACTAGCTTGTTATGAATCTTCTGTCCCAAGTATAATAATAAATTACCACCAAAAAAAAAAAAGAAAAAAAAAAGAAAAAAAAAAAAAAGAAAGAAAGAAAGAAGGAAGGAAGAGATACAAAAATGTTTAAGACATGACAAGCATAACAGTGGGTAACCAATAACAAATTCAATCAAGACAATATTGAGGCAATAAAATCATAATAAACAACCACATCCAGTCCAATCATAACCATTCATTTTAAACGAAATCAACATTTGAGAGAGAGAGAGAGAGAGAGAATTTTCTACTCAAATGCACTTTGGTTACTTCACTTCGATACATTTTTACTTTCAAAAACCAGAGAACACAAATGTACCAAGGAAAACATAAAGAAAACAGTGGTATAAGCAAGTGCTCCATTTGGCACAAAAATATCACAGCCAAGCAACTTGGTAATTTAATCAATATACCAACATATTTAAACATTCTAAAAGCAAGAATGCAAACATAAAGCTATATTTGGCAGATGAACTTGTAAGAAAGTGATATAGATAATAACTAACGACGGTTTATTATCACTCAAGTTGTATTATATTGGCCATCTGACTCCTAATACTCAAGGAATTACGATATAAAAGTATTAATTATAATATTTTGATCGGTTTGGTTTGTATTGATTAATCAAAACAAACCTTATATTATGAAAACAAACTGAAAACATAAATTCTTCTTAGTGTTGGGTGGTCGGTTCGATTCCATCGGGTTTCTTTACTTCCTAAGATGAACATTAAACTTCAGTTTGCTCAATGGTTAGCATAAAGGAGAATGAAAGGAGATAATCATAAAGTTTAAGAGGTAATCATTACCTCTTTTTCTTCTTTTTTTCTCGGATCTAAATGAAGCTCGAAGCTCCAGTTTGAGAGAATCCAACACAGAGAGAAACAAAACAACCAAAACAACAGAAACAAAACAACCAAAACAAATCCAACAGAGCAGCATACAAACTAACAGCATACAGATCAGCAACAGAGCAACTAGGAACATAAGCAATATACAGATCAGCAACCTCTGTATGCTACGCATCCATAACTTGGGCAACACCTGATGAAGAACTGACATACCAGCAAACACCATAGGAATGATAGCAAATGAAACTGCATCAAATGACCCAAAACTGAGCATGACCCCAAGACTCCAAAACAAACGGCAGAGCATTCAAGCACTACTGTTGCAGACCTATAGCATAGAATTCAGCAAAAACATAGCCTTCATACAGCAACAAACAGATCTGCAGAGCTTCACCAGAGCCTACACAGTCATAGACCAGCAGTACAGCACCACAGCTACTTTCTAACTTGCCTCAAATTGAAGATAAAATCATGCACTGAATAATGGAAATCTGAAAGGTGTGATTTTAAGCATGAGAATCTGAAAATTGCAAGGCCTTGTCACTTTGTAATCACTTTGTGAGACTTGCGAAGAAGATGCAACTTGGGGTTATAATTGGTGCCTTGGGATGAAATGAAGTGCATTGTATCTGTCACTAAGGTTATTTTGTTGAATTTGGTTATTTTGTATTCTGGGCTCTTTCTAATGTTCATCTTGAGGGCTACTGTAAGGTTTACAATTGTAATTATGTTATGACATACAACAAAACAGGGAGTCTTCATCATCTAACTGGCTATATGACCATTCTCCATTCCCATGGCCATTAAAACATTGTGGTCAATGACTTATCACAAACACAAAGGCATGGTATATATATATAACCAATTTGTTTCATTTGTACCTCGATCACATGAAGTAGAAAATTCTTATAAATTTTACTAAAAGGAGGAGATGACACATTCAGATTTGTTGCTTTTAGTCATTTTAATCATGAATGCTACTCTTGTGTTGCCCGAGTTAGATGCTAACTCCTTTTGGCACGATAACAGGTACTGAGAGGGTAATTTATATACTATTGGGCCGAGCTGGGTGTTGGGCCTTAGGGCCGAAATGAAGTGGGCCGAGTAGAAGGGCCATGTAGGATACTCCGGTTTGGAGGAGTAACTTAGAAGATAGACCGGTCACACAGCGTGGTGGTTAGCTCGGTCTTGGGAGGACTGAGCTCTACTCCGGTTGGGATGGAATAGCACGGAGGTTTCGGTCTTCGGTAGTTACTTCGGTTATAGCATGTGGGGAACCGAAGTAAGCTATGGTTCTAAAGATAGCTCGGTTTTAGCTCCTTTATGGATAGCTCGGTCTTAGTATGGGAAAACCGAGGTAAGGGAGAGTAAAGTAAGTACCGAGTTAATAGTTACTTCGGTCCTGAAGTAGTCCGGCCATAAGAAGAACCATCTCACTTGGTTTAAGCAGTGAGGGGGGTGTTGGAGGATAAGCATTGTCCTCCAGGAGTGTGAATCCAAGGAGGACTCTACGCAAGGAGGAGTAATCCTAGAAGGACTCTGCACATGGAGGAATGAGAGTCCTACCAGGATTGTGCCACGTGAAACCTATATAAGCTCACTAATATCACCTTTGGAGAGGTAATGCAACTTTTGCTCCCTGAATACATAGAGCTTTTGCCTTCTTGTCTTGCTTACTGATTTAGGCATCGGAGAGGTTTCCGGCACACACCCGCCGGCCAGCTCACGTTTGTGTTTACAGGTAGTAGAACGACGACATACAGAGGAACGCAGACTTGATCAACAGGATTATACGATAAGGTGTATTTCTTTCCCGTACAGGTACTATGTGTGTTTATATATGTTTTCTATATTGAAGCATAAATGAAATATTCTTACAAATCAAAAGGAAAAGAAAATGATGAACTCTTTATTTAATGGGACTAGATTCCATTATTGCATACAGTGGCTTCCAAGGTATTTATGACGTTGAACATTTTATCAAGTCACTGAGATATGATGTCCGTATTGTGGAAAAGCTTCCTGAAATTCACAAAAATGGGAAGATCAAGAAGATGAAAGCCTATCAGGTTAGACACTGTGGTTTAATGAAAGTTGAACACCTAAGTATCAGCTTCTCAAATGTTTTTTAACTGTTTCTAAACTTTTCAGCTTCGGCCACCAAGAGATGCTCCTATTAGTTGGTACACAATGGATGCATTAGAGAAGATGAAGGAACATGGTGCCATTTATCTCACTCCATTTTCACACCATTTAGCAGAAGAGATTGATATCTTGGAATCAAGAATTACAAGGCCTTGTCGTGGTGGAGCATGACAAAAACCACAAACCACAAAAAAGATATATATACACACATCTAATTTTCGCACAAATCAAACACACACCAAAACAAAATCAATTTTCGCACAGATCAAACACAAACACAAAATCAAAATCAATTTTGGCACAAATCAAACACACACACCAACAAATTCTTGAATTGATGAGCAGGGAGAAACAAATGATAGAAGGGCAGAGGAAAGCAAAGGAAGGCTATACTTGGATACCGGAGGGAGAACCAGAGAGACGCTGTTGTTGCCGCTGCAAGAGAGACGGTGTTGCCACTGCTACAGACGCTATTGTTGCCGCTGCAAGAGAGACAGAATGACGACTGGGTGAGAGGGAGGGTATGCGTGAGCAAGAGTGAGAGGAAAGAAGAGGGTTAGCTACCTAGACGCTGCTGTTGCAGGTGCAAGAGAGATAGAGTGACGACTGGGTGAGAGGGAGAGAGAGAGTAGTGAGATTAGGGCTTCTTTTCTTCTTCTTTTTTTTTTTTTTTCTGAAGAGATAACAGAGAATTTGGGAATATCGGGAAAGAGGGAGAGTGGGAGAGGGGGCTTTGGCGCGAAATTAGAAATTATTATTTGCGACGATATTAAGGCCGTCACAAATGAAAGAGAAAAAAGTAAAATTTTGTGATGGATTGGCAAAAGAGCGTCGCAAAATAGGAAAAAAAAAATTAAAACCAGAAAAATTTTGCCACGTTTAACTTATCGTCACATATAACCTTATTTTTTTGCCACGGTTTAACTTTTTCCATCGCAAAAACTATAAATTCTGTGACGGCACTTAAACCGTCACAAAAAGAAAGCTTTTGCGACGGCACTTGAACCATTGCAAATTGTGCCATGTCAAATGCTCCTTTTTCTAGTAGTGAAAATTCTTAACCAAGAAAGAGTATTTTGATTTCCAAGTTAGGGAAAACATTGATCAGAACCTTTCTGATAAGTATTTTGCTCTGTTGTTTAAAATATTTTATGCTTGTACTCATCATTCTGTTTATTTATTTTCCTGAGCAATAGGAGGTCGTATCTTGGGAATCAGTAGTCTAGCCTATAACAAAACTTGAATACTTAACCTTTTAGTCTAGCCAAGTTCACGACCTCCAATTAATTAGGCTTGAACCCTTTGACTTACCATTATTTTCTTCTAATGTCTTAAAAAATAAATTATTGTATAAAATTATAGCGATTCCGATTTTGACCCGACACTTGTTGTATTCTGGGCTCGGGTTTTATGGTTTTGGATGGTTGTTTATATCTTGTTTCCTTTATCTTCTCTCTATTTTTGGTTATCAGGTTGTTGTGGTTGTGTTTGGGACAGGTTGGTTGCTTGTTTTTCTAAACTTTTGTTGCCCTCAATTTTGGTCCTTCGCTCGAGCGGCACTTCTTGCGCTCGAGCGGGCTTTGCAAACTCTCAGTACTTTGCAGGTCTGCAAAACTACTGGGAGATTGTTTTCTACACTTGAGTAGCATTTCTTACGCTCGAGCGGGTGGGTGCTCGAGCGGCCTTTATTGCGCTCAAGCGTTGGTATGTTACTTGCAAAACTACTGAATATGTGTTTTCTACGCTTGAGCGTCATTTCTCATGCTCGAGCGGTGAGCGTCTTTTCATTATGTTTTGGCGCTCGAGCGACACTTCTTGTGCTTGAGCGGAACAACTTATTGTGCCTAACGCTCGAGTGTCACTTCTTACGCTTGAGCGGACTATGTGTATATCAGATCACAAAAATGACTTTTTACATCACTTTTTTAGATCTATTCCTCTCTAAATCATAAAGTTGAGACCTTCTCTCTATAAAACCTATATTCTCTCTACTTTTTCATCTAGATCTAGTATTTCTCCACCCTAATTCCTTTGATAAAAAGGTAGAACATCTCAAGATCTTTATTTTAATCCGAATAGAGTTGGGTTTGGGCATCTTCGAAGTTTTACCCTTGCTTGGCTTGTCTTCCCTCTTTGAGGTAGGGATTTTCTACACTTTCATATGGTTTTTAGTTTAGTTATTTGTTGTTGTGTAACAATGGTAAGATTTGTGAGTATTATGGACAAACCTAGGGTTTGGGTTAAAAAAAAAAATCAAAAGAGGGGTTTATAAGTGAATGTGATATAGATGGTTGTGGGATTTGAATATGAGGTTATCTTGTGGCAAAATAGTTGATTTTGGCCTTTGGGTTGATATTTGGGTAAAGGGAGTTTGCCTTAAAGTGGTTTAAATATTTATTTTGTATAAATTAATGGAATTGGTGTTGTAAAGATGAAATTGGATGAATATTGAAATAAACGGTGGAGTTGGAAATATATATTACCTCACACCCATGGAAATTTGAATAAATTATTTGTCTTGAGATTGAATATCTATTTAGAAATATCTGTATTGGGCTATCGGTGGAGGATAGCTATGATTGTTGTGGAAATTGCATGAAAATTATGTGAATTGAAACTAATCTCTTGTTGGTTGTCATTGAATATGACTATGTTTAAATATATTGTATATGTATGATGTTTGGAAGGAGAAAGAGGATGTACTCCATGTTTTGGGAGGAGATAGATGATGGACTTCATTGAAATTAAGTTGGCCGGAGTGTCCAGGGCGAAAGTCCTGAAATTGTGCGTATATATGGGTGTCGATTCCCGCGGACGAAATTTTCGTAAAATGGCAACTTCAAGTGTTTGTGTGGCAGTTGAGTTGATTTGAGAACCACTGAGTTGTAATTTCAATTGGTTGTTTGGAAGGTGATGAAATTGGCTCACAAATTGAGATGAAATGAATTAACTCAAAATGAATTGAAGGAAAATGGATAGAGATATAAAATTTGGTACTTTATGATCTTGTAGAGTATGGATGTTTTGTCACAAGCATTGTATATGCACATCATACTTATATATTTGTTAAAATTCATATATTGTGTTAGATTGTTTTTACTGGGCTTTGGTTCACCCTATTTGGAAAAAACCATTTTCAGGTGTTTGTGATATGCCTCTGCCAAGGCAATAGCTTTGAGGGACTTTTGGGAGCAAGAGCTTCTTTCTTTTGTTGTATTCTTTTATAGCCAAGAGCTTAAATTGTATTGAGCTAGGCTCACTTTTGTTGTAACCAAGCAATGACTTGGAAAGATGTAAGCCTATAGGGCATATGATTATCTGTTTAGTTTTCAGTTTTTTTTATCATTGCAACACATGTTGTAGATTCAGGATGAATAGTTTGTGAATGTATATCGCATGTGTTATCCTTTGTATACGGACTTTGATGAATGAAAGTAAATTATTTTTGTTATTTTTCCACTTATGGGTTGAATTTATTGTATTATTTTGGGGGCGTTACAACTTGGTATCAAAACGTACTAGATTTGAATGCTTTGGGTACGTGGGAAGTGGTTATTACCACAATGGGTTGGTCTCGCTTAACTGAGACGTTTGTATGTATTATATGATTATGTGATAACATGCTTACATGATTATATGGGTATGAGATTTAGTTCCTAAGATATTGATTGGGTCTACAGGTTTCTAGAAGTCCTATTAGAAGAGCACTTGATCACTGTTGTTTCTAATTGGAACTCTAGCAACGCTGCGAGACAGTCATTATCTAAGAAGGAAATTCGTATGTGTTTATGTGATTACGTGCTTATATGGAGTGAGTTAGTGTTGTCCATCGCATCAGGACGTGAGTGAGTTAGTTTCGGCATATTTTTAAATATGTTAATCTCTCTTGTTACCTTCATTAGGATGTTAGGACGTGGACGTGGTGGTGGTGGTAGGTGTGGTAGGCCTAAAAGGAATGAGATGCCTCTACCAGATGATATTCCGGCATAGGAGGAAGGGGTTGATCAGGCCAATGTGGCCGAAACAGTGGGTCAGCAGGCCATGGGCGCCTTAGCCCGCGAAATGGCCAGAGCATTGCTGGAATCTATGGGCATTCTCAAGGCAGAGAATCAAGTCCAGGCCCAAGTAACTTAAGTAAGGCCATCTTTTCAGAAGCCAGAGTTTTTCCGGTTGAATCCAGACGAGTTTTTGGGTGATCCCAAAGAGCCACTGAAGGCAGATGAGTGGCTAGAGCAAATAGTGAAGACGTTTGAGATGCTTGGCATCGAGGACGACCAGTTGAGGGTGACCTTTGCATCTTTCTAGCTGAAAGGGGATGTGCCACGCCTCGTATTTTATTACTCGGATAACATTACCAATATTCATTAATTAAGTCTAATTTACAATTGACAATTCATCCTTTGATGAAATGATGAATAATTAAATATACATATTCCCTCTCGTTATACAACAGTGAAATTTTCATACACATAAAAGAAATGCCATGAGGCTTACAATAAAAGAGAGGACAATACTTTTTACAAAAAATAGCACTCAGCCAAACAAACAAATAAAGTAGTACAATCCATCACTACATTACACTTATGAAATGGTAAAACTCATTGTTTGATCTTCAAATCCGAAAAGCATTCTCCGTACATATGTACAGGCAGGGGGTGAGCAACCATTAACTCACCAAACAATCTCATATTAAAACATTAGAAGATATGCGGGTACAAAGGTACTCATACATATACGTGAAATCATATCATGTCAAACCATATGATTCTATTACATAAACTCTTAAATCCAATTTATTTAATTAACCACAACCAGTTAACTTAAATAAATAAACATGCTTCGATAGGAACATGACATTCTTTTCAATTCATTCAATTATCTTATTATCAATTGAATCAAATAATTAAACAATTCATAATGACATCTAACAAAGCATCAAATACATTTTATACAGTTTTATGAGATGAATGCATATGCCATATCATGCTCAAAATATTTTTCTTATCTTTTGAAAATCATATGCACAATGCCAATTTGAAAACACATTAATCCAACAATTTCAATAAAATTCCAAGGTGGTAAATAAGACTCAGGTAATCCCTAGGCTGGTGTCTGCAAGAAGACATATCGAGCACTACCAAATCCCCACTTTACCGGTCTTTCACCGGAAGGGCAGTAATACCCCCTCCGCGCGTGTTTTTGGTCTTTCACTCTGGACACTTAGGCCAACTTAACCAATATCAAAATGCACCCCCTATCCAGACTTACTAACGTATTTACCCAAAACAAATCAAAATGATCTTGTTTTTACCAAAAACAATTCCTTTCTCAAAACAATAGTTTTCAATTACAATTCGAAATCCATGATAACAATGAAGTGGAATGGCAATGAAATATGAAACAATGCATTAGAATAGTTCTAATTTCAATTCCACCACACAATGCTCCATTGTGATCAATTTTCATATCTCTATCAATGTAATACCATGATACAATCCCAAGAGATAATATAATAATGTCAATGTTTATGTATTTACCACATGTAAATCAACAACTTCCCACTTAGTCTTTTCAAGACAATTCAACAATATTCTTTATATACGACAAACTTCCAAAATCAAACATTTTCTTACATTTCCAAGGATCTCCTCATTTAAATACCAACATGGTAATCCTCTATCGGTTACCAAAACCAAAACTCTTAAACAATAGGTTCATCAATAGCAATAACATATAACACCAAGGTTGGTTCAAGGTTTCATCTATTTCTAACTCACATACTTTATCAATAAAATGTAATTATAATCTTTCCAAAACTCATCCCCATCCCAAACATTAAATAGAATCAAATTTCCATTTTCTTATGCAAGTGAAATCTCGGGACCTTCAAGTTCAATCATAATTCTCAATAAACATAAGTGAATATTCCAACACTTATTCAATTATATCAAAATCTTCTTTTAACTATAATTATAAAATATGACACGTGTGTTCACTTTCCAATTATCAACATGCACCCCATCGAATTAAACCAAGGAAACATAATAAATAAATAAAAGTTTTGATAACTCACTTTTGTTTTAATCCAATTCATCCATTTGCTCCAAGAGAGCTAAAAATCACATTCTATTATTTTCTTGTCAAAAACCGCCAAATAATTCAAGTATCTTATAAAAATTTTGAAATATAAAATTATTATTATAACATTACTCAACTGTAAAACTAGGAACCTAATACCATACCACATCAACTCAATCTCGTTTATTTCTCCAAATCTCATACTTGGTCAACTTTGTCACTTTGTCACTTTTAATCTCATAATATTAAAGTTAGGAATTAAACCCAATAACACCCTTTAATTACGAAGGATTTAAAATATTAACCATACTAATTTAATTCATCAAATTAGTAAGTTCATTATATTCACCATCTTCCAAATTAATAACACCAAACTTAACCTCACCTGCCTCATCTCTCAACATAATCATATTTCAACATAACTATTTTTCATGCCAAGCTACTTAAAGAGGTAATATTTTTCCCAAATTCTCTACCAAAAACAATTCCACAACTTTTTTCTAAAATTACCTAACCAACATGATATTTACATAAAAAATTATGAAATATGCCCAAGAGTAACATTTTCAAGGTTAGGAATTCGAAGTCCACATTTCACATTTTTATTTTCACAAAAATAAACACAACTAAATCATCAACATATCATCTTTCATAAAATATCATGAATATAACACTTTTAGAGTTTTTAATCCCAAAACAACTCTATAATTTCAACTTAAGCATTTACTCAATATTCATCAATATTAATTTATTTTTCTCAAAAATAAATTCCAAATCAAGGATAAAAAAATATATATATATATATGTTTCAACTTTATATTTCTCAAAATAAATTTTCTAATCATAATATGATATAGACACAATCCATACAATTTTTAATTTTATTTTCGAATTTTTAACAAGATTATCAACACAAGATGATTTTCCCATATCAAGTTCAAAATATCAATGTCCTTAACACTTCAACATAATTTTTCTTCCAAAAAGCTACCAAACAAAAATCTGAAAAAAATATACAAGCAATACTTCTTATAATGACATATTTTCTCAAAATAACCCTAACATAGTTTTAATATAATAATATGAAGAAAGTCCCTACCTCAAATATGAAGAAAAGCAAATCCGAAAATACAAACATCGCCCGATCATGGATCCGAGAGACCACCATTGCGAAGATCGCGACGAGCTCTCCGACTTTCATTTACAACACTTTTGCAAAATCTCACTCTAAAGACTCTTATTGAAGCTCAAAAATTGAGCAACAATAGAGAACAAAACAGAAAGAGAGAGAGAGAGAAAAAGAGAGAGAGAGAGAGAGAGAGAGAGAGAGAGAGAGAGAGACGCTGAGAGCAAGAGAGAGCTGAGCTCTCTACTCAACAAAATGAAAAGCAAAAATGAGGGGAAAGGAGAGATGAGTAGGGGACAACCCCACATGGGTTTGGCTTCTTTCAAAAAAAAATTGGTTTTCCCAAAAATATAATTTTTTGTAATAATACCTCTAAATTTTATAATATAAATTATAAATGATATAATTTTTCCCACTACAAAATATAATATTTTTGTACATCACAAAATATAAAATAATAGTTTGCTCACCACGAAATATACACCCATTTTATTCACTATAATAATATATAATTTTTCACCATATGGGACACATCATAAAATCAACTATTAAATATTTATTATAATCCTATATAATAAATAATAACCATTCCCAAGGTGATTACTACCAATCACCTAATTAAAAAGGACCAAACAGTTAAACATGAGTCATTAAACAAACTCAATTTAAATTAAATCTAAGTCATGGGTCCCACCCATAAGCCAAACATGGTCCAATTATATACCAAAATAGACCCAATAATTTATCTAAAATCATGGTCCAAACACTCAAAACTCAATTTCAAATTCTACTATAAATTAAACTGAATCAGTTTGTGAATTTTTCAAAAAAACAAATACTCACCATTAAATTTCGAAATTTTTATTCAACATGCTAGACTCTTATAAGAACAACATAATAAAAATTTCATAATTTCTGAGATCGAAAATTATATTTAAAAAAAAATTATTGCAAAATTGAACCATTTTCGCACATAACTTTTCACAACACTCCATCCAAATATTACTCAATTAATTTACGCACTGACTATTTAAGAAAATATTTTGGGTTATTACAGGATGTGGGTCAATGGTGGAAGTATGCGGGTGGGCGCATTGGGGTGACTTGGGAGGCATTCGTTAATGTCTTCCAGGACAAGTTTTTGACTCCCACAGTTAGAGAGAAGTTGAGGGATCAGTTCTCTAAGTTGGTGCAGCTGAACACACCAGTGGCCGAGTTTGAGACCACATTCACTAGCTTGTTGAGGTTTCCACCTGAGCTTATGGCGACTGAGGAACGTCGTTGTCTGGAGTTTGAGAAGCGGTTGAGGACTGGGCTCATGTTTAGAGTGGCTGGATCCATGATTAGAGATTATGGGCGCCTTGTGGAGGCGGTTGCCCATCTTGAAACCACAATATAGATGGAGGAGGAGAGGATGGGGGGCTCTAGGAGGAGCCAGGATAATCAGGGGGACAATAAAAGGCAGAGGGGTCCTACCCCATAACAGTCCCAGGGAGCACAATCGAGGTCTACCTTTTCGGTGACAAGTTCGGGTTTTGGGAGTCAGTGAGATTTTACTTGTTTCAAATGTGGTCAGTTAGGCCACAAGTCTCCATCTTGCCCACAAAGAGGAGGAGGGCAACAGTTTGCATCGTCTTCGGCTCATTCTCAGAGCTAGAGTCAGGAGAGAGGGCAGCCGCTCACTGGTTATCAGTGTGGGCAGGCGGGGTACATGAAGAGATTTTTTTTCACAATTGGGTGGCACATCTGGTGCATCTAGTTCAAGGCAAACATAGAGCCACCAGCCTGCACAGTTTGTAATGCCCTAAAAACGATAACACCAATAAAATACATTAATCAACGCCCATTATCAGGAAAGAGTATTTCACCAATCTTTGTATTACTTAGTTCATGAGATTTAAACAAAATAATCCTACATGCGGGTATACATTCAATGATCCCTAATACATGAATCTATAGCATGTAGGATGCTCAATCCAAAAATAAATAATTAAATGCCCTCAAGGGTTTACAGATTCCAAGGCTTATGCCCGGTTACACAAAAGATGGTTTTTCGAACCCATACACAATTAGCCCTTGGCTTGCAAAAAAATTACAATCACAACAAAAGATAGAGTTTTGTGCTCTCATAACATACTTTCATGCCCTAGTTCGGCGGGTTCACGACGTCTTTTCTTGCACCAAAATCCCATAGGGGTGAGTATAAAGCCCAGTAGAGAATTCTTAACAAAGTATATACATTTATGCAAGATTTCCAATAATGAAATGCACATGCAATGTTACGCCTTTTTAAAAGAGGATTACATTTACATCTTTTGAAAACCACCATATTTAATGTTAACTTGAAATCTCAACGATTCAAAAAATTAAAATTTAATTCAATGGGGCGGTAAATACGACTCAGGTAATCTCTAGGTTGGTGTCTGCAAGTAGGCCTAACTAGCACTAACAAAACCCCACTTTACCGGTTGCTAACCGGAAGGGAAGTGGTAACTCCTTCGCGCGTGTTTTCGGTCTTTCACCCGGACACTCAGGCCAACTTAATCAATTTCATCTACACCTCTTATCCGGACTTACCAACGTATTTACCCCAAAACATTTCAATAAATTCATTTCACAACATTTCTTTCTCAATGTAAATGTTTTCAAATCTCAACTCAAAACTTGCAATAATGCACTATTAGAAATGCCAATATAATATATGCCAAAGCTTAATAATAATCTTGTGATAATCAATTGAATGAATATGCAATGCAATAATCGTCATCACTACATAACATTTCTCCATTTTGAAGTTTCTCAACAATGATACCATAATAATCACATTTACAATTCTTCCTCTCTTCAATGTAATTACACATAATAGTCACCTATGCATTTCATTCTATCACTTAGATAGCAACGTTCCATATTCCGAACTTTTCGTAACATTTTAGTCATTTCACAACTGTATCAATATCTTAGCATAACAATTTCCAAAATTTTCACTTCTCATATTTCATGAAATCCATCATTTGTATATCAATTTATACACACACACACACACAAAAACATATATATATATATATCGATGAGAAATTTTCCAATCATTAAGCATTTTGGCACAAAAGGGATAATATAATGACAATGTTGTCTATGAGTTCTCAATAACCTTTCAAACCCCAAATCCCTAGATTTCCTCACCACAACGAAGCACATTCAAAAATCTAGCATGCATTGTTTGGGCTATTTACATGATTTGGCATCATTTGTTATGTGATTTCAGAGCATGTTTTATGGCCATTCCCTCACATCTTTCACTCTTTATATACTTTGGAGGGTTGGTGCTTTATGCCTTAAACATAAGCCTTTATGCATACCATCTTGCCTAAGCATTTGGGCTGTCATATCAGTGCATTTTTGGTGTTATTTTGTCATAATACAACTTTGATTTTTGTTGGTGAAGCCATCTCATGCTTGGTTTTGGTAGGTGTAGTGTAATCCTCCCTTTTGGCCTTGCATACTCCATGCTTCATGCCCTTCATGCTAGCTTGTTTTGGCTACACTCCGTGCATGTTTTAGCCTTGATTTGACATGCTCTAGGACTGTTTTGGGTTGTATTGGCCATATGCTTGATGTATTGCATAGCTATAGTGCAAGTGCCTATGCTAGTTTCAAGCTTTGAGCCTCCTAGCATGCTTCATTTGTGACATGTGCAGGATTTGGCATCCTTTAACATGTTATTTCAGAGCACATAGCATAGCTATGTTCCCATTTCTTTCACCCTTTGAGTGCTTCTAAGGGTCATGCATTATTGCCTTGTTTGTGGCCTAGCTTGTATGCATGCATGCCTAGACTTTTGAGCTCCCATTTCAGCATGTTTTGGTCTTTGTTTAGACTTAATTGAGCTCTATCCATGGCTGGTTTAGTCATTTGTGCCATGTATTGCATGCCTCTCTTGTAGTCCCTCTTGGTGGCCTTGTGCCTTAGGCCCTCTTGTATGCCATACTTGTGTTGTTTGAGTGGTTTGACACCATTTCATACATGATTTCAGAGCTTATAGTGCTGTCACACTTCCATGTTTTTCACTCTTTAAGTGCTCTTTAGAGTTGCACCTTAATGCCTTAATTCTTGGGCCAATGCCATGTATGCATTTTCTTACTTTCAATGCTAGCATTTCAGCACATTTTGGCCACTGTTTTGGCATGATTGAAGTCTGTCCATATTCGGTTTAAGTCCATTAAGCATTGTTTTACATGCCCCTTGTGAGGTGCTCTTTACTAGCTTTGATGCCTTAGTTTCTAAGCTTGCCATACATGCATTGTTTGCATGATAGAATTTTGTGCATGCCATTCTAGCTTGTTACATTGCATTATGTTTGCATGCTTGTTGCATTGCATTATGTATATGTTGCATTGTGTTTGGATAGGGTGTTAGTCCAAACACGAGAAACGAGAGACGTTTCATACTTGAAGTGATGAAACGTGCCTCATTTCTCAGTCGCCGACGCTCTTGATCATGCATGATAGAGTTTAAGGCCCTTCTATGTTATTTGTGCATTCATTTACATTAAATTGTGCAATCTTGGCTTCTTGGCCATCTTGCATTACGATGCTCGGTTGGTGGCCCGAGAGTTGAGTACTACACTCCCTTGAGCTTAAGAAATGATAGGGAGAGTGGTTGTGCACACATACCTTGCAAATACACTATTGTACCCCTTCTTGTTCTCTGTTGCAGCAAACTGGAAGTGTGCAGAATTTTCTGGTCGGCAAACCAATAAAAGTGGCTAGCCGACCACTTTTTCTGGTCTGCAACAAGTGTGAGTGGTCGGCAGGTGGTTGGCAACACCATTAAGTGGTCGGCAATGCTCCTGGAGGTTCCCATGATGGAGTAGAAGCTATTTGGAGCTTTGTGTAGTATTCTGAGATCAAATGAAAACAAAGGCAACTTGGGGCATGGTAATGGATTTCCGAGCAAAGTTGAGCTTACATGCATCCCTCGTCCTGAGGCCATTTCAGCGCTTTTGTTAACTTAGAAGAAGTTGTTATCTTAGTTAGCATTCTTCGGTTTTGTAATTAATTAGTTAATGCGTTTAATTAATTAATTCATTTTTAGCTTAGACTAGCTAATTGTTCAAATTCATTTGAGTTGTAATATTTAGTTAACTAGGATTAGTTAATTAGTTTTGTTTATAATAATTAGTTTAATTAGCTTAGATTAGCTAGTTAGCTTATTATTCGGACCCTTCGTCGAGAGGGCACAATTGTTGTAATAAGCGTGCGTGTGTGTGATGCATGTATTCCAACCCTATTTCTTTCTCCCTTTTATCTACCAGCTTTCGATGGTTAGTTTTAGGGCATATTTTAATTAGTATCCTTATGCTATGCATGCGTGCATCATTCATCTGTCTTGTATGCACCGGGCTCGGCGCACCATACAAACTGCATTGAATTTCAATACATTTACTTGAATACGTGTTCAAACAGCATGTTATCAAGTGTTGCAATCATATGACATGATTAGATAGCCGAGCCTACTTAGTTGCATTTTTGCATGTGTTGCATTAGGCATCTTAACATAGCTAGGATCATGCATTGATTTCTAACCTAGCTTCTGTTTTGGCTCGGAGTACTAGGTAAGCTTTTACGCTTTAGCATACTGCATGAGATGTGTATGTTGCCATGTTAGCATGCTTGCCATGAGGCTAATTGCTTAAGTGCTTAACTGCATGAATGCATGTGGATGAAGGTTGGATTGCTTGAATTGGGACAATTCATCAAATGCGAGTTTTAAGCCCACTTGAAAGTGGCAAAATCATGTTTTTCTAAGCCCATTTAAGGGTGGCAAATCCGCGTCTTAGCCTACTTGCGAGTAACACTTTCAAACTATTTTCAAACAAACAAACATGAGATGTTTTGTTCCAACTTGAGTGATTTAGTCTATACTTGTGTGCTGTGCGCATCACATAGTAAGCTAGTCTAATAATTGGAATAAGAACACATGTGTTTTCAAAAACAACATATCATGTTAGTACAAGCCGATCTTTGATCGGGCGAACGGGGGTGCACATTGCATGACCTTCCCCTCTAGTACCCAAGTTCCCGAGCCGAGGCAACTTTGGTGATGACAGACACGTGGCCTTAGGCACGAGTCAGGGTTTCCTAAATTTTTCCAAAATGAAATATTTAGGTGGCGACTATGAAATCTGGCAAAACAGTCCATGTTTGGCGCTTTTTGATTAAAATTGATTTTCCAAAACGATTTGCCGGATTTGGACACTTTGGTGATTTATCAGTCTTACATTGCACTTTATGAGATTAGATTCAGAACCATGACACGAGTCCGAACTGTAGTAGCTAAGAACAACGATTCGCGCTCTCGCGTGTGGAGCGGAGTTCCGGGCAGTCTACACAGACGGACGCTCGAGTGCAAGAGTTCTTGCTCGAGCGAAGAGACACACCAGACCAGGCTCGCTCGAGCGCAAGAAAGCTCGCTTGAGCAGAAGCTGCGTCTGAAAAGGAACTTGAAGACTCTCAATTCTCGCTCGAGCGCAAGAAAGCTCGCTCGAGTGAAGAAGCAAATACCCAGGCCTTGCTTGAGCACAAAAAGCCTTGCTCAAACGAAGGAGCCAAATTCTGGGTAGCAACCATTTGTTTCAATTCACAACCAACCTGTTACAAATCTGCCCAACACATCCTAAAACTCAAATACAAGAAATTTAAGGACGGAAATAAGATATAAACGACAACAACCAATCACGGAACCGAGTCCAGAATATAATGGATAAAGAAGGGAAAACCGGGCTCGCTATAGGCCATAAGATACTCTTCCCCCCTCGGAACTGGAATGTTGTTCGCCGCCGAAAACATCGTATACGTCGGCTTGTATCGAAGAAGAATATGGGCCGCCCTCTCTTGTTTCTAAAGGCTTGAACTGTCGAAATATTGGAGCGCGACTTTGATTTCCACAAGAACGGAGTCGTCGGTTGAAACCAAAACTTTCTTCAAATTGTTTCCTGTACAAGTAAAACCATAAGACCACGAAAATAAAGCCAAATACATATAAGGAAGATAAATGCAAGGAGCTATATGGCTACCTGGTTCGCCGCTCCGTCTAGGAATAGGATCTAGGCGGTCTTCGCCTTCGCCGAATTCCCAGTTACCTCGGACAATGACCATGACATCATCAACTCGCTTGCTAGAGCTGGCAAGCATAGTCACTAATTGATGGTCGGTGTCCTTGGCCCTGAGGAAATAGCGCCCATGTCGGCCAGAAGACTTGGCCAAGGCATGACAATGCCGAATAGCAGGTATGCCGAGATTGTTCCTGAGGTGATGGTTTAACTCTATAATCCCCATTATGATTCGGAAGAAATTTACATTAGGTTAGGAAGGGATTAGACCCCAATAGCGAAAGACGGCCCTAAAAAATGGTTGAAGGGGGAAACGGACTAAGCCCTCAGCAATTGATAAGAGAAGGAAGACGATTATGCTTTGATCATCCCTCTCCATATCAAGGGTGCTGTTTGTCACGAGCGACAGATAGACATCGTCGGGGATGGAAAAATGGCGTCGAAAGCCAGAGACTCGATCCGCAGAAAGGAGGTCTTTTAAATGCTTTGCCATTTTTGTCAGTCTATGGAATACGCTAAATTGAAAACAAACAAGGAAATGGATTCGAAATAAAAAGGAAGAGAACTTACAAGAGACACAGAAGACAAGAAAGAATGGACAGAGGTTGCAGAGGTATATCGGAAGGCAGACCAAGAGCTTCAAGTATTCAAAAAATATACACGCATTCGAAAAGACAACAAAATTTTAAATCATAATAATAAATAAAAGAAGTGTACGAATGGGCGGGAAGTTGTAATGATGACCGAAAAGCGCCTGCGTTCTAACACTCGTGTTGGAATGAGGTTAACCGCTGAATTTCGGCTTTGACTTTTCAAGTTCGAAACCAAACACGCCAGCTAACTGTTGTTAGTGGAGTGTTTGGGGGGCAATTGTGGGAGCCGGGTATTAAGGGATGTAAAGAGGCCAAATATTATTCTTAGAGAATCGAGATATATACATTGCATTCGGCCCCGTCTTATATAAATTCAAAAGTATCCTAATTGGCCATAAAACCAGTTGAGTGAGGACCCGAGTGGAGATTGATTAGCAACAGAAGGAGCTGAGCAAATAATTGCACGGTGGACTAAAGGTGGGCCCAACCCTGAGGCCTAGAGAAAAATATAAATAGAGGAACATCAACCAAAGAGAAGTATGTGAGAACAAGCAAGCTTAACTTAAGATAGAAGTAACCAAGAGAGTATACACTGACTTATCCGTCGGAGTGCTAATTCTGGCACCCCCGACCGGAGTGTTCATTCCTTTTCAGGTTGCTAGTTGAGGATCTCGAGCGTCCCATTGGATCCAAAGAGTATTTCCAAACCACTTCCCCACGTATATACATATATACATACATGCAGATGTGGCATCGAAAATACAATAGCCTTACATCCACCTATCCAAGCTTTCAAACGTGTTCAGGCCAGACATAAGCATTTAGAAAGTACAAAAGTCCCAAGGACACAAAAACTTGGGTAGATCTCAAAAGGGAACCTCCATGGGAGACGTGATAACTGGCTAACACCAAAACTCGCTAGGCAGCATCTCAGGCCGGGTCACTTGCCTGCTCACCTACATACATACAAATAATACAGTGAGCTAGAGCCCAGTGAATAATAACTAAGTAAAGGGTTTTAATGAATGATGCCGAGCACTGAGTTAGAATTCAGAGTTTATATCAAAATGTATTCTTATCAAAAACAGAGTCTTAAGCATATTCAGATTGTAAATCAGAATTGGATTCAAATACATGCCCATATTCATAATCAGATTTTGTATAAGATCATATGTGGTACACCTATTAGCTATCATATCAACTTGGTCCTGAGACCCATATGCACAGTCGGTACCGACGACCATAAAGATCCATATCTTGCGCGCAAGTAGCCATGGTATTGTTACCCCCAGGCGAGGGCCACGTGAATATAAGCCATAGTATTGTTACCCCTAGGCGATGGCCACGTGCATATTGGCCACGGTATTGTTACCCCCGGGTGAGGGCTACGTGAACTAAGGGGGCCACAAATACATTTCAGAAAGATGGATATTCATTCATAATTCATAAAATAGCATTTCAGAAAACAGATCGTATCATATCAGTTAGAAAATACTTGTAATTAAACATAACTTTACAGAGTTATTACTCACTGTTAACAGATGGCTCCAAGTAAACAAGTAGAGTGGGCAACTCACTTATCCTAAGTGCGCGACCTACATAACACGACAGTGACATACATTGAAACACACGCTCAAATTGTACATAACACATCTTCTTGTCCTAAGTGTATTTCTAGCCTTTATCCTTATTATAGTGTCTTAAACATGGCCTAGGAATGCTTAAGATGGAATGAGGATGCAACAATGCATTTGAAAACACTTTTCAAATTTTGCTGAAAATAGGGTTCACGCTCGAAAGTGTCTTTCCTTGCTTGAGCGGACATGCAAAAAGTAAGGGTTCGCTCGAGTGTGACTCCCCTCACTCGAGCAGACTGTAAACTCAAAAAAAGTACTGGTTGCTTGCTTTTCAAGCTCGACTAACACTCGATCCACGCTAGAGCGTGGGGCTCAGACCTTCGCTCGAGCGTGACTTTCGTAGCTCAAGCGTGCTGCAAAACATATGAACTTCGGAATACATGCATTTCATGCTCGAGCGGCAATTCGGTCACTCGAGTAGAAGTGCACGTATTTAGAGTGCTCGCTTGAGCATAAACTCCTACGCTCAAGCGTGGATTCAAATTCTGAAATTTTCAAATTTGATCTCCAAGCTTCAAGCTTAAACCAAACACTTCAAAATTCAACATCTTGGGCCAAAATTCTGGAAAACATTAAGAAACTCACAAAACATCATGATTTAAAGATTATTTCATGAAATCAACGCCCAAAAAGAGGGCAATTGGTCACAAATCCAGCTTAAACTTCATGAATGCTCTAAAGCATGACATGCATGCATTTCCTTGAACTCAATCATCCCCAAAACATGATCAATTTAGACAGATTGGTAGAAAACATGATGAGTTCTCAAAATATGATTGAAATGAACACATGCATGAAAGAATCCTTTGAAATCATGCTCAATTTATGAAGAAATCAACATGCATGCATGGTATGACTCAATCTTCTTCAATTCTACCTCAAATCCTACATGAATTCATTTAATTTATTTGAAGTCTTGTGAAATCTAGCTCAATTACACAACTAAGAATTTGATTCCTTACCTAGAGACTTGAATTCACAAGTGTTGAAGTTAAAGTTCTCCAATTCTCCATAATTCACTAATAATCCTAGCAATCCCCTTTCCTCTAGCCTTTGATCCCAATTTTCTCTCATCCTCTCTCCTTCACATGTTTGTACTAACAAAGGAGTGAATTGGGAGTGTATGAGTGCACAATGAAGTCCACTAATGTCTTAATTAGGCTTAGGAAAATAGTAGTATTAATTAAGGTTAAAAGAGTGACATTAACTTAATCTAATTTAATCGCTCTAAATCGAATTTCAATTAAACCTACTATGAGGTTCTAAAAATTCCAACTAACACATAAATCTAGTCAATTTCTGAATCGAATGCCGATAAGGCCTTTAATTCGCAAATCGAATCCTAAAACATGAACATATCTTTCTACATCAAACAGATATAAACACAAAATGATGCAATACACAAATAATTAACTCAGGATTTTTTCTTAATTTTTTATTAGGCACACTTAAGCATGAATTAACGTGAATTATGGGTCGAAGTTGTTACAGTCTTCCCCCCTTAAAGAGTTTGGTCCTCCAAACTCGAATTATCTTCATTTTGGAAGAACATTGGATCCAAGGGAAATAAATTAGGATATCTCTTCATCATGTCTTCTTCTGTTTCCCAGGTTGCATAGGTTCCCTCATGATTCTGCCAATCCCCCTTCATTAACGGAATTTCCTTGTTTCTCAATCTTTTGATTCGGCGGTTCATAATATGTATAGGCCTTTCCTCATAAGTATAATCATCCTTTAAAAGCACATGAGTTGGCTCAATCACATGTAATGGATCTCTCAAATAATTCTGAAGCATAGAGATATGAAAGACGTCATGCATATGCTCCATATCTGGTGGCAGGGCCACCAGATATGTTATCGGGTTGATCTTCTCTAGAATTTCATATGGCCCAACATATCTTGGCACTAATTTGCCCTTAGTACCAAACTGCGTTTGTCCTTTCATAAGAGTCACTTTTATGAACACGTCGTCCCCAACTTCATATTCTCTATCTCTTTTTCGAACATCAGCATAACTCTTTTGTCGGCTTTGAGCAGTTTTCAGACGCTGTTGGATCAGTTTCACTTTCTCTGTTGTTTTCTGCACAAGTTCCGATCCCAACAAAGGTCTATCACCTATTTCAGCCCAACATATTGGAGATCGACACTTTCTACCATACAAAGCTTCATAAGGAGCCATTTCGATGCTTGAATGGTAGCTATTATTATACACAAACTCAGCCAATGGCAAATAGGTCTCCCAGTTTCCTTGGAAATCTAACACACACATTCTGAGCATATCTTCCAAGGTTTGATTGGTTCGTTCAATTTGACCATCTGTCTGTGGGTGATAGGCGTTACTCAACCTCAGTTCTGTCCCCAAAGCCTGTTGCAAACTATGCCAAAATCTTGACACAAACTTTGAATCCCTGTCAGATACAATAGATACTAGTACCCCATGCAATCTCACAATTTCATTTATGTAAATATTGGCCAATTTGTCAGCATTGTAAATAGATTTAACTGGTCGAAAATGAGCAGACTTAGTTAAACAATCCACAATGACCCAGATAGAATCCATACCTCAGGAGGAGCGAGGCAATTCCACAATGAAATCCATAGTGATGTGTTCCCATTTCCATTTCGGTATTGGGAGCAGTTGTAACAAACCAACGGGTCATTGATGTTCAGCTTTAACTTGTTGGCAATGTAATCATCTAGCCACAAAATTTGCAATACCCTTTTTCATTCCCAGCCACTAGAAATTCTACTTCAAATCATGATACATTTCGTATTTCTTGGATGCATAGCAAATTTGGAATTTTGGGCTTCTGTTAGTATGAGTTTCTTCAAATCATCATAATCTGGCACACAAAGGCGACCCTGAAATTTCAACACATCATTGTCAAACACAAATCCCGATTTCGGTTTTAACTCAATCTCATCCGTAATTCTCCTTAGAAACTCATCTTCGCGTTGTTTCCTTTTAATCTCTTCAATGATTGCAGGCTAAGCAGAAAAGATGGCTAAGAGCCCGCCTTGTTCACATGACACCACTTCAATCTCATTCTTCTCCAAGTCACATAATAACTCTCTCTGGCCAGTGAGCAAACATCACAAATTAGCAATGGGTTTCCGGCTTAATGTATCGGTAATGGTATTTGCCTTCCCTAGATGGTACAAAATTTGCAGGTCATAATCTTTGATTAACTCTAACCATCTCCTCTGTCTTATGTTCAGTTCTTTCTAAGTGAAGAAATACTTGAGGCTTTTGTGGTCTGTGTACACTTCATAAGTCGTTCCATACAGATAATGTCGCCAAATTTTCAAGGCAAACACTACAGCTGCCAGTTCGAGATCATGTGTTAGGTAATTCTTTTCATGTGGGCGGAGTTGCCAAGAGGATAAGCAATTACCTTCCCATTCTGCATTAGTACACAACCCAACCCTTTATACGAAGCGTCATTGTAAATCTGGAACCCATCAATACCATTAGATAGAGTTAAGATTGGTGCAGTCACTAATCTAGTTTTCAACTCTTGGAAGGCTGACTCTCTTTGTTCATCAAAGGACACATTTTTCTGAGTTAACTGGGTCAATGGCATGGCAAATTTTGAAAAGTCTTTCACAAATCTTCTGTAGTAATATGCAAGTCCCAGAAAACTTCTAACTTCTGTCACATTTGTCGGATTAGGCCAGTCCACAATAGCTTCAATTTTCTGAGAGTCAACATAAATACCATCCTTGTTGATCACATGCCCCAAAAATGCCACACTGTCAAGCCATAATTCACATTTGGACAATTTGGCGTATAATTTCTTTTCTCTTAGAATCTGCAAGGTAGTTCTCAGATGATTCTCATGTTCTTCTCTGTCTTTAGAATAAATCAAAATATCATCAATAAACACAACGATAAATTCATCAAGGTATTGTTTAAAAACTCTATTCATTAGGTCTATAAAAGCTGCTGGTGCATTTGTTACCCCAAATGGCATGACTAAAAATTCATAGTGTCCGTATCTAGTTCTGAATGCAATTTTCTTCACATCTTCTGCTTTAACTTTCAACTGGTGGTACCCGGATCTAAGGTCAATCTTAGAAAACACTTGGGCTCCCTGAAATTGATCAAACAAGTCATCTATTCGGGGCAAAGGGCATTTGTTCTTGATAGTTACTTTGTTCAATTCTCGATAGTCTATACATAACCTCAAAGATCCATCTTTCTTTTTGACAAATAGGACTGGAGTATCCTAAGGTGAAGTACTTGGACGGATAAATTTCTTATCTAATAGTTCTTGGAGTTAATGTCATGACCCGCTCCCTGTACCCAAGGGTTAAACATCATGATGGTTAGTAATTGAAGTTACCTACGGCCAATTCTTAAACAAATTAATAAACGCAAGCGGAAGAAATATTTAAATGAGAGTACCAAAATAATCATCGGAACTTCTATTTTGATTACAAAATTATACTGACTAAAAAGGCCGATATTTACATAGAAAGATTATCAATAAAAGTGCTGTGTGTGTCTATTCCGCAGCCCCGTGTCTAAGACTTTCCAAAAGCTATTTCTGAATTGTATTATTTCCTGAAAATTGGTAAACAACTATAAGCACATGCCAGAGTGAGAAATATTATATCAAGAGTATAAGGGACACGAAATAACCATGGATAGTTAGTTAGGCCAAAACATTTAAGATAACATAGTCGGAACAAATATCCTTTAAGTAGCAAAACTGAGATTATGTAAATAAATAACCATAACCACGGTAATTTGGTAAACAAATAATTTAAGTGGAAGAAACTGAAATACAGAAATTATGTAAATAAATAACCATAACCACTAGATGCGTAACAGAGCGAGCAGAGAGGTCATAGAAGTGTAGTCGAGGCAGTGCGGACTCAAGAGGTGGCTCGTACGGATTATAAAAGTGGCTCCCACAATAGTGTAACACTTATCTCCACACAACATTTTGCTCCGCACAGAACAGAGGTACGGATTCAAGAGGTGGCTCGTACGGATTCTAGAGGTGGCTCCCACAATAGTGTAGAACTTAACTCTGCACAGCACTTTGCTCCACACAAAACAGAGATTAATGGATCCATGACAAACAGAGGACCACAAAGTGGTCAAACAGAGGCCAATGGTTATTTAAGTCTCCCAAGGCATGGACTCCCGTGGTGGTACTTACAAAACATAATTGTATATAAGGTCATAATCAAATATTCTTAAAATATAAAACAAACATATCCATGGGTTTCTTTTTAAGCAAATAGAGTTCAGAAATAAAACCACGTAACTCAAATGTTTATATAATTTATAATAGTTTATAAAACATAACTTATATAAAATAAATATGGTAAGTCAAAACATAAGTAAAATACATTTTGGTAACTCAAGATATAATATAACTCACCTTAACTTTAATACCTCACTCTTTCTTTTCATTACCAAAGACCCTCTCAACTTCCATTATTTTTTTCCTCCCTTTCCTCTCTTTCTTCCCTTCCTTTCTCTCTTTCTTTTCTTCTTTCGTTCTCTCATTTCTTTCTTTTTTTTCCTACATACTGATCCCTTCCTCCCTATTTATAGGAAGGTAACGCCACTAGCAAGCCAACACGTGGCCAATCCGCATCATTTCATAGATTATTTCATAATTCTCCTAATTCACTCATAGATTCATAGTTATCTTAAGTAATAATTACAATAATTACATGTTGACCCAATTTTTTAACATAATTATATAAATAAATTAATTCCTAATTAAATTACACTTTATCGTATATCAACAGAAAATTAATTATTTATTTTACTACCACACCCATTATTATTATTATTATTATTATTATATTTTGACCACTAAACTCATAATACTTTTATTATTTTACAAAATTACACATAATAAAATATAATAAATTATATATTTTCCTAACTGTGATTAAATAATATTAGTATAAATTCTACAGAATAATTAAAAATCTGGATTGTTACAATTTTTTCCCCTTTTAAAATTTCGTCCTCGAAATTTGTCATATGTGTAAGCTATCCGTTGCGCATTCTGATAAATATATATATTAGATGATTAATCTGATAGAAAATATTACCTCAAAAAAGAACTTTACGAAAAATAACTCACTTTCTAATTGTCAAAATTTGCTTTGGGCCAAAATAAGAAACAATCGGTGACTTGAAAAACTTTTCATTGATTTTATTTCTAAAAAGAAAAAATGAGAACATAATTAAACAAACTGGAAATGAAATGACAGAATTACATGCAAAAGTTGATGGAATTTGAGAGGAGCTTCCATTTCTTTTATTCGTGAACTTTCCACTGATGAAAAATAGTTTTTAAATTAGTATCTTTATAATTTGAACTCACTTTTAAAAAAACATCAAAATAATTTTTTTTTTTAAATACTGAACTGAAAATTATATATATTTAATTATATTATAATTTTGGTGGGTGCTTGAACCCGACATCCTCTGTTTCTTTTCTTTCTTTTACTATAATAAATATAAATTATATCTAATATCCTTCACAAATTAGGCACACTAAAAAAAAATTATTATATGTATAATCATATAAAATTATAATATAATTAAATCGACTAACAAAATGTAATATTTAGGTATTAATTACCTGCTATCCTACTTCCTAAATGTGTGTGTGTCCTATGCTCCAATGATGACTTTTTTTATTTTTATTTTATAAACTATTGCTCTGATACCATTTGTCACGACCTGCTCCCCATACCCAAGAGTTTAGCATCGTGATGGCCAGCAACTGAAGTTACCTACGGCCAATTCTTAAACAAATCAATAAACGCAAGTGGAAGAAATATTTAAATGAGAGTACCAAAATAATTATCGGAACTTCTATTTTTATTACAAAATTATACTGACCAAAAAGGCCGATATCTACATAGAAAGATTATCAATAAAAGTGCTGTGTGTGTCTACTCCACAGCCCCGCGTCTAAGACTTTCCAAAAGCTATTTCTGAATTGCATTATTTCTTGAAAATTAGTAAACAACTATAAGCACATGGCAGAGTGAGAAATATTATACCAAGAGTATAAGGGACATGAAATAACCATGGATAGTTAGTTAGGCCAAAACATTTAAGATAACTTAGTCGGAACAAATAATCCTTTAAGTAGCAAAACTGAGATTATGTAAATAAATAACCATAACCACGGTAATTTGGTAAACAAATAATTTAAGTGGCAGAAACTGAAATACAGAAATTATGTAAATAAATAACCATAACCACGGTACAGAACAGAACAGAACAGAGGTCACAGAAGTGACAGTCAGAACAGAGGTACGGACTCAAGAGGTGGCTCGTACGGATTATAGAGGTGGCTCCCACAATAGTGTAGCACTTATCTCCGCACAACACTTTGCTCCGCACAAAACAAAGGTACGGATTCAAGAGGTGGCTCGTACAGATTCTAGAGGTGGCTCTCACAATAGTGTAGCACTTAGCTCCGCACAGCACTTTGCTCCGCACAGAACAAAGGTCAATGGATCCATGACAAACAGAGGACCACAAAGTTGTCAAACAGAAGCCAATGGTTATTTAAGTCCCCTAAGGCGTGGGACTCCCGTGGTGGTACTTACAAAACATAATTGTATGGGTCGTGATTGGTAGCTCGAGACTTTTGGCTCGAAATTGGCTCGAAAAAGTGAGAGAGAAGGAGAAGGAGAAGGATGAGGATGAGGGAGAGGCTGGAGGAGGGGCGGAGAAAGAGGAGGAAGAGGAGGAACTGGAGGGGGCCAACATATCGGAGTGGAGGCGGAGGAGGAGGCGGAGGCGAGGCGGCAGGCGTGAGGTGAGGCGGCGGACGACGGCAGAGGTGACTCCTCTCTCTCTCTCTCTCTCCCTCCTCTCCTCTCCTCTCCTCTGTTTCAAAGATGACGAAGAAGAAGAAAAAAAAAAAAAAAAGCCCAAAACAACGTCGTTTTGGGCATTTGAGCCAATTTCGAGCCACTGTTTCGAGCTATGAAGTTTTTTCCTAATTGTATATAAGGTCATAATCAAATATTCTTAAAATATAAAACAAACATATCCATGGGTTTCTTTTTAAGCAAATAAGGTTCAGAAATAAAACTATGTAACTCAAATTTTTATATAATTTATAATAGTTTATAAAACATAACTTGTATAAAATAGATTTTGGTAAGTCAAAACATACGTAAAATATATTTTGGCGACTCAAGGTATAATATAACTCACCTTAACTTTAATACCTCACTCTTTCTTTCCACTACCAAAGACCCTTTCAACTTCCATTATTTTTTTCCTCCCTTTCCTCTCTTTCTTCCCTTCCTTTCTCTCTTTCTTTTCTTCTTTCTTTTTCTCATTTCTTTCTTTTTTTTCCTACAGATTGATCCCTTCCTCCCTATTTATAGGAAGGTAACGCCACTAGCAAGCCAACACGTGGCCAATCCGTATCATTTCATAGATTATTTCATTATCCTCCTGATTCACTCATAGATTCATAGTTATCTTAAGTAATAATTAAAATAATTACATGTTGACCCAGTTTTTTAACATAATTATATAAATAAATTAATTCCTAATTAAATTACACTTTATCGTATATCAACAGAAAATTAATTATTTATTTTACTACCACACCCATTATTATTATTATTATTATTATTATTTTGACCCCTAAACTCATAATAATTTTATTATTTTACAAAATTACACATAATAGTATATAATAAATTATATATTTTCCTAACTGTGATTAAATAATATTATTATAAATTCTACAGAATAATTAAAAATCTGGGTTGTTACAGTTGAGTTTTCAATTCTTTCAGTTCTGAGGTTGACATTCTGTAAGGGGTCTTAGAAATAGGTTGTGTTCCCGGAGTCACTTCAATAGTGAATTCAATTTCTCTATCAACTAAGTCTCCAGGCAAGTCATTCGGAAACACATCAGGAAATTCACAAGCAACCGGAATAGTTTTCACATCAGTACTATCAGATGATGTAGTCAGTACACAACACAAGTAGCCCGTACATCCCTTCTTAAGCAATTTAACAGCTTTCATGGCCGAAACCAAGTATGGGGGAAGAACTACCCCATTCCCAGTAAAACTAAATTCAGGCATACCCGGTGGTCTAAACACAACAGATTTACTTGCACAGTCAATAGTAGCACAGTATTTAGTCAACCAGTCCATACCCAAGATACAATCAAAGTGGGCAATACTCAAAGGCAGCAAATCAATGTATAACGTCATTTCCCCAATCAACACATCACATGCCGGATATATATATGTACATACCATAGAACCCCCAGATGGCATAGATACGGACAATAAATAATTCATAGATTCTAAGGGTCTAGTTAGTTTCTAAGAAAAAGCATGTGATACAAATGAATGTGTGGAGCTAGAATCAATCAGCAGATAAGCATTCTGAGCACAGATAGAAATTATACCTGACACCACAGATTCAGTGTTCTGCACATCACCGGGCACAAGTGCAAACACTCTCCCTTGCCTCAACGTTTCACTATTAATGTCACCTCTAGCATTGGTTCTTGCATTTGATCTTGCTGTAGAAACAGACCCGGCTGAAGTCGCCACAGGACGGCTAACCTCATTGGATCTCATCGGACAATCCCTAACCATGTGGCCAGTCTTGCCACATCGAAAACACGCACTTGGTGTTCGATAACAAGCACCTTTGTGCTTCCTTTCGAAGTGGGGGCAATTTGGAGTAGATCCGCTACTTTGACTAGAGCTACTGGAAGATCCTGTATTTTGCTTCTTCGAAAATGATCGGCCCTTCTTGAAATTAAATCCGGTCCTCTTTCCTTTCCATTAGGTTGTTGGAGTTGTAGTTTGTTTCTTAGCTATTATTATGGCTTCTGCCATCAATGCCCTGTCGAGCACTTCTACATAAGTAGGCAATTTCAGAACACCTACTCGACCAAATACTTCCAGGTCCAATCCTCCCTCAAACTTCCATGCTTTCTTGTAATCAGTGTCTACCATGTGCGAAGCAAAACGAGCTAGTTCAGTAAACTTAGCTTCATATTTAGCCACAGACATTTTGCCTTGTTTAAGTTCTTGGAATTCAGAAACTTTTCGGTTCTTGAAGCATTGGGAAAAGTACTTGTTGTAAAATATCTCATTGAATTGTGCCCATGTCATGCCCCCATTGTTGTTTTGAACCAACAACCACCATCTTCGGGCTTTATCCTTTAGGGTGTAAGTAGCCAAAAGGACCTTCTGAGTTGCAGAGCAAGGGAACACCTCAAATAACTTTTCCATTTCCAATAACCAGGTTTCTGCCTTCAATGGTTCAATACCACCCAAGAAGGTTGGCGGCTTCATTTTCATTAATTTCTGAGTCAAATTGATGATGTCATTATTGTTCGGTTCGGCTAATACTAGTGAAGGCGGAGGAGGTAATGGTTGTTGCCTTTGTTGTTGCATCATAGCTTCAGTCAACGCCGCAAGCATCTATTCCATTCGGTTCATATGAGCCTCTGAAGGTTAGCTTACATCATTTCCCCTTGCATTCTCCATGTTGTTATAAAAACACCAAATAATAGTAAACATAGGAATAGTTTCACTCATTTCCTTCAATTCGTTTACTCAGATTTACACTCAGTTTTTCATTTCCATTTGGATTACCACACACTCACACATGCAGATGGAATGCCCCTACTTCTTACTAGGACATCCTAAGCTCATATGGACTCGTGTGTGCGGTATAACTCGTGCTCTGATACCACTCTATTACGACCCAAACCCGCCTCTAAGGGTTTAGCATCGTAACCGGCCAGTAATTCTTGGATTACGAAAGGCCTCTGAACAGAATAATATATATAACAGGGGCTGCGGAAGCCAATATATAAACATACATAGTCCATAGAGCTGTGCAGATATACATGGGACAGGAAATTTAAAACTTTTCATATACATATATACATACATGCAGATGTGGCGTCAAAAATACAATAGCCTTACATCACCCAAGCCACCTATACAAGCTTTCAAACGTGTTTAGGCCAGACATAAGTATTTAGAAAGTACAAATGTCCCAAGGACACAAAAACTTGGGTAAATCTCAAAAGGGAACCTCCACAGGAGGCGTGATAGCTGGCTAGCACCAAAACTCGCTAGGCAGCATCTCAGGCCTGGTCACGTGCCTGCTCAACTATATACATACAAATAATACAGTGAGTTAGAGCCTAGCGAATAATAACTAAGTAAAGGATTTTAATGAATGATGTCCAACACAGAGTAAGAATTCAGAGTTTATATCAAAATATATTCTTATCGGAAACAGAGTCTTAAGCATATTATGATTGTAAATCAGAATTGGATTCAAATACATGCCCATATTCATAATTAGATTTTGCATAAGATCATACGTGATACACCTATTAGCTATCATATTAACTTGGTCCTGAGACCCATATGCACAGTCGGTACCAACGACCATAAAGATCCATATCTTGCGCGCAAGTAGCCATGGTATTGTTATCCCCAAGCGAGGGCCACGTGAATATAAGCCATAGTATTGTTACCCCTAGGCGATGGCCACGTGCATATTGGCTACGGTATTGTTACCCCCGGGTGAGGGCCACGTGAACTAAGGGGGCCACAAATACATTTCAGAAAGATGGACATTCATTCATAATTCATAAAATAGCATTTCAGAAAACAGATCGTATCATATCAGTTAGAAAATACTTTTAATTAAACATAACTTTACAGAGTTATTACTCATTGTTAACAGATGGCTCCAAGTAAACAAGTAGAGTGGGCAACTCACTTATCCTGAGCGCGCGACCTACATAACACGATAGTGACATACATTGAAACACACGCTCAAATTGTACATAACACATGTTCTTGTCCTAAGTGTGTTTCTAGCCTTTATCCTTATTATAGTGTCTTAAACATGGCCTAGGAATGCTTAAAATGGAATGAGGATATAACAATGCACTTGAAAACACTTTTCAAATTTTGCTAAAAATAGAGTCCACGCTCGAAAGTGTCTTTCCTCGCTCGAGCGGACATGCAAAAAGTAAGGGTTCGCTCGAGTGTGACTCCCCTCACTTAAGCGGACTGTAAACTCAAAAAAAGTACTGGTTGCTTGCTTTTCAAGCTCGACTGACACTCGATCCACGCTAGAGCGTGGGGCTCAGACCTTCGCTCGAGCGTGACTTTCGTAGCTCAAGCGTGCTGCAAAACATATGAACTTCGGAATACATGCATTTCATGCTCGAGCGGCAATTCGGTCACTCGAGTAGAAGTGCACGTATTTTGAGTGCTCGCTCAAGCGTGAACTCTTACGCTCGAGCGTGGATGCAAATTCTGGAATTTTCAAATTTGATCTCCAAGCTTCAAGCTTAAACCAAACACTTCAAAACTCAACATCTTGGGCCAAAATTTTGGGAAACATTAAGAAACTCACAAAACATCATGATTTAAAGATTATTTTATGAAATCAACGCCCAAAAAGAGGGCAATTGGTCGCAAATCCAACTTAAACTTCATGAATGCTCTAAAGCATGACATGCATGCATTTCCTTGAACTCAATCATCCCCAAAACATGATCAATTTAGACAAATTGGTAGAAAACATGATTAGTTCTCAAAATATGATTGAAATGAACACATGCATGAAAGAATCCTTTGAAATCATGCTCAATTTATGAAGAAATCAACATGCATGTATGGTTGCTTGCTTTTCAAGCTCGACTGACACTCGATCCACGCTAGAGCGTGGGGCTCAGACCTTCGCTCGAGCGTGACTTTCGTAGCTCAAGCGTGCTGCAAAACATATGAACTTCGGAATACATGCATTTCATGCTCGAGCGGCAATTCGGTCACTCGAGTAGAAGTGCACGTATTTTGAGTGCTCGCTCAAGCGTGAACTCTTACGCTCGAGCGTGGATGCAAATTCTGGAATTTTCAAATTTGATCTCCAAGCTTCAAGCTTAAACCAAACACTTCAAAACTCAACATCTTGGGCCAAAATTTTGGGAAACATTAAGAAACTCACAAAACATCATGATTTAAAGATTATTTTATGAAATCAACGCCCAAAAAGAGGGCAATTGGTCGCAAATCCAACTTAAACTTCATGAATGCTCTAAAGCATGACATGCATGCATTTCCTTGAACTCAATCATCCCCAAAACATGATCAATTTAGACAAATTGGTAGAAAACATGATTAGTTCTCAAAATATGATTGAAATGAACACATGCATGAAAGAATCCTTTGAAATCATGCTCAATTTATGAAGAAATCAACATGCATATATGGTGTGACTCAATCTTCTTCAATTCTACCTCAAATCCTACATGAATTCATTTAATTTATTTGAAGTCTTGTAAAATCTAGCTCAATTACACAACTAAGAGTTTGATTCCTTACCTAGAGACTTGAATTCACAAGTGTTGAAGTTAAAGTTCTCCAATTCTCCTTCCTAGCAATCCCCTTTCCTCTAGCCTTTGATCCCAATTTTCTCTCCTCCTCTCTCCCTCACACGTTTGTACTAACAAAGGAGTGAATTGGGAGTGTATGAGTGCACAATGAAGTCCACTAATGTCTTAATTAGGCTTAGGAAAATAGTAGTATTAATTAAGGTTAAAAGAGTGACATTAACTTAATCTAATTTAATCGCTCCAAATTGAATTTCAATTAAACCTACTATAAGGTTCTAAAAATTCCAACTAACACATAAATCAGGTCAATTTCTGAATCGAATGCTGATAAGGCCTTTAATTCGCAAATCGAATCCTAAAACATGAACAGATCTTTCTACATCAAACAGATATAAACCCAAAATGATGCAATACACAAATAATTAACTTAGGATTTCTTCTTAATTTTTTATTAGGCACACTTAAGCATGAATTAACGTTAATTATTGGGCGGGGTTGTTACACGCATGGTGACGTGACCCAACGATTATTCACAAATCAAATTCAAAATCAAAAGGAAAGTCCAACTGTAAGAATAACGTAGTACAAGCAAACTGTTCAATGCCATGACCAGTGATCATGGAAATGCGTTTCGACAATTAGAAGACCACTTCGACAGTTACCATTAGAGGGTATAAATAGAAGAGAAGGTCAATAGAGAAAAAGCCAGACTCAAATCCAGAAAACCAGTTATTTACTTTATATTGTTCTTTCCAATTTTTACATTTCTCGTTTTTTAATTCTTGTATTGCACTTCAATTTTTAGGAGTAGTTTTAAGTAGTCTGTTGCTGTAAAACCCTTCGAGGTTGTGAAAGTGCGAAGGTATCATTATAAGTTCACATCATTTAATGAAATTCAGTTCATAAAATTGTTTTTATCTATTGTCATCTTCAATATCTTTAATTTTCTCCTAAGCAAAAGCCACCAGTAAAAGTTCTTTTCATTGAGGCTGAGAGAACTTCAACACAGTTGTCTGATAATTGATTGGCAATTAAAATTTCTGTAAGGACTTATTGATCCTTACTGGCATACTTAAAATTACATTATTAGCCTTCGAAAGTCAAAAAAGCTAACAGAATGACTTTAAAAAAATATAATAGATTTGAGAGGATAAAATTAAAATTTTAAAAAAAGTAAAAAATACGAAATTTTTTTCATAGTTTTGTAATAATAGTAGTTAGTAGATAGATAAGTCAATAAACCAAAAAAAAAATCACTTCTCACAATAGGCCTGAGAATACATTACTATAGATGAGGCGACTGATTTTTTTTAAAAAAAAAATAGCAAGAGAGAGCAACGATTTGAAAGTTGAAAATAATTAATAACTAAGGGATGTATGTTTTTTTTTTTTTTTTTTTTTTTTGAGTAAAGTTATGATAATTTGTAATTTAAAAATAAAGTTACACATTTTGTGATAATATTATATATTTTTACAATAATGTTATATATTTTATAATTAGAAAATATTTGAAGAAAAAAATGTATAATATTATTATAAAATATGTAATTTTATTTTTGAATTATAAATTATTATAACCCTATCAAAAATTTACATAATATTTATTATAAAATATATAATATACATCATAAAATCCGTAACAAGTAAAAGGTAGTATATATCATTGCATTACCCATACAAAGTAAGAAGATAATTTTATACAATTGTTTATAGTAACAATCCCCCAGTTGTCACCTGGGAGTCACAACAGCGATCTGTTGTGAGCCCGTGGAGGCTTTTTTTCAGTTTTTTTTGATAATCTGAACTGTTCATATTGTAAGGTTCGTCAAGTATATTATCTATATAAAAATTAAATTAATCAAAAATCCGTAACCCTGTGATCAGATTCAAATTGTTTTTTATAAAAATTATAAAGATAATGTTAACTGTTTATTTTTTTAAAAACAAATGTACTCTTGTTATAAAGTTATAGATTTCTAATCAATTTGATTTTTTGCATGGATGATCTATTTAACAAACTCTATAATATGAACGGTTCAGATTATCGGTCCGGATCATTTTTCTATTATTTAACAAATTCTAAGATGATTATTATTTTATATTTCCCCATGTATATCACTTAGGCTTTGTTTGGGATAGTCATTGGCGTTAATTTAAGGGCTGGTTTGGGGTGTCCTAAAAAAGTGTACTTTTTGTCTTTTTGAACTAAAAAAGTTAGGAAAAAAATATGGAGGTTTGGGTTAACTTTTTGACTTTTTTTGAAAAATGTGTATTAAAAAATTGTATAAAAAAAAATGTGTAGGAGAAGATTAGGGAGGGGTGGCCCACAGCCGTACAAGCTGATCGGATGAATTGGAGTAGGAAATTATTGGCTAATTTTTGGGCATTACACTGGACGATTTTGTTTGGCCCGTGGGGGTCATCACGGGTCCCATTTTAATAATCTAAACCGTTCAATGCGTATAACTCGTCGAACACTATGTGCCTATAAAAAATCACATTGATCGGATATTGATAGCTATATGATCAGATTTATTTATTTGTCAATCATTAATTATAACACTATCCATTTGTTGTATATAACTGATTTGATCATATAGTTATTGATATCCGATCAATGTGATTTTTTACAGACATATAGTACTCGACGAGTTCTACTCATTTAACGGTTCAGATTATCAAAACGGCCGTGATAGCCCCTGAAGCCAAATAACAATGTGTGTGCAAATCACACCCAATCATTTCCTGTTTGTCTACTGCCGCAGCACAGCCGCTGCAGGTACATCACTTCGGTGTGTACTTTTTGTGCAAAAATTGATTTTTAAAATTTTTTTTTTTGTGGTGAATAGTGATGTCTTTTTAGATTTTGGAGTAACTTTTTGGCTTTTTGACTTATTCAGGTTAAGCCAAACCAGCCCTCATATAAGACAAAATGAACTATTTTAATTAAGTACTAGCGTATGCCCGTGCCTAAAGGCACGGTACAATTAATGATGAGATTAAAATATAAATCAAAATTAGAGAAGAATGCATTCAAATTTATTATTTTTTGTTTTTTTTCTTTTCTTTTCAAAGAGTAGGTAATGAATTCACAGGAAGGAGAAAAATTCCTAAATGAAGACATGAAACTCAAATGAAACATCAATTTATTAGTAACCCAAATAAATTTCAAGAGCCCCCAAAATTAGGAACCTCCATGACTCCCAAAATGAGGTAAACCAATCATATATTTTTATTGTTTTTATTTCCTTCCTGGATCAATCACAGGTGAATGAGAATTATAAAGTTGTATTTTTTTAAGAATATGTAGCATTTTTTTTATATTTTTAATAAAAAAAAATCTTGCCAAGATAAATTGCACTTCCCCCAAATTGCAATCTCTCAATTTTCTCACCCACTCTCTCTCCTCTTCTCTATTACCTCAGTCTCTCTTCCCCAAAGACTGTAAAACATTAATCTTCTCAACTGTCTCTCTCTCTCTCTCATCGACTAATATCCCCCCGTTCCTCTCTCTTCTCAAACGAAGACTCTCTGTTTCCTTAAGTTATAGATGATAATATTAAAATTTTTAAAAAAATAATTGTAAACTAAAAATAAATTGAACAATTTAATTCCCAATAGAACCCAAGCATCACATTAAAGAATATTAATGAGTTAACGTTGTGCACTAAAATGCTATGAACAACTGATAAAATTTTTTTTTTAAAAAATCAAATAAAACTATCCATTTGGTTTGCTTAGATGAATACACCATGAAATTGGATCAAGGGACTGGAACAATAAAGCAAGGACCACAACAACATCCATCCAGCAATGTGTACATCAGTATGTTTTGTAGATCAAAAGAGAAATAGTTGTATAACTTAATCAACATAATCCACAAATCTAAAAGTAAATATTTGTAATTCACTACACAAATTGAAAGGAAAAAAGAAAAAAAAGTAAAGAAATCTCTCTAGGGAAAAAAAAAAACAAGAAAAAGAAATCTCTCAAAGGAAAAGAAAGCCCTAATTTAAGTGTAGAAGATAAGGCGAAAATGGCCAAATAATGTTTCATAGTAGCGGAAGCAAAACAATTCCAAACCAAAAATTAGTATGTGAACACAGTTTACAAACCAAACCAATATGAAGGACTCCACATCTCTGCCAAAAAAATAATGTTCACACCACAAAATCTACACATGAAGAATCAAGATTTAAATTAGACATGCTCAACCCTAAAGTCAGAACCAATGCAATTCAAAATCTGTCACATTAGCTAAAAAAATACGCAGCATCAAAGAAATAGCAAAAAAAATTTATGAGTTCACCACATAAGAAAGTACTGTCTCCTCTCTTCTGCATCAACATGACGGAAAAAAATTCTTTTTTGCAATGCATGAATTTATTCCTTCAAATGATCAAGCCGCTAAAATTCATCTTCTCCAGCTAGCATAGAGGAATCAAGAATCTTTACTCTGCTGCAACACTGAAACAAAATCCATGAACCCACATCTGAGATTTAAAGCCACAACATGCAGCCACCACCAACCCTTGAGCTTTATACTGGTTTACAATTGACAATTTGACTAAATTACAATTACCCACAAGGGACTAACCCTCCAAACCACCACACATTCTAACCTAAACAAACCCTAACCAAAAACACATATAAACCAGCCCACGCACATCATCACAGTACAACTGAACCTCTCTAAAATTACATTATGTGCACAATTACACAATATCTGAACCAACAATCTTTGACATTTGAACCATCTACAATATTAGTGTACTTACAATGGGGTCATTCTAGAATATAGAGCCTTACCATATGTACAATTTTTATATTAATTACATAAATGTCATAACTAAATCATTTTCAATCATAACTTCAAAAAAAGTGTCACAACTAAACACCACGAAAATATATCCAAAGTCATTTTCGATTATAACCAAGATCACCATAGGTAATCCTGATAGTAGTGTCTAATCTTCACCAATCATCTCTTCCACACATCATTGCATCTAAAAAGTAAGTCTAAAAAATAAGCTTCTATATCATTTTCCTAATCACAATAGGTCATAAACACCAACCATGACCAAGTCATAACATAGGAAGTAACCAAAAGACCACAAAATCATAATTTGGCATATGATGTACTATAAAATTTTCTTCTCAACTAATCAACAATTTTGAGAGTATGTTAGATGTTACTTGGATTTTATAATTGAAAAATGTAAACCATCAAGAATTTTGTAACCAGAAATTTACTTATTGATTAAATTTTGAGAATAAAGATTAGCTTTCCAAGACACATTGATTGCTGCTTTTGAAATGAGGCTAATGAGAATAAAATTCGTAATTTTGATGCTCATATAATTTCCTAAAATGAGAATAAAATTCCAAACCAATATGAAGGACTCACAGATGTCAATGAAATGCCACTGCAAAAATAACAAATGTCAATGAACATCCACCTAAACTACAAAATCATGGAGAATTGGACAAAAATTCCAAACCAATATGATACGCCACCACCGTAAACTACAAAACCATAGAGAATGTAAACAACAAATCCAAACAACTACTTCGTTATATAATAGTTGCAAAGATTCTATTTCGTTATATAATTAGATATTGTTATATGATTGCATTGGAATCAAGAAGAAAAAGAAAAAAAAAAAAACCTCTTTTACCATAGAATTTTTTAAATTATATGACTACATTATTCATATTGGACTGTACAGATGGGGAAACCAATCCCAAAAGTGCATATTGCTCAAAGAATCCACATTTCCCTTACTCTTTGAGTGATTGCCATAAGTATCAATGACTAACATTGCAACTATCCTAAACATTTTTATATTCCAGAAACATGCTTCCAAAAAGAAAGAAAATAAACAAACAAACAAAAATTAAAACAAAAGAATATTATAAGACCATCATAAGTAGCTCAACGTTTTAAATGAGTTTTTTGTTCATATTTTCAGCAAATAGTTCAGCTATCACGAACAGGCAGAGGATGCTCAGTAAAAAATAAACATAATAAAGTTATATATACATACAATTAGTGAAGCACAAAGCCTGCAAGATTGATGAATAAATGTGTCTCACAATCAAAATTGATCCCAATATACATGAACAAATGCATACCAATTGGACTATTTGTTGCACCTCTTTCAGTTGACACCCAAACTCCTGGCCCTTGAACTTCAGGTTGCTCATCCTACAAAGTTTTAAGCAAAAAATATAAACAGAAACCAAAGTTTTAAGTATACAATGCTTCAAAATACAAAGAAAACTTGACAGAAACCAAATCCTTCTTAATGTTAAAAAAATAAATTCCACTGGCATTCTCATAATTAAGCACTATATATGCAAAAGAATGCGCTACCTTTTGACTTATAATTCTAAAAATTTAGGTTGGTTGAGTAGCAAGCCAAACAAATTGACATGTGACCACTCACTTTGAAAGAGTAGTGGTGAAAAAAGGGAAAAACACAACAGTGACCAAGAGTGAGAATTGGAAACCAGTTCATATATATATAGATTGATTCAAAAATTGGCCCTAAAGCTGAAGCCTCAAAGAATTGAAGAACTGAAGAAATAAAATACCTCTCATATTGGAAGGGTGGGAGTCGAGGGAAGGTGGGAGCTGAGGGAGGGTGGACAGTCATGGAGCTTGATGTTGATCAATGGCGAGACCACCGTCTCTGTTACAGAGAAAGGGAAAATTGGAAACCACAACCAGAAAATTGGAAACCAGTTCATATATATAGACTGATTCAAAAATTTGCCCTAAAATTGAAGCCTCAAAGAACTGAAGAACTGAAGAAACAAAATACCTCTGATGTTGGGAGGGTGAGAGCCGATGGAGGGTGGGTGTCGATGCTAATGTTGGGAGGGTGGGAGCTGAGGGAAGGTGGACGATCGCGGAGCTTGATGTTGATCAATGGCGAGGGTATTTCTTCAGTTTCAGATTATCTTCAGTTTTTCTGATCTGCTACCTCTGGTCGCGAGTTTCAGAAGATAAAGAATTTCGAACGTAAGAGAGAGATCCACTATAGACGGAGTCGAGAAGAGAACGTGAGAGTTGCAGAGAAGGCGTTTGGGCAGACATGGGAGAGAGAGAGAGTAGAGAGTGTTTGGGCGGGTATAAAAATGATCTCAACCGTTAGATAGTATATAGGAATCATCCCAGCCATTGATACAAAATGTATCTCTGATACATTTTCTATATTTTCAAAAACCTTTCTCCCTTATTATATAGATGACAAAAATATGACATTTAATTTATAATTATTTTATTTTTTTCTCATAAAAATTTAAAAAGTCAAAAAATTTATCTCAAATAAAATTTTTTTTTAAATTAAAATAAATTTAAAAAGTCAAATAACCAATCCACGTCACAACCCACGTCACGAAGGCATCGCCACAACATATGCAACTCCATTCTAGGGACATCTATTAAAGCAAAACGAAACCTTCTCTATCAAAGTAGGAGCAGAAAAAATGACGGCTGCGTTTGGTAAAAGTTTAGATTTATAATTTGAGAATAAAATTATATTTTGAATTTATGAATTTTAAAATTATAATTTAAGTATAAAAAATTTATTTATTTATAAATTTTGAAATTTTTTTTGAATTGAATGATGTGATATATGATATTTGATTCAAAAATTTACAACCCTTAACCAAACAACTAACTCAAAATTTTATTCAAAGCTTATGAAAAAAATTTAAAAAATTTTCAAAATATTTTTTATTTAAAATATAAAAATAACATGTGTAAAAAAAAATTAAAAAAAAAAACACAAACACTATTTTGGTCAACTGACCAAACATTCAGGGGAACGTCTGAAAGAGTGACCAGATAGATGTGTTTTAAAAAATGAGTATGAAATTAATTTTTAAAAATTATAAACAAACATAATACTCAAATCATGTTGTGAAATCATATTTAAAAAATTCTACCACACACACTGTCTTTCATGATGATGGTTGACTAATGAGGATGAAAATATAAAATTGATATAAGTTTATTTTGGGACTAAAGTAAAAAGTTATTTTTTCAATTTTTTTTAAATAAAATGTATAAAAAAATATAAAAATATGATATCATCCAAAAAAAAAATTAAAAGATAAAAAACAATTGCTTTTAATCAACTTTTCAAATGAGGACATATAACAGACTGGTTTATAAAATAAAACTAATATTAGAAAACGCATTTGTTTTAGCATTTTAACATAATCACCAAATACAAGAAAAATAAAAATAAATAAACAAAGAAAAAGTTAGATAGCATTTGATTTAATTTTTAAAACTCAATTCTGTTTTTAATCATAAGTTGGATGAAACATGTTAACTAATATATTTTTAAAATATAATTCAAAACTCTTCTCTTCTATCTCTCTTTTTTTTTTTTTTTATATTTATTATTATTCAATCAATTAATCATTTTTCTCTCCCATCTTTCCTCTCTCCTCTCACCTTTTATATATCAATCAATCAAAAAAAATTAAAAATCATCTCAAGACTATTTTCAAAACTTAGAACCAAACAAATTTTCTTTTTTCAAATCATAATTCAAAAATTTAAAATCAAAATATAACTCTACATTTAAATTATAATTTAAAAACAAAACCAAACAGACCCTTACATAACTCATTCATTTATAAGTGAAATAACCCTTTTGAGTCAATAAAATAAATGAGAAATGAGACACAACCAATAAGACATATAGAAATTGCAAGGCCTAAAGAATGTGTTAACGTGGCAAAAGAACATGGAATGAAGGCGACTATCTCCGCTGCCACGGCAATTAAAATGAGTAATAAGACCTCGTTTGAAAATTTTGTTATTTTTTCTTTATGTTATATCTAAAAAAAGAAAAACTTGTTATTTAATTAGGTTATTTTCGTTTTTTTTTGACTATTTTAGTAGGTTAAATTTTTTGTATGTGGCAAGAGGATTAAAATTTTTGGGTAAACTACCAATAGGTCCTACTTTGGAGACTTATTACCCATTAAGTCCTATTTGATATAATTTGTTAAGTGATAAAGATAAATTTATCAGTCTTTTTTTTTATGAATAATTTTATAGTGATAAATTTATCAGTCTCTTTGTTTTATGAATAAATTTTTAGTGATAAATTTATCACTCTCTTATTTTTATAGTGTTAAATTTATTAGTTAGGACCTGTAGGTAAATAAGTCTAGTTAACAGGACTAATTGGTAAGTACCCCTAAATTTTTTTTTTATAGTTAAATGTGATGTTTGTAGAAAAAAATAAAATGATTATAAATTTGATGTGACATTTTATCTTATTAATTATTTTAATTTATATATAGATAGGTTGGGTTTGGTTTTTTTTTTTTTTTTTTTCCGCCATAAATATCAGATTCACCTATATAAAAAAAATCTAATCCTTTTCATAAATACAACTATTTTAATCTATTAAAATAGTCTATTACAATAGTCAACTACATGCCATACAATAAAGTGAGGCAATAACGTATAGAAAGGCAGAGGAAGTGGAGCATATCACGACTATAGTATTTTGTTATGTTTGTTTGGTAAATTAGGTTGAATGAAATTATTAGTAAGGGAATGGTTAATAAAGAGATTATTAATATGAAGATTATTAGTGAGAGAATAAAATAAAAATATGTTTATTTTAATAATGGTATAAAAGACGATTAGTGAAAAAATAAAATAAGAAATTTACAAACACACTGTAAAAAAAAAAAAAAAAAAAAGCCTTGAATACTGTATTGTGGGATTGATTTTTTAATCCCACCTATATTGAAGGCAACCCAATCCCACCACTATGCAGGACTAACTATCTGTTTGGAGTGGCAATCCGAGAACTTTAGAGAGTTAGAGGGGAGATTGGGATTGGTAGTGAGGTGGGATCCACTAATATTGTGCTTGTTTTGAGAGATGGGGAGGGGATTGATAGTGAGCTCTGGATTATGATGGGCCTCCCTAAGGGGATTCGGATGGGCCTTCAGGACTTGGTATTAGAAAAATAGTCCGGCGGATTAGAAATTTTTTATTTTTATTTATTTTTTATTTTATTTTTTACATGTCGGGCATTTTTTTTAAACATTAATGTTTAATTTTTTGTATTTTTTGTTAAGTAAAAATCATTATTTTATTTGTTTTATTTTTTTCTGGAAATTTTTTATTTTATTTTTATTTTTTTAAATTTTTTTACATGTTGGGTATTTTTATTAAAACATTAATGTTTAATTTTTTTTTTGTATTTTTTTATTATTTTATATAAAAATTATTTAACAATCCCTACACTAACAACTATCATCAAAACAAACATAATTTTACTTAATCCCCTCACTATCAATTCCCTCTATTCTATCTCTGAAAACAAACAGGGCCATAGACCAAACCAATAAGGTATATGTGGGTCCACTTCAATCCTAAGCCAATTCCACCCATGAATCAGCATAACAACAGTGATGTTAGAGACCTCTAAATTAGAGGCTCTAAACACATCTCTAATGAGGTGAAAAAAAAAAAAAAAAAATGACAATGACAATGAGTGGGATCTACTGCCACATCACTAGTGATATCTCTAATTAAAGGTCCCAAGCATTTTTCAGCATAACAAATATGACCTATGGGTCTATATCTATATGCATGCAATATATATGGGGTATGGACAGGGAGTGAACAGTAATTTCGGCCTTTTGATGATCAGTGTTCTCTGCCATGGTTAAAAAGTCTATTTTGCACTTCTTTAATACTTTGTGTTGTAGGGCTTTGGGGTTAATAATGAAAGATCATGAAAAGAATATTCCTTCTCTTTTAAAATGTTGTTATTTTATTTTTTATTATCACAAAATATTAATTTATTTTTAAAAATTAAAAATTAAAATAATATCAATTTACTATTTTACTATTTTTTAAAATTTATTAATAATACAAAAAATATAATTATAACAATTAATATTTTTAAAAACATTATTATCAAAAAAATTAATATTTTTAAAATATAATAATTATACTATTAAAAAAATTGAATCCCCTCAAAGAGATTGGTTTTAAGTTTTTTAGATTAAATTTTTTGCAAATTAAATTTTTTAATTTTCATTTTTTTTTTGTTTTTAGTGATTTTTTAAAAAATTTTAGACTTTTTTTTTTATTTTTTTAAATGTACCTTACTTAGATGTATTTAAAAAATAAAAAATTTATAAAAAAATATTTTAAAAATTAGTAAATATATAAAGATATAAAAAAATGTAGTGAATTCTAATATATATTTTTGATATTTTTGATATTTAGTGAATTTTTAAAAAAAAATTATAAATTTTTTACTTTTTAAAAATATATCTAAAAATTAAAAAATTACTTAAAATATTAAAAAAATTTAATAAAAATAAAAAAATACAAAAATAAAATTTTCTAAAAATTATTTTTAAAAATCTCTAACCAAGCAAGTGTATCCCTCTCAAATTTTTTTTTGTTTTGTTCCTTGCTCTCTCTGCTTATCCCTTCCTTATCCCTATCATTTTCTGATCTCACTCACACGTTCTCTCTCTCTCTCTCTCTCTCTCTCTCTCTCATTATCAATTGGAATGGCTATGAGTTTGAACTCAGATAATTTTTTCGACTGATGAAGATGAGATTGGGCCGATTTTTTGAAGAATAATCAGGTATAGAACTTTCAATTTTTGCAATTCTTCTTTGCTCATCTTCTTCTTTTTTTCCTCGTTTTTTATTATAATGGAATTTAAAACTTTTATCTCTAAAATTGAAGCAAATGAGTTGATCTTGTATGGAGGATCTTTCAGAGTTTGCTTGGAGCTTCACATTGGAAATCAATTCCACATAATTGATCATGAATCCCGACAAAATTGGGGTTTCTATTTTCTTCTGTTCCTTTTCAGGTATTGTCACTATTTATTTATTTTTGCTACATAAAAAAAGAGTTTTGAATTTTGTTTCCCTTAATTTTTTAAAAAATCTTTTCTTTGTGAGCAATTTTTTTTTGATTTTTCTATGTTACTTGCTTTGTGTGGTAGTTGTGCTTTTGTCTTCGTCTTTCTTCTACAGAGGTATTGTGGGAGTTTGCCTAACAAAGTTAGGGTTTCTTCTTTGTTTCCATGTACTATTATGAATTTATTTATTTATTTTGCATAAAATGGGGGTTTTGATTTCAGAAAAATTTACCTGTGAATCCCATTTTGAGGAATGATGATCCATTTAGTCCCAAAGATTTTCTTATAGATCAATTAGTCCCATTGATTTTGAAAAACTAGGTTTAATATATTATTTAGAAATTAGATTTATGGTTATACCCTTATTTCTATTATATTTTCTTCTTTTTTTTCTTTTGTGTTAGAAAGATAATGTCCACAATTTATGAGAATCAAATTTGGGATGGATTTTTATATGGGAATCATTTTTATTTGGAAAACATTTCAAAAGGAGTATAAAAATTACTTGAAATATGAGATCTTTCAAACATTGCAAACGGATGTGAGATTCTTTAAACATTTCAAAAAGAATACAAAAATCCTTCAAAAAATTTTGGGTAAATATATAATTTCAAAATGTAACACTCTAATATAACACTCAAACGTAACACTCCAATGTACTAATTAAAAAAAAAATTCTTATTGTACTTTTTCCTTCAATATAACACTCCAAAAATATTTGTTATTGTAATATTCCAATGTAAAACACACAAAAAAAATTTTGGTATACTTTTCCCAAACGTAACAATTCGATGTGACACTCCAAAAAAAGATATGTTGTTCTTCAAACCATTTCAAAAGGAGTATAAAAATTTCTTATTAAGGTTTGAGCGAATGTATAATTTCAAATTGTGAGTATCACGTTAGAAAAATTACATTAAGGAATATTTGTAGTATTTTTGTGTGTTACATTAGAGTGTTACGTTTGAGATTACATTGATTAGAGTGTTACGTTTGGAAAAAATACATTGAGGAGTTTTTTTTTGTGTTACATTGGAGCGTTACGTTTGGAAAAAGTATGCTAATGATTTTTTTTTTTTTTGGAGTGTTACGTTGTTACATTTGAAAAGTGCACCAAGGAGTTTTTTAGTGTTTTACATTGGATGTTACGTTAGTGTTACATTAAAGTGTCATGTTATTGGAGTATTACTTTTTTTTTTCGTAATGTGGGATTTGTTCTAGGAGGGAAAAATCAAAATTTGTATAATACGAATTGTCTAAATGTGTAATTTACATTTAGAGAAATCTGCTTTTATCCTTAAAAAATTAAACTCAAACATGTAAGTGACTATTTTTTTGTGTAATTTTTACTTTGATGGGACCTTTGGGTTTATAAGAAAAAAGTGGAGGACTAAACAGTTCACAAGATCACATTTTAAGATTTATTGGTGCTTCACCCTTGATTTTATTTATTTATTTATTTTTGTTTACTTGCTTTAGGATTGTAGGGTTGTGCTTTGTCTTCGTCTTCCTCCTTTGATCATGGAGCTACTTCTCCTCCTAAGCTTCAATACTCTAATGCCATGAATGCAAGCATATCAGTTACGGAGTAAAACCCAATGTCCCAATGATCATTAGTCCAAAAAGCTACCCTTGCCATGATTGAATCAATGGATTACATAGCTAAAATCTTCAATAGATGAAGGCAAAACCCAAAACACTTTCGATTTTGAATGACCAACCAACTAATAAAGACTTTAATACATAGGGATTTAACAGAAACTACCAATTACCAGTTAAGGTTTTTGCCTTCTTTCAGCTATCGTACATTATTTTATTGTTTTTATTTAAAAGAGTGTTCGATTTTTTATTTTTATTTTTCTTTGTTAACAATATTTTTGTTTACTTGCTTCTTTTTTTGTTTTTATTTTGAAGGGTTGTATCGTAGTTGTGCTTTGTCTTCATCTGACTTCTTTGATCATAAATGGAAATTCTATGAGAGGTCCACCAACAATGTTAGGGTCTTTGCCTTTCTTCTAGGTCCTCTATATTTTTGTTTTTGGTTGCTGCGTAGAAAGGAGGTTTTGATTATTTTTTTCCTCCTATTTTTATTTTTATTTTTTTGCTTTTCATTATATATATATATTTTAAGTTTGCTTCTTTTTCTGTTTCTATTTTGAAGGGTTGTGGGTTATGTTCATCAGGTAAAGAATTGTGTTATTATATTTCTTTACATGAATTGTCATTTTTCTTTCTTTTTTGTTGTTTAAAATTAAAATTTTTACCTGACAATGATTTCTTCTTTTTTTCCTTCCAAATTTATGTTATGTACTCTTTTAGTCAAAGTCTTCAATTTTGTACTTATGCAAAAAAAAATTTAAGAATTTATTATGTAGAGTACTAATTACAAATTTTCTTAATTTTATTTGCACAATTTTGTTATTGCACCATGTTGATTTAGTTCATTTGCTTATGATTTGTATATCTCTATCTCAATAAAATTTCAGTAGTATCTTATAATAACGAAAAACTAGAAGGATTACAATGGCTACCAAATTTTAACTGTCTTGTTAATATTTTTATTTTTTATTTTTGTTTATACTAGCATTGCATATTCAATATTATTGTCACCTTATTGTTGTCAAATCATTGATATATATACACACAAGCGGTTGGCATGTGCGATGCGTGTGCAATTAAAACAAGTAAAAATAAAACAAAACTTTTACTAGATATGTTATGCCATGCAAGTGGTAAGAGTCTTGTTTAGTAATCCTATATACAAACGTTGGTACACGTGATGCGTGTGCAATTAAAATAAGTAAAAATAAAACAAAATTCTTACTATATATCGTATGCCATACAAGTGGTAAGAGTCTTGTTTAGTAGACTTCAAGGTTCAAGGTAGGGCTGTGCACCATAACTGCCCGACCCGACCCGACGCGACGCGACGCGATGGCAAATGGGTGGATGCGTGGTACCTGGCGGACGGGTGCAGGTCGCATATTTCAAGTTTCGCGGATTCGGGTCGGGTGGCGGGTGATCCGCCATTTTACATTGCCAACCCGACCTGCCCGTGCCTTTTTCTCCCCCTTCGTTTTTCCACCCAAATTTATACACGCATCAGGCCCTTTTGTTTAGAAATTGGCCCTAATTTCTTCAGACCAACACGCTGAGAGACTCTCTCTCTCTCTCTCTCTCTCTACCCTACCCTACCGTCCGACGGTAACCTTCGGCCGACGATCTACACTGAACGACCGACGATCTACACTGAACGACCGACGATCTACACTTTTGATCGACGATTTGCTTGCACTGAACGACGATCCCTTTGCTTGCACTGAACGACGATCAATCTACTACATTGAGGTATCTCTCTCTCTCTCTCTCTCTAGATAGAAGATTTACATAAAAAATATACACATTGAATATACACAGTGTAATATACATACACACACAGTGTAAATTTCCAAAAATGAGTAAGAAAATTGCATCAAAAATTTTACAGTACCTCTCTGAGAAGGACTTATTTCTTGCCAAGGACCTCTCTGTGTATATAATATAATTTTTCTTCGTATATATTATATATTTATTTGAGGACTTATTTGAGAAGGACTTCTTGCGATAGTGAATGCAGTGTTGATTCTCTCTCTCTCTGTTTTTTTCCCCCTTTGATTGAGGGTTTGATGTATATATTGAGTTCTCATGTATATATTGATTGAGGGTTGACGGTTTGATGATGTATATATTGAATTCTGGTGTATATATTGATTGAAGGTTGAGGGTTTGATGATGTATATATTGAACTCTGTTAAATTTATGACCTAATTTTGTTAAACTGTTAAATTGTGTCAAGCTTTTTTATGACTCTGTCAAGCTTTTTTTTATCACTCTGTCAAACTGTTAAATTTATTTATGCACAAATTTTTATTTTTATTTTTCTTAGTAATGTGAATGTTCCTTTTTCTCCCTTTCAGCACATTGATAATTATCCTGCCATTCAATGGTAAGTAGCACAAACTATGTATGTACATACATATTGTCTGCATAGCACAATCTCATTCACTACTCCAAAAAATCTTGGACAATTTAATATGATTCCCCACTTTCTCAATTTAGCAACATCTGTTCTCTTAACTTATTGACCAATTCAACATATCCACCTTTATCTGCATTTTTTTAAAAACATTTTACTTGATGAGAGCTTATGACTAGGAAACTCTTAGTGAGGAGGAATTTCACTACTAGTCTTTGAAAATTCTTTCTAATGTTAAATTGAAATAGGATAATGAAAAATCTTAGCAAGAGTGGTTGAAGAAGAAAAAGAGAATACTTTTGAGCGTGGCTATACAAGTGCTTTGGCTACATCAAGCAATATCACAACTAGCTGCCCGCCTTGTATGCTAATTCCATTGAAAGATATTTTTGATTTGAGCCATCCATTCATATTGTACCCACTGGGTGCTTTGATTCTATAGTCCAGTAGTGTTTTTAGTATTTGTACTTGTTAAAAACTCATGTTACTCACAGTCGGGCATGATTAGAGGTGGGAGCAGATTCCATTAAATCTAGGGAGTTAGAGAAGCATGCAGGAATAGAAATCAAATCACATGTGGTTCTGGTGATGTGAAAGAGTTGAGCTTTAAGGCACTTTCCTTCCCTTGCATCTCTCTTTATGCTATTATAGTTATTTGGACTATAATTTTCTTAGTTTTTTTTTTGTATGTTGAAAATTTGTAAAATTTCAAACCGCCAAACCGATTCGCATCCATCCGCCAAATCCGCATCCGCCGGATTGGCGGACGGATGCGGATTGATTTTCTCTAATCCGCCAATTTGGCGGACGGATGGCGGATTGGAGGTTTCGTGGCCGCAACCGATCCACGCCCACCCCTAGTTCAAGGTTCAAGTCCTACTCTCAACTATCTAATTTTTTTTATTATTTTCTAATAGGAAAATGGGGATGCGTGGTGTAAGAAAAAACAACCAAGGCTTGGATTATATATAGTATACATATATATTTTAGATTGGTGGTTTTAATGAACTCTAATATATCTCTTTTAGGTTTTGTTTAGAATGTTTTGGGTTATCCTTTTGCTTTCCCTAATTTTTGTATCTATGCATTTCTTATTCTTTTGCTTCAATTTTTACTTTAATTTGTTTTTTGTGAAATATTTGTAGAGCCTATTTCATAAGTTTTAAGGGGAAATGAGAGGAAGAGGATAATGTATTTGCATTACATTGTCAATGATTGAAGATTGTTTATGTAAATCCTTGAGTTTCTTGACTTTTTCATGACAACAGTTATGGATATAATTTCATTGCTGTGGATTTTTAATGGCCCAAAATATTATGAAATGTTGATTTGATTGGGCTTCAGTGAAATCCCTAACCTACTGAAATAATATGTAGTAGATAAACTTTTTTTTATTTGAAAACCCGGATGTTTTATGATACCTATGAAATTATACATATTTGATTGTGCTTTGGTGGAATTCGTAAACCTATGTTGGCATTTGTTTTGGGCGACAAAATTTCACTTTTATTGTTATTCTATCAAGCATTCTCCTTTCTTGGGTTTTTTTTTTTTTTTTTTTAGGTTGAATGATGTTGAGTTGTGGGTATGGAAAAACTGTGTACCTTGTAGATTTGGCCAATGGTTTTCTTTGCCTAATTAGTTGTCTTTTGTGAAATGGGTTTGCAAAAAGTTGTCATACTTTCTTTCAAAAATTTTTATTGCTGACTTATATTCCTTTGATTGAATTGAAAAATATATCAGTGGTGTGAAAAGTTCAATAAACCTCAACAATTTCTTTAGATAACTTTCAATGCCCATTTGAACTATTAAAGGTCCAATATTTTCTTTTCAATTTTTTTTTTTTTGGTTTGGTTTTGGAAATGACTTTTGTTTAGAGTTTCAATTATAAGAGAGAATTATACTACATTAGTATGAATCATGTTTTAATTTGATTGGGGGGCAATGCCTTGGGCCACTATGGAGGGTTAAATAAAAATGTGAGGAAAACTACACATAGCCATTGGAGCTTGGCCAATGGTTTGCTTCATATTTAGTGTTTTCATATTTCTTTGTGATGTGAGTTTGCAATGAGTTCTATAATTTTTTTTGTTGCCGTCATTCTTTTGATTGAATTGAAGCATATATCTATGGTATTGATTAATTCTTATATCATAATATTTCTATATTTTCGTTGATTTTATGGTGCATGTAAGGTATCTAGAACACATGGTGCTATTTTGATAAAAAAATTTACATAGAGGAATTCTTCAAGTTAGGTTGCCACTTTTCACAGATTTTTTAACTTTCATTTGGTTTCATTTGCCCCACAAAAAAAAAAAAAAAAAAAAAAAAATTTAAGTTGAGACTTTTTACAGATTTTTTAGCTAGCATTTGGTTGTCATGACATTTAAAATCAATTAAGAACCCTTCTCTCTTAGGTTGCCATGTGAGAAATTTCTATTAAGTTGGATAACCCTCATGTTATTCTTTTTGTTGGTGTGTTGTTTTGTTTTGTCCTATGCTTAGGTGTAATTACTAAACATTGCATCTGAAATCCCTATTTGAAGATCTCTCTCTCTCTCTCTTGAATTTGACAATTCTTGACTTGGTTTGGTAAACGAAAAAAGAACTTAATTAATGATCCAACTAATAGAAAGCGTAATTTGGAGATAAAATAAATGCATTTCTATGCTTCAAATGAGAAGAGATATGTTAAAGCCTACTATATTTTTCTACCTTCTTCCTATATCTAATCATTTTTCTTTCCATTCATAATTAAGGGCTGCCTATCCAAAATTTGTTGTTGTTGTTGTTGTTATTATTATTATTATTTTTTTCTTCATACAATATATATAAAGCATCAATCCAGAGTGAACAGTGTTTTCGGACACCGGATGAACAGTGTTTTTAACCAGTGCAAAAGTCAATTTTGACCCTGTTGTGCTTCTAAAATTAAGGGTAAAAATGGAAGATAGTGCAAAAGGTAGTAATGGATAATAGCTGTATCCCTTCTTTCTCCCTATCATTATCTTATCTTATCTTATCTGATCTCTCTCTCTCTCTCTCTCTCTCTCTCTCTCTCTCTCATTATCAATTCGAATGGCTATGAGTTTGAACTCTAAGGGCATCTCCAACGGTGTATCAAATATTTCACCGAATCTGAGTAAAAATTTGAATAATTCCTCTATCTAGTATCGAGCTCTCCAACGGTGTATTTTTGGCTATCAGCAAAATGCTAGTCAATCGGGTGGATGACCATGTGGTCATCGGGTTGGTCGATCGGCAAGTGTAATCCGAAAATTCATGTAAGTTCATTTTTGCCTTCCAACTCAATACCAATCATCTCGGCTCAGACGTCATAATTCCTCTATCTGATATCGAGTCCTCTAATGGTGAATTTTTGGTTGTCAGCAAAACACCGGTTGACCGGGGGGACGACCAGCTGGTCGTTGGGCTGGTCGACCAGCAAGTGTAATATGAAAATTCATATAAGTTTGTTTTGCCTTCCAATTCAATACCAGTCATCTCGGCTCAGACGTCACAGGTGTTCGATGGAGAAAGAAGCACCTTTCCTTGGATTGCTTCAGGGACTCCACCTGTTCATTCTCGCCCATCTCTCGGGGACATCCAAATGCAACAAGTATAAGAACTGGCCTATAGGATGTTGTATAATGCATAGATAAACATATTTTATCCTTTTTGAGAAGCATAATGGTTACAGTACAAGCATCTTTTAGAACAAAATTAAAGCTATGGTCTATTTGAAAGAGAATGGGACGCCACCTTTTGTCGCCAGGGAAGGAAAAAAAGGAGAAAAACAAAATTTGAATAAGGGCTACCTTTGAAAGATGAGAGTGTCCTAGGTAGTTTGCTTGGGGCTATAATGGAAGGCAACAACCATTGCTCCAATACTAAATACATTTGCAACATCACTATTATGTGTCTATTGATTTTATCTTCAATCCATTACTCTACTCTTGTTCATTATGTGCTTTACAAGATGGGTTTAACCTGTTTTTGCAAATTATGCTGTTGTCCAGGAATTTTAGAAACATCTTTTCCATTTATTAGAAATTTTCAATCAAGATGTTCGTTTTTTGGTCTCCTGAAATTACCATATCAAACTTATGCATGTCTGATAATAAAGGTTTTGTTTACTACTGAAATTGCAGTGTTCTGCGATCAGCTTAAATCAATTTCATGCATTTATTTTTTGTCATGGTCATGGCCAATACAAAACAGCTTCGATTCTTTGTTATCACAGAGTCTTTTTAAACGTAAATGGAATCAATTTCAATATATATGTGAAGATGAAGGAGAAATAAGTACCAAACCAGCGGCGATCGGGTTGGATACGAGTGGAGGGCAAATCCCACTCTCAACAATAAATTTTTTTTTTTTTTTGGATCTTCTCTTTTCATCAGGCATGGTAATGGTTTTTCTGTTATACTTGTTCGAAAGGAACAAGCTACATTCTCATCTGTTTGCGTTTCATCTTTCTTTGTGGTCTTATCTTTTATCAACTCTACATTGGTAGGAGTTTCATGGTTTTGTTCCTTGGGCAAGGCAGAGGATGGTTCCTGAACTTGCTTATTTCTCTGAGTTGGGAGAGTTTGATTAATGGTGATATCTCTATCAATGACTATTTCGACACATTCAAATTTGGGCATCTCCAACGGTGTATAATTGAATTTCCATTAGAACACTTCAGAGTTTCTAGACAAAACCAGAGACGAATTCAATTTGAATTCGTTTAACTACCGTGTTGTCGAAGCCTCTTTCGGAGTCAATTTCGTATTCACTCAGAAAATGGTTTGAACAACCAAATATACAAAGTGAATCACCACTTGGCAAAGAATGTGTTTCCACTCGGACACACCTCAATCGGTGTCCGGAGCCCATCTCAATTTAGGCTCAAAGTGAGCCAATAGTCATGGTTGCACAAACCATTTTTTCGATACTCTGTGTCACCTATTTTTGTGGGAATTGTTCAAGGAAGAGGATGACGGAGGGGACATTTGGTGGGTCCCATCCTCAACGGTCATATACAATAAAATGGTGAAAGGTGGCTCAGATCCTTAGTTTAGTGAAATATTTGTTATATTCTCAATTTGATACAAGTTTTGATCAAACCATTGGAGCACAAAAAAAGAAACTTTTTCACCAAATTTAAATTTGGTGATGGATTTGGTGTAGCGTTGGAGATGGCCTAAGATGAGATTGGACTGATTTTGGGAAGAATAATCAGGTCTAGAACTTTCAATTTTTGCAACTCCTCTTCGCTCATCTTCTTTCTCCCCCCCCCCCCCCCCCCCCCCCTTGTTTTTTACTAATGGAATTTAAAACTTTTATCTCTAAAATTAAAGCAAATGAGTTGATCTTGTATGGAGGATCTTTCAGAGTTTGCTTGGAGCTTCACATTGGAAATCAATTCCACATAATTGATCATGAATCCTAACAAAATTAGGGTTTCTGTTTTCTTTTCAGGTATTGTCACTATTTATTTATTTTTGCTACATAAAAAAGGAGTTTTGATTTTTGTTTCCCTTAATTTTTTTTTAAATCTTTTCTTTGTGAGCAATTTTTTGGTTGTTTTTTTAAGTTACTTGCATTGTGTGGTAGTTGTGCTTTTGTCTTCGTCTTTCTTCTTTGATCATGAACAGAGGTATTGTGGGAGTCTGCGTAACAAAGTTAAGGTTTCTTCTTTGTTTCCATGTACTAAACATTATGATTTTTTTATTTTTGCGTAAAATGGAGATTTTTATTTTATTTATTTGTTTATTTATGTTTTATTTATTTATTTATTACTTGCTTTAGGGTTGTGCTTTGTCTTCGTCTTCCTCCTTTGATCATGGAGCTACTTCTTCTTCTAAGCTTCAATATTCTAATGCCATGAATGCAAGCATATCAGTTACAGAGTAAAACCCAATGTCCCAATGATCATTAGTCTAGAAAGCTACCCTTACCATGATTGAATCAATGGATTACATAGCTAAAATCTTCAATAGATGAAGGGAATACCCAAAACAGTTTCGATTTTGAATGACCAACTAACTACTAAAGACTTTAATACATAAGGATTTAATAGAAATTACCAATTACCAATTAAGGTTTTTGCCTTCTTTCAACTATTGTACATTATTTTAGTTTTTATTTTATTATTATTATTATTAATATTTTGCTTTAAAAGGGTGTTTGATTTTTTATTTTTATTTTTCTTTGTTAACAATATTTTTGTTTACTTCTTTTCTGTTTTTATTTTGAAGGGTTGTGTCGTAGTTGTGCTCTGTTTTCATTTTACTTCTTTGATCATAAATGGAAATTCTATGAGTGGTTCTCTAACAAAGTAAGGGTTTTTGCTTTTTTTCCAGGTCCTATATATATATTTTTTGGTTGCTGCCTAAAAAGGAGGTTTTGATTTTTTTTTTTTTTTTTCACGATATTTTTTTTTGAGTTTGCTTCTTTTTCTGTTTCTATTTTGAAGGGTTGTGGGTCATCAGATAAAGAATTGTGTTATTATATTTCTTTACATGTTCCATTGTCATTTTTCTTTTTTGTTTAAAATTAAAATTTTTACCTGACAATGATTTCTTCTTCTTCTTCTTCTTCTTCTTTTTTTTCTTCCAAATTTTTGTTATGTTCTCTTTTATAGTCGAAGTCTTCAATTTTGTACTCATGCCCAAAAAAAAAAAAAAAAAAATTAAGAATCTATTATGTAGAATACTAATTACAATTTTTGTTAATTTTATTTGCACAATTTTGTTACTGCACCATGTTGATTTAGTTCATTTGCTTATGATTTGTATACCTCTATCTCAATAAAAATTCAGTAGGGCATTGCTATACTAGTCCAAAAATTGGATCCAATTTTCAAACCGAATGATGTGGCAATCAATTAAGATATCTAAGGTAACATTCTCTCTCATATTTTATCAGTCATCAACCAATCATATCGCTTACACATCATTGGGTCTACAAAATGGGTCTAGAAAATGGGCTTGCATATCATTTTCCAATTTCGGTAATATCTTATAATAACGAAAAACTAGAAGGATTACAATGCCTACCAATTGTAACTATCTTGTTAATTTTTTTATTTTTTATTTTTTTTTATACTAGCATTGCATATTCAATACTGTTGTCAAATTATTGATATATATATATATATAGAAGCAGTTGGCACACGCAATGCGTGTGCAATTAGAACAAGTAAAAGTAAAACAAAACTTTTACTATACATGGTATGCCATGTAAGTGGTAAGAGTCTTGTTTAGTAAACCCATATACAGGCGTTGGTACATGCGATGCATATGCAATTAAAATAAATATAAATAAAACAAAATTTTTACTATATATCATATGCCATGCAAGTGGTAAGAGTCTTGTTTAGTAAACTTTAAGGTTCAAGGTTCAAGTCCTACTCTCAACCATCTAATTTTTTTTATTATTTTCAAATAGGAAAATGGGGACGTGTGGCGTAAGGAAAAACAACCAAGGCTTGGACACCAAGTAAGTTGTTCACTTTATATATAGTATACATATATATTTTAGATTGGTGGTTTTAATGAACTCTAATATATCTCTTTTAGGTTTTGTTTAGAATGTTTTGGGTTATCCTTTTGCTTTCCCTAATTTTTGTATCTATGCATTTCTTATTCTTTTGCTTCAATTTTTACTTTAATTTGTTTTTTGTGAAGTATTTGTAGAGCTTATTTCATAAGTTTTAAGGGGAAACGAGAGGAAGAGGATAATGTATTTGCATTACATTGTCAATGATTGAAGATTGTTTATGTAAATCCTTGAGTTTCTTGACTTTTTAATGACAATAGTTATGGATATAATTTCATTGCCGTGGATTTTTGAAGGCCCAAAATATTATGAAATGAGATGAAATGGTAGATAAAACAAAGAAAACTAGACAATCACACCTAGGTTCAAGGGCAATCACACCCAAGAAGAGAACGCACCAAGCGAGATAATAAAGCTTTCTTATTTCTTCAAGTTGTATTCAATAGATTGTGAGCTTACATATTTATAGGCATCTCAATACAATAGAAGACAAGTAGCTTGGAATACAAAATTTAAAGTAAAAGATACACTATAAGGACATTTTCAAAGTAAAGATAGTGCTTGGACTATCTTGGTGGCTGGTGGCTAAACTTTCAACGTTATCATGCTGAACATTAGACTTTATTGGTGGCTGGTGCTGCAAATTGGCTAAATGTAGTAGACATCATTATTAGGCTAACGAAATAATAATGTTAGCTTTTGAATTTGGTTTCCCTCTTCTTTTGTAATATTTTTCAAAAGGAGTTGCCATATCATTTGCATCAATATATCTATATTTTCATTGATTTTATGGTGCTGGTAAGGTATCTAGAACACATGGTGCTATTTGGATCAAAAAATTGACATAGAGGAATTCATCAGGTTATTTTAAGTTGCCACTTTTCACAGATTTTTTAGTTGTCATTTGGTTTCATTTGCCAAAAAAAAAAATTAAGTTGAGACTTTTTACAGATTTTTTAGCTATCATCTGGTTATGTCATGACATTCAAAATCAATTAAGAACCCTTTTCTCTTTGGTTGCTATGTGAGTGAAATTTCTATTCAATTGTATAACCCTTATGTTATTCCTGTTGTTGGTGTGTTGTTTTGTTTTGTCCTATGCTTAGGAGTAATTACTAAACATTGTTTTTGGAATCTCTATTTGAAAATAGCTCTCTCTCTCTCTCTCTCTCTCTCTCTCATTTGACAATTCTTGGGTTGGTTTGATAAAGAAAAAAGAACTTAACGATCCAACTAATAGAAAGCGTAATTGGGAAATAAAATAAATGCATTTATATGCTTCAAATGAGAAGAGACCGGTTATATTTTTCTGCCTTCTTCCTAGATCTAATCATTTTTCTTTCCATTCATAATTGAGGGCTGCCTCTCCAAAATTTTATTATTATTATTATTATTCATGGTTGGATACATAGTTATTGCCATTTGCGGCAACTACTATTCATCATCAATTGCGGGAAGATTGTAAATTTTATGCAAAAATGACAAAATTTGATCCATTCATGTACTTCAAAAAAAAAATTTATCACACAAACTTATAGTGATTTTGGCTTGCATGGCATTTGACCTAGGTGTTACTTCATAATCATATCCTATTTGGTTGCCCAAAAAACTTTTGACTGACTAGCAAGAATTCAAGAATTAGGTGTTCCTTCATGATCATATACTATTTGGTTGCCCAGAAAACTTAGACAATCATAAACAGATTGGAAATTATAACATCTTGATTTCTATCTATTTATTTGTTGAAAATTTTCCTTGTATTGTTATTTTCTCAATTTTTTTCCCTCATGGAGGGGATATGCTAAATAGTGTTTTTTATTTCTTTTATTTTTAAACTAGAAAATTGGATTTTGTTATCTAAAAACCATGACATTGGTAACTTAGGCTTTCAAAACTTACCAGTCTTTTCTTTCTTTATTTCCATTATATATATATGGATATATATTTTGAAATTAGAAATAGAAAAATAGTTGGAGCTTGATTTGTACCATAGTCTATTTGACAACCCTTTTTTTCATTTTATTTATTTATTTATGGCTCCTTGATAGGTATAAATTTGGAAGCTTAGAAATGAGTGCTTTTTTAATGGTGCTCATCCTATTCCTGCCGATCTATGTGATTTAATTAAAGTAATGGTTGCCTTGTGGATGAACAATTAGTCAATTGGGAATTCGTATTCGGTGAATGATTTTGTTTCAAATATCCATCAGATTAGAAGATGTCTTGGGTCTAAATTGTGATTTGTCTGATCAAGTTTGAAGGGACATGATTTTGCTTTGTTTCAATGCTGGGAGGGTCATCTTATGCTGGTGCAGCCGATGACTGATCTTATCTTGATGAACACTTTGAAGGTGGCCTGTGTTCGGGTGCAGCCTTTCACTGCTGCTATGAGCAATTGCAGCACTTTGGATTGATGAATGCTGGGGAAATGCAGGGAATGCTTCTGATTGGAGCATCTTCTTGAGGGTTGGCTTTTGTTGGTGATAGAAGTCTTAAGCAAAAGGCTGCTTTATCATTCAAAAAAAAAAAAAAAAGAAAAAAAAGAAAGCAAAAGGCTGCTTTACTTGGCTATTATATGTTTATTGGGTGATTTGCTGATGCAAACAATGGCTGCTCTACTTGAATTAAATCAAATCTGGAACTAACTCATTAAGTGGCTGCTCAGGTGGTTCTGGTGTGGCTCAAAGGGTGGGGGCTGTTGTTGTTACAAGTCGTATTTTGGTTTGTTGTTTATTGTTGTTTGTTTGGTTTATGTTGAAATCTCATATTAGAATTAAGTCTGATTTGCTACAATTCAACATTTTCCTCTATATGCATTAATATTTTTTCACCTTGTTAGGAATTCAACTAAGAAATTAGTAATAATAACAATTATGAAAAAATAATTTTAATAGAGTTGTGTTATTTATTTCTTTAATTATGATTTTTTGTTTTATATTAATAATGGGCAATAATGGACATGAGCTGGCAGGCGCTGCCATCTCACTAGTAATAACAAATACTTTAGAAGTTGCTTTTCTTATTAGAAGTAGCATTCCTTGATTTGAACTTTCATTGCTATTATAACCTGCAGGACTATCTGTGTTCTGTTTTTATATATATGCAGTTTTAACTGCTCTCCAAAAAAAATAAAAAATAAATAAAAAATAAAAAATAATAAAAAATCAATCATTTAAAGCATAAACAAAGTTACCTTAGATTATAATTAAAATAATAACCATAATAGATAATAACTTAGTCATAAACAATACGACAGCGTGTCGTATACAAATCATAATTAACACTATAACTTATAAGAGATTAAATTTTTGTTGTTAAAAGTGAAAATTTTGTTAGGAAAAAAAATAATTTAGGAATCAATTCTAATCATCTTATTGACAGATAGTCTCAAAAAGTTATGAGGCTGACAAAAAATTTGGTCTCAAAACTTGTCTAAATTTTGTTGTTAAAAATATAATAATGTTACTTTTGGTAACAAAATATTTGATCTCTAAAATGTAATTTTATTCTTAATTTTTTCTCTCTAAAATTTTAATTTTTTGCAGCCAAAAATCACAAATGTAGTGACTGGAGAATATATTATACCCCATTTTTTTTGTGTATGTGTATTATAGAATTTACTTACAATAAAAATGCCCCAAATAATTTACTATTATAAAGTAACTATTAAGGCTATTTTTGCTATAGAAATATATTAAATATGTGTAAAGTTTAATCTTTCCCATTTTTACTTAAGGGAAAACTTAGGATACACACTCTCTTACTACTATAAAAGTTACAATTTTTGTGGCGTTAGTAACAAACCATTATAATTATGTTATGAAAGGATACACCACAAAAAAAACTTTATTGTGGTCATGTCATTGAACATTAAAACTATTTACAAATCATTGTGGTGTAATTACAAAAGAGCATACATATGTTAAGAGTGTATACTGTAATTTTTTCCTTCACTTAATTATTTTCCTCTCACATTTGTTAATGTAAGACAACTTCAACAATTTGTACATCAGTACCATTCATATACTAAATTAATTATGTAATACTACTTTTAATTTGTAACTTTTTAGCAATGAGTCATTGAAGTTCAAGTTCTTGAAACAAGTTTAGAAAGTTCTCATTATTTATTAATTTATTTTAAATAATAATTTATTGATTTTAATAATTATTTAAACTGTTTAATCTATCCTAGTTCAATTGGTTGAACTTTACCTAATACCTTACTTTCAGCCCCCCAATCATTAAATCCTGGCTTCACCCTGACGATGGTTGACTAATGAGGATAAAATTAACATATTAAACAGACTGGTTTATAAAATAAAACTAATATTAGAGGATCTCCAACGCTTCACTTTTTTTTTCATCAAATCTGAGTCGAAAAAATGACTTTTCATCGAAATCCCAATTCATGAACCCTTCATTTTCATCATATTTCACAACCGGATAGAGAATCGTTGATCGGTTAGGCCAAAATTTTTTTGATGATTCTTTTTGAACTTTTTGAACTTTTTAAACATAAATGATTCGGCGGTCCGGTTAGGCAAAATTTTTTTTTACATTGAATTATTTTGAACCTTTCCCTGTTGGGTTGGTCAACCGCGCCGCAACGGTTGGTCAACCGCCTTTTTTGGTGGACAAACAAATTTTGATGAATTCAGATTCTCGCCGATTTGATGAATTGTTTGATGAATTTCCCCTCATTTTTCTCAAAATTTAATCTTGATCCCATTTTATACACGTTAAGGGAAAACTTAGGATACACATTCTTACTACTATAAAAGTTTTGGCATACAAATCACCAAATACGTGAAAAATAAAAATAAAATAAAAAAGAAAGAAAAAGTTACATAACTCATTTATTTTATAAAAAAAAAAATGTGATGAAAAAACCTTTTGAGTTCAATAAAATAAATGAGAAATGAGATGGATCAAACAATCAGAGAGATGAATTTAGGAGTTGCAAATATACTGCCATTTCATTTCAACGATTGCTGAACATGTTACAGAGATCATGTAGGGGTTCGGATATTCCTTTATATATGGGTTTCAATATTCTTTCGAATATTCCTTCAAATATGGGTTTGAATATTCCTTCAAATATGGGTTTGAATATTCCTTCATATATGAATTCGAATATTCCCTCAAAAAATTTTAATTTTATGAGCTCCATAAAATAAATGACAAATGAGATGCAACTAATAAGACATACAGAAATTGCGAGGCCTAAAGAATGTGCTAACACGGCAAAAGAACCTGTAATGAAGGCGACTATCATCGCTGCCACGGCAATTAAAATGAGTAAGAATGCCATAAAATAGAGTTTCCCAGGCTTATGCTCAGGCTTATGCTCTTCATCTTCATCTTCATCTTCATCTTCAAGTGCAGCAACCACATAATAAACTGGGGCAATGACGTGTAGAAAGACAGAGGAAGTGGAGCATGTCACGGCTATAGTATTTGCAATAACAAATACTTTAAAAGCTGCTTCTCTTAGTAGAAGTGGCATTCCTTGATTTGAACCTTTATTGCTATTATAACCACCAGGCATCGTGAAACCGGCCGTAAAGGTGATGGTTGCTATCAGTGTTGCCACTAGTATATGGGTGTTAGCCATTTTCTTCAATTCTTCATTTATTGCTTTGAATGCTTCATTTTTTCTTGCTCTCCCTTCTTCAGCTGCTTTCCTTTTTTCTTGATCTCGTGCTTCCGTCATCTTACTTTCTTCTTTCCTTATATTTCTCCTGCCACCAATTGAGGGGTATTCCTGTTTGTTTTTTTTGTTATGATCAGTTTGAAAAGTCAAACCTAATAATATTCTGATGAATCTGAAAAAGTAGTATGTTAATATCACAAAAACGTTGGACATCAAAACGTATCATAACTAAACAATATTTAAGGTACAATCAAATAATTAAAAATCTCTTTGATTATAATTAAAAAAAATCAAAATTAAGTTATAACTAATATTACAATAAGTTATGACTAACACCATAGTAGATCATAACTAAACAACCATTTAAGGCATAATCAAAGCCATTTTGGATAATAACTAAAATAACAATCACAAAAGATAATAACTAAGTCATAAATAATACGACAATGTGTCATACACAATTATAACTAACACTAAAACATATAAGAGATTTAAAAACTAATTTTTTACCCCTGAAAGTGAAAATTTTGTTTCAAAAAAAATATATTTATAGCCGCTAAGAGATAGTCCCAAAAAAGTAAAAAACAAAGCTTTGATGCTAATAAATATAGAGAAAAATAATTGGGTCCCCCAAAAGTTCATTTTTAGACAAAAAATTTTGTCCTAAAACATGTCTAAATTTTGTTGTTAAAAATATAATAATGATACTTTTGACAACTAAATATTTGGTCTCTAAAATGTAATTTCATTCCTTCTTCTTTTTTTTTTTTTTTGTAACAAAAGATGACAAATGTAGTAAGTAGAGAATAAAGTATACCCTTTTTTGTGTGTATTATAGAATTTCCTTAAAATAAAAAATAAAAAATGCCCCAAATAATTTACTTATAAAGTAATTATTAAGGCTATTTTTGCTATAGAAATATATTAAATATGTCTAAATTTTAATGAGAATAATTCTATTATTTAAAATTATTTGTTAAAGACGATTAGATATTATCTATGAATTATTTGTCAAAAATATTCCAACATAAGGTGAAGAAGAAGTTATTGGTTAGTTTTAGGATATCGGCATGTGATACCTCAACATAAGGCGAAGGAGAAGTTATTTAAAATTTTTAGATTTGAACTCACATGTTCAAAAACTTATACCTCTCTTGTCGTAACTCTGTTTTGCCTAATTTTTGCGTCGTCGGATTCACCTCATGACCTAATTTTTATTTCATCGCTCATTTGCTTTGTTTCATCTCTTTTGCATCTTTGTTAGAGTTCCGAAACTTGGCCAAACATAAGATTTTTCTTCCTTTGGGCAAAAATTTCAGATTCAAACCCACATATTCAAACATTTGTATCTCCTTTGTTATAACTCTGTTTTGTCTTATTTTTATGTTGTTAGATTCATCTCATGGCCTAGTTTTCATTCTATTTCTCATATAGCTTGTCCCACCTCTTTTGTGTGCCATCAAAACTCAAATTTGGCCAAAAATAAGATTTTTTCTCTCTATTTTTTTTGTTTGTTTTCTCTCTCTATCTTCTATCTACATGTTTCTTCCTTTCTCCTTCCACCACAATTATTCTCTCTTTTCCTCTTCTTTCATGGCCCTTCTCCTACCCTTACGTTTCTTTTCCTTCTTGTAAGTCATATACCTCTATACTCGACGGCACCACCACCGTCGGAGGTTCAATGGCCACCACGAGCTCGATGAAAGGGCCATGAAAGAAGAGGAAAGGAAAGAATAATTATGAAAAGGAAGGAGAAATGAAGAAGCATCGAGATAGAAGATAGAGAAAGAAATAAAAAAATTAAAAAAAAGGAAGAGAGAAAACTCTTATTTTTAGCCAACTTTTGAAACTCTGATGGCACGCAAAAAGAAGTGAAAACAAGGCGTATGAGAAGTAGAATGAAAACTAGGCTATGAAGTGAATCCAACGACGTGAAAATGAGACAAAACAGAGTTACAATGAGAGAGATACAAATTTTTGAACATGTGAGTTTGAATCTGAAAATTTTGCCCAAAGAGAGACAATTCTTATTTTTAGCCAACATTTGGAGCTACGAAGGCACTGAAAAAGAGGTGGAATAAGGCGTATGAGGGTTGGAATGAAAACTAGGCCGTGAGGTGTATCCAACGGCATAAAATGAGGCTAAAGCAGATTCTGACGAGAGAGATACAAGTGCTTGAACATGTGGGTTTGAATTTGAAATTCTGCCTAAATTTCTGTTAGTTTAATATGACAGAGATGGATGGAGGGGCCAAATTGAAATACGGGTGGAAAGATGGGGTTTAATTTGTTGAAATTGAAAATTTCGGGTTTAAAGTGAAAAATACGTGAAACCTTGGAATTTTTTTTTTTTTTTTTTTTTTGTGTGTAATTAATCCAAATTTTACTATTAAGGACCTTAAACTAAAAATCCTTTTTCAAAATGTATGAATTGTGTCTAAAATACGATTAATTATATCAGTTATAGTTGTTTATGGGGAAAGAAAAGGGGGAAAAAATAGTCACAAGAAAGATTAAATAAATTAATATTTTTATGAATTAATAATGGTTTTGTCGATAAGTTGGATTATTCAATTTCAAATAGCCATTTTGCAACTAAATATACAAGAATGGTAATGTTTAATTAATATCTTGTTATAATTTGTTCATTTTTTATTTGGTGTTTGAACATGGATTATTTTGGTTTTTCTTATTATAAACTTTGTTATATATTTAAATAAATTTTGATAGTTATATATCTAGGTAATGTTTTGGTAAGCACTGTCAAATAAAAAAACAAATAATCTTTTGGTCACATTTTTATTTTTTAATTTATGAAAGGTTGTATATTAAAATTTCACTTTAAGTTCTGAAAATGTCAAAGTGGGCCTGAATCTTATAAATATTATGCTATAAGGTTAGAATAAGCTAAAGTCTTTTGCAATATTAAAATTACTATAATTAAACTATAGCATAACTGCCTCACTTGACAAAAATACTTGGAACATAAGGTGCTAATGTTATAATATTATCTATAAATTCAACCAAATAAAGGTAGGCGTAGTTGAGAGAAAGCAAATGATATACTTAGATTTGTTTTTATATTTAATAATGTACAAAAAAGATGATTAATGATTAAAGAAAACATGAGAGAGATAGAGATGTTTTAAATATTGTAATAGACTACCACATTATTAATTTTGAAAAGCGAATCTAATTTTTTAGTTCAAGTACCACTATTCTTGAAAGAACAAGAAAACTAAGCTAAATATTATGAGTCAGTTAATTTTGAACAAATGAATTTTTATTGCACTACACACTCTATTATTTAAAAAAGAAAACTTGTTTAAACTTTTTTATTACTTGAACCTCTTGATACTACTAATCCCATCATCACTACACCTATATGCATGCTAAAAAAATTGTTCACTTATATTTCTTTTCTTTTTTTTGTTATTTTTTGCAAAATTTGTAATACATTATGGTGTGTGATGTGCGCAAAGGAAGACGTAAAGGTTTGGTTCTCAACATTATCGTATGTACGATGCATGCCATGAGAAAACATATGCGGTCAAAGTTAGCATTCTTACCTCTGCAATGTCTATTGGGGTCACGTTGTTATTGTTTGTAGCATGCTGATCGCTGTACAACATGGGATTCATTTTGGAGGCTGCCATAAGATAGTAATAGGAATGTTATGATCTATTCGGCTCATGCCTTTTACAACATCTATTAATATTTCAAAACTTATTTCTATAAACATTAAAATATTAGGACAATTAAAATTTCTACTATGTTTTTTTGTATCAATAGTTAAGGTCAATATAAAATGTTTAAATTACCAAACTTCTGCTCCTAACAAATCTTCTATTTGAAATGAATTCTTTTTAAAAAAAAAGCTACATGAGAATTTGAACTTAAAGGATTTGCTTTATTAAAATTAAATTTGCAGAGCAGTTCAAAGTTGTATGTGAATATGATAAATATAAAAATATATAACAAGGCACACAAAAAGAAGAATTTGCTTTGTTAAAATTAACAATAAGTCTAGAGAGCCTTCCTAATTTACTCAAAAATTTACCAACTGCTCACATGGCAGTTCATGTCAATGTGGAGGTTGTTTTTATTTTAAAGGAAAAAATATATATACACACTAACCTAACTTTAACATAATTCAATTAATTAAGTTATCAATCTATATTATTGATATCTATAGAGAGAGAGAGAGAACAAATTCATATATATATATATATAAGTGATTATTTATAAAACTCACGTACATAGCAAAAAAATAAATAAAAATAAGTCTCACATAAATAAGTTATTACCTATTAATTAAGTAATCAAAATTAGGTTATCAATATGTATTATTGATATTCAAAAGCCTCACGTAAATAAGTAATTATTAAGAAACTATCGAAGAACAAATTTGTATGGATCTACCAAAACTTAGAAATAGTTATTTTTCTTAAACAAGAATTAATTATAGAACTGGGATACAATCTTTTCACATGAATTGAGATTCACAAAAACATGGAACCAAACTCTACAACCATAAGTTCCAAAGTTGTGTAAAAAAATAATAATTTACAAAAAGAATAAATTCATCTTTAAATTTTAATTAAAAAATCAATGAACCCGCAACAAGATATCTGATTTAATTTGCTTGTTTGGGTTTTCAAAAAACAAAAATCTAAGAAAATTCAGAAATTAATTTGGTAAAGAAATAAAAAAAATCATTATTTTTATATATTTTCCCTTTTTTAGAAAAAAAATAATTTTAAAAGTTTTAAAATTGTGGTTTTTAGTATTTATTTTTTTCAAACTAATTTCTAATTTTTTTTTTTGGGGGGGGGGGGGGGGAGAGAAATTTAAAACACAAATTCTAAAAACTCAACTAAACAGAATTATATATATATGGGTAAAGCACCAATAAATCCCAAATTTGGGAATGTTAAACCATTTAGTCCCAAATGTTTTTTGTTGGACTAATAGGTCCTATTTCACTAAAAGCTTACTATAGGCCTTTTTATGTCAAACATTATGCATCAAACATCAAACATTAGCAACGTCATAATTATTTATCAAACATTAAACATTAAACATTAAACATTGCCAACGTCAGGATTATTTGTATAATTTCGGTAAAAACATTATCAACGTTAGAATTATACATCCAACATCAAACATTATCAAACGTCATCAAACATCAAACATTATTCGTCAAACATCAAAACATATTATCAACGTTCGAATTATACATCCGACATCAAACATTATCAAACGTCAAGATTTCGTCAAACATCAAAACATATTATCAACGTTCGAATTATACATTCAACATCAAACATTATCAAACGTCAAGATTATTCATCAAACATCAACCATTAAACATTAGGATTATTCATTATACATTAAACATTATTTATCAAACATCAAACATCAGATTTATTTATAAAAAAAAATGAAACTAAACATCACAACATTATCATCAAAATAAACGATTTTTTGAATAACAATTAAACATCAAAATAAACGATTTAAAAAACAACAAACATCAAAATAATGAATGGCAGATTCTGGGTAAGCTTTCTCGGATCACACAACGATTCGAAAGATTCGTATGAACCAGAGGTCTCCAGCCGATTTTCTCGGCAAACCACCATCAATATTTATTCTATAAACAAACAGATACACAATCTAAACCTAGGTTTCATCAATTCACATACCAATTACATTCACAATCAGGCTAGCATCAACCTATACCTTGAAATTATAGAATAAATATTGATGAATAATAGATCGTTACCTCTTTGATTCGAATCAACAGCGATTTGAATAGTGAAATTGGGAATTGATGAGGATCGAACTAGGGTTTGAGAAGATTGGGGTGGTTGCGTTTTGAAACTGAATTTTCAGAAAAGGGGGATTAGGACGGAGGTGACAATTCTCTTCTTCCTCTTCCGATCCCCAAACCTAATCACAACAATTCTCGAACCAGAGGCCTTTCGTGCTCTCCGATCAATCGAAAAATCAACAACAGAAATAGGGATCAATCTGTGACTCTGAAGAAATCGAAGCAATCATCATCATCACTCGGTCAAAAAAAAAAGAGATTCGAAACGAGATTTGTTGAAATCGAGAAGAGACTCAACTGAGTGTTTGATGATGTTAGATCAGGGGATTTTTCGGGCACAGGACTCTGATTTTCTTTACTTGAAAGAGAATCAAAAGACTCGGATTGATTCACAAGAATGGGTTTTAGTGGAGACCAAGAAGATCTTATGATTGCGATATCTTCATAATCGCCATTGTCGAATCTTGGCATTGTTCCATACCAAGATCGATCGATGCGTTCATGGCTTCTGGGTATTGAAGAACACTTATTTCCAGTAATGTATGAAAAAATTTAGAGAGAGAGATGGTGATTTGTAAGTGGATTCTTGGAGCGTTCTTGAGAGAGATGGAAGGGTAGAAAGATGGCTTAATGGGGGAAATTTGGGTATTGAGTTTTTTTTAATGATCGATGTTGTTTTTGATGATGTTGTGATGTTTTAGGATGATGTTTTTGATGATATTTTACGATGTAGTTGATGATGTTGATTTTTTATGATGTTTTTTTGGTGATGTTGGTGATGTTTTTTAGGACTAAATGGTTTAATAAAAAACATTCAGGACTAACTAGAGCAACATTTATCAAAATGGGATTTATGAGTAATTTCTCCTATATATATTTGGAGCACGTATTTACTTTATTTTATTTTTTAATTCCGTGCATCTTGGTGCTACAATATTATTAAGACATTCTGAGAAGAAAAAAAGAAGAAGAAATACATACATATTTTCTCTACTTCTCTCTCTCTCTCTCTCTCTCTCTCTCTCTCTCTCTCTATAATAATAATAATAATAATAATAATAATAATAATAATAATAATAATAATAATAATAAAATACATAACCTAATTAATTTGAATGCTATTTTTTTTTCTTCTTAAAAGCCTTAACTTTGAGGTGGGCTGCTGTGTGTGCAATTGGTAAATTTTCGAATAAACTGGGAAGACTCCCAAACTTATTGTAAAACGATACAACTAAACAAGCACTCTACTACTGTGGATGGAGTATTTTTATGACTAATTTACCAAGAACCCATGCAGTTGTTTTGTTTTTGGATTGTTCGGATTTACTTGCGTACATCTCGACTAATGATTAGATGACTTATATGGTTAGGGAGAAAGCTCAATCGAATGGACAACCTTAGTCCCAGCGCGAAAGACAGGATTCTAAGCAGTTCAACGTTTGGTTCCTCGGGACAGATAACAAAACTTTCTGGGATAATCGGTGTAGAACCAGTTAACAGCAAACCACTGACCAATGCAACCACCAGGAAACCTAGCTTGCTTCCCGGGCTGGGATATCCTTATTCTATGTATTATGTATGATGATGGTTGGAACCTCGCTTGTTCCAATCCTAGTAAAGAGAGTAAGCAAGCTAGCTCATACCTCAATGGGACTTGTAGCTATCTAAGGCAGGCAGCTTGTCTTTCCCTGGTTATTGGTCCCAAGGCATCGCTCTTAGTAGGAGGACATGGACATCTTATTCAAGAATCGATTCTATTCAAAAAGAAGTTTGTTACCTTCTACTACCGATCTTCTCCTGCTGCTCGCTTCGCTTGTTTCGTTGAGCTCGCTTTCTTTAAAGAAATTGAAAAAAAGAGAATATGAACAGCAGCCAAAAACTTTTAAATGAGAGTAATCCAGACATAAAATTTAGCAGAGAAAATTTGTACATTGTGGGATTTTTGTTTCATTTAATCTCCTACAAGAAGAATTAATTAATCTGCTCGGTTTAGAGTTTTAAAAAATAATTTTTTAAGTTTTTAATTTGTATTTTTGTTGTTAGTAAAATTTTTTTAACATTTTAAATTTTTTATTTTTTAAATCCACTTAATCTAAATACACTCAAAAAGTATTAAATTTGTTAGAATATAATATGTAAAGTGCTACTTTAATAATTAGGTTAGTATAAATAATTAGTATGCTTTAATAATTATGTTTTCTCTTTTGCTTTAGCCTTTCGATGGCCACTTACAGGCTACTTGATGTAGCTACTCTCTTCTATAAAGGAGAATCCTTTGAACCCTGTAAATATAACATTCAATACAAGATACATGATTTTCTGTATTTCTCTTTTTATACATTGATTTTAACATGATATCAGAGCTATAGGTTAAGCTCTTGGTGTTCTTCGCCTTACCGGCGGACGGCAACCTTGCCTTGGCCATCCGTCGGACCTCAACCTATTCCTCTGTAATAATCTCTATCAATACACATATAGCTTCGAGATAATATGTCATCATCAAGATTTCTCATCTCTCTCCTCTCTGCTTATCACCACCACCTTCTCTCTCCTTTTGATTCTCTCCCTTCCAAGAACCTTCTCTCTCTCTCTCTCTCTCTCTCTCTCTCTCTCTCTCTCTCTCCCCATAGAGAAGACTTGGTTCCATAGATTTGGATTGGTTAGAAGAAATCAATCAATCACCAAATCAAAAACTTGTTTAAAGCTCTCAAATGAAGAGTTTTTGTTGTTGCTAAAACAAACACAAAAAAAAAAAAAAAAAAAACAAACAAACAAAATTTCATTCAATCAATTTGTTAATCATTGTTGTTGTTAATTAAGAGGAGAGAAAGAAGATATGAGGGGGAATCAACCACCACCACCACAACCCTCCGCTGCCGCCAATCGCAACCGCAATCGGAGGCGCCCAGACCTAACCCTACCTCTCCCTCAACGAGACATGTCTCTAGCGGTTCCTCTCCCTCTTCCTCCGAGCTCAGCTTCCTCGTCTTCCAACTCCACTCAACTCGGCGGTGGTGGTGCTCCGCCGCTGAATTTCTCAGGAGCGAATCAACCGAATCGAAGCGGAAGCGGCGGAACAGTCTACAAAGTCCTCCATCGGCCGAGTCGGAGGCTTTTCGCCTTGAAGGTGATCCACGGGACCTACGGAGACGAAGACACCATTCGTCGCCAGATCTGTCGTGAAATCGAGATCCTTCGCGACGTAGATAACCCTAGCGTCGTCAAGTGTCACGACATGTTTGATCACGCCGGTGAGATTCAACTTCTTCTGGAATACATGGACTGTGGATCTCTCGAAGGAAAGCTTATACACAACGAATCCCGCCTCGCTGATCTATCTCGCCAGATCCTCTCCGGGCTGTACTATCTCCACAGGCGTAAGATCGTTCATAGAGACATTAAGCCTTCGAATCTGTTGATGAATTCTCGAAATCAGGAGGTCGGACACAAGAATTTAGTTTACTTGAAATGCCAGTCATTTGCCAATGCCAAGCACATTTGTGACTTCTTTCCATTATTACCAAACACAACACAAGCTTTAAGATATAGGTATTTCCAAAAAGAGGAGGGTGAGCATGGTGGAGGGTGAGCAAGGAGGCTGGAAGCCGGTGTTGAGAAAGCATGGTGTTCAAGGATTCAAGAACATGGGAGTAGATACTGATATCCACACGATTTTTGTGGATCATCTACCAGAATCAATGGATCCAAGAGGGTTGTATAAGGTTTTCACCAATTTTGGGATTGTAAAGGATGTGTACATCCCAAACAAAAGACGGAAGCTGACAAGGTCCAGATTTGGTTTCGTACGCTATGTTTGTCCAGTAGCAGCAAAGATGGCAGTACAAAAAGCTCATGGACTCTGGTGTGACAACAAAGCATTGAAAGTAAAAGTCGCGGATTTTGCCAAAGTTAAGGATGAACAACAGAGGTTATCAAAAGCAACAGCTGGATGGAGGGACCTTGGTAACATTAGCAGAGTTTCAACTGAATGGAGGCCGGTTGGTAATACTAGTAGAGCTCCAGGTATGGTTCAAAAGGGGAAGTCATATGCACAAGCTGTTACTGGAAGAGGGCCTGAGATCAGTCATACCACGACTATAAATGCTACTGAGGAAGGCATTGATTGGCTCTACAGCAGTGTGATTGTTAGACTCAAGCCATCAAGCTGTGTGGCAGAGTTTAAAGTGGAGCTGCAGACTAGAGGAATGGGGGACATGCAGGTTAGACACGGAGGAGGAAGAGACTTTGTTCTGACTTTCGGCTCAGCTGGGAGCCTGAAAGAGAAAATTCAACATATGCAGGGTTGGCTTTCTGAGTGGAGTGAGTCAGTTAAAGAATGGAAACAGGGGATGGCTTTCGATCAGGAGAGGCTGGTGTGGCTTTCATGTTATGGGGTGCCTCTCAATCTTTGGAATAGTAAAACGTTTAATAGTATTGGGAGGTTATGGGGGGAAGTCATTGGCTTGGATGATGCTACTCTTAGATTGCACTCATTCCACTGTGGAAAGGTACGGGTAGCTACAAAACATATGGAGTTCATCAATTCCATTATCAACTTAAGCTTTAAGGGGTCTCTTTACCCAGTAACAGTATGTGAAGATCAGGGGGAAATATCAAAGGTGCTGTACCAACAATGCAAGTGTTACAATCTGCAGAAAATAGGGGTAACTAGCAGCTCCAATGGTGAAGGAAAGGAATGGAGGTCCGAAGTGGGGAGCAAGAGGGTTGAGGACGATGCTGATGTGGAAGGCCAGGTCAGAGGTGAGCTGGGCAGAGAAGGTGATGTGGAGGTTGCAGGGTCTGGGACAAGGCCTGAAGGGAATAATGATGCTGTTGGTCTTAATAGGTGGAGGAGCGTGTCTATGGTTGCCGAGACTGACATCAACTTGGGAAAGGAAAACAGTGGGGACGCATGCAAAGAATGGTCAGATGCACTAGGGCAAAGCTCTATGCAAGCTCAAACTGTTGAGGCCGAAGAAGTGGTTACTCCGGGCTTTATGAGAAGTTTAAGTGGGTCTGAGAGGCATAGACCTGGGCTTAATATTGAGGTTTTCTTAGGCAAGGCCCAAGATGAGGGTGGAAATTTTTTGGGCCAGAATCAGTCTGGGGAAGGTATCTCAGAGACCCAACTCATAAAGAAGAATTTTGCTCCAAACGAAGGAGTGGTGGCAGCCCAACTCAGAATTGAGGAGGAGAAGAACAGAGAGGCCAAGAACAAGTCTGTTTTGCCAGCTCCAACAAGAAAAGTGAACAAGAAAGGAAAAACAAAAGGGAATCAGAATTTTCAAGGCCAGAAACAAGGATCTCTTACCTTAGGGGAAGGATCAACTTTGAATTTAAAGAAAGGTGCAGTGTTTCGGGCTGCTGTTGCAGCAATATCTTTATCAATGGCCAGCAAAGCGGGTTGTGGTCAGCTTTTACTCAATGAGGCTGAGGCTTCCCTCAAATTAGGGCATGTTCTTGGGTTGAAATGTAAAGGCAATGAGGACGAAGTCATTAGCAAGTTGATGGAGCTGGAGTCAAATGATAAGGAAACAATGGTGAAAAAGGGTGGACAAGCCGACTGATTTAGATGTCAGCTGCTTTGGTGAAATCATGGTCTCTAATGAAGATAGTTTCTTGGAATATAAGAGGGCTTGGTAAGCCTACTAAAAAAAGGAAAGTCAAAAAATTATTTGTTGAGAGAAAGGTAGATATGGCATTGCTGCAAGAAACCAAGAAGTCATCAATTGATGAAGAGTTGGTTAAATCATGTTGGCCGGGGGAGAAGATGGAATTCATGGCAATAAATTCAGATGGAGCAGCTGGTGGGTTGCTTTGCATTTGGAACCCAGATGTTTTTCTACTTGTGGATTGCTGTTGTACAAGGAATTTCATCCTTTTGTCAGGTACTCTTTACGGTAGTTTTGATTGTGTGATTGTTAATGTTTATGGCCCAAATGATGCTACCAGCAGAAGTAGGGTATGGGGTATTTTGAATAGGCTGAAGTCAGGGGGTGAAAAGCCTTGGTGTTTGGGGGGGACTTTAATGAAGTTAGAAGTTTATCTGAAAGAAAGGGTTGTTCTGGAAGGGACAGAGGTATGTGTGATTTCAATGAATTAATTGAAAATCTGGAAGTGTGTGATATTCCAATGTTGGGAAGGAAATTTACCTGGTGTAACTCTCTTGAAGGAGAAAAATGGAGTAGGCTGGACAGGTTTTTGCTTAGCCCAGAATGGTTGCAAAAGTTCAAGTTCAAATTATGGGGTCTACCAAGAAGGCTATCTGACCATTGCCCCATCCTGCTCATGGAAGATGAGAGGGATTGGGGTCCAAAGCCTTTCAGATTCCTGAATGCCTGGACCCTTCATCCTCAGTTCAAATCCTTTGTGGACAAAATCTGGAAGGAAACCCATGTAGATGGCTGGGTTGGTTTTCAGTGTTTAAGGAAACTTAAATCCCTTAGAATTGCACTGAAACAATGGAACCAGGAAGTTTTTGGTAATGTGGATTATAAACTCAAGCTCTTGGAGGAGGAATTACATGATCTTGACCTGGCAGCGGAGGAAAGGCCTCTGTCTGAGGCAGAGGTGTATAGAAGAAGAGAGGCGAAAGAGGAAGCTTGGAAGCTAAGTAAAATGGTGGAATGGGTATGGCTACAGAAATCTAGAGTTAAATGGGTTTTGAAAGGGGACAAAAACACAAAATTCTTTCATGTGATGGCGGCTGCTAGAAATAACAGAAACGCTTTGTGTTCGCTTTCTGTGAATGGGGTCATAAAGGATAGTCCAGCTGATATAAGGGCTGAGGTATTTCTTCATTACAGAAAACTTTTTTCTGAATCCTGGTTCAGTAGACCAAGTTTATCTGGCCAATTTAAATCCATTGGAGGAGATGAGGTTAGAGCTGCTCTTGAAACGGAGTTCTTAGAATCAGAAGTGTTAGCAGCTGTTAAAGCCTGCGATGGAAACAAGGCGCCAGAGCCTGATGGGTTCAACATGATGCTGTTTCAGAAGAGCTGGCAGTCAATAAAAGGGGATGTGATGCAGTTTATGAGGGAGTTTCATCAAAACGCAAAACTGGTGCATGGGATTAATAGCTCTTTTGTGGCGTTGATTCCTAAAAATGATAATCCTTCTTGCCTCAGTGAATACAGGCCTATCAGTCTCATTGGTTCGCTTTACAAAGTGCTTGCAAAAGTCTTATCAAATAGAATCAAACTTATAGTGCCCAGGATTATTAGTGAATCTCAATCAGCTTTTATAGGAGGTAGAAGTATCCTGGATGGAGTGTTGATTGCAAATGAGATCGTTGATGGTTGGAAGAAGAATCAGAGGAAAGGTATTGTTTTGAAGCTGGATTTTGAGAAAGCTTATGACTCAGTTAATTGGGAGTTTCTCTTCTCTATGCTTGCAAGCTTTGGGTTTGGCTCTAAATGGATCAAGTGGATGCAAGAATGCGTCACGTCAGCTAAGATCTCCATTTTGGTTAATGGATCCCCGACATCCGAATTTAGTCCTCAAAGGGGGCTTAGGCAAGGTGATCCATTATCACCTTTTCTTTTTAATATCGTGGCTGAGGGCTTGAACATTTTGATGACCAGAGCTAGGCTGATGGGCTTGATTAAAGGTGCAGTGATTGGTTCAAATGATCTCAGCATTACTCATTTGCAGTTTGCGGACGACACAATCATTTTCTGTGAAGCAGTTAGGGAGGAGGTTCTTACTGTTAAAAGGATTTTGAGGTGTTTCGAAATACTGTCTGGGCTGAAGATTAATTATTCTAAGAGTGTGGTGTGTGGAATTGGGCTTACTGATGAAATATCCAAAGATTATGCTTCCATGTTGAATTGTTTTCATCAAAGCTTGCCTTCAAAATATTTGGGCATGCCATTGGGGGCTAATCCAAGGCGAAGACGGACTTGGAAACCTATTATTGAAAAAGTTAATCAAAAGTTGGCTTCTTGGAAAAGGAGGTTCTTATCTTTTGCTGGTAGGTTGACTATGATCAAGTCTGTGTTATCATCCCTACCAACGTATTATCTATCTTTATTCAAGATGCCTGAAGGGGTTGCTAAGGAGATTGATAAAATCCAGTCCAGATTTTTATGGGGAGGTGATGCTCTAAGAAGGAAAATTCATCTAGTAAAATGGGGGGACGTAACTCAAAGCAAAAGTACTGGGGGTCTAGGTATTAGAAAAGTGCGGCTTATGAATGCTTGCCTTCTCTTGAAGTGGTGGTGGAGATTTGGATCTGAAACTGATGCTCTCTGGAAACAAGTCATTTGCAGCAAATATGGTGAGGTTGGAGGGGGTTGGTGGCCAATACCTGTTGAGGGTCCAAGGGTATCTCTTATCTGGCGAGACATCCAGGGGATTGATGCTCATTGGCCTCAGCTGGTGGAATTCTTCAAAAATAATATCTCCCTGATTGTTGGTGATGGAAGGAACATCAAGTTCTGGATTCATAATTGGGTTGGTAATGTTTGTATCAAAGATGAATTTCCTAGACTTTATTCTGTGTCCCTTGACAAAGATGAATCTCTGGAAATGGTAAGCAATAGGAGGAGTGGAAACGAAGAGTGGAACCTGGTTTTCAGGAGAGCCTTGTTTCAGTGGGAATTAGAAGATTTGAGGAGACTGAAAATAATGCTTCTTAATGCTCCAGCTACTCGGGATGGGATGGTGGACAGGTTGAAATGGAGTGCAGAAAATTCGGGGGTTTTTACCGTGTCCTCTGCCTATAAGTGGAGTGCAGCATCTGTTGAAGCTAGTAGTGTTTTAGTTGGGTGTATATGGAAGAATCTGGCTCCACCTAAGGTGCAGTTCTTTGGGTGGTTAGCATGGAAAGAGAGAATTAAGACAGCCAGCTATCTTCAAAGACTAGGTATCCTTACGGCTGACTCAGACATAAACTGTATTTTCTGCAGAGATGTCGTTGAAGATATAAACCATGTGCTGCTGTCTTGCCCATTTATTTGGAGGATTTGGTCAAATATTATCAGTTGGTGGGGTGTTTATTGGACAATGCCTGGATCTGTGCCTGGTCTGCTACAGTGGTGGAGTGGTTTAAAACTAAAAAAAAAGGAGTTACCCATCTGGAAAGTTATTCCTTTGGCGGTGTTTTGGTCTATTTGGAAGCAGAGGAATGAAAGCATTTTTAAGGACACGCCGGTGAATTTTGAAGGGCTATGCGATGCAATCAAGGTCAGGGTTGCTTTATGGGTCAGAGCTGCTGACCCCTCTTTTAGTTACTCAATTAATGACATTATGTATAATCTAAAGCAGGTTAGATCATGCCTGAGGGGTTGAGTGGGTCTAACCTTGCTGCTGTATGGTGTGCCCTCATACATCTTTGCTCTGCCGTTCTGTTCTCAAGTGTGCCTTGGGCTGAGTCTGATCTGTTCTGTATGTCCTGCATCTGGGTTGCTTCAGTTATGGAGTGTGGCATTCAAGGGCTGCTGGATGTGCAGCTTTATGATCTGCCCTTCTATCTTCAATGGACTTTATGCTAGAAATTGGAGCTCAAGGCCTTCAAATGATGCTTGTTGTCTGCTAGTAGTACTGCTGGTTTATGGGATGTTTGCAGGTTTTGGGAGCATTCTGGTCTGCTGGTTTATGTCAAGTCCTAGTTCTGCTGGTTTTTAGGCTCAACAACAGCTGGTTTAAGGGTATTTATCCAACATTCTGGTTTGGTGGGTTTCTACTTCTTTGTTAAGTAGACACAGCAGTGGGGTTTGGTTTTTGAAGACAATGCAGGAGTGAGGATTGCTCCTGGTTACCATAAGTGTTTGATCTTCAACAGTCTGGGCTTCAGATTGAATCATGCTGCTGGTTGGTCTTCAGTTTGCTTTCCCTCCTGATTCAGGTCTTGCTCCTGGTTTGTTCTGTTTTGCTTGGTCTTCAGATTGAATCTGCTTTGGATCTGCTCCTTTAGATGTTGGGTTGGTATGTGCTTGGCTGCTGTGATGGGCTACAGAGGTACTACTCTCAGTGATGGAGAATTCCTTCATTGCTGCTCCTGGTTTGGTTGCTGTGTTTGGTTTTTAGTTTTTTCATCTTCATCAGATGTTGCTGGTGTCCTTGGCTGCTGTGATGGGCTGCAGAGGTACTAATCTAGGGTGTTACTGGTGAAACACTGCTGGGTTGGTCTGTTGGGTTGGTTTCTGTTGGGTTGGTCTGTGCTTGGCTGCTGTGATGGGCTGCAGAGGTACTACACTCAGTGATGGAGATTTCCTTCATTGCTGATCAATTTCCAGGGTATGTGAAGTTTCTGCTTGATGTTGCTGAGGATAATCTGAAACTGCTGAAATGCTAGAGGGTAATCTGAAAGGTGGGCTGCATCTGAGGGTAATCTGAAAGTGTTGAAATGCTGAATGCTGGGCTGAGGTGGACTGCAACTGGTCTGGTCTGAAGTGCTGAAATGCTAGTCTGGTCTGATTGTTGTTTGTATAGATGGCTTTTGTTGCATGTATAGATGGCTTATCTCAGTTTTTCAGAAGATATGTTTCTGCTGTTGTCAGTGGTGCAATCCTGCACTATGGTGTTTGCTGAAACCCCAACACTATGAAGTATTCTGTCATGGTCCTAATCTGGTTTCTGTCAAGCTCACAAACTAGGTGGGAGGTCTGCTGGTGTTTGGGTCCTTTTGTTGCTCTTATGGCAGTGTGCATAAAGGAATTTCTGGGTGCTAAGTCTGCAGTGTTTCTGCCCCATCCTGCTTGTTTTGGTGCATGTTCCTTGTCATGCAGTATTGTCTGCAGTGCTTGTTTGGTAGCATTGAGAAACTTGGAAGGCATCATTGATGGTCAAGTTAATCCAGAAGAAGCTCTGTTTTTGGACTTAGCAGCATTCAGAATCTTGAAACATCAGATATAGGCATCAATGATGGTCAAAATTATTCAATGATGGTCAAGTTAAAGCTGCTTGGAGCACTCTCCAATTTGGTTTGGTTCTTCTTTCTTCTTTTCCGTTGGTCTCTCACCAACTTAGGGGTGCTAGCAAATGATAGGGTGAGCTCGGTGGTGCCAACCTAGTTGGGATCATTTAGCTCACTGTGATGCTTTTGCACTTCCCTTTGCTTTATTGATGTAATTTGTCTTGTACCTTGTACTTGTTTATTTCATCAATAAAGTTTCTTTTTTGCCGATCAAAAAAAAAAAAAAAAAAAAAAGAATTCTCGAAATCAGGTCACTTTCCTTTTGCAGCTGGGAGTGGAGATTGGGCGAGTCTCATGTGTGCAATCTGTATGTCTCAGCCGCCTTAAGCACCGCCTACGGCGTCGAGAGAATTTCGTGATTTCATCAATTGTTGTTTGCAGAGAGATCCATCCAAGAGATGGCCTGCCGGAAAATTGTTGAACCACCCTTCCATTACACACACAATCTCTCTCTCTAATTTTTCAAACCCATTTTACTTTTCTACTTTTATTTCTTTATTTCTTCTTTTCATCCTTTTACACTACCAAAATCCCACTCATATCTGATTATTTTAAAACAGCCACTTGTGTTAACTTTTTTTTTTTTTTTCTCATATAATACTCATACACACCTCTCAATTCATTACTTTTCTCTTTCCACTCACATCTGATTATTTTACAACACCCACACCTCTCATGTTTTCCACTACCCACTTTTCTTTTATTTTATACATTACATACCCACTCTTCTTTCCACCACACATATTTTTTATTTCCAGCTGGTTATTGCCTACAAACATAGGTATGTGTGTCTTTAGTCCCACGTGGGATGGTGTTGTCATGGACTTTTCCATTAAAAAAAAAAAAAAAAAAAATTCAAAACAAACACACACAAAAACAAAGGGCCTTTAGTCATTTCGGACTCTACACCAACAACCAACAACACCACACTCATTTTATTTATACCAGGGCTCAACCCTGATGTTATACAAAAAAAAAAATCCATCCTCCACACAGGCCTTATTTTTTCGCCTCTTCAGCTGTTCTCTTCTTCTTACCTCGGTCTTGGGCGTCCCTTGACGGCACTGCCTCCGTGTTTCCCACGCCACCGAGCACGTTCACTTCTCATTGCTCCTCAAATGCCACATATGGCGGACCTCCGAATCTAAGCATCACGGTGGCCTTCCGCTTCAGCTCCTTGTTTTCTGCCTTGAGCATACATATATCTGCTCGCGCATCTTTATACATGCCCTGGAGCAGCGCCAGTTGGGCGTTTAACTACTGCACCTCATTTGTCCTACTCTGAAGCCGGTGCGACAAGTTTGTGACCGCAATCATGGTCTCAACACATGACTTCAATGTGTAATAATTCGCCTCAATATCCGATTGTGCAGCCATTCTTTGCTCCACAGACAGCATCGGAAAGTTCAACGGAGCAAAACCAGGGGCACTTGGTTGAGGTTCAGAGGCAACCGCACCGGTTATCTCTCTTGTGGACTCGTTGAGGTCGGGAAAGAGAGTGAGCAGACCACGGGACGAAGAGGCTATGTTCTGGGTAGCTGAACGGGAAGACGAGGCCATATTCTGGGTTGTAGAATGTTTCAGAGAATCAGAGCTTTCGGTGGTAATGTCGAGAAGGGTCGGGCTATGACGAGGTTGGTTGTAGAGTGTCAGAGAACGAAGAGGTTTCAGCTGGTTTGTTATGCCTCAGCCTCAGCCTCCGTCTTGGTTTAAATAGCCAAAGCAGCCACGCGCATCGCGCGCCTCTCGACGCCAGACGACAAACTGGGCGCACAAGTCAATACGGGCACGTGCATCGCCGCGTGTCGGGCACGCCTTTTGATGGCACGTCTTTTGATAGATTGGGCACGCCTTTTGAGGGTGCGACTTTTAAGGGTCCGACAAGACTCTGTAAACTGTCCCGACATTGATTCCGGTTAGCTTCTACATAGGTCCGACAAGACTCTGTAAACTGTCCCGACATTGATTCCGGTTAGCTTCTACATAGGTCCAACAAGACTCGGTAAACTGTCCAGACATTGATTCCGGTTAGCTTCTACATGGGTCCGGCAAGACTCCGTAAACTGTCCCGACATTGATTCCGGTTAGCTTCTACAAGGGTCCGGCAAGACTCCGTAAACTGTTCCCACATTGATTTCGGTTAGCTGCTACAACGGTTCGACACAACCATATAGTGTCTTCACCAACGGTCTGACACGACCATACAGTGTCTCCTATCCTATTTTATTTTATTTTATTTTATTTTCCTGTTTTGTTACTCTCTCCAAACTCAAGTTGGTTGGTTCCTATCCCCCTTGAGTTTGAGGAGGGCTGTTAGAATATAATATGTAAAGTGCTACTTTAATAATTAGGTTAGTATAAATGATTAGTATGCTTTAATAATTATGTTTTCTCTTTTGCTTTAGCCTTTCGGTGGCCACTTACAGGCTACTTGATGTAGCTACTCTCTTCTATAAAGGAGAGTCCTTTGAACCCTGTAAATATAACATTCAATACAAGATACATGATTTTCTGTATTTCTCTTTTTATACATTGATTTTAACAAAATTTATCAAAAAAACACTCTTTAAAAAAATCATTGAATAATGCAAAATACAAAAATATATTAAATTTTTTTTTTTTTTTGGTATTCAATAAATTTTTGGAAGATTTTTGCACAAATTTCGTATTTTTTAAGTGCATCTAGATTAGTCAAAAAAGACAAAAAGTGCACTTATTTAGTCTTCCCAAACAAGGCCTAAGTGAATTTAAAAACTTAAAAAAAATTTGATTAAAATATTAGAAAATTTACTAAAAAAAAAAAAGAATTGAAAACTTAAAAAACTGTTTTTAAAATCCAAGTTGAAATGGTTCCAGCCCTTATGCCATCTAAATTGATTAAAAAGAGACTATGTTTTTGAAATTTCACTAAAAAATACAACAAATTCAATAAATTTGGGGACGAAAATGCAACAGACAATTTTGAAATCGAATTATTTGCTTTAAGAACTATGTGTGTATTTGGTCTATTTTATTTTTAAACCTTTACGTAAAATTTTAAAAAAAAATCCCAATTTCGATTGATTGATTGGTTTGGTGATCCAGGCACTCATGTTTCCTTTCTTAGGCTTCAGGTTTGGATTCAAGTCTCATAAGGTGCATTGCAACATTTCTTTTCCCCTTAGCTATAAACATATAATTATATTTTTCTACAATTTGACAGAACTTGAATAAGCTCACCCTTGTGAATGCTATCATTTCTTGAAGATTTGTTGGTTTTTTTGCTTGAAGTGAGACCATGTGGTGGTTGTTGCAAAGGATCTGATGTAGCAGAATTAGCTGTTCTTTTTTCCATGAAACGGGCGATGTGGCCTCTCTTCATACCAAACTGAGAAGAAATTTCATCGGTGCTTAACCCAAGAAGCTCAGAAAGACATTTTCCAGAAGACTCAAGCTTATCTCCATATTGAATTAGAGCACAATCATGGAGGTATGACCTCATTTCCAGTGCATCCTATAGACTCAGTTAATCAACCACGAAAAACCTTTAATTAGAGGAATAAGAAAAAGAGACGGTTTAATGAATTTATGAACTATTAGAATTTTAAAGAACAGGGGATTTGGATAGCAGTAGTAAAAGAACCTTTTGTTGTTGAGTCATGCTAATTGCATCCATATCCTCTGGTTTCATAAGCTTCAAGGTGGGTACATCATCCCAACCTTCTTCTGTCAGCTTTGGAAGCACCCTCTTCAGAGCTCCATTCCCCACAAAACCCTCCATTGACAAACAAGCCATCCTCTATATATTTTGAGAGGGGTTTACGTGAGTTAAACCTTTTGTCCAAAAGAGTTCTGGATATACAAGCAAGTTGATTGAGAATAAGCCCATAAAATCCTTACATATGCAAGAGGGAAAATTCCATGCTCCATACCTTTTCAAAAAGTGTGTATTATAGGTTATAGTTATGAACATTTGTAATTTAAGTTAGGAAAAATTACACTTAGTCCTTGTAATTTATTATACATCAATTTAATTATTGTAATTATAATTGTATTAAAAGGAATTAATCTTCTCTTAGTGATTGAGGGCTCGATATCTAGTTTAAAATGGTCATTTTCTATTGAATAGGTCATTTTATTCTTGATTTATGTCTAGTTTTTAATGGATGTAATTAATTTAATTTAATTGACACAAAGCGAAAAATTTAAAAGAATAATTGATACAATTAAAATTATAAAAACCAAATTGACATAAATCAAATGATTCCACTAAATTAAGTTAGTCAAAAAAGTTATTAAAAAAATTATATACACTAGTTATTCATGTCTTTTAATATAATTAAAAAAATATTTTCAAATGTATTTTTTTTTTTTACCGTATAAAAAAGTTAATAAATCACTAAGAAGTCAAATTCTAGAGGAAACCTAAATTGGAAAAAATAAAATATCATGTGTTCTCATTCAAATTTGCATATTTATGATAATCATTTCAATACAGTGTAAATGTTCTTATCACAACTGAATATAAATTTGTTGTTGATATTTGAAATTAGAAATATTCACACCTTTGTAATTATGCATAATTTTTGAAATGTATCAGAGAGGAGATGATAGATATTGATCTCGTTTGAAAATAAATTATTTCATTTGATTTTTTAATTATTTTAATTTAATTAAATAAAGTTGTATCTGTAAAAATAATTAACTTTTTTTATTTATTCGCATATTTATTTATTTATTTTATGAATTATACGTCACTGGGTGTATGTAGCGGGATTGCCCTAGCAAAACAAGCCACCATATCGTGTGAGAGTGAGAGGAGACAATGGCACTGAGGAGTTCTTGTGTGTTTCTCACTCCAATAATATATGCCTTATCTTTTCCCCACACAACGCATTTCACTTTGAGCTAAAATTCATAAAATGACAAAATAGGTTAAAATAATTAATAAGACAAAATGTTATATCAAATCCATAATTATTTCACTTTTTCTCTCACAAATATCACATTCAATTACAAAAAAATTTAACTATCCTCCTAAATATAAAAATTTTAACCTACTAAAATAATTAAAAATTAAAATAATATATTAAAATAATAACTTCCCATACACTCATATAGCATAATAAGATTTTGATGTGAGAGTGAGAGGAGACGATGGCACTGGGGAGTTATTGTGTGTTTCTCACTCCAATTATATATGCATCATCTTTTCCCCATACAAGGCATTTCACTTTGCTTTGCGTATGGGGATTTCACTATGCTTTTCGTATCTCCCCTTGCAGTGCAATTCTTATTCGCTTTGTAATCCCTTACTTCAACAACTTGCAAGTTCATTAATTCCTTACTTCAACTTGCTGAGTTCTTAGTTTCACTAATTGCCTACATATATTTGTTTTTTAAAAATAAATTATTTATTTTTTAGAAATATAGGCAATAAAACAAAAAATTATAATTATTGAATTAATGTATTTTTTTTTATAAATAATATTCATAAAAGACTTTACAAAATAAATAATTTAAATCATCGAAATGAGATTCTAGTAAACTCTACAATTCTAGACATAAAAAAATAAAAAATATCCATGTTTTATTTAAAGGCATGTAAAAATAAAGGGTCCGGACGGGCTCCAATCCAGATTTGGAACAGTCTGATTTAGTTCGGCTCATTGGGTCCACTTTTGAGCCCCTTTTCGATCATTAGACTGTTCACATTTTACAGTTTGTTGAGTACATTATTCTTATAAAAAATCACATCAACCGGATAACAAATACTATGTATTGGGATTACTTTTGTCTGAAAAAATGGATGGTCATAAAATTAACGGTTCATAAAAAAATGATCTAAATACATAGTATCTGTTATCCAATTGGTATGATTTTTTTACAGGGATAATGTACTCAACAAACTCTAAAATATTAACAGTTCAAATTATCGAAAAGAGACCTAATGGGGTGGACTAGACCTTCCAGTCCAAATAGTGGACTAGAGGCAAGCCGCAACCAAAAATAAAATTTATCAATTTTACGGTGTCAATCAAACTCAAGTCCAAAGCAAAATTATGCACACAAGATAAAATACTATTATAAATAGGGCTATTCAAATTTAATGGATATGCGAATAAGTTCCAGCAAAAATGCGAAAATTTTGTCTAATAATGTTGGAGACCTATATTTGAGATCTATAAATATATCTATAATGACTTGATAAGGAAGTAGAATCTTACATAATTAAGTATGTGACAAATTAAAAGTTGACACCTACCATTATATTTCATTATGGGTGAAATTATAAACTTTTATTAGGATCTAAAATATTTTATTTTCTTAAATTAAAATTAATTCAATATTGCAAATGATGAAAAATGATGGATTTATAGCTACCAAAATGTTGCTGCGAGGTGAATGAAAAGCAATGGTAGAATTGCAGACAAGAACAGAAAAAAGCGTTGATGAAAATGACCAGCCGCGGATATGGTGTTTTGATCTCTCGCTTTGTTTGGGTTTTGTTTGTTTATGGGCTGGCTATTGCTGTGTTTACTGGATGGACTGTTTAGTCCAGGGTCTGACCCCACTTTGATGATTTGATGCTTTTATATTTTAGGCTTTTTATTTATAAATATAATAATAATAATAATTTAAATTGATCTAAAAATTATAACTCTTTAATTTTTTTTTAAAATTAAAAAAAATAAACAATAAATGTGATTTTAAAAAGTAGTCTTTTTTACTAAGACGAATTTGATAAAATTCGTACATATAATTATCAAATCAATGATTTTATTTTGTTTAAAAGTAATTGTAATAAAATTTTGAAATTAAAATTATCTGATGAGTTTGACTTTTTTTTTTTCTTTTATTAGATGAGTGAGGGCATTTTCCATGGTTTATCAAAAATTTCATCAAATCTAAGTAAAAATATGACTAATTCTTTTATTTGATATCAACCACTCCAATGATGAACGACTATAGCTTTCATCAAAATATAGGATATCAGAGAAGACGACCAGTTGGTCGACCAGCAAGAGCAACAACTACGGATTTAATTCTACATTGGTTTAACCTTTTGCAAGACTATGAATACATAAGTTTCGCTTGGGAAGTTAACTATTTTAAAAAAATATTTTAGTTTTTGACTATTTTAATAGGTTAAAATTTTTATATTTAGAAAGATGATTTGTAATGATCCAATTTTTTTTTAAAATAGCTAGCGCATAATTTAATTGAGCAAATTTTTGAATTTAATTACCGTTTAAATTCTGTGCAAAAACAGTTTGGTTTTGTATTTTTTAAAAATAGTTTCCGATCTCAGAAAATTATGAATTTTTATATGTTGTTCCCATATGAGTCTAGCACGTTGGATAAAAATTTTAGAATTTAATGATGAATATTTATTTTATGAAAATTCATGGACTGATTGGCTTTCAATTTAATTTATAGCAGAATTTAAAATTGAGTTTTGGGTGTTCGGATCATGATTTGAGATAAATCAGCTGGGCATTTATTTTAAATTATTAAACTCCATTCATTTTGGATCCAATTGATTGAGTTGTGACCCGTTAGTAACCATGTAATAGTGTTGTGGTTTTATTATTATTATTTGACTACCATAAAAGAGTTGTGAATATTTATGGTGTGTACCATTAAACGAAATATATTTTATGGCGAGAAAATATTATATTTACTTTTGTCATTAAAGATGTTGAAATATATTTTTAATTGATATATATATATATAGGTGTATATATATATGGTTAGATATTTGTTTAGTTAAAAAAAATATATATATCTATAAATAGTAACCAAATAGTTATTTTGTTCAACTTTTGGGAATTCTTGGAGTTCTTGCCTTGAGGAAACAAGAAAAAAGAGGTTTCAAGTTGGTTTTTCTTGGATTTGATTTAGTATAAGTCATTTTTGACTCCTAGTGCTTTGGATCAAAACGTAGAGGGAGGAAAAGGCGTCGTTTGGCTCCAAAAAAAATTTAATTTCTGTTGCCGAAAAATTTGAAAGTTTCTTGGCTCGAGGCAAAGATTTTTCCTACACTTCTTTATGTACTTTTACTTGATTATATGAAGCTTAGAGTTGTATATAATTTAATTAAAATTTTTGAAAATTTTGTAATTTTATTTGCTTAAAAGGGAAATTTTGAGAAAAATAAAGAGTTGATGCCCAAATTACAAAAGTGTAAACTCGGAATATATTTGTAAAGTTATGAAAGAGCTATGTTTTAAATTTGAACAAAAACGGACTTTGATTCGATCGATTTTGAAATTTTTACCGGTTTGCGACCAAAAGAACATTTTTAAATAAAACAAAGAAATTATGTTTAACTTTTGGGGCTTTTGATCAAAATAGGATGTCATAGTTGAATAATGCTTGAAAAATGAGTTTAGGAAGAAAATGATATTTTCTTGGGCATAGACCACATTTCCTTTTCCCGGGTGGTAAAAGATCTCAAAATCATAAGTGCTGATGAATTTAACCCACCTCTGTTGTCTCATGTTCAACTCTTTTTGAGAACAAAAGATATTTAAGACTCTTGTAATCTGTGTATAACTCAAAACGCCCCCTAAACAAGTAGTGTCGCCACACTTTCAACCAAAAATAACTGCTGTCAGCTCTAAGTCATGAGTAAGGTATCGTCTCTCATGAGATTTTAACTGTTGAGAAGCATAAGATATAACATTCTGATGCTGCATCAACACACATTCCAACCCAGTTCCACTTGCATCAGTAAACACAACTAACTTTTTCTCTTATACTAGTATAGTTAACACCGGAGCTGTAGTCAATCGCTGTTTTAACTCCTGGAAAGCTTTCTCATAATCATCTGTCCATAAGAACTTCACATTCTTGCGAGTTAACTTGGTCATGAGTGCTGCAATAGTAGAAAAATTCTCTATAAATCTCCTGTAATAACCGGTAGTCCTAAAAAACTCCTCACTTCTTAAGGGTTCGTGGGCTGCTTCCATTCTTTGATCGCAACACCTTTCTTAGGATCTACCATTATCCCCTGATTGGACACAACATGCCCAAAAAATCGAACTTTTTTTCCCCAAAGTGACACTTATTGAATTCGGTTATGTTCTGTGATTTTTTTTTTATTTTGACCCAGAGTCATTTTGAAATGATCTGAATAGGTCTTCCTTACAAACTTTTATACTGTTTTTGTTCCGAGTTGCTATGATCCAAATTGTTAAAATGAACTAGCAGTTGAATTTTTAAATGCAGTGAACTTCCTAAATTAGGCATGTTTAGTAACGTTTTTGTTTTATGTTTTTATTTTCACAAACTTTCAAAACTGAAAATAAAAACAGTTTTGGTAAACTGTTTCCATTTCCAAACTATGACAACAATTTTCCAAATTTCTAAAAGTTCAGAAAGAAAAAAAAAAAAAAGAAAAAAAAATCACTCAATTCATTTTTTATTCCCATTATTTTTCCACCCTTTTGGCAACTCGTTTTTGTTTTGTCTTATTTTTTATGGGATATTTATTCATAAATTCTTCTTCACCTATTTATATTCCATTTAATTCAAATTATTTTCTTATATTCTAATAAATCCTATGAGTAATAGTGCTACATAGTTACCAAAATACCTAATAATAATATTTACATTGACAATGTGAATGTTCATACTATAAATGTGAGATTTAAACTGTAAAATATAAATGTTTATATCATCAAAATAATTAAGAATTGAAATGAGATGCATCATTGCAGTATTTTATTTATTTATTATTATAATTATTTTATGAAATTTCATTTCCGCTGTTCTTGGGTGGGCAGTGATCACATCGGGCCTAAGTTATAATAATAAAAAGGTCTAGTTATAATAATAAAAAGGCAAAGGTCTAAGTCCAAAAAAAGTTAAAAAATTAAAATTATTCAAAAAGTTAAAAGTTATCACTATTTACCAAAATTCAAAAATTACGGTTGCACAACTCTCAATCCTAATTTTTTCCTACTCACTAATTTATACAATTTTTTAATACACATTTTTTCATAAAAGTTAAAAAATTAACCCAAACATCTATATTTTTTTCTCAATTTTTTAATCCAAAAAGATAAAAAGTACACTTATTTAGGACACTCCAAACAACCTAGTTAAAATCTTTCCATTAGACTTTGATAAAAAAGACGGTTCAATTTATTTTACTTTATAAACTCTTAAGGAGAAAACACATAATTGAGTAAGGATAAAGTAAAATATATATTTTTTTTCTTGGACAATATTGCCAGAATAACATATTATTGTGAGACATAGTAGCATGTTACTGTTACTGTTTCCATCAATTTCGACGGTAATAATTTTTATTTTTTTAAGGAATTTCATAGTCAATATGAATTTTGATAGATCTTGATGAAAGAATTTTAAAAATACAAATTTTTTTTTTAAAAACTGACATCTACATCAAAAATTATATTATTTTAAAATTTAATATTTTGATAATAACAGTATGGGTTAGACTTTTAAAGAATTTTTTTTTTTATGCTTATCTTTAATGCATTAAAATTTTATTATGAAAAGATTTTGACTAAATCCCCCAATAAAAAAATATATCGTGAAAAATTTTAAGCTTACCCAGTAAATATTGACATCAGGTTGACATCAGGCTTAAAAATTTTATTTTACACATTGCTATTAAATTGCATTATAATTTTAAGCCTACCCAATAAACTTATGTAAACAACGAAACACCAAAATAAAAAAAAAAAAATCTCAAAAACTCAAAAATTGTGTTTAATAATAAGGTGAAATTTTTTGTAAAATTAACACACACAGTTCGTTTTTGTTCATTATATTCAAATTTATACTGGGCAGCCGTACTTTTCCTCTTAAATATATTTTCTTTAATTTTAAACATAAATAAAACTAAATAAATTAAAATTGATGAACTTAAATAAAAGAAGACCTATTAAATAGACTCACTTAAAATTTCATTTTATATTTGTATTATGATTAGTAGAGAAAGTAAGATATTATGATTTTGTGTTGGGCGATTGAAGAATATGAAGAGACATAATAAATAATAATTAATGAAAAATATGAATACGTGATACTCTCGACTACCTGGCCTTTTTTTTTGTTGGGTCTCTCTCACACAAATAATATACGCCTCATCTTCATCTCTTTTTTCCATACTAACACATTTCACTTTTGCTTTGCGTAAAACAGTTCTTTTTCGCTTTTTGTAATTCCTTACTTCCAAAACTTGCAAAGTTTGTTGTTTTTATTTTATCTTTTTAATAATATATACAAAGAATTTTACAAAATAAATATTTTAAATTATCAAAATTGCACCAACAGTGGCCTCATGAGTTTGGACATAACCGTCTAGTTCAAATTTGAACTTAAGATAAGTCCAATCATTTATGTAATAATAAAAGTTAAAAGATGTTAAAAAATTATTAAATATAGTGTTTGTCTCCAAAGCATACATTATTGGCCATTTTGGTTCAGGATATTTTAATTTTCTCAATTTAATGTTCAATTTATCTAATTTGCAATTAAATGGTCCCCAACACCATTTTTTTTTCAAAATTTTATAATAGAAGCATTGCCATTTTTGTTTAAATTTGAACAAAATGTAGACATAAATGACACTAGGGACCATTTAATTACTTGGATAAGCTAGGAACAAAATTGATAGAATAAAAAATTTAGAAGACTAAAATGAAACACAATGCATGTTTTAAGGACCAATTATATATTTAAATTTAATGGTAGCACATGATATTGAATTTAAGTCTTATTGTTGAGAATGAAACTTCATTTCCTATTTCCCTTTGTCTTGGCAAAAAAACTTAACCAATTGGATGGTGTGAGGTGGCTCAAGCATATTTGAAGTTAAAAGTTAAAATTTTAATTGGGCCCTTATAATTTGTTGCATTGTAACTTTATTCTTTTAATAGGTATTATTTTCATTTACAATTTATAAAGTTATCCTAACTTTTAATCAAAATTATTTTGATAGAGAGACTCTTTTTTTTGGTCTTGACTGATAGAGTAAAAATCTGCAATATAAATGTAAATGATGATTACCTTTTTTTTTCCCCATACAATGAGAGAAGTTGTTTGGATCTCTTTTTTTATTTAACTGAAAGATTAAGATAACTAATGAAATAATATATTTTTTTAATTTAATATTTAAAAAGGTAGCCACACAAAAAAGGAAGTTTGTTACACCTATTTTGTCTTCCTCACTCCAACTACAGAAATTATCTACAAGTTTTTAGTTTATAATCACTGATATTAAGATTTTATAAGATAAAATACATACAACATTTTCATAATAGTTGGAATCCCTCAATATTTTTACAGAGAAATCTCAGCATAGGGAAATTTGTCTTCACAGAAAAATTTCATAGAAAAATTTCAACTTGTCACAGAGAAAAAATGTCTCTATGACGAGTTGAAATTTCTTTGTGTCGAGCCAAAAATTCTTTAATATTATTATTGAGAGACCTTAACTAATATGAAAAAAAACATATTGAGCTTCTCCTACTACTAAAAGTTGGAGAGAGATGTTTCACTAATTTTTTCAATTATCTACACAATAAAATTCCCTTTTGCCTTTTTTTTGTTTTGTTTTAATTCCTTGCTTCAACTACTTTCAAAGGTATAAGTTTCACCAATACATTTTTCAGTAAGGTGATATTTTTCCTTCTACAATGGAAATAAAAAAATAAAAAATACTCGTGTTTTTATTTGAAGGCATGGAAAAATAAAATCTAAGACTGTTCTAATGACCAGAACAACCTCTCTCAATTTTAGGGTGTAGATCAAACTGAAATCCAAAGCAAAATACATAGAAGAATGGCACAAATTATGCACACAAGATAAAGTATTATAAATAGGGCTATACACGCGATAGGCCATACCAAAAATGAAAATCTTGGCCTAATAATTTCATAAATTAAAATTAATTCAATATTGTACATGATGAAAAATTGATGTTGTCAAATGTTTTACAGTTACAAAAATTTAGTTGCAAGATGAATGACAAACAAGAGCAAGGATCCTCGGCCGCCCTTTTCGGTGTCCGTCAAGATCCCCAAAAGCAGCGTCGTTTTGGGGGTTTTTTTGGTTTTTTTCTTTTCTTTTTCCTTGTTCGAACGCAGAACCGAGAGGAGAGAGGGGAAGAAGAGAGAGAGGAGGAAGGGAAGAAGAGAGAGAGGAAGGAGAAGAAGGCCGGAGGGGGCCATAACTAGTGGGGGAGGGGGATGAGGAGGAGGAGGAGGCGGATAAGACGGGCAGTGCAGTCGGCGGTGCTTGCCGCGATGAAGTCAGACCGGGCGACGATCGGACGGCCAAGGATGCGGCGCGAGGCGACGAGGCTGCGACGGCGAAGCTCGCTCCTCCCTCCTCCTCTCTTCTCCCCTCCTCCTCCGTTTCGAACGAGAGAGAAAGCATGAACGAAGAAGAAGAAAAAAAAAACCCCCAAAACGACGTCGTTTTGGGGGGCTGCCGAGTAGGGCGGCCGATGATCCAAATTCTGACAAACAATGGTGGAAATGCAGAAAATGACAGAAAAAAGGCTTGATGAAATAATAAATTAAAAGCTTGACCGTAAGCTTAATTCGTTTTAAGATCATATATTATGGTATCGGCTAACAAAGATCAAATGTTGGCCTAGTTTGAGTTTGAGTCTTACTAGGCTTGATTTTTGAGTTTGTGAAAGTATTTCTTACCCTGTTTTCTTCCTACTGATTGACCAAAAAAATGAAATAAAATAAAATAAACATGGCCAACAACACCATCTAAAGTACTGGAGTATTTTAGCGGCGAAATTGAATATTTTGTAATGAATTATTATCTTTTTATAATCAAAATTTTTGTCTCAAAAAATAATTCTTTTTGGAACGAAATTATAGAGTAAACTATCAACAGATCCTAATAATTAAATTTAATTCCCATCAAATCCTATTGAAAATGAATCTTAATAAAATCATTACTAAAAACAATTTTTTGTGACGTTTTTTGCATGTGCTAAAAATTGACAATTAAGTAATTTTTGTGTCAAAATTTTTATAAATTGTCGCTAAAACTTACAATTAGTGACTTTTTTTGTGATGAATTTTTCAAGCTGTCTCCAAAAGTTAAAAATTAGTGACATTTTTTGTGAAAATTTTTGAAACAATAATTGAAAATTAACAATTAGTGACTTTTTTTAATAGTGTTTGATGAAAAATATCATTAATTATCATAGGACCTATTGGATAATAAATTAATCTATGAGGACATACACGTAAATTCCCCCAAATTATATTGTCTCTAAAAGAGCATTTGTTATAATATTTACAAATTTTATAGCTAGAAATCCTTTTTTCTTTTTTGATTTTTTTGGACAATCATTTAACGACTATCTTGGCATCGATAGAAATTGATTTCCAAATATTTTTTATAATGAAATTTTTAGTTTTTAAGACAAAATTTAGTTCCTAAAACTCTTATTTATTGTAGTTGGGATGTGCTACTAGATTATTTGTCTTGCTTATTTATTCCATTTGAAATATGAGGATCCCAAAATTTTCTTATCTTCATAATTTCTTCTCATAAATAAAATTTCTTACATCTCTTTCTTTGTGGGGGTGTTTTCATCCACCATGGTGGAAGTTTGCTAGATTTTTTCTCCTCCATCTTGCTAGTGTGGATCTGCCTTGTGTCCCCTTCTCCTCCTCTGTCGCTCACCTAGCCGTCACCACCATCTCACGGGAAAATTTGCTATAAATTTGGCCTGCTCACTGAGTTGAGTCTTCGGTTTGAGGTTAAGTTTTCCGGTTATCTTATTTTTTGTTTTTGGTTTGGTTTGTTTATAGAGTCCATCGGTGCTTTAATGTAACTTACTCACTCTATGATTGTAACTTATGATATATCTTGGACATGCTCTACAACCAATAGATTGGCCTCTGTTGTGCAGTACAAGCACGAGCATCTGTTGTGCGTCTAGATTTTTCATAGATTTACTTATGTGTGTTTCTTGATTTTATCTTTTTTTTACTTTGTGTAAATTTATCTCTTAGATAGATTTCTCTTCTCTTTGTATGTGCCGTTTAATTTCGTTAATGAAAATTTCTTTCTGATAAAAATAAATAAATAAATAAAGTTTGATAAGCCTCTGATAGATTTCTCGTAGGATAAGAATGGTTCTTTGTGCCACTTAGCACTCAATAATTGCTCTTGTCCCAACCTCTCCAAACCAGTTGCTGTCCCTTGTTTCAGCTACCAAGGTAGCAGCTCTTTAATAGTTTGATGCTCACTACGTCAAAATTACACATATTTTGTCTTAGAGCATCTCTAACGGTAAATTTCTTTTTTCATCAAATCTGAGTAAAAAATGACTCATTTCACCAAATCTGATATCACTAGCTCCAACGGTGCATCAAATCCTGTGGGTCAATCGGTTGGTTGACCGGTGGGTCGACCGGTTGGTCGACCCGTAAGCGTAAATTTTTTTTTTTTTTTTGCAGAGTACCTAGATTAGATGATGCTAACTGAAAGCAACAAAACTTTTTCTGGATATATAAAGATCAAACTTTCATTAGTAATCAATCTGATATAGTGGTGAGCTTGAAGGTATATACAGAATAAACATACAAGACGAAGTTGTGGCCAAATGCTACATGATATAGTGGTTGCGGTTGAGTAGAGAAAAAGTTGAATCATTCATCCCACCTGCCACTGCATCCATAGAATTAAACAATAAAAGTTCAAATCAACATATATTAATGTGATAAAGTGCCAACGTTGCAGACCACAAAGTATAAATAATATCAAACCTGGTAGGTCGACCGGTTGGTTGACCGGCCGGTCAATCGGTAAGGCAAAAATAATTTTTTTTACCTGTTTAAATTTTTTTTGACCGGTTTGAACTCACTAATTGTAAAGGAAATCGGTCGACCGGTTGGTCAACCGGCCGGGCACCCGATTGGTCGACCGGGTCCTCCCTCCAACGGTCACAAACAGTGTTTTGGTGAAATCAGTAACTTATCCTCAATTTGATGAATTGTTTGATGAAATCTCAATTTGATATCGATTTGGTGCAAGCGTTGGAGCACCAAACAATAACTTTTTTTATCAAAATTTGAATTTGATGTTAACTTTGGTGAACCGTTGGAGATGGTCTTATTCACTCCAACAACAATAATGTTATATTTATCTTTTTATTACATCACTTTTACTTTATGTGTCAACTTAATACAACAATATATATTTATTTTCTGTACATTACATTTTCTTTATGCTTTTTTCTGATTCTTTATGTTATTTCAGTTGGTATTTTTTTCATAATAATACATAAAAAAATATAAAAAATAAATTAAATAAAAATAACAAAATAATTTTTATTAAAAAGATGAAATACAGAATAAATAACACAACTAAAAATACATAAATAAATTAGATTACACTACTAGTAGAATAAATTATTAAAAGATTAGAACTCATTAAATTTAAGAACAAAATATAAGAAATGAAGTAAATCGAAACCTGCATTAGACAATTTCCTTAAAATATATTCACCGCCTCCCGATGGATACCGGAGGTACGTTAGCGTCTGTCTCCTAAAATACGACGGTTAAAATCAGCTAATACAAAAGCCCCTTCTGATAATAGTTTCGGCAAACTTGACAATGAATACATTCTCTCTAACAAGAACCGAAGAAGAGGCTAGGAAAAGAATATAGGAAAATTTTTCTTTGATGTAAAAAATCATCTCCAACTTTTTATCTCAAAACACCATCTCATTTTCTATCACAAAACCTCTCTAAAAATAACCTACTAAGTTGGAGGAGAAAGACTTTTATTTATACTAGTAGGGGAGAGCCTTACTCATAAAGGCTAACATCAAATGTCATCCACTCTAGCCATTAGGGCTAGAGTTGTAATGGTTCAAAACTTCAAAACCATTGTATAAATCATAATATGTATATAATGCACACGTTTTGAGAATTAAACTATATGGGTTGCAAAATGAATACGGATGGGTTGCAAAATAAATATAGGTATTGGGTCACAATCCAATCCAAGTCCAATCTCAAACACATGTACAAATTAAGCCCAGCACAACTCAGCTCAAAACTCAAGACTAGGTCCAAGTCCAAATTTAAGACTAAACCCAGCACATATACAAGTAAAAGTTTAGGCCCTGCCAAACCAAGATTGAGTCCAAATCTAAACCCAACTTTATTTATGTTCATTTTATGAGAGAATTCTCATTCACAGCTCAATAGTTTCGGTTTATTATTTTTGTATTGCAATCTTCTCACTTAAGAAAATACAAAACCATTCAAATCCACCTCAACCGGTGGTTGGGTCCCACTTTAATTTCGAATTAAAATTTTCGAAAAACCATTCAGGTTGTTTGGTTCTACTTTTCAGAAAATTATACTTTTTTATTTTTCGTATTTTAATGTTTTCAATGAATTTTTTTTAGTATTTTAAGTAATTTTGTTTTTTTAATTTTTAGACACACCTAACATAAATACACTTAAAATGTATAATATTTGTGAATTTTTTTTAAAAAAAACACACTAAATACCAAAAAATACAAAAAAAAAAAAAAGGAAAAGAAAAGAAAATTCAGTACATTTTTCATATTTTTGTATATTTATTAATTTTTAAAAATATTTTTCACAAATATTTTATTATTTAGATATATCTAAGTAATGTGCATCTACAAAAGGTAAAAAACTTACTTAAAATTTAAAAAATGTTCATTAAAAAAACGAAAAAACAGAAAACTCAGTTTTTATAAAACTGAATTCAAAAAATTGAAATCAAACACATTAATTATTTTCCAACAATTTCTGATACCTAAGAGCATCTCCAACGGTGTACTTAATTTTTCATCAAATCTGAGTACAAAATAAGCCATTTCACCAAATCTCAAATCACCCACTCTAACGCTGCATCAAATTTGCATCAAATTGATTGGGCGACGGTTGGTCAATCAGGTGGTCAACCGGTATGTGTAAAATCTTATGTGTTTTTGTTTGACCCTTTTGAACTGTCTGCATCCCAGCTGCCTGAACCGGGGAGGGGGGCGACCGGTTACCATATATATATATATATATTTTTTTTTCTTTTTTTTGTTTCCCTCCATTTCATTTCCCAATTGTTTTTTCCATTTTTTTCCCTCCATTACGTATATATATCTGCCAAATAGATTGTGCTCTCATATTCACCTATTATCCATGCACCAGACAAATACGATCATAACTTAACAAAACAGAGCACCATGAATACCTTGAAATATATGATAGCTACTTCATTTTCATCCTCCTCTTCTTCCTCTTCCTCCTCTGATGATGAGTCTGATGATGAATATATTGTCACATTTTTAGGAGCTTATGAGCAGAATAATAGTAGTATGCTTCAGATTCTTCAGTCAAATGATAGCTCAAAGAAGATAGGTGATTCTGTGGTAGGTCATAGATATATATACAGAAATAGAAGGCAGGGTCATGACAGATTATTTTGCTACAAATCTCGTGTATTCACCTACAATATTTCGTAGACGTTTTCGAATGGGTCGTCCTTTGTATCTACGCATTTTGAATGCAATCCAAGCACACAATTCATATTTTGTTCAAAAACAAGATGCAGCTTATGTACTTGGATTATCTCCCCTACAAAAAATGACTGCAGCGATGAGAATATTAGCATATGGTGTCGCAGCAGACGCAGTTGATGATTACATTCGTATTGGGGAAAAATCGCGCAATTCAAAGTTTGCAACAATTTTGTAATTCAGTGATTGAAATATTCGGACAAGAATATCTGAGATCCCCGACGCCAACTGACATTGACAGAATACTTGCTATTGGGGAGGTTCGGGGGTTTCCTGGCATGTTGGGAAGTTTAGATTGTATGCATTGGGAGTGGAAAAATTGTCCAAAGGCATGGCAAGGTCAATATGTAGGTCATCAAAAAAAGCCAACCATTATTCTTGAAGCAGTAGCATCTTATGACTTATGGATTTGGCATGCATTTTTTGGAATGCCTGGCTCACACAATGACTTGAATGTGTTGGACCGATCGCCTTTATTTTCTGATCTTGCGCAAGGTAAAGCTCCCCCTGTCCATTTCACAATTAATGGACATAGTTACGATATGGGTTATTACCTTGCTGATGGTATATACCCTCAATGGGCAACATTGGTTCAAACAATTTCTTCTCCCCAAGGAGCAAAGAGACAACATTTTGCAATGATGCAAGAGGCTGCCAGGAAAGATGTGGAGCGGGCATTCGGAGTCCTTCAATCTCGTTTCGCAATTATACGTGGTCCTGTACGTTATTGGGATTCGAAAATGCTTGGCAACATAATGAAGACTTGCATCATATTACATAATATGATTGTCGAAGATGAGAGGGAGGAGCACCTTGATTTCAATTATGATATTGCATCAACCAACACACCAAAGGTAACTGCCCTTCTACTCCTACCAATGACTTCCAGTCATTTCTGTCTCGTCATTTAGATATTAGAGATAAGGATGCGTATCATGCCCTCCGTAATGATTTAGTAGAACATATGTGGTATCTTCGTGGTGAGCACTGAAATAACCACATCAATACATGTAATTTTGGTTTACACTTTTGGAATGGAAGGTTCTGTTCTTTGTAATCTTTATTTTGATGCAGTATATGAACTAAGTACATCACAAGTTATGTGATGCTGTCCTGTTCATTTGAGATTTGTTTGTTGGATAAATAAGTCTAATTTAACCACATTGTAAGACTTCTTAAGACTCACTAAGTTTGTATGGGATTGATTCTGCTGCAGTGATGTTTTCATTATTGATGTGTCATCTTTTGTACTATCCTATAATCTTTTTTTATTGAGCAAAAAAATAATAAATAAATAAAAACTTATTACACAACTTGATATGATTATATGTACTTAAAAAAAAAATGAAACAACTCGAATTTGACTTGTGTCCAACTTGTTAAAAGTAGTTCATTGAAAATTGACTCATTAGATAAATAAGTAAAATTTAAACACATTATAAAACTTGTTAAGCACTGAAGTCTAAACTCAGTTAAAAAAATAAATAAATGTAAACAATCTACTACTAAGTTCAACTGCTCTCATTTGGAGTCCAGTAGAACTGATACACCTACAATAATTGAAACCCACAACATGGTAAGTACCTAATAAATCTTGCAACTTCAAATTTTCAAGTGGCAATGCAGGTAAACTACATGTATGTTTTTCAAATGAAGGTTATGAAATTGTTAAGAATTGATTAAATAACCATCAGAGTTGAAGTTGTATCATCATAGTGGTATTACATTTTGTACTACTCTCTTTACTTTTACATAGTCTTCTGATTTAATAAAAATGTCAATACAGAGGAGATGTTTAATGCCCTGCCATCAGATTGAAATGCTTCATTTCCATACTATTTTGATCAATTTTTATGGTGAAATCTATCCATCTCCTCTCAACATCACCTTTTCAATGAAGGGCCTTTGTGTAGTATTTTTATTTATAGACACCACCTACCAAGCTATAGACACCACCTACCATTCAATTTATAGACACCACCTACCAAGCTATTGAATGCATGCCATCTACCATGCCTCATTTTTCATACGGAATATGGTTGTTGAAAAGGTAATAGCCTCACCACCTACCTGAAGAATGGAGGGTCTATATCAGCTCAAAAAAACTTAGCCAAACCTGCCATCAAAATATGAACTTCCTTCAATGAAAACTCTTGCTTCTCTTTCCACAGATTGGCTCTAACACCATACTCACTGTATTCCTCCATCCACTATCGTCAAATTCGTGTTTTGAATCCAAAATAAAATCCCAAACTCTACATATTCAGTGTACTACAAGTGTGATTCCTCAGCCTCACCAAGGGAAACACCTGAATCAGTAAAGGCAGTACCAGAAGAAGAAGACAGGGCAGCATCCAAAGGGCAACATCACAGAGGTATAGGCACGGGGCGACCGGTTGGTCAACCGGTTGGTCAACCGGCCCTCTTTAATTTTTTTTTTCTCTCATTCTTTCATTCTGTGCATTCTGTGCTCTAGATTTCAGTTCAATTTCGTGTGTATGTTGCAGTTGTTTCATTTCATGTTGAATTTGTTGAAGTTTAACATGACCTTCATGTTTCAATCAAACTTTATGATTAATATTGTAATCAAACATAAACATGTTGGGAAGTCTGTCAAGTTTTATGCAGTTTCACACTATAAGTTACATTTAAAATCAATTTACATTTTAAATCAATTTACATTTAAACATGTTTCAACTGCTATAAGTTACATTTAAAATCAATTTTGTTGTATTGTGGGATTGATATTGGCCCAAGTTCTCAATTTCAGTATCCTTCTGCTATGATGTTTTTATTGGAGTAGTATGCATACTGACAATTGGTGTCATTTGAAATTCCTTAACTCCTACTGATTAATATGCATTGTAATATTTGAAATATATTCATTTGAAATTCAACAGAATTTGACAGCATGCCTAGAACTAAAAGAGCGAGACCACACGTTGGTGAAAGTTCCAACCCTTCACGACGCGAAGAACAACAGGCTCAAATATGGTCATATCCTACTGATGATTTTCTCAGTCAAAGTCATGCATTAGCTTTTCCAAACTTCTCTGCCCGACCGATTGTAACAGGGAGAAGGGTAAATCTTCCATCTCAATATGATGCACTATTAATTAGTAAACTTGAAGCTATGGGTTGGAAAAACTTAATTAATTTGCCCCAAAAGGTATATCCACGGCTAGTAGCTCTATTTTATGCTCACCTCCGGGCTACTGCGGAAGAAGATGGAAATTTTACTCTTTTGTCATATGTGAAAGGAACAGGTATACAGTTTGATATTCCTACTTAAGGTGCATTATTGGAGTTGAGTTAGGGGATGAAAATATTCACTTTCAAACTGAGGATGAGTTAGCTAATATCGTTGGTAATGCTACTGATGTGTTTACTACTATTTGTCGGAACAGATTCACTAAGACTAGTTTACAAGCAAGACATTTAAAACCTTATCTGCGGATTCTCCACCGGTGGATTGTAGAAAATGTCACTCCAAAAAAAGGACACCATGATGCTGTCTCATATTTTAATGCATATTTTCTATACTGTTTTGAAGTTGGGCAGAAGTTAGATTTGTGTTACATAATTATGAAAAAAATGGTACTAACAAATCAAGGTCAATTCACAGGTCGGTCATTACTGTTTGGGGCACTTTTAACAAAAATTTTCAAACATTTTAAGGTTAATTTTGCAGATGAAATGGAAATGAAGATCAGTTCACCAATTAATCAGTATACAGTGACCCGTGCTGGTGCAGCCCCCAATTTAATGGGAAGTGATAATGCTTCAGAAGATTCAGAAAATGAAGTCGCCGAAGGTGATGCTCCACAAGATCCTTCTCATGCCAATGTGACGTCATCAACTGAACAACCTCAATATTGGACTGACTATTTGGCCATGGAAGAGCAACGTTATAATCAACGCGTTCAATGGGAACATCAGATGGCTAATCAGGTCAATTCGTTAGGCAGTCAGTTTGATACATTTGCCAATGCACAGAACTCATTAATTCAACAATTTGGTGATTTCCGTGTGGACATTGAGCATCGCGTAAATAATATATACTAGCACTACTACCCTACTCCACCACCACCACCACCAGATAATCAGTGAAGATGTGATTCAACTTATGTATTGGTAATGGTTTGTATGTTGTTATTTTGAAAACCTTTTGTGCATATTGTTCATATTTTGGTGTATATTGTAGTTTTTCAGTTTAATGCCTAGTTGACTAAGGACATGATTATGTACAGACTGAAAATGCGAGAAGAAGGGCATTATCCAGTTATGATTCCTCTTCTAAAAATCTTATGACTTATAGTAGTCAATGACTTCACTCTAAATATCAGTTTATAGAAGACTGTGATTAATAAGAAAAAAAAGTAACACATTGCATTACAGGCCAAATAGCAGTGTACACAAAAACCATGGCAAGAATTACGTATTCTACTTGAAAATGGCAACAATACGTATTCAATTCGAAATATGGCAATAATACATATCAGGGTTAATTCAATACATAAAACTAATACATAAAATCAATACATAAAACCCACAAAATATGGAACCTTTCAAGGCAGTCTATTACTTGTTCGAAATAAAATCTGTCGTTGAAGATCTTCGTAGTACGCCTTTTGCATAGGATTTAAATTTGTCATGTCCATTGACATAATTTTATGATCTTCATTTCGTTGTTCTCTTTCATTCATCATAGATAGGAGTTTTAGTTGTTCTTCCCTATCTTCGGTCATTTTTCGACGCTGCAAATTCTTCTCGTACCTGCTTATCGCCTTTTGTTCATCTCGCTGAATAGTTCTAGCAGAGATAGTTGATAACACTTCAACAATCTTGGATTGGTTAGCAGCCATTTCATCAAATCTACTATCATGCGTTGTTGTATTCTTCAACTTCTCTTTTGCGGCCTTAGTACCAATTGGTCATGTTGATGTATTACATGGTTGGTCGTGCACCGCATTGACAGGGTTGGATTGAGAAGCCTCATATTCACTTGGTAGATTCAAACATGAATCAGTATGTTGCATGGGTTTTTTTGATCGAAATTCATCCCATTTACAACTCTGGCGCAGAATCTGCCAACATGTATCAAATGTAAAGTGTTTTTTCTGTATTACATGATACATCCGTTTTGCTTCAATGACCTGAAAAAAAAAAGTTACAAAAATTTCAATAACAAGTATAGATTTAAAAATTAAATTTGATATTTAATAACACAAATAAAATTTACCATATCTGCCTCGGTTATTCCACTTTGTTGTCATAGCTTGAATTTGTTCAAGAAAACCACAAAATTTATTAATTGCCTTCAGATGGTGACCAACGGTGAGTCAAAGAAATACGATTCGATTGATCCACCGCTCAATTGTGAATTAAAATTAACAAGTACTCGTTCCCAAAATATAGCCATACTCTGACTATTACCAGTAATAGGATCTTGAGAGACTGCTAACCAAGATCTACATAAAGTTTCATCTTCTATAATTGTGAAGGCTTTACCACGAGAAACACGAGAAGGTTCTGAAATGAAATTATTAGCACTGTTCTGCGTGTTCTGTTCTCGTGAAGATTCTGACATAAAATTACTATGACTGTTGTGCTCAAACATTTGTGATTCCTCAAACATTTCAAAATCTTCCATAGCATAAAAAAATACAATATACTTACTGAAAAAGATTGTAATGATATGAAGCTCAAACTCTGAAGGTCAAACTCAGCAGCTCAAATTCAGAAGCAGATAGTATGAACTAAAATTTGAAGGAAAATATATATCTAATCACTGCAAAGAAAAAAATATTCACAACCTTCAATGAATACGATTCTGAAACTGAAACACTATCTTAGCTTGATATAGAAATCAGACCTGATTTTATAGAGTACATCATGAACGGTAAATTTTTAAAATACTCTTTTCAAAATACTCTGCCAATCTAACGGTAAATTATTATAACGGCTAATTATAAAATATACATGTCAAATATATTGAAAATGTAAATTCATGACCCATCAAATTATTGGTAATCACAATAATTTCATACGCCCCAAAAAAAATATAGCTGAAACAAACAAGTGTTCTTTCATACGTCCCAAAAAAAATATAGCTGAAACAAACAAGTGTTCTTGCAAACAACTAAAGTCCAAGCCGTAATCGCTTTTGGAGTTGCTCAACCCGGCCGAGGTGGTCAATCCGACCGTCAACCGGGTGGTTGACGGTTGCCTCCAACGTTCGCCAGGTTGGTTCGAGGGTTCAAATGGGTCAGGGGCTGAAATGGTACACTGGGCGACCGGCTGGTCAACCGGGTGGGCAACCGGTTGGTCGACCCGGGTCTCCCTCCAACGGTCCGCAACAGTGTTTTGGTGAATTCATTTCTTCGTCGTCCATCTGATGAAAATTTTGGTAAAATCTCATTTTGGTGTCAGGTTTGGTGAACGGTTGGAGCCATGAATAGTACCATTTTCATCAAAATTCAAATTTGATATCAGATTTGCTACACCGTTGGAGATGGTCTAACAATAACTTTTTTATTGAGTAATACTAGGATCATGAAAAAAAAGATATTGAATTACTTCATGAAAATTTTTCACCCTTAAATTACATATATAATAAACAAATCACACACTAATCAAATGATACAAAATTTTCATAAAGTATTTTAAGATATTTTATTCATAATTTCTAACCTTACTCTTTTTTGGCTAATTCCTTACTTTAATAACTTTCAATGGTATAAGTTTCTCTCTCCAGATGGAACAGTGTGTTTTGGGGCCTGTCGTTTAAACATCTTTGGGCCCGGCCATCAAGGTGTCGGGTGAGGCTCTTGGGCCTGGGACGTGAGGCAGGCTTCTTTTGGTGGGTCATAACATAGCATTTGTGGGTTAATTATTACAATTTTTGAATTCTTTGTAAACCATAACTTTAAAAATAAATATAAAAAAAAAAATTAGCAGTTATCCGCACAAATGCATATGTTATTTTTAAAAAAAAAAAAATATTTGACAGCACGATGCGTTATAAAAAAAATAATTTTAATTATTTATTTTATTAATATTGGCACTATCATTCTATAAAATTATTACTTGAATAATTATATATATATATTAATTTTAATTAAATTATTTGTGTATTTTGATAATTTTAGTTCTATCATATTATAAAAGTGTAATTATCATATAATAATTTTGTATGATATATATTAAATTATAAGATAGTAAAATAAATACTTATTTTAATATTAAAGATAATAGTTAAAAAAAAACATTAGTAACATAAAATTAAAAATAATTCTAATTATTTTATTTTATTTGAAAAATAAAAATATGTACAAGTAGAAAATTTATGAAAAAAAATTAAATATAAATATGTTGTCGTTGGATTACCCCTCAAATATAATCCATATAAAATAGGTAAAGTTAGCATAATTTAAATTGAGTTTGGGTTTGTATAGAACTTTATATGTAAATAAAAAATACATGCTGCTGTGACTTTTTTAGAAAAATGTAAGCCCTTAGAATGTGCCACCTAAGAAAGAGAAAAACATTACTTATATATATACTTGCAGTTGACCTGTGCAATACACGTGCTATTTTTTTTTTTAAATATTTGATGATACAATGTATGTGTTATAAAAGAATAATTTTAATTTTAATTTAAAATTAAAGTATGATTTTAATTATTTATTTTGATAATATTGGCTCTATCATTTATAAAAGTGTTACTTGAATACATATATATATATATATATATATTAATTTTAGTTAAATTATTTGCGTATTTTGATAATTTTAATTATATCATATTATAAAAGTGTAATTATTATATAATAATTTTGTATGATCTATATTAAATTATATGTGTGTGTATATACATATCTGTATATTAATTTATTTACTCTACTGTAGCATCAGTGAACTTGGCTTTTCAATGTTCTCATGGTTTTGTGATTCGACTTGCAAATTTGGATTCGATTGATGCAAAATTCGATCTAGTTAGTTACTATTTTTTTTTTTTTTTTTGTCTAAAATTGCTTTATTTTGCTAGGTGTTTAATTTGAGGGAAACAAGAGTTTGTAAAATCTACTATAGAATGTATTTATAGAAATTGTTCATTTCAACAAGAGTTATTTAAAAAAAAATTTGGGACATTTCAATAGATCGTAACCTCTTGTTTCAACAGATAACAGCTCTATAATGGCTTGGATCAGAACAGATTTGTTGTTGAACAGATTCGTAATAGCATTGAAGAGATCTGTTCAAATTTGAACGGATCACTTTGTATTTCAACAACCAAAAAAAAAAAGTTTGGTTGAACAGATAGTTTGGTTGAACATATACATTAAAAAAATTTCAACAGATAAAAAAATTGGACATAAAAAAAAAAGTGAAGAAATTTGAATAGATAGATTTTATTTGAAGAAAAAATTTAGACAGATAAAAATTAAAACAAGAATTTCAACAAATAGAATTTCATGCATATCAAATTTCAACAGATAATAAAAATTGTACAGTTATTTGAACAGATAAGGGAAAAATTGAACAGATAGTCAAAAAATTAAAAAGATAATAAAACCTTGAACAGATAGTCAAAAAAAAGTCCACAAATAAATTAAGGGGTAAAATTGAAAACAAAATGTCCTCCCAAAATAGCAAAAGGACTTCTCAGCAAATTATTTCATAAAGAGTGGATTTTTTACCAATAAAAAATATTCATTAAATCTAATACCTTATACCATCCTTAGCTTACATTTATTACCAATTTTCTCTCAAATATAAACCTATTTTCTTCTTCTAATTTTACCGCTCCATATATATATATATATATATATTTTCTCTCCTACAAATTTCTATCCAAATCTATACTCCGAATATAATTTTGAATTTTGAATTTTGTTTTGTATTTGTACTAGTGTATGCCTGTGCCTGAAGGCACGGTGCAATTAATAATGAGATTAAAATATAAATCAAAATAAAATTATTAAAACATAATGTTAAGATTTTTCTTTTCAATGGTGGTAGACAATCACAGAACGGAAGTGGCGATGAGTCCCTTAGTTCAACACCCATTTCAAAAACTTTTTCAAATTTACTTAAGTTTTGTGAGGAAATTTTAATTTCTACTATAATGCTATTATATGTATTAAAATTTTAGCTCATTAAAATTTTTATCAAAAAATTATAAAATTAAATGTTAGTATTTTATGATGAAATGTCTTCAAATTATTCCAATATGAAAGTTAATATTTTTTATAAAAAATATTAATTTTATTGAATGTATATTAAAAATAATACATGATATAGCGGTTGGATTTGATTTTTTAAATTATTTTTTGATTTTTTTGAAAAAATAGAAATAAATTTGACAAAAATAAATTGTTTGGTTTGATTTTTCAAAATTTGTTTTAAAGGTATTTTCATTTATTTTATTGGATTTTTTTTATTTTACTCATTTTTTTGTACTTTTTAAATGCACCTAATCTAAATATATTTGAAAAGTAAAACAAATTGACTAAAATATTAAAAAATTCTAACAATAAAAAAAATTCAAACAAAAATCTGTGCATTTTTATTTAGATTTTTGTTTTTTTTAATGAATTTTTTTCGTATTTTACTTTTTAAATGCATCTAATTTTGATATATCTAAAATGTACAAAAAAAAAAAAAAGACTAAATTATGGAGGAAAAAAAAAGTTGAGAAATAACAAACGAAAACCAGTCTCAAAATAATTTTTGAAAAATGAGACCAAACAAGTATATTTTCAATATTCATTTCAAAAACTTTTTCAAAATCTTAAAAAATCAACACTCATTTTCTATTAAGGAATTAAATTTATTTCATAAATCAAACTAAAATCAAAACCCATTTTATGAAGATCAAATATTCTAAAACATCTCAATCACATAACTTGTATGCATAGATTTGCACTTTGTCTCTCTCTGAAAAAAAGAAAGAAAGAAAAAAAAAGAAAATGCAAAACAAACTCAGATTTTTAAATTGTCTAACCTTCATTAACAGTAATCACATGGACATAATTCTGCAACAACACTACCAATCTCACCAACCACCACACAAAAAAGAAAAGAAAAAAAAAAGGTACATGATTTTATTTTATTTTTTTGTATTTTACTCATTTTTTTTGTACTTTTTAAATGCACCTAATCTAAATATATTTGAAAAGTAAAACAAATTGACTAAAATATTAAAAAATTCTAACAACAAAAAAAATTCAAACAAAAATCTGTGCATTTTTATTTGAATTTTTGTTTTTTTTAATGAATTTTTTTTCGTATTTTACTTTTTTTAAATGTACAAAAAAAAAAAAGACTAAAATATGGAGAAAAAAAAAGTTGAGTAATAACAAACGAAAACTAATCTCAAAATAATTTCTGAAAAATTAGACCAAACAAATATATTTTTAACACCCATTTCAAAAACTTTTTCAAAATCATAAAAAATCAACACTCATTTTCTATTAAGGAATTAAATCCATTTCATAAATCAAACAAAAATCAAAACCCATTTTATGAAGATCAAATATTCTAAAACATCTCAGCCACATAACTTGTATGCATAGATTTGCACTTTATCTCTCTCCGAAAAAAAAAAAGAAAAAAAAAGAAAAAAACAAAACAAACCCAGATCTTTAAATTGTCTAACCTTCATTAACAGTAATCACATAGACATAATTCCGCAACAACACTGCCAATCTCACCAACCACCACACAAAAAAGAAGAAAAAAAGGTACATGAATTTGAAAAAGAGAAACAAAATTAGAAGATTTGATTGATGCAGAGTAGTAGTAGGGAAGAGAGTTGGATGAGCGTGAGTGTTTTGAAATTTAAAAATTGTGAGTGAGACTAAAAGAAAAAAAACAGAGGAGAGTTTATAGAGAGAGTTCGATAAGCATGGGTCTCTTTTTTGTAGGGAGTGGATGAGTGTGTTTTGAAATTTAAAATGTGGAAGGGTGAGGTGAGAGAGTTCAATGAGCGTGGGTCCCTTTTTTGTAGGGAGTGGATGGGTGTGTTTTGAAATTTAAAATATGAAAAGGTGAGGTGCGACAGATAAGGATAGGTGGTTGCAAAGTTTGTGGTTCTTGGGCGGGAAATTCAGGTAGAGTGAGAGATAAGGTTTTCATCTCAGATGTCCATCTAAATATAGAAATGAATCAGGACCATTGAAATGTCCTAATAGGACAATTGTCTCTAACATATTTTCAAAAACCTTTGTGCCTTATTATATAGATTTTATTATGTTTTTGGACACACAGTTGTTTCAAATTTTAGTGTTTTTAGACAACAAAGATTTTTAGACACTTTACTATGACGAGCTTTTGAACAGAATAGTTCTTTTTAGTCTTTGGACAAGTAGGTTTTTGTTTTTGATTTTATTTCTTAATTTTTTTTAACAAATAATTTTTAATTAGTTTTTTTTGAGCTGGCATTTAGCAAGCAACATAAATTTGTGGACTTTTAAAAAAATAAGGGTAAATGAAGGGGCTAAATGCAAAATGGGTTAGGTCCAAGCCTTGGGCCGGCCCAATCTCACAAAGCCCAAATCCTAGCTGGGCGGATAAGTACATGGACAGATCAGTTGAGCCCAATCTCACGATCAAGCCATTCACCCAAGTCCTCAAGCACTTGGGCCCGACTGCAGTGGAAAGGTTACCAACCGCAAAGATCGATGGGCCGAAATGCAGAGACAGAGAATGTGGGCGAACAGATAAATTGACCCCATCTTCACATAAGATAAGCTCGAAAAGGGCCGAGGCGGCACGTCATTACCGAATCAAGTATATGGGTACCGAAATGGAGAAACCTAACAAGGAAGCGTGGGATCTGTGAATGCATGCATGTGCAGTTGCCACCTCGGTGTCCCCTATACCACAAATCACGGAAGTTGTTGAGCAAAAGGAATGTGGTTAGTTATGAGCATGCTTACAATGAGAATAGGCAATCATTGACAACTACCAAGTGGTCCCCCCACCTGGAGCAAGGCTGGAAGGACACCTGGCAGCACCTTTACCTCATGAACTCACCTTGAGAAGCAAGTAAGGAACACTATACATACAAGATGAACTTCACATTGAAGGTAACGGAACAGTCCCGATTTGACCCACACTTAACATACTTCTCTTCTCCGATCACTAATTTCCACACCGGAGGGGTTATCCGGCCAACCCCGGCCGGCTCTAATCTGCTTCTGGCAGAGTCCCGGTTCTGGACAGTCCGGTGAGTGAGCCCGATCCACTTTCATCTAGTGCGGAACCCGGTACGCACAATTGGTGCGGAGAACATGGATTATCTTTTCATCCCTAAGCTCTGCATTCAGTTTCGGCAATGGGGATTGAGGACGTGCTGCCTTCATCACATACTGCGCAGACGGAAAAGACGAAGGAAAAAGGTTTGGCACTCCGGCAGATTACGGAGAGCAAGCTGAAACAATAATCGAACCCCGAGTCATCGAACATCGATTACCCTTCGTCGGAGGTTCTTCTCATCATTTCCCGGAGAAAGATTATAGAGATCGAATTATAGATTCCATGGGAATGGAGATACTGAGAATTGAAGCCTCAACTAAAGAGGGTGTTGGGCGACCCGACGGAGAAGAGGCAGAGCCTTCCCGTTTGCAACAAAAGAGCTCATCTAGGGAATTACCAGTAAAGAAACTCCCCAGGAATGATTCCGGGCAACAAAGCCAACCAATCCCAACTCAGAGCGAGGCGGCGAGTAGTCACACCCGTGGGTCACGCCGTAAGAGGGCCAAGAGACAGAAGACGGGTAGTCAGCAAACTGAATACCCTCCTCAGGACCTTCGTACTTGGCTGATTGGCAATAGACAGAACGAACAACATCGGGATCATTTGGACCGTACTGTCCACCAGAGAGAACATCGAGCGTTGGACAGACTTGTCTCTTCGCCGTTTTCTCCAGGAATAGAGACCATGAGACCTCCAAAGAAGTTTACTCCACCAAAGTTCACTTCCTACGATGGGAAGTCGGACCCTCTCACGCATATCAGTCATTTCGCAGATGATGTCCCTCGAGCGAGATGAGGCAGCGATGTGCAAAGTCTTCCCGTCGGCTTTGGGAGAAACCGGACTCCGATGGTTCGATCGACTCCCCGCTGGATCAATTCATAGCTGGAAGCAGCTCTCCGAAGAGTTCTTAGCCAGGTTTGTTTCCAATACTAAGATCCCAAAAGAGCCGGACACACTGTTCGGCCTCAGGAAGGAGCAAGAGGAAACACTGCGCAGTTATGCTAGGAGATATTGGGAAGAATATAACGATCTGGAAGAAAATGTGTGCAGCGAACAAATGGCTGTCATGTCCTTCAAACATGGTTTGCGTCCGGAAAGCAAGTTAAGACAATCACTCACTAAGCGTCCGGCCACAGCTCTGAAAGACTTGCGCGCCAGGATTGAGCAGTATGCTCGCTTGGAGGACGATCAGATTCCCATTGAGGTAGTATCAGCGGAGCAGGCAGCCCGGCAGAAGAAGAAAACGGACCGAGGAGAACACCGAGGGATTGCGGTAAATGAGGTCGATAAGGCTAAATCACATGAAGCTATTGTGACCATGTTCAAAGAGCCAATCTACCGAATCCTGGAGAAGATCAAGAGAGAGCCCTTCTTTGTTTGGTCGAAAATGATGGGAGATCATTTCGGCCAAGAATCGAGCTCAGTGCACCTACCATCAAGACAGAGGACACATGACTCAGAACTGCAGAGCACTAAAGCAACACTTGGAGGACCTGGTGGCAGCTGGGCACTTGAGGGAGTATATAGATCAGGGCAAAGAGGTGGCCGAATTGGGGAACCCACTTCCAGAAGTAAATGTGGAGCATCCACCCAGGCTGATAATAAATGTGATCCATGGAACAGCGGCTCCGGAATCTGAGGAAACACTGAAAGAAGAGATCGCAAAGGCTGCCCAAATTCAGCAAATCATGTCAGTGGAACCGACATCGAAAAAGGTACGTACCGTACCAAAATCCTCCCTATGTACTGTCTCATTTACTAGCAAAGATCTAGTAAGCATCAAAGACCCACAATAATCGATGCATTGATCATAACTGTTGGGATTGGGAAACGATTTGATGTGAAACGAGTCCTAGTAGATCAGGGCAGTGCAGCAGACATACTGTATTATGATTTGTTCAGGAAGCTTGGCCTCTCCGAGCAGCATCTCACCCCAGCGGCAGTCCCGTTGGTCGGTTTCAATTCACAGCCGGAGTGGCCGCTCGGCCGCATAGTGTTGCCAGTCGTAGCAGGAACCAAAACCCTACAGATAGAGTTCTTGGTTATTAACACACCATCCCCTTATAACGCCATACTTGGTCGCCCATGGATTCATCGCATGGAAGCAGTCCCCTCAACCTATCACCGGCTACCATTCGTTTTCCTACGAACACGAGTAGAGCAGATTTCGAGGACCAAGTCGCGTCCCAAACACCGCTTCATGGCGGCGTTAAAAACAAAGCAACTCTGCAGCAAGATGCAGAGCGGTGGAAGTGGCGAACAACCCGATCTTGGAAGATGTAGGAGGGACTCCGGAGGAAAAGATGGTGGAGGATTTGGAGAAAGTCCTAATAGGAGAAGCCGATCCTGAGAAGTACTTCCTTATCGGTACCTCGCTAAGCCGATGAGAAACTTCATTTCTTTGGGCTGGCGAGGAAAATATGGAGGTATTCGCGTGGTCAGCATATGATACTCCGGGGTTGGACCCAGAATTTGCGTGCCACAAGCTCAACATCAATCCTTCGGCTCGGCCCATCGTACAGAAAAGTCGGAGATCCTCAGTCGAGCACACCGAAGCAGTGATCGCCGAAGTCAAAAAACTTTTGGCCTCAGGTGCAATCAGAGAAGTACAGTACCCGCAGTGGTTGTCCAATACAGTTGTAGTCAAGAAGAAGAACGGAAAATGGAGAGTTTGCGTCGATTTCACTTGCTTGAACAAAGCATGCCCTAAAGATAGTTTTCCGCTGCCTCGCATTGATCAGCTAGTAGACTCAACAGCAGGGCATGAGCGCATGAGTTTTCTGGATGCCTATAGCGGTTATCACCAAATACCCTTTATTCGGCCCGGATCAGGAAAAGACAGCATTCATCACTCCAAGAGGGACTTACTGCTATAGGGTAATGCCGTTCGGCCTCAAGAACGCCGGAGCGACCTACCAGCGAATGATCACTCGGATGTTCAGAGATCAATTGGGTAAAACCATGGAAGCCTATATAGACGATATGGTAGTAAAAAGCAAGTTCGCTACAAGCCACCTCACAGACTTGAGAGAAGTATTCAGCATCTTGAAAGCCCACCAGCTTCGCCTCAACGCCTCGAAGTGCGCCTTCGGGGTGGGAACAGGGAAGTTCTTGGGATACATGGTCACTCGTAGAGGAATCGAAGCGAATCCGGATCAAATCAGGGCCCCATACAGACCTCGAAGTGCCCAACAAGTCTAAAAGAACTGCAGAAACTAGCCGGGATGGCGGCTGCACTGAACCGGTTTATCAGCAAATCCTCAGATCGGATGAAACCCTTCTTCCAAATTTTTAAGGAAAAAGCGACATTTGAATGGAGCGATGAATGTCTTGAAGCAACTGCGAATCTCAAAAGATACCTCAAGACACCCCACTATTATCCACTCCGGAGCCGAGAGGAGCTATATCTCTATCTAGCGATGTCGGATCATGCCGTGGCGCAGATTGATCTGAGGAAATTGATAAGGAGCAAAGACCGATGTATTACGTCAAAACTCTACTAGACGCCGAGACACGGTACCTACCACTAGAAGTTGGCTTATCGCGCTTATAGCCTCAAGAAAGTTGCAACATTACTTCCAAGGGCACACCATTAATGTCCTCACCGAATTCCCCCTCAGTCAGATTTAGCCGAGCCGATTTCTCTGGCGAGCAATGAAGTGGGCAGAGCTTAGTGAGTTTGACGTTAGGTATCGACCCACGACGGCAATCAAGGCCTGGTCTTGGCAGACTTCGTCGCAGAATTCCTCCATGAGTCGAACGAGGAACCTTAGCTCAGACAAAGCAGTGCCGCCGAACAGGAAAAACCAGTAACCGGAAGCATGGAAACTCTTTATTGGAAACATCCGCAACTCTCGTCGATGGTTCGGTCAATAACCGAGGCTCGGGGCGAGAGTAGTCCTTATTTCTCGTAGGATTTATCACGGGAACAGGCTCTCGAGCTTGGTGAAAGCTTGAACAACGAGGCCGAATCTGGCGTTATTAGCCGCTTATGAGCCGAACACTTCTTGAAGCGACTTCTTGTTTTCAGTGATTCACAGCTAGTAGTAAACCAGCTTTCCGGGGTCTATGAAACTCGGGACGAAAGAATGACTATGTCTGTGAGCAAGGCGGAGACACCTCGAAATTTCAATCCATACGAGTGGAGCGCATCAGTCGCGACAAAAATAGCCACGCAGACGCTCTGGCGTGCCTAGGCTCGTCAATAGACACAAAGGATGTCAGAAGAGTTTGGGTTGAGTTCATACCAGAACCAAGTATTGCATCTCCGGTCCTCTGCAACAACTTAGAGAAATTTGGATGGATCCAATATTGGTCTTTTGAAATCTGGTCAACTCCCGAAGACAAAAAGGAAGCCAACAAGATCGGACATAAATCGGCTCGATTTTGGGTCTCACCGTCTGGGAAGCTTTGAGCGTTCCTACCTCGGCCCCTACCTCCTATGTGTGCATCCGAATCTCGTTGAGAATGTTCTCTATGAAATTCACGATGGGATTTGTGGGTGCCACGTTGGCGGAAGGTCACTGGCACACCGAGCCTTAACACACTGCATCTTGGTGGCCACGAATGCGACAAAGAAGACGCGGCGGTATGTGCAACGATGCGACAAATGTCAGAGGTTTGCTCCACTCATTCATCAGCCAGCCAAAACTCTCACTCCACTCACCAGCCCATGGCCCTTCGCGCAATGGGGTCTGGATATTGTTGGACCATTGGCGCGAGGCACTGGGAACAGGCGATTCTTCATTGCTGCAACCGACTACTTCTCCAAGTGGGTCGAAGTTGAGGCATTGGCAAATATCAAGGAGGCAGACACAAAACGGTTTGTCTTGAGGAATGTGGTAGTACGTTTCGGCATCCCGCGGGTACTAATCGCGGACAACGGGACTCAATTCGATGGGAAGATCTTCAGGAAATTCTGTGCCGACCTCAGAATTGAATATAGGAACTCCTCTCCGGGATATCCACAGAGCAATGGTCAGGCAGAAGCATCGAACAAAACCATCATCAATGGAGTAAAGAAACGGCTTGAGCACGCCAAAGGAAAGTGGGTCGAAGAGTTACCACATGTACTATGGGCCTACCGAACTACAGCACGGCGCCCCACGGGAGAAACACCTTACTCCTTAACCTATGGAATGGAGGCCATCATCCCACTTGAAGTAGGTCTCCCAACTCTTCGGTCTGAATTATTTGAAAGCTCGATGAGGAAGCCATCGCACAAGCTTGGATATGGCGGAAGGAGAGGCAAAGATCAGGCTTGAAGCATATCAGCAACAGCTCATCCGAAATTTCAACCAAAAAGTTTTTCCAAGGCAATTCATACCAGGAGAATTGGTTTTGAGGAAGGTCATGGATCATAAACGGGTGCCTGGCGAAGGCAAACTTGGGCCGAACTGGGAGGGTCCCTACAAAATCACAGCCGCAGTGGGAAATGGAGCTTACTACCTGGAAGATTTGAACGGCAGAGCAATACCTCGGCCTTGGAATGTAGCAAACCTCAAGAAGTATTATCGAGAATCAAGACATAACTTCTTTATCGGGATGTAAAGGCATTTATTCATTTGTCCAATACAAATGTTTTCCCACTCTTCTCAGATTTATACAATCTATGTAATTAGCTTTGGTCTTTACCAAACGGAATTAGCTTTGGTCTTTACCAAACGGAATTAGCTTTGGTCTTTACCAAACGGAATTAGCTTTGGTCTTAACCAAACGGAATTAGCTTTGATGTTTATCAAACGGAATTAACTTTGGATTTAACCCAAATGGCTCAGCTTCAGAACGACTGAACGGAATTTAAATTTGGTTAGCACTCAAACATGCCAAGTGGTATAGCTTGGTGGAAAATGTTTGGCAACTGAATTGGAAATTAGCCAAGTGGCATTGCTTGGTGGAAACCGCACTAATATATCTTAAGTAAACATCTCTATTTAGCCAAGTGGCATTGCTTGGTGGACACCACACTAATGCATCTTAATTAAATTTTCCAGCCAAGTGGCATTACTTGATGAAAATTATACTGGCATATCTTGAGCAAACACCTTTGCATCTACAGAACTTCTTAAGTATCAGCATATCAACACTTCAGTATTAATTCAAAAAGGCAGAGTTGGAACAAATTCGACCAAGCAACAACAAGAGCAAACTTCTAGCATTTATCTTACTCAGCTCCAGGTGGGGGCAAACAATTGTTTTCTTACAAAAACCAACCTGGACCTAAGTAAGACCCGTTAGCCACGCCGATCACTAGTTCCGCCCCCAGGCCTAACAAAGGTTTCAGGGGGCAAATGAGGGCAATGCCATAGCATCATCATTCGGCCCGAGGCCCAAGCAAAGTTTCACGGGGCAAGCAACATAGAATCAAACAGAACATCCATTAAAAAGCAACACAGAACCAGACCGAGCATCTATTCGGCCCTGAGGTCCCAACAATGCTCGGCCGGGGGCAAGCAGTATGAGAAATGTTCAAACAAGCATCAATATCAAATTGCAAGTTCAAAAACAAAGGGAAAATTGTACCATCCAACAAAGGGCACAGAAGGCCCCGCAACCAAGCAACATCAAAACAAAACAAAAAGAGAGAAATTGTCTTCAGAAACAGAAAAAAGCAAAGGGTTCAAATTTGGGGTGACATCAATCTTCATCAAACTTCATCAACAATGGGTAACTCAGGAGCAATTTCAGCAATCTGGTCCAGGCCATCTGTGGGAGGAAAAGTAGAGGAAGCTCCAACTTCCTGAGAAGTAGGAGCCACCTTAACCACATCTCCCATGGCTTCGGCCTCCAGGGTCTGAACCCCTTCAGCATCCACCGTTTCAGTGGCAACATTCATGCTCTGTGTTTTGCTTGCAGCTTCATCTTCTGGAGAAACATTGTCTGGTTCTGATAGAACAACAGGAGTGGAAACAATCTTCGAACCCACAGGCCTCGATGGAACAGGGATATCTGCATACAGGGAAGAGCCTTCAGGAACCGTCGCTGCGACCAAAGCACTTGTCCAGCCCCTTACAAAAAGCTTATCCCGCAGCATCAGAATCTCCTCCTTGTAAGCCGGCTTCATCGACCTTGTTGCGGTGCTTGGCCTCCAGTAGACGCTTCGCGGCATCACGGCAATAATAACGGCCTCGGTTCGCAACCTTCCCTCGGTGAGCCTGAGTTCCAATAGCAGCTTCCTTCGATTGTTCAGCAGAAGCAACAATCTTGTTCAGACGAAAAGCCTCTCTCTCAGCAGTTCGGCGTCCCTCCTTTTCAGATTCCAGGTTCATCGTCAGCCTCTCCACATTCAATGCAGCCTCCAGCACGGCCTTTTCCAGCTCTTCAGCACGGGTGATGGACAGATGCATCCTCTGGATACACTGCAAGAGACGACAAAAACTTAGAAAGAAGAAAGACCTCGGTGCAACAATGAAGTAAAAAAAAAAAAGAAGAAAAAAGAGAACACTTACAGCAGTCATCATCTGAAGTGTCCCCTTCAAAATTGGAATATCACGGGGCCCATTATGACTGGCCATGTCAACCGGCATCAACAGAAATTTGGTCAAATCAAAAGCAAAATCTGGTGAAACAGCAACCGAGTCTGAAGTGGAAATGGGCCTGCCCTCATGAGATATCGGTGGCTCCCACTTCTCAAAATCCTCATCCTCAACAGAATCCTGAAGGGCTTCCCCCACCACTGCCTTGCCAGTCTCCCTCCTCCTCTTTTTTGCTCGTTCAGCAATTGAAGCCGAGGGCTCATTAGCGATTCTTGCAGTGCAGCCCGATCCCCATCTTCACCTCCTTCAGACTCTTCAGTTCGGCCTTCTCTGGAGGGGTCAGCGAAGTACCTGAGGCTCCGAAGGCCTCAGCCTCCAGATCTACCAATACTCTCCTTTTCGCCATAGACCCGCTCCCTGCGAAACTGGGGGCAGGAGAAGGCGCTCCCTCAGAAAAAGCATCCTGACTCCTCCGACGGCTTGAGACCAAGGGTGGAGGAGGCGTGTCGATCTGTGTCGAGAATCTAGCAGGCGTGACAAGCCTCGCTTTCTAAGATATGAGCGATAAGTAGACGGTAGTCCAACAACTCTGGCGCAGACCTTTTCTTGTATCTCAGCGACCTTGATGGCCTCGGCATTTTCGGTTCGGTCTCATTTGGGCGAAGACTCTGAAAGAGGAGGTAACTTATCGAGCAATATTTAGAATAAAGGGAATACCAAAGGCACCAAAAGAGAGATTCAAACTGGTAGCCATCTCTCTGCATCGTTCGATTTGGAACTCGGTCCCAGCAGGAAACTCCCAATTCCCACCGACTTGCAAGAAATCATCATTGTGTTTATCTGAATCGGGCAGACCGGTGACCAAGTGACAATCAGCAGAACGGACGCGCAGGTAGTACGTACTATGATCCTTATTGTGAGAAAGGGTGTAACAACCCAAAATATCCCATATGTCCAGATTCAAGCCTACCCGCCTGTTGAGAGCAGAAACACCGCATACGACACGAAAGAGATTCACGGACACTTGCATTGGAGTCAACTGAACTTGGTGGAGGAAGCGGCGCACCAATGGGTCGAGAGGAAACCGAACCCCTCCCTCAACTATCGCAGCGACAGGGAAGGCGACGGTGTTCCTCGTGCCCATGCGCTTGGCATCCGCCTTCGCCAATGAGAGGGTCACGTCATGAGGAATGTTGTAATCTAACTGGAACATGGCCATGGCCTCAGGGTATCGACTAAGAGCGAAACTTCCCATTCAACCGACCTAAAGGGACGAAGAGGATTCAGATAACGAGGATACTAGGCATAAGCGACAAAGCGTGCGGACGACATTTATTAGAACAGAGGAAGAAGAAGAGTAATGAGAAAACTTACAAAGCAAGATCAGCGTTGAAGAAGATTGAGCAGAGCACCAGCGGAATCGGCACCAGGAGGACGGGAAGAGTCTCTCTCTCTCCCTCTCTATCTTTATCTTTCTTTGAAATGCACTAGAAGAATGGGAGAATCAAATCAAGGGATTTGAAGTGATATCTCAGGCATTAATGACCTCAGTCGGCGTGCTAGCATGCAAATCACGATCTTCAGTACGAAGTCGACGCATTATCTCTGCCCGCCTATGGCACATTGCCACGTGGCATTTGAAAGGACGCATGCAGGAACTTGTGTCAGGATTGAACCGTCACCAAAGCCGAACTGGGAGGGAGCCAAAGCGACGCGACGCTTGGAAGACAGAACCATAGCTCCCACCAAGGGGAACCTTAGCGCGAGCTAGGGGGCAAATGAAGGGGCTAAATGCAAAATGGGTTAGGTCCAAGCCTTGGGCCGGCCCAATCTCACAAAGCCCAAATCCTAGCTGGGCGGATAAGTACATGGACAGATCAGTTGAGCCCAATCTCACGATCAACAGCCCACCCAAGTCCTCAAGCACTTGGGCCCGACCTGCAGTGGAAAGGTTGCCCAACCGCAACCTTTGGTGGGCAGTGCAGACGAGAATGTGGGCGAGCAGGATAGCAGCCCATCTTCACAGTATAAGCCTGGAAAAGGGCCGGCGAGGCCGTCATTACCGAATCAAGTATATGGGTACCGAGCTGGAGAAACCTAACAAGGAAACGTGGGATCTGTGAATGCATGCATGTGCAGGTTGCCACCTCAGCTGGTCCCCTATACCACAAATCACGGAAGTTGTTGAGCAAAAGGAATGTGGTTAGTTATGAGCATGCTTACAATGAGAATAGGCAATCATTGACAACTACCAAGTGGTCCCCCACCGGAGCAAAATTTGGAAGGACACCTGGCAGCACCTTTACCTCATGAACTCACCTTGAGAAGCAAGTAAGGAACACTATACATACAAGATGAACTTCACATTGAAGGTAACGGAACAGTCCCGATTTGACCCACACTTAACATACTTCTCTTCTCCGATCACTAATTCCCACACCGGAGGGGTTATCCGGCCAACCCCGGCCGGGCAGCTCTAACGGTGCTTCCTGTGGCAGGAGTCCCAGTTCCTGGACAGTCCAGCTGAGTGCGGAGCCCCGATCCACTTTCATCTAGTGCGGAACCCGGTACGCACAGTAAACTATCAATAGGTCTTGATAGTTGGATTTAATTCCCATAAAATCTTATTGAAAATAAATCTTAGTAAAATTGTTGCTAAAAATAAATTTTTTGTGACAATTTTTTATATATGTCACTAAAAATTGACAATTAGTAACTTTTTTTTGTCATGATTTTTATAAATTGTCGCTAAAACTTACAATTAGTGACATTTTTTTATGACAAATTTTTCGCATAGGACCTATTAGACAATAAGTCCATTTATTAGGATCTATACGTAAGTACCCCAAAAAATAAACTGCTCATTGACCTTATGCTTATATAAGGAAACACATCATATTTCAGCATTTTGAAATACAAATCACCAGATACAAAAAATAAATAAATAAAAAGCTACATAACTAATTTATTTACGAGTAAATTTTTTTAAATAAGAAAACCACGTTTGGAGTTCAATCAAATAAATGAGAAATGAGATGCAACCAATAAGACATACAGAAATTGCGAGGCCTAAAGAATGTGATAATATGGCATAAGAGCCTGTAATGAATGTGACAATTAGCGCCACCACGGCAATTAAAACGAGAAATAAGGCCATGACGTAGCGATACACCGGCTTGTTGTAAGCTTGTTCTTCATCTCCGACAGTGTAATAAAGTGGGGCAGTGACATATAGAAACACAGAGGAAGTGGAGCATATCGTGGCTATGGTATTTGCAATAACAAATAGTTTGAAGTTGCTTCTGTTATTAGAAGTGGCATTCCTTGTTTTGAACCTTTATTGCTGTTATAACCTCCGGGCATCGTGAATCCGGCCGCAAAGCTGATTGTTGCTATGAGTGTTGCCACTATCAAATGGGTCTCACTCATTTTCATGATTGCTTCTAATTTTGCTTTCTCTCGTTCTTTAGGATTTTTCTGATTTTCTTCTTTATGAGCCCTTATTTTTATTATCAACTCTTGATCCCGGTTGATTATATTTCTCCCACCACGAATTTCCGATCTCACTAAGTGGGAATCCTGTTTGCTTTTTTTGTTATGATCAGTTTGGAAAGCCAAACCAAATAATATATTGTGATGAATCTGAATTTCTACAAAGCCCAACACTAAACCACCAATAGACTCATTCACTTTCTTCACATTTAAACTTAATAAAGGCAATGCAAAAACTAGGGCCAAGTTTGGCATATAGCCAAAAAGTCAAAAAATCAAAAAAGTTTCTCAAAAAGTTAAAAAGTTAATACTATTCACCAAAAGTCAACAATTATGGCTGCACAATTCCCAAGTCGAATTTTTCCCTACAAATCAATTTTTACAATTTTTTATTACACATTTTTCCATGAAAAGTTAAAAAATTAACCCAAACATCCATATTTTTAACCTCCATTTTTTAGTCTAAAAAGACAAAAAGTATACTTATTTAGGGCACCCCAAAAGAGAGAAGAATTTATCATTTTTTAATTCATAGCAAATTATATATATTAATGAGTAAGTAAATGCATTTAATATACTTTTTTTTTTACTTCTTTTATTAAACCATAAAATTGATTTCAAGTTCTTCCAAATGGCGTACAATTGATATACACAAAAAGGGTACTTCTACAACATACACCCTCAAATATGGGTGCAAATCACATTTTGTGGTTAGGCTTCCTTTGGTTAAAATTAAAATGTCAACTTATTCTATGTTTTTCTGAAATTTTTAAAATTTCAAATCATTTTTTTTATTTTTTTTATTTTTTCACTTTTAGATTCTTATCAACTAGACAATTTCAGTTATCAAAAAAACTAGACAATTTCAAATTCAAAAAAAATAAAAATAAAATTCAACTCAATTTTGAGAAAAATTTCTATAGATGAAAGTAAGTCAAATTTTATCAAATAACAGACTTTTAAAAATTATCTTGTTTTTTATATTTATTTTCAGAACTTTTTAAAAATATATGTATATCTATTTGAACTTTAGGATCATCTAGTTGAGATAGATTTAAAAGTAAATAAATTCAATATAATTTTTTTAAAAAATATTAAACTGAAATAACTCAAATTGCAAAAATTCAAAAAAACCAATTTCTTTCTTTCTTGGCAGCTTGGAACTTCAATGACTAAAGTTCCTTGGGTGCATAATGCTTTAATGCCAGAGTCATTCATTGCTGCTCGAGAAGGACTTCGATGGGTCCTTGTAGTGGAAACTGGTTTCACCTCAAAAATTGGTTTGTCTCTCTGGTCAAAGTTTTGAATTGGATGGTCTACTTTTCATGAATGTGGGTACACTAGTCTCGATATCTATTTTAGTAATTTAAATTGTTTAATTTGTAAGTTCTATCAAATAGATTATCTATTTAGAAAATTAAGTTGATCCGATATTAGAATTATAAACAAACTTTTGTATATAGTGCCTTTTGTCTTGTGCACAGGTATTATTAAATGGCATGGCTCATTCCATTGCTAAGAAAGGAGCTGTTAGGCAGGATAGAGAGTGTTGGAACTTTTTCTCCCCCTATCTTATCCATTCGGAGAGTATGAATGCCCTGTTTAATGTATTATCATACTATTTGACACAAAAAAAAAAAATCAATGAATAAATAAAAGTTTATATGGTTTTTTTTTTTTTTTAACAGAAAATAAAAGTTTATATGGTTGATCCACAAAAGTGAGTTTTGTGAGATGTTATTCAAAACTTGCAAGTAGTCCAGTTGGTTAAGCAGGTCAAAGGCAAGGTTATAAAATAAACACAAGAAAAAAAAAGTTTTTTAGAAAATAAAAGAATCTTAAACATTTGGAAATCAATCAAAGCTACTCGTATTAGAAGTCGTGAAAAAAAAAAAAAAAAAAATTAGTGTTATTCAAATTCAAAAATTAAACCTTTTTTTTAAGTTCATTGATCAATCAACCAATCACTCTCATATGCTATTTGTCTCTCATATATTTCTTAATTATCAACTAATCATCTCACTTATACATCATTAAGTCTAAAAAATGAGTATAAAAATTGAGTTTGCAGGTCATTTTCCAAAGCTATATAAAATGTGTCATCACTATGTAGGGTCATGTAAAATTACAAAAATCATCACTATGTTTGTTCCAGAAAATAAATTGAGTCCACTTTTTAGAAAATTGAGTATTTTATTTTTTGTATTTTTAGTGAATTTTTTAAATATTTTACACAATTTTTTTAATTTTTAGATACACCTAATCAAAATACACTTAAAAAGTACAATATTTATGAAAAAAATTAAAAAATTCACCAAATACAAAAAAAAAAAAATAAAATAAAATAATTCAATATATTTTCATATTTTATTTTATTCAATGAATTTATTAAATAGTTTTGTACAAATATTTACTTTAAAATTAAGTGGATCTAAAAATTCAAAAAAAATTGATTAAAATATTTAAAAAAATATCAATTGAAAAATCAAAAAAACTATTTTTGAAAACTTAAAACTAAATAGGGTGATTTATTTAATTCTAAGAGTTTTAAATTTATTTTTATTTTCTGTTTCTTTGGAAAATTTGGAACTTTTAATAATCTTCGACAAAACCTTGAAAAGAGAAAAAAAAAATGGGAGACTTATTTATAAGTCTTTTTTCAGAATCTTATGCTAGGTTAAGTCCTGTGTAATTTCTTATAGAGCCTCAAGTCCTATTTTCATAAGAATGTATTCCACAAGATCCTAACGTGATATGACACTTACATAAACGTAACGTAACGTGACACCTATATATACATAACGTAACGTGACACCAATATAAACGTAACGTAACGTGACACCAATATGAACGTAACGTGACACCTACATAAACGTAACGTAACGTGACACATATATAAACGTAATGTGACACCTATATAAACGTAACGTGACACTTACATAAACGTAACGTAACGTGTCACGTTACGTTTCGCAAACTTAATAAGTTTTTGTTTTTTAAAATTGAATGTGAAAATGTTACTGATTTATGTTTGTGTCATATTACGTTTTAGTGTCAAATTTTAGTGTATTATTTTCAGCGTCTCGCCGGCGATGGGGTTATTTTTTCATGTCTGCCAAACATGCGGTGCTAGTTTCACTGGTTGAGTGCATGGCTACTGTAGAAGAGTGAGATATACGGTGGAGGGTCCACCGGTGTTGTGTTGCAGGTGTTTTGTTCTGTTGGTGATCTACAGGTGAGCGTGTATCTCACGGCTTGGTGCGGGCGTGATCTCAATTGGACATAAAGTGGCTGTCTTGTTGCTATATACACGTCTATTCTGTGCTGTATACATTGAAAGGGGTCCATCACTGGGCTCAATGTTCTGATCGCGTCCAACATTATTATACTTTATGGTATCTTTGTTGGCCCATGATTATGGTGTAAAATTGAGGCACATGGGCTGGCCATTAATTTATTAGTCGGGCCGTAAATTGCTGTGTTAGTACCTATGGCTTTAGTGGGCCCGCATGTTTGGAATTTGGGCTAGTTGGTTTGTTTTGCTGGGCTCACCAACGGATCAGATTCTCATGGCCAGAAACCTCCTTGAAGCCTCTTTTATGGGTATTAAATCTCAATTTATTTTGTTTCAATCATTGAAATGTGATTTATGAATTATTTTTTTGGTTAATTAATTGTGTTTGAATTTAGTAATTTGGTTGTTTGGCTATCCCAAAAAAATCCAAAAAATAAATAAAATCAATTTCTTATATAAAAAATTGAATATTACCATATATCATAGGTGTCACATTACGTTACGTTTATGTAAATATGTCACGTTACGTTTATATAAGTGTCATGTTACGTTTATGTAGGTGTCACGTTACGTTACGTTTATATCAATTTCCTATATATGGTTTTATTACTTATTTATGATATTAACAACTAATATTGAGGGTAAATGTGTTAACAAACTTCTCACAGGACTTATGGGAACATAAGTTTTTTAGTAGGACTATATGTAGCATAAGTCTCCTTAATAGGAGTTTTAAATAATTTTCCCAAAAAAAATAGTCTTTTTTCTTTTTTAATAAAAATAATAATATAATTTTGTTTAGAAAAACATGAAAATGGGATATTATCCATGTAAAAAGTAGCCAAGCTTAGCCCTGTCCTATGCCTCAACAACCATATAAAAGGAAGATAAAATTTCAGTGTAAATTTTAAAAAATAATTACAAATAATTGGTAAATTCTACACACAAAAAAAAAAAAAAATTTAAAACTTTTAAATATTTTCGTGAATCTGTAATAACTCTATTAAACTAGTACTAAATAATAATTTTTCCTAAAAAGAAAGGCACATACACCCTAAAGACTCAAGAAGATGGCGTATACACACTTCTGAGGTCTCAATAGAATAAAAAAAAAAAAATCTGAAAATTGATCTAGGTCGGGAAATACCCTCCCCAAATCCAATATATAATATGGCTAAGAAGGAATTGTTGATAAGAAGGAATTGTAAACATATTGCCTAGTGCGTTTGATGCATGCATAGGATAATGTGGCACAAGGCAAAGCAAAGTGAAAGTTTGCTTCTCAACCGTATAATATATATATATATATATCCCCCACAATTTCTCTCCAGTCCAAATCAGACTGGAGAATATTGTTGTGCTTCTATGGGCTTGCCATAAAATCTGTATCGATAATCCAAATAGTTTAATATTTAGAGTTTGTCGAGTGTTTCATCCCTACAAAAAAATCACGTTGATTGGATATTGATAACCACTTAATCAACTCACATTTGTGTCAACGATAAGTATGATTTTTAAAATAAATTATTTATTCAAATCTGATATAATCAAGTGACTATTGATATCCGATTAACATAATTTTTTACAGGAATGAAGTACTCGATAAACCTTACATATTACCCCTTCTCTCCCGTCCAAATTGGGCTGGAGGGTGTTGTTGGGGCTCCGTGAAACCATCACGGAGCACACATTGAGTATTTCGTCTATAAAAAAACATGTTGGGGGTTGGATATCCCAACTGGAGAGTAGCCTCTCCCTATATATATATATATATATATATGTTGCATGCCATAAGAAAACATGCCATGTGCAACAAGGTCGGCATATCTTTACCTGATATTTTGACCATTTTATATTGTCGGGCGTTATGTTTTTATCATTGAAAGCCCATTCATATTCTCTATTGCACCATTCTTTTGTTGAACCTATCAGATGCGCTGAAGCAAAAGTAACATCATCATACAAGTACAACAGATGGAGAGGTGTGTTTCCTTCAATATCTTTCTGTTTTTTAAGATGGCTTGACCATGGGTTGTCTTTGATAAATTCAATCGCACCTTTCTTCCCCATATCCATGGCAACGTGAAGAACATTTTGTCCTTTGCCACTGACCATCTCTCAACAATCTGGACATTGTAAAAAAATCTCTTTCATTATGCTTTTACAACCTTCAGCAGCAGCTATATGAAGAGATGTCTTTTCATCATCCTTGTTTGCAGTAGTAATGTATGCCGCTGATTTATCCTTTTTTAGTAGCTGTCTAACTCCCTCTACATTACGGCAGGGTGCAACATAATGAAGTGGTGTCCATCCGTACTCATCTGCTTCCTGTTGAGTTTTGGCATTTATTGTAATTGATTCTTGTAAATCATTCTATTTATAGGATAGGTATGACAGATCATAGATATTGATTGTATGAGACATTGTAGGAGTCAATCCCATGATTGGTGGGATTCACCTGCTATATAACCATGTACATACTATGTGTGAGTAATATATATAGAAAATATTTTCCTTCATTATTTCTAAGTTGGTATCAGAGCCACACCAAAATCAGAAGTTCTGGTACTCCTTTCCCTCACCTCCGAATCCCTTGAAAGCTCTTGTGAACTAGAGCTATTCTTTGAATCTTTGAAAACCTTGACACCCAGAAATTAAACCAAAGCACCATAAACCAGCAGCCACCCAATACAGCTATGAGCGGAGAAATTACTGAATCATTTGAAAAAAAAATCAATTCCTATTATTGTTCAATCTGAGAGTGTTTTTAATGCAGGAATTATTCTTATAGAATCAAACTATGACATCTGGTCCCAGTTAATAGCGATGCATCTTGCTGAGAGGGAAAAACTCTCCTTCATTCGGGGCAAGAAAACTCCTCCTGCAGAATCTGAAGATGGATATGAAAAATGATATGCTGACAATCAAAAAGTCAAGAGGTGGCTATTAATGTCCATGTCTCCAGAAATTATGAAGCGTTATTTACGCCTACCCACAACCCACGAAATTTGGAGTGCCCTGTCAAAAGCCTTCTATGATGGAAGTGATGAATTACAGGTTTTTTTTCCCTTGAACCAGAAGGCCTTCACTGTTAGACAAAATGGAAAATCACTCTTTTTATATTATGGGTTGTTGACTGAAATTTTCCAAGAATTAGATCACCGTGATACAGTGGTCATGAAGGATCTAGATGAAATTGAAGCATACTGGCAATCCATTGAACGACTGAGGGTATACATATTTCTAGCAGGATTGGAAGAGTTTTTTGAACAAATTCGTGGAGAGATTTTGCACAAAGACCCAATCTCAAATTTAGAAGAATGTTATTCTTTGATTCGTCTTGAGGTGGTACAATGTACCATTTTGAAAGATGAGTTCGAAAACACTGAAGCTTCTGCCATGGTGGCAAAAAAAAAGGGGGGCCAAACCAGCAAGAATAAATGAGGCCCAATCATCAGAAACCCACCAATGGTGTTGACAAGTCAACATATAAATGTACTCATTGCAACCAATTTGGTCATACAAAAAATAGATGTTTTGAACTTGTGCGATATCCGGAATGGTGAGATCATAGTCGTGATCCACGGAAGAGGAATTCCAAGACAATCCCCACTACTGCAGTTGTCCAAACACGATCAGAAGATGGTGAAGCTTCGGCCATGGTAGCCACTACAGATAAAGGAGGTAATGTTTTAAATATCTCTACACCTGTTTCTAATAGTGCATGGATAATTGATTCTGGTGCCACAGATTATATGACATTTGATTCTAGACAGGTCTCCTCTCTTAACCCATCCTTACACAAATTTGTGTCTACTGCCAATGGTACTACAACCCCAGTTCTTGGGGAAGATTCTTTGCCCCTCACTGATAGTTTAAATTTAGATTTTGTTTTAGTTGTCCCATCCTTGAATTATAATCTTGTGTCAGTTTCCCAAATAACCACAGCCTTATCTTGTGTTATAATTTTTTGGCCTAATTTTTGTGTGTTTAAGGACATCGGAACGCGGGAGACGATTGGTTGTGGTATTAGGCAAGGAAAGCTATACTATTTGGACTTGGCGCCAAAGACTTTAGACAGATTATAGAAAACTTTGATTGTAGACAGTTCTGAGTGTGAGAAAAAGAAATCTGACATATTCCTTTGGCATCGACGTTTGGGGCATGCTTCCTTTGGTTATTTGAAGAAATTATTTCCTAGTTTATTTGCAAAATATGATATTTCTAGTTTCCAATGTGATGTTTGTGAACTGGCCAAAAGCCATCGTGCTTCGTTTCCTTTGATTTTGAATAAAAGTCTAGTTCCTTTTATGATTATACATTCTGATGTTTGGAGTCCGTCCAAAGTCTCTACGTTAGGTGGATCACGTTGGTTTGTTACTTTTATTGACGACTGTACCAGGATGACCTGGTTGTGCTTAATGACATCCAAAGGTGAAGTGAACTTGCTATTTGAAAAGTTTCATACAATGGTTGGAACTCAGTACCATACGAAGATTCAAATTCTCCGCAGTGATAATGGTGGAGAATATCAAAGTTGTGAACTTCAGCAGTATTTGGAAGCATATGGCACTATTCATCAAACTACTTGCCCCAATACACCTCAAAAGAACGGAGTTGCTAAGCGAAACAATCGACACTTATTAGAGGTTGTTCGTGCTTTATTGATAGAAGCTCATATGTTGTTATCCTATTGGGGAGAAACACTTACATTTGCAACATATTTAGGCCTCGTTTGGGAATCCTCCCTTTTAGTCAAAAAGTCAAAAAGTTACTAAATTAGCCAAAAAGCCAACAACCCATACCAAAAAGCCAAATATTCTCTTTTCTCTCTACTTTTTGCACATCTTTTCGTAAAAAGCCAAAAAGTCATCCTAAACATACTAGTTTTTTTAGCTCATATTTTAGCCAAATAACCAAAAAGTTACTAAATTAGCCTGTTCCCAAACGAGGCCTTAATCAACCGAGTACCCTCCAGCTCTATTGACTTCCGAACACCATTCCAGGCTCTTACTGAAGCAATTGTAGCCCCAACCGTTCCAAACTTATCTCCTCATGTCTTCGGTTGTGTCGCATTTGTACACCTCCACACGCATCAGTGCACCACGTTGACTCCTCGAGCATTGCGGTGTGTCTTTCTTGGATATGCTACGCATCAAAAGGGATACCGCTGTTACCATCCTCCAACTCGACGGATGTTTATCACAATGGATGTTGTTTTCCATGAAAACTCAATGTATTTTTCCTCCGAACCTGAATTTCAGGGGGAGAATCAGAAAGAAATTCAGACTCTAGACTATGATTTTCTAGAATATGATTTTCACAACTCAGAGATAAGCGAATCCCATGAATCAGGTAACCAAGGTATGAGCAACTTGGATAGAAGTGGTGAAAACTTGGATTCTATTGGTGACAACTCCCAAACTGGGCATGTTAACCAGGAAGTAGGTGAATTAGATTTGAATGGTACCATATTAGAACAAGGTGGTAATGAACACCCATAAACTTAAGGTATGGAACGTCCACCACTGTTTGAGTCTGAGTCCCTCGTACCACAAGCAATTGATACACTCAACCAATCTCCTACTGAGGATCTTCCTAATTTAGTGGTTAAACCATCCAGGAAACAGTTACCACTACGTCTCACTAGAGGTATTCCTAAAACCACATATGAGCCTGAACTTTCTAGTACTGTTAAATATCCCATGAATCATTTTGTGTCTAACCACCATCTATCAGAATCAAATCAGTCATTTGTAAATAATCTACTGTATCTATTCCTAACAGTGTGCATGAAGCCTTAGCTGACCCAAGGTGGAAAGCCGCTATGAACGAGGAGATGAAATCCTTGGAAAAAAATCAGACTTGGGATCTTGTTGATCTTCCACTAGGAAAGAAATCAGTTAGATGCCGATGGATTTACACTGCGAAGTATAGCAGATAGTACAATTGAACGCTTTAAAGCAAGATTGGTAGCAAAAGGGTACTCCCAAACCTATGGGATCAATTATACATAAACTTTTGCTCCTGTAGCTAAAATCAACACAGTTCAGGTCTTGTTGTCTTTAGCTACAAACTTGGATTGGCCATTACAACAGTTCGACTTGAAGAACGCTTTCCTACACGGTGAATTGTCTGAGGAAGTCTATATGGATCTTCCACCAGGATGCATGATAGCAAAAAGGCATGATCAGAAGGTATGCAAATTAAAGAAATCGATGTATAGGTTAAAACAATCTCTAAGAGCGTGGTTTAGAAGGTTCACAAAGTCTATGACAGCCTTTGGCTATCGACATAGCAACTCAGACCATACTTTATTTCTAAAGAAGCAACAAGGAAAGATCACTGTACTCATTAAATATGTGGATGACATGGTGGTTACAAGAAATGATTCAGAAGAAAAAAAGGCTCTACAGGAGTATTTATCCAAAGAATTCGAAATGAAAGACCTAGGTCCTTTGAAATATTTCCTTGGGATTGAAGTGTCTAGATCTAATAAAGGGATCTTCCTCTCGCAGAGAAAGTATGCTTTAGATTTATTGAAGGAGACTGGTATGACAGGATACCAACCAGTTGATGCACCAGTAGAAGAAGGTTTGAAGTTATGTATTGAGTCTGATCAGGTACCAGTTGACAAAGGGAGATACCAGAGACTTGTTGGGAGATTGATGTATTTAGCACATACAAGACCAAACCTTACTTATGCATTAAGTATTGTCAGCCAGTTTATGCATAATCCTGGAGAACAACATATGAATGCAATTATGCGCATTTTGAGGTATCTAAAGTTTGCTCCTGGAAAGGGAATTTTATTCACTAAAAACACAGATGATCAAGATATACAGGTATATACTGATGCTAACTGGGCTGGAGCAGTAGATGACAGGCGGTCTACTTCAGGTTACTTTACATTTGTGGGTGGTAATCTTGTTACTTGGAGGAGCAAGAAACAAAATGTTGTTGCACGATCAAGTGCAGAAGCTGAATATAGAGGTATGGCACTTGGAATTTGTGAGGCATTATGACTAAGACTTCTTTTGCAGGACTTGGGCTACTTGTCTAGGCTACCAATTCAACTATATTGTGACAACAAAGCAGCATGTGATATAGCTCATAATCCGATTCAACATGATCGTACAAAGCATGTCGAGGTAGACATATTCTTCATCAAGGAGAAGTTGGATGAAAGAAGTGTGAAGTTAAAGAAGATCCGTTCAGAAGATCAGTTAGCTGACATCCTCACCAAAGCAGTCTCAAACCAAGTGTTCACAAAGTTTTTAGGCAAGTTAGGCATGTATGACATCTATGTACCAACTTGAGGGGGAGTGTTAAGTTTTGGCATTTATTGTAATTGATTCTTGTAAATCATTCTATTTCTAGGATAGGTATGACAAATCATAGATTTTGATTATAGGAGATATTGTAGGAGTCAATCCCATGATTGGTGGGATTCACCTGCTATATAACCATGTACATACACTGTGTGAGTAAGATATATAGAAAATATTTTCCTTCCTTATTTCTAAGTTTGATTAGATCCTGCTTCCACTCTAATAATCTGCTCATGCTTTGATCTGAAACAGCAACAAAAACATGCTTCAATCTTTCTTGAATTTTGGCAACAATGTCAATCCCTATTATTTCTATACACTTCTACCCCCTTGTGTCAGAAATCTCCTACAACATTTGGTGAATTTGAATTCTTGTTTTATGCTGACAATTAGGCATATCATCAAGGTTCTAAATATTGGTGATGCAGTTTGTACTAGGAATATTGAGTCTTGAGTCGGATACTCAACGGTATCTGGGGTGAGAATGAATTTCGCGTCCGTAGCGGCCGACTCCCACTACGTATCAGCCTGAATCCGATATGTGAGCGATATATTTCGTCTGATCAGTCTGAAGCAAAAAATAATTGACCAAAGCAAAGCAAAGCACCTACAAAAGTGGAGCAAAGCACCTGCAAAAATAATTGAGCAAAGCACCTGCAAAAGAAGGTATGTTTCTCTCAAGCTTCTTCGTTGAAGGTACGTTTCTCTCATGCTCTATTTGTATAAAGTCATGCTCTGTTTTTTTTTTTTTTTTTTCCTTTGGCTATATAGATCATGTTTTGCTTGTTAAGTTGTGTTCAGTTTATATATATATATATATTGCCTCTATTTGCTCTGTTTGTATAAAGTCATGCTCTGTTTTTTTTTCCTTTGGCTGAATAGGTCATGTTTTGCTTGTTAAGTTATGTTCGGTTTATATATATATATTTTTGCCTCTGTTTGTTCTGTGTTTATTTTTTATTTATATTATGGTATGGTATGGCATGGTATGGGAATGAGATATATTTTAATATATATTTATGATTCTTCAAATATATATATATATTTATATATTTATGATTCTTCAATATATATATATATATATTGTATTAGTACCTTAAATTTATTGGCATAGAACTCAGGAGTAATTGTTTTTAAATGCACAATATATACGTTCAAAAGCTCAATATATTTTAAATGCACATAATTTTTTTATATATTATTATTATTATTATTTTCTTTGCAATGTACGTGTAGAGTATGTTTTATATTTATTTTACTTCTTCATTCCTTTAAGTTGATTTATTAGACTCATTGTGTATGGACCTATTAAAACTAATAAATTAAGTGGTAGGTAGCAGTGTATAATTAGGCTCATGTATCGAATCTGCTTGACTGATTTTCACTACAGTTTTCAAAACTTTTGTCTGTCAACAACTTGATTGTTCAATTTTTTTTTTAAAGAGGTTTAATATTTTAGATTTTTTATTTTTAAGTAGCAGTGGCAGCAACAACACTACTTATGATCAATGCACTTTCAATAACTACTACTAGGAATATCAATATGGAGAAATAGGCCAACCAATTCATATTGATGATCAAAGTGATGTGAGATATGGAGATTCTTCTGTACCACCACATAATTTTTTTTATTACTAAGTTTTAGAGTTGTTGATTTGTAGTAGATTGTTTGTATGCGATTATGACTGAAGCAAATGATTTGTTTTCACGTCCCTCTTTCTCTTATTAATTTGTTGTGCATGTGGAAGTATTTCATTGTTGAAAATAAGTAAAAAAATATTTTCACATCAATTTTATATTAAAAGTTTAACATATATGCCAAATAAAAGCTTGAGATTAAAATAAATACATATCATTTACTTGAAAATGAGTCAAAAGTGCCTCTACATATCAAAATTTTGATTAAAATGTGATAAATTAAGATTAAAAGAGAAAAAAAAAATGCATAAATTGAGTTTTAGAGAGATTACTAATGATTTTTGAAATTTCACAGCCGCGACGCCCGATACCCGATACGTACCAGTCGATACTATAGATACCGATACTCCGCAATCAATACCGTTACGTTACCCGATACCGCGATTTAGAACTGTGCATATCATTGTTCCAATTCCTGTTTGTTTTCAGCATGGAACTTGAATTTTTTTTTTTTTTTTTTTTCCAAAGCTATTTTTGATTCTATTAGTATGAAATATCAATTATTACTGCAACTAAAGAGTAGGGGTTTGCGGAGAAGAATATTACTTTTCTTTTGTACATTTATTAGCTCAGAAAATCGGTTCTTAATTATTGCTACTGCGTGCAATGCCGTCCTACCACCAGCGCCACCATAAGCTGGCGATGTGCAAGTTCCCAAGATCTCAGACACCACATCAACACATCCTATCTCAGCATTATTGGCTGGATGTTGAAACTTTGGATCTTCTCTTGTTAATAATTTGACCAAATCCAAGTGTTCATATCGCACTGCCATGTGCAAGGCTATGTATTTGTCCTCATATGTCGCCCTCAAGATCTCCTTGGCTGCTCCGCCCCCACTTTCAAGTTCTCGGTCCAAGCGTTCTTCCCTCACTGAAAAGTGAAGAGAGTCTCGCATTTGTTATTCACCTGACGTAACAATGCGGGACACTCTTCGAAGATCTCTTCCACACATTGTAATCGGCCAAACTGGGCTGCGACATGAAGAACAGTGTTGTTGTTGGGGGTGACTTGGTTATCAATTTGATCAATGTGTTGCCTGAGGACATCAACTTTTCCTTCCATGACAGCCTCGTACAAGTTACATCCATGGTGACTGCCATGGGAAGGAGAGTACGAATTAGTGAGACTGTTATGAATTTTGTGGCTATTTGCCTTTTGCAGAATCCAAATAACATATATGTAGTAGTATGTATGTATGACCCACCACTTTCTTTCTCTTTTTTTTTTGCCCCAGTCCCAAACTCTTCAACCCTGTCATTACCCTTTGGCTGTAAATTCTATTAATATAAATTTCAATAAAAAAATGGTGTGGTCTTTCGTGGTCTTTTCATTTCAAATCAAAGCATATATTCTTATTGTGAATTACAATTTTCAGAATATTATTGCTACATTAATCAAAAAACTTATGCTTATAAATAATTTTTCTTATCTAATCAGTGGGTTGTTGCCCAGTGGAAAGCCCAAAGCAAAAATGCATAAATGTATCATGCACACATGATGAAGTACTATTATGAAATGGGCAATTCAAATGGCTACTACCCCCATAAAAAATAAATGAAAATAATGGCTGCTAGAATTTATAAGTCCGTGCAATGGTAGAATTAAAAGCTTATTGAGAAAAAAATAGTTGAATGATAGAAAAGAATCGAGAAAATGTTTTGATTGAGGTTAGTGTATCATAGAGAAATATTAGAATTTAAAATATTTTATTAAATATTTTACTAAATGTCTCACATAGGTGTGAGATCCATACAATATGAGTCTTACGCGAATTTTACACCCATGTGAGATATTTAATAAAACATTTGGAATCCCTAACATTACTCCGTATCATAAGCATAACTCGTTCATCATTATAGCCAACAACAACACCCAGCTGGCTCCCATGAATGCGTATTAATTCAATGAAGCTACACAAATAGAGTACCAAACACTGAACCAAACACAGAAACTGTTCATTTAGACGATCAGTCGGATGATCGGACGGTTGACCAGCCAAAGCTTGTCGACCGCTACTATCATCTTATCGTCCAATCGACCACCTGGTCATCCGGCCAGTCATCCAAATGAACATTTTCTGCGTTTGGTGTTTGCATAGCATTACTGGTATTAATTAGATGGAGGATCTCCTCTAGTCCAGATTTTGGACTGGAGGGAGTTGTTTGGGCCTGTGAGACCTATCACTGGCCCTATTTCAATGATCCAAATCGTTTATTTTATTAGACACTTCGTGCATTTCATCCACACAAAAAATTAGTTCGATCTGATAATTAAAAAAATTTCAATTTTTCACTAAAAAAAATACAACAATTGTGTTTTTAAAAAGAAATCATACATTTTTTTTAATAACAAATGCAATAAATTGAACACAGTTATCAGATTGACCTAATTTTTTTTGTTGATGAAATAAATGAAGTGCCTGACAAAATGAATGGTTCGGATTATCAAAATAGGATCCGTGGTAGGCCCACGGCCCAAACAACTCACTCTAGTCGAAAATCTAGACTTGAGGTATCCTTATCTAATTAGATTAAGGGTTAGGTCACTTGTTAGAATGGATTAAATTATATTAATTAACCTCACTATCATAAAAACTGAAAATATTTTATGGATTTTGTTAACAAGTACCATTAGGGCACTTGTTAGGATGTGTTAAATCCTCTTAAATAACTACACTACCATGGAAGATTGAAAAGATTATAAATGTTATATTGTTAAAGACCAAACTACCATTCTCTTTAATTTTTTCTATTTTAATATTTTTATATACTTTTCCTGATGAAATATTTTTTTAAACATTTTTTTATTATACAGGTGAATACCCTTTATTTTTATGACATTTTGTGACTTTTTTTTTTAATTTTTAAATGCTCTTTATTTTTTTTATATTTTTTTTTCTAAAACTTGTAAAAATATAAATAATTTCATAATATTAATCAACAAAGGAATTTTATTTTTAAAATTACATTTCATGGATTTTTTTATTTTTAAATGCTCTTTTAATTTCAATTATTGCTTTCAATTATAATTAAACTACATGGTGTAAGGAAAAATATTAAAAAAAAAAATCATAATATTAATCAACAAAGAATTTTTTTTAAAATTTTTTTTGTGGATTTTTAAAATTATTTTAAATTCCCTTTATTTTCAATTATAATTTAACTGTATGGTAATGAATCTAAAAATTATAACAAATATAAAAAAATAAAGGGCATTTAAAAATTTTAAAAAAATCACGAAATGTCATTTAAAAATAAAGGGCATTCTCTTATATAATGAAAAAATGATTAAAAAATATTCCATTGTAAAAAGTATATAAAAATATCAAAATAGAGGAAATTAAACAAAAGTGTAGTATGGAAGAATATATTTAATTCTCCTGTAGTAATGTTCTCTTTCATTTACAAATTAACACTTAACACTTTATCTTTTAAAATTGTAACACAGAAGTAGTGGGTCCGAAAATTTAGACCATTAACTCTTCATTTACAGCACCATCTAGACTTTCTTATTATTTGGTCATTGCTACTTGAAAAAAGTATGTATGCTTATTGTCCCAATATTAATATCATTGTGAAATTATTGTTATTTTAGAAATTGAGAGTTTGTCTTTGTTTACTGTCTTTTTTAAGAATGGTTGACAAGAAATATCTAAAAAAAAGGAGAAGGTAAAATGGTGATCTTACATAAAAATCTTTGTTAACTTCTTACCTACTGAACTACATGATCATCATTCAAAATAACATTTTCATTAATTCAAGTTTAAATATTTCATATTCATAAGATATATTTCACATCCAAGTGTGTAGATATATTTTTCCAAATAATTTAGAAAAGTGACCGAATTTTTATGATTCATGATTTGATTCGATTCACGATTCAGTATGAGGACATTTCGATTCACGATTCGAATCCCGATTTGACAACTATGTGCCCGTGATATAAAAACAAATAAATATATGCTTATATGTACATGAAAATAATGATAGCTTTGGTTTTTACATTACAAATACATTTATATTTGGGTAAATTACACTGTCCTTCCTTGAGGTTGAAAATACACCAAGCCTCGCAAGTTTGGCCTAATTACACTATGCTCGCTTGTGATTTGAATTCACATAATACTTAGCTCCTTTTCATTAGTCATTTGAATTTTAAAAAAATGATATTATTATATGTTTCATACCCCCAGTATATTTTATAATTGACTATCCTTGTGTTTGCACAGCACCTGCATTAATTTTGCTTACTAAAAGGGAGTTTTAGTGTAATTATGCCAGTCTTGTAGGGTTTATTGTATTTTTCTAAACCTTAGGGGTGGTCAATGTAATTTATATTTTATCAAAAATAGTAAGCAATCATTCCACATCAATGTTATTAAAGGTGCGCCTAGGCGTGCGCCTAGGCCCAAGTCTCATCCAGACCCAAGGTTTGCGCCTTGTCATGTTCCAGTCTAGGCGAGTTCAATAAGGCGCGCCTAGGCATGTGCCCAGGCCCAAGTCCCATCTAGGCTCAAGGTTTGCGCTTTGTAGTGTTCTCAGCCAGGCGACTTTGATAAGGCACACGATTGGTCCAAGGCACAGTAAAGCCCAAGTCTTGAGGATTTTTTTATTGTTGCTTTAATTGGTTTTGTTTAAGATCCTTACTCTTATTACACATGCCAATACATTGGGCATTGTAGACACCCCATTTTTGACCGACCTTAAGACTCAGACGTCACCAATTGAGCGCTTGGTGATGTTGCATATTGTGCTCGTTCTGAGGTTGCGAAGTCACGGCTGCGAGCCTTGCCTCCGGACTTCCGAACCCTTTTGTGTTGTGCCTCGATTTGCGAACCGGGTCCCATTTTCTCCGTTTTCTCTTCCCGAAGGGAGGGTGAGGTCTCGTAGATCATCTCTCAGTGGCCGTAGGCTACGTTTTGTGGTCGTAGGCCAGTTTTCCCGTTTGGAGCCTGGTTCCCGGTTTTCGGAGCCGTCGACCGTGTGCCTCGATTCGGGATCGCTTAACCACCTCCATTTGCCCCGGCTTTTGGCATACATCTTGTTTACTCCCTTTTGAGGGACACTGTGGCACGAGAGACCAACTTCATGGTCAAACGCCACCTTGATTATGATCGGTTTCGGGGCCCGGTTGCGTTTGGCCCCCGAACCTTCATTTTGCATCGGTTTGGGTCCATTTTTGGCAGGGACCTTATTTTCATTGTTGGAAAGGTCGTAGGAAGGTGGAAGGCCAGAAATTGTTCTGAAGACCAGCTTTATTCCTTCATCGCTCTTCATCGCCCGTTTTCTTCACTAGAAAGCTGACTTTTTCCATCCCCGGGCCACTTTTTCTGACTTTCCACCACACCATTGTGTTGTACACACTTGGGAGGCCACCAATATGGGTTGGCCGGCCATTAATTCTCCCTGACCCTTTTGAACTCCTCTAAAAAGTTTATTTTTCTCTCTCTTGGGTTACATTTCCTGGTTTTTCTCTACATAGCTGTGTTGTACACACATGGGAGGCTAATTTTTTGGGGTGGCCGGCCACTAAATTTGCTTGAACCTTTTGACCTTGGCCGGTTGGCCAGGGGAGGTGGCCGGCCGGCCACCTGAACCTTCTGAACCTGGCCGGCCAGACTCCTCTCTCCTGGTACATTACAGCTGTGCCAGCTGTTTTGTCCCAGACCCCTGCCTGGGGATCTGCCCTTTTGGTGGGGGGTGGAAATTTGAATTTGATTTCCCCCCCCTTTACCTTGGCGTCTCCTCTATAAAGCCAGGCCACTAGCTCCATTTTGAAGGGTTACAAAAATTGTTTAGGGCCATTGCATACAAACCTGCATCTCTCTCTCCTTCAACCCTCTAAACCCTAAGATTCTTGCACCATTTGCACTACAACCCATAGCACCACACCTCCACACTCCATTCCTGCAACTTGGAGGCCATTTGCAGAGGTTGGAAGTTCAGAAATTTGGTCCAAAGGCTGCTGGTTTACTGCTCTTCAAGGGTAAGCACCTATTTCCCTCAAACTTGCCTTTTTTTGCTTCATTTATAAGCCATACTTGAAAGAATTTTTGGGCTCCAACCCAAACTAGAAATAGTATTATTTTGAGCTCATCTTCATGTTTGATCAAGGGTCTTTCTCTGTTTGAAGCCACCTGCTACCCATTTCCCTTTATCTCTCTTTTTGGACTATTTCTTGCATGATATGTTAGCCCTATTTGTAAGCATTTCTGGACTTCGAGCTAAACTGTAAAGTGATTTATTTTGAGGCCCTCTTCAACTTTGTTGAAAGGCTCTTTACTGTTTGAGGCTAGCTACTGCCTCTTGCTTTCTATCTCTCTTTTAGGGCCATTTTTACATCATATTGTAGCCTTATTTGTGAGCATATTTGAGACTTTCCATAAACTGTAAAGTATCTTTTTTTGAGACCCTCTTCAAATTTTTCGAAGGTCTCTTCTCTGTTTGAGGTCATTTACTTCCCTGTTTGCTCATTCTCTCTTTTAGGGCTGTTTTTGCATGATATATTAGCCCTATTTTTTAGCCTTTTTGGACCTCGACCTAAACTGAAAAAAATCTTTTTTTGATATCCTCTTCATGTTTGATTAAGGTCCATTCTCTGTTTGGAGTCATCTTCCCCTATGCATGCTTCATTCTTTCATGATTAGGGCTATGCATTAGAGCACTTACATTGGCCATGGTTTGGCCTCTTAGCCACTGAAATCCAGTAGATTTTCAGTGGCTTTGATGCATTTTTGAGCCTCAAAATCAGAGGGGGGTGACCCCCTCTCACCTTGTTTTGTTTGATGGTCATTTTGGCTTTCCAAAGAGGCCCTATCTTGCATGCTTTCTTGATTGATTTCAGGGCCAATTTGATGAGTTTTAGGGCTACCATATTTGATTTTCAGAGTTGATTTGGCCATGCTAAGTGTCCTTGATGTATGTGCTTAATAACCCCTTTGTATGCCCTCTAAAGGAACCCATCATTTGTGCATGTGTTGGCTGCATTTGAGAGTTTATTTGGGCATATTTTGGTATGTTTTATTCACTGATTTTTTCTATTTTGATGAGTTCTCACCTGCATCATGTACATGCCATGTAATCCATGTTCACTAGTCAAACTTGCATGCTATGTTAGGCCATCTTGCTAGCATCTTTTGGTCATGCTTTGAACTAGAAATGTTCATGTTTTGGGACTGCCTTGGTTCTGTCTTTATGCCTCATGATCAAATAATGCATGCTTTGTATAGCTATAGGTCAATACATGTGCCAAGTTTTGTGTTTCGGGGCTCATCTCATGCATCGGGGGCCATATTCTCATGTTTCGGGACCATTTAGCATCATGTTTTAGTGCTGGAAATTATATTCTTGTAGGCCATACTTCATGCCTTGCCATGCCTTGTTAGAATAGCATTCGTGCCTTAAGATCGGTCGTCGGTTTGCATGCATGCGTGCACGCATCTCGAGTGTCTCATTTTCATCTTATGGCCACTGATGTGAGTGTGGCTGAGGTCCACTCATATTGGTGTAAGTCCATCATGCATTGCGTATGCCATTTCATTTCATAGCATTGCGTATGCTAGGTTGTATGTTAGAGCATTGTGTATGCCATGTTACATCGTGCATTGTGCATGCCATTTCATAGCATTGTGTATGCTAGGTTGCATGTTAGGATTGCATTCATGCATGTCATGCATATTGCATTGTGGTTGGGATAGGAGTTAGCCCGAGCACGGGAAACGAGGGACGTTTCGTACTTTGAGTGACGGAACGTGTCTCAATTTCCGGTCACCGACACTCCGGATTATCCATGATGGAGTCTTGGTCTTGTTGTGTTTATGTGTGCAATCATTTCATATTAAGTCATGCAAATCGACTCCTCGGCCATCATGCATCGGGATGGGTGATTGGTGGCACGAGGATCGAGGACTACACTCCTTGAAGAGTAGTCAAGCATACATATGTGAAAATACACTGCCATGTCCCTTTCTTGCTCTCTGTTGCAGCAAATCAAGAATCAACAGCCTTTCAGAACTTTCCAAAATATTCCGGGCTTAATCATAAACAGAGGCTAATCGGGACATCGCAATGGATTTCCGTGCAAGGCAACCCGAACATGCATCATTCATCATTCGGAGCAGAGTCGAGGCAGTCCCTAGCTTGCATGCTAATTTACTGCTTTCTTAGATTAATTTGTTAATTAATTAGGATTTTGTATTTATTCGGACTATAATTATTTATTTGGGACTATATTATTTATTCGGACCCTCCGAGTGAGGGCACAATTGTAATAAGTGTGCGTGCGTGTGATGTATGTCTTCCAACCCCACGTATTTCTCCCTTTTATTTACCATCTTATGGTGGTTAGATTAGGGCATGTTTCAATTAGCATACAGTATGATAGCATGTTTGCATTCATTCATCTGTCTTGCATGCACCGGGCTCGGCGCATCATAATTCATTGCATTGTATTTCAATTCCAAGTTGAATACTTGTTAGCTGTAGCATTCCATATGCCATCTTTAGAATAGTCGAGCCTGCTATAGTTGCATTTCTGCATGTGTTGCATTAGGCATCTCTGTATAGTTAGGATCATGCATGGATTTCTAACATAGCTTCTGTTTTGGCTTAGAGTACTCGGTAAGTTTTTATGCTTTAGCATCCTTGCATGTGTGTGAGTGATTGTCATGATAGCATGCTTACCATGAGGCTATGTGCTTATGTGATATATCTGCCTGAATGCCTATGGGTGAAGGTTGGGTTATTTGGATTGGAACAAATCATTGACTGTGAGTCTTAAGCCCACTAGATAGTGGCAAAACCATCTTTTCTAAAGCCCACCCGAGGGTGGCAAAATCTGCGTTTTAAACCTACTTGCGAGTAGTAAACCATCTTTCAAAAACAAACATGAAATGTTTTGTTCCAATTCAGGCGATCCGGTCTATACTTGTATGCTGTGCGCATCACTTAGTAAATCTAGGCTAATAACCGGAATAAGAATGCATAATGTTTTCAAAACTAGATATCATGGTTAGTATAGGCCGATCTTTGATCGGGCAAGCGGAGGTGCTCATGAAGTGACCTTCCCCAATCGTACCCAAGTTCTCGAACCGAGGCAACTTTGGTGATGACGGACACGTGGCCTTAGGCACGAGTTAGGGTTTTCTAAATTTTCCAAAATAAAATATTTAGGTGGCGACTCTGTATCTGGCAAAGCAGTCCATGTTTGGCACTTCTTTCAAAAAATCTGTTTTCTCAAAACGATTTGCCAGATTTGGACTCTTTGGTTCAGATTGAGAACCGTGACAATTTGAGTCCGAACTGTAGTGAGCCCAAAATGAACAGAACGGGACTCATTCCTCCCAGGGCGTTCGGGGACGTCTACAGTTTCTGGCGACTCTGCTGGGGATTTAGAGAACTTGACTCGAACTCATGATATCTGGTTTTGACTACACCTGTGTGTTTCTTTGCATTGCATTTGCATTGGTGCGCCTAGGACACCGTGTTTGCCATCTACTATTCCTGAGCGGTTTGCCAGAGGCTGCGTGCCATAAGGCTTACCGGTTACGGGCTCTGCCAGTATGGGAACACAAACCCCGGTTTTACCGGGGCACCCTTTTGACCATTCGACCTAGTGCATATTCGGATCCGTAGTGACCATTCCAAACTAGGATAGGTTGCTTACCCGATATAGGTTGTTTGAAACCGCTGCGTGTGTAGTGAAACCCTAGTTCCTGACAAAATAGGACAGGGAAACCCTACCCCAACATAGGGGTGTTTTGGCTCACACTTATCTGTTATGTGCTTTTAGAGTGCGTCTCTACAAGAAAATGCATGTATCAGTTTATGAGTTTGGGCATCAGGCCTGTGGGGATTAGTCAGTGTTTGAGAATCAATTATCTGCGGGTATCAGATTCAGTTTTGAGGGAGACGATGATTGAGGATAATGATCCTTGTTTGAAGCGATGTGTATTGACTTATCGACCGCGTGTTGTTATGCTGCTGTGTGTTGTGTATTTATTTTAACATTTGTTATCTTTATCTGGTTATTTATTTCCTTATTGCTTTATTTATCTTTTGCTAGGGCGGTTTTAGCACAATTGCTTGAACCAGCGAGATATTCCCCAAGCACTTTGGACAAGAGTCGTCGGCTCAATCGATCGAGATCTGGTTGACGGACACGATGTTCATTCTCTACCCCGGTTGTCGAGGCGAAGCATAGTGTATCGGCGAAGATTACGAGGCGATGGTCTACCCTAGCAGTGAACAATCGGGCTGAGGTTTCAGTTTCTGCCATAGAGATACACATACCAGTCAGTCAGCAAGATCAGCAAAATATGGCCGGGGTGGAAGAAATGATGCGACAGCTCCAAGAGAGCATGAAGCAAATGCAAGTGGACGTTGTCCGCCAAGCGGAGTTCTCTTAACAGCAGGCCACAATCATGGCCCAGCAGGCCGAGCTCATCACTAGACTACAACAGCAGAATGCAGCATCTGCCTCACATCTAGTTCCTCCTCCACCAGGGGTCCCATTACCCGAGCAAACACTAACTGTCCGGAATGTCCTGCCAAACATCCAAAACACCTTGCCAAATGTCCAGAACATCCAGGAGGACACAGACCTTCCAACGGGGCCAGCTCCGCCCCCACTTCCGCCTCAACTGTCCAAGACACATACACCCGCCAACCACCCCGACTCTCCCTTCGAGTTCGAAGTAGACCCTACAGCACTGAAATTGAGCAAGCTCGAGAAGCTATTCAAAAAATCCCAGGGGGTAAAGGCTATCCCGGATATCGAGAACGGATATACCGATGTGGCTGTAATGTTATCGGATAGATTCAAAATGCCGCAGATCGATCACTTCGACGGATTTGGTGATCCCATGGTCCATCTCCGGTTATTCTCGGATATATTACGACCAATGGGCCTCACGGACCCGAAGCTTCGCTATTCGGCGGACCTGTCGGTGTGGCGCTATCCGGTATCACGGTTGGAAGATGATGTCAAGCGGAGTTGGGATGAAATGGCCGAGGCCTTTGTTGCGCAATACTCTTACAACACCCAAATCGAGATTACAACTCGTGATCTCGAAGCAACAAGGCAGGAGCCCAAAGAGAGCTTCTCGGATTTTGTGACACGGTGGAGGGCGAAGGCCTCGATGATGACTTTAAGGCCCACCGATAAGGACCAGATCAGGATGATTGTGCGCAATCTCCAGCCAAAACTGATGCAAAAAATGATTGTGCTCCCCTTCCCCACCTTTTCGGATCTGCACGAGATGGGGGTACAAATTGAAGATGCGATGAAATAGGGTTTGATTGACCAAGATAGGGAGCAACCCCGGAGGACTTTAACATAATAACAATGTAGGGAGTGGTATTGCAAGAACTTCGGAGGTAAGCATAGTCGCCACCATTCCCCCTCTCCTTCCAAGGCCCATGGCAGCCACACCTTTCTCCGGTGCATCCGGAAGTAATACACAGACCACCAAATTCCAACCCAGAGGCCAAAGAACCTTCACCCCATTGTACATGCCCTTGTCCAAGGCTCTGGGGGTCTTAATTAGAAAAGGGCATCTAAAACCCCTGGAGCCGAGGCCATTACCAAATCCACTACCCCCTCCTCACAACCCAGCCAAATACTGTGCATATCGCCAGCAACACGGTCATAACACCAACCAATGCTTCAGATTGCGTCACGAGATTCAGGATCTCGTTGACAAACAGGTGATTTTGCCACCAGAGAGACCCAATGTTACAACCAACCCACTCCCTACACACAACCAAGCTCCACCTCCCAAAAGAATCAACTTTATCCAAACTGGGGTCGTGTCTTACGATCCTAGCATCTATATCACTCATTCCCATCTACCTAAGCCAGAGGTGCTCCTTCCCGACTGCACTGACTTTTTGTGCATGTTGGACATCTCTACAACCCAACCTGAGCTAATGGTGGTGGCTGACGAAGACAGCACATGAGAGATTACAGAGGAGGATGGAACTGTTGAGTTGGGGTTTGAGCAGTCTGGGAATTTTGCTGGGGAAGCCTACGATCCGAGTGAGTACATCCTGTCAGTGGGCCAGTCTGAGCCAAGTATAGAATTGCCAGAGAGAACAGAATTATGTATGATCCGGGGGGATAGATTTGAGCAGGGGACGGATGATTTGACGGCCGTAGAAGAGGACTTTGCCAATCTACAATTTTTCGATGACCAAGAATCGGGGGCGGCGATCAAGCTGGTTCGATTATGAGAATCGGCGACCCTTTGGATGGCTGGATGATCAACCGAATGTGGTAGAAGAGCTCCAATCTGAACAAGGCCCGGCAGGGGCGAGGGTATCAATTATGGCCGGAAGGGCCGAAAGTCAGAGTACATTGCCGGAGAGCGCTGGTATGAAGAATTTCGCTCAGAACAGAAGCATTGTGAATGCAGAGAAAGCTGAACAACAAACTGCACTAACACAGGTAGAACAAGAAAAGATTTGGGATTCTGAGAGGATCTGGAAAGCCAAAGCCCATGAAGGGATCGAAAGTGCTGTGGGCACGAAGACAAAAGATGCTGCGAGCATGTGGGCTGAAAGTACTGCAAGTACAACCACGCCGGAGCCAGACAGATGTTTGTTGGCTGCTCACGGGATGTGGTGGGAATACAATGATTTATGTCTTGCCCACACAGATGAGGATTGGGGAAGCAATCAACTAGATGACACTTGGTATCTCGATGAGGTTGATCACATGACAAGAAGTGGGCGGTATTTCAAGCCCCCGCACCTAGACCAGCCAGAGGCATTTGGGAAGGATAAGGAAACTGAGAGACAGAAAGAGAAGCAGATTGAAGAAGAAGCTGTACTGAAGTAGCTGAAGAAGATAAAAGCAGACATCTCCATCTGGGGACTGCTTATGGCATCACGAGTGCACAGGCAGGCTGTCCTATCTGCTATGGACAAAGCTAAACTCTCAATAGAAACCATGCCGGAGCAACTGGTGGGATTGGTCTTTTCGGGAGGAGGTTCCCCGACATTAACCTTTTCGGACAAAGAACTGCCGCCTGAGGGCGTAAATCATAACAAACCCCTCTACATCTCTGTGGAGTGTAGAGACAAGTGGGTGCGAGTGGTTCTTGTCGACACGGGATCTGCCATTAATGTGTGCCTGTCAAGGACGGCATATGCAATCGGGTTAAAGCCCGCGGACTTCGTGCCGACTACTCAAGTGATCAGGGCCTATGATAACACCAGTAGGGAGGTGATGGGGACTGTCAAAATTCAGACCCAGGTTGGTCCAGGACAACACAACATTGAATTCCATGTCTTGGACGTTCCCACAACCTTTAATCTACTCTTGGGGCGGCCGTGGTTGCACCAAGTGAAGGCAGTCTCTTCCACTTTGCATCAAATGTTGAAATACCATCACGGGAAAGGGGTGGCCATTGTTTTTGGGAATTCGTCAATCCATCCACCGCCAGAAGTGTCCACACCAGTCTTGGAAATCGAGCACGGCATGGAGGATGTGTTCTTATCAGGGTTTACTCTGGTTGAGGCTCGGGTTGTGCAGAATATCATGGCTGTTAATGAGGGAGTGTATGTCAGTGCTCAATCTGTATACCTCATGAATAAGCTACAACACATCCTCGGGATGGGATTGGGAAGGAGTGGCCGGAAGGGTGTCGCAGCATTGGCCGAAGTGCCACATAACCCTCATACTTTTGGATTGGGTTATCAGCCCACCAAAGAGGATTGGTTAAGGAAGGGAAAAGAAATGGCTGGGAGAGCCAGGGCGAAGAAGGCAGGGAAGCCTTTTAACTTAATGCATAGGCCCATTCAGGGTACCCTAAACGGACGCTTTGTCCGGGAGGGGAAGGACTTTCCATTTTGTGGCTTCCCCGAGTCGTGGCTAAATGCGGAGAAGAAGTGCGTGCCAGGTTTTGAGATTTTCTTTGACCTACAATTACCTGGGGATGACATTGCCGAAGAGCAGACAGACCCATCAGCTGAGGTTGAGCAGTGTAAGGAAGTGGATTCCAAGGGCGCTGAAATTGAAATGGGGGTAGCATTGGCTTGTCTACTTTCAGATCCTCTGATCGACCATAAGTGCTTGGGGGATAACTTCTCAGTTTCCATGATTGGGAATGAAACGACTGTGGGCCTACCAGCAACAATTTTGGATGCATCTATCGCACCCTTTCTCACTTGGCAATACGAAGAGGGATTTTTGTCCAGTAGTACTGGGTCAGGTAGTGAGTCGGAATCTGATTCCATCGAGTCTTGTGAGTCGAAATCAGGTTCCAGCTCGACTGAGTCTGAGTCTGGTAATCCTGGGGATGATAACCCGGATGCCACAGTCTTGTCCAGGTCGTCTTTTTCTTTCTCTTTCGAGTCTGTTGTAACCAAGGAATTGGACGATTTGGATGTGCTTAATGAGAATCAAATAGCTGTGGTTTCTAAGTACTTTTCTGTGCCCTTGATTTGTTGCATTAACTCAGACTTTCAAAATTTTGATGAAAATGACGAGGAAGAAATTCCTCCAGTTTTGCAACGCTTAATTGAACAAGAGCAGGAGAGATTTGTTAAACCCCTAATAGAAGAAATCACTACTGTGGATATTGGTACTGAAGAGGACCCGCGGCTGGTCCAGATCGGGTCCACGTTGTCTTCGGAGGAACGCGAGCGCTTAGTCGTTTTATTCAAAGATTTCAAAGATGTTTTCGCGTGGTCCTACGAAGACATGCCTAGGATCGATCCTGAGATTGTACAGCACCGGATCCCTCTTGACCCCGAGGCCCAACCAGTCAAACAGAAACTCAGGAGGATCCGCCCAGATTGGGTTCTCAAGATCAAAGAAGAGGTCACCAAGCAAATCGACGCAGGCTTCCTGCTGGTATCCGAATACCCGACTTGGTTGGCCAACATTGTTCCAGTGCCGAAGAAGGATGGCAGAATCCGAGTATGCATGGATTTCAGGGATTTGAACAGAGCCAGTCCGAAGGACGACTTTCCCTTGCCGCATATTGATGAGTTAGTGGACTTCACAGCGGGGCATGCTTTGCTTTCATTCATGGATGGCTTCTCAGGGTACAATCAGATAGTGATGGCACCGGAAGACCGGAAAAAGACTGCATTCACTACCCCGTGGGGGACATACTATTTCAGAGTAATGCCGTTTGGGTTGAAGAATGCTAGAGCTACTTATCAACGGGCCGCGACCATAATATTGCACGACATGATCCACAAAGAGGCTGAGGTGTACGTGGATGACATGATTGTCAAGTCCAAAGAAAGAGAGGGCCACTACACCGCCTTACAAAAGTTCTTTCAAAGGATCAGAGAGTTCCGGTTGCAGCTGAATCCTTAGAAATGTCGTTGATTGTTCTGGCGGAAAAATCTTTGGGGTTTGATTACACAAAGAGGTATCAAAGTTGACCCTTCCAAAATCAAGGCCATCCTAGAAATGCCCCCACCAAGGACTGAAAAGGAGGTGCGAGGCTTTCTGGGTAAAGTGCAATTCATAAGACGGTTTATCTCAAAATTAACCTTGACTTATGAACCACTTTTTGGTCTCCTGAAGAAAGGCAAGAAATTCCAATGGGACGGCCGATGCCAAGCTGCTTTTGAACAGATCAAGGAATACTTACAGAACCCACCCATGTTGTCACTGCTAGAGCCGAGGAAACCGTTGATATTGTACCTTTCAGTAACTGAGACTACAATGGGCTACATGCTCACGCAAGAATCGGAGGACAGAGTGGAGAAAGCCATCTACTATCTGAGCAAGAAAATACTAGAGTATGAGACTCGCTACACACCGTTGGAGAAGGCTTGCTTAGCTTTGGTATGGGCTACCAGGAAGCTGTGGCACTACCTATTAGCTCACTCCGTAATGTTGGTTTCACGACTCGATCCCATCAAATATCTTTTCGAGAAACCAGCACTTACGGGTAAGCTAGCTCGTTGGTTACTGTTGCTCTCCGAATTCGATCTAAAGTATGTGACACGCAAGTCGATCAAAGGAAGAAGCGATGGCGAAATTCTTAGGACCATCCGGTGGAAGGGGTGAAGCGATCGTACTTATTCCCAGATGAAGCCATTTTGCACATCGACGATGAAACTTGGGCGATGTACTTTGACGGACATCAAATCAATATGGGTATGGGATAGGAGTGTTCGTGCTTTTGACAAGTCCCGTATCCCTCTAGCCTTCAAACTCCGGTTCAAAGTCTCGAACAACGAAGCAGAATATGAGGCATGCATTGCCGGTCTAGAAGTAGCCCTGGAACTAGGGGCAAGACGGTTGGACATCATTGGGGACTCGAACCTTGTTGTGTCTCAAGCAAAAGGGGACTGGAAAGTCAAAGAAGAAAAGATGATGATGTATCACCAGACCTTGGATTTGTTAATTCCTCGGTTTGAGAAGCTAAACTTTGCTCATCTACTAAGAGAGAACAACAGGTTCGCAGATTCTTTAGCAACTCTATCTTCCATGATAGACATCCTGTTTGGAGTCCGGATGCGTCCAGTCATCATTGACTAGAAATTTACGCCAGCTTATGAGTCGATTGCTTCTATAGATGAGGCTCAGGACGAAAACCCCTAGTATTACGACATTTGGAATTTCTTGGAGAAGGAAGCATACCCGCCAAGGGTAAATGCCAAGAATAAAAGGGCAATCAGAAGAATGGCCGTTCAGTTCATCATCTGTAGGGGTAAGCTGTATAAAAGAGGTAATCTGGGAATGCATAAGCTGTGTGTCGATGCCGAAGAATTGAAGCGCCTAATGGATGCCATCCACGGAGGGGAATGCGGTGCGCATATGAACGGAGTAATGCTAGCACGGAAGATCCTCAGACAGGGTTACTACTGGTCTACCATGGAGGAGGATTGTATCGGTTTTGTTCGGCGATGCCACAAATGTCAAATTCATGCAAATCGCATGAACATTCCGCCGTCGAAGCTATACAATATGACTTCGCCATGGCCATTTTCAGTTTGGGGAATTGATGTGATCGGGGCTGTCACTCCGAAGGGGTCAAATGGGCATGAGTTCATCCTGGCCGCGATAGATTACTTCACGAAGTGGGTTGAGGCCCAATCCTATGCGGTGTTGAAGGCTTCACACATTGCAAAGTTTATCAGAAACAACATCATCTGTCGCTACGGAGTCCCAAACGAGATAATTTCAGATAATGGTTCCCACTTCAAGAAGGAAGTGATTGACTTGTTAGAAAAATACAATATGGCTTTTCATAAGTCGTCTACCTATCGGCTGCAAACCAATGGAGCGGTTGAGGCCGCCAACAAGAATATCAAGCACATATTGCAGAAGATGGTGGAAACCTGGGGTGGCGGATAATTGCCGTTTGCTCTGTGGGGCTACCGGACTTCAATCAGAACTTCTACTGGGGCGACTCCGTATTCATTGGTTTATGGGATGGAGGCCGTTCTACCTATCGAAATTGAGGTTCCGTCTTTTCGAGTATTGGCTGAGTGTCAAATAGTCGAAGCAGTTAGCGTGAAGCGAGGTTTGAGGAACTCATGCTCTTTGATAAGAGAAGACTGAAAGCACTGTACCATGTTCACGGTTATCAGTGCAGAATTGCCCGGGCTTTCAACAAGAAAGTTAAGTCCAGGAATCTAAAGGAAGGAGATTTGGTGCTCAAAGACAACCGAGCTCCCATCCACGACCCAAAGAGCAAGTTCAGACCCAATTGGACTGGTCCCTACATCATTAAGTCTATCTGGTCTGGTGGAGCTGTGGTTCTGATGGATCTAGATGGCTTGGAGTTCTCACAAGCGATCAATATGGACAAGTTGAAGAAATATTACCCTTGAGAGGCTCGCTAGGCCAAAAACCCGAAAGGGCGACCCAGGCAAAAGTTAGAGCGTAAAAGGAGAGTGAAAATACCCGAGCCTGAACTACGTAAGGCTTGATTCCCATCTTTGGGATACATAGGCAACTTCGTCCTGAAGTTCAGCCATAAACTCTTCCCCGATCAACTTTGTCCATTTGATCATCTCAGTCATCTTTGTCTATCAGCATTCATCGTGATCTTCGGTGCAGTACTTTTCAGACTAGGGGCAACTTTCCTTTACCGTGCAGTGCTGCGGTACTTTTCAGACTAGGGGAAACTTTCCGTTGCTGTGCAGTCCCATCGTACTATTCAGACTAAAGGCAACTTTCCAGTTGTAGGAGTCCGGGGTTGTGCATCTTAGTGACAGATTTCAAGCGTGTCCAGTCCTGATCCATATCGAAAATGGTTTTGAAAAGTTTTAATAAAAGTTTACTTTGTTCAAATTAATCTTTTTACAACTTAGACTATTTTTGGACCAAAATGGAAAATTTTCAGTACCCACAACCTTCAATTTCATTGATTTCAATACAGAGTTCTCCTACTCTTGCATACATATTGAAGTTGCTTTTTATTACATTCATAAAGAAAACTTGAAAGTACTGGTAAAACAATAAATTCGGGGCATAGATAAGTCAGGTGTCCCTGCGCCCCCTCCCAAAGCTGGTCGAAGCCTTTGATGCCAAACTAGGTCCAATATGTGCCTCTTTATTGAGCCAATCCAAGCACTCGTTAGACAAAGTGCAACTGAAAGTGGGAGCGGGGGCCAGGAGCTCTCTAGTTCTCCATGCTGTGGCATACCGGGCAAGCTGTGCGCCTCGAACCGGGAATGTGGCAGGATACTCTATCCCCTCTAGCGGGCAAGTCTGATCGTGACCAAACTGACGTTGGAACTGGAACGGAAAGTAGAACACACAGTGGGCCAGACCAATCAACTGGATCCCGGTCTTCCGGGACATGCTATAGCTCATTGCCGAGAGATTGAGCCATAGACAGCGCCAAGCAATGCGATCTACAGACAAATTGCACATCCAGTCGAACCACCATCTCTCATCAAGGGCATCGACTAGGCGTTGTCGAAAGAAGTAACCTTGTTTGAGTAAATTTGGGCAAGAGTCCACAACCTGTAATTTGTCCATCAACCATACCTGGGGAGGGATGAAAAATGAGAGAATAAAGAATAGAGAGATGTACGATGAGAGAAAAGTAAGGAAAGGGTTCTGTGAGAAAAAAATGAGCCTGAGGGCGGAGTGACGTGAGCAATATATATGTGAGATTGGGTGGGAAACATTACCTGTAGTAGTAGTGGACTCCCTGCAAATCTGGTCGTCTCTTGGCGATAGAAAGCATCTAAGCCCATCAGAGTCTCGACCAATGTCATGGCGATGCAGCTCTTTCCTTCCTTCAAGCCTTGAGCAACTTCAATAAGACGAATGCTAGATCCACTAAAGCCTGGGGCAAGAAAAAAGTGAGATAGCATACACAAGCAAAGGGCGTGTTGCCGAAAACCTTGCCAATGATGGTTGCCGCGGTCACCGGCATCAGAAAAGCGATGAATCAAACCGAGGATGTCCAGTTCCCGTTCTGGATCGAGACCGGCGTCATGCATGGTGAGTCCACATCCGCCCTAAAGCTTGGGCGTGGCGAAGCGGCGAGGCAAAATTTCTTCATGACGTTCAGATTCCATCAAAACTTGAAAATCTTCGAAAGTTGGACATACCTCTTGCCCGCTGAAGCTAAACACATGCGTCACCGGGTTCCAAAACCTCGCCGCGGCATGAAGGAAGGGAAGGTGCAGCAGAGTACGGCTTAGCGTGAATAGTTCATTCAAGCCGAAGCCCCGGAAGTTCAACTTCTCCGAGCCATCTAGAGAAGCGATCCAAGCTGCGAGATTTTCGAAGAGAAATGCCTCCATTTTTTGTGCAAAACTAAGATGAAATGAATCAACTACGAGGCTGGGACTTTTAAAGAGGATAAGGCACTGTTCGGGGGACACGTGTTAAAAATTTGGTGGTTGCTGAGCTAGGTGGCCGGCCGGCCACCTTTTCTGGTAGGCCGGTCACCTCTCTCTCCTCAAATGCAAAAAGCTAGCCGGCCAGCTACCAAAAATGGCCGGCCATGCTGCAAAATGTGCCTATGGTCCTGTTCTACCCTCTAGAAGGAAGTTCCCAGCATTTGCATGCATTGGGAGTGTCAAAGACCTCCATTTCCCTCAGTTTCGGATGCGTTCCGTCACCCAGATTGTCCGAAATGCACTTTGTTTATAGAGTTGTTGTTAAGTCTTGCTTATCGAGTTGTTGTTTTGTTGGTTGAGATGTCTTGTTTGTTGAGTTGTTAAGTTTTGTCGAGCTGTCGAGTTCGTGCATTGAGTTGTTACTTTTGTTGTGCCTTACTTATCGAGTCATCAACTTTGTTGTGTTTTGCTTATCGAGTTGTAAACTTGCTAAGGTTTCGTTATTTCTTAGCAAGTTAAGTTGTTTAGTTTGTTGCGTCGGTTCACTACCTGACTTGGCAAATACACGATGCACATTTCCATTCAATCTCATTTTGGTGCGAAATGATGCGATGCGATGCTAAGAACATAAAATACAACACTTTTTCAAAAGCTGTTTCATTCCATCATGCTACAACATTTTACAACAAGGGTACAAGTTTTACAAAAAATAAAACTGCCTAACAATGTACAATGTGCTACAACTACTAGTAAAAAGGTAAGTAAAGTAGGGAACAGCTGCATTAATGCTCTCAAGAGCAAGAATGAGAGGCCCTCTTCGTCCTCTTCTGCGGAACAGACTCTGCACCATCATTACCGTCATCTGAGTCGGAGCTGCCATCCTCAGAACCCTCCTCAGCCTCATCTCCACTACCGGAACTAGGATTGGAGCCAGCCTCTCTGTCAGTGGATGTCTCTGACTGGGGATCTGCCTCCTCCTCGCTGGGCTCCTTCTCTATGATGTGCGCCCTGCGTCCGCCTCGTCCGCGAGACGACCCCCCTCTCCTAGCTCCTCGAAAAGGCCTAGATGGCCCAGCTCCTCGGGAAGGCCCAGATGGCCCGGCCTGTGGCCCGGTATATATCGGCAGCATCTGACAAGGAAGAGTGTAATTTGGACGCATCAGCTCAAATATGTATATCAGATGCAGATGCAAGAAAGCTACATGAAGTGGGTGTATCTGGTCTGATACATAAGTGCGGTGTGTGTCAGACGTTCTCTACACAGGCAGCCTATCAATGCAGTAAAATGTTCAAGATCAGCATGTCATCAGAAGTATGATAAATGCAAGAAAACTAAAGGGTACCTGGACACCCATGAGGGACAACTACGACTCTCTCCGTAGGACCATGCCCTCAAGTGAGGCTACCATCCCGAGCACCTCATCCATATACTCGACAGGGGGCTGAAGATGCAAAGGCAAGAGTATTAGTAAAGGAATGAACGTCCAAGTATCTGAGTAATAAATCAAAGTTGTAAAGCATACCGGTGATGAGTCGGGGTCTCTGACATATCGATGATCAGGCATCGGAGGCTCTATCGGGATCGGGTAGGAAGTCCCATATCTCCATCCTGTCAGCTCAGTCGGCATATCTGGGCATCCAGGATGATGATGAGTCGGAGGAATCGGGGGAACCAGTCCACCCCCACCTCTAGACGTACCAGCCCTGCTGGTGGAAGGGACATCTACAGTCCGAGCCCGGCTTGATGAAGGCATACCAGCAGACCTCCTCGTCGGAGTACGGACCCCCGTCAGTGGAGGCGTCAAGTATGTGTGACGATAGGTCGCATACTCCCCCTGTTCCAAATGTAAGAATGCATCGGTACCCTGCAAAGCACTGACGACATCCTGGGAAGAGAGCCCATCAGCGGTTCGCATATCGTCTGGAGGTGCCGCATGAATGTCTTGCTCAAGGTAGCCCCATACCTGACGCAAGAAGCGATCCCCTAAAAACCAGGCCCTACCAACTGGCCCCTCGAACAAGACCCTATACCGAGAGACACCCCATGCTCCGGCAAACTGAAATCGGAGGTCTCTACCTAAAGGCGCCCAGGGCTACCATGTGATCTGCGGAACCGATGCATAAGCTGATCAGAAATTGTGAATGTGCAAGATAAATCAAAGACCAGAAACATGAAGAACTGAGAGTTCTGAAATACCTCTGATGACCGCACTATATCGAAGTACTGCCGCAGGTAGAGGAAAGACTCCCAAGGTCTCGACCGGTACTGGCCCTCGAACATGAGTGAATAAGGGGTCGTAAGGGGCACCTCCACCTCAAGCTCCAGGGCTAACGTCGGGAAGTACGCGTAGACCCATAGCTGTGGAAAACAAAACAATAGCCATCAGAATACAGAATGCTGAGTACAGGATGTAAATACAAAATGCTGAGAGCAAAGTACAAGGTACAGAATGTAAAGTGCGCCGTGTGTGCGATGTACAAGTAATAGGAAGCAGAAATGCAAATCAAGAGGGCAGCAAGTACCTCCCAAGCCCTCCAATAGCCGCCGACCATGTTCCCCCGTCTGCGGGAGGTCGCACTCATATAGCAATAGAGAGTAGCCAGGCTGGCGCCACCCCAATCATGCCGGCTAACCTATGAGAGATGCACTAGAGCACTCAACAGATAGAGCCCAACAGTGTTCCCTCTATCGGCAAACAAAGTGGTCCCGAAAAGGAACATCAGAAATCCTCGGGTGTACTGTGCCACCTCCTCAGGAGTCTCAGGCTCCATCTCTACCCTCCTGAAATAGGAAAAGATCCAGGTATATCGGACTCTACCCGAAGATCTGTCAACTGGCGGGCGAGCCCCCAATAAGTATATCCAGGCAGCCTCCCACTGGCCCATATCCTCGTCATATGGGATGGCCCAGCCTCCCACATCAAGGCCCGTCAGTACGGCGAAGTCAAACAGGGTCATGGTCATGTCCCCGATGGAAGAGAAATGAAAGGAGTTGGTTGTGTCCCACCATCTCTCTACCAAAGCACCCATCAGCGTCCTACTGGCAGGACAGCGGGAGATCCCAGTGCAAAAGGGCCCAAACCCTGCCACATCAACCAAATCCCGGACAGCCTCCGGGAGCTCAGCATACCACTCTCTCGCCGTGATAGAGCCATATCCTCACGCGGTACGAGAAGTCACCTGCATTCAGGATGAATACATGTATTTATTTTCAGAATAAAATGTATAAGCTGCGTGCAAATAAAATGAATAAGCTGTGTGCGGAATGGAATGAATAAGCTGCGTGCAAATGAAATGTATGAGCTGTGTGCAAAATCAAATCAGATACAGAATCTAGGCTGTGTGTTCAAATTTCAAAGTATGGGCTGTGTGTTCATCTCAGAATTCAAGTGTTTGGGCTGCGTGTTCAACTCTCAATCAGTGTGTGCTATGTGTTCACCTCAACAACGAGCTATGTGTTCGACATCAAAGTATGGGCTATGTGTTCATCTCAGAATTCAAGTGTTTGGGCTGCGTGTTCAACTCTCAATCAGTGTATGCTATGTATTCACCTCAACAACGAGCTGTGTGTTCGACATCAAAGTATGGGCTGTGTGTTCATCTCAAAGTTCGGGCTGCGTGCTCAACTCTTAATCAGTGTATGCTGTGTGTTCACCTCAACAACGAGCTGTGTGTTCGACATCAAAGTATGGGTTGTGTGTTCATCTCAGAATTCAAGTGTTTAGGCTGCGTGTTCAACTCTCAATCAGTGTGTGCTGTGTGTTCACCTCAACAACGAGCTGTGTGTTCGACATCAAAGTATGGGTTGTGTGTTCATCTCAAAATTCAAGTGTTTGGGCTGCGTGTTCAACTCTTAATCAGTGTATGCTGTGTGTTCACCTCAACAACGAGCTGTGTGTTCGACATCAAAGTATGGGCTGTGTGTTCATCTCAAAGTTCGGGCTGCATGTTCAACTCTCAATCAGTGTGTCCTGTGTGTTCACCTCAACAACGAGCTGTGTGTTCGACATCAAAGTATGGGCTGTGTGTTCATCTCAAAGTTCGGGCTGTGTGTTCAACTCTCAATCAGTGTGTGCTGTGTGTTCACCTCAACAACAGGTTGTGTGTTCGACATCAAAGTATGGGTTTTGTGTTCATCTCAAAGTTTGGGCTGTGTGTTCATCTCAGAATTCAAGTGTTTGGGCTGCGTGTTCAACTCTCAATCAGTGTGTGTTGTGTGTTCACCTCAATGATGGGCCGTGTGTTCAGAATTCAAGTGTCTGGGTTACATGTTCAACTCTCAATCAGTGTGTGTTGCGTGTTCACCTTCAGTTTGGGCTGTGTGTTCATCTCAAAGTTTGGGCTGTGTGTTCAATTCTCAACAAGTGTGTGCTGTGTGTTCACAACCAATATACGGGCCGCGTGTTCAGAAAGTCAGAGTGTTTGAACTATGTGTTCAAGATGCAAATGGAATACGGTGCTATGGACTAAACATTAAAACAAGCTGTGTGCTTGAATGGGCAGATAAACATAGCGAAGGCACGAAATGCACGGAAAATCCAAGATACATTGCAGAAAATGTGAAAGTGAAGTAAATACCTCTCGTGCCTCATGAGAGAGGTGGGACTCCAGCTCTCGCAAAAGTAGATCCTTAGGCGCTCGGTCATCGAAATCAGTAAAATGGTAGAAAACCGCGTGCGGGAGGATGTGCTCCTGAGGATGATACCCCTCGGGAATGAATGGCCGAATCCTCGAGGGTAAAGCCATAATATCGGGATCTTCTCCGGCACCAGGAGGACCTCCACCGTGAGGGAAATGACCAGCCATTTCGAAAAATCTACAAAAAGGAGCAAAATGAGCCAAAATTGAAAAAAGTCAACAAAAGTCAACTCTCGGGAAATGAAGAAGTCAACAAAAGTCAACCCCCGAGAAAATCTTCCAAATGTTGAGACAAACTTACCTCAAGTGGTAAAAATAAGAAAAGAAGCACCGAAATCAAAATTTAATCGGTTCAAAGTGATGAAAACTGAAAGATTTCGCGAAAACAACTTGCGTGGGGCATTGGAAAACGTGTATAGAGTGCAGATCTGAGGAAGAAAATGGTTTGGGAAGGTAGAGGAGACAATTTCGGAGCTGGAGTTGTGAGGAAAAGTGCTTTGGATAAGCACATTTAAAGAAAAGAGAGCAAAAGGACCAAACTGCCCCGGATCTGGGCTAGGTGGCCGGCCGGCCACCTTTTCTGGCAGGCCGGCCATGCCCTTGCCTCACCCCTGGCCGGCAGCCTCCCCCTTGGACCAAACATGGCCGGCAGCCCTCCCAAGGTGGCCTCCAAGGTCCCTGCAAATTTTGGTGATGATTGGAGTCCCCGGCACCCGAGAAAGTACAAGGAAAGTGCACTTTTTGTCGCGAAACCCCTCCGCGGGAACTTCAACTCCAACTTTCAATGTGTGTCTCATCATTACTTGCCGAGAGCAAGATGTATCCTTTTTTAATACGTTGTGACCTTTCCGGAAGGTAAACCGGAGGTCGCAATTGAACCACCTTCGTCGAAACTTGCATTGCTTTGCTCGTTGTTTCGTTTCAAAATGTGCATTCGAGTTTACACTTATCTCGCATTGTTATGCACGTCACTTGCATTCTCATGCACATCACTAGCACTGTTCTGCACGTTTCATGAGTATTGTCATACCCCTGTGCTTAACTTGCGTTATCACACGCGTCACTTCTCGCATCGCGATGCACTCACCCATCAACACCGCGTTTGTCCGCATTCGATATTGCACTGAACATATGTTGCTAACTATATTGTGCTTGTTGAGTTTCTTCCTTTTCACAGGCACGATATTGTATGTACGGTTCATTTGAGGCTGGTGCGACCAGACGAACCGCACAGGTATTGTATCTTCTCCGTGTGAGATGTAGCGAGAATCCAATGATTCTCTGCATTCTTCAACTGCATGAAATGTAGTATTGCTTTACATTCTTGCTTAAAACTGTTGCATCTATCGTGAATATTTGCTTCGTTACAGCTTGCTGCATTTGCATAATCATTGAGTTACATCTAGCTTTGTGCATATCGCTTTGCATTTTGCCCCCTGCCTGCGGGCACGTTTCTCTGTTATCTAGTATGTTTGTCTAAGTCTTCGGCCTTGTCAAAAATGGGTCGTCTCTGAGCTTTGACATTCACTCCCGTCACTTATGACTTTCGAGTTCTGTCAAAGAGGGGCAACTGTAGACACCCCATTTTTGACCGACCTTAAGACTCAGACGTCACCGATTGAGCGCTTGGTGATGTTGCATATTGTGCTCATTCTGAGGTTGCGGAGTCACGGCTACGAGCCTTGCCTCCGGACTTCTGGACCCTTTTGTGCTGTGCCTCGGTTTGCGAACCAAGTCCCGTTTTCTCCGTTTTCTTCCGGCGGAAGGAGAGGTCTGAGATCATCTCTCGTGGCCGTAGGCTACGTTTAAATGGTCGTAGGCCGATTTTTCCCGTTGGAGCCGGTTCTTTTCGAACCGTCGGCCGTGTGCCTCGGTTCGAGACCGCTTAACCACCTTCGCTTTTCCATACCCGGGCCACTTTTTCTGACTTTCCACCACACCATTGTGTTGTACACACCTGGGACGCCACCAATATGGGTTGGCCGGCCATTAATTCTCCCTGACCCTTTTGAACTCCTCTAAAAAGTTGGTTTTTCTCTCTCCTGGGTTACATTTCCTGGTTTTTCTCTACATAGCTGTGTTGTACACACATGGGAGACCACTTTTTTGGTGTGGCCGGCCACTAAAATTGCTTGAACCTTTTGACCTTGGCCGGCCGGCCAAGGGAGGTGGCCGGCCGGCCACCTGAACCTTCTAAACCTGGCTGGCCAGACTCCTCTCTCCTGGTACATTCATCTGTCTTGCATGCACCAGGCTCGACGCATCATAATTCACTACATTGTATTTCAATTCCAAGTTGAATACTTGTTAGCTGTGGCATTCCACATGCCATCTTTAGAATAGCCGAGCCTGCTATAGTTGCATTTCTGCATGTGTTGCATTAGGCATCTTTGTATAGTTAGGATCATGCATGGATTTCTAACATAGCATCTGTTTTGGCTTGGAGTACTCGGTAAGTTTTTATGCTTTAGCATCCTTGCATGTGTGTGAGTGACTGCCATGATAGCAAGCTTACCATGAGGCTATGTGCTTAGGTGATTGTAGACGTCCCCGAACGCCCCGGGAGGGTTAAGTCCTGTTCCGTTGATATTGGGGTCACTACAGTTCAAGGACTCAAATGTCACGGTTCTTAATCTTGAACCAAAGAGTCCAAATCCGGCAAATCGATTTTGAAAACAGATTTTTGAAAGAAGTGCCAAACATGGACTGCTTTGCCAGATACAGAGTCGCCACCTAAATGTTTTTTAATGGGAAATTTAGGAAACCCTGACTCGGTGCCAAAGGCCACGTGTCCGTCATCACCAAAGTTGCCTCGGCTCGGGAACTTGGGTACGATTGGGGAAGGTCACTTCGTGAGCACCCCCGCTCGCCCGGTCAAAGGCCAGCCTCTACTAACCATCATATCTATTTTTGAAAACATTGTGTGTTCTTATTCCGGTTATTAGCCTAGATTTACTATGTGATGCGCACAGCATACAAGTATAGACTGGATCGCCTGAATTGGAATAAAACATTTCATGCTTGTTTGTTTGAAAATGGTTTGATGGTGCTACTCGCAAGTAGGCTAAGACGTGGATTTGCCACCCTCGGGTGGGCTTAAGAAAACATGATTTTGCCACTATCTAGTGGGCTTTAAAACAAACATTTGATGAATTGTTCCAATCCAAATAACCCAACCTCCACCCACAGGCATTCAAGCAGTTATATCACATAAGCAAATAGCCTCATGGTAAGCATGCTATCATGGCAGTCACTCACACGCATGCAAGGATGTTAAAGCATAAAACCCACCGAGTACTCCAAGCCAAAAGAAACTCATTAGAAATCATACATGATCCTAAATATACAGATTGGCTAATGCAACACATGCAAAAATGCAACTATAGCAGTTCGCTATCCTAAACATGGCATATGGAATGCTACTATCATGTATTCAACTTGGAATTGAAATACAAATGTAAGTTAGTATGATGCTACGAGTCTGCATGTAAAACAGATGAATGAATGCAAACATGCTATCATACTGTATGCTAATTGAAATATGCCCTAATCTAACCATCATAAGCAGGTAAATAAAAGGGAAGAAAGACGTGGGATTGGAAGACATACATCACACTCACCCACACTTATTACAATTTTGCCCTCGCATAGAAGGTCCGAATAAATATACAGTCCCGAATAAAAGAATAGTACAGTCCAAATAATACAGTCCAAATAATGTACAAATTCCTAATTAATTAACAAATTAACTAAGAAAGCTGTAAAACTGGCATGCAAGCCAGGGACTGCCTTGATTCCGCTCCGGGTGATGAATGATGCATGTTCGGGTTGCCTTGCGCGGAAATCCACTGGGATGTCCCAATTAGCCTATGTTTTGCAATTGTTCTTGGAAAGCGCGCCAAGCCTCGGAAGACTGTTGATTCTTGATTTTGCTGCAACAGAGAGCAGGAAAGGGGCATAGCAATGTATTTTCACAAATGTATGCATGTCTCGATCCTCGTGCCACCAATCACGCATATCGATGCATGATGGCCGAGGAGTCGAATTGCACAACTCAATATGAAATGAATGCATATGAAAATACAACAAAACCTAACTCCATCATGGATAATCCCGAGTATCGGTGACTGGGGAATTGAGGCACGTTCCGTCACTCAAAGTACGGAATGTACCTCGTTTCTCGTGCCCGGGCTAACTCCTATCCCGAACACGATGCAATATGCATGACATGCATGAAATGCAACTAAGATACAACCTAACATGTAAAACGCTACGAAATGGCATACACGATGCACGAGATGAGATGGCATACACAATGCGCTAATATACAACCTAACATACACAATGCTATGGAATGAAATGGCATACACAATGCAATATGGGCTTACACCAACACAAGTGGACCTCGGCCACACTCACATTGGAGGCCATTAGATGAAAATGAGATAACTCAAGATGCGTGCATGCGTGCACGCAAACCGAGAACCGAACCTACGGCACGGAATGCCACTCTAACAAGACATGACAAAAAAAAAATGGCATACTATCATGCAAAAATCAGAGGTAAAATGAGATGCAAAACAGCCCCGAAACCCAGTAAAATGAAACCCGATGCATGAAACGAGTCCCGGAACACGGGTTTTGGCGCATGAAATGGCCTATAACTATACAATGCATACATAATTTGAATATGACATGAAAAGACAGAAGTAAGGCAGCCCCGACAAAAGCATTTTTACAGTTTAGAGTGAGGCCAAACAGTGGGCCCAGGTAGGGCTAAATTAGCATACAAAAATGGCTCCGCAAGGGGGTTAATGAAGCAAGTCACAAATGCTGGCCCGAAAAAGAGAAGGGGCCTTCTACAATATTGAAGAGGGGCCAAAAATATGATTTTTTACAGTTTATGATAGGTCCCAAAAATAGATACAAGTATGCCAAAGATCTCATGCAAGAAATGAGCCAACAAAGGGGCAAAGAAGCAAGTGGTGCATGGAGGTCTCAAAAAAGTGAGGGCCCTTAAACAATGTTGAAGAGGAACCCAAAATAAGGCTTTTTACAGTTGATGGACGAGCTCAAAAAAGTGTACAAATAGGCTCAAAATATCATGCAAAATGAGGCCATCAAGAGGGCTATAACATGAATTATACAAAGGGTATCTCAAAAAGCCATAGACCCTTAATGAAACATGAAGAGGGGGTCAAAATAAGCCTCTTTTCAGTTTGGACCAAGGTCCAAAAACAGAATCTCAATAAGCTAATAAATCATGCAAAAATGGGGACCAAAGAGGGGTTCAATGGCAAGTGACACATGGAGGTCCCAAACAGTGGTGAGACCTTCTTCAATATTGAAGAAGGGCTCAAAATAAGCCTAGTTACAGTTTATATCATGCCTCAAAACAGATTATATATAGGCCAAAAACATCATGCAAAAATATGGCATCCAAGAGGGGTAATGAAGAAAGTGGTGGATGGATGTCTCAAACAGGGTAAGACCCTTCAACAAACATGACAAATGGCTCAAAATAAGCCTAGTTACAGTTAGGGTCGGAGCCCAAAAAAGCAAGCAAAATGGCTAAAAAAATGATACAAAAAGAAGCTCAAAAAGGGGAAAATGGTGCTCACCCTTGAAGACCAACTCTTGGCTGCCTTTTGGCTTGAGAAGTGGTGTCTCCTAGCTGCTGGAAAGTCCCCCAAACTGCTGGAAATGGAAGTGGTGGTGTGGTGCTAGGTGGTGGTGTAGAAATGGGTGTAAGAGCTTAAAGGTTTTGAGACTTAGAGTAGAGAGAGAGGAAGAATTGATGCAAGGCTCTCAAAACAAATTTTTTAACCCTAAAATATGAAGGGGAGGGCCTGTATATATAAGCAAAAGGGGTGGAAAAGAGGGGGAAAAAAGGGGGGAAAAACAAACCAAGTTTCCCCCCAAAATGGCCAAACCCTCGGACATGGGTGTAGTGGAAAACAAAATTCACTTCTAGGACACACTTGGGGAGGGGGGCATGGCCGGCTAGTTTAAAAGGGCAAAAAAGTCATTTTACCAAATAGGTGGCCGGCCAGCTACTTTCAGGACAAAAAAAAAAGGCTGCCGGGAAGAAAAATGGCCGGTGGGTGATTGGGATGTCCAATGATGGCCATTCATGTGTCCAAATTGAAGCTCGGAAGTTAGCTTTCCAATGGCACAAACCTTGCATTAAAATTCCTCCTGTGGAAAAAGTTATGCCAGTTTCCGTAAAGCCGCGCAGATTTCGGTCCAACCGGAGTGATACCCTACTTCAATCAACCATATCTCCCCCGTCCGGAATTGAATTTAGGAGATTCTTGAGTGCAAAATGAAGCCCCGGGAGTAAGCTTTCCAACGGTGGTGGGCTCATAGTTTGATTCCAAGTATCCAAATGAATAGGCCCGATTCGGCGAGGGTTGCTCGACTTTCTTTTAACGGTTCATGCCCATTTTCTCCCCCGACTGGATTTCTTCCCTCTTCTCTTCTTTTCTTCAACTTCAAACCCCTAAGTAAGGTGTTTTGAAAGATTTTTCAAAGATTTCATCTCTCTTTCATTCATTTCCACTTTGTCCTTGCTTGGTTTACCGAAAAACGCGACGTTTGACAAAAGGCGAGCCTCGGGACATCGCAGAAACTTTATTTCAAAAATGTTTTGAAAGAGAGGGTTTTAAGGTCTAAAAACCATTCAAAATAGCTTTGGTCCAAAATGGGGCATGAAGTTGGGATTTGTTCCTCTCTCTTTGCCGAAGAAATTGCACCTTTCCCCTGCACAACTTTCTCCACCATGTAAACCATTAGTCGCGTCGAAGTCTTATGGACGGTCAAAAATGGGGTGTCTACAATTGCCCCTCTTTGACAGAACTCGGAAGTCAAGAAGTGACGGGAGTGAATGTCAAAGCCCAGAGATGACCCATTTTTAACAAGGCCGAAGACTTGGACAAACAAACAAAATATAGATAAATAAATGGTTGTGCCCGCAAGCTGCCTACGTATCCCTTTGCAAGGAATCAAACCAAAGATAGTTCAAAAGGTGGATGCAAAATGATATGCGGAAGATTTTGATAATTGGACTTATACGCCACGCCGGCGGTTTGAAAATTGGACTTATACGCTACGCGAAGCCGGTTTGAAAATTGAGGATTCATGCAATGCACTGTAATGTAGTGGCTAAAATGCAATGTGATAGCTAGGAAAAGGGAGGTACCTTACAGGGGCAATTGGCAATGACTTACCTCGGCAATGTCCTACCTTATGCTGATGTGAGAATCTTCCGCTTCTTCTTGGTTGAACCACAGGTACTACTTTTCTCCCTGACTATGGTCGCAGCTTTCCCTATTCTCCAACAGGGTGACAGACTAGGTTGATTCAGTATCCAGAATTGAGGCGCATACACATGCTATCTCAATCTATGGGGCTGCCATACAGATTTCAAGCCGAGGATATACCCCTGGGTATTTAAACCAGACTTTAGTCTCGAAAATCCCGAACCTTTGCGTTCTAGGCATAAGCCATTCGAACTCTAGTTTCCACCGTCTCAGTTAGTCTCCTAGGAACTCACCGCTAACACAGGCAGGTGGCTATACCAGACCACTGGAAGTTGTTCGGGCACGACAAACACCAAAGGAATTGCACCTTTAGAGGATTTAAGGTCTCCTAGACTAGAAAGTGCACAAGACGGTGTGATGAAATGCAAGTAAAATGCAAGTACGATACGCAAAACGGCGCGAATGATGATGCAGGATTTAAGGTCTCCTTAGACCAGACGATTGAAGGTCTCCTAGACCAGACAGTAAAGCAGATATAATGCAATGGATGTAATAAATGTGATGCAATGGATAATAGATGTGGTGCAACCGAGAGTACAATAGATGCAAAAAGGCGACATACACCAACCACGCTGGACTCGTGAGTGGAGGAAGAACAAAGAAAATCAATTAGGAGCGCGCTCCACACAACCTAAGATAAATTCCAAACACGCTGAAATCGTGTGAGGAAGGGGACACTCAAACCACGCTGAAAGCGTAAGGGGAGGTCCAAAAACAACCCGTCCAGCACGTGTACAATGCAATCGGAGAAGGTTTTAACCGGGGAAGATAACAATGGTGTAACCAACAGGCGTATCTCAACGTATTTCATACGGAGAGAGGGAAGGTTTTAACCGGGGAGAATAACAATGGTGTAACCAACAGGCGTATCTCAACGCATTTCATACGGAGAGAGGGAAGGTTTTAACCGGGGAGAATAACAATGGTGTAACCAACAGGCGTATCTCAACGTATTTCATACGGAGAGAGGGAAGGTTTTAACCGGGTAAACAATGGTGTAACCAACAGGCGTATCTCAATGTATTTCATACGGAGAGAGGGAAGGTTTTAACCGAGTAAACAATGGTGTAACCAACAGGCGTATCTCAACGTATTTCATACGGAGAGAGGGAAGGTTTTAACCGGGTAAACAATGGCATCCTAACACGTTTCACGTGAAAGGAGGAAAAGTGGATTCGAAATCCAAATGCGCCTCACGCGAGTGGAAGAATGGTAGAATGATTTCTTGCTGACAAGGGGTAATATCTATATGTAAAAGCCACAGATGTCACTTTTCTTTCTGATCATATTCACAACTTTCCCTCATTGCAAACAAAAGCCAAGATGACCCTGGTGAGGAACTGGTACTCAGAGAGAGCATTTCTGATTGCCATTTGAGGCAGACTTGATCTTGAACTTGAGGTAGAGGCACACTCATACTTCGGAGCATTGACAAGGCCTGACAAGGTGCATACGGAATGCGATCTCAGAGCTTACTGAAGTTGGAACAAACTCAGATGCCCGGCATTTTCCTCTTTTGCTTTTGCTTTGCAGTCCGGAACCATTATAGCTTCAGATAGGTCCTGGTTCCACTGTTCCCACATGACCTGGGTTGAACCCTGCGATTTTATGAAAGAATAAATTCTGTTTTGCACAAATATGGAGAACGGCACGGCACTCGGAGCACAAAACGATTTTATTTTTGAAATCGAGAGATGAGTTTTTGACCAGGTATTGAGCCTACGACTGGACACAGCAAAACGACTCAACAAGGAAATAAAAGGCACATAACCTAGACACATCGAGTAACACTCGAAACGACTCAAAACAAGAATCGAGATAAAACAAAAAGACACGACACTCAGACGTGCACAGGGAGCCTGTTTCACCGGGTAGTGCTTCCCACCCTTTCTCATTTGTGATTCTCACATCACTCGGCCCTCAAGCGCTCTTTTTCTGAAAAAGCCCTTTTCTCACTTTTTCTCTCATCGCACATCTCTCTATTCTTCAATCTCTCATCTTTCAATCCCTCCCCTAGGTGGTTGATGGATAAGCATGAAGTTGTGGGCTCTTGCCCCTGGTATTCTACCAGATTCTCATTCTTCCGCTCATAGCTAGTGAATTCCTTCCATAGAAGGGTTGCGCTACATTTGGGTGTGTAGCAAATCTGCAGCTGACCTCGATTGACGATGCTCTGCCGGGGAGTTTGGACGTGATCAGATATGTCCAGATGAGGAAGTGGAATATCTTGCCCTATTCCAGTTCGTGCTTCGCACGTGGCTTGATACCTCGTTGCTTGGAGGGTGAGAGAGCTTTCAGCCCTTTGTTGTTAGCTTCAGTTGTGCCCTTTTCTGGCAAGTAGAGTGCCCTTTCTGGCAAGTGCGTTGATAAAGGGAAAAAGACAGAGAACCTAACTCAACTGTGCCCCTAGTTCATCATGTTGACCATGTTCTACTAAAACAATTTTGACCAAAATGAGAGTTAGATTAACATGCTTGTTCGATTTTTGATTTGAAATCATGCAAGTCAGGCTATGAGCACTGAAAATTTTCCTTTTTTGGGTCCAAGAAATGGTCCAGTTTTTGGAAAAGATGAAACAATTTTCGAGAAAATTAGTCAACCTCAGTAAAAATTCTCAAAAACTATTTTTGCAAACGGCCACTGCTCAACGAGCATAGAACCCACTCTCAAGATGCACAACCTCAGATTCGAAGGAAAATTGCCCCTTGCTGGAGGGGAGCTGCATGGAAACGGAAAGTTGCCCCTTGTTTGAAACGGCACCTTGACGCATTGAATGGCGGAAAGTTGCCCTTGTTTGAATGGCGCCATGGCGGCAGCTTTGAATGGCAATGGAAAGTTGCCCCTTGTTTAGATAGCACCGCGGCGCATTGTAGTCAGTCCTCAAAGTGACGAACACAACCAAATCCTCAGATACAGAGAAGACAAAGATGACCAGAACCATTACATGGACACAATCAAATTGAAGCGTTTTACGGTTGGACTTCAGGATGAAGTTGCCTACGTATCCCAAAGATGGGAATCAAGCCTTACGTAGTTCGGGGGTAAGGTACACTCGGGTATTAACCTCTCCCTTTTAGGCTCTAACTTTTGCCAAGGCGTCCGTTGCGGGTTTTCGACCTTGCGAACTTCTGTTTTTCTTTTCTTTTTCATTTCTTTTCTTCTCTTTTTTTTTTCTCTTTTCTTCTTTTTTTCTTTTTTTTCTTTTTTTCTTTTTTCTATTTTCTTCTTTTTTTCTTTTTGCTTTTTGTATATATCTTTTCTTGCTCTAACTTTTGCTTGGGTCACCCTTTCCAGGTTTTCGGCCCCGCGAGCCTCTCAAAGGGTAAAAGTGTAACAAGTCCATGCCAAATGGTTTTAGGATCTCGAAGCCATCCGTATCCAAGAGAGTGGCTGTTGTTTTGCAAGAGGATTCATCTTCGGCTCTTCGAGCACATCTGACATCTTTGCCCCTAGTTCAAAGGGTACTTCTGTTCTAGCTTTGCAAGCTTCTTCTGATCTTCTGATCTGCTTGATCCGACTTTCCTGGCCTCTTGTTCAAGGGCTGCTTCAAATCTGACCACACAGGCCTCACGTCGTAGTTGACCGTTGAACCTTCTGAATTCAAGTTCAAGGTTTGGAAACAAATGGGTTAAGTCTCGAGGCTGAGAGCGATCCTAGGCTGCACAATCTCAAAAGCGATTCCACACAGGTCTTCGCAGGACCGCGCAAAACATTTTGTTTTTGAAAATTTTTAAGAAAGCGACAAATCACTCGCACTAAAGATAGTGTGAAACTAGTCTGGATCAAGCCAGGGTCCTTCTCAGTACTCACGCTAACAAGCATGATTTCATTCATTAAGGGCTTAGCACGCCTCTCTTTCTCTTAGTTTGATCAAAGTTTTGCAAATCCCGAGGAATTCCTCCCTCTTCGTTTTCACCGCAGTGTTCAAAAGGTTTTGAAAAACTTAGGTCGTTACAATGACTTCAAGGCACAGAAAAGACAGAGTTCTTAGTCAAATACTGCCATTTCATTCAGAACTTCCGGCATAACTGGCACAAGGCAGAAGCAAATGCGAGAGCGTGAAAATCACTGCTGTTTCATTCAAAATCTGTTGGTATAACTGGCTCCTTGGCAGAAATAGACTCAAAACAAAACAAAAAAACAAACGCGAAACAAAATGGTGACGCCCAAAGTAATACCCCCCCTGGAATCACCCGACTCCCATACAATAGGACTGACTCGATACAACAAGACAGACCCAAAACAAAAAGACTGACTCAAAACAAAAGGACAGACTTAAAACAAAACAACAAGACTGACCCAATACCCAAGTCAGAATGCAAAATTAACAGCACTTGTACATTGCTCAAAACAGTGCATGCCATCCACCACAGCTGGAGTAATCTGAGCGCCATCCATAGGTGGTTCATCCCTCGATCACATAATCACATTATCCCCCAAGTTCACTGACCCAGTGCTGATAGACTTTGCAGAGCTTAGTGCAACAATGATCCCGTTGTCAATCAAATCTTGCACTTTGTGGCGAAGACGAAAGCAATTGTCAGTGCCATGATCGGTTTGTTGATGGAAAGCACAATACTGGGCGGCATCATGTGTAGCCGGAAGAGGGTTCGGGGGAGGCCGAGGCTCAAGGGGTTTGAGATGGCCTTGTCCAACAAGGATTTGGAAAGCTTTGGACAAAGGCATGTGGAGGGCATGGAAGACCCTTTGACCTCGGGGTTGGTACTTCAAGGCTTGTGGATTTTTGCTGGGCGCACCATAAAGGGATTGGTAGTCTTGCTTTGGTTTCTTGATCTCTTCTGAGTGGAGGATTAGAGCTAACAGGATCGTATCTGGTATGGCAGCCCTTCTCCAGATTTTTCCTTTGATTCGGACAGCCCCTGACTTGAGTAGTGAAAGTGTCATCCATAGTTTTTGCAACAACTGCGAGGACTTGCTCTTTGTTCAGTCCCTCAGCTTTCGAAGCCTTAACAGCAAACATAAGATGTTCATGGGGATCCATGCCCGCCCCTGCCTTGTTCTTTCCACTCGCCTCCACTTTGCCAAGGGATTGGCCTTCCTCAAATGCAGCCCGTCCCAAGACTGGGGAGCCTTTTGACATGAAATTCCCAATATGTGGTGTGGTCGATGATGGAGCCAATGTCCCGGAGGCCAGATCTGTCACAGTTCTTTGAAGGTCTTTTATCATTCCCATCAACTCAGAAGTAGTGGGTTCTCAGGTTTGAGATGATTGGGGTTCAGGTGCACCCATCATGCATAAGTTCATACTTTCTGGAATGAACACCTCAGGCTTGGGTAGATGGGCTGGGGTGATGTATATGCTCGGGTCATAGGCGGATGGCAGTATATGGATGAGATTGAGGTAGGCAGGAGATGTTTGGTCATTGGGGTCTGAAGGTGGAGCTATCGTCCGGTTGTCGATGAGATTTTGGACCTCATGACGAAGGCGGTAGCAACGGTCGGTGCCATGACATGGCTAGGCCGATGGTACATACTGATTATGGCGAGTCGGCCGGGAGTCGGGGAAGAGGTTGAGGATCGAGGGGTTTGAGATACCCTCTTTCCATCAAGACTTTTAGTGTGCTAGTCAAGCTCATATAGAGGGGGGTGAAAGTTCTGCCCTGAGCTTGGGCTGGGCTGGCTGGTCGTAGGCTTGGTTTGGCAAAAGGGTTGGCTATGATGACTGTATTGATTTCAGTGGGTTCGGGAATAGTGCTACTTCCGGCATTGGTACTCCCTACAATCGCCCTCCTTGTCGGTTCACTTGTTCTGGGAATGATCCCGCTGTTGAACGCATTCTCGACCTGAACCCCCAGTTCATGCAAACTTTTGAAAGTGAATAGCGGAGCCACTATCAACTTTTGCAACATATCATGCTCGAGGTTTCGCACCATCATCTGCACTTGATCTCTCTCAGAAGGGCGATTTGTCATCTGTGCTGCCTTTGCCCTTCACCTTGTAACAAATTCCACAAAAGGCTCTGTTGGGTTCTGACGGGTTGTTTCAAGCTCTTGCATGGTCATTTCAACCTGGGTATTGTAAGAATACTGATCAACAAATGTCTCAGCCAGTTCTTCCCAGTTTTGTTTCACTTTATCTTCCAACTTAGCGTACCAAGTGGTTGCTATACCTGACAGGGTTCTTCCATACAAAGAGAGTTTCTGTGGCTTAGTCAAACCCATCGGCTTCAGGACATCCAAGAAAAGTCGGATATGTACCATTGGATCTCCAGACCCGTCGAAACGGTCAATATATGGCATTTTGAATTTGTCTGGAAGCCGTACAGCAGACTCGGTGTGCCCATCCTCAATGTCGGGAATGGAGTTAAGGCCTTGTGCCTTTTTGAATTGCTTCTCAAGGTTCACAATTTTCACTGCGGTCAGATCGAGATCATTAGCATCAAGGGGATAACGCCTCTCATTAGGCTGCACCAGGGGTCTGAAAACTTGGGCTTGAGCCAGCCCTTCTCGAGGATCTGGACCCTGCAAATCTTCAGTTGGCGGAATTGGGTCAAAGTTCGGCTGGGGTCCCAAAGCTGGATGTGAGGCAGATGCCCCAGATGGGCGCTGGGTTTCAATATTGGTCTCAGCCTGCATGGTAGTTCCCTGATTTAGCGCTGCTATCACGGCCACAAATTCTTCCAAACCCTGTGCCATCACGGGTCTACTGATGATGTGACTGGTGACTGTCGGATCAGATGAACCAATGAGCCCTGTCTGGCCCTTCTTTGCCTTGCCTCAGCGAAAGAACACTGGTTGCCCTTGAATTGAATCTCTGACCTAACAAAGTCTATCAGCACTAGTCCAATGTACCTGGGGGATTTCGGAGCCTTTTGAAGCTATGGTTCCAGGACTACCTAGCAAAAGGGAAAACATGCAGCATCTCAGCCTAACTTCACCAAAACAGATATGAGCATAACAGGACGACTGTGCCCTCTACTGAATTCTGCCCCCAAAATTCTGCCACAAATCTGATACCCTTGGGTAAAACTGAACCCCAAAATATTGAACTCGTGCCCGCTGGCCTGATGCCCAAACCTGCAAACTGATACATGCATTCCTGTAGAGACGCACTCTAAAAGCACATAACAAGCAAGTGAGAGCCAAAACACCCCTATGTTGGGGTAGGGTTTCCCTGTCCTATTTTGTCAGGAGCTCACTACGCACGCAGCGGTTTCAAACAACCTATAAATAGGTAAGCAACCTGTCCTAGTTTGGAATGGTCACTATGGATCCGAATATGCACTAGGTTGAATGGTCAAAAAGAGTGCCCCGGCAAAACCGGGGTTTGTGTTTCCATACTGGCAGAGCCCACAACCGGTCAGCCTTATGGTCATGCATTGACAAGACAAGCCTCCGGCAAACCGTTCAGGAATAGCAGATGGCAAACACGGTGTCCTAGGCGCACCAATGCAAAGAAACACATAAGTGTAGTCAAAACGAGATATCATGAGTTCGAGTCAAGTTCTCTAAATCCCCAACAGAGTCGCCAGAAACTGTAGACATCCCCAAACGCCCCGGGAGGGTTAAGTCCCGTTCTGTTCATATTGGGGTCACTACAGTTCAAGGACTCAAATGTCACGGTTCTTAATCTTGAACCAAAGAGTCCAAATCCGGCAAATCGATTTTGAAAACAGATTTTTTTGAAAAGAAGTGCCAAACATGAACTGCTTTGCCAGATACAGAGTCGCCACCTAAATGTCTTTTAATGGGAAATTTAGGAAACCCTGACTCGGTGCCAAAGGCCACGTGTCCGTCATCACCAAAGTTGCCTCGGCTCGGGAACTTGGGTATGATTAGGGAAGGTCACTTTGTGAGCACCCCCGCTCGCCCGGTCAAAGACCGGCCTCTACTAACCATCATATCTATTTTTGAAAACATTGTGTGTTCTTATTCCGGTTATTAGCCTAGATTTACTATGTGATGCCTGACATACAAGTATAGACTGGATCGCTTTGAATTGGAACAAAACATTTCATGCTTGTTTGTTTGAAAATGGTTTGATGGTGCCGCTATAAGTAGGCTAAGACGTGGATTTGCCACCCTCGGGTGGGCGTAAGAAAACATGATTTTGCCACTATCTAGTGGGCTTTAAAACAAACATTTGATGAATTGTTCCAATCCAAATAACCCAACCTCCACCCACAGTCATTCGAGCAGTTATATCACATAAGCAAATAGCCTCATGGTAAGCATGCTATCATGGCAGTCACTCACACGCATGCAAGGATGCTAAAGCATAAAACTCACCGAGTACTCCAAGCCAAAACAGAAACTCATTAGAAATCATGCATGATCCTAAATATCTGAGATTGCCTAATGCAACACATGCAAAAATGCAACTATAGCAGCTCGGCTATCCTAAACATGGCATATAGAATGCTACAGACTATCATGTATTCAACTTGGAATTGAAATGCAAATGCGGTTAGTATGATCGTAGGCCGATGCATGTAAAGCAGATGAATGAATGCAAACATGCTATCATATCAGATGCTAATTGAAATATGCCCTAATCTAACCATCATAAGCAGGTAAATAAAAGGGAAGAAAGACGTGGGATTGGAAGACATACATCACACTCACCCACACTTATTACAATTTTGCCCTCGCATAGAAGGTCCGAATAAATATACAGTCCCGAATAAAAGAATAGTACAGTCCAAATAATACAGTCCAAATAATGTACAAATTCCTAATTAATTAACAAATTAACTAAGAAAGCTGTAAAACTGGCATGCAAGCCAGGGACTGCCTTGATTCCGCTCCGGGTGATGAATAATGCATGTTCGGGTTGCCTTGCGCGGAAATCCACTGGGATGCCCCAATTAGCCTCTGTTTTGCAGTTGGTCTTGGAAAGCGTACCAAGCCTCGGAAGACTGCTGATTCTTGATTTTGCTGCAACAGAGAGCAGGAAAGGGGCATAGCAATGTATTTCACAAATGTATGCATGTCTCCATCCTCGTGCCACCAATTACGCATATCGATGCATGATGGCCGAGGAGTCGAATTGCACAACTCAATATGAAATGAATGCATATGAAAATACAACAAAACCTAACTCCATCATGGATAATCTGGAGTGTCGGTGATTGGGGAATTGAGGCACGTTCCGTCACTCGGAGTACGGAACGTACCTCGTTTCCCGTGCCCGAGCTAACTCCTATCCCGAACACGATGCAATATGCATGACATGCATGAACTGCAACTAAGATACAACCTAACATGCAAAATGCTACGAAATGGCATACACGATGCACGAGATGAGATGGCATACACAATGCACTAATATACAACCTAGCATACACAATGCTATGGAATGAAATGGCATACACAATGCAAAATATGGGCTTACACCAACACAAGTGGACCTCGGCCACACTCACATTGGAGGCCATTAGATGAAAATGAGACAACTCGAGATGCATGCATGCGTGCACGCAAACTGAGAACCGAACCTACGGCACGAAATGCCACTCTAACAAGACATGGCAAAACACAAAAAAAAAATGGCATACTATCATGCAAAAATCAGAGGTAAAATGAGATGCAAAACAGCCCCGAAACCCGGTAAAATGAAACCCGATGCATGAAACGAGTCCCGGAACACGGTTTTTGGCGCATGAAATGGCCTATAACTATACAATGCATACATAATTTGAATATGACATGAAAATACAGAAGCAAGGAAGACCCGAGACAAGAATTTTTACAGTTTAGAGTGAGGCTAAACAGTGGGCCCAGGTAGGACTAAATTAGCATACAAAAATGGCTCCGCAAGGGAGGTAATGAAGCAAGTCACAAATGCTGGCCCCAAACAAAGAAGGGGACTTCTACAATATTGAAGAGGGGCCAAAAATATGATTTTTCACAGTTTATGACAGGTCCCAAAAACAGATACAAGTATGCCAAAGATCTCATGCAAGAAATGAGCCAACAAAGGGGCAAAGAAGCAAGTGGTGCATGGAGGTCTCAAACAAGTGAGGGACCTTCAAAAATGTTGAAGAGGGACCCAAAATAAGGCCTTTTAAAGTTGATGGCCGAGCTCAAAACAGTGTACAAATAGGCTCAAAATATCATGCAAAATGAGGCCATCAAGAGGGCTATAACATGAAGTATACAAAGGGTGTCTCAAAAAGCCATAGACCCTTAATGAAACATAAATAGGGGGTCAAAATAAGCCTCTTTTCAGTTCGGACCAAGGTCCAAAAACAGAATCTCAATAAGCTAATAAATCATGCAAAAATGGGGACCAAAGAGGGGTTCAATGGCAAGTGACACATGGAGGTCCCAAAAATTGGTGAGCCCTTCCTCAATGTCGAATAAGGGCTCAAAATAAGCCTAGTTACAGTTTATATCATGCCTCAAAACAGATTATATATAGGCCAAAAATATCATGCAAAAATATGGCATCCAAGAGGGGTAATGAAGAAAGTGGTGGCTGGAGGTCTCAAACAGGGTAAGACCCTGCAACAAACATGACAAATGGCTCAAAATAAGCCTAGTTCCAGTTATGGTCGGAGCCCAAAACAGCAAGAAAAATGGCTAAAAAAATGATACAAAAAGAAGCTCAAAAAGGGGAAAATGGTGCTCACCCTTGAAGACCAACTCTTGGCTGCCTTTTGGCTTGAGAAGTGGTGTCTCCTAGCTGCTGAAAATTCCCCCAAACTTCTGGAAATGGAAGTGGTGGTGTGGTGCTAGGTGGTGGTGTAGAAATGGGTGTAAGAGCTTAAGGGTTTTGAGACTTAGAGTAGAGAGAGAGAGGGAGAATTGACGCAAGGCTCTCAAAACAAATTTTTTAACCCTAAAATCTGAAGGGGAGGGGCTGTATATATAAGCAAAAGGGGTGGAAAAGAGGGGGAAAAAAAGGGGGGGAAAACAAACCAAGTTTCCCCCCAAAATGGCCAAACCCTCGGACATGGGTGTAGTCGAAAACAAAATTCACTTCTATGACACACCTGGGAAGGGGGGCATGGCCGGCTAGTTTAAAAAGACAAAAAAGTCATTTCACCAAATAGGTGGCCGGCCAGCCAGATTTTCTGGCCGGCCAGCTACTTTCAGGACAAAAAAAAAGGCTTCCGGGAAGAAAAGTGTCCGGTGGGTGATTGGGAAGTCCAATGATGGCCATTCAAGTGTCCAAATTGAATCCCCGGAAGTTAGCTTTCCAATGGCACAAACCTTGCATTAAAATTCCTCCTGTGGAAAAAGTTATGCCAGTTTCCGTAAAGCCGCGCAGATTTCGGTCCAACCAGAGTGATGCCCTACTTCAATCAACCATATCTCCCCCGTCCGGAATTGAATTTAGGAGATTCTTGAGTGAAAAATGAAGCCCCGGGAGTAAGCTTTCCAACGGTGGTGGCCTCATAGTTTGATTCCAAGTATCCAAATGAATAGGCTCGATTCAGCGAGGGCTGCTCGACTTTCTTTTAACGGTTCATGCCCATTTTCTCCCCCAACTGGATTTCTTCCCTCTTCTCTTCTTTTCTTCAACTTCAAACCCCTAAGTAAGGTGTTTTGAAAGATTTTTCAAAGATTTCATCTCTCTTTCGTTCATTTCCACTTTGTCCTTGCTCGGTTTACCGAAAAACGCGACGTTTGACAAAAGGCGAGCCTCGGGACATCGCATAAACTTTATTTCAAAAATGTTTTGAAACAGAGGGTTTTAAGGTCTAAAAACCATTCAAAATATCTTTGGTCTAAAATGGGGCGTGAAGTTGGGATTTGTTCCTCTCTCTTTGCCGAAGAAATTGCACCTTTCCCCTACACAACTTTCTTCACCATGTAAACCATCAGTCGCGTCGAAGTCTTATGGACGGTCAAAAATGGGGTGTCTACAGTGATATATCTGCCTGAATGCCTGTGGGTGAAGGTTGGGTTATTTGGATTGGACCAAATCATTGACTGTGAGTCTTAAGCCCACTAGATAGTGGCAAAACCATCATTTCTAAAGCCCACCCGAGGGTGGCAAAATCTGCGTTTTAAACCTACTTGCGAGTAGCAAACCATCTTTCAAAAACAAACATGAAATGTTTTGTTCCAATTCAGGCGATCTGGTCTATACTTGTATGCTGTGGCATCACATAGTAAATCTAGGCTAATAACCGGAATAAGAATGCATAATGTTTTCAAAACTAGATATCATGGTTAGTATAGGCCGATCTTTGATCGGCGAAGAATGCTCACAGTGACCTTCCCAATCGTACCCAAGTTCGAGCCGAGGCAACTTTGGTGATGAGACACGTGGCCTTAGGCACGCAGTCGGGTTCCTAAATTTCCCAACATAAAATATTTAGGTGGCGACTCTGTATCTGGCAAAGCAGTCCATGTTTGGCACTTCTTTCAAAAAATCTGTTTTCTCAAAACGATTTGCCGGATTTGGACTCTTTGGTTCAGATTGAGAACCGTGACGATTTGAGTCCGAACTGTAGTGAGCCCAAAATGAACAGAACGGGACTCATTCCTCCCGGGGCATTCGGGGACGTCTACAGGCATTCAACCATAAATCAATGATAAAAGAAAAATTAGCCCTAATTCCTAATCTTTGAAGAACATTTTACTATACTGCATGCCTTCATTATCCAATCTAGCGAATTCAAAACTTCTTCTTCACGTTGTTGTCTTTTTTTCTATTTCTTTTTCCCTTCTCTTCTTATGTTTCTGTCTCTTTCTCGTATCTTCTCTTCTTTTTGTCTACATTATTGTCTTCTCTACTGTCTCATTTACGTACTATCTTCTTCTTCACATGGATGTGATGATATTGCCTTCTTCTTCTTCTTCTTCTTCTTCTTCTTCTTCTTCTTCTTCTTATGCTTATTCTTCGGTCTTTTTTTTCTTTCTCATCATTTTTTAGACCCCCTCTTCTTATTCTTCTTCTCCCCTCTCATTTTATTCATGTTTTATGTTAAATTTTGAAATATTGTTCATTTGTCTATGTTAAAATAGTAGTATTTGTAGGTATATATATATTTTTAAATGTTTAAGATTTCATTTTGCTTTATGTTAAACCCTAAATTATTTAGTTATATTAAATTATATATTTTTTTTACGTACAAGATGTGCCTCATTTCGGTGAAGTTTGTGTCTCGCCTTGTGCCTTGAGCCTTGAGCCTAGGCCCTAGAAGAGCTTGGCACCTTGGTGCGCCTATCGCCTTTAATAACACCGTTCCACATTCTATGTATTAGAAATAGAGGGAAAAAAAGTTGGACAAAGGTCTAAATATCTATTTTGAAAACACTATCCCAAACGAATTTGAAATTTAGATTTTAGAGCTCTTGAAACTAAAACATAGGATGAATGATTAATAGGTATAAACTCACATTCCTTTAATTTTAATTACTGACTCTCAAATATATATGTATTTTTTCTTTTCAAATTGGTAATGTGTAATATCAATTATGTGTCTAAACAATGTCAAACAATAAAGTTTCTGCAGAATTTTCTAATGTGTATTCTTCTCCAAAACAGAGGCAATATATAGATACTATTACATCCTAAAATTGGGTCCTAAAAATAGGAAAACAAATCATTTCTATATTTATATACATGATTGCTTAGCTAACCAGATTTCTAGGATCAATTAGAATCAATCTAATATTGTGTATAGCTCATGCACACACTTCCCCTCAAGTTGGTGCATAGATGTCTATCGTGCCCAACTTGCCAATTATACCATGAAACACCTTCCCTGAAATGGCCTTTGTGAGCATATCAGCCAGCTGACTCACAGATTGAATAAATGGAAATTGTATAATCTTTTCATCGAGGTTCTCCTTGATGAAATGGCGATCAACTTCAACATGTTTAGTGCGATCATGTTGAATAGGATTTTGGGCAATCTCAATAGCTGCCTTATTATCACAGTGAAGATTCATAGGATTTGTATAGTCAATCCCTAAGTCCCTCGGTATATTCCTTATCCATATCAATTCACATATACCACGAGTCATACCTCAAAATTCGGCTTCAGCACTTGATCTTGCTACTACCTTTTGCTTCTTGCTTTTCCAAGTGACAAGATTACCTTCCACAAGAGTAAAGAAACCAGATGTGGACCTTCTGCTTGCCAGATCACCTGTCCAATCAGAATTTGTGTATCCTTCAATGTTAGAGATACCATTTTTTGAGAACAACAAACCTTTTCTTGGAGCACTCTGTAAGTATCTTAAGATCCAATAGACTGTTTCCATATGTGCTTCACTTGGTGCATGCATAAACTGGCTCACAACGCTCACTGCATATGCTATATCTAGCCTTGTATGTGATAAGTAGATTAATCTTCCAACTAATCGCTGATACCGACCCTTGTCTGCTAGGTTTTGATCGGGGAGAATTTCGAGCTTATGATTCATTTCTATGGGTGTCTCTACTAGTTTACAATCAAGCATTCCGGTTTCAATTATAAGATCTAACACATACTTTCCCTATGAAAGAAAAACTCCGTGTTTCGATCTTGCTATCTCAATTCCCAAAAAATATTTAAGTTGTCCAAGATCCTTCATTTCAAATTTAGTGGCTAAATACTCCTGGAAAGCTTTCATTTCGCATGGGTCATCTCCTGTCAAGACCATATCATCAACATACACAATTAAAGCTGTTACTTTTCCTTCTTTGTGTTTTATAAACAAAGTATGATATGAGTTACTTTGCTTATAGCCGAACTCCTTCATTGTAGCCGACAATCTCCCAAACCATGCTCTAGGTGACTATTTCAGCCCTGTACAATGACTTCTTCAATTTACAGACTTCACCTTTACACGAAGAATTACTTTTAACCCTAGGTAGTAGCTCCATGTAGACCTCTTCTTCCAATCTCCGTTAAGGAAAGCATTTTTCACATCAAATTGTTACAGAGGCCAGTCTCAATTTGCTACTATAGATATAAGAATGCAAATTGTATTGATCTTGGCTACTGGTGCAAAAGTATCCTGATAGTCTACTCTATACCTTTGTGTATACCCCTTCACAACTAACCGGGCTTTATATCTATCAATACTTCCATCTGGTTTGAGTTTCACAGTGAACACCCATCTACATCCAATTGTCTTCATTTCTTTAGGTAGTGGAACAAGTTCCCAAGTGGCATTTTTTTGCAAAGCCTTCATTTCTTCGTTCATCGCCTTTCTCTATTTTGGATTAGCCAATGCATCTTGCACATTACTAGGAATAGAAACCATGGATGATTAACAGTAAATGCATACGATTCAGTCAACCTATAAGAGGACACATAGTTGTTAATTGAGTATTTGGTCTTGGCTTTAGGATCAGGTTCATATTTTTTTTTTTTTTTTGAACTCCCCTATTCAATCTTTGTGGATATCTAGGAGCTATATTTTCTATAGGAACATATGTTTCGTTAGACTCTCCAAACACAAGATTTGTAGTTACCTGAGGAGGAACATTCTGGGTTGACTTTTCAGTTAATGGTGTAGACGACGGCAACTCTAAAGATATCGGTGATGATTCAATTATGTCCAGTAAAACCAATGCCTCTTCAGTAGAAATTAATGAGTCACTCTCTGTTTCATGGTTGTGATCACAGCCTTGTTGCACATCATTACAACCTTGTTGCTTAAAAAATTTGTTCATCTCTTCTAACTCGATAAACTCATCACCTCCACCATTCTCTTGTTGAACATTCTCTTCACTTGAGCTCTCCCCTTGAAGATAATTGCTAGAGACTCCCCCGGAGTAATAAGACTCAAATTCAAGGAAAGAGGCATTGAGAGTCATATGGAGCTTTCGAGTTTGTGGATCATAGCACCTATGTCCTTTTTGAAAGTCAGAATAACCAACAAAGACACATCGTTTTGTGCATGGATCAAGTTTGTTTCGCAAGATTTTTGGGATGTGAACATACACGGTACACCAAAAACTCGGGGTTCAAGATTCAGAAGATGGAGAATTGAAAGTAAGGATTGCAGTTTTTGTTGAGGAGTTTGAAAGTCTATTACTCGAGAAGGTGTTAGATTGATAAGGTAGGCAGCAGATTTCACAACCTCACCCTAATAAAATGGAGGCATGTTCATGCCAAAGAGGAAGGCATGCATTACTCCAAAAGTTGTCTATTCTTCCTCTCTACCAATCCATTTTGTTGCGGAGTATAGGTGCATGAAGTCTGATGACGAATGCCATGGTTGCTCATAAAATTACCGAGAGAGCCATCTACAAACTCGGTACCATTGTCAGTTTGCAAAACACGAATCTGCTTTTGGTATTGAGTGTGTGTCATTTTGTAAAAGTGTTGAAATGCTAGACACACATCATTCTTTTTTTTAAGCAAGGACACCCAAGTCATTCTAGTGCATTCATCAATAAATGTCACAAAGTAACGAGCTCTAGAAATAAAGGGAACCTTTGCAGGACCCCAAACATCAGAGTGAATAACCTCAAAAGGTTCTGAACTTTTATTCAAACTCGATAAATAACAAATATGGTAGCTCTTAGCCAGTTCACAAATGTCACAATGAAAAGCCAAATCATTTACACCTGAAAAAAGTTATGGTTGCAATTTCTTAAGATAACCAAAAAGAAAGATGTCCTAATCTACGGTGCCATAACCATATAGTTGCTTGAGCCTTGTCTTTACTGCTAGCTTGATTTTCCTGACTGGTTTTCGAGCCCCTCATTCTCTGTCAATTCCAAGTAGTAGAGGTTGACCCTTCTAACACCATACCAAGAATCTTCCGAGTTAGAATGTCCTAAAAGACACAAAATGAAGGCCAAAAAGTTACAGTACAAGCAAGAGTTGAAGTAATTTGACTAACAGACAAAAGATTGTAGGCAAGAGATGGAACAACAAAGACAATATCTAACGTGAGGGTATTAGACAAGACAACTGATCCTTCTCCAGTAATAGGTGAGGTACTGCCATTAGCAGTGGAAATAACTGATTGAGGAGAAGGGAGAACATATTTTAACTGACTGGAATCCCTCATCATGTGATCGGATGCACCTGTATCAATAATCCAAGTTCTATTCTTAGAAGTTGTAGAGAATACAGATGCTTTACCAATAATACTTGGATGGGCAATATTTGCCGTAGGCAGTGGCTAATTTTCCTCCGTGGATGTCAGTAGAGCTTTCCCAGCAATCTTTTTTCGAGGTTTCTTTGAGAAGTTCCACCACTCTGGATAGCCAATAATCTCGTAGCAGCGCTATTGCGAATGACCTTTTCCCCGCAGTGGGTGCATACCAAGTTGTTAGCCTTTCCAGATGATTGGTTGTTTCAATTGTTTGATGATCCAGCCAATAGTCCTTGTCAAGTTTTGTTGGCCAGCATAGCCGAGTTCTCAAAGATTAGACGATAGCTCCCCATTGTCTATCTCTATTGATATTCTCTCCAGACATATGCATATGTGCTCTCCAAATCAAGTTTTGGGTCTTTTTGCAAGATTTCTCCACGAACCTATCAAACTCAGAGTCAATTCCACTTAGAAAAATATGAACCCGAAGCCTAGCCATCGCGGAGTGCAACTAGAGTACCCCTTCAACTGTTCCTTCCTAAGATGTAGTTCTATGATCAATTTCTTGGAAAATAGCAACAAATTCATTATAGTATGTTGATAATGGTCGACCATTTTGCTTGGTAGAATAAGATCTCTGGCTCAGCTCAAAAATACAGGCTTCGTATAATCCATCATAGAACATTTTATATACGGCCTCCCATATCTCCTTGGCGGTGGAGAGGCGAATAAAACGCTGCATTAGTGATGCACTCATTGAGTCAATAAGCCAACTCTTCACTCTGTGATTTTCAGTAATCCATGCTCCAAGATTGGGATCTCTAGATATCTAGCTTTGTAGCGAGCGCCAATATGCATTTCCATGAGTTGAGACCATAATGGGTAATTGGTCTCATCGAGTGTGATTCCAGTTCGAAACATAGAATTGTCTTGGTGTACAATAATCTGCTGTGTTGGTGCTAGGATGAGTTCGATTGATGCGCCTGTAGTGACTCACAGCGACTTTATGAGGGTGATGAGCTTCGAGGGAAAAAAAAACTTCTATGATTGTTTATTACAGACTTCCTTGGAATCGAGCCTGCTTTGATACCATGTCAAACAATACAGTTTCTGCAGAATTTTCCAATGTGTGTTCTTCTCTAGAACAGAGGCAATATATAGATACTATTACATCCTAAAATTAGGTCCTAAAAATAGGAAAACAAATCATTTCTATATTTATATACATGATTGCTTAGCTAACCAGATTTCTAGGATCAATTAGAATCAGTCTAATATTGTATACAGCTCATGCACACACTAAACAATAGATATATGTGTCCTTCAATTATCCAATGCTTTGCTGATTCTAAAGAATTTTAAAATAGGATGCATTTCTATTATTGTCTTCAGAAATATTGTGTTTGATGTCCAACACAAACATGTGCATTCTTAAGAAGTTTTCATGCTTCTTAAGTTTCAACTTTCGACACTAGTATGGATGGTCTAGAAATTCAATTTCTAGGCATGTTAGAAGTAGTTTAGCATGTGCTGCGCTTGTTTTGGACTTTAGTTAAAGTTTAGTATTGGATCAGCTTTCATTTACAACATTTTTTTTTTACACTAGTATAGTAATCCTAGAAATCCAATTATGTAGGCATGGCAGAAGTGGATTAGCATATTTTGTGCATGTTTTTTTTGTTAATTATTGACTCTCGGTATTTTTTATTTTTATTTTTCAAACTAGTAATGGGCTTTATGTGTCTAAATGTTGGATATGTGTACCCAAATGTCGCCTAGTTCCAAAAATATCTTGAAAGTAGTTGGATGTATTTCTATGCATGTCTTCAGGAATATTGGTGTTCGACATGTCTGACATGAAGAGACGCCTTCTTAAAATTGTCCTTGCATCTTAGGTTTCAACTTTTAGACACTAGTAGCAGTTGTAGAAATCCAATTCTCTAGGCATGTTAAAGTGGTTTAAGAATTTAGTATTGGATTAGTGTTATTTTTATTTTATCGATAACAAAGAGGAATTTATTAATGAAAATAAAATTACAGAGGAATACAGAGAAGTGGACAAGAAGTCCACTGAAAGCAAAAGGAAAATACAAGAATTGAAAATTTATTATATGACTTACATATGGCTTTCCGATCTCTAGAAATCAAAAGTAAAGTAATGCCCTTATAGGATGGAGACACCAAAACCCAAAATGAAACTAAATAGCAAAATTTTCCCTATATATGGGTATACCTTAATATCTTCAAACTTCTCAAAAACTTTGGACAAATTTGCTGCTGCATTTTCATTGATTGAACAGACGGTTGTAGACGCGCCCTCGTGGGCCTTCGCTCTACAGTTCGGACTCCCCTTAGTGTCGGTTCTAAATCTGAACCAAAGTGTCCAAATCTAGCAAATCGTTTGAGAAAACATATTTTTGAAAAAGTAGTGCCAAACATGGACTGCTTTGCCAGATTACAGAGTCGCCACCTAAATATTTTAAAATGGGAAATTTAGGAAACCCTGACTCGGTGCGAAATACGTGTAAAATCATCACCAAAATGGTCTTGGCTCGGGAGCTTGGGTACGATCGGGGAAGGTCAGCTATGAGCACCCCCTTTCGCCCGGTCCGAATACCGGCCTCTACTAACCATGATATCCTTTTTTGAAAACGTTACATGTTCTTATTCCGGTTATTAACCTAGAATTACTATGTGATGCGCACAACACAAAAGTATAGACTAGATTGTTTAACTTGGAAATAAACATTGCATATCCGTTTTGTCTCGAAAAACGTGTTGTTTTCTTTTGCTACTCGTAAGTAGGCTAAAAATACGGATTTCAATGAGTTGTTCCAACTCACGCAATCCAACCTCCACCCACAGGCATTCAAGCAGTTTATAACACGTAAGCATTTAGCCGCATGGCAATCATACTGTCATGGCAAGACATTCACACGCATGTGGTATGCTAAAGCGTAAAAACTTACATCGTCCTCCGTGCCAAAAACAATAACCCGGTTAGCAAACATGCATGACCTAGTTCATGTTAAGTGGCTAATGCAACACAGGCATAGATGCAATCTAGAGTAGGCTCGGCTAACCCTAAACATGACATGTGAAATGCGCGAGTAGCACGTATTCAATTTAGAATTGAAAATTGCTATGCAGTTTGTATGATGTACCGAGCCCGGTGCATGTAAACAAATGCATGAATGCACGCATGCATTGCATAAGGTATGCTAAAATAAGTATGCCCTAATCTACCATCGAAAGCGGGTAAATAAAAGGGATAGAAAGAAATGGGGGTTTGGAAGACATACACCCACTCACACACACTTATTACAATTTTGCCCTCGCTCGGAGGGACCGAAAGAATATACAAAACTGAATAACTAATTAACTACGCAAGCTAATTAATTATTACAAATCAACTAAATTAATTAAATAGAATAATTAATCTAATTAAACAGTAAACCGCCTCGGGATGAGGTCCGAATTCAGCACGCGCTCGGGACTGGCTCAGAATCGCACTGCCATGCACGGATTGCCTCTGTTTTCCCTGCTATCCTCCTCTGAAAATTGCCAAAGTCCCAGGAGTGCCCTCGGGAGCATCGGGAGTACCGGCCGTGAGAGCACCACCGATTTGAAGAAGGAGGCCACCGCACTAGGTGAAGTTATCGGTGGCAATTCTTGCGGTCGGCACTAAATAGTGCCGGCCTGCACTTAACACTGAGACACCGCAACCCACAAAGCGAAGGACAACAACATGCATGGCAATGTGATTCAAGGTATTTATGCACTATACACACCCTTATCATGTTATTGACTCAAAAGGGCATGTGCCTCGATTCACGGGCCTGTCGCGCATTTCCATGCGTGATGACCCAAGGAACAAAGTATGCAACTTTGATTTCAAATGCATGCAAACCAAACAAATCAAAGTCCCAATCCCTATCACCAAGTCAAGGGACAAGGAATGCATGTTGATGCAATGCAACCTAGCCGTGTTATCTAGCATGCAACATGGATTATGCAATATACCTATGCAAGCATACAAGCAAGCATACAAGACAAGCATGCAAACTAATGGAAGGATGGTCTTATACATGACTTAGGCAGCTCAAATAGGCCTAAAATCAGTGGCCAAAATGTCTAGACATGAGGACTAAACAAACACACACATATGCAAGTGTTATGATCCAAACCTAAAACATGAACATGGCAACTCTCAAGCACACTTAAAGAGACCAAACATAGACAATGAGCATGCATTGTAAAGCTTTGAAATACATGCAAAACATGGTGCCAAACCAAGTCGAAGATAGACCAAACAATGCATGCAAATGGTCTAAGGCTTAAAGCTAGTCAAAGAGGCTTTGAACCAAACTTATGCAAGGCGATTATGGCATGCACTAAACAACTAAAACAGGTTTTTAGTATGTCAAAACAAAGCCAAAAGGCTACTTAGATGGCATCTAAGAGGCTTGAAACCAAAGGCATGCAAAATGGCCAAAACATGGGGGCATTCAAGACATGCTTTCAAAGCGTTAAAGAGGCGACTAAGGTAAGCATACAAGCACACCAAAGGGACTGAAATAGCATGCTAGGTGGTCCCAAACCATCAAAAATGAAGCAATCATGGCATGCTACACATTCATGCTCTTGAGGCCAACAATCCAAATGTAAAGAGGCTACAATACAAGTCATGGTTGACCAAAACAACCATGGATAGACCTCCTACATGGAAAAATAAGCATACAAGCTTCATGGATCTAAGCCTAAAACATGCTAGAAAGAAGGCACACAACCTAGACATGTTAAGGGACTATTATGGCATTACAAAGCAACTATGCAAGGCATGCAAGGAGTGCTAAAACCAACTTAAAACAGAGTTTAATCATGACATAATAGGCATGAAAAATAGCCAAAACATGTTCAACACACAACCAAACATGATGCTCCTTTGGAGGCCAAATCTTGCCCTTTTCAAGGACATCAAGGAGAGGGGGTGGCCCTCTCCTTTTGGAGACTTTATGGCACCATCTCCACCACTGAAATCCCTCAAGATTTCAGTGGTGGAGAGGCCCAAGCACCAAAGTCTCGGAGCTCTCACAAAATGGCCTAAAAATGGCCCTTTTCAAGGCCTAAGGGTGGTCAAACCTACCCAAACCACCAAGGACTCTTAATAAACAATAAAGAGGCTTAAAAAATAGAACTTTTATGTGTTATAGACTAAGCACAAAAACTGTTTTAAACTAGGCAAAAATGGAATGCAAAAATGGGGTAAATAAAGCAAGTTTCTTACCCTTGATGATCTTCTTCACAAATGTTAAAGTTGTTGGTTCCTTGAGCTCCAAACCAGTCAAGAACACTAAGAACAAGCCCTTAGCACCTCAGTTCCAAGAGGAAGGTGAAACACTAGGTGTTAGTGAGCAATAGTAAGTCACAAACACCTAGTGTACAAAACAAGAGAGAAGAAGAGAGATAGGATGTGTATCTATCCTAACCCTAAAAACCAGAGCTTGGTCTGTCTAAAATGTCTCAAATTTTTGTAACCCTAAGCCAAGAAGAGGAGTGGTCCTCTTATAGGCAAGCAAAGCTTGCAAAGCTTACAAGCTAAGCTAACTAAGAGAGTCATCCCTCCATACACGTGTATGGAGGGGAATCAAAACTATACAGCTGTCTGAAAATATCTCAAAAAGCAACTGCACGATTGTCCGTAGGCAAAGAGTGTCATTTTGACAAAACTTAGTGCTTGGTCGGCACAAGAGTGTCGGTCGGCACAATAAAGTGCCGATGGCAACACTGACCGCCGGTGGTCTCTAGCCACACCGGTGGTATGTGGGGTGCCTCACAAAGCATTCTCGCCTTTCAAGGCAAAACACAAGTGTTTGGTGCAAAACCAGACACAAGACGGTCGAGTTCGGAAGTCCTGAGGCAAGGCGCGCGAGCCGAGAACTCCGGGAACTCCAAACGAACACAAACATGGATAATCACCGAGTGTTCCAACGGTGACGTCCAAGTCTTGAGGACGGTCAAAAATGAGGTGTCTACAACGGTTTTTGTGTGTAGTCTTATTTAACTCCACTTTAGATTGATGTATCTCATTGATGTTTTTCTATTTCCACTTTTGACTGATTGATATCTATGTATTGAATTTTGAAGTCGATCATTTTTTACTAAATTAGCTTAGATGAGCCTGTTTTAATGTCCTTAATTAAGATGAGTGGAATTGATTTGGATTGATGAGCATGTTTTATAGATGAGTGGACTTGAGTAGTTATGACAACATACCGAGTCATCTATTTTGGGTCATTTACATCCTCCCTACCAATAAATTTTAGATGATTGGTCTTCAAAATTGGGTTGTAGGATTGTAACTGTCTTGCCATGCCAAATTCACTACCTATATGATCTGCTCCCACTCTTACCCTTTTAAGCTTGTATTTCCTTCATCATTTTATAACCTTGTATTCATTTTAACGTTTTGGCTTTATTCAATATGTCCTGTTTTGAACTATCAATGTACTAGTTTGAAAATTGGCAACATTTCTGCTGTGTCAATGCATTTCCAACAGAAGATTATCCCATTGTCTCCCTAATATGTGTTGACCATTTTAATGCAGATAACGAGTATGTTTCGTGAAATGGAAATACGTGGGCACGTGGCTATCCCCACAAAGAGCCTGGACAGAAATGGAGCGGTCCCCCAAAGTTCAGTTGGGACAGGCCTCTTAAAGGAATTGCTGCTCATTAAGTCCACAGAGGAGCATGGTTACTTCCTTGCAATAACCGAACTCAAGAGCATAGGCAATGGCGAGTTTGAAGATGAATCAGGGGACGTCCTCTTCTCTGTGGCCTTTCACTGTCGCACCATCCTACCTGTCAATGGAGAGATCATGCTTGGAGTTGTGCACAAGATACATAGAAGGGAGGTCTTTTTGAGATGTGGACCCATGAAATATATTTATCTATTAGCACAAAAGATGCCAAATTTCTACTATGCCCAATAGGAAACACAAGAGATCTTCATTAACGATGATCACTCAAGGATAGAGAATGATGTGGTTATCCGTTTTGTGGTCTTCGTTGTGAGATGGAGAAAGAAACATTGGGACATAGAAAAAGATTTCATGATTCTTGCCAGTCTGGAAGGTGATTGCCTTGGACCGATTATGTTGCCTAGGTCTGATGAGTTGGAATTATAAAGTTTCTTTTTTTTTGGTACTCTAAATTCATTATGTAGGTGGTGGTGGTGGTGGAAAGTGAAAATTGATGTTTCCTAGAGTGAAATTTGTAACTGATGAACAATTGTTTACCCTTCAGCTTTGTTTCTGTATGTAGATAGAAAGATTATACTCGAATGATGTTTTATAGGAAAGGGCTTCAGCATTGTACCCAACAGAAATGGTTACAGAAAGTACTAGCTTGTAGTTTGGGTCTTTCATGTTATGAAATGCGTTAACAGATATTTTAATATTATAATGTGTTATAGGTTGGTTTTCTCTTCTTTTCTACCTAGTTTGCTTACCATACAAGTCTCCAAGACTTCCAAGGAAGTTGCCTACCAATTTCCTTTCCTTTCTTATCCTCCAAGTCTTCCTGTCTTCCAAGATAAGCCATCCAAGTCCTTGTCAAGTCTCTCCAAGTCTTCGCCAAGACTTATCCACATCAAGTCTTCTCCAAGTCTTTATCCTTTTCTTAATCACCAAGAAAAACCTTCCAAGCCTTATCTTCTATATATATTGAGCTCATGTCCTATCTTGGGATATACGAGAAGAAGTTTTGTTGCTTTGTTATGTCTTGTGTGAGATTATCAGGCAAATAAAAAAGGGTGTGTGTGATAAAGCTTTGGGTTCAACCAATTGTGCAGTATTGGTGAGCCATACGACTTAGTCGGGCTGTTGTATCCTGGGGAGGACAAGTCAAGGTTTTTTCTGCTGCACCGGTGTGAGGCTTTGCCTAACCGCAGGGGGGCTTGAATCTCCTTAAAGAGAACGAATTTCCCGCGCCTCAGCCCTTTTAATAATTATTGTAATTTTGATCTTCTAGTGTTTTATTTGTAATTATCCCCAACAATTTTAAGGAGATTCAAATAGCAAAAATCCATAGAGCCAGTACTGGAGAAGCCCAACGAGAATACCAGCGATCTTAACAATCCCTTCCGATTCAAGGGAGCTCATTTCAAGAGATGGAAAGGCAAGGTGCTTTTTTACCTCAGTCTCCTCAAGGTGGCTTATATCCTGACCGAGAAAAATCTGAACAAAGTCCCCACTGAAGAGAAGACCGACGCGGAGTATGCTGCTCATCTTGAAAAAATCAAAAAATGCAACACATATGAGTATAAATGTCGATACTATCTTTTGAATTGTCTTTCAGATCAATTTTATGATTATTATAATACTACTTACACCACTACCAAGAAAATTTGGAAAGCCTTGCAAAACAAATATGACAATGAAGAGGCAGGTGCTAAAAAATATGCTGCAAGCCGTTTTTTCCGCTATCAGATGATAGATGGAAAATCAATGGTGGAGCAAGTTCAAGATTTTCAGATGCTAGTGGCTAAAGTTAGATCCGAAGGCATCAAGATTGGAGACAATCTTGTTGTAGCAGGTATTATTGACAAACTTCCATCATCTTGGAGGGAGTTCCAGAAGTCAATGCGTCACAAGCAAAAAGAGATGTCCTTGGAGACTCTAATCACACGGATCCAGGTGGAGAAGGAAGCACGAGAACAAGATGCGCTTATGACACAAGAGCATTCCACTGCTAAGGTAAATTTAACTTCTGGAAATACTTTACCTAAAGGTTGATTTCATAAAAATAGTCACTTGAAGCCAGTTAAGAAAATTTGGAAAAATACTGGAAGGCCACAAAATAAAAATTACCCGAGGCAAAAGAAATGGAACCAAGAACCCCCTTCACAAGATCTAACAAATGTGACATGTTTTGTGTGTGGCAAAAGTGGGCATATTGCTCGAACTTGCAAATTTCAGAAACAACAGTCTCTACCACAGGCTAATGTTATCGAGGAACCATTTGTGGCTATGATTACAGATATTTTTATGGTTCAATCTGTGAAAGGGTGGTGAGCAGACTCTGGTGCCAATAGGCATGTCTGCTATGATAAAGATTGATTCAAAGATTTCACTCCTCTTAATGAGGAGAGGACTGTTATGCTTGGTGATTCCAGTTTAACCAAGGTGCTCGGGTGTGGGGATGTTGAGCTGAATTATACCTCTAGATGTGTGCTTGTTTTAAAAGATGTGTTGTACACACCATCCACGAGGAAAAATTTGATGTCAAGTTATTTGCTCAACAAAGCTAGTTTCAAACAGACTATTGAATCTGACCAATATGTAATCACTAAAAAAGGCATATTTGTGAGGAAAGGGTATGCCTGTGATGGAATGTTTAAATTAAATGTTGAGAATAAGAAAGCACATGTTTCTATTTACATGCTGTCTTCTATGAATTTTTGGCATGCTCGTCTGTGTCATATTAATAGCCGATATGTGGGAGTCATAAGTAGTTTAGGATTAATTCCAAGCTAACAAATAAGTTTGAGAAATGTGAAGTTTGCAGTCAAGCAAAAATAACTAAAAGGCCTCATAAAAGTGTGGTGAGAAATACGGAATTGTTAGAATTAATTCACACTGATCTATGTCAATTTGAAGGAATTTTAACACGTGGTGGAAATAGATATTTTATCACTTTTTTTAATGATTTTTCAAAATACACTTATGTATACTTGTTGAAAAATAAAAGTGATGCTTTTGAAAAATTTAAAGAATTCCTTCTTGAAGTTGAAAATCAATTCAGTAAAAAGATTAAAAGATATATAAGTGATAGAGGCCGGGAGTATGAATCTTTTGGATTCAACTCGTTTGCTTAGTCTTTGGGAATAATCCATGAAACTACTCCACCATATTCACCTGTATCTAATGGTGTAGCAGAAAGGAAAAATAGAACTTTAACTGATTTAACAAATGCTATGCTAATTGAAGCAGGTGCTCCTTCAAATTTGTAGGGAGAAGCAATTTTAACTGCATGTTATGTTGTGAATCTAGTGTCACATAAAAAAACAAAAGTTACAGCTTTTGAGTTGTGGAAAGGGCATAAGCCAAATTTGAGATATTTGAGGGTTTGGGATTGTCTAGCTTTTGTTAGACTTGTGGACCCTAAAAGACCTAAATTAGGTGTGAAAGCTGCCACTTGTGCTTTTCTTGGATATGCAACAAATAGTACAGCCTATAGATTTTTTGATATTGAAAACAAAATAATTTTTGAATCAGTTGATGCAATTTTTCATGAAGAAAAATTCCCTTTTAAATCTAAAAATGGTGGGGGTCAAAATTATCAAGAAAATATTTTATCTGAAACCGGTTCCTCTACTCCTCTTTTACAAAACCAAGATACTGTAGTTTTTGAATCAAGAAGGAGTAAAAGAGCCATATTAGAAAAAGATTTTGGCCCTAATTATCATGTTTTTAATGTGGAGGAAACTCCATTAACTTTACAAGAAGTTTTGGCATCTCTTGACTCTGTTTTTTGGAACGAGGCTATAAATGATGAGATTGAATCATTATTATCCAATAAAACTTGGGTATTAGTAGATTTACCACCAAGTTGTAAAACTATTGGCTGTAAATGGGTTTTGAGAAAAAAACTTAAACCTGATGGAACTATTGATAAATATAAAGCAAGGCTTGTTGCAAAAGGTTTTAAACAACAAGCAAATCTTGACTTTTTTGATACATTTTCTCCAGTTACTAGAGTTACATCCATTAGATTATTAATTGCAGTGGTTGCAATTCATGATCTAAAAATTCATCAAATAGATGTTAAAACAGCATTTTTAAATGGAGACTTGGGTGAAAAAATCTATATGGATCAACCTGAGGGTTTTGTGGAACCCGGTCAAGAAAGCAAAGTGTGCAAGCTAGTTAAATCCCTATATGGCTTAAAACAGGCCCCCAAACAGTGGCATGAGAAATTTGATTCCTGCATGATTGAGAATGGTTATAAAACGAATGAATGTGATAAATGTATTAACTATAAATCTAAAGAGAATTCACATGTCATTATTAGCCTCTATGTGGATGATTTACTTATATTTGGCTCTAATTTGCATATTATCATGGAAACTAAAAATATGCTTAGTAGCCTTTTTGATATGAAAGATCTTGGTGAGGCTAATTATATTTTAGGAATGAAAATTACCAAAACCTGTTGTAGACACTCCATTTTTGACCATCCTCAAGACTTGGACGTCACCATTTGAACACTTGGTGATCATCCATGTTCGTGTTTGTCTCGAGTTCTCGGAGGTTTCGGCCACGTGCCTTGCCTCGAGACCTCTCGACTTGTGTTTTTGCTCCTGAGGGCAAGGAATGGCTTGTTGGCCACCCCAACACCTCACCGGCCATGGCTTGAGGCCATCGGCCCTCCTTTCTTGCCACCGGCCATTTGTGATGGCCGGCCGGCACTTTGTTTGGTCGGCCGACCATTAATTTGGCCAATTGACTCCTTTTCTGGCCGAGACCCTTTTTTTGGGGAGGCTTGACCCTTTTGAACCCCTGTTTTAGCTTCTTGAGGAAGCTTGAACCTTTTGAACCCTTGGTTTTAGCTTCTTGAGAAAGCTTGAACCTTTTGAACCCCTTAGTTTTAGCTTCTTGAGAAAGCTTGCACCTTTTGAACCTTTGTTCTAGCTTCTCCAAGAAGCTTGAACCTTTTGTTCTAGCTTCTCCAAGAAGCTTGAACCTTTCAAGCTTCTAGGAGAAGCTTGACCCCTTTGACCCTTTTGCCTTAGCTTCTCCAAGAAGCTTAGGCCTTTTTCCTTGTCTATATAAAGAGGGCCTCTCCTCCTATTTGAAGGGTTAGAAAAATCTGATATATAGGATATATATATCACTCCCTCTCTATATCTCCCTCTCTCTCTACATTTGTGTAGGTTAGAGGGTTCAAAATGGTCTAGTTCTTGGCCATTTGAACTACACCTCCTAGCACAACACCTCCATCATCAACCTAAGGAGCTTGGAGGCCATTTTCAGAGGCTAAGGGATTGTTTTTTTGGACCAAGAGGCTGCTGTCCCCTTTTGGCTACAAAGGTAACTCCTTTTCCCTCTTTATTTTCCGTTTTTGCACACACTTTTAGCTTGTCTTTCTTGCTGATTTGAGCTTTGTGTATAACATAAAAAAGTTCTGTTTTTTTTTTTTTAAAAAATACTTCATTAAGGTCACTTTTGTGTTTGGGGTCGTTTACCCCCTCTTAGGCCTTGTTTGGCCCCATTTTGTGCTATTTTTCATGAGCTTCGGGACCACCTTGTTTGGGCCTCCTCACCACTGAAATCTTGAGGGATTTCAGTGGTGAGGATGGTGGTTTAAGGTCCTAATAAGGAGAGGGCCATCCCCTCTCCTTGTTGTCTTCAAAAAAGTGTCATTTTAGCCTCATGTGTGAGCACCATTTTTAAGTTCATGTTGGCCATGTATTAAGTGTTATTTGTGCTTATTTTTCCATGATATAGCACTATTTTTAATTGGTTTAGACACACCATGCTTGCTTTGCATACTTGTCTTGTAATGCCATGAAATTGCCTTAACATGTATCTAGCATTTGGACCACCATGCTTGCATATTTTGGCTTAGCTTTGTGAAGTTTTTGGTCATGTTTTAACATGTTTAAGGTCTGTCTTGGGTCTTTGGAGTCATGCTTTCCATGTTTTGTATAGCTTCTTTGCATTCTAGCTTACTAGCCTTGGGTATGTGGATCACTAGCATGCTTTGCTTGGCCTATTCTCATGATTTGGCATTATTGGAAACCATATTTCAGTCCATGTGCCATGCTTGCATACTTGCATTTTCCATCCCTTTCATGTTTTGAAGAGTTGATGGCTTATGCTCCATGTTTAGGCCCTTGTGCATGCATGCTTGTGTGTGTATGTTTTCATGCCTTTGCTGCATCGTTTTAGCCGCTGTTTTGGACCTAGTAGAGAGCTGTCCAAATTAGTTTAAGACAATCCCTTTGGCATGTTGTTGCATGCTATACATGTTTGTATGTTTAGGTACTTAGCCTATTAACATGTTGCATGTTTCAGTGTCATCGCATTTGGCATGCTTCTTGTGTTAAGTTGCTTTGCATATTTACATGTGTTATGTCTTTCATGTTATTGCATGTGTGTCATTAACGTTGATGTTATATGCCTTGCATGCTTACTTGTTTAGTTCATGTGCCTATTGCACATGGTTTTGTTGTTTGCATGATCATGTTGCACACTTAGCTCACATGCCTAGGTTGCATTACATTGGCATGCATGCTTTGCCTCTTGAATTGAGTATGATAGAGGTTGAGCTCATTGTTTGTTTATGTGCATTTCATTCTGCATTGAAAATGCATACTTAGTCTCTTGGGCCATCACGCATTGAAATGCGCAATTGGTGGTCCGAGAATCGAGCACCATACCCCTTTGAGTCATAAATATGATAAGGGATGTGGTGGTGCATACATTTTCTTGAAATGCATTGCCATGCCTTGTTTTGCCCTCTGCTGCTGTCAAAACAGGTTCTGCAGGAAGCTTTGGCCGGCCGGCCATCTATACTGCCGACCGGCCATCCATTGTTGGCCGATGGCTTTACAAATGGCCGATGACCATCCGGACATGGCCGGTGGTGTTCTGTCTTAGCCGGTGATGTTCCACAGTGTCCATAGAGTGCTCCCTGGGACTTGTGAAATTTTCAAAGGAGCAGAGCAGGGAAAACAGAGGCAAACTTGTGCATGGAGTTGGATTTCCGAGCAAACCCGAGCACGCGCGCATTGGACCCTCTTCCCGAGGCCTTTACTGCTTTCTTAGCTTAGTTAATTTGCCTAATTAATTAGGTGGCCTGTAATGATTAATTAGCTTGTAGGTTAATTAATTTGTACTATTCTTTTAGTCCCTCCGAGCGAGGGCGAATTTGTAATAAGTGTGGGTGCGTGTGTACATGTCTTCCAATCCCCACTTCTTTCTCCCTTTTACTTACCTGCTTTCAATGGTTAGTATTAGGGCATATTTAATTTAGCATACCTTATGCTATGCATGCGTGCATCCATACATTTGTCTTGCATGCACCGAGCTCGGCGCATCATGCTAACTGCATTGTATTTCAATTCCAAATTGAATACGTGTTATCTGTTGCATTTAACATGCCATCCATAGATTAGCCGAGCCTATTCTAGCTACATCCTACATGTGTTGCATTAGCCATCTTAACATGAACTAGGATCATGCATATGATTACTACCTAGTTTCTGTTTTGGCTTGGAGCACTAGGTGAGCATTTACGCTTTAGCATCTTTGCATGTGTGTGAGTGACTGCCATGATAGCATGCTTACCATGAGGCTAACTGCTTAGTTGATATACTGCCTGAATGCCTGTGGGTGAAGGTTGGATTGTTTGAGTTGGAATAACTCATTGAAATCCGTGTTTTTAGCCTACTTACGAGTAGCAAATTTCAAACCATCTTTCAAACGAGCGGATATGCAATGCTTTGTTCCAAATTAGGCGATCTAGTCTATACTTTTGTGTTGTGCGCATCACATAGTAAATCTAGGCTAATAACCAGAACAAGAGCACATAACGTTTTCAAAACAAGATATCATGGTTAGTAGAGGCCGATCTTGGGATCGGGCGAGAGGGGGTGCTCATAGCTGACCTTCCCCAATCGTACCCAAGTTCCCGAGCCGAGGCAACTTTGGTGATGACGGACACGTGGCCTTAGGCAAACGAGTCAGGGTTTCCTAAATTCCCCAAAACAAAATATTTAGGTGGCGACTCTGTATCTGGAAAAACAGTCCATGTTTGGCACTTCTTTTCTAAAAATCTGTTTTTCTCAAAACGATTTGCCGGATTTGGACTCTTTCGTTCAGATTAAGAACCGTGATACAAATTGAGTTCGAACTGTAGTGAGGCCCAAGGGCGCGTCTACACCTGTGATGGTATATTTCTTGATCAGTCGCATTATGTTGAGAAAATTTTGAAAAAATATAATTTTTATAAGTGCAAGCATGTTCTTACTCCTTTTGATCCTCATGTGCGTTTATTTCCTATTGAAAATGATGAGGATGTAATTAATCAAACGGAATATGCTATTATGATTGATAGCTTGCGTTATGCGACTGATTGTACTAGACCTGACATTGCATATGCAGTTGGAGTACTTAGCAAGTTTGCTAACAAGTCTGGCAGTGATCACTGGCTAGCCATTGAGCGGATTATGAAATATTTATCTAGTACTATAAAATATGGCTTGTTTTATAATAAGTATCCTGCAGTACTTGAAGGTTACAGTGATGCCAATTGGAATACCTTGTCAGGTGATTCATTATCAACCACCGGTTATTTATTTACATTAGGAGGTGGTGCTATAAGTTGGAAATCGAAAAAACAAACCATTATTGCTAATTCAACAATGGAGGCTGAGTTTATTGCTTTAGCTACAGCTAGTGAAGAAGCAAATTGGTTGAGAGATTTGTTAAATGAAATCTCTTGTTGGGAAAAATCGATTCCACCTATATTGATTCATTGTGATAGCACCGCAGCAATTAGTCGAGTTAATAACCATTATTATAATGGTAAATCCAGACCTATCAGAAGAAAACATAGTACTGTGAGATCTTATATGAATAATGGCATCATAAATGTGGATTATATTAAATCTGGTGATGATCCATTAACTAATGTCTTAGCAAGAGATAGAGTCTGGAATACATCGAGAGGGATGGGGTTGAAGCCCATTGAATATAGTAGGAGCCATGTATGAGGATACTCAACCCAGGGACCAGAGATCCTATAACTGGGTTCAATGAGAAAAACGATCATATGATGACCGTGAGAAATGCACTAAATTACTTTTTACCCATCCCTATGATGTAAGTGCATTTATCCTGTAACGTTGTAGAGGTTGAGTTATTAAAAAACTCTTAATGAATTTATGTAGCTCTTATTGAGTGGGGTTTCATAGTTACAAGAGCATCCTTGACAGAATTCACCTATGTGAGTGTAGTAGTGGGGCCGCTACCTATGAGATTTGGGCTAATTCTCAAACACACTAATGAATCTTGGGATCGCACAAGGCCGTAACGTGCTGGCTTTTAAAGCTTATGTGAACACCTGGAATATTATGTGTGTGCAATAATTATTTATTTCCCTTAAGTAGTCATAGTTCAATGCTGAGCATACTATTGGCTTTGGAGTAGATATTATTGTTTCACTAATGGAGGTTCAATGCAGAGCACACCTACCATGATGCATAATATCCTTATTTGCCTAATAATCTAAGTTTTTGTTACCTATAATATTAAAATAGGTGTGGGAATGTTAGTAGGTATTTTAATATTATAATGTGTGATAGGTTGGTTTTCTTTTCTTTTTTACCTAGTTTGCTTACCATACAAGTCTCCAAGACTTCCAAGGAAGTTGCCTACCAATTTCCTTTCCTTTCCTTTCTTATCCTCCAAGTCTTCCTGTCTTCCAAGATAAGCCATCCAAGTCCTTGTCAAGTCTTCACCAAGTCTTCGCCAAGACTTATCCACATCAAGTCTTCTCCAAGTCTTTATCCTTTTCTTAATCACCAAGAAAAACCTTCCAAGCCTTATCTTCTATATATATTGAGCTCATGTCCTATCTTGGGATATACGAGAAGAAGTTTTGTTGCTTTGTTATGTCTTGTGTGAGATTATCAGGCAAATAAAAAAGGGTGTGTGTGATAAAGCTTTGGGTTCAACCAATTGTGCAGTATTGGTGAGCCATACGACTTAGTCAGGCTGTTGTATCCTCGGGGGTACAAGTCAAGGTTTTTTCTGCTGCACCGGTGTGAGGCTTTGCCTAACCGCAGAGGGCTTGAATCTCCTTAAAGAGAGCAAATTTCCCGTGCCTCAGTCCTTTTAATAATTATTGTAATTTTGATCTTCTAGTGTTTTATTTGTAATTATCCCCAACAAAATGTCTATTGTTGACACCCCAATGCTTCAGTATCTGTGTGAATATTTTGAATGAGGAATGAGGATGCTGATGGGAAACTGTTAGCCGACCTTCTGTTCCATTAATGCTTAAATTCCTTCCCTTTTTTGTTTTTTATTTTTATGTTTGGTTGCTCAAAGATAAACTTATATCATTGAGTGTGCAAAATATGAATTTCAGCTATGTTTTTTTGTTGTTATTGTTGTTGTTGTTGTTGTTGATTTGTGTCAAATTAATTGGTTTGGTATATTGATTGATATTGGTGTCACAATGGTTCTTTTATCATTAATAGTGGTAATAACTACTGTGCTAAGCAATATATTTTGATGATCTTGTAGTTTCTTCATGTCATTTTTTCAAGTTGCTCAATGCTTAATGTTTGGTAACACTAATGACAAGGTGAAATTATTATTTTCTCTTGGAGGACTTCTCAATGAAGAAGGCAATGCAACAAAAGATCTTGTCAAAAAAAAAATTAATTTTTTTTTAATTTTAAATTTTGCGCTGTAACACTAGACAAGATTGGGGAAGGAAGAGTTAGACAAAAACCTAGAATTAGTGAGAGCTTGGAGGGTGATTTTCTTGGACATGTTTCTTAGTGAAGCTCTCCTCATCACTTCCAGCCATTGCTTCCTTGCATTTGGCAATGTAAAGCATATTCGACAGCTTATCTGACAAACACTAGACATGTATATGTTGTTGGGAATAAAACTCATCCAAGCAATTGGAAGCAAAAAATAAAATAGAATGGTCACAGAAAAACAACACAAGAAATTTTTTACTTCGGCAAAATGTCTACGACCACGGTGAGTGAGAAATATATTAGTCATCGTCATCGTTATCATTATGGACATGGAATTTTTTCTATAGTTTTATATAATCAAGTCATCTAAAACATTCTTCCGACATAAATTTGGAATGTCGTTGTCTTGCTGAACTTGATGATTTTTTTTTTTTTTAAATTTCATTTGTAGATCGCTGTAAGATATTTCTAAGAGCACGTAATATTAAGACAATTATTTTTTATACCCAATTTATTTATTATTCAATGTATTATAAAAATTTGCTTTACAACATTACTCTACTTTCAAATCCAACACGAGGGGAGTATCGCAAATTATCTAATAGAAAATGGATGAGAGTGGTGGTTCACCAAGGTTGATAGAGGCTAATCTGCCTTCTACTTTAAACTATGAGGAGATTGTGGTTCACATAAACAACTGGTTGTATAAAATAAAATAAAAAAATACATTCCCACAACAAAAGATACATTTTGTTTCATTCTATTGGCCTAAACACTAAGAAGAAAAAATATATATACTGAAAAAGTAAAAAATAAAATCTTCATAGTCATCTTGATTTTCAAAAGCAACTTTATTCTCTTCTGAGTTCACATACTTAAGTATATTGTGTGGAATGTGTCCCACATCGCCTAAAATTGTCCAATCTGTGCTGATTATAAGGCTCCAGTTTTTCTCTTCTTAATATCTAGGTTTTAAGATGTGTGAGCTGGATTTTTGAATCTGTATATCTCTGATTCCATTTCCCTCTCATATGGATATGGACATCTCTGATAACTCTTTCAAGGAGAAGGTTCTTTTGAATCTGGATATCTCTAATTCTGTTTCCCTCTAAGATGGATATGGATATCTCCCTCTCAGAAGATTCTTAAGGATCGGAAGACTCTTCTGAATAGGTTTTAAGGAGGAGAAGATTCTTCTGAATGTGGATATGTAGGCTGGGATTTTCAATTTAGATTTCCTTATTTCTTCTGAAATAATGGCAGAATCTGGATTAGTGATATACTCATAATTATAAAGTTTAAAGACTTCAGGAATTAAAATGAAAAAGGAGAAGGAGCCAACAATACATGCAATAATTGCAATGCCTAAAGAATGTGATAACACGGTGTAAGTGCCAGTAATGAATGCCACCACCATAGCTCCTATTGCAACTAAAATAAGCCAGAATGCTATCAAATGGCGGTGCTCCTGTGCTTTCACTTCATTGTAAAAAGAGGTAGATGAGCATAGAAACCCAGTAGAAATTGAGCAGATCATAGCTATAGTGTTGGTAATGACAAATGCTAAGAAAGCTGCTGCTCTTAATAGAACTGGCATACCTTGTTCTGGACCTTGGTTGCCATCATATCCACTTGGCATTATGAAACCTGTTGCAAAAATGACTGTTGCTATGAGCATTGCCACTATCAAATGTGTTTGAACCCTTCTATTATTGTTCTCTTTAATTCATACTTTTCTTTCCTCTCTAACTTTTGCTTCCTTTTTCCCTCTATTTTCTTTGCGTGTTTTCTTCAATTTTCGAATGAAGTCTTGATCCATCCTGACTATATTTCTTCCACTAATCCGACTTGACACGACAGAAGAATCTTGTTTTTTCATTAAGTAATTGATCAGTTTTAACGAGCAATAAGAATATTGCTTTTTTATTAATTAATTGATCACTTATATAGAGGAGTCAAGTCACTACAAGAAATAACGCTTTCGCCGACCAAAATATTAGTCGCCAAAGGTCAATTTTTTAGTCGCCAAAACCAATTAGCGACTAAATTTTTTTGTCGCAAACTTAGTCGCCTAAACCCTGTCGGCGAATGTTTTAGCGACTAAACGCGTGTTTGGTCACTGAAAATGCAACATTTGGCTACTAATTTTTTTAGTCGGCAAATGTTACCTTTTGGCGACTAAAAAAATAGTCGCTGACAAGGAAATTTTTAGCTACTAAATTATTGGTCGCCAAACGTGAACGTTTGGCTACTAAAGTTGGATTAGTCGACAAAAGTGATATTTTTGGCGACCAAAATATTAGTCGCTGAAAGTTATAACAAAACTAATTTGCACTATTTAGAGACTAAAGTTTTAGTCGCTAATTGAACTATTTGCCGACCATGAAATTTAGTCGCCAAAGGATGCCAACTTTTATTCATTTTGCTACTACATTATTAGTGGCCAAAACATTTGAAAATAGTTTTTGGCTACCAAAATAGTTAGTAGCCAAAGGCTATATTACAATTTTTTATTTTTTAAAAAAATTTCTAAACCACCTATATCTATTATTAGTACAACCTATACAATGTATAAACAATATATTCCATCAATACTAAATATATATTATCAACCAGTCGACAACGTGCATGCCAAAAATTCCATTCGACATCCAATTCCATTCCATACCATTCGACATATGTAATACAAATTCCATACGACCCAAGTATATTCCAACCTCAATAATTTAAAAATATACATAATAGAGGAAATCTGTACCACACCAAAAAACTAATATGTATCGCCCCAAAAACTAATTTATACCACGTCCAATGCTAATTTCTACCATGCCATATTTGAGATATTTACCACGCAAAACAATTATTACTGAACAAACCACTATATATACGGACAGAGGTATAAAAACAATGCTTTTCCGTACGTGCCAGAAAAAGTCATATCCACATTTGTACGTCCAAAACCATCTGCAAACAAAAAAGATTAATCATTAGTATTGACTACATATTGAGTTGGTAAAAAAATTTCATCATTACTATTGTACATGCATGTAGGGCTGCAACACTAGAAAATCTAGTAAGGTTAACAATATTATTGTCAAAGAATAATATTATAACAACATAGGAATGTTAATTTTAAAAAAATGACCCTACTGATTAAATAAAGAATTATCAGGACAAATGTTAATTTTAAGAAGGAACTAGGAAAGTGTATAGTATATTGATTAAGATATTTCCTTGATTTTTTTTTTAAAGGGAAATGATATCTCCCAAATTTATTCATTTAGATCCAAGGGTAAAGTGATATATGAGCACAACATAGCTTAGCCAACTAAGAATAAATAGACACTAAGAAGGGAAGGTTGCTTAGATAATGTGGTTTGCACTGGTATCAAACAAATTATTGAGGAAAGTTATTTATGGAAACAATAAAATAAGTAGTTCATGATACAGCAAAAATACTTCACATCCCAATTATTTACTGAAGGATCAAAAGGTTGTGACAATATGTGTAAAAAAAATGCAAGAAGCCCCTATATGTTCATAATTCGAGGAACTTTCCCAAGCTCTCTTTTCTGACTCCAAAACAGTTACTTTATCATCTGCCAACATGCCAAATGTAAGCCGTACTAACACTTAAATTGAAAGGCAAACTCATTCACACAGAATAATATGAATGAACCAACACAGGGTACGCTTGTTAATGTGACTAGACCCAATCTCGGTCATGATGGCTGAAGATGACGGCATACACAGCTGAATTGAGAAAAACAGTACATGAAGCCAACAAGAAGTAAATAGAATAAAAAGCCTTAATGAGTTGAGTACGTATTTAACTGGTTCAGCTTTATCATATGTTGCCAAGACTAGCATATTACAAGCTCATAAGACTTTGTTTTAATTTCACCTCAACGCATATATTAATGTCGTGAATCAGGATGAAATCAGTCCTAATCCAAAATCCAAAACCAATAAATTGTTTGTCACTCCTATGCATGTCTACAAAACTTGCCCAACCAATAAATCATTAAATTGTTTGTATATAATAGAATTTGAAATTTTCATGACGAATACATACACTTCCCCAACCAATAGAATTCCCAATAAAACTTTGTCTAAACGCTAGAGTTGAACTACACGAAACTAATGTTTTTAAAACATTTAAACTTTTTTAAAAGTAACTCATGTTAGATCAAGGTTCTCATCATTGGGCAAACCAAAATTCAGAGTACATAATTATAAATCAATTGCATTTCCATATAGCATTGACTGAAGGCAAGAATTGAATAAGCCATTTCTTTTTTAAACCATTGAGATAGTTCAACTCTTGCAATTAATAGTTCTAAATTTAACACTTCCAAGTTCCAACCACTCAGATAAAGGCTAAAAGTAGCAGTACCAACCGAAAATCTATTTTAGAATTAACTACAGAGGGAATAGAATGGTGATTCCATAGGCTTTCCTATAGAATGACAATTCCTTAAAATTAGTAAACCATGATTCCATTTGTAATGCATTTGTCATTATTTTTTTAAGTCTAACCAAACATAAGAAAGAATATTTTGATGGAATAATCATTTCATTCCAATGAACCAAACACTATCTAAGTCTCTAATAGATTATTTGCAAATTATGAATTAAATTCACATAATCCATTGATTTTGCAGTTTGTTTACAACCCAATCTCCTCATCAACGCATTGAATAAATTTGATAAATTCAATCCATAACCCACAGTGAGCCATTCATTTTAGCTGGGCAAATTCATAATGAATGAGTGCATTGAATCCAAAAAATCAAAATTTCATAAATCAGAGCATTAATAGAAAACACAAACAGATAAAAATGAAGCAAAATGGAAAAGAGTGAGAGCTAAAGGAGTGTTCTCACACAGAAGCTGGTTTTGACCATGAAAAACTCCATTGAACCTCCAATCATCGCCGACACAACTGATATCTTCAGGTACCAATCCCAAAACTTCATTTCTCTATTTCACTTCTTTTTTATAGCGATCCCGGTTTCCTTTTCTTTAATTGTTGTATCCGGACTTAGGTTCCGTGGAGTTGGTTGTTGTGTATATCTCATTTACATCCTTTACTCTTTGTATTTGAGTCTTGGGTTGTGTTGGGCAGGTTTGAAACAGGTTGGTTGAGCTTAGAAACCAAAAGTAGTTGCCCAGAATTTAGCCTTCACGCTTGAGCGGAGCTTTTGACGCTCAAGCGGGCCTTTGTTTTGCTTCTCCACTCGAGCGGGGGTTTTGGCGCTCGAGCGGGAATATCCATCTCCCAGTATTTCCCTCTGCAGTGTTCGACGCTCGAGCGGGCGTTTTGACGCTCGAGCATAAGTTTGTGTGTGACGCTCGAACGGGGAGTTTGTGTGTGACGCTCGAGCGGGGAGCGTGTATCCGGTGCTTGAGCGGGGGTTTGTACGCTCGAGCGTGAGTCTGTGAGTGACGCTCGAGCGGGGAGTTCCACGCTCGAGCGGGGCAACGAGCATATCACTCCGAGTTTTAGCTTTTTGGATCACTTTTTCAACTCCATTTCTCTCTCTTACTTTTCAAAACAGCCATTGGAGAGCTTCTCTCACTAAAACCTCCGCATCTCTCTAGGGTTTGATCTACTTAGAGTAATCTCTCATCCTTCAGCCTTTGTAAAAAGTGTGTTGATGGTCGGGGGCTACATTTTGATCTAAAAATTTTGGGATTTGGAGCATCTTCAATTTCTTCATCTTCTTTCCTTGAGCTCCGAATTTGAGGTAAGGATTCCTACTCATTCTTAAGGGTTTTGACCTAGATTTTGAGCATGTTGTTTAAATGGTTGATTTTGGGACTTAGGGTTTCAAAAGGTATAAAAGAGGGTTTTATTATTTTGATTCTTAAACATGTATTTTTGGGTCTCAAAGTGATGTTATTGTGGTCAAGTGTGAATATTTGGACCCTTGGGTCAATATTGGGAAATGGGGTAGAAAACTCTAATTTGTTGTATAAATTAATTGGTATAATTAATTTGGGAAAATTGTGATCATATGGAATTGAGTTGGAAATAATGAAATTGGCTCATTATGTTGTAAAATAGTGGAGTTGGATTTGTTAATCGCCCACTTTTGGAAATGTTGATAATTTATAATTTATCTGTTGGTGCTTTTATTATCTGTTTAGAAATAATTGCTTTGGGCTACCGGTGGAGGGTAGTTTTGATTGTTGTAGACAATGCATGATGATTAGGCAAACTAAAACTAATCAGTTGGATGTGTCATCGAATATGACGGTTGAAAGAATACATTAATTTTATGTATTGATTGATTGTGTATATGACCTATGTTTATATACGTTGTATGTGTGGGAGGAGATAGGGGATGTACTCCACGGTTTAGGGGAAGATAGGGGATGGACCTCTAAACCGGATGTTGTTTGGGAGGAGATAGGGGATGGACTCCGTTGATACAACACTAAAATGTGTATCAGTTGAAGTGTTGATATAGCTCATGTGCTTATCTGTTGAAGTGTTGATATAGCTCATATGCTTATTTGTTGAAGAGTTGATATAGCTCATATGCTTATTGTAGACACCCCATTTTTGACCGTCCTCAAGACTTGGACGTCATCGTTTGAACACTCGATGATTATCCATGTTCGTGTTCGTCTTGAGTTCTCGAAGGTTTCGGCCGCGCGTCTTGCTTCAAGACCTCTCGACTTGTTTGTTTTGTGTTTGGTTTTGCACCAAACACTTGTTGTTTTGCTTTTGAGGGTGGGAAATAGCTCGTTGGCCATCCCCACACCTCACCGGCCATGGCTTGAGGCCACCGGCCCTGTTTTATTGCCATCGGCCATTAGTGATGGCCGACCGGCACTGTTTTTGGTCGACCGGCCATTTGTTTTGGTCGATCGGCCACTTTTTCTGGTCAGGACCCCTTGTTTTAGCTTCTTAAGGAAGCTTGAACCTTTTGAGCCCTTGGTTTAGCTTCTCCAAGAAGCTTGAACCTTTTGAACCCTTGGTTTAGCTTCTTGAGGAAGCTTGAACCTTTTGAACCCTTGGTTTAGCTTCTCCAAGAAGCTTGAACCTTTTGCACCCTTAGATTAGCTTCTCCAAGAAGCTTGAACCCTTTGCTCTAGCTTCTCCAAGAAGCTTGAACCTTTCTTAGCTTCTTGGAGAAGCTTGGCCCTTTTGCTCCAAGCTTCTTAGAGAAGCTTGGACCTTTGGGTTAGCTTCCTTGATAAGCTTGACCCGCTTGACCCTTTTTATGTTAGCTTCTCTTAGAAACTTGGCACCTTGCCTTGGCCTATATAAAGAGAGCCTCTCCTTCCATTTCAAGGGTTGAAAAATCTGATATATAAGATATATATATATATATCACTCTCTCTCTACATTTGTGTGGGTTAGAGGGTGCAAAAGGGTCTAGTTCTTGGCCATTTGAACTACACCTCCTAGCACAACACCTCCATCATCCATCCAAGCACCTTGGAGCTGATTTTCAAAGGTTGAGGGTTGCATTTTTGGGTCTAAAGGCTGCTGGTTCTTACTGGTCTTCAAAGGTAACTTCTTACCCTCTTTATTCCCCGTTTTTGCACACACTTTTGGCCTGTCTTGCATGCTGTTTTGGGCTTTGTCATAAACTGGAAAAAGTATTATTTTGAGCTCCTCTTGAAGTTTTTTTCAGACCACTTTTGTGTTTGGGGTCGTTTACCCCCTCTTAGGCCTTGTTTGGCCCCCATTTTGTGCTATTTTTGGTGAGCTCCGGGACTACTTTGTTTGGGCTTCCTCACCACTGAAATCTTGAGGGATTTTAGTGGTGAGGATGGTGGTTTGAGGTCCCAAGAAGGAGAGGGCCATCCCCTCTCCTTGTTGCCTTCAATATGTGCCATTTTAGCCTCATGTGTGAGCACCATTTTTAAGTTCATGTTGGCCATGTCTTAAGTGTTATTTGTGCTTATTTTTCCATGATATAGCACTGTTTTTACTTGGTTTAGACACACCATGCTTAGCTTGCATACATGTCTTGTAATGCCATGATTTGCCTTAACATGTATCTAGCATTTAGACCACTATGCTCATGTGTTTTGGCCTAGCTTTGTGAAGCTTTTATGCTTGTTTTAGTATGCTAAGGGACTATTTTTGGTCATTTGAGTTATCCATGCTTTGCTTTGTATAGCTACCATGCAAACTCTCTTGTATGCCTTGAGCATTGACCCTTCTAGCATGCCATCCTTGCATCATTTCAGTGGTTTGGAACCACTTGCCATGTTATTTCAGTCCTTGTGGCATGCCTATATGTTTGCATTTGATACCCCTTTAATGCGTTAAGAGGTTGTTGTCTTATGCTCCTTGTTTGGGCCCTTGTGCATGCTTCCATACTTAAGCCATTTAGATGCCATCTAGGTGGGTTTTGAGGCTCATTTTAGCATGTCACATCTCTATTTTCAGTCACTTAATTCATGCCATGTGTGGTTGCACTAAGTGTAGTTCAATGCTTCTTTGGTGAGCCTTAGGCTTTAGACCATTTGTTGTATGCTATGCTTGTCTTGTTTGCTTGGTTTGGCACCATCATTAACATGATTTTTAGAGCTTACATTGTATGCCATATGCCCATGTTGTTCCTCTTTTAAGTGTGCTTAAAAGTTGTCTCTATGTGCCTAAGTGTTGGACCTTGCATGCATGCCTATTTGTATGTGTTTTGGTTTCCATTCTTGAGCATGTTGGCCACTGTTTTGGACCTAGTAGAGAGCTGTCCAAGTTAGTGTAAAACCATCTTCACATGTTGTTGCTCGCATGTCTTGTATATGGTTGCATGCTTGCTCCATTTCATCATGTTGTTACATGTTTGTGTGTTGTCCATGTTCATGTTTGCATGCTTGCCCTCATGTTCGTATTGTATGCTTAGTTCCATGCCTAAGTTGCATTGCATCTTGCATGCATGCCTTGTCTCTTGACCAAGTGATAGAGATTGGGCTTTATGTGTTTGTTTGTGTGCATTACATTCGAAATCAAAATGCACAACTTGGCTTCTTGGGCCATCACGCATTGAAATGCACGATTGGTGGTCCGAGGGTCGAGTCCCAAACTCCTTTGAGTCATGAACATGATAAGGAGTGGGTTGGTGCATACATTTGCTTGAAATGCATTGCCATGCCATGTTTTGCCCTCTACTGCTATCAAAACAGATTTCTGCAGGAAGATTTGGCCGGCCGACCATTCTCAGTGCCAACCAACCAAATATGGATAGCCGAGAGCCATACTAATGGGCGATGACCATTCCCAATGGCCGGTGATGATTCCACTTGGTCGGTGGTGCTCCACAGTGTCCATGGAGCATACCTTGGGAGTTGTGCAATTTTCAGAGGAGCAAAGTAGGGAAAACAGAGGCAACGTGTGTCATGGCGATGGATTTCTGGGCGAGACGGATCGAGCATGCATCATCTAATCATTCCGAGGTGGGGCTATGGCCATCTTCCTTTTTTTAGTTAATTTGTTAATTAATTAGAAGTTTTGTAATATTTAGTTAGCTAGAGTAGTTAATTATTTATTTGTTTTGTAATATTTATTCAGACCCTCCGAGCAAGGGCAATTGTGTAATAAGTGTGTGTGAGTGTGTGCATGTCTTCCAACCCCACGTCTTTATTCCCTTTTATTTACTAGCTTTCGATGGTTAGTTTAAGGCATGTTTCAATTAGCATACTCATGATAGCATGTTTGCATCTATTCATTCGTTTGCATGCACCAGGCTCGGCGCATCATACTAACTGCATTGTATTTCAAATTCCAAGCTGAATACATGTTAGCTGTAGCATCATCATATGCCATCTTAGAATAGCCGAGCCTATTGTAGTTGCATCTTGCATGTGTTACATTAGCCATTTTAACATGAACTAGGATCATGCATATGATTACTAACTAGTTTCTGTTTTAGCTTGGAGTACTCAGTAAGTGTTTATGCTTTAGCATCCTTGCATGTGTGTGAGTGACTACCATGATAGCATGCTTGCCATGTGGCTAACTGCTTATGTGATATAACTGCCTGAATGCCTGTGGGTGAAGGTTGGGTTATTTGAATTGGAACAATTCATCGATTGTGAGTTTTTAAGCCCACTTGAGAGTGGCAAATCATCATGTTTCCTATGCCCACTCGAGGGTGGTAAAATCCGCATTTTAGCCTACTTGCGAGTAGCAAACTGTTTTCAAAACAAGTATGAAATGTTTTGTTCCAATTTAGGCGACCCAGTCTATATTTGTTTGCTGTGCGCATCACATAATAAATTTAGGCTAATAACTGGAATAAGAACGCATAATGTTTTCAAAACTAGATATCATGGTTAGTAGAGGCCGATCTTTGATCGGGCGAGCGGGGGTGCTCACGAAGTGACCTTCCCCAATCGTACCCAAGTTCCCGAGCCGAGGCAACTTTGGTGATGACGGACACATGGCCTTAGGCAAACGAGTCAAGGTTTCCTAAATTCCCCATTAAAAAATATTTAGGTGGGGACTCCGTATCTGGCAAAGCAGTCCATGTTTGGCACTTCTTTCTAAAAAATCAGTTTTCCAAAACAATTTGTCGGATTTGGACTCTTTGGTTCAGATTAAGAACCGTAACAAAATTGAGTCCGAACTGTGGGGTGAGGCCCTCATGCGAGGCGCATCCACACTTATCTATTGAAATGTTGATACAGCTAGTATGCTTATCTATTGTGAAGTGGGAAATGTTTAATATGAGTTACTATCTCATTTAAATTGTTGGCCAGGTTCTGAGCCGTAGTTGTGAATTGAGAAATTTGATAAGAAATGGAAAATGAAATGAAACATGGACACAGTTGTCATGTAAAGGAAATGGTTTATGAATTGGTTTATGTGAGTCAAACATTTATCAATTGATAATGTCTTAGTTACTGCTCATATTGTGTTTAGCATATCTCTATTGGGCGTTGGCTCACCCTATATGGGACATCATTTTCAGGTACAGGTAGCATGCCACCTCCAAGGAAATAGCTTGGGAGGCTAGAGGCTGACAGACCTTTTTATTGATTTGCTCCCTTTTGATGTATTACATGTAAATTCAAGCCAAGGGCTTAATATGTATAGAGTTAGTACTCTTCTTTTGTAACAAAGTGTTGACTTGGAAAGCTGTAAGCCCGTAGGACATTTGTTTTTGTTGTTAACATGTAATACTTTTGTAAAAATTACTCTGATAAATAGAAAGATGTCTATTTCTCTTATATCGTTGCATGTCAAGAATGATGGGTTTTATGTATTATTTTGAGGGCGTTACATTTTTTCACTGAAAATTTGTACAAAAATGAGCAATTAGGGCAAGTTCCTTTTGGCAATTAACAATCAAATAGCCATACTCAAACGCATACACACAGATGATCAGAGAAAGAACTGAAGAAGATGTGAAGTAGAAGAAAAACACAAACCTAAGAAGAAATTAATGGATTAGAAATCATATCTTCTGACTATTTGAAGAACCCATGTGTGTGCATGTATGTAAAGCTATATGGGTTTTTGTGAGTGAATGGTGAAAGAAAGAGAGACAGAAAACAGAGCCGAGAGGGAGAGAGAAGATCTCAGGCGACAGTGACCAACAAGGAGGTGAATCGGTGCTCCGGTTGCCGGCCAACGCGAGGAGGACCGGCTGTGAGAGTGGAGTGGAGGGGAGAGGAGCGGCGGTGAGGGTGAGGGAGAGGGAGACGGAGAGGGAGAATGACGCTGATGAGAGAGAGAGAGAGAGCCGCTATTAATGGTTCAGGGTTGGGTTTGGTTTGGTGAAAGAGTGAGATAATTTATAGAAATGGTTATTGGCGACTAAAACTTTTTGTCGCTAAAGGTATTTTATAAATCCCTCTAAATATTTGAAATGTCTCCCTCCAAAACATTTTACTTCTTTGGCAACTAAAATTCAATTTTGTCGCTGAAAACAAACTTTTGGCTACCAAAATTTTGGTCGCCAAAGGTAAAAAACATATTTTTTTTTATTTTTCGTTTTCATTCAACAAAACGAATCGAAAAATTATAATTTTTTTCTAAAATTTAAAAAAAAAATTCAATAAAGATAAAAATTAACAAAAAAAATAGTAAATATTTGTTGCTTATTTTGAATTTTGAATTTTTTAAAAATTTTAAAACATATATATTTCTTAGATTCGGCTCGATAAAATGAATTGAAAAAATAAAAAATTTTAAAATAAAATTACTAAAGGACAAATTTTTTTGAAAAAATAGGTGATTTTTTTAGATGTTGCCCAATGGTTCATGTGATACAAAAATAAAATTTAAAATATTAATTTATTATCTCAAAAGAAAAGAGGAGTAAATGTTACAAAGTTTCTGTAAAGATTCAAACCAATGTTTTATTCATATACCTACTACTAATGGGAATTCATTTTTATTTAATTAATAAGCATGTTTCATTTTTATTTTTATTTTTAAAAAAGAAGCTTCTTTCAATTTTATTTTTCTCATTTAAAAAAAAAGAAAGTCAAATTTCAAGTGGAGACATAAAATGTCATTGTTGTTAATCTATTCATACTGCAAAAACAAAAACAAAAACAAATTTAAGATTTGACAATCTCTATACGAAAAATTCAAGATTTGGCAACCTCTTCATAAAAATAAAAATAAAATAAAATAACTATTTTGTTTAGTAAAATAAAATAAAATAAAATAAAAGTAACTATTTTGTTTAATCATCTTTGGCGACTAAAATATGATTTGGTCGGCAAAGATAAAAGTAATTATTTGTTTTCATTCGGCTACTAAACAATTTAGTAGCCAAAAGTAGCTCTACAGTGACTAAAAAGGAATTTTGTCGTTGAAAATATATTTTTGGCGACCAAAATTTTGGTCGCCGAAGATAAAAAATAAATTTTTTATTTTCATTCGGCTACTAAATAATTTAGTAGCCAAAAGTAGCTCTACAGCAACTAAAAAGTAATTTTTTCGCTGAAAATATATTTTGGCGACAAAAAGTTTGGTCGCCAAAGATAAAAAATAAATTTTTTATTTTCATTCGGCTACTAAACAATTTAGTAGCCAAAAGTAGCTCTACAGCGACTAAAAAGGAATTTTGTCGCTGAAAATATATTTTGGCGACCAAAATTTTGGTCGCCAAAGATAAAAAATAAATTTTTTATTTTTATTCGGCTACTAAACAATTTAGTGGCCAAAAGTAGCTCTACTGCTACTACAATTTCTTTTAGTCGCCAATTGTGATATGTTTAGCTACTAAAAATTTTTTTAGTCGCCAATTGTAATATTTTTAGCTACTAAATTTTTTTTAGTCGCCAATAACCAACATTCCCCTACTAAAAAAATTTAGTAGCTAAAAAGTTGACTTTTGCCGAATAATATTATTTTTGGTAGCTAATTCCGTAACTTTTGACGACTAAATTGTTTTTGGTAACCAAAAATAATCGTCAAAAATGTATTTTCTTGTAGTGAGTATCTAAAATAATATTGTGATAAATCTCAATGTTTACAGACCCACCACCAAAAACCTCATTTGTTTCATTATTTAAATATATATAGTAAAAAATAAAAACCAAGGGCTGATCCTATGCAAAAAGTCTACAACTTAAGTTTTAAGAGAGAGCCGCGTGGCAACATTTGAAGTGTGAGGCAGGAAAAGGAGACACAAGATGAACCAAGTGACTCACCTAATATGAAAACAATAATGACTCATACCACTAAAAAAATATTACTAATAATATTAATGTATTGAAAAAAAAAAAAAAAAAGGCATAGACAGTGGTTGTCCACTACCGCATCATTAGTAGTGCTATTAGAACACCACTTTTAGTGCTCTCAAACTATTTTTCATATAAAAAGGTGATGAACTTTTTTTAGCTATTAATATTATACTAACTCAAAAAAAAAAAAAAAAAAATTAGTGAAGATTCAAAATTAATAATTGATTGATATATTAAATTATTTAAAATTAATGAATGATTATTTTTAAAAATAAATAATAACAATAATTAATGAATGATTATTTTTAAAAATAAATAATAACAATAATAATAAAATTAATTGATATGATGAATTATTTGAAATTAATGGATAGTTGTTCCCAAAAGGGAAAATTAGGAAACATCTCTCTCTAACTTTGGGTATTAGGAGAGACCTAATATGTTTTTTTTTTATCAGCTAATAAGGTCCCTCAATGAAATTTTTATGTGATCATACCAGAGAGATTTCTTTGTGAAAAGTGAAATTTCTCTGTAAAAATTAAAAATTTTCAGTGAAGAGTCAAAAAAAATTTTGTATCAAAATTTCTCTGTGAAAATGTTAAGAGATTTCAACTACTATGAAAATATTGTATATTATTTATTTTATAAAATTTTAACATCAAAAAGCTTAAATAAAAAATCCTTTTTCAAAATGCATGAATTGTGTCTAAAATATGATTAATTATATCAGTTATAATTGTTTAGGGGGAAAGAAACTTTCAAAATTTAAAGTTGATTGTCAACAAGTCACAAGAAAAGGGAAAAAAAATAGTCACAAGAAAGATTAAATAAATTAATATTTTTATGAATTAAAAAGGATTTTTTCTATAAGTTGGATTATTCAATTTCAAATAGCCATTTTGCAGCTAAAAATACAAGAATGGTGATGTTTACTTAATATTTTGTTATAGTTTGTTCATTTTTTATTTGGTGTTTGAACTTGGATTATTTTAATTTTTCTTATTATAAATTTGGATAAATTACATTAACATCCCCTGAGGTTTATATTTATTACAATTTCCCCTCTCACCTTTTGAAAATTACATCCCCTCCCTGAGGTTTAAAGTTTCATTACAGATTACTCCCTCAGTTAGTTGACTATTAACTCAATTAACTAATTTTGCTGATGTCAGCAATTTAATTTTTTTAAATACCAATTTTTCACTCACTAGGTAAATTACATTGACACCACTCACATTTTAGAAATTACAATCCCCTCCCCAAGGTTTAAAGTAGCATTACCAATTGCTCCCTCGGTTAGTATTAGTTGAAAAAAAAATTCATTGAAAAAACAATTTGTTAGTCAAATTTTTAAATTTTTGTTTAAAAACCAACGTAAACTCATTTTTTGAATTTATGTTTTTTTCTCAAATTTATAAACTGAGACAACCATTTATAAATCAAAAAAATTATCAAATAAGTTTTTTTTGATAGTTTTTAAAAATTTTGTAAATATAAATTAAAAACTAAAAACGAAATTGTTAATAAACAGGCTTCAAATGGTAAAAATGGCGTAAAATTAATAAATAATTAAATAAGTTACCAACGTAAAAAATGACTTATCAAAATATTCTTAGGCTATATATGGTTTGATTTTTAGGAAAAAAAATTTAAAAAATTAAAAATAATTTGGTTAAGAAATAAAAAATAAAAAATAATTATCATTTTTATACAATTTTTATCTTCTGAGTGGTTAGAAATATTTTTTTACAAATTAAATATATTTCTTCATATTTATTTTTATTAAATTAGTTTTTTTTTTTTTTTTATAATGTCAGGAGGGATCCGTATTAAATTGAAACCTCAGGGGGTGTCAATGTAATTTACCCTTTAAAGTGTATGTAAAGTTTAAGGGTAAATATGTCATTTTAACTTAAAAGTTAACACCATCAAATAATTACACTAACAATGGGGGTCAATGTAATTTTCCAAATGTGAGGAAAGAACTGTAATAAACATAAATCTCAGGCGGTGCAATTTATCCTATAAATTTTGTTATATATTTAAGTAATGTTTTTGTAAGCACTGTCAAATGAAAAATACATAATCTTTTAGTCACATTTTGTTTTTTAACGTATGAAAGGTTTCATGTTAAAATTTCACTTTAAGTTCCGAAAATGTCAAAGTGGGCCTAAATCTTATAAATATTAGGGTGTGGGGATATTGTTGCGAGGGATTCACAACAGTAACTGCTGCGAGTCAAAATGATGTCGTTTTGACATCCTAAATGCATATTCGGAATAAGCTAAAGTCTTTTGCAATATTAAAATTGTTATAATTAAATGAAAAGTAATTAGATTTGAGTATCATAGCATAACTACCTCACTTGACAAAAACACTTGGAGCATATGGTGAAGGTGTTAATGTTGCGATATTATCTATAAATTCTAGAGCTGTTCAAAAATCTGTTCAAACCGGTAATCCGGACTGAACCAGACCAAATTGTACGGTTTGGTTCGGTTCTATTAAGAATTGGTTCAGTTTCGGATTAAGAAATATGAGAACCGTACAAACAGTTCGGTTAATGAATTTTATGAAAAAACCGTGGTTCGAATCGAACCAAACCGAATTTTAAAATATATATATATATTATCAAATTTTATTTTTATTAATTGGTTTTTTATAATTTTAATGATATTAAGATGGTATAGATATGTAATGTTGAGTAATACTTTAATATTATTAGTTTTTATCATGAATTAAATGTAATTAGTTTGAATAATTATTTTGCTAATATTAACAATTTATTATTGTAAATAGAAAATTTTGGAACCGTGAACCAAACCGAAACTGAACCGTTTTTTCGGTTTGGTTCTAGTCCGGTTTTACAAGTGTAATGGTCTGGTCTGATTCTCAAAATCATAGAACCATTAGGATCGATTCGGTTCTTGGATTTTCTCATAACCGAACCAATCTGGACCATATACACCCCTAATAAATTCAACCAAATAAGGGTAGGCGTAGTTGAGAGAAAGAAAATGATATACTTAGATTCATCTTTTCTATTTAATAATGTGTAAAAAAGATGATTAATGATTAAAAAAATATGAGTGAGAGAGAGAGAGAGAGAGAGAGAGAGAGAGAATTGTTTTAAATATTGTAACACGCTACCACATCATTAATTTTGAAAAGTGAATCTAATTTTTCAATTCAAGTACCACTATTCTTGAAAGAACATGGAAAGTAAGCTAAATATTATGAGTCAATTAATTTCAAACAAATGAATTTTTATTATATTACACAATCTATTATTTAAAAAAGAAAACTTGTTTAAACTTTTTTTATTAATTGTACCTCTTGATACTATTAATCACATCATCACTACACCTATATGCATACTAAAAAAATTATTCACTTATATTTCTTTTCTTTTTTTTTCTTTTTTTTTTTTTTTTTTTTGCGTGTGTTAGTTTTTGAAAAATTTGTGATACATTATGGTGTGTGATGTGCGCAAAGGATAACGTAAAGGTTTGGTTCTCAACACTATGGTATGTACGATGCATGCCATGAGAAAACATTTCATATGCGGTCAAAGTTAGCATTCTTACCTTCTTATGAGATAGTCATATGTCTTCTGGGGTCTCGTTTTTATTGTTTGGATCTTCCTGATCTCCACTAGTGGTCCCAGAGCTCCCACCTTAGCACCAGCATGTCGTCCCAGAAAACAGTAGCAAGCAGATGGAGTGGTGTGTTTCCTTCAATGTCTTTCTGATTTATAAGATGGATAATCCAGGACTTTTCTAAAATATATTAAATCACCTTTTTCTGCTCCATATCCACAGCAATGTGAAGAATATTTTTCCCTTTACATGTTAGGAATTGACCCTTCCTAACCAAGATCGGTGAGACACAAAATAACAAACAAAGAAGAAAAACGAATCAAACAAATCACACACACAAGAACACAAGGATTTACATGGTTCACCCCAGAATAGGGCTACGTCCATGGCTGTTACGGTTTTCACTATGATCCGAAAAAATACAACTCTCTCTTGACTTAAAAGGTGCGCCCCTTCATCTATTTATAAGTATAGAATTAGGGTTACATAGAAGAACATAGGAATTATGAAAGTACCACAAAAAAAAAATTCAGCCGGGGGGGTAAACCCCCCCTAGACCCCCTCCTCATTGAGGGGAGGCCTCCCCAAACCCCCCATTGGACCCATTGTTTGAGTAAACAGTAGGGTTGAGTGAATAGTACTTATCATTGTCCACTAATCCAACAATCTCCTACTTGGAACCTGATAACACAAGCTCTCCATCATCTTCATCACATAGAGGAACGTCGTAACAACTCGATCTTCTGTCATTAATCTTGAAGACCAACTGAAGTTGCACACAACTTCAGTTTGTCAATGGTGACTGTCTTGGTCAACATATCTGCTGGATTCTTACTGTCTTGGATCTTCTCAAGAGACAAGACTTCATCATCTACAAGTGAACAAATGAAATAGTATCTGTAACAAGCCCGCGAGGGACCTCGCTACAGTTCGGACTCGATTTTGTTGCGGTTCCAAATCTTGAACCAAAGAGTCCAAATCCGGCAAATCGTTTTGAAGAAAAACAAATTTTTTGAAAGAAGTGCCAAACATGGACTGCTTTGCCAGATAACAGAGTCGCCACCTAAATATTTTAAAATGGGAAATTTAGGAAACCCTGACTCGGTGCCGAAAGGCCACGTGTCCGTCATCACCAAAGTTGGCTCGAACTTGGGTACGATTGGGAAGGTCACATCGTGAGCACTTCGCCGCCGATCAAAGACCGGCCTCTACTAACCATGATATCTGATTTTGAAAACTTTGTGCGTTCTTATTCCGGTTATTAGCCTAGGTTACTACGTGATGCGCACAGCATACAAGTATAGACTGAATCGCCTGAATTGGAACTAAACACTTCGTGTCTGCTTGTTTGAAAATGATTTGATGGTGCTACCCGCAGGTAGGCTAAGACGTAGATTTGCCACCCTTAGGTGGGCTTAGAAAACATGATTTTGCCACTATCTAGTGGGCTTAAAACAAACAATTAGTGATTTGTCCCAATTCAGATAACTCAACCTCCACCCACAGGCATTCAAGGCAGTTATATCATATAAGCATTTAGCCTCATGGTAAGCATGCTATTCATGGCAACACTCACACGCATGCAAGGATGCTAAAGCATAAAACTCACCGAGTACTCCAAGCCAAAACAGAAAACTGATTAGGAAACATGCATGATCCTAAGTATACAGCAATGCCTAATGCAACACATGCAAAAATGCAACTATAGCAGGCTCGGCTATTCTAAACATGGTATATGGAATGCTACAACTAACACGTACTCAATTTGGAATTGAAATACAAATGCAGTTTGTATGATGCGCCGAGCCCGGTGCGTGCAAAACAGATGAATGATGCAAACATGCTGTCATACTGTATGCTAATTGAAATATGCCCTATATCTAACCATCATAAGCAGGTAAATAAAAGGGAAGAAAGACGTGGGGTTGGAAGACATACATCACACTCACACACCCTTATTACAAGATTACCCTCGCGCAGAGGGTCCGAATAAATAATAATACAGTCCGAAAATGAAAGAATAATACAGTCCGAATAAATATACAAATTCCTAATTAATTAACTAATTAACTAAGAAAGTCAGAATGGCGCGTGGCCTTTTGCTTCCGATGAATGATGTATCTCGAGCCGCTTGGCGGAAATCCATTGGGATGCCCCAATTAGCCTCTGTTTGCAGTATTTCTCGAAATGCGCACCGGACTCCGAAAAGTTGTTGATCCTCAGTTTTGCTGTAACAGAGAGCAGGAAAAGGGCATAGCAATGTATTTCACACATATATGCATGCATCGATCCTCGTGCCACCAATCACGCATATCGATGCATGATGGCCGAGGAGCCGAATTGCACAACTCAATATAGGATGAATGCAGATGAATGCTAGAACAAAACCTAACTCCATCATGGGTAATCCGGAGTGTCGGTGATTTGGGAATTGAGACACACTCCGTCTCTCGGAGTACGGAATGTACCTCGTTCCCGTGCAATATGCATGGTATGCATGAAATGCAACTAATATACAACCTAGCATGCGCAATGCTATGAAAATGAGATGTCTCGAAATGCGTGCCCACGGGCACGCAAATCGAGAAAATGCATGAATGCAATCTAAGATACAACCTAGTATGCACAATGCTGTGAAAATGAGATGAAAATGAGATGCCTCGAAAAGCGTGCACGCGGGCACGCAAACCGAGGCAATGGCATGAAATGTAAATCGGATAAAATAGAGTGCCTCGAAATGCGTGCACACGGGCACGCAAACCGAGGCGATGATGTGAGATGCAAATCGGATAAAACCGAAGTGCCTCGAAATGCGTGCACACGGGCACGTAAACCGAGGCGAGGATGAAATGCAAATTGGATAAAACTGAAGTGCCTCGAAATGCGTGCCCACAGGCACGCAAACCGAGGCGATGATAAAATGAGAAAATCGGATAAAACCGAAGTGCCTCGAAATGCGCGCCCACAGGCACGCAAACCGAGACGATGATAAAATGAGAAAATCGGATAAAACCGAAGTGCCTCGAAATGCGCGCCCACAGGCACGCAAACCGAGGCGATGATAAAATGAGAAAATCGGATAAAACCGAAGTGCCTCGAAATGCGTGCCCACAGGCACGCAAACCGGGGCGATGCACTAAGGCATGAAATGACATGGAAAACGATATGCAAGCATGCAAACCACATTTCAGCAGCTAAATGAAGGGGAAAACAGCCCCGAAATGATACGAAATGACAATTAATGCACGAAATCATCCCGAAATGCGATTCTAAGTGCCCGAAATGGCCTACGGCTATGCTAAACATGCAAAATTGGTACACGACAGCAAAAACAGTAGCAAGGCAGCCCCAAAAATAGCATCTTTTCAGTACAAAACAAGGCCAAATTGTGAGCATAGATATGGCAATAATGGCATGCAAAAATACGGGAAAAGAGGGGAATTACAAAGCAAGTGGTATATGCAAAACCCAAACTGAAAAGTTCTCTTCTACAATACTGAAGAGGAGCCCAAAAAATGAATATTTTCAGTGAATGACAACTCCAAAATCAGTATGTAGATGGACTCAAAATAGCATGCAATATATGGACCAACAAGGGCTATAAAGAGAGGTACCATAAGCAAACATAAAATGGCCTCAGACCCTTAATAAAACACAAAGAACAGACCAAAACAAGACACTTTCTTAGCCTGATGAAGACCTAAAACAGAAGGTAGAATGGCCTAAACAATCATGCAATTTTACGGAAAATAAGATGGATACAACATGAAGTACCAAAACCAAACATCAAATGGCTTAAGGCCCTTAACAAAACACAAAGAACAGACCAAAATATGACACTTTACAAGCCTGATGGAGACCCAAAACAGAAGCATGGTAAGCTTAAAGAAGCATGCAACATGGGAGTAGAACAAGAATTCAAAGCAAGTGCATGATAGAGGATGAAAACCAGGTTGAGCCCTTCTTCAATGTTGAAGAGGGGCTCAAAATGAGCACAATATCAGTAGGTTTCATGCTCCAACTCAGATCAAAAATGGGCTAAAAATAGCATGCAATTTTACGGTAAAATGGAGGAATTTCAAAGGAAGTGCATGCTAGAGCCACCAAACATGGTTGATCCCTTCTTCAAAGTTGAAGAGGGGCTCAAAATAATCCCACCCACAGTATATAGTATGCTCGAAAACAGACCACTCAAAAGCCAAACAAAGCATGCAATTTCATGGCATAAAGAGTGATATTGAAGCAAGTATATGAAAGAGATACCAAATGAGGTTGAGTCCTTCTACAAAGTTGTAGAGGGGCTCAAAATAAGCACAAAACCAGTAGGGGTCAAAGCCCAAAACAGTAGGAAAGTAGGGTAGAAATAGGAAGCAAGAAAGTGATAGGAAAAGGGATTTAGAGACTTACCCTTGAAGACCTTTCTTTCCTTGCTTCTTGGCTTCAATTTGTTGCTTCTTGGTCACTGGAAAACACCCCTTTGCTGCTGGAATGGAGATGTTGATGGTGGTACTAAGGGTTGATGAAGGATTGAACTAGGAAGCTTGAAACTTTTTAGGGTTTTTGAATAGGAAAATGGAGGTTTTGGAAGATGAAGTCTTAAGGTCAAAAATTCCAACCCTAGCAAAGGAGGGGGGCAGCTCTTTAAATAGGCCAAAAAGAGTGTAAAAGGGGAGGGAAAAGCATCCAAGCTTTCCCTCCCAAAATATCCCCCGGATGGGGGAGATATTTCAACAAAATATCCGGACAGCTGGAATGGGCTGGAAAGCAAGAAGCTGGCCGGCCAGGTGATTTTCTAGGAGGTGGCCGGCCGGCCACCCCACCTGGTCGGCCAGCCACTCACCCTGGCCGGCCGGCCATAGCCAAAAATTGAAGAGGAAATTTTCTGGCCGACCACCATGCAATGGTGTCCTCCCAGGTGTGTAGAATAAGGCCCCAATGTCGGAAATTGGCAACACTGAAGCAGAAGTCACAACATAGAGCTTGAAGGAGAGGCTCAAAAATGAAACCAACAATTGCTGGCCGACCACCAACTTTTAGGGTCCTCCCAGATGTGTGAAACAAGGTTCCAAGATCGGAAATTGGCAACACTGAAGCAGGAGCCACAACATAGAGCTTGAAGGAGAGGCTCCAAAATGAAACCCACAATTTCTGGCCGACCAGTAGTTTTTAGGGTCCTCCCATGTCCCCTGATCACAGATATGTAGCTTTGGTTGGAAGAAAATATCCCCAGGGTGTTCAACATTGGCCCGGAAGTGAGCAAAAGCGGAGCCGAAGAGTTAAACTGGTTATCTGGGATAATTGCTGGCCTCCCACCCCGTGATCTTCTGGTGTTGAAAGCAGTACACCAAATTTGAACAAAAACTAATGAGAAATGAACGTCGGAGCCAAAAGCAAGCAATTCGGGATCCGAAAAATGGGGAGGGTGCCGGAAGTGGTGTTCAAGAAAGTGGGCATCTGCGACCCCAGTGTCCCTCGGAATGACAAAACAGAGGTTCCTGCCAAAAATCAGAGAAAATCGATGCAAAATGAATGCTCGGGGCCCAAACCGCGCAATTCGGGGTCCCGAAAACCGGCTGTAAGCACCGAAAGTGGTATTCGGCCACGAAGTGGGCATCAGGGGCCCCAGTGTTCCTCGGAATAACAAAACAGAGGTGCAAGCCAAAAACCGGAGAATTCGGAGATGGTTGGGCGGTCCCGAGTCGAGGCACACGGCCTGACGGTCCCGAAAACCGGGAACCGGGCTCCGAAATGGGCAAAATGGCCTACGGCCACGAAATGTAGCTCACGGCCACCGGGAGATAGTCTGAGACCACTCCTTCCCTCGGGAAGGAAAACAGAGAAACCGAGTCAGTTCACGCAAACCGAGACGAGGCCTGTAAGAAGTTTGGAGGCGGGCGTGCGCGACTCTGAGACTTCTGAACGAGCACAGTATGCAACATCACCAAGCGCTCAATCGGTGACGTCTGAGTCTTAAGGTCGGTCAAAAATGGGGTGTCTACAGTATCGCAGCTGAATGTGTTTCGTCCTAGAATGAAAAACCAGGTTCTTTGCAAGATGAATAGCACTCTGACTGTCACTATGCAAAATACTCATATCTTGTGTCTTACCCAACTTTGCTAGGAAATTCTATAACCAAGTCATCTCCTTCCCAGCTTTAGTAATAGCAACATACTCAGCCTCTGTTGTAGAAAGGGCCACAATCTTCTGTAACTGTGAAATCCAACTCACTGCTGTACCACCCAATGTGTAAACATAACCAATAGTACTCTTTCTGTTATCCATATCACCAGCCAAGTCTGCATCAACATAACCATGTAACCTGATGCCGGTTCGTCTAAAACAAAGTGTCATGTTTGTAGTACTACTCACGTATCTAAGGATCCACTTCACTGCCTCCCAATGCTGTTTGCCTGGATTACTCATGTACCTACTAACCACTCCCACTGCATGTGCAATTTCTGGTCTAGTACAAACCATAGCATACATTATGCTACCGATAGCTGAAGCATATGGAACACGTTCCATGTAAGCCTACTCTTCTTCGGTCTTCGGAGACTGCTCTTTGTTAAGTCTGAAGTGGCTAGCCAATGGAGTGCTCACTGGTTTTGCACCATCCATGCTAAACCTCTTGAGAACTTTCTTAACATACTCAGCCTGTGACAACTTCAATATTGGACAAAAGTTTCTTCAATCTTTTTATCTCTTCAATACTAGATCCTGCAATAAGAATATCATCAACATATAAGAGCAAAATAATAAAACTTTTTTCAAACCTCTTGAAATAACAGCAATTATCTACTTGACATCTTGTAAAACCGCTACTACACGTAAACCCATCAAACTTCTTGTACCACTGTCTGGGGGGCCTGTTTCAAACCATAAGCTTTTTCGAAGTTTGCATACAAACTCTTCTTTGCCACATGCTGAGAAACCTTGTGGTTGCTTCATGTAAATTTCCTCCTTCAAATCACCATGGAGAAAAGCCATATTCACATCCATCTGCTCAAGATGCAAATCTTCAGCAACTACAATTCCCAGCACCAATCTGATAGTGGTCAACTTCACAACGGGAGAGAAAATTTCAATGTAGTCAACCCCTTCATTTTGCTGAAATCCCTTTGCAACCAATCTGGCCTTGTAGTGTTTACTCCCATCATGTTCCTATTTGACCCTGTAAACCCACTTGTCGTGCAAAGCTTTCTTACCCACTAGTAATTCAGTCAACTCCCATGTCTGGTTTGCCATGAGTAAATCCATTTCATCCTACATAACTGACTCCCACTTAATTGAATCATCAACCTGCAAAGCCTCATCATAACTTTCGGGTTCACCCCCATCAGACAATAACAAATAATGTAAAGATGGAGACCAATGCTGTGTAGGTTTAGACTCTCTTTATAATCGTCTCAACTTAGAAGTAAGAGTATGTGGCTCAGTTTGTGGAATAAGATTTTCAAGATGATTCTGAATCCTACTATTCAAATCACTCTCACTAATCTCCTCTAACTCAACATGCTTATGACAAGCAACAGATTCAGATTCAGATGCAGACTTATTCCTATCTTTATACATTACTTTCTTATTAAATATGACATCTCTACTTCTGATTATTTTTCAATTTTTATCATCCCTCGTTTAGATTTTTTGCTTTGGGTGCAAAAATAAACAACAAAAAATAGTGAATATACAATGACAGAGCAAAGTGAAAGCAATTAAAGAAATGTGAATATGTATGAGAACAGATGTTAATTTTGAATGAGAACAAATATCAGATATTCATTCTCTATGGTTAGGGTTTTGAAATCAAAGCCCCAATAGGACAACTACCTTGGGTGGCCATAGATATTAATTTTGACCAAGAAAAAAAAAATTAATAACAGATATTCAATAAGGGTTAGGGTTTTGATATCAAAGCACCAATCGCATATTTAGATGAAGCTTAGAGTTAGCAACATACCTGAACTATAGAAAAGAGTTCTAGGAAAGATTCGATTCGTTTGGAAGAGAAGGAAAAAGACGACGACTAAGTCTTTGCTCACAAACCTGTAGTGGAGACGTCTAGAGAGTGAGAACTTGCGAGAAAATGTCGACATGGCTGAAGCCCAGATCGCCGACGAGGCTAGTGGTCCTCGTAAGCTTCGGCGATGGCGGAAGAGAAGATGGAGGAAAGGGAGCATGGATGCTCTCCTTGCCTTCTCTACCACCACGACTGATTCAATTTTATCATCACCTTGGTAACCGGCTACACCAGTTGCCAATTGAGAATTAAATTATTTAAATAATTTAGTTATCACCTAGTTATGAGATAATATGGTATAAATGCATAATTGACTAAATTAGGAGTTAATATGATACTGATTATGATTATGATATAAAATTATATAAATTCATAACTAGATGTATGCTACATTAGGGATGGCAATTTGAACCCGGCCCGACGGGGACTCGTCCCCCCAACCCCAATTAGAGCGATTTTTTCCCAAAAAATACCTCCGACGAGCTAGGGATGGTATTCGAAAATGAATCCCCGTTGACTTTCGGGCTGGGGATGGTGATATGTTTTTCAGCCCCGGCCCATCCCCGACCCCGACCCCGACCCCGATCCCGATCCCGTTACCCCTCCCGAAATAAACATACTATATATACCCCTAAAAAATTTGACCCCTATGTCTCACTCTCACTCTCTCTCTTCCCTCTACTATCTCTCTTCCCTCTACTCTCTCTTACTCTCACACCTCTCCTTCTCCTCAGTGCTATCGCTACTGTCTGCGTGCCAGAGTCGTCGTCGTCCTCTATCGTTCGTCGCACTCACCGTCATCCATCGCCGCCAATCTTTTCCGTTGTTTGTGGTCGTCACCATCGCCTCCGTCGTCCTCTCTCTCTCTCTCTCTCTCTCTCTCTCTCTCTCTCTCTCTCTCTCTTTGTGACACAGATACACAGATCTCAAATCTGTGTTGTTCTCCTACGTCATCGCCACCGATCTCCTCCATCGTCCTCTCTCTGTGTGTATGTAGACATGTGTATGTGTATGTGTGTGTGTCACTATGTATGTATATACATGTGTGTGCATGTCTCTCTCTGTGTGAATGTATACATGTATGTGTGTGTGTGTGTGTATGATTTTGTTAATGATGTTGTTGAACAGATTTGGATCGTGGTTATTGCTGATGATATTGTTGAACAAATTTGGACCGGGGAATTATCGGGGTCAGGGGGACAATGATAGGTTCCCCGTCGGGGATTGGGGCCGGGGACAGGGAAATTTTCACCATCAGGGTTCGGGGACGGGGAGTGTGATCCCCAGCCCCACCCTGGCCCGTTGCCATTCCTATGCTACATTTAGATGTACCACAACATCACCCGTTAATAACAATATTATGCCTTGCAGTGATTTTACTTGTAGCAGACACAAAACAAATTTTACTCGTCGTTATCATTTTGGACATATGAAATATTTTCACTCTAGGCAGGTAAAACGTCCCTTCAATGTAAATTTGGAGTTTGGTTGTTTTGCAAAATCTGATGATATAGGGTTTGTTTGTGTTAGACTTATTTATTTTGATAATTTATTTAATTATGTTTTAATTTATTTGGAAGAGAAAAATAGAATCAAAATTTATTTTGATGATTTATTTGAAAGAGAAAAATATAATCAAAATTTATTTAATGATTTATTTGAAAGAGAAAAATAGAATCAACATTTATTTTGATGATTTTATGTTTTAATAGAATCAAAATTTATTTTATCCCATTATTTCTCACCTAAATCTTTATCCTAAATGTCATTAGAATGTATTTAATATTTGATTAAATCAGGAGTTCAAACAGCCCAAGGTTCAACAAATTTCAAAGACAAAGAAAAAGCCAAAATGTTCAAAAGGTTCAAGTGGAAGATATTCAAATTTGTAATGATGGAGTGAAAAATATTCAAATTAGTAATGATGAAGTACAACGGCTATAAATTCAAATGAATACAACAGCTATAAACGGCTATAAGTTTCATTATATATATCAAAGCCTCTAATATAAACAAGTTATAAAACAAAAACCTGAAAATATTCTTTAATTTATAATCACTCACATCTATTCTCAGAAATTATACACTGAGCCTTATAGCTTTAAGCTTATCTTTCCTGTGTGAGATTTACAGAAAAACCACAGCTTCATTTTTATATCTATCTGTGAAAGATAATTCTTGTAACTTTCTGTAAAAGCAAAAATACATTCTTTTCAACCTTGTAAGAGTGTAGTGCACTCAATATTCTTGACTTAGAAAGTTAGTGTAAAATTTGTGGAGGATTGCTCCATCTATGAAAAGGTTGCTAGCACCCTGTGAAACTAGAGTATAGTGGAAAGTCTCAAGTGAAGCTTGAGGAGTGGACGTAGGCCGAGTTGAAACCGAACCACTATAAATTTGTTTGCCTCTCTCTCCCTTATCTCTTTATTTTATTTTAAATTGTCATAGCCATATTTCACATTTTTACTATGCTAAAATCATTAACTAACATAGTTGTTAAGGCACTTGTTTTAATTATTTTTATTTCATTAATTATATTTATCTATTGTGCTAGTCATAATTTTTATTAGGGTATTATTAATTTTAATTATAAAAACCTAATTCACCCCCTCTCTTAGGTTGTCTTTTGGGTAACAATTGGTATCAGAGCCTAGACTCTCGCTTTAGATTTAACCATCTAAGAGTTTCGATCCATGGCAACCTTAGCTAGCACTAGCACTAGCACTAGCACTACTGAAGGACAAGCCACCAATAGGCCACCATTATTTGACGGAAACAACTATAATCATTGGAAAGATAAGATAACCCTATACCTACAAGTCACTGATTATGCTATGTGGATTATTGTCACCAAATGTCCAAAAATTCCTACCAAATTAGTAGACAATATTAGTATACCTAAAACTGAAGATGAGTGTGATGAGAGGGATCACAAATTATTGCAAGCCAATGGTAAAGCCAAACTTACCCTTGTTTGTGGATTAAACTCTAAGGAGTCTAATAGAATTTCAAGTTGTGATTCGATAAAAGAAATTTGGGACAAACTTGAAGTAACTTATGAAGGTACAAACCAAGTAAAGGAATCTCGTATTGATATACTTGTTCATAGTTATGAATTGTTTAAAATGAACTCTGATAAATCTATTTCAAGTATGTTTACTAGATTTACTGAAGTTGTAAACTCTTTGAAATCTCTTGGCAAAACTTATACTAACAGTGAGTTGGTAAGAAAAATTATTAAGTGTTTACCAAATAATTGGGAAGCAAAGGTCACCACCATTATAGAAGCCAAAGATCTCTCCACACTTGGATTGGATGAGCTTATGGGTTCCCTTATGACTCATGAGATCACCATGAAAGGACATGAGGATGTTAAAAAAAAAAAAAAAAAAAAAAAAAAAGTGGAATTGCATTCAAAGCCTCATCAAATAAAGAAGAACATGAAAACTCTAGTGAGGATGAAAGTTATGCCATGTTTAGTAGAAATATCAAAAAGTACTTCAAGAAAAACAATTATGGAGGAAGAAAACCTTTTAAGAAAGAGTACAACAAAGATAACAAGAAAGAGCCTATTATTTGCTATGAGTGCAAAAATCCTAGACATATGAAAATGGATTGTCCAAAATTGAAGAATCATGGAAAAGACTACAAAAGAAACAAAAAGGCCATGGTAGCAGCTTGGAGAGAAAGTGAAGATAAAAGCTCAAGTGATGAAATTGAAAATGAAATAGCCAACTTATGTCTCATGGCTCTTGAAGATGAAGAATCTACTTAAGATGGGGTAACTACTCTTTATGAAGAACTTGAAAGTGCATTCCATGAACTATCAAATGAATTTAGAAAAATTTGTGCAAAAAATAATGTGTTCAAGAAATCTGTTGCATCTTTATCTATTAATCTAGAAGAATTAAAGAAAGAAAAAATTATTTTGAAAATGATTTTGATACTATCTCTAATGAGAAAACTATTTTTAAAAACAATGTTGATAATTTAACAAAAATACTTGAAAATTTTGTAAAAGGTAGAGATAATCTCAACATGCTTCTTGGAAATCAAAGATGTTTTTTTGATAAAGCGAGTATTGGATATGACCCTATTAAAAAACAAAAGAATCTCAATACAATTTTTGAAAAGGCACCTCTGATGACACGCCCTCATATTACTTGTCATTATTGTAGAAACAAAGGCCATTATATATCTTATTGTCCATTCAAAAAGAATATGAACATGGGAATTAAAAAGATTTGGATTATTAAGGGATCTAACAAAACTAACCAAGAAAGACCCAAAAAACTATGGGTACTAAAAACCAACACTTGATTGTCAGCTTGTAGGTTTGCTTTAAGTCCAAAGTTAAAGAAGGGAAGTGGTACCTTAATAGTGGATGTTCCAGACACATGACCGGAGATAAATCATTCTTTACTAAACTATCATCGAAAGATGAAGGATTTGTTACTTTTAGAGACAACAAGAAAGAAAAATCATCTTTATTGGTAGCATCGGTATTTCTTCTAACCCTTCTATTGAAAATGTTTTACTTGTTAATGGACTTAAGCATAACCTACTTAGTATTGGTTAATTATGTGATAAAGGTAATCGAGTTATTTTTGATAAATCACATTGCACAATTGAAAACACAAATGATCATAAAGCTTTATTCGTTGGTAATCACCATGATAATGTTTATTTTTTCATCTTAATGATCTCTATGTCAGTGATGTTAAATGTTTATATGTTAATAATGAAAATAGTTGGCTATGACATAGAAGACTTGGTCATACTTATATGGATTTAATTGCTAAACTTTTGAGAAAGGATTTGATTATTGGACTTTCAAAAATTAAATTTGAAAAAGATCATCTTTGCAGTGCTTGTTAACAAGGAAAACAAACTAAAACATCATTTAAATCAAAATCTCATATTTTCACAACTAGACCTTTACAACTATTGCATATGGATTTATTTGGTCCATCAAGGACATCTAGTCTAGGCGGTAAACGTTATTATCTTGTTATTGTTGATGATTATTCAAGATTTGCATGTGTTATGTTTTTAGTACACAAAGATGAAACCTTTTCTTCTTTCACAAAACTCTGTCGTAGAATTCAAAATGAAAAATGCTTTCTTATTACTAATATTCGAACCAACCATGGTAGAGAACTTGAAAATGAGAAATTTGAATTGTTTTGTGATGAGTATGGTATTGGACATAATTTTTCAGCACCTAGAACCCCTCAGCAAAATGGTGTAGTAGAAAGGAAGAATAGAACTTTAGAAGAGATGAGTAGAACAATGCTTTGCGAAAATAATCTTTCTAAATATTTTTGGGCCGAAACCGTTCACACCGCATGCTATATTTTAAATCATGCATTAATTAGACCTATTCTAAAAAAGACTCCGTATGAACTTTGGCATGATAAAAAGCCCAACATTAATCACTTGCATGTTTTTGGTTGTAAATTTTTTGTGCATAACAATGGTAAGGATAACTTAGATAAATTTGATTCAAAATCTAATGAAGCAATTTTTCTTGGCTATTCCTTAACTGGCAAAGCTTATCGTGTTTTTAATAAAAGAACTCTTGTTGTGAAAGAATCTATACATGTGACATTTGATGAAACTAACATCTCTGCTCAAAAGCAAATTATTAGTGATAATATATATTTGGAACAAAATGTGGAAGATTTAAGTATCTACAAAGAAGAGAACCAACCATATAAGTTGAACAAAGAGATTGAACAACCTATTCTCCCACCTCAAGAAGGAGGAGGAAATAATGATGATTTGCGAAGAGAATGGAAGTTTATTCATAATCACCCTAAAGATTTAATCCTAGGTGACCTTATAAAAGGTATTGAAACTCGCTCTTCACTTAGAAATATTTGTAGTAACTTGGCTTTTCTCTCACAGATTGAGCCTAAAAACTTTCAAGAAGTCGAATTCGATGAACATTGGATGATAGCTATGCATGAAGAACCTAACCAATTTGAGAGAAACAAAGTGTGAGAACTTGTGTCAAAACCTAAAGATCATACCATTATCTGTACCAAATGGATTTTTCGAAACAAGCTTGATGAATCCGACACAATTATAAGAAACAAGGCTAAACTTGTTGCATAAAGATACATTCAAGAAGAACGTATTGATTTCGATGAAACCTTTGCTCTGGTTGCTAGATTAGAAGCCATTCGCATGTTACTTGCATTTGCATGTTTTAGAGATTTCAAATTTTATCAAATGGATGTAAAAAGTGCATTTCTTAATGGTTTTATAAATAAGGAAGTTTATGTTAAAGAACCCCAGGTTTTGAAGATCATGCTTTTCCAAATTATATTTTTAAACTATCAAAAGCTTTATGTGGTTTGAAACAAGCACCTCGTGCATGGTATGAACGATTAAGTAAATTTGTGATTAAAAATATTTTTTTTTCTAGAGGAACAATTGACACAACACTTTTTGTTAAAACTAAAAATGATAATTTACTTATTGTGCAAATATATGTGGATGACATTATATTTGGTGCTACTAATGAAACCTTATGTAAGGAATTTGCTAAGTGTATGCAAGGTGAGTTTGAGATGAGCATGATGGAAGAGCTAAATTATTTCCTTGGGCTTCAAATCAAACAATGTAAGAAATGAATTTTTATCAACCAAGCTAAGTACACAAAAGAACTACTCAAAAAGTTTGGTATGTATGACTCAAAAATAACTGGAACACCTATGAGCACATTCATTAAGCTAGACAATGATGAAAAAGGTAAGTCCATTGATCAAATAATATATCGAGGTATGATCGGCTCACTTCTTTATTTAACTGCAAGTAGACCCGATATTATATTTAGTGTTTGTATGTGTGCTAGATATCAATCAAATCCTAAGGAATCACATCTCAGTGCTGTTAAAAGAATTTTTAGATATCTTGTTGGCACTCAAAATTTGGGGTTGTTTTATCCTAAAGATGTTGCATTTGATTTAATTAGTTACTCGGATACCAACTTTGCCGGATGCAAACTTGATAGAAAAAGCACCAGTGGAACTTGTCAATTTCTTGGTAACTCATTAGTATCTTGGTTTAACAAAAAATAAAATTCTGTTGTTTTATCAATGGCCGAAGCTGAATATATAGCTTCCGGAAGTTGTTGTGCCCAAATACTTTGGATGAAACAACAATTTGAGGACTCTGATTTGCATTATGATCATATTCCGATTAAATGTGATAATACTAGTGCCATCAATTTAAGCAAAAATTCGGTTCAACACTCACGAACAAAACATATTGAAATTCGACATCATTTTTTAAGAGATCATGTTCGAAAATGAGATATTGTACTTGAATTTGTAAACACTGACAAGCAATTGACAGCTATTTTCATTAAACCCCTAAGGGAGGATCGCTTCAATTTTATTCGTGGTGAGCTTGGAATGTCGATTTCTACTTAAAAAGTTTTGTTATGACTGTGAAACTTGAATTTTTGTTAAAATGATATATGTGTATTGCTATATTGATATAGAAACATTTATATCAGTTGAATGTTCTCAAATTCTTCATACATTTATTCTCCTTAACAGTTTGCTATTCTCAACTGTGTAATTTTTTTTTTTTTGGTCCTGTATCTTGAGGTAAAGTTAACTTTGCATATATTGATTTTTTTTAAACCCTCATGGTATTTTTTTTTTTTTTTTTTTTTTTGCATTACCATTCCAGCAATATCAACATCCCATTAAGTTTAATTTCTGCTGGTATTATTTTATTTTTTTATTATTTTGCTATTAGGCTTTTTTTTTTCTCATTATTATTTTTTGTTTGGACTTAATTTTCTTATTTTTTTTCTACTTTTTAATTTCATTTTTCAGTACTTAAACATAAAAACGCAAACAAATCAAAATAAAAATATTTACATAAAAAAAAATGCCCTTCATTTTTTTTTACGACCACACGCCGATCAAAATAAATATACAAAAAAAAAAAAAACGCTTCATTTTTTTTCTGGCCATACGCCGATCTTACTTATTCGCCTCTTTCATCGTTTTCTTCTTCTTTTTATCACCTTGGGCGACCCTTGACGCCTCTACCCCCGTGCTTTCGTCAAGAGCGACGACTCCCCACTGACTATCAAAAGCCAAGAACGACGTTGCTCCAAATCGGGCTATAGAGGTGGTCTTCTGTTTAAACTCTTTATTTTCAGCATTCAGTGCACCTATCTCTGCTCGTGCATCCTTGTACATGCGCTGGAGCAGAGTGAGTTGGGCGTTGACCTGATGGAGTTCACTCGTCCTGTTCTGCAATCAGTGAGCCAATTTTGTGACTGCAGTCACCGTCTCCATACAGGACGTCAGTGTAAAATGATTGGCTTCAATGTCTGATTGAGCTGCCATTATTTGCTCAATCGACATCATAGGAAGGTTGGGAAGAGTGGGAGCTGGGGCACTCGGCCCAACAACGCTTACAGGATCATTCAGGTCCGGAAAGAGAGTAAGGGGACGGGACGAGGCCATGTAGTAGGAGTGAGAGATGTAATCAAAAGGAGAGTCGTTTTTGGCAACTTTTTTGTTTTGCTCAATCTCTCTGTTCTATCTCTCTCACGAAGCGAATGAGGAAGAAGAAAGCGAAGAGAGTGATTAAGAAGAAGACGAAGGAGAAGACAAGAGAGAGAGAGAGAGAGTCAAGGCAATTGATTGATTGATTACCCGTCTCGCTTTTGTCTATCGGCTGACGCAAAAGCGATGACGCGTGTCCGACGTGATTTTCGACGAAAAAAAGGAGATGCGGGCGAATCTTATCTATATATATATTGATTCTCTATTTTTTTATGCCATTTATCACTCTCATTTTCCTCCTCCTCCTCCTCCAGATTCTGACCCATGATTTCCTTTTGATAATGTCACAGGTGGAGAAATTATATGATGTTATGTATTTTCAAATTATGGTATTATTTGAAAACTAATCTAATAATTATGTATTTATAATTTGATATCTTAGTCTCATATCATGTCTCTAATTAAAGCTTATTTATTACACATGTGCTAACCTATGTATTTAGAAATGAATTTAGGAAGCATGACTTGAGAGGGAGCTTTTTTTACTCCCAAATCAAATCAAAACATCATTGTGTGTCATCATAAAAAAGGGGGGGAGATTGTTAGACTTATTTATTTTGATGATTTATTTAATTTATTTAGAAGAGAAAAATAGAATCAAAATTTATTTTGATCATTTATTTTGAAGAGAAAAATAGAATCAACATTTATTTTGATGATTTTATGTTTTAATAGAATCAAAATTTATTTTGTCCCATTATTTCTCACTTGAATCTTTATCCTAAATGTTATTAGAATGTATTTAATATTTGATTAAATCAGGAGTTCAAACAGCCCAAAACAAAAGTTCAAACAGCGCAGTACAGCAGCAGGCCAAAATGTTCAAGTGGAAGATATTCAAATTTGTAATGTTGGAGTGGAAGATATTCAAATTAGTAATGATGGAATACAAGGGTTATAAACGGCTATAAATTTAAATGAATACAACAACTATAAACGGTTATAAGTTTCATTATATATACCAAAACCTTTAATGTACACAAGTTACAAAACAAAAACCTGAAAATATTCTTTGATCTATAATCACTCACGTCTATTATCAGAAATTATACACTGAGCTTTATACCTTTAAGCCCATCTTTCCTGTATGAGGTTTATAGAAAAACCAGAGTTTCATTTTTATATCTATCTTTGAGAGATAATTCTTGTAGCTTTCTGTGAAAGCAAAAACACCTTCTTTTCAACCTTGTAAGAGTGTAGTACACTCAGTGTTCTTGATTTAGAAAGTCAGTGTAAAATCTGTGGAGGATTGCTCCATCTGTAAAAAGGTTGCTAGTACCCTGTGAAGGTAGAGTATAGTGGAAAATCTCAAGTGAAGCTTGAGGAGTGGACGTACGCCGAGTTGAAGCCGAACCACTATAACTTTTTTTGCCTCTCTCTCCCTTATCTCTTTATTTATTTTAAATTGTCATAGCTATATTTCACATTTTTACTGTACTAAAATCATTAACTAACATAGTTGTTAAGACACTTGTTTTAATTATTTTTATTTCATTAATTATATTTATTTATTGTGCTAGTCATAATTTTTATTAGGGTATTATTAATTTTAATTATAAAAACCTAATTTATCTCCCTCTTAGGTTGTCTTTTGGGTAACAGTTTGGGAAGTGGGTTGGTTTTTGGGTTTATTGGTTTTTTTGGGCTATTTTAGCCTAGTGTTAAAAAGCTTGATCTGGGAAAGATTTTTGGCTTTTTTGATTTTTCTGTGAGAGAAAGAATGTAATGATTACGAGTTAGATATGATGTTTTGTCTTATTGGGTTAAAAAGTCTATTTTATTTTTTGTGACTATTTTAGCCAAAAAAATCTCAAAACTAACTTCCCAAACGGAGGCATATATATATATATATTTATTTGTAGATCGTTATAAGATATTTTGAAGACTAATATTAAGATAATTAAATTTTTATTTATTTATTTGACATAGGGGTGTTTTGGGAAGATAGTTATAATCAGCTTTTCTGTGAGAGAAGAGGAGATAAAAAATCTGAAAATCAGATTTTTTATCTCTTCCCAAAAGAGGCCATAATATAAAAATCTCGTCATTACAACATTACTTCCAAATTCAACATGATGGGAGTATTGCAAATTATCACTAGGAAATGGATGAAAGTGGTGGTTTACCATGGTTGATTGAGGCTAATCTGCCTTTTCCTTTAGACCATGAAGAGATTGTGGTTTTATATAAACAGATGGTTGTATAAAATATTCATCATCCGAATTTAAAAAAGTATTCATTTGAATAAAATTTAACCCCCTTTTTTTTAACAGAAAACATCAAAAACCATTTAACTATAAAATTTATATACACAAACAATCATTAAAAAATATGCACTGCTATTTTAATCATCTAACTATTCACTGTCCAAATTCAAAAAGACATTCATTTAAACAAAATTTAACTCTTTTTTTTCGAACAAAAAAATATCAAAAATCATTCAACTATAAAATATAGCTATTTAGAAAAGTGATATCAGAAAATATAGAAAACAGAGCAAATATATTTATGAGAAGATACATACAAAATACCAATTGTAGACATGTTGAATTAAAGTCTATGGTGGTAATTAATGATTACTACCATTCATAATTGTTATAAATAACAATATTATTATTCTTAGATCATCTCCGGTAAAGAATATGTCAATATCATGTTCTTAGTTGATTTTTGAAATTGTTTTGGGGTTTTTTTATTTAAATATTTAAAAATTTTCTTAATTTTTAAAAATATTTACAAATTAAAAAATATTTTATGGATTTTTTTTTAAATATTTCAAATATTTTTCAAATATTTAAATGAGGTAAAAAAAAAAATGAAATCTGATTTCCTAAGACAACAATAGCACAAGATTGCAGTTGTAGTGATATTTCTTTCTTTGAAAATCATCACTGGTTCTAGAAAGACAAAGAATGTAGAGACGAAACTCTACAAAATCAAACTTCTTCAAATATATATATATATAGTCAGGGTTAATTTGATCATTTGATAAGTTTGTCCAGACTTTGGCTTAGTCTCCCAATTTATATCCTATCCCCCTCTGTGGGATTGAACAGTCCATCATATGTAGGATATCATATCTAGATGGATTATTAATCCGTACTTCAATTTTTTAACCAAATATCAAATTAATAATTTTATTAGACTATTAGTCCAATCCCAAGTATATATCCGTTCAAACAAACATGATTTAAGGAGATTGAGGTTTATATAAACAGATGGTTGTATAAGATAAAAGAAAATGGTAAACTACCAATAGGTCCTACTTTTGAGACTTATTACTCATTAAGTTCTATTGATAAATTTATTAAGTGATAAAGATAGATTTATCAGTCTTTTATTTTTATGAATAAATTTATAGTGATAAATTTATCAGTCTCTTTATTTTTATGAATAAATTTATAGTGATAAATTTATCAATCTCTTATTTTTATAGTGTTAAATTTATTAGTTAGGACTTATAGGTAAATAAGTCTAGTTAATAGAACTGATTGGTAAGTACCCCTAAAGAAAATGCAATCCCACTACATTAAACGACGAAAGATACATTTGGCCTTTTGGCCTTAAAAAATAAGAAGAAAAAAATAACATACAAAAAAGGTAAAAAAATTAAATCTTCATAGTCCTCTTAATTTGCAAAACAACTTTATTCTCTGAGTTCACAGACTAACCTTGCATTCTAATCCTTTTCCTTTCCAAATACTGGGCATAATCTAGATCTATAATATACTTGTAATTATAAAGCTTTATGACCTCGGGAATTAAAATGAAAAAGGAGAAGGTGCCAACAACGCATGTAGCAATTGCAATGCCTAAAGAATGTGATAACACGCTATAAGTTCCTGTAATGAATGCTAACACCATTGTTCCCATTGCAATTAAAATAAGCCAAAATGCCATCAAATGGCGGTGCTCCTGCTTAGTCGCTTCATTGTAAAAAGAGGCAGAGGCATATAAAAACCCAGCAGAAATGGAGCAGATCATAGCTAAAGTATTGGTAATGACAAATACTTTGAAAGCTGCATGTCTTAATAGAACCGGCATACCTTGTTCTGAACCTTGGTTGCTATCATATCCACCAGGCATCGTGAAACTGGCTGCAAAAGTCACAGTTGCTATGAGTGTTGCCACTATCAAATGTGTTTGAGCCCTTTTATTGTTTTCTTCGACCCTTCCTTTTATTCTCTCCTTAACTTGTATATTTTCTTTCTCTCTCTTTTCTTTGCGTGCTTTTCTCATTTTCGTTATGAATTCTTCATCCGTCTTGACTATAGTTCTTCGACCACCAATAAAAGCACGCCACACTGGCCAGGTCAAATCATCCTGCTTTTTTTGTGAAGTGATTAAATTGAAAAGAGCCGAGAATCTAAATAATATTGTGATAAATCTCAGTGTTTACAAAGTCACCACTAAATCACACTAAACTCCAATTTTATTTTATTTTTAATTATTTATTTATTTATTTATTTTTTAACTCAATAAAACCACTTCAAACCATAAAACTCTAAAATAAAAAACTGAGAAAGAAATCTATGAATTTTAAATTGGTTATGACTGAGCTTAGTATGGTTGGGGTAGTGCTAAAATTGATTATGACTCTACTTGGTGACTATGCCCGGGGATATTGCTTAAGTCGGATTTCATGTACTTTTTTCATTAATATACATATATATATATATATATATATATGTTTATGTAACTTTTCTAATAAATGAGACTTCTTAAATTTAAATAAAAATATTCTAAAATTTTAAATTATGTAAGAAATATCTTTATTGAATTGGATTGAAACTTTTAAATTCCAAAAATGTTAGGAACCATAAATATTTATCTTTAAATTTATCGCAAAAATGATTGTGTGGTATATATTTAAAAAAAAATTACATATAATTCTATTTCTTATTTTATTTTCACACTCTAAAACATAAGTGGATGAATCTCATATGCATTTTTGAATGTGTGTCTTATTGCTTTGTGTTTAAAGGTTTGTTCAAGAATGACCATCAGTCTTTAATTTTATGCAAAAATAATTTTTTGGTCTTCCTAAATTATGAATTGTTTTTTATTTATTATTTTCTAAAATAGGTTTTACAAACAATTGGCCAACAAAAGTTTTTTTTTGTGTTTTATCCAAGCATTCCATACCATATACATTGTACATCTAAAACTTTTCCTTTATACAAAAATGAAAACAAAAACATTAACAAGAAAATTGGTTTTTATATAATTGTCATCGTCTCGTCCCGTCTCGTCTCAAAGAGTAACTCACTACACATGGGTTCTACAATACACATTAAGGATTTATTACATCTTCTATCTTTAAACTATTGCTAAATTGTCGATTTAGTTTCTGAACTATCATTTGAGTTTATTAAATCTATGTTTGGCATAAGTTACTTTGACTATTTTAACTATAAAAAGATAAAATAGATTAAAAAGTTAATAAGATAAAATATCACATTCAACCAATAATCATTTTATTTTTTCTCTTACAAAAGTCAAAAAGTCAAAAAGTTTATCCTAAATGAGGCTTTTTCTCCTCAGACTAAAATAGTTAAAAAACTAAAAAGTCAAAAAATCAACTCACATTCCAAACGAAGGCTAAGTCTCTAAAGTATGTAAATTCAAGTCTATTTAGTTCTTAAACTATCAATTGAATCTATTAAATTCCGAAAATATTTAATTCAAACATATTTAGTACCTGAAATGATTATAAAATTAAAACACATATCTGTAAGTATTATAAATTGATAAAAGACTCTACCTAATGAAATTTTTTTTACAAAAAATCTTAAAATTTTATTTTGTCTTTAAAATATGTTTTATTTCATTATGTGATTAAATTAGTATTAGAGTTTGATTTATCAGTTTTGTCAATAAAATTTTATGAATATTAGAAATACTGAAGAAGTAAGATTAGATAATTTAAATAATAACATTTCGCTACAAATAATAACAAAAAAATAATATATTAATTAAATTACAAAAAGAATTTAGTGAAAAACTTAAAAATAATCCATTAGAAATTATAAACAAAATCTGACATAATACTAGATAAAGGCAAACACGTAGCTATTTTAGAAGATAAATAAGAAAATCTATAGATAATTAACCTTACTCTTATAAAAGAAATTCACTATAAAAGCTAAAGTTCACATTTTAAAGACAAAATAAAATTTTAAGATTTTTTAAAAATAAAATTTTAATTAGATAGCATCTTTTACTAATTTATAATACTTATAGATTTATATTTTGTTTTCACTATCCATTAAGGGACTAAATATGTTTGATTTAAATACTTTAGGGATCTAATAGGTTCAATTAATAATTTAAGAATTAAAATAGACTTTAATCTATATATTCTAAGGCCTTAATAGACTCAATCAATAGTTTAGAAATCAAATAAATAATTTGACAATAGTTGAGGAGTATAAAGTGTAATAAACTCTAAAATTAAAAAAAAAAAAAAAAAAAAAAAAACACACTAACACTGTGTTTAGTTGAAATTTTTTTTTTAAAAAATTAGAAAGAAAAAAATAAAATATGTTTACTTTCCACTTAATTTTAATTTTTTTTGGGGGGGTCAAATTCCTACTCAAATAGGGCTAATCCTGTGCAGAAAAAGTCTACAGCCGCGTGGCAACATTTGAAGTGCGAGACCGGGAATGGGGACAAAAGGCCATGGATTTTTTTAACTATTATATTCGTTAAAAATAACGTGAATTGAAAAGACCTCGACAAATTTTGATAAAAATTTAAAATTAATAAGTGATTGGTAGAGTGAATTATTTAAAATTAATAAATAATTATTTTTGTTAAAAATAAGAATAAAAAGTCAATTAATATGATAAATTATTTTAAATTAATAAATGATTGTTTCTTAAATGTATATATTATGTACAAAATACGATTAATTATAATAGTTATATTTGTTTTTGGAAAAAGAAACTTTCAAAATTCAAAGTTAATTAAATCTCATCTTCGGTGAACTAGTCACAAGAAAGATTAAATTGATTAATAATATTATGAATTAAAAAAAAATTTGTTGATAAGTTGAATTATTCAATTTTGACTAGTCAATTTACGGCTAAAAATAAAAGAATTGTGATATTTAAGTAATATTTTTATTATAGTTTGTTTATCTTTTATTTGGTGTTTGAACTTGAATTATTTTGGTTCTTTTTGTTATTATAAATTTTGTTAATAAATTTCAAAATGTGATTTTATGAACTGTTTAGTCTTTTTTTTATTAAAAAAAAAAACTCAAAGGTCCCATTAAAGTGTGAATTACATAAAGGCTAGTCAATCACACATTTGGATTTAATTTTTGAGGGATAAAGTGGGTTTCTCCCAATGTAAAATTACAAATTTGGGCTATCCGCACTATAAAGATTTTATATTTTTCTTCATTTTGGAATAAATCCCACATTACAAGCAAAAATGGAACACTCCAATATAACAATTAAATAACATAACACTCTAATATAGTCCAGTGAAAAAATTTGTTAGTGTACTTTATTCAAACGTAGCACTGCAATGTAACATATAAAAAAAAATTTTAATGTACTTTTTCCAAACATAACACTTCATTCAATGTAATTTCAAATGTAACACTCTAATATAACACACAGAACACTAAAAAACTCTGTAGTGTGCTTTTCCCAAACGTAATAACGTAACGGTTCAAAAAAAAATTTAGCGTATTTTTTCCAAACGTAATACACAAAAAAATTTATTAGTGTACTTTTTCCAAACGTAATTTCGTAACACTCCAAAAAAACACTTTAGTGTACTTTTTCTAAACGTTGCACTCTAATCAATGCAATTCCAAATGTAACACACAAAAATACTAAAAAAAACTCTTTAGTGTACTTTTTTTTTTTTCAAACATAACACTTACAGTTTAAAATTATACATTTGTCAAAAACTTACTAAAAAGTTTTTGTATTCATTTTGGAATGGTTTGAAAAATCTCACATCCTTTTAAAATGGTTTAAAGAATCTCATATATTTTTTTTAGAGTGTTATATTGGAGTGTTACGTTTGAAAAAAGTACACTAAGGGATTTTTTTGTGTGTTACATTAATGAGCTTTTTTGAAATGTTATATTTGAAAAAAGTATACTAAGAATTTTTTTTAGAGTGTTATATTGAAGTACTACGTTTGAGTGCTGTATTGGAATGCTGTACTGGAGTGTTACAATTTGAAGTTATACATTTAACCAAAACTTATTAAGGAGTTTTTGTACTCCTTTTGGAATGTTTGAAAAATCCCACATCTTTTTGGAATGTTTAAAGAATCTCATATTTAAAGAATCTCATATTTCAAATTATTTTTGTACTCATTTTAAAATGTTTTCCAAATAAAAAAGATTCTCGTATAAAAATTAATCTCAAATTTGATTGTGTAGCTTAGCTTTCTAGCATATAAAAAAAAAAAAAAGGAGAGGGAAATATAATAGAAATAAAAGTATAAACGTAAATCAAATTTTTAAATAATATATTAAATCTATCTTTCTAAAATCAAGTAGACTAATTGATCTATAAAAAAAATTTTGAGACTAAATAGATTAGCATTCTTCAAAATGAAATTTATAAGTAAATTTTTTAAAATTTTAATAGTTATATAAGTAATGTTTTCGTAAGTATTGTCAAATAAAATAAATAAATAAATAATCTTATCAGATTTTTATCTATGGAAGACTTTTTTAAGCTTTTTTGGTTAAAATAGTATTAAAAAATAAAATAGATTAAAATAGTTAATAAGACAAAATATTATATCAAATCCATAATCATTTCACTTTTTTTCTGACAAACATCACATCCAATTACAAAAAAATTCAATTATCTTTCCAAACACAAAAATTTTAACCTCTTAAAATAGTCCAAAACTAAAATAACTTACTAAAATAATAACTACCCAAACACCCATATGAAACGTTTCATATCAAAATTTCACTTTGAGCTCCAAAAATGGCACAGCCTGCCCTCGATGTTATAAATGTTAGGTTATAATAAGGTCAGAATAAACTACAGTCCTTTTCAATATTAAAATTATTATAATGAAAGAAAAAGTATCTAGATTTGAGTATTATGCATAACTGCCTCACGTTGACAAAAATAATTGGAACATATGGTGAAGGTGCTAATCTTACGATATTATCTATAATTCAACCAAAAAAGTGTAGGCGTCATTGTGGAAGGAAAATAATATATAAAATTATTTTTTAGACTTACTTCAATTATGTGTAAAAGGATAATTGACAAATTAGAGTTGTTTTAAATAATCTACCATATTCAGTGGTGGAGTTAGAAAATTAAATTAGAGAGGACACTTATTAATTACAATATCAAAAATTTTACAAAAATATTTCATGCAATTTTTTATTATTGATTTCGAGAAACATCTGAAAAATAATGTTATTTGTAATTAGTGTATCATGGATAATACAAAAAAAAAAATATGAATATAAGTCTTAAAATAAATTATATAATGATAAATTATTTTTTATACAAAATTTGATTAAAAATTCAATATAATGGTAATACCATGTCATCATTGATATGTAATATCACCAACTAATAGTACATAAACACATAGAGAGTGAACTTCACATTTCAAATGTAACAATCTAATAAATTTCATATCTTTGTAATGAGACTACTTATTTTTACATGTCAATAATAATGACATCACCGTTATATTCAAAAATTTTCATAGATAATATGGTTTATAGTGATCTCTTCATTTCAATTTAAACAACTATTATTGTTCTCATAATTTTTAAAATGTCATTCACGTTTCACTCTAATAATATTTTTATAATTTTTTTATTTAAAATATTTTCTTTATATTTGTAAAAATAAAATAAAATAAAATAAAAATAAAAAAATAAAACCAAAATCCAGGGGCATGTGACCCCCTGGCCTTACTTCCCTCCGCCACTGTGCATAATGCTTTAATGGCAGTCATTGCTGCTCGTGAAGGACTTCGATGAGTCCTTGTAGTGGAAACTGGTTTCACCTCAAAAATTGGTTTGTATCTGGTCGAATTTTTGAATTGGGTGGTCTAGTTTTTATGGATGTGGGTATCTATTTTAGTAATTTAAATTGTTTAATTTGTAAGTTTTATCAAATAGATTATCTATTTAGAAAATTAAGTTGATCCGATATTAGAATTATGAACAATCTTTTGTATATTGTGTATTTTGTCTTTTGCAAAGGTATTATTAAATGGCATGGCTCATTCCATTGCTAAGAAAGGAGCTGTTGGGAAGGGTAGAAAGTGTTGGGAATTCTTTTTCCCCTATCTTATCCATTCGGAGAGTATAAATGCCCTGTTTAATGTATGATCATACTGTTTGACAAAAAAAATCAATGAATAAATAAAAGTTTATATGGTTTTTTTTTAAACAGAAAATAAAAGTTTATATGGTTGATCCACGAAAGTGAGTTTTGTGAGATGTTATTCGAAACTTGCAAGTAGTCCAGTGTTAAGCAGGTCAAAGGCAAGGTTATAAAATAAACACAAGTAAAGAAAAAAAAGTTTTTTAGAAAATAAAAGAATCTTAAACATTTGGAAATCAATCAAAGCTACTCGTATTAGAAGCCGTGGAAAGAAAAAAAAAAAAAAAAAAAATTAGTGTTATTCAAATTCAAAAATTAAACCCATTTTTCAAATTCAATAATTAATAAACCAATCACTCTCATGTGTTATTTGTTTCTCGTATATTTTCTAATTATCAACTAATCATCTCACTTATACATCATTAAATCTAAAAATTGAATATAAAAATTGAGTTTGTATATTATTTTCCAAAGCTAAAATGTGTCATCACTATGCAGGGTCATGTAAAATTACAAAAATCATCACCATGTTTGTTCCAGAAAATAAATTGAGTACACTTTTTAGAAAATTGAGTATTTTGTTTTGTTTTGTTTTTTTTAGTGAATTTTTAAAATATTTTACATTTTTTTTAAAGTTTTTAGATACACCTAATCATTATACACTTAAAAAGTATAATATTTATGAAAAAAAATTAAAAATTTCACAAAAAAAAAAAAATTCAATACATTGTCATATTTTATTTTATTCAATGAATTTATTAAATATTTTTGTACAAATATTTTACTTTAAAATTAAGTGGATCTAAAAAGTTCAAAAATAATTGATTAAAATATTTTAAAAAATCATGAAAAATAGAAAAATATCAATTGAAAACTCAAAAAACTATTTTTGAAAACTTCAAAATAAATAGGGTGATTTATTTAATTCTAAGAGTTTTATGTGTATTTTTTTCCCTGTTTCTTTAGCAAATTTGGAACTTTTAATAATCTTCCACGAAACGTTGAAAAGAGGGGGAAAAAAGTCTTTTTTCTTTTTTAATAATAATAATAATATAATTTTTTTAGAAAAACATGAAAATGGGATATTATTCATGTAAAAAATAGCCAAGCCTAGCCCTGTCCTATGCCTCAACAACCATATAAAAAGAAGATAAAATTTCAGTGTAAATTTAAAAAAATAATTACAAATAATTAGTAAATTCTACACACAAAAAAAAAAATTTAAAATTATAAATATTTTCTTGAATCTGTAATAGCTTTATTGAACCAGTACTAAATAATAATTTTTCCTAAAAAGAAAGGCATATACACCCTAAAGACTCAAGAAGATGGCATATACACACTCTTGAGGTCTCAATAGAATAAAAAAAAATCTGAAAATTGATCTAGGTCGGGAAATACCCTCCCCAAATCCAATATATAATATGGCTAAGAAGGAATTGTAAACATATTGCGTAGTGTGTTCGATGTATGCATAGGATAATGTGGCACAAGGCAAAGTAAAATGAAAAGTTTGCTTCTCAACTGTACAATATATATATATATATAGCTCACAATTTCTCTTCGGTCTAAATCAGATTGGAGAATATTGTTGAGCCTCTCGGGCTCGCATTGAAATCAGACGATAATCTAAATAGTTTAATGTGTAGAGTTTGTCGAGTATTTCATCCCTACAAAAAATCACGTTGATCAGGTATCGATAATCACTTAATCAACTCACATTTGTGTCAACGATAAGTACGATTTTTAAAATAAATTATTTATTCAAATCGAATATAGGCCCTGTTTAGTAGAGCTGTGGGAAAGTGCTTATAGCTTATGCCTAAACAGCTTATACCTTATAACTATGACCATAAGCTGATTTCCAACTTATTCTTAAAGCATCTCCTGTCCCACTCAAAGAATAAGCTGATTTCTGACTTCCAAAAAGCTATAAGCTACAAGGTATAAGCTATAAGCTAAACTAAACACATCAAAATAGCTTAAATTAAGCTGAAAGCTGAAATAAGCTGTAATTAAGCTCTGCCAAATAGGCACATAATCAAGTGACTATTGATATCCGATTAACATAATTTTTTACAGGGATGAAGTATTCGACGAACCTTACATGTTACCGCTTCTTTCCCGTCCAAATTGGGCTGGAGGGTGTTTTTGGGGCTTCGTGAAACCATCACAGAGCCCACATTGATGATTCAAACCGTTCAATATATAGGAGCCTCTCCCTATTTATATAGGGTGTTTTGGGAACATGATTAAAAATTGTTTTATGACTTTTTTTGTGAGAGGGGGAAGGCTTTTAACCTACTTCTCAAAACACTCATATATGTTACATGCCATAAGAAAACATGCCATGTGCAGCAAGGTTGACATATCTTTACCTGATATTTTGACCATTCTATATCGTCGGGCGTTATGTTTTTATTGTTGAAAGCCCATTCATATTCTCTGTCGCACCATTCTCTCAGATGGTCTGAAAAAGAAGTATCACCATCATGCAGGCACAATAGATGGAGAGGTGTGTTTCCTTCAATGTCTTTCTGTTTTTTAAGATGGCTTGACCATGGGTTGTCTTTGATAAATTCAATCGCACCTTTCTCCCCCATATCCATGGCAACGTGAAGAACATTTTGTCCTTTGCCATTGACCATCTCCCAACAATCTGGACATTGTAACAAAATCTCTTTCATTACGCTTTTAAAACCTTCAACAACAGCTATATGAAGGGCTGTCTTTTTGTCATCCTTGTCTGCAGTAGTAATGTATGCAGCTGATTTATCCTTTTTTAGTAGCTGTCTAACTCCCTCTACATTACGACAGCGGGCAGCATAATGAAGTGGTGTCCATCCGTACTCATCTGCTTCCTTGATTAGATCCTGCTTCCACTCCAACAATCTACTCATGCTTTGATCTGAAACAGAACCAAAAAAAGGTAATAAGGATAAAATAATAAATATATTAGCAACAAAAACATGCTTCAATCTTTCTTGAATGTTGGCAACAATGTCAATCCCTATTAGTTCTATACACTTCTGCCCCCTTGTGTCAGAAATCTCCTACAACATTTGGTGAATTTGAATTCTTGTTTTATGCCGACAATTAGGCATATCATTGTTCCAATTCCTGTTTGTTTTCAACATCGAACTTCATTTTTATTTTATATTTTTTTTCCAAAGCAATTTTTTGATTCTATTATTATGAAATATCAATAATTACTGCAACCAAAGAGTAAGAGTTTGAGGAGAATAATATTACTGTTCTCAGAAAGCAGGTACTTATTTATTGCTGCTGCGTGCAATGCCGTTCTACCACCAGGGCCACCATAAGCTGGCGATGTGCAAGTTCCCAAGATCGCAGACACCACATCATCACATCCTATCTCAGCAGCCAGGTATAGTGGGGTTTCATGAGCCTTATTGGCTGGATGTTGAAACTCTGGATCTTCTTCCGTTAACAATTTGACCAAATCCAAGTGTTCATTCCGCACTGCCATGTGCAAGGCTGTGTCTTTGTCCTCATTTGTCGCCCTCAAGATCTCCTTGGCTGCTCCGCCCCCACTTTCAAGTTCTCGGTCCAGTTCCTTCGCACAATCTATGAGTGCTTTGGCTACATCCAAGCGTTCTTCTCTCACCGCAAAGTGAAGAGGAGTCTCGCATTTGTTATTCACCCGACGTAACAACACGGGACACTCTTCTAAGATCTCTTTCACACATTGTAATCGGCCAAACTGGGCTGCGACATGAAGAACAGTGTTGTTATTGGGGGTGACTTGGTTATCAATTTGATCAATGTGTTGCCTGAGGACGTCAACTTTGCCTTCCATGACAGCCTCGTACAACTTAACATCCATGGTGACTGCAATGGGAAGGAGAATACGAATTAGTGAGACTGTTATGAATTTTGTGGCTATTTGCCTTTTGCAGAATCGAAATAACATATATATATGTAGTAGTATGTATGTATGATCCACCACTTTTTCTTTTTCTTTTTGCCCCAGTCCCAACCCTGTCATTACCCTTTGGCTCTGTAAATTCTATTAATATAAATTTAGATAAAAAATGGTGTGGTCTTTTGCGGTCTTTTCATTTCGAATCAAAGCATATATTCTTATTGTGAGTGACAATTTTCAGAATATTATTGCTACATTAATAAAAAAAACTTATGCTTATAAATAATTTTTCTTATTTAATCAGTGGGTTGTTGACCAGGGGAAAGCCCAAAGCAAAGATGCATAAATGTATCATGTACACATGATGAAGTACTATTCTGAAACGGGCAATTCAAATTGCTGCAACCCCCATAAAAAAATAAATGAAAATAATGGCTGCTAGAATTTATAGGTCCGTGCAATGGTGGAATTAAAAGCTTATTGAGAAAGAAACAGTTGAATGACAGAAAAGAACCGAGAAAGTGTTTTGATTAAGATTAGCGTATCATAGAAAAATGTTAGGAATTTTAAATATTTTATCAAATGTCTCATATAGGAGTGAAACTCATACCATGTGGGTCATATGTAGATCTCACAGCTATATGAAATATTTGATAGAACATTTGGTAAAACATTTGGAATCTCTAATATTACTCCATATCATAAGCTTAACTCATTCATCATTACAGCCAACAACACCCAGCTGGCTCCCATGAATGCATATTAATTCAATAGTGTTATGCAAATAGAGTACCAAACACAGAATCAAATATAGAAACTATTTATTTAGACGATCGGCCGGATGATCAGGCAATTGACCGGCCAAAGCTTGTTGACCACGACTATCATCTTATCATCCGGTCAACCACCTAGTTATCCGACTGGTCGTCTAGATGAATAGTTTCTACATTTTGGTCCTCTGTTTGCATAGCATTACTAATATTAACTAGATGGAGGATTTGGACTAGAGGGAGCTGTTTGGGCCTGTGAGACCTATCACAGGCTTCATTTCAATGATCCGAACCGTCCATTTTATTGAACACTTCGTATATTTCATCCCAAAAAAAATTAGGTCGATCTGAAAATTATAACTTTTTCAATTTTTCACTAAAAAAAGACAACAATTGTGTTTTTAAAAATAAATTATATATTTTTTTAGTGACAAACGCAACAAATTGAGCAAGTTACAATTATTGGATTGACCTAATTTTTTTTGTTAGCGAAATAGACGAAGTGCCCGACAAAATAAATAGTTCAAATCATCAAAATGAGACCTGTGGTAGGCCCCACAGTTCGAACTCCGGTCCAAAATCTAGATTGAGATCCTAATCCTAAAGGGTTAGGTCACTTGTTAAGAATGGATTAAATTATTTAATTATATTAATTAACCTCAATATCATAAAAAAACTGAAAATATTATATGAATTTTGTTAACAACTACTTGTTAAAATGCATTAAATCCTTTTAAATAACTACACTACCATAGAAGATTGAAAATATTATAAATGTTATATTGTTAGAGACCAAACTACCATTTTCTTTAATATTTTCTATTTTACTATTTTTATATACTTTTCCTGATGAAATATTTTTTTAATCATTTTTTATTATGCAGGTGAATACCCTTTATTTTTAAATGACATTTGCGATTTTTTTAAATTTTTAAATGCTCTTTATTTTTTATATTTTTTTCTCTAAAAATTATAAAAATATAAATAATTTCATAATATTAATCAACAAAGGAATTTTATTTTTAAAATTACATTTCATGGATTTTTTTTAATTTTTAAATGCTCTTTTACTTTCAATTATTGCTTTCAATTATAATTAAACGACATGGTGTAAAGAAAAATATAAAAAATTCATAATATTAATCAACAAATAAATTTTATTTTTAAAATTAAATTTTGTTGATTTTTATTTTTTTTTAAATGCCCTTTATTTTCAATTATAATTAAACTATATGGTAATGAATCTAAAAATTATAACAAATATAAAAATAAAGGACATTTAAAAATTAAAAAAAAATCACGAAATGTCATTTAAAAATAAAGGGCATTCTCTTATATGATAAAAAAATGTTTAAAAAAAATTCCATTATGAAAAGTATATAAAAATATTAAAATAGAGGAAATTAAACAAAAGTGTAGTTTGGAAGAAAAATGTTCTATTTCATTTAAGAGTTGACACTTAACACTTTATCTTTTAAAATTATAACACAAAAGTAGTGGGTCCCATAATTTATACTATTATTGATTTAGAGACCATCTAGACTTCCTCAGAAATATTGAATAATCTCTGTAATTTGCTCCCTAACAAAATAACAATATAGCATTTATAATTTTTTCAATTTCTTATGAAGGTGAAGTTTGTTAAGAGGAATTAATGAAGGATAGTGCTAGTGATACCAAATTTTCTATCAAATAAATGATTAAATGTCTTAGATGGGTGTGGGGTTCTCAATTTTATAGACCCCAAATGAAATATTTGGTTATTTAAAAAATTTGGGCCAATAGCATTTTCCATAAATGCATTATTAACAAAATTCATGTTATATTGTTAGAGACCAAACTACCCATTTCTTTAATTGCATCTATTTTTATATACTTTTCATAATGAAATTTTAGTAAATATTTTTTATCATAAAACGAAATGCCCTTTATTTTTGTAAATGATATTCGTGACTTTTTTCTTTTTTTTTTTTAATTTTTTTTAAATTTCAATCATAATTAAATTATATGGGATAAGGAAAATAAATCTAAAAATTATAAAAAATATTTAAAAAATCTATATTAACCAGAAAAGAAATTTTATTTTTAAATAACATTTTGTAAATTTTTTTAATTTTTAAATATCCTTTATTTTCAATTATAATTAAACTATAATGTTGTAAGAAAAATGAATCTAAAAACTATAACAAATATAAAAAATAAAGGGCATGTAAAAAAAAGAAAAAGAAATGTCAATTAAAAATAAAAAGGCATTCACTTTTATAATAAAAAAATGTTTTAAAAAAATATTTCATTATTAAAATTATATAAAAATATTAAAATAGAGAGAATTAAGAAAATGGTAGTTTCATCTCGACTAATGCTATATGCACCAATTAGTGCACTAACTAGTGTACCAATTGATGATGTGGCATAATTTAAGATATTTTTGATATTTGTAATTTGTATAATGAGTAGAGTCAATACTAATGTCATAACTAGCATTGGTACACCAGTTAATACATTAATTGGTGTATGTAGCACCGCTCTTTGATCTCTAATAATATAACATTTATAAAATTTATAATTTTTTTTATAATAATGGCATTAGTTAAGATAATTTAATGCATGTTAATTAACAAAACCCTTTGATTAATGGGCAATAAATATGTTCTCCTCATTATTTGTCTTTGCTGCATTTATTTTATAATGGTCTTTCCAATGGAATTTATATGTATAGGAAAAGGAAAATGCTATGACCCCAAATAAATTATTAAATTTTTTATCAAACTTTTCATATGGGTGTGAGACTTGTGTGGGTTCCACACTCATATGAGAGGTTTTGTAGAAAATTTGATAATTTATTTGGAATCTTTAACATAACTCATAGGAATAATTGGCCAACCCCAATACATTTTTTTTAGCCCCAATGCTATAAATCTCCAAAAAACACAACCCCCGCAATTCCCACTCACTTGTGATTGGTTCAGGAAGAAAAGAAAAGAAATAAAATAAAATAAAAACACATAATTGGTCCACATTGTTTTGGGGGTCATGGGGATCCCCAACTTTTGGGGTCTCAAGCATTTTTTTTTTTTTTAGTTAAAGGACCATTTATTTTAAAAATAATTTATTTATTTATTTTTTAATCAAACGCGATAAATTAAATAGATTAAGATTATCGAATTAATTTAATTTTTGTGTATGTATGATAACATGAATTATCCGATAAAATGAATGATTTTGAATAATCAAAATAAGATTTGTGGTGAGATTTATGGGCCTGGATGGACATCGCCTTTCAGTCCAAATCATGATTTGGAGGAAATCCACTCCTTAAAAAACTCTAATCGACATTATTAATTGGTCTAAATTGATTTAAAATTTAAAATTAAGAATCAAAATTAAGTTAATTGAAATGACAAGATCAAAATGACACAATAAATAATAAAAAAAAATATAAAGGCTATTAATATAATTTGTCCTATATTTATATTTATATATATGGAGTTGATAGAAATAAGCTCACCGTGGTTAATACAATTATATCGGGAAGGTGTGGTGGTTTTTGTGCTTGAAGGGAGAGCATGTGGTGCCTCTAGCGAAGGATCTATTGCTACACAAGCAGAACTGGTCCCTTTTTTGTTCATGAAACGGACAATGTGACCTCTCTTCATACCAAACTTAGCAGAAAGTTCATAAGTGCTTAACTTAAGAAGCTCAGCAAGAGATTTTCCAGAGGCCTCCAATACATCTCCATATTGCATGAGAGAGCAATTGACAGGGATAGGCCCACAAGGACCACGGCCCAGGCCCACAGGGACCACGGCCCACCATGAGTAAACCCAAGCCCACCATTTAGACCCCATTACACAACCCGGTACAGCTGGAAGCCAACCGAGCAGGGAAGGCCAATGATGTTCGGACACGTGGCGGGTGCAGAACAAGCCATATCAGCAGACAAAGATCTGCAAAGTTATTGCCACAACACATCACCATTAATGCAGCCCATCACAGCATTTATTACGACAACACCTCTCAGCCGGAATCACACCCCCTCGCCCTGAACAAGGCGAACCACGCCTCAAGCTTTCGGCGGGGACAATCAGAACGACAGAGACAGTGAAATGATTACAGTTGGATATAAGCTAAACTCGAAGAGAAGAAGAAAGTTAAGTTTTCCATCTCCTATCTCTCTCTCTCTACATCCTTCTGTCCATCACCTTCTCTAATTCATACACCGGAGGGTTCGCCGGGGGACTACCCCGTTCCCCGATTGAACTTGTTTGCAGGTTATCCAGTGGGCTTGAGGAGCTTGGATCGGTCCAACCCATCCACGAGGACTCATTATCATCGATTAGCGCCGTCTGTGGGAACTGGTTTTATCCGTCGCCGGTTCATTCATTGCGGGAGACCCTTTTTCAAAGAACCTTTTTCACCTCATCTGTCACGTGCATGGTAATGACCAGATCCATGGCTTCCCACCACAATGCTACTGATCACCACACCGACCCTCCCAATCCGAACAACCCACCACAGTACTTCATCGAGCTCACCAACAGCATCAACCGTATGTCCGAACAAAACCAGGCCTTAATCAACGCTCTGCTCCAACGGAACCTCCCTATTCCTCCACCACCCCCAGATATTCCATCCCATCCAGAGCAAGTCCCAGGCCATACGATCCCACCACCCAATCCTCCCAACTCGGGGGGCTTGCAACCCCCTCACCCACATATACATCCTCCTCACGCGTCCATCCATCATAGCCCGGCTCGAAGGAGAAGCTAGCAGCGTCCAACATCTATCTCCCTCTGGAGGTGACAACATTCCCCTTTGGGACGCTGAACTCCGGGCCATGAAACTCCAACTCCAAGGGGTCATGCAAAACATTCAACATAAGCCCTCCACTACAGCAAACTCCCCTTTCGTTGCCTCCATCCGAGACAAGCCCGTACCCACCAAGTTCAAAATGCCTACCATCGACCCCTTTGACGGAACAACCGACCCCGTCGATCACCTGGAAACCTACCGTACACTCATGATCCTCCATGCTTTCCCCGACGAAATCATGTGCCGAGCCTTCCCAGTGACTCTAAAGGGATCGGCTCGGCTATGGTTCACCGATTGCCAGATTCGGTCTCTACATTCCAACACCTCGTGACTCTTTCTGAGCCACTTCATCGGGCCCAACGCCCGGCGACGTCCGACCCAACTCCTCAACATCCGCCAGACCGAGGGGGAGTCACTACGCAGCTTTGTCACTCGCTTCAACACCGAAGCCTTACAAGTTGCTGAAAATGACGATAAGGTCATCCTCACGGCCTTCATGGCTGGTCTGCGGTCATCAGATTTCCTCTTCTCTCTCTCCAAGAACCCCCCGACATCCATGGTAGCCTTGCTCTCCAAAGCCCAAAAGTACATGAACGCGGAGGACTCTCTAGCCGCTCGGCAGGACTCCACAACTAAATATCTGACCCCCAGAGAAAAAAAAGACCAAGAACCCAAAGAACACCCGTCTCATAACCAAACATCCCGCTTATCGACCGACCCCTCGTGCGATCGGCCGGCCCCAACCAACCCCCTCGGTTCGAGCAATATACCCCTCTCAATACACCCATGGAACAAGTTCTTAACCAAATCCAACGGGACTACCCCCTCAAGTGGCCTCTTCCTCCACGGAACCCTTCCAACCGCAAAGACCAGTCCAAATATTGCCGCTTCCACCAGGATCATGGCCATAACACCGACGACTGCATCAGCCTCAAAGATCAAGTAGAGACCCTCATTCGCCAGGGACGCTTGAGCCGATTCACAGATACCCGCCCTCAGCAGAGACAAAGGACCGAGCCCCACAGAGACAATCGCAGGCATACCCCTCAGCAGAGACAAAGGACGCTTGGCCAACCCCAATACATTTTTTTTAGCCCCAATGCTATAAATCTCCAAAAAACACAACCCCCGCAATTCCCACTCACTTGTGATTGGTTCAGGAAGAAAAGAAAAGAAATAAAATAAAATAAAAACACATAATTGGTCCACATTGTTTTGGGGGTCATGGGGATCCCCAACTTTTGGGGTCTCAAGCATTTTTTTTTTTTTAGTTAAAGGACCATTTATTTTAAAAATAATTTATTTATTTATTTTTTAATCAAACGCGATAAATTAAATAGATTAAGATTATCGAATTAATTTAATTTTTGTGTATGTATGATAACATGAATTATCCGATAAAATGAATGATTTTGAATAATCAAAATAAGATTTGTGGTGAGATTTATGGGCCTGGATGGACATCGCCTTTCAGTCCAAATCATGATTTGGAGGAAATCCACTCCTTAAAAAACTCTAATCGACATTATTAATTGGTCTAAATTGATTTAAAATTTAAAATTAAGAATCAAAATTAAGTTAATTGAAATGACAAGATCAAAATGACACAATAAATAATAAAAAAAAATATAAAGGCTATTAATATAATTTGTCCTATATTTATATTTATATATATGGAGTTGATAGAAATAAGCTCACCGTGGTTAATACAATTATATCGGGAAGGTGTGGTGGTTTTTGTGCTTGAAGGGAGAGCATGTGGTGCCTCTAGCGAAGGATCTATTGCTGCACAAGCAGAACTGGTCCCTTTTTTGTTCATGAAACGGACAATGTGACCTCTCTTCATACCAAACTTAGCAGAAAGTTCATAAGTGCTTAACTTAAGAAGCTCAGCAAGAGATTTTCCAGAGGCCTCCAATACATCTCCATATTGCATGAGAGAGCAATCATGCAGGTATGATCTCGTTTCCAATGCATCCTATAGAGTCAATTAACCATGAAAAACTTTTAGGTAGCGTTTAATTTACTAAAATAATTAATGACTACGGAAAATAGAATCACCATTATTTGAAGTATTTTCTCTTGAGAAACTCTTTAGAAAAAAATTCGCATGATAAACTACTCTTGAAAATAGTTTCATCAAAGAGATTATCATTAAAGTGATTTTTAGTTTAAAATTCTTGATATTAAAATTTTATAAGATAAAGAACATATAATTTTTTCATAGTAGTTGAGGACACTTAATATTTTTACGTAAAAATTTTGAAATTTATCTAATATAATCACAGAAAAATTTCATTGAGAAACCTTAATTAATGAAAATATATATATATATATATATTGAACCGCTCTTATTATGTAAAATTGGAGAATATTTCACTAATTTTTCCATCATCTAAAGGTAAAGCAATCATAAATGAAGGGAAAATTACCATTTTATAGTTTCAAGATTTTATTAGAAATTTATGAAAAAAATTATAATTATAATTATTAATATTTATAAAATTTTATCATTTATTTGATTATTTTTAAAACTTATTGGGACTCCATTTGGCAACAATTAGGGTTTTTTTTTTTTTTTTTTTTTTTTTTTTTTTTTTTAATGTCAAAAAATCAATAAAAATAAAGTCAAATACTTCAACTTTTCACGATTTTAGATATAACTTAAAAAAATATTCCCAAATGTAGTAATATTTTTTTTCAGCTCATGAAAAGTTAAAATTTTTATTAAGTCACTGAATTTTCCCACAAAAAAATAAATAAAAACAAAACAAATTAGAAGTAAGTTGTAAACGGACCTTTTGTAGTTGAGTCATATGAATTGCATCCATATCATTGGAATTCATAACCTTCAAGGTTGGTACATCATCCCAACCTTCTTCTAACAGCTTCGGAAGCACTTCCTTGAGAGCTCCATTCCCCACAAAACCCTCCATTGACAAACTAGCCATCCTCTATATCTTCTGAGAGAAAGAGAGAGAGGAGTTTACGCGAGTTTACACTTTGTTGAAATGAGTTATGTTTATACAACCAGGGTGATTGAGAATAAGTCCAACTAAACCCTTATATATATTGAAAATCTAATTATGTATACTCTTTAAAATATGTGTTGAATATGTTCTATTTATGAACACTTATAATATAAGTTATAGTAAATTACACTTATAGTCTATAATTTATTGATTTTGAGATTTATTTTGGGTTCACTTCAATAATCTAAGAAGTTTAAACATATCAATAATTATATATTTGAATTATATTTGTTTAAAAAAAAATAAATGATAAGAATGATATCGAAAATAAATAATTTTTTTTTTAATGAATAATTTACTCTTAAAATATTAAAATCTTAAAATATGAATATTTTAAATTACCAACACAGATCTAAAATAAACCCCAGAACTAACTGGACCCACCTATCTAAATAGTGATATGGAGGGAAGCTTCATCTTCGCTGTTATTACCAAAGTAGCACTCTCTGGCCCGTTTGTTTTGAGTTATAGGGAGGGTATTGAGACTACTAATACTTTGATATTATTAATACTTTTATTTGTTTTGAGAGATAGCCTTGGGACTATTAGTTCCGTGGTATTACTAATACCCTTGGAAGGGAGATTGGTAAGGAGGAGGTAGAGATGGTATTAGAAAAATAGTGAGGGGATTAGAAATTTTTTATTATTTTTTTTATTTTTTATATATTGGGAATTTTTTTAAAATATAATGTTTAATTTTTTATATTTTTTTATTTGTTTTATTATTTTATATAAAAATAATTTAATAATTACTCACTATTAATCCCCTCACTATCATTTTCCTCACTATCAATCCCCTCCATTCTATCTCCCGAAACAAACGGAGCCTCTAATTGATGCTCAGCGCCACAAAAGAAAAATGGTTTCTCGAACTCTAAAGTCAACTTTAATAAGGTGGCAGTGGTCTTCATTTATTGTGATGTGATATTTTAATTTTGATTTATTTATTTATTTTTTTCTTGTCATGTCATTAGTGTTCCATTAAAATGTCTAAGTTAGTAATTTGAATCATTGTTAACCACAAAATCACAACTTTTTTTTATTCTCTCTCACTCCAGTAATATATGCCTTATATTTTTCTTTCTTTTTATTTTTTATTTTTTAATCACTAAAAAAAATCTTTATTAATGAAAATCAAAATAAGAGTAAGATATACATCAATAAAAAAAATTAGTGCATAGCATCACAACAAAACTTAAAGAAGATAGTTAAAAGTTAAATTTTGACTTTAAACTTATTTTAGGTCACATTATTTCTCTATTTTTTTATCCGTTTCGTTAAAAAAAAATAAAATAAAATAAAATAAAATAAAATAAAAATTAATTTTTAACTAACTTTCTAAAACAATCCTAAATTTGCAAAGTGCACAATCATCTCCGTACAACACATTCCACTTTTGCTTTGTGTCTGTCTTGCAATGCAATTCTTGTTCGCTTTTTGAAATTCCTTGCTTCAACAACTTACCCAGTTATTAGTTTGACTGATTGCCGACCGATGCTCGTTTTTCAGGAATAAATATTCATAAAACTACAAATTCAGAAAATTTATTCATAAATTACTCACAAATATTAATGTGGTTCAAAAATTTACACGACTTTCACAGTATATATTTTCAATTTCCACCATATACTAATTTTTTAGCACAAATTTGGGACCTAAAATCTGAATCTCTAGACTTTCTGATTAACTCCAATGATTAATGTTAAAATAATATTATAAAAGTTTTTTTTTTCGCTTGTTAATGTGAAAATATCACAATTTGATATTGCTTAAAGGTTTTGTAAATTTTGATATTTTTATAGGCATGCTGGCCCACCTTAAAGGGGTGTGTACTATTAGAATTTATATATATATATATATATATGTATACCTCATTTTCTGCACATTACATTTTCTTTATGCTTTTTCCTGTTCCTAACAATAAAATTCCTATTTTTTTGGTGATAATTCCTTACTTCAACAACTTTCACGGGTATAAGTTTTTTTTGGTGGGTCATACTATAACATTTGTGGAATTGATTATCATAAATATTAAATTTTTTATAAATTATAAGTTTTTTAAAAATATATTAAATAGTCATAACAAAATATAAGATATAACTAAAGATTTTTTATACTATATATGACTTATAATTAACATCTCAATAGATCATAACTTAATACTACAAATATCATAATGAGGGACATATGATACACCTTTCAAAATACATACCAATAAGGCTGATGCACTTGTCGTTAAATTTATCATTGGTCGCCGAAATATACGTTTTGTATTATTTTAGTATCTAACATTTCGATTGTTTCAATTTATTAATATCTAGTTATTGAAATTTGTGTTGAAATGCTCCCAATATTAACATTATCCAAATTAAATGACGGAAACAGAGACGCCTTGGGAAAAATTATTAAGATCATTAATGTTAGGAATATATAAATTAAATACAGAATGGGATGCAATCCTCTCATAAGGAGTGGACCTTATATGACTATGAGACTCAACTCTTATGAGAGAGTTATATCTCATTCTATATTTAGTTTCTGTACACTTAACTTACTCTATTGATATATGATTAATTGCAACCACTTTTTTTAGCGTGTTTATAATTACGGTAGGTTATAAATTTTAAAATAATCATAAAATCATAAAATACCAAATTTTCATTCCATTTTGATTCTCTCTCTTAATTTTTTTTCCCTCTTCTTTCTTTCTCTTTACTCCCTCCACCTCATTGACAACCACCCCTTCATTACCCTCTCCCTCTACCACCACGCCACATTGCTCACGACCACTTCCAACCATTTTTTGCTGCTAGAAACAAATAATAATAATAATAGTAATAATGAAACTTGTTTAAATTATGTTTAGTTTGATTTTTTAAAATTTATTTTTAAATGATTTATTTTTTTGTCTTTAATAAACTTTGTTCATATTTGAGTAATTTATTTAAAACATTTTAGAACATCTGAAAATTAAACTAAAAAAACACTAAAATACAAAATTTTGAAAAAATGTGATCCAAAAACAATTCTTAAAAAATCAAACCAGCCTAACCTCATCAAAAAGTCCAAAGACCACATTCTGGGTGGGGTCCGACCTGGCCGAACTCTCTTTGCTGGCCGAAGTATGAGGATGAGTCGGCTCAACCCAGCCTTAACATGTAGAAGTTGGACTTGAACAGAAGGATGGTGCCCTCAAGTTAGCCCATAAGCGCAGCCTAAAATAAAACCAGACTTATATGGCCAACCCAATGACCCATATTAGAAGAATTTCAACTCAAAATTATAAAATTGTTACAAATCAAATCAATCATTATTAGAAGAATCAAATCTGGAGAAGCTAGTATGCAAAAAAATGGATTAATCATTTGTGTACGTGTAAATTTTTTATAACAACAAATTATAACATTTAAATATGAAATTAGTAACTACATTTTTACAAGAATAAATATATAAAAAAAAATTGAGTCACGAGTTAATTTTATCGATCAAATTTATTTATTTACAAGTATTTTTATTCATTTTTTCACCTATCAATATCCTTAAAAAATATTTTGAAAAAAAAAGTATTTTAAGATTTATTAATCTATTAAAAAATTGTATAGGACTTATAGATACTTAAGTCCATCACTCACACTAGACTGATTTGTAATTTATCCCTAAAAAGAATCTCATGCTCCGTTCTACTCGACCTGGTTCAACATCAGACTTAAAATTTTAGGGAGACTTGTGTGTAAGTTTTAATAAGTGAACTTATTGTTCAATAAATTCGGTGTAAATTAATGACGTTTTTCATCAAAAAATATTAAAAAAAAGTCAATATTTATTAATTTTCAGCGACTGTTTAAAAATTATCACCAAAAATGTCACTAATTATAAGTTTTAGCGACCATTTAAAAAAATTATCACAAACAATTATTAATTTTCAACTTTCAATGACAGTTTGAAAATTTTGTCACAAAAAATGTCAGTAATTATAAATTTTAGCGACAATTTATAAAAATCATGACAAAAAAGTCACTAATTGTCAATTTTTAGCGACTTGCAAAAAATCGTTAAAAAATATTAATTTTAACAATGATTTTATTGGGAATTATTTTTAATAAAACTTGATGGAAATTAAATCCAACTATTATGACTTAATAGTTTATCCAAAATTTTATTCAACATATTACTATAAAATTACATTATGATCTTAAGTCTATCCTACAAACTTAGTGTTCGTTTGGGAAGTGGGTTGGTTTTTTGGTTTTTTGAATTTTTTGGCTATTTTAGTCTGAGGCTAAAAAGCTTGATTTGGAAAGGGCTTTTGGCTTTTTTAATTTTTTTGACTTTTTTTGTGAGAGAAATAATGTAATGATTATGGATTTGGGGTTATGTTTTGTCTTATTGGGTTAAAAAACCTATTTTGTTTTTATTACTAAAATAGCCAAAAAAAAAGCCTCAAGTTGGGCTTCCCAAACGAAGCCTATGGACAACAAAATTTGAAAAATTCAAAAATTTAAAAGTTGTAATTGAAAATTCAAAAATAAACAAATAGAATAATCTTATAAAATTAACAAAAACATTTCATTTTTGTTTGTTATATTCAAATTAAAACTCAGTAGGTGTACTTTTCCTCTTAAAATGTTTTCTTTACTTTTAAACATAAATAAAACTAATTATATATGAATAATTAGGTTGATCTCACTTATTAAATAAATGAATTTAAACTTTCAGCCCAATCCAATTATTATAATCTTAAAACATTAAAAATATAACTTGTATGGGGAGCAAATATTCCGGCAAGCCCGTACTCCTTTCCTCAAAGCTCCGTTTCTGTCCGATCGCCTGAAAGCACAACGGCGGTGAGCTACCCGGCGGTGTGTGGCCGGAAAACCCCTCCGACGATCAAGTTAGCACACACCTGGGGATAGAGAGAGAGAGGAGAGTGTTTGAGTGTAAGAATTCCTTACAAAATGTTTGTCTGTCCGCGTATGGGGGGCGCAGACATACTTATATACCCTCTGCGCCCCATATCCACTCCCAGTCATCTCCTGACACGTGGCTCTGCTATCCCATCTGTCAGCGTAAACCTTGCTGAACATCACCTAATCTCAATCGCCACTTTCACCGAGCTTTGGGCTCGAGCTGCTCTATCCATGGTCGGGCTGTGCTTCATGCCCAAGCACTTCACTGGCTAGGCTCAAGAGAACCGGGCTAGGCAGCATCTCGGCAAGGCCGTGCCCGAGACATCTCGTGCTCACCTGTGGTCGGCCTTCCTGCCGAGAAAACCTGTATCTCGGCCGACTACGCCTTTCTGGGCGCCGGTCATTTAATTAGCTGGTCGGCTTTCCTACCGAGCAGACAGGTAGCTCGTCCGACGACGCCTTTCCGGGCGCCGTTCAGTCAACCTGACTGGCTGCGTTGCCTTAACCGAGCAAATTCTTTTCGGACTGGGCGGCGCATACTTGGCCCAACACCTGCCCGGCCCAAGTCCTAGTAGCCCAATTCTGAGCGGACCGCAGATCAGCTCGACCCAATGCAACATTTGGCTTCCAACTTGCTCGGTTGTTACCTCGGCCCAAATCCAAATCATAAATCTCCCTCTCATAACTATAGTAAGAACAAAAAGAAAATATCAAAAATAAAATAAAATACAAAAATAAGATAAAAGCGTGAGATATACATAAGTAAGACTCACATGAGGCCCCACTCATTATCTAAAAAAAATATATATATAATTTATTTATTCAGAATTTAGACTTGCCGTTCAAAATATGAACCGGCAATGCTAGGGAGCTCGAAAATGAGCTCCCCCGAATCCCCCTAATTTTGTTTTTTTTTTTTTTTTTTTTTCAAAAGCAGTGAAGGAGGAGGAGGAGGAGGAAGGAGGAAGGAGGAAGGAGGAGGAGGAGGAGGAGAGGAACTGGAGGGGGCCATAATAACAGGGGAGGAGGAGGAGGCGGGTCAAGAATCTGAGAGGGCAGGCTGGTCAAGGCGACATTGGTCAGACGACGAGGGGCTGGACGAAGACGATGATGACAGGGACCTCTCTTCTCTCTTCTCTCTTCTCTCTCTCTCTCTCTTTCTCTCCCTCTCCCTCTTCCTCTCTGCGACTGAACATGGAAGAAGACGAAGAAAAAATAAATAAATAAAAAATAATGCCCAAAACGATATCGTTTTGGACATTAGGAAGATTAGGGGAGAGATTTTCGAGCTCTCAAATATTATTCAATATGAACTAAGCTAGGTGGCCCACCCGTACTCTGCGTTTGCTTTTAATTTTTGTAATGGGTAGACATATTTTTCTTATTATACAACAATAAATTTATTAATAAAATAAATTATTTATTATATAATTACAAATTTAAATAAGTGAAATATAATTTTTAAAATTATATGAAATAATTAATATTCTGAATAAATTTTATATTTATATTTTATTATCTTTAAAAAATAAATAAATATGATTCAAACAAATGACTGCAAATATCCCATTAAATAAATCAACAATGCTAAGTAACTTAAAATTTTATGACTCAAATAGCTTAAATCACTCAAAACGACGTCGTGTTGAATGTAAAACGACGTCGTTTTAATAGATTTAAGCCATTTGAACTATAAAATTTTAATTACCAAACATTTTTCTAAATAAATAATACATTTTAAAAACAATAAATTTGAAAGTTTCAGATCACCTTGAGGAATCCAAAATGAACCTCAAAACTACTATAACGAGGCGTTAACCCTTCAGTCCAAGAATCTAGAGTAGCACACTGTAGTTGATGCTCAGCAGGACAAAATCACATCGGCCTTTTGTCTTCTCTCACTCCAATAATATATGCCTCATTTTTTTAAGTACAGCACATTTCACTTTTGCTCTGGGTATCTTCTTCCCTACAATGCAGTTCTTTTTGCGCCTTTTGAAAGTCCTTACTCAACAACTTACCCAGTTAGTTTCACTGATTGCCGACAGATACTCGTTTTTCAGGAGTAAATATTTTGAGTGAAACTTGTTCAATTGTGTCCTCCATTTAAAGGGCAACTCCAGTGATTATCGTTAAAATAATATTGTTAAAGTTTTTTCTTTATTTTTTTTTCCCACTTATTAATGTGGAGATATCATAATTTGATAATATTACTTAAAATTTTTTGTCAAATTTTGATATTTTTTATAGGCATACCGGGCAATCTGTAATTTGTTCTTGTGGCTATGAATCTAACATGAATTTTTTAAGGATAAATATTAAGGTGCCGTTTGGTAACACTTACGTTTTCAGTTTTCTGTTTATATTTACAAAAATTTTAAAAACTCAAATAAAAACTTGTTTGGTAAAATTTTTGATTTATAAATCAGTGGTCTCAGTTTATAAATTTGGCCAAAAAATAAAAACACAAAAAATGTATTTCCATTTTGAGTTTTCAGTTTTTTTTTTTTTTTACCACCCAACACTAGCCACCACCCACCACCACCCATCACTCACCACCCACTTGCCACCACCACCCACCCGCCACTACCATCCACTGCCCGCCACCACCACCCGCCACCTACTTGCCACCACCACTTACCAGCCACCTGCCACCACCACCCACCACCAGCCACCCACCACCACCACCTACCACCACCACCACCACCACTACCACCCACTCGCTACCACCTACCACCGGCCACCATCACCCACTCATCCACCACTATCCGCCAACACCCACCACCCACTCACACACCCACCACCCCACACTGCCACCCACCCACCCACCCACCCACCCACTATCACCACCCACTGCCACACCACCACCACTACCACCACCACCACCTGGCCACCACCACCACCACACCACCAACCACTTGCTACCACCAGCCACCCACCCGCCACCTACCACCACCACCACCACCATCACCCACCACCCATCCACAACCCACCTGCCACCACCACCCACCACCACCACTACCACCCGCCACTTACTCGCCACCACTAGCCACCCGCTACCACCACCCACTTGCCACCACCATCCACCACCTGCCACCACCAGCCATCCACCCGCCACCTACCACCACCACCACCACCACCACCATCACCCACCACCCACCTGCAACCCACTTGCCACCACCCACCACTACCACCAACCACTCGCTACCACCCGCCACCGTCACCCACCCACCACCGTCACCGTCACCCACCCACCAACTACCACCACCACCCGCCACCACCACCACCACCACCACCACCCACTTGCAACCACCCACCACCCGCTATCCACCCACTACCACCCGTCATCCGCCACCCACCACCCGTCACCCGCCACCACCACCCACCATCCGCCACCGTCACCCACCCATCCACCCACCACCTACCGTCACCACTTTCCACCACCGTCTTCTGCCGCCATTTGCCGCCATTTGCCACCACTTGCCATTTCTCACTCTTTTTTATATTTTTAAAAATTTTTAAACATTTTGTCAATTACCAAACGCGTTTGTAGTTTATGTTTTTCTAAAAATAAACAAAAAATAAACAAAAACCAGTTTATAAAATTTTTGTAAATATAAACTGAAAACGTAAACGTTACCAAACACACCCTAAGCATTTGGCATATTAAATTATGATTTTTCTTGTTTGAGGGAAAATTTCACTTCATGTGGGTAGTTTCAATTTTGTTAATTTAAAGTCTATACTTTCAATTGGGTTTGGGAACACAAAAATAAGCCACATTTAAAAATAAATAAATAAATAAATTTATTTTTAATCTTTTTTTTAAATAATGATAAAAGAAAATTACTTTTCCAATTCGACTTCTATAGACAAATCAAAAAAGTATAATATATATATATATTAAAAAGTCCAAAAAATCTTTTATTTTTTAACTTTTTTTTTTCTAATTTTTTTTTTGAAATTTTAAATTTTTTTAATATTCATTTTTGCCTTGTCAAGTAAAATGTAGAAAGCCAATTTTTTTATATTTGGGTATCGTTTGGGAGCAGGCTAATTTAGTAACTTTTTGACTATTTAGCTAAAATATGAGTTAAAAAAAACTAGTATGTTTGGGATGACTTTTTGGCTTTTTATGAAAAGATGTGCAAAAAGTAGAGAGAAAAGAGAATCTTTGACTTTTTGGTATGAGTTGTTGGCTTTTTGGCTAATTTAATAACTTTTTGACTTTTTGGCTAAAAAAGATGGTTCCCAAACGAGGCCTAAAAATAAAAATAAGTTAACAGAAAAGTCACAAAAAAGCAAAGGAAAAATTAGTGAAAAATCACACTCCAACTTTTGTATAGTAGAAGAGATCTAAGACATTTTTTTTTTGGCAGTGGCTTGCCTCCAGTCCAGATCTGGACTGGAGGGTCCAGTCCGGCCCATTGGGCCTATTTTTGAGCCCCTTTTCGATAATCCAAACCGTTTATATTTTAGGGTTCGTTGAGTACATTATCTCTGTAAAAAATCACGTCGATCGGATAACAGATACTATGTATTCGAATCATTTTTTTATGAACCGTTAATTTCTAACCGTCCATTTTTTTTCAAACAAAAGTAATCCGAATACATAATATCTGTTATCCGATCGACGTGATTTTTTACAGGGATATTATACTCAACGAATCCTAAAATATGAACGGTTTGGATTATCGAAAAGGGGTCCAAAAATAGGCCCAATGAGCCGGACTGGACTGGACTGTCCCAGATTTAGATTGGAGATAGTCCAGACTCTTTTTTTTAATTCGTTAAGATCTCTCGATGAAATTTCTCTATGATCATACCAAACAAATTTTAAAATTTCTCTGTGTCGGGTTGAAATTTCTCTGCGTATGATGAAATTTTTGTGAGTCGAATTTTCTCTATAAAAATGTTAAAGGACCTTAACTATTATAAAAATATTATCAACAATGCTAGAGTGTCATAATTTTTGTGGCCACAATAGCTCAAAACTGCCAAAACGACGTCGTTTTAGCATATTTTACACTCAAAACGACGTCGTTTTAACAGTTTTGAGCCATTGTGGCCACAAAAATTGTGGCCCTCAAACATTTTCTAAATACTATATGCCATTTATTTAATAAAATCTTAATAGTACGGAGCTTAAAAACAAATCCCCAAAAGCAAACCCTGAGCCTGCACTATTAATATAATCTATCTATCAATTATTATTAACATTTTAAATAAAAAAATATCACATGTAACTCACCTCACACGGGCATTTTATCTATTCATGCATAGTAAATTAATGAATATATAAATAACACTATAGTTTCTTAAAAAATTTACTTTTGTTTCTCTAATTTTGCATATATGGTTTTTCCATCTAAAATGCTAACACTAAAAATACACATTAAAATCAGGGTTGGACAACATTTATGGGGCCTTTAGAGAACTCCGAAAATGAGCCACTCCTACATTTTTTTTTATAAAAAAAAAAAAAAAAAATTAAGATAAAATGATGAGTAATTTTTTTATTTGTTAGTTAGTCACAAAAAATGTACTTGCACATATAATTATTAAAATTATAAACTAAAATCTGCTTTCATATATTAAGATTAGAAGAAATCATTACAATTTTTTTTTTACAAAAAAGATAAAAATCCAATCTTGTTACTTTATTGTGGAGGCATATTTTGCGAATGACAGCACATGGCTAAGATGACGCTGACGTGTTAGTCGAGGTGGCATGTGGACTGGTCATGTAGCCAAGGTGATTTTGGCAAGGCCGATGTTATCTGTACAGATACTGGAATTCGGGATAAGCATAGGGGAGCAGGAATCCTAAATAAGAGAGGGCTCTAGCCTGGATAAGGATAAATCTCTTAGGGAGTTTATCCTTATCTAGCTAGAGGTCCAAGATAAGCATGATGAGCTTGAATCCCATGAAGTAAGACTTCTAGGGAAAAGTGGACACTGATCATTATAAAAGTAAGGCACCCCGGTTGGTCAAAGATACGCTTTTTATGCCTTAACTTGTGAGTTAAATACTTGATTTAGTAACTGTGAGAGATTACTGACTTGATCGTCGGAGTGCCCCCGAGTGGACGAACCACCACCGAAATCTCATCTTCTTGTGCAGGTTGTTCGGCTTATTCTATTCTGCCGATACTCTCCAGTTGAGTTCCCCGTCTGGTGGTGTGGTCAAAAATCAACACCCACAATTTGGCACCGTCTGTGGGAACTTAAGGAGAATAGATGGCTAACAACGAGCAGGAAGAAAAGATTGGAGACGGCGTCTACAGAGAAAATGAGAAGCACGTAGATCCTAACATCGGGAAAGAACCACGTAATGAAGGCGCAAAGGATCCGAATCCTGGGAAGAAGGATGTTTGCAAAGAGGATAACATCCCGATAAAAGGTAGCCGAGATGATTATTACAACGAGAGCAACCTCCAGGTATAGAGGGATCGACGCTTGAGAAGAAATGACGAGATGAAAAAAATGGCGAATAAGTTGGCGGACCTTCAGACGGTTGTCAATTTCATGATGCAGAACAAGGTAATGCAACCACCATTCCCATTGCAAGACACACTGGGGCTAGTAGCCAGGACCGATGCCCAGAAAGGGGGACAAAAAGTAATCCCAGTAGTCCCGTAGCATGGTAGGGAAAATGAGTGCTCCCATCGGCTATCACAGGATGTCGATTGCACTGAAACAATGCGAGGTCAGTTGCAGAAGACAGCACGAACGAAAGGGACTTACATCTGGGAACCTCAGCCTATCCACACGAAGGAACTTTGTTTTGACGTAGCGGACGAGAGGAGGTCCAAGAGGACAAATAATGACACTAGGAGCAGTGCCCCAAAAAGGCTGAAATCCGTTGATAACCGAGCTCTCGGACGAGAGAAGGAGGATTTGAGAGATTACCTCCAGAGGAAGTGACTCAATGCCGAGGTAACATCCCCTATCAAGCCGAGGACTCCATTCTCAGTGGAGCTAGATAAGTTCAAGCCTCCGAAGAGATTCCAAATGCTAAGGTTTCAGATATACGACGATAAGTTTGACCTAAACTTTCATGTCGACTTGTATTTAAATTCAATGGCCTTGTATAGCGGGAATGAGCAGTTTCTTTGCAAGATGTTCCCCTCATCTTTTGGAGAAATCACGTCGAATTGGTTTTACAAGTTGTCGAAAAGAACTGTGAATAGTTGGGAAGGCCTGGCCGAGATGTTCATGACCAGGTTTGTTACAAACAAACTACAGCTGTTGAGGGTAGACTCCCTGCTGGCTTTAAAGATTGGCAAGAATAAGAGTTTAAAGGCTTATGCCAAGCGGTATTACGAGGTGTTCAACCAGATACTAGCATGTAATAAGGAGGTGGTAGTCGTTTCGTTTAAAAATAGCCTGGAGGATGAATGCCCACTTCGAAAGTCACTAGCAAAAACTCTACCAAAGAGTATGGAAGAGCTCATGGCTTGAATAGAAAAATATGCCAGGGCAGAGGAAGACACACCAGGAGTAAAAGTGTCGAAGTAGGAGAAAAGAAACGGCTCGCCGAAGCGAGGCCGAGGTAATACTACCATTAACAGGTAGGAGGTCGGACTATGGGTTGCACAGGTAGTTACTATAGTATTCAAGATCCCGATCCATAAGGTCTTAGAGAGGATCAGGAACCATCCGTATTATAGAGCGCCAGAGAAAGTTCACGACGAGTTTATGGGAAGAAGTATTGGGAAGCACTGCGCCTACCATAATGAGGCTAGGCATTTTACACAAGGATGCAGGGAGGACTTGGTCAGGTAAGGTCATTTGAGAGACCTGGCGAACAAGACCAGGACAGGGGAAGAGTATGCAAGGTTTCCTCCAACACCGACAGCACCTCCACCACCACTACCACAACAAGCAGATGTACCCTAGGTGATCAACGTGAATCACTCGAGAGTAAATGAAAATGAAGTTAGGGGGGAAACACATAGAGTGAGACACCTGCAGCATGTGTACCAGGTTCAACAGAAGAAGCCTAGAGTGCATGAGTATTAGGGACCGATAGTCTCCTTTACTGAAGCCGATTTAGATATGGTACAACATCCACACAATGATACTCTAGTAGTAACCCTCAAAATTGGAGAATGCTAGGTAAGGCACATTCTGATTGACCAAGACAACTCTGGTGACATCATGTATGTCAAGTGTTACAAAGAGTTCGGCCTTCACCGAGATGATTTGGAGCAGTTGTAGACCGCCCGAACTCACTCCGCGCGTGAAGACGCGAATTGGGTTCTAGCTACTACAGTTCGGACTCTTGTCGCGATTCTGAATCTAATCTCACAAAATGCAATGTAAGATTGATAAATCACCAAAGAGTCCAAATCTGGCAAATCATTTCGGAAATTTAATTTTTACTAAAAAAAGGCCAAACATGGACTGCTTTGCCAGATTTCAGAGTCACCACCTAAATATTTTATTTTTGAAAATTTAAGAAACCCTGACTCGTGCCTAATGCCACGTGTCCGTCTTCACCAAAGTTGTCTCGGCTCGGGAACTTGGGTACGAGAGGGGAAGGTCCTGAAATGAGCACCCATGCTCACCCAATCAAAGATCGGCCTCTACTAAACATGATATGTTGTTTTCATAAACACATGCATTCTTATTCCGGTTTATTGGCTAACTTACTATGTGATGAGCACAACATACAAGTATAGACTCAATCGCAAGAATTGGAACAAAATATTTTTCGAAAATGGTTTGAAAGTGCTACTCACTAGTAGGCTAAGACGCGGATTTGCCACCAAATAAGGTGGGCTTAAAACATGATGATTTGCCACTTCAAGTGGGCTTAAAACGCACATTTTGATGAATTGTTCTAATTCAAGCAATGAGGCCTTCATCCACAAACATTCATGCAGTTAATCACTTAAGCATATAGCCTCATGGAAAGTATGCTATCATGGCAGTCACTTACACACATGCAAGGATGCTAAAACATAAACACTTACAGTGTACTCCGAGCCAAAACAGAAACCAATTAGAAATCAATGCATGATCCTAATTATACAAGATGCCTAATGCAACACATGCAAAGTGCAACTAAGTAGGCTCGGCTATCTAATCATGACATATAAATGCGACATTTGAAACATGTATTCAAATAGGAATTGAAATACAATACAATTTGAATGATGCGCTGAGCCCGGTGCATGCAAGACAAATGAATGATGCACGCATGCAAGCATAAGGATGCTAATTGAAACATGCCCTAAAACTGACCATCCAAAGCTGGTAAATAAAAGGGAGAAAGACGTAGGGTTGGAAGACATGCACACCCGCACGCACCCTTATTACAACATTTGTGTCCTCTCGACGGAGGGTCCGAATAAATAAGAGCTAAGCTAAGCTACTTATTACAGGTCAATTAATTAACTATGATATTCTAGCTAATTAATTACAACACGAATTGAAAACTAGCTATGCTAAGCTAATTTAAAATATTACAAAGCAAATATTCTAATTAACTACAACTAGCTAGTAAAGCGGTAAAATGGCCTCGCGGCCGAGAGAGGCATGCATGCTTGGTCGCGTCCTCCCAGAAATCCACCGCCTTGCCTCAATATGCCTCTGTTTGCACACCTTCTGTACTTCTGAAAATTATGCTAACTTCCAGAATGTTTTTGACCCACCTTAGGAACATGTTGAGGTATGGTCGGTTGAGAGGGATGGCCATCGGCCAAAGTTGATGGCCATCGGCCACTCCTGATAACCGCTCGGCAGCTTTGATGGCCGGTCGGCCACTGCTTCCTGTAATTTCTCCTTTTGCTGCAACAGAGCATAAACGGAGGCATGACAGTGTATTTGCAAGAGAATGTGTGTGCAACCACACTCCTTATCATGTCTCAAGCTCAAAGGAGTGTCGTGCTCGACTTTCGGACCACCAACCAAGCGTCACAATGCATGATGGCCGAGAAGCCAAGTTTGTACAAGTCAATGAATGCACAAATAGACTCGATGAGCCTCCACCCTATCATGCATGATCAAGGGTGTCAGTGACTAAGAAATGAGGCACGTTTCATCACTTCAAGTATGAAACGTCTCTCATTTCTTGTGTTTGGATTAACGTCCGATCCAAACACATGCAATGCAACACAAACATGTTATCTTGGCATGTTTTACTTTGATTCATTTTGTTTACTCAGTTTAGATTACTGTAGACTGCCCGGAACTCCGCTCCGCTCGCGAGGGCGCAAATCGTTGTTCATAGCTACTACAGTTCGGACTCATGTCATGGTTCTGAATCTAATCTCACAAAGTGCAATGTAAGACTGATAAATCACTAAAGAGTCCAAATCAGGCAAATCGTTTCGAAAAATCGATTTTTATCAAAAAGCGCCAAACATGGACTACTTTGCCAGATTTTAGAGTCGCCACCTAAATATTTTGTTTTGGAAAATTTAGGAAACCCTGACTCGTGCCTAAGGCCACGTGTCCGTCATTACCAAAGTTGCCTCGGCTCGGGAACTTGGGTACGAGAGGGGAAGGTCATGCAATGAGCACCCCCGCTCGCCCGATCAAAGATCGACCTTTATTAACATGATATGTTGTTTTTGAAAACACATGCGTTCTTATTCCGGTTAATTAGCTAATCTTACTGCGTGATGCGCACAACATACAAGTATAGACTAGATCACTCAAGTTGGAACAAAACATCTCTTGTTTGTTTGTGAAAATGGTTTAAAGTTGCTACTCGCAAGTAGGTTAAGACGCGGATTTGCCACCCTCAAGTGGGCTTAGGAAAACAACATGATTTTGCCATCCTTAAGTGGGCTTAAAACTCGCATTTTGATGAATTGTTCCAATTCAAGCAATCCAACCTTTATCCACAGGCATTCATGCAGTTATAGCAGTTAAGCAAATAGCCTCATGGCAAGCATGCTAACATGGCGACATACACATCTCATGCAGTATGCTAAAGCGTAAAAGCTTACCTAGTACTCCGAGCCAAAATAGAAGCTAGTTAGTAATCAATGCATGATCCTAGCTATGTTAAGAATGCCTAATACAACACATGCAAAAATTCAGCTACAATAGGCTCGGCTATTCTAAGATGCCATGTGAGTGCAACTTGATAACATGTATTCAAATTGGTATGGAAATACAATGCAGTTAGTATGATGCGCCGAGCCCGATGCATGCAAAACAGACGGATGAATGCAAACATGCTAGCATAAGGATGCTAATTGAAATATGCCCTAAAACTAACCATCAAAAGCAGGTAAGTAAAAGGGAGAAAGAAATGGGGGTTGGAAGACATACATCACACACACACACCCTTATTACAACAGTTGTGCCCTCTTGACGGAGGGTCCAAATAATAAGCTAACTAGCTAATCTAAGCTAATTAAACTAATTATTACAAAACGAAACTAATTAACTAACAAGTTAACTAATTACGAACACAAATGAATAGCTAATTATATCAACTATTTAAGTACAAAACCAAATAGTTAACTAGCTAAGCAAAGTAATTAAAAGAAGCCTCGGGGCAAGAAGTGCATGCATGCTTGGTCGCCTCGTTCGGAAATCCATCACTATGCCCCAACTTGCCTCTGTTTGCAATTGTTCTCAGGACACTGCATAAAGCTCCAGATAGCTTCTACTACATCATGGGAACCTCCAGGAGCATTGCCGACCACTTATTGGTGTTGCCAACCATCTGTAGACCACATATCTTTGTTGCAGACCAGAAAAAGTGGTCGGCCGGCCACTTTTACTGGTCGGCCGACCAGAAAATGCTGCCCAATTCTAGCTTGCTGCAATAGAGAACAAAAAGGGGCACGACAGTGTATTTGCAAGGTATGTGTGCATAACCACCCTTCCTATCATTTCTTAAGCTCAAGGGAGTGCGGTTCTCGACTCTCGGGACACCAATCGAGCATCGCAATGCACGATGGCCGAGAACCCAAGATTACACAATCAATGTGAATAAATGCACAAAGAAAACACATAAGGGCCTTAACCTCTATCATGCATGATCAAGAGGGTCGGCGACCGAGAAATGAGGCACGTTTTATCACTTCAACAAGAAGGGGCACGGCAGTGTATTTGCAAGGTATGTGTGCATAACCACCCTTCCTATCATTTCTTAAGCTCAAGGGAGTGCGGTTCTCGACTCTCGGGCCACCAATCGAGCATCGCAATGCACGATGGCCGAGAACCCAAGATTGCACAATCAATGTGAATAAATGCACAAAGAAAACACATAAGGGCCTTAACCTCTATCATGCATGATCAAGAGGGTCGGCGACCGAGAAATGAGGCACGTTTCATCACTTCAAGTATGAAACATCCCTCGTTTCTCGTGTTTGGATTAACACCCTCTCCAAACACAATGCAATGCAACATGATCAACTTATCAAAGCTAATAGCATGCAAAACACAATGCAATGCATGCACATGAAAACATAATGCGATGTAACATGAGTATGTCAAAACAAAGTCCTTAAGCATTGAGGCACACAACACTAAGGCAATGCAATGCAATGCAATGCACCATGGACTAAATCAACCCCAAATAGACTTCATGCATGCCAAGACAAAGGCCAAAACACTCTTAAAAGATGGCATGAAGGGCTAGAAAATGCATGCTCATGCATTGGCTCACCAATTAAGCATAAGAGCACAACTCTCAAACATGATTAAGGAGTGACAAACATGGAAGTGTGACAACACTATATGCTCTGAAATTATGTATGAAATGATGCTGGATCATTCAAACAACACAAGCATGGCATGCTAGGAGGCTCAAAGCTTGAAACTAACATAGGCACTTGTGCTATAGCTATGTAGAACATGAACCAAAAGGCCAAGACAACCCAAAACAGTCCTAGAGCATGTCAAAATGATGCTAAAACATGTATGGACTAAAGCTAACACATGCTAACATGAAGGGTATGAAGCATGAAGTATATAAGGCCAAAGAGGAAGGTTACACTACACTTACCAAGACCAAGCATGAGATGACTTTACCAATAAAAATTAGAGCTATGGAATGCCAAAATAACACAAAAAATGGACTAATACCAAGTCAACACATGCGAGAATAACAAGCTCACTCATTAGGCATACAAGACTAGTAAAGAGGACTTACACTACAAGTGTAAGAAGCAAAAGGGGAATGCTCTAACCAACCAAAAACAGAGTTGTATCATGGCAAAACAAGACCCAAAATACACTGAAATGGTGGCCCAAAAGCCTAGGCAAGATGGCATACATAATGGCTCATATTGAAGGCATAAAGCACAACCCCTCCGAAGCATTGAAAGAGTGACACATGTGAGTGTATGGCCACACCACACACTGAAATCACATACCAAATGATGCTAACACATGCAAATAGTCCAAGCAAAGCATGCTAGTGACTGGGAAACTCAAAGCTAGTGAGCTAGAATGCACTATGGCTATATAAAGCAAGGCATGCATGACCGAAACAACATCAAACAGAGCTTAAGCATGGTAAAACATGAGGAAAAGCTTTCTGGAGTAGAGCCAAAAGCATGCTAGAATGATGGTCAAAAGCATGATGCATGTTAGGCTAGTGAATATAAATGCACTACAAGTGCAAGGCGTATGCAAGATGCTATCAAACCTAAAACAACACCAAAAACATGCTGAGATAGAGCCAAAAAGGGCTAGCAAGACATGCTAAAATATGAGACATACAAAGCTAGTTTGTAAGGATTACACTACAAGTGTAAATAGCATGCAAAGGGTGACTCTACCAAGCCAAAACAGAGGTATGCCATACTGAAATAAAGCCAAAAATAGGGTGAGATGGAGCCAACATATGCTAGATAAACATGCTCAAACATGAGGCCAACAAAGCAAGCAACCAAGATACAAGGAGAGGGGATGACACCCTCCTATTTGGGACCTCAAAACACCCTTTCCACCACTGAAATTCCTCTGAGTTTCAGTGGTGAGAAGGCCAAAAAGAGGTGGTCCCAATAGCTTAAAAGGATAGCACAAAACCAAGCCAGGCAAGGCACAAAAGGGGGGTAGACGACCCCCAACACCAAAGAGGCCTTAAACAAACATGTTAAGCACTTAAAATTAGAACTTTTTGTAGTTAAAAGTTAAGCCTAAAACACCATGCAAATAGGGCCAAAAGCTTAACCAAAAGCAAAGGTTTAAGGGGTTAGAGACTTACCATTGTAGAACAACTTCAAGGAAGCAACTCTAGCAACCTTTCTGAGCTCAAACCTATCCAAAAACACCAAAACTAGCTTCTAGGTGCCTCAACTCCAAGAGTGTGGTGTTTCACTATGTGTTTGTGTGCAAAAGTGTGATGAAAGTGTACTTTTAAGCACAAATATGAAGAGAATGAGCAATATAGAGATAGATGATATATGTATAGCTCAAGCAACTTTTTTTTTATGAACCTGAGACAAGAGGGAGGGGGCTCCCTCTTATAGAAAATCAAGAATTAAGCTTCTTGAACAAGCTAAGAGCTTGAACCAATCCATCCATACACGTGTATGGAGGATGAGTTCTGTGTCTAACAGCTGGCACAACTAGCATTCACAACACCTGTAGAAACTCTAGGAAAGCTGCCGACCAGTTGAAGTGGTCGGCCAGCTACTTTTTTTGGTCAGTTATGACAAAAAGTGGTCGGCAATGGGGGATAGGAAGGTAGTGGCATGGCTGGAGACCACTTTTTCCAGCTGCAAACCACTTGTAGACCACCAAAAGTGGTCTATAGGGAAGAAAACTGGCTGGCAGGGAAGAAAAGTGATTTTCAGGGAGAGAAACTGGTCTCCAACCCTCATTCCACCCTCGAAGCTAGGAAAACACGGTTTGTGCGAAAAATAAACCAAAAAGGATGAAAGACAAGAGTCCGGGGGTCGAGGCGCACAGCTGGAAGCCTTAAAAACTAGTCTACGGGCACCAAAAGTGGTCTCCAAGACCTCTGTGTCCCTTTAGACTAAGGCAACAAGGCATGGTTCGAAAACCAGGCCAAAAGGAGAACGGTAAGCGGTCTCGAGACAAGGCGCGCGACCGAAGGCTCCGGAAACCGGAAACTAGTCTACAGGAGGCAAAAGTGGTCTACGACCACAAAAAAGTGGTCTACAAACCTCTCTCTCCCTCCAAGGAAGGGAAAACAAGGTTTGGTTCAAAACCAAACCAAAAAGAAAGCAAGACAAGGTGCTCGGCCGAAGGCTCCGGAAACCGAAAACTAGCCTACAAGAGGGAAAAGTGGTCTACAGACCTCTCTCTCCCTCCAGGCAAGGGAAAACAAGGCATGGTCTACAAACCAAGCCAAAACACAAAGAGTTCAGAGGCCCGGAGGCAAGGCACTCAGCCAAAAACCCCGAAAACTCGAAATGAGCACAAACATGTACAATCATCGAGCGCTCAAACGACGATGTCTAAGTCTTAAGGTCGGTCAAAAATGGGGTGTCTACAATTACCGATAAGTCCTTTAACCGATTAAGTCCAAAAGTGAGAGTCCTCTAATTTTGAAAGAGGATCTAAGCCACAAGCACCTTGAGCATGGAAGAAACCTCATGCTTTTGGTTAGTAGAAACCATCAAGAGAAGGCTAAAACCACTAGGCATAAGAGCCTCAATTCCATGCTCAAGCCAACAAGGGGCATAAGACCTCTTTCAAAGTGATACAACAAATGAAAGATGGCATGCAATGATACACATTCCAGCACTAAAATAGTATGCTAAATGACATCGAAACATGAAAACGATGCATGCATGATATACTTAGAGCAAAGAACGCCAAAGCTAGTGAAATGCATTACACTAGAAGCATGCCATACAATGCTCAAATGATTAAACCAACCAAAAATAGAGCTATAACAGGCCAAAACAGTGGCTAAAATGAAACGAGAAGATAACATGAAAAGCAAGAAAATGATGTTCATGCATTGGCTCATAAACGAGGCATAAGGCTCAACTCTTAAAAGCACTTAAAGAGCGATATATAGGAGTGTATGATGGAAGTATATGCTCTAAAATACCATGCCAAATGATGCCATATCATGCACACATCACAAATATAGCATGCTAAGGGCCTCAAAACTCAAGACTAGTGAAGCCAATTACACAATAGCCCTACAAGGCAAGCCATACATGACCAAGGCCACTCAAATCAGACCTAAAGCATGCTAAAAATAGCCAAAAACATGTTGGAGTAGAGCATACACATGCTAGAACAATAGGCCAAAACACCAAGTATGCTAGGCTAGTGAGCGAGATTGCACTACAAGTGCAAAAACCAAGCAAGAGAGGACCTCACCAACCAAAATCAGAGCTAAAGCATGCTAAAACTAGAGTAAAATCATGTGAGAGCATAGCCAAAATAAGCTAGAATGACAGGCTAAAGAGACAAGCATGCAAGGCTAGCTAGCAAGGATTACACTATAAGTGTATAAAGCATGCAAGAGGTGAGTACACCAATCAAAATCAAAGTTGTAACATGCCAAAATAACACCAAAAACATGCTTGAACTAAGCTAATTCAAACCAAAAGAGCGTACTACTTTATCAGGCTAACAAGGTTAGTGAGTAAGATTGCACCACAAGTGCAAGAAGCATGCAAGAGATAACCAAGATGACCAAAAAAAGAGTTATGGTAGGTCCCAAAAGTCACAAAAACGTGCTCAAACTAAGCCACAAAAAGAGAGAAGCACATGCTCATTTGGTGGGCCAACAACACAAGCAAACAAGACAAGAGGAGAGGGGACCACCCCCTCCTATTTGGGACCTCAAAACAACCTTTCCACCACTGAAATTCCTTTGGAATTCAGTGGTTAAAAAGCCAAAACAAGATGGTTTTAAAAGCTTTAAAGGTGGCTCAAAAGGCTTTGCAAGCCAAAGAGCAAAGGGAGAGACAACCCCCTAACACCAAAGGAACTTAAACTACCATTTTGAGGACTGAAAAATAGAGTTTTTTTCAGTTCAAAAACAGCCCCAAAGTAGTTGAAGAAGATGGCAAAACAAGCTATGCAAAACAAGTTTAAATGGTAGAGTTTATACCTCTTGAAGCCAAGCACCAAAATAGGCAAAAATCTGAGCTCAAATCACCTTTTAGAGCTCAAACAAAGTCCCAAGTAAGCTTCAAGCAACCTCCTCCCAAATATAGGCAACTTTGATCAAGGATGTATAGGCAAACTATGCATGTTTCTCTATTTCTATGCACAAAAGGGCAAGAGAGAGAGCAAACTAGAGAGAAAGGTTGAAATTTAGCCTGGAAACAGCTGGAGGACAAAATATCTTCAAAAATTTTGAGTTTGGGTCACTCTTTGCCGGCCGGCCATCTTTGGGGCCGATCTGCTACTTGTGATGGCCGACCGACCATCTCTATGGCCGACTGTGCACATTTGTGGCCGATAGCACATTCTGCTCTGCAGGTCCAACTTCAAACGGGCATAACTCCTTCATGTGGACTTCTTTTCAGGCCATTCTTGTGTCCAAATTGAAGCATCGGAAGTAAGCTTTCCAATGGTGTGGTGTTGCATCAAAATTCCAACTGTGAAAAAAGTTATGCCTCTTTTAGTGAAGACTGCTCAGTTTCAGTCCAACCAGAATGATGCCCAACTTCAACCAATCATATCTCCCCCATTCGGACTCGTCTTTAGGAGATGCTTGAGTGAAAAATGAAGCCCCGGAAGTCTTATTTCCAACGGTGGTGGCCTCATAGCTTAAATCCAAGTATACAAAAGGATATGCCTGATTTAGCGAGGGTTGCCCGACTCTCTCTTAACGGTTCATGCCCATCTTCTTCCCCAACTTGGTTTTCTTCCCTTTCCTCTTCTTTTCTTCAATTGCAAACCCCTAAACAAGCTGCTTTGAAAGATTTGCCAAAGATTTCATCTCTCTTTCATTCATTTCCATTTTGTCCTTGCTCAGTTTATCAAAAAGCGCAACATTTGACAAAATGCGAGTCTCGGAACATCGTAGAAACTTCTTTTCAAAAATATTTTAAAAGAGAGGGTTTTAAGGTGTAAAAACCATTCAAAATAGTTTTAGTCCAAAAATGGGGTGTGAGGTTAGGATTTGACTCTCCACTCGTCGAAGAAATCGACCCTTTGCACTGCACAACTTTCATCACCAAATAAGTCATCAGTAGTGCCCAAGTCTTAAGAGCGGTCAAAAATGGGGTGTCTACAGTTGCCCCTCTGTGACAGAACTTGAAGTCATGAAATGACGTGAGTGAATGTCAAAGCCCAGAGACGACCCATTTTTGACAAGGCCGAAGACTTGGACAAACAAACAAAATACAGATATAGAAACAAATGGTTGCGCCCGCAGGCTGCCTACGTATCCTTTTGCAAGGAATCAAACCAGCGTAGTTCAGGGGGCAGAATGCAAAATGATATGCAATATTACCAAAACAATGTGCAATGACATACAATGTAATGAAACAATGCAAATGATATGCAATGTAATTGAGATAATCAAATCACGAGCAGTGCAAAACCACACAAATATCATAAAGGGATGGAGATGCAACATCAAACTACGTTTAACACAAAAAAGGTGCCGGGAACCTCAAACCACAACTCTCTTAGTGGGATAGGTGTGTGCACAAGCAGAACTATGTGTTTTGGAGCAAGAATACAAGTAATTGAGTGGCATAAGTATGGAATGATCTGTTGAGTAAAGATCATGATCTTACATGCTGAATACAACAACAAACTACGATGTAATGGATGCAATGGATAAGACATGCAGCCGAACCACATTTCTACCTAGAAAAGGCATAGACACAAAACAGACCACGTCTAACACAGAAATAGTGCCGACACCCTCAGACCACAATTCTCTTAGTGGAATAGACACATACACATAATCATAGAACCATGCTTTAACGCGAAAAGTATGGGCACATGCCGAACTAAGCTTAACATGGAAAGGATGCAAGAGATAAATGGACAATGCAGTACATGCATGCAATATATTCTATATGCAATGCAATAGACATAACAGATGTGATGCAATAGATAATAGATGCGATGTAATAGATAGTACAGTAGATGCAAAGGATGACATACTCCAACAATGCTGGAATCGTGAGAGGAGGAAAAACAAATCCCAAACACGCCGAAATTGTGTGAGGAAAGGAACACTCAAACCACACTGAAATCGTGAGAAGAGGCCCGAAAACAACCGCCCAGGTGCGCGCACAACGCAACCTGAGATGAATTCCAAACACGCTGAAATCGTGTGAGGAAGAGAACACTCTAACCACGCTAAAATTGTGAGAAGAGGTCCGAAAACAAACTGCCCAGGTGTGCGCACGACGCAACCTGAGGCAAATTCCAAACACGTTGAAATCGGGTGAGGAAAGGGACACTCTAACCACGCCGAAATTATGAGAAGAGATCCGAAAATGACAGCCCAGGTGTGCGCTCGACGTAACCTGAGATAAATTCCAAACACGCTGAAATCGTGTGAGGAAAGGGACACTCTAACCACGCTGAAATCATGAGAAGAGATCCGAAAACAAACTGCCCAGGTGCGTGCACGACGCAACCTGAGATAAATTCCAAACACGCTGAAATCATATGAGGAAAATGACACTCTAACCACGTTGAAATTGTGAGAAGAGGCCCGAAAACAACCGCCCAGGTGCGCGCACAACGCAACCTGAGATGAATTCCAAACGCGCTGAAATCGTGTGAGGAAAAGAACACTCTAACCATGCCAAAATCGTGAGAAGAGTGGTTCGAAAACAAACAATCAGGAGCGCGTTCCATACAACCTAAGATAGCCTCGGAGGACAACGATCCTAAACGCTACACAGCGTGAAAGGATAAATGATACAAGATAACACAAGATGCAAATAAATGAAGTAAGTGCGATGATATGATACATGTTACAACATGTTACAAGCAATGTAGTGCATGATGTTTAGGGAATGAAAGAAACAAACAAAGCGGTGCTTTAAAAAGCACCTTATGGGGTGAGTGGCGGTGAATCGCTCTACTCTGACGGGGATCTCCCCTTGTGTTCTTCGAACACTTACCTTCAACTCACAGTACAAAGGTCCTGAAATGCTGACAAGGGACAGCCTCTGCATGTAGAAGCCACGGATGCCACTTTTCTTCCCGATCATATTCACAACTTTCCCTATTCTCCAACGGGGTAACAGACTAGGTTGGTTCAGTATCCAGAATTGAGGCGCATATACGCTACCTTAACCTATGGGGCAGCCATACAGATTTCAAGTCGGGGATACACCCCTGGATATTTAAACCAGACTTTAGTCTCAGAAATCCTGAACCTTTGCATTCTAGGCATCAGCCATTCGAACTCTAGTTTGCACCGTCGCAGTTACTCTCCTAGGAACTCATTGCGAACACAACCAAGATGCCTCTGGCAGGGAATGGTACTCAGGGAGAGCACTTCTAATCGCCATTCTGGCATTGAAACAAGCTTGAACTTAAGCTTGAGGTAGAGGCACACTCATACTTCGGAGCATTAACAAGGCCTGAAAAGGTACATACAGAATGCAATGACGAAACTTACTGAAGTTGAAACAAACTCAGATGCCCGACATTTTCCCTCTTTTCTTTTGCTTTGCAGTCTGGAACCCACGTAGCTTCAGTTAGGTCCTTGTTCTACTGTTCTCACATGACCTGGGTTGAACCCTACAGTTTTATGAAAGAACAAATCCTGTTTTGTATATATGTGGAGAACGACACAGCGCTCTGGGCACAAAACGATTTTAAATTGAAATTGAGAAATGTGTTCTCGACCGGGTATTGAACCTAAAATTGACCATAATCAAAACGACTCAACAAAGGAAAAATAAAGGTAAAACAACCTGAACACATCTATTGACACTCGAAACGACTCAAAATAAGAATCGAGACAAAAAAAAAAAAAAAAAAAAAAAAAAAAAAAAAAAAAACAAACAAACAAACAAACAAACACACACACACACACAACACTAAGATGTGTTCCAATGGCAAGTAACCTCTCAGTTCACAAGGAGCCCACAGCTTCTCCGGGTAGTGTTTCCCACCCTTTCTCATTTGTGATCCTCACATCACTCTAGCACTCAATCTCTATTTTTCTGAAAAAGGCCTTTTTCCTCACTTTTTCTCTCAACGCACATCTTTCTATTCTTCAATCTCTCTTATTTTTTTTAATCCCTCCCCTGGGTGGTTGATGGATAAACAAGAATTTGTGGGCTCTTACACCTAGCATTCTGCTAGATTCTTTTCCTTTCGCTCACAACTCGTAAGCTTTCCCTCAGAAGGGTTGCGGTGCGACCAGATGCGCAGCAGATTTGCAATTGACATCGGTTGATGATGCCCTTGGCATAGCTTAACCAAGATGAATTACAATGCGTCTCACCAACCAGGTATACAATTGAGTAGTTCCACACATTGCATTTTCTACGTCCCCATTTCGGGTCAGACGCCAATTTTTGATTTGATCATCGAAATGAGGGAACCGGATATCCCGCCCCATTTCCAATTTGTGCTTCGCACTTGGCTTGATACCTCGCTGCTTGGAGGATCAGAGAGCTTTCGACCCTTTGCTGTTAGCTTTAGTTGCGCCTTTTCTCGCGAATGCACTGATAATGGGGAAAGACAGAAAAACTGACTCAACTGTGCCCCTAGTTCATCATTTTGACCAGTTTTTGTTTTTTTGAGCTTCTACTAAAACAATTTTAATCAATATGAGAGTTAGATTAACATACTTGTTCAATTTTTTGATTCGAAATCATGCAAGTCAGGTTGTGAGCACTGAAATTTTTTTTTTGGGTCCAGGAAATGGTCCAGTTTTGGAATAATTTTCAAGAAAATTAGTCAACCTCATTAAAAATTCTCAAAACTTGTTTTTACCAATGGCCACTACTCGACTAACATAGAATTTACTCTTGACATGCACAACCTCAGATCCAAAACAATAGAAAATTGCCCCTTGTCTAAATGGCACTGCATGGCAACGAAAAGTTGCCCCTTATCTGAATGGCATCACAGCGCACTGTAATCAGTCTTCAAAGTGACGATCATAACCGAACTCTCGGATACAGAGAAGACAAAGATGATCAGAACCATTACATGGACACAATCGATTTGAAAGTGTTTATTGTTGGACTTCAGAATGAAGTTGCCTACGTTACCCAAAGATGGGAATCAAGCCTGACGTAGTTTCGGGTTAAGGTACACTCGGGTATTAACCTCTTCTTTTGTGCTCTAACTTTTGCCAAGGCCGTCCTTTCTGGGTTTTCAACCTTGTGAGCTATGTTCTTCTTTTCTTTTCAATTCTTTTCATTTATTTTCTTCTTTTTTCATCTTTTCATCATTTCTTTTTCATTTTTGTTCTTTTCTTTGCCCTAACTTTTGTCTGGGTCGCCCTTCTGGGTTTTTGGCCCAGCGAGCCTCTCAAGGGTAAAAGTGTAACTTTGTCCATGTTGATCGGTTTGAGATCTCGAAGCCATTTGAATCCAGGGAATGGTTGTTGTTCGATGATGATGTAGGAGTCCATCCAGCTGGGTCTGAATTGCCCCCAGTGTTGTGGATAGGAACTCAATTGTCCTTCAGCAATACTTTCTTCTTTCCTCCCTTTTGGGATTTTCCATTCTTGCCGATCTTCGTTAGCTTGAGAAATGTCTCAATTTTTGACTCTTCGAGCACATCTGACATTTTTTGCCCCTAGTTCAAGGGCTGCTTCTCATCCAGCTTTGCAAGCTTTCTTTTGATCATATTTGACTTTCTTGCTCCTAGTCCAAGGGTTGCTTCAAATCTGGCCATACAAGCCTTATGTTGTGATTGATCGTTTGAACATTCTGAATCCAAGTTCAAGGTTTGAAAGCAAAATGGGTCAAGTCTTGAGGCTGAGAGCGATCCTAGGCTGTACAATCTCAAAATCAATTCCACACAGGTCTTCGCGGGACTACTCAAAATATTTTTTGAAATCTTTTAAGAAAGTAACTAGTCGCTCGTGCTGAAGACAATGTAGAACCAATCTAGATCAGGCCAGGATCCTTCTCAGTACTCATATTAATAAACATGATTTCATTCATTAAGGGCTTAACATGCCTCTCTTTTTCTCAATTGATCAAATTTTTGCAATCCGAGGAATTCCTTCATCTTCGTTTTCATCACAATGTTAGAAAAAGTTTTGAAAAACTTAGGTCAATGCAATGACTTCAAGGCATAGAAAAGACACAGTTTTTTTAGTCAAATACTGCCATCTTATTCAGAACTTCTGGCACAACTTGCGCAAAGGCAAAAACAGACGCAAAAGGGTAAAGATCACTACTGTTTCATTCAAATCTGTTGACACAACTGGCTCCAAAGCAGAAACAGACTCAAAGGAAAGTGAAAAGACAAACACAAAACAAGCAAGTGATGTCTGAGGTAACACCCCCGAAATCACCTGACTCCGACACAACAAGATAGACTCGATACAACAAGACTGCCTCGACTGACTCAGTACAAAAAGACTGACTCAATAGAAAATAACAAGACTGACCCAATACCCAAGTCAGAAAGTAAAATAAATAACATTTGCACATTGCTCAAAACAGTGCATGCCATCCCCATATCTGGAGTAAACTGAGCGTCATCTGCAGGTGGTTCATCCCCCGATCACATGATCACATTATCCCCCACGAGTTCACTGATCAAGTGCCGATAGACTTTGCAGGACCTGGTGCGACGATGACCTCGTTGTCAATCAAATCTTGTATTTCGTGGCGAAGATGAAAGCAACTGTCAGTGCCATGATCGGTTTGTTGATGGAAGGCACAATACTGGGCAGCATCATGCTTAGCTGGAAGGGGATTCGGGAGAGGCCGAGGCTCAAGGGGTTTGAGATGGCCCTGTTCTATAAGGATTTGGAGAGCTTTGGACAAAGCCATGTAAAGGGGATTGAAGAACCTGCGGTCTCGAGGTTGATGGCTTGAGGTTTGTGCAGTCGTGTTGGATATACTAGCAAAAGGGTTGGCAGGTGCTGACTGGGTTTGATGATCTCTGACAGATGTAGGATTGAAGTTGAGAGAGGTGTTTCTGGTATGACATCCCTTGTCCCGGCTTGCCCTTTGATTCAAACTGCCCCCAACTTGAGTGGCGAAAGTGTCATCCACCGTCTTTGCAACAACTGCACTTGCTGTTTGTTCAACCCTTCAACTTTCAAAGCCTCAACAGCCCATTGAAGATGTTCAAAGGGACCAATACCCTCCTCTACTTTGTTCTTACCATTTGCCTCCACTTTGCTAAGGGATTGGCCTTCTTCAAATGCAGCCCGTCCCAAGATTGGGGAACCTTTTGGCATGAAATTTCTAGCATGTGATGTGGTCGATGACGGAGCCAATATCCCAAAGGCCAAATCTGCCACAGTTCTCTGAAGATCTTCAATCATCCTCATTATCTCAGAAGTAGCGGGCTCACGGGTTTGAGATGATTGGGGTTTAGGTGCATCCATCATGCACAAGTCTGTGCTTTCTGGAATGAACACCTCAAGCTTGGGTAGATGGGCTGGGGTGATGTATATGCTGGGGTTGTAGTCAGATGGCAATATATAGATTTGATTGAGATACAGAGATGACGGGTCAGTACTGGCCCGAGGTCCTTTTGGTGGAGCCATGGTCTCTTCGTCAATAAGATCCTAAATCTTATGACGGAGGCGAATGCAACGGTTCGTATCATGACCGTGTTGTTGATGATAGACATAGTATTTAGCTGGGTCATACCTTGGTGGAAGAGGATTTGGAAGGGGTTGAGGTTCTAGGAGCTCTAGGTGCCCTTCCTCTCGCAGCATTTTCAAAGCTTGAGAGAAACTCATGTAAAGTGGATGAAAATTTCAGGCTTGGGGCCGATTTGAAGTGGTTGGTTTTTGGCCATTGAGGGACGTGGTGAGAATGTCTACTTCTGAGCATTTCGTAGCTGTGCTACCATCAGTAGCAGCATTGGAACTGTGAACAGCATTCTTCTTCAACGGCTCATTATCTTCAGCAAAAATCCCTTGTATGATAGCATCCTCTATTTGAACCCGCATTCCATGAAGGTCTAGAAAGGTAAACAGAGGTAGAACGATCATCTTCTGTACCAACTTGCCATGCAGATTCTGAACAATCATCCTGATATGATCTTTGTCGGAAGGCCTTGTAGTCACCATTGAGGCCTTTGCTCTCCATCTCATCACGAACTCTGAAAAACCCTCATTTGGCTCTTGGCGGGTGACTTCGAGGTCACGAGTTATGACCTCGATCTGTGAGTTGTAGGAGTATTGAGCAATAAAGGCCTCAGCCAACTCTTTCCAATTCTGTTTCACAGAGTCCTCCAATTTCGCATACCAGATTGCGGCTATTCCAGACATGGTTTGGCCGAATAGTGATAACTTCTGGGCTGGGGTCAAACCCATTAGCCTTAGAATATCAGAAAAAAGGTGGAGGTGCACCCTTGGGTCTCCTGAGCCGTCAAAGAGGTCGATATGTGGCATTTTAAATCGCTCCAGTAGGGTAACTGTAGATCCAGTATATCCATCCTCTAAATCCGTGATGGAGTTCACTCCTCGTGCTCGTTTGAATAACTTCTCTAGTTTATTGACCTTAAGTGCGATTGAGTCAACTTTAAATTCAAACGGAGCTTTGTTTTGATAGACAGGAGCTTCAGAGGCCTGTGCTGGAATTGGCTCCGTTGAATTACTTTGAGTCTCTCGGACATTGACAGTATGGACAGTGGCTCCGGGTATTGGGTTACCCGTGGGAGGTGCATGAGATGTAGAAGCCGCAGCCTGCTGTGGCTGTTGTTGTTGTAGCTGGGTTATCACTTCAGCCTGACAAGCCATGACTTCAGCCTGACGGATTGTGTCCTGCTACAGTGCCTCGATTGTTTGTTGCAAGTACCACATCTGTTCTTCCACACTGGCTGGGGGACACTGAGCCATTGGAATGGGTGATCAATCTCGTGCTGAGCTGAATGCAGAGAATTGTTCCCAGACCAGACTAGACCCGGGTGAACTGAGGTGTGATTGTTGTAGAAACTGTACATACGAATTATGCCTAAACCTCCTTCGTCTTGTAACCGGTGGAGGTGAGGTAAACACAGGTTGCTGCTGAACCAATTCTGACCTGACAAAGTCTATCGATACAAGTCTAGGATACCCGGGGGATATTGGAGCCTTCTGAAGCTATAGTTCAGAGACTACCTTGCAAAAGAAGAAAACAGACAGCATCTCAGCCTGATTTCACCAAAACAGATATGAGCATAGCTGAATGACTGCACTCTTTACTTAATTCTGCCCAAAATTCTGCCTGTAAAATGATACCCTTAGGCCAATACTCAGACTTGCAACTGATACATACAACCTGTAGAGATGCACTATGACAGCATATACCAAGCAAGTAAGAGCCAAAACACCGCTATGGTGGGGTAGGGTTTCCCTGTCCTATTTTGTCAGGAGCTAGGGTTTCACTACGTACACAGCGGTTTCAAACGACCTACATTTGGGTAAGCAACATGTCCTAGTTTGGAATGGTCACTGTGGCTTCCGATATACACTAGGTCAAATGGTCGAAAAGGGTGCCTCGGTAACAACCGAGGTTTGTGTTCCCATCATGGTAGAGCCCGTAACCGGTTAGCCTTATGGCACGCTTTTCTAAGCAAGCCTCCGGCAAACCGTTCAAGAATAGCAGATGGCAAACACTGTGACTTAGGCGCACCTACGCAAATGCAATACAAAGAAACACATAAGTGTAAACAAAACAACATATCATTAGTTTGAGTCAAGTTCTCTAAATCCCCAACGGAGTCGCCAGAAACTGTAGACCGCTCGAACTCGCTCCGCGTGCGGGGGCGCGAATTGGGTTCTAGCTACTATAGTTCGGACTCTTGTCGCGGTTCTGAATCTAATCTCACAAAGTGCAATGTAAGATTGATAAATCACCAAAGAGTCCAAACCCAGTAAATCGTTTTGGAAAATCGATTTTTATCAAAAAGCACCAAACATGGACTGTTTTGCCAGATTTCAGAGTCGCCACCTAAATATTTTATTTTTGGGAAATTTAGGAAACCCTGACTTGTGCCTAAGGCCACGTGTCCGTCATCGCCAAAGTTGCCTCGGCTCGGGAACTTGGGTACGAGAGGGGAAGGTCCTAAAATGAGCACCCCCGCTCGCCCGATCAAAGATCGGCCTCTACTAAACATAATATATTATTTTCATAAACACATGCGTTCTTATTCCGATTTATTGGCTAACTTACTATGTGATGCGCACAACATACAAGTATAGACTCAATCGCAAGAATTGGAACAAAACATCTCATGTTTGTTTTTCGAAAATGGTTTGAAAGTGCTACTCGCAAGTAGGCTAAGACGCGGATTTGCCACCAAATAAGGTGGGCATAAAACATGATGATTTGCCACTTCAAATGGGCTTAAAACACACATTTTGATGAATTGTTCCAATTTAAGCAATGGAGCCTTCATCCACAGGCATTCATGTAGTTAATCACTTAAGCACAGCCTATGGAAAGCATGTTATCATGGCAGTCACTTACACACATGCAAAGGATGCTAAAGCATACACACTTATAGTGTACTCCGACCTAAAACAGAAACCAATTAGAAATTAATGCATGATCCTAATTATACAAGATGCCTAATGCAAAACATGCAAAGTGCAACTAAGTAGGCTTGGCTATCTAATCATGACATATGAATGCGACATTTGATACATGTATTCAAATAGGAATTGAAATACAATGCAGTTTGAATGATGCGCCGAGCCCGGTGCATGCAAGCATAAGGATGCTAATTGAAACATGCCCTAAAACTAACCATCCAAAGTTAGTAAATAAAAGGGAGAAAGATGCAGGGTTGGAAGACATGCACACACGCACGCACCCTTATTACAACATTTGTGCCGTCTCGACGGAGGGTCCAAATAAATAAGAGCTAAGCTAAGCTACTTATTACAGATCAATTAATTAACTATGTTATTCTAGCTAATTAATTACAACATGAATTGAAAACAAGCTATGCTAAGCTAATTTAAAATATTACAAAGCAAATATTCTAATTAACTACAACTAGCTAGTAAAGCGGTAAAATGGCCTCGCGGGCGAGGGAGGCATGCATGCTCGGTCGCGTCCTCCCTGAAATCCACCACCTTGTCTCAAGATGTCTCTGTTTGCACACCTTCTATACTTCTGAAAATTATGCCAACTTCCAGAATGTTTCTGACCCACCTTAGGAACATGCTAAGGGATGGTCGACTGAGAGAGATGGTCATCGGCCATGGTTGATGGCCAACAGGCACTCCTGATAGTCGATCGGCAGCCTTGGTGGCCGGTCGGCAGCTTTGATGGCCGGTCGGCCACTACTTCCTACAATTTCTCCTTTTGCTGCAACAGAGCATAAACAGAGGCATGTCAGTGTATTTGCAATAGAATGTGTGTGCAACCACACTTCTTATCATGTCTCAAGCTCAAAGGAGTGTAGTGCTCGACTCTCAGACCACCAGCCAAGCATCACAATGCACGATGGCCGAGAAGCCAAGTTTGTACAAGTCAATGAATGCACAAATAGACTCAATGAACCTTCACCCTATCATGCACGATCAAGGGTGTCGGTGACTAAGAAATGAGGCACGTTTCATCACTTCAAGTATGAAACGTCTCTCATTTTTTGTGTTTGGATTAATGTCCGATCAAAACACATGCAATGTAACATAAACATGTTATCTTGGCATGTTTTACTTTGATTCATTTTCTTTACTCATTTTAGATCACCGATAAGTCCTTTAACCGGTTAAGTCCAAAAGTGAGAGTCCTTTAATTTTGAAAGAGGATCTAAGCCACAAGCACCTTGAGCATGGAAGAAATCTCATACTTTTGGTTAGTAGAAACCCTCAAGAGAAGGCTAAAACCATTAGGCATGAGAGCCTTAATTCCATGCTCAAGCCAACAAGGGGCTTAAGACCTCTTTCAAAGTGATACAACAAATGAAAGATGGCATGTGATGATACAAATTCCAGCACTAAAATAGTATGCTAAATGACATCGAAACATGAAAACGATGCATTCAAGATATGCTTAGAGCTAAGAACGCCAAAGCAAGTGAAGTACATTGCACTAGAAGCATGCCATACAATGCTCAAATGATTAAACTAGCCCAAAATAGAGCTATAACAGGCCAAAACAGTGGCTAAAATGAACCAAGAAGATAGCATGAAAAGCAAGAAAATGATGTTCATGCATTGGCTCATAAACGAGGCATAAGGCTCAACTCTTAAAAGCACTTAAAGAGCGATATATAGGAGTGTATGATGGAAGTATATGCTCTGAAATACCATGCCAAATGATGCCATATCATGCACACATCACAAATATAGCATGCTAAGGGCCTCAAAACTCAAGACTAATGAAGCCAATTACACTATAGCCCTACAAGGCAAGCCATACATGACCAAGGCCACTCAAATTAGACCTAAAGCATGCTAAAAATAGCCAAAAACATGCTGGAGTAGAGCATACACGTGCTAGAACAATAGGCCAAAACACCAAGTATGCTAGGCTAGTGAGCGAGATTGCACTACAAGTGCAAAAACCAAGCAAGAGGGGACCTCACCAACCAAAATCAGAGCTAAAGCATGCTAAAACTAGAGTAAAATCATGTGAGAGCATAGCCAAAATAAGCTAGAATGATAGGCTAAAGAGACAAGCATGCAAGGCTAGCTAGCAAGGATTACACTACAAGTGTATAAAGCATGCAAGAGGTGAGTACACCAATCAAAATCAGAGTTATAACATGCCAAAATACCACCAAAAACATGCTTGAACTAAGCTAATTCAAACCACAAGAGCATACTACTTTGTCAGGCCAACAAGGTTAGTGAGCAAGATTGCACTACAAGTGCAAGAAGCATGCAAGAGGTGACCAAGCTCACAAAAAATAGAGTTATGGTAGGTCCCAAAAGTCACAAAAATGTGCTCAAACTAAGCCACAAAAAGAGAGAAACACATGCTCATTTGGTGGGCCAACAACACAAGCAAACAAGACAAGAGGAGAGGGGACCACCCCCTCCTATTTGGGACCTCAAAACAACCTTTCCACCGCTGAAATTCCTCTGGAATTCAGTGGTTAAAATGCCAAAACAAGATGGTTTCAAAAGCTTTGAAGGTGGCTCAAAAGGCTTTGTAAGCCAAAGAGCAAAGGGAGAGACACCCCCTAACACCAAAGGGGCTTAAACTACCATTTTGAGGACTGAAAAACATTGTTTTTTTTAGTTCAAAAACACCCCAAAAACTGCCCCAAAGTAGTTGAAGAAGATGGCAAAACAAGCTATGCAAAACAAGTTTAAAGGGTAAAGTTTATACCTCTTGAAGCCAAGCACCAAAACAGGCAAAAATATGAGCTCAAATCACCTTTTGGAGCTCAAACAAAGTCCCGCGTAAGCTTCAAGCAACCTCCTCCCAAAGATAGGCAACTTTGATCAAGGATGCATAGGCAAACTATGCATGTTTCTCTATTTCTATGCACAAAAGGGCAAGAGAGAGAGAGAGCAAACTAGAGAGAAAGGCTGAAATTTAGCTCTGGAAACAGCTGGAGGACAAAATATCTTCAAAAATTCTGAGTTTGGGTCACTCTTTGCCGGCCGGCCATCTTTGGGGCCGACCTGCTACTTGTGACGGCCGACCGGCCATCTCTATGGCCGACTGTGCACATTTGTGGCCGATAGCACATTCTGCTCTGCAGGTCCAACTTCAAACGGGCATAACTCCTTCATGTGGACTTCTTTTCAGGCCATTCTTGTGTCCAAATTGAAGCATCGGAAGTAAGCTTTCCAATGGTGCGGTGTTGCATCAAAATTCCAACTGTGAAAAAAGTTATGCCTCTTTTAGTGAAGACTGCTCAGTTTCAGTCCAACCAGAATGATGCCCAACTTCAACCAATCATATCTCCCCCATTCGGACTCATCTTTAGGAGATGCTTGAGTGAAAAATGAAGCCCCAGAAGTCTTATTTGCAACGGTGGTGGCCTCATAGCTTAAATCCAAGTATACAAAAGGATATGCCTGATTTAGCGAGGGTTGCCCGACTCTCTTTTAACGGTTCATGCCCATCTTCTTCCCCAACTTGGTTTTCTTCCCTCTCCTATTCTTTTCTTCAACTCCAAACCCCTAAACAAGCTGCTTTGAAAGATTTGCCAAAGATTTCATCTCTCTTTCATTCATTTCCATTTTATCCTTGCTCAGTTTGTCCAAAAGCGCAATATTTGACAAAATGCGAGTCTCGGAACATCGTAGAAACTTCTTTTCAAAAATATTTTGAAAGAGAGGGTTTTAAGGTCTAAAAACCATTCAAAATAGTTTTAGTCCAAAAATGGGGTGTGAGGTTAGGATTTGACTCTCCACTCGTCGAAGAAATCAACCCTTTGCACTGTACAACTTTCATCACCAAAGAAGCCATCAGTAGCGCCCAAGTCTTAAGGGCGGTCAAAAATGGGGTGTCTATAGTTGCCCCTCTTTGACAGAACTTGAAGTCATGAAATGACGTGAGTGAATGTCAAAGCCCAGAGACGACCCATTTTTGACAAGGCCGAAGACTTGGACAAACAAACAAAATACAGATATAGAAACAAATGGTTGCGCCCGCAGGCTGCCTACGTATCCTTTTGCAAGGAACCAAACTAGCATAGTTCAGGGGACAGAATGCAAAATGATATACAATATTACCAAAACAATGTGCAATGACATACAATGTAATGAAACAATGCAAATGATAGGCAATGTAATTGAGATCATCAAATCACGAGTAGTGCAAAACCAAACAAATATCATAAAGGGGTGGAGATGCAATATAATTGAAAGAGAGGGTTTTGAGGTCTAAAAAGCATTCAAAATAGTTTTAGTCCAAAAATGGGGTGTGAGGTTAGGATTTGACTATCCTCTCGCCGAAGAAATCGACCCTTTGCACTGCACAACTTTCATCACCAAAGAAGCCATCCGTAGCGCACAAGTCTTAAGGGCGGTAAAAAATGGGATGTCTACAGCAGTCCAATAGCCTAATGGCCGAGTTCAATAAAATGTCGACATGGCCCTTGGAGCAACAAATTTAGAGGTGCAGGCAGGCACTAAGAAGGTAAGCACAAAGTTCACAGTAATTGACACCCCCTCCCCTTATAATGTTATCTTGGAAAGGTCATGGTCGCACACAATGAGGGTTGTTCCTTCAACATTACATCAGCTATTGCGATTTCCAATGGAGCGTGGAATTAAGGAGGTCAGAGGAGACCAAGTGTAAGCAAAAAATTACTCCATGGCAGCAATGAAATCTACTTGTAACGTGCTAGAAATAGAAACAATAGAAATTAAAGATGAGGATATGGAGGTCCTGGATGACGTCAGCAAAGAACCAGCCGACAAAAGCGAGGAAGCCTTGAAGAAAATTATAGTCCAACAAGGAGATGAGGAGCGCTTCTTCCTTCTCAGCTCAGGCTTGGCCGAGGAGGAGGAAAGGGAGTTAGAAACATTATTGCGAGCAAACATAGAGGTTTTTACTTGGACGCCATACGAGATGCCTGTCATTGACCCCGAGGTCACATGCCATAGATTAAATGTGGACAGGTCAACAAAACTTTTCATTCAGCGGGCAAGGAGGCTGACATTGGTTCATATGGAGGCAGTAGAGGAGGAAGTGGACAAACTATTGGAAGCCAGAGCCATTCAAGAGGTAAATTACCCAGCTTGGTTTCCAAGCACAATTGTTGTGATAAAAAGGAATGAGAAGTGGAGGGTCTGCATGGGCTTCACTAGCCTGAATAAGGCTTGTCCCAAAGACAGTTTCCCACTCCCCAAGATTGATCAGCTAGTAGATGCCACTTCAGGGTATGGAAGGATGAGCTTCTTGGATGCTTATAGGGGATACCACTAGATAGTAATGTATCCCTCTGATGAGGAGAAGACTACATTTATCACCCCGAAAAGGGCTATATTGCTATAGAGTGATGCCTTTTCGAGTTGAAGAATGCGAGAGCAACCTACCAGAGGTTGGTGACCAAGATGTTCAGACATTTGATTTGCAAAATAGTAGAAGTGTACATTGATGACATGGTGTGAAGACCAAAGAACTTAAGAATCATCTCGCCAACTTGAAAGCAGTCTTTGATATCCTAAGATCATATCAGCTCCGACTCAATGCTTTGAAGTGCGCATTTGAAGTTGGGTCTGGTAATTCATGGGATACTTGGTCATCAGACGGGGCATTGAAGCAAGCCCAGATCAGATCAAGGCCATCTTAGATCTGAAGAGCCTGACATTAGCCAAGCAAGTGCAGATATTAACTTGGAAAGCTATAGCCTTGAATAGGTTCGTCAGCCAAAGTTCAGATAAGTGCAAACCATTTTTTAATTTGCTGAAGAAAGCTATTGATTTTTTGTGGACAGAAATGTGTGAGGCCTTTCTGGCCGACCTGAAGACATACTTGACAACAACACTAGTTTTGTCAACTCCTGTGCCAAGAGAAAAAACTATTCTTATACTTAGCTATTGCAGAGGATGCAGTCAGTGCAGTAGTAATCTGAGAAGAATGAAGAGAACAGAAGGCGATTTACTGTGTGAGTAAAACCCTGGAAGGTACAGAAACCAGATATCTATCCTTGGAAAAGTAACACTAGCCTTGGTAATGGCCTCCAAGAAATTGAACCACTACTTCCAAGCCCACAAGATCGTGGTACTAACTGAGCATCCTTTGAAGTCTCTATTGCAGCATGGAGACTTAACAGTTTGAATAGCCAGATGGGCAGTAGTGCTGGGCTAGTATGACCTAGAGTTTAGGCCAAGAACAATAATCAAGGGTCAGGTTCTAGCCGACTTTGTGGCCGAATTCACACCTGGGGCCATTCCACATCGGGCTCCAGAGAGCCACGGCCTAGGATGTCTAACAGGTCCAGAAGAAACCCAGTTGGGGCTAAAGGATCCCACCCCAACAAAGCAAAAGAAGGCAGAGCAACCAAAGCCCTGTAATATCTACATCAGCAACTCATTATGTCTATTTGTTGATGGCAGTTCAAATCGGCAAAGGACGAGGGCAAGAGTGGTTTTGGTATTGCCAGATGGGCGAATGATTGAGTAATCAATTCATCTGGGGTTCAAGGCCTCAAACAATGAAGCAGAGTATGAAACACTGATTGTTGGATTGAAGCTAGCGCCAGCAATAGAAGCTGATGAGGTGGTAGTCTTCTGTGACTCCCAGCTCATTGTGAACCAAGCAACGGGTGAATATGCAGTCTGAGATGAAAGAATAATAGCATATGTCAAAGAGGTCACCAAACTACTAGCACTGTTCCAAAACTGTCGATTACAGCAAGTTAGCCGAGATGACAATAGTCATGTCGATGCATTGGCCAACCTGGCTAGTACAATAAAGTTAGGGGAACCAAGGACAGTCATGGTAGATTATTTGACAAGACCAAGTGTGGAGCCTCTGATAACAGAATACGAGGCAATGTGCATAGAGATGGGTCCAAGTTAGATGGATGCGATAGTAACATTTCTTAAGAATAACAATCTTCCAGACGACAGAAAAGAGTCACACAAGATCAGGCTGAAATCAGTTAGGTTTTGCCTATCAGCAGAAGGCTACTTGTACAGAAGATCTTTCACTGGACCTTTGCTCAGATGTGTGCATCCCTTTCAGGTAGAGGACTTTTTGTATGAAATTCATGAAGGGGTTTGTGGAAGCCATGCTAGGGGCAGGTCATTTGCTCATAGGGCCATAACTCAAGGATATTGGTGGCCCTACATGCAGAAAGATATTGAGGTTTATGTTAGGAAATATGAGAAGTGCCAGACATTTGCACCCTTGATACATCAGCCAGCAACAGACTTAAATCCAGTATCCAGTCCCTGACCGTTTGCCCAATAGGGCATGGATCTTGTCGGGCAATTTCCCCAGGCAACTGGACAAAGAAAATTTCTATTAGTAGCAACTGACTACTTTACGAAGTGGGTAGAGGCAGAAACCCTCGCGAAGGTTAGAGATATTGATGTGAAGAACTTTATTTGGAAAAGCATTATCACCAGATTTGAGATTCCAAGAGCTATTATTGCAAACAATGGCACCCAGTTTGACAGTAAGCTGATCAAGAGCTTTTGCGCCAAGTACAAGATAAAGAATTATTACTCCACCCCAAGTTTTTCCCAGAGTAATGGTCAGGCCGAGGCATCCAACAAGACCATCTTGGATGGGATCAAGAAAAGTCTAGAAGCAGCCAAGGAAAAATGGGTAGAAGAGTTGCCCAATGTACTATGGGCGTATCGGACTACACCGAGAAGATCAACTGGGGAATCTCCTTTTGCCATGGCTTATGGCACTAAAGCAGTTATCCCACTAGAGGTCGGCATCCCTAGAATCAGAACTCAGGGAGTAGAGGATTGGACCAATGAGGCAGTCTTAGCCCGAAATCTGGATCTTCTGGAAGAAATAAAGGAAAGAGTAACAATTCGACTGAGGACATACCAGTAGCAGCTTGTGAAAGCTTACAATAAGAAGGTCAACCCAAAAGAGTTCAAGGTTGGGGACCTCGTCCTGAGGAAAGTTGTCAACAACAAAAAGAACCCTAGAGAGGGCAAACTTGGCCCAAACTAGGAGGGGCCTTATAGAATTATTTCTGTTGCCAACAATAGGACATATCGGCTTGAGGACAGTGATGGCAAAAAGTTTCCAAGACCCTGGAACACTTGCAATTTGAAGTTTTTCTTTCATTAGTTTTTGTATTTTGATATTTATGTAATTAGCCGAAGTTCAGTAAAGCACTAGCTCGATTTGATTTTCCATAGGTTACTGTTGCCACTTGTTTAATAGGACTGAAATGGTCTTATGACGATGTTTCCAATTAAAACATGATGAGTAACTTAGACTTATTATATGGCAGAGTTGAATTATACTTGCACATAACAGAATTGAACTAAGTTGAATGAGTAACTTAGACTTGTTATATGGCAGAGTTGAATTATACTTGCACATAATAGAGTTGAACTAAGTTGAATGAGTAATAGACTTGTTATGTGGCAGAGTTGAATTATACTTGCACATAATAGAGTTGAACTAAGTTGAATGCAATCAGACTTACCATATCGGCAGAATTGAACAGGGTTAATTAGGTTCATAGAGGTAATGAGGTAGTAAACCTCGGCTACGATTTATTTGAGTTTGACTTCGGCAAAATCGAAGATGCATGCTTAATGTGGACGTAAGTTATACTTAGGTTCACATTAGGGGGCAAGGAATAAGAATGGTAAATACGCTTGAGAGCTTGGCATTTGTTGAAATTTTTAAAGAAAAATTTACAAGTTAAGACGGGCTTGGCACTTGTTTAAATTTCAAACCAATTTACAAGTCGAAGCTAGCTGAGTTATTGATTACCCGAGACAATCAACCAAGTTGTCAAGCTTGAAAGTGCTGCAAAGGGTAAAGTCTTGTAAAGGAAGAACACTAGTAAATATATTTTGGACGGAATATTTTTAAGTGTGGTTGGACTGAGATCAGGGTAAAAAGAGAATCCTGAGATTGTTGGACCAAGGTGACCAACTGGGGTTGCACCTGAGATGATGCGGGTCCAGGTTGATACTTGTCCGAGGTGTCCTAACCAGAAGTAGTCATACAAGAGAGATTGTAGAAGTGCAAAAATATTCTAGGTGTGGAAGCATGCAAAGCATAGAAGAAAAACAGTAAAGCTTAAGGAAACAAACATTCAACACTCAGAAGAAAGAAAGGCTTTCATTCAAAAGAAAACATGTTCAATTTATAAACAAAAGGCGCATCGGCCTAAGAGGTTGCTTGTTCAGTTACAAAGGTGGCACTTCGGCCAGATAAAGCTAAAACATTGTTCAAAACAAAAAGATTACAACTAATTCAAAAGAAAAAACTCCTAAGTGTAGAAGCAGGTTCCTAAGTCCTAGCAACATCGACATTGACCTCAAAATGCTCAACCTCAATTGTCGACGTTGTGTCAGCCTCGGTTGGCAATGATGCTTCCTTTTCAGCAGCAACCTCAGCATCAAGTTCAAGTAGAGTCTGGTCCAGGCTCATCTCGTGTAACAACCCTAACCCATGATTAACGTTAATCCATGATTTAGTATACCTAATAAGTTATTAAGATCATATTTTGAATTAATTGCATATGTGTTGCATTATTGGTGTTTTTGTATGTTCATCGTAGACAAATCTATTTGAATTTCTATTATGTTCTGTAAATCGAAGGCCTCATCGGCATCCGATCGCAAAATTGACTTGAATTATGTGTTAGTTAGAATTTTTAGAATTTTGTAGTAGGTTCTTGAAATTCGATTCGGAACCAAATAATTAGAATAAATGATCTCACTTAGTTGTTCTTAACTTAACTTATCTAATTTTCCTAACTAAACCCACTTAAAGCCACTACCACATTTTGTATACATTTTACACTTCCTTTCCTCATCCTTTGAGCTCAAAAACATATATATATATAGAGAGAGAGAGAGAGAGAGAGAGAGAGAGAGAGAGAGAGAGAGAGAGAGAGAAGGTGAGAATTGCGATCAAACAAAGGAAATACTAGATAGTGAAAGAAATTGGCTTTGGATTTAAAGGTTTGGTATGGGATTTTAGTGAATTCACCATCTGGAGCTAGATTGGAGAACTAAGGTAAGAATTCAACCTTTTGGTTATGTATTTAAGATGACTAATGTAAGAATTCAAAAGACTATAAAGATTCAAGTCATGATTTAAGCTAAGGAAGATAAATATAGGGAGAATTCAACCATGCATGCAATTTCATAGTATTTTTGAAGTTATTTTCCAAGAAATTCCTCATGCATGTCACTAAATCACTTTAGTTTTGGGAATTCATCAAGTTTCAAGTCATTTTGAGTCACTAGATCATGTTTTGGAAGTCTTCAAGTCAAAGAAATACATTCATGCTATGTTTTCTAAGAATTGGGTTTTGTTTTGTATAATTGGCAAGTTTTTGAGCATTGATTTTGCGAAATGATTTAGAATTCTCAATGTTTTCCAAGTTCACATATGATTCCTTAGGTTTTTGGCCCAAATGGATGAGTTTTGTAGCTTTGGAGTTGATTTTTGGACTTGAGAGTGCAATCCGGAAATTCTAGAAATTGCACCCTCCGCTCGAGCGACAGAACCTGCGCTCGAGCGACCACTCTATGTCTTGCATCTTTGCTCAAGAGACCAAAGGTTTGCTCAAGCGTAACATGCATGCTTCCAGAAGTTTGCGTGTTTTGCAGACCACTCGAGCGACAATAGTTGCACTCGAGCGAGGACATGAGTCTTACGCTCGAGTGAGTGTCGAGCGAGCATCGAGCCGAGAAATTTAGCAACCTGTACTTTTGCAGACCACTCTAGCGATAGAAGTCACGCTCGAGCAACCACTCACATTTTGTATGTCCACTCGAGCGAAGGAAGTTGCGCTCGAGCTGGAACCCCTGTTTTCAGCATTTTGACTAAGTGTTTTCAAATGCATTTTTGTATCCTCATTCCATTCTAGGCATTCCTAGGCCAAGATTATGACACTATAATGGGGATAATAAGTAGAAACACACCAAGACAAGAAAAAACTAAGTTAAGGATTTCGAGTGTGTAATTTAGTACGTATTCGTTCTGTATCTGTGTAGGTCACACGCCACTAGATAGCTAAATTACCTACTCTGTCCGTTTACTTGAAGCCATCTGTTAATTGTGAGTAATAACTCTGTAAAGTTATGTTTAACTTTAATTATTTTCTGATGACATGAAATGACCAGTCTTTCTGAAATGCTATGTTTTGTATGAATGAATGATCATCCAAAGTTTTGAAATATGTTCGTGGCATTCTTAGCTTCATATGATATGTGTCCCTTTATGGGTCATCAGAAACGCCTCTGTGCACTTGAGTCGGAATCCATGGGAATAGACGGCTTGTTCAGAGCGACCGTCCAGCCGAGGTAAAAGCCTCGATTGCAGGCTTGGTTTACTTGTTCCTTGTAGGCATCACGCACGTCGGCTTGGCCTTCAATGTAGGCCTTTTCATTAGCGGCCTTGATCTTGGCCGCCTTGGTCTCCAGGGCCTCTTGAAGTTCTACCTCGACTTTGGCAATTTTGGCCTCGGACTCTTTGGCCTCGACCTTGAGCATATCGGTCACGGCTTCAGCAGCTTCAGCCTTTTCTTCGGCTTGGTCTTGAGCTTGTTTGGCCACCTTGGCCTGATCTAGTAACATCTTCATTTTTGCCTCGACGTTATTAAGGGAGGCAAGGAGGCCAGCAGCCTCTTTAGTCTTTTTCAGCAAATCCTTCTTGAAATCTTCGGCTTTCGTCGTGAAGGAGTGGGCATGCTAGATAGCCTGGGGGAAATGAAATGGTCAAAGTTAGAAAAATTTCTAAGTATGAAAACTTGAAATAAAAGGCCAAATATTGAGGACTTACCAAAACAAAATGTTGCATCATGGATGCAAAGTTCTCGTACTCACTGATCTCGACCATTCGATTTAGATCTGTTGGCAGGAGAAACGATGAGAGAGGGCGGCTTGACCTCGAGGTCATCAATGACAACATCTCACCCCTCATTGGCCGATCCCTAACCATGATGGCTGGGGCCTAGGGTTCGTCAGATTTAAACACACCTGAGGTTGTCGCAGCTTTGGACCTCGGCTTCTTTGACCGAGGTATGTCAGTTGGCTCGACCTCAACAGATCTCTTCTTGGCAAAGAAGGAGGTTTCTCGGTCTCGGCAAGTTTAGAGATCGGTAATGTATCCTCGGAATCAATCTGGGTGGCGGAGGCTTTTGCTTTAGCCTTCTTCACCTTTTTTGGTTTTTGTTTAGGCTGGGATTGCTCTGGGAAAGAGGATTGGATTGTGACGACTCCTGGCAAGTCGGCCAGAAGGTTTTCAACAACCGCAGGTTTGCATCCCATTTCGTCGGTTGTAGCAGCGACGGTGACTCTTGTGCTGAAGTGGATTGTAGAAAGTGCGAGGGGAGGGTTTGCTGGATCGTAAACCGACGCCTCAGAGTTTTGGCGTTTACGACTACGAGTTCTGCCGGCAGGAGCGTAAACTGGACCTCGGCATCGGCGTTGGTGTTATGATGGAGGAATTAGTTGAGGGACAGAAGTGGTTGGCTGCTCAACTAGGTCAGAGGTAGAGGCCTGGTCTAGCCTTAGAGATAAAGCTGTTGGCGAAATTGAAGTAGATGAAGGTGTCTTGCTGCGCCTAAGAACGTCGGGCAATGTAGACTTATAAGTTGGGATGTAATTGAGCAGCAGAGGGGCTTTGTACTAGTCAACTGGCAAGCCCAGCAGCCTTTTCAAGTCCTTGATGGGGGAAGAAGGACTAGCAAAAATCCTTTGAGGGTTGAGAGAGAACTGCGAGAACAAAAATCAAACATCAGAACATATAAGAGAAATAAAGTGACAGTCTTAGTAAAAACAGAAAAGTTTCACTTAGTTCTTACCCTTATCCTCTCTAAAGACTCCTCGGCGCAATGGGAAGAGATGAAGATCATCATTTGGAGCAACTTCCCAATTACTCGAGACAATTAGGTAATCATCTCCAACACCTTTGTTGGACTCTAGGAGGTCGACTATGATTTTGTAGGCTGTGGATCTCGGTTTGAGGTAGTAAATGTAGCCTTTTTCAGATTTTAAGCCACACATGGTATAACAAAATTGGATATCGGCTAGTGTTATCCTAGCATTTTCTCGGCGAGCTAGGGCAATTATACCATTAATGATTCTATAGGAGTTAATGGCCAGTTGTATAGGATTAAGTTTATAGTAGTGGAGGATTTCCCTAAATAGAATGTCTAAGAGAAGCCGAAGTCCACACTCGATAAATGCTACCACAGAAAAGGGCATGTAGTCCCCAACTGGCATAATAGAGTCTTCCTTTCCAGCCAACCTGGTCCGAACGTCGGCTGGAATGGAGTTCCCAACTAGCATGGAGTCTCCAATTGGCATAAAACTCTTGCTTAAAGTACTCCAGCTTGGCAGGGGTGTCGACTCTCCACCTAAACATCCCCATGATGTTGGCTTAGGGAGGATTGGTGCAAACTTTGAGGAAAAATATTTAGTATGGTTTTTTAAGACCTTGGCTAAACTCAAAACTGGCACCGGAGCTAGGATTTTTGAAGATCTAAAGGGATCTTGTTTTAGTTTCCTAAGGAATAGGGTTCTAAATCAAATCCCAGACCTAAGTCTATACGGAAACAAGAATCAAAGGATAGGAATCTAAAAACAAGCAAGAAAATAGAAAGGAACATGATTCAGAATTAGAGGCAAGCAAGATTCAAGAATGAAAACCGAAGTAAAGATATAGAGAAGCACTCAAGAAGTAAAGATATAGCAGGAACAGTGGAAGCACTCAAGAAACACATGAACAGAATAATCAAGGATAATGACAGATTAAAGCATTCAATAGCGACACAAATATGATTTCAGATATAGTGCAAGATAATGTGCAAGAATCATAGTAGGCAAACACAATATAGACATGTGACAGGTGCGGAAAAGAAAACATATTAAGAAAATAGTGAAAAGACTGAACTTAAAGAGGAAAGAAATTGAGAACTTACCAAATGAATCCGAGGAAATAAAGCCAAAGTCAGACGATGACAAACTCTGAGTGGAACGGTGAAAGCTCGTCGAAGGAGGTGACTGAAGCAGTTGTAGAGAGCTCGAAGAAATGACAATGGAGGTTAGAGAGAGAAAGGCTTGAGACAAATAGGGAAGTCGAAGTTGTAAAGTGAGAAGACAGAGAGAGAGAGAGAGAGAGAGAGAGAGTTTTGTTGAAACTCGAAAAGGCGGCAAAAGGAAATGAATATGTCTTTGACAACGTGTCTATCAGGCAGCGTGCATAGAAGTGACGCGACTTGATAGCACGTGTCAAGAACAAATCAATGAGAAAAGGACATGTGGGAGAAACGGTTGAAAGGATCATGTGTGACAACTTGCGCGCAGTAGAAACTCTTACGATTCTTGAAATAATGGCAAGGATCTTGGCTAGTGAGGCGATCTTGGCTGGGATGCTTAAAGAGTTGAATTCTTGGCTCTTAAACATTGGGGCAGCAGACTGCAGAGTCTTGGTTATATGAAGTCGATGAGAAATGATCTCGGACGTAAGGAAATCGTAGCTAACGTGCTATGTAAAGGAAAGGGGTAGATTCCATCACCTCAATTTGCCAAGGTAATGGAACCTAGGAGCAGTTGTGGGGATATATTTTGCGAATGATAGCACGTGGCTAAGGTGACGCTGACGTGTCAGCCGAGGTGCCACGTAGACTGGTCATGTAGCCAAGGTGATTTCGGCAAGGCCGAGGTTATCTTCACAGATACCGGAATCCAAGATAAGCGGATAGGAGAGCAGGAATCCTAAATAAGAGAGGGCTCTAGCCTAGATAAGGATAAAGCTCTTAAGGAGTTTATCCATATCTAGCTAGGGGTCCAAGATAAGCATGATGAGCTTGAATCCCATGAAGTAAGACTTCTAGGGGAAGTTGGACACTGATCGTTATAAAAGTAAGGCACCCCGGTGGGTCTAAGGCACGTTTTTTATGCTTTAACTTATGAGTTAAGTACTTGATTTAGAGTATCCACAACGGAGCTGTTAGAACATGTGCTAGTGTCAGTTGTTATTTTTTAGCTAGCCATTTTCTATTTTTGTTCTCATAATGGAATTGCTAGTAGGTGTGTTAAATTTGTCAGTTGTTAACTTGTGTTAACTTGTTTGTTATCTACAGCGAGCGTTTTAGCTAGTAAAGGAGAGCGTTTTTTTGGTCTTACCGGTTGACCGGTCAAAGACAATTTTTTTTTTTTTTTTTACTTGTTGGGATTTTTTTTTTGGACTTGAAATTCAATTTTGGGCTTGAAATTTTTTATTAAACTAAATTATTTATTTATTTTATTTATTATATATACACATATATATATATATATATATATTTAACACATACCTTAACACACCCCTTAACATATCCATTGTACTGTCATTCATTTACTATTCACTCACTAAATTAACAAACTCTTAACACATATTTTTGGGTCCCACTTTTAACATTTTTTTATCATATAACACACTTTAACACACAATTTTAACACATCCATTATGGATGCCTTCAGTATCTGTGAGAGATTACTGACTTGATCGTCGGAGTGCCTCCGGATGGACGAACCACCGTCGGAATCTCATCTTCTTGTACAGGTTGTTCGGACTTAATCTATTCTGCCGGTACTCTTCAGTTAAGTTCCTCGTCTGGTAGTGTGGTCAAAAATCAACACCTACATTTATAGTTTAACAATATCGAATTTACAATTGAACCAATTATCACTTAAAATTACTCTTTTTGCATTTTGAGCACTAATTAAGTATACTTTTTTTTTTAAAAAAAATTATATATTACTCATACAAAATACATAATTTTTAAAAAATTTCTTAACATATGCACGATAACAAATCCCAATCCCATTGAGAATAAACGAAAATAATGCGGTTGTCCACTAAGAAAACAACTTATATTACACCGGTTACTCACAATTGCCCTTTATTGCTTATCGGAATTCCACTTAAAACTTGCGAAGCAACCCAACTAGTTATTAAAAACTGTCCTATAGCTTTTCCTTTTTTTTTATTTTTTTTATTTCAAAGACTTCATTTGTTTCGGTCTTTGCTTCCAGTGGTCTTGATTTTTAATTTTTTTTTTTTCAAAGGGTTTGAAATTAGTTGGAGCCAAAAAAATAATAAATGAAATCATAAAATGTGTTTGCCCATTTTATCTACAATGACATGATAGATGATAGATTGTCAAAAACTTAACCATTTAAAACCCAACTAATAGAGTAAATTTAAAATTTAAAATTATGAGTTTTTAAAATTTCTTAATGTTGTGTTTGGTTGGGGGATTTGGTGAGGGATTTGAAAAGAAAAAGAGAAAAGGTGTGTGAAACTAGGTGAAATGTAAGTATATTTTATTCATTTTTCACCTAACTTTTCCCTTTCCCTCTCCAAATCTCTCACAAAATCTCCCAACCAAACACAGCATAAGAAAATAATAAAAAGTCAATCAAAACAACCCTCAATATTTTGGTTTAATTTTGGAAATTATTTTTTAGTTTTTGCTCTCATATTTTTTTTAGTAATTTTTCTTCATATTTTAATCCTAAAATACTTAAAAATTAAAATATTTATGAATAAATTTAAAATATTTGCTTTTGGTTGACTTTTGCCTTTTTTTTATTAATTTTTTTTAAAGGAATGTTAGTAACTCACAATTTTAAATTTGTAAACTAGATAACAATATAATTGAGTTTTAAATATGACCATCAAAATTTAACACATAATCTATCATTTAAATCTTATGAATAGGGTTTTTTTTTTTAAAAAAAAACTAATTATGGATAGGAGTTTAATATCCTTTGATTGTCATAAATTTTGGGTTAACCTTTTATTTTCTTTTAAAGAATTTTAAGAATTCATAATTTTAAATTTTAAATTCACTCAATAACAACAAGGTTGAGTTTTAAATAGTTGAATTTATGACAATTAAAAGTTGTTACGTAATTTGTCATGTTGTTACATAATTTGTCATGTCATTATTGATAAATCAAAATAAACTTTTTATAATTTCAAAATTTTTTTTGTTTGTTTTTGGCTTCAACTAATTTCACAATCCTTTCAAAAATAAATAAAAATAAAAATCCAAAAAAGTTCCAGACCACTGGAAACAAAGAACCCCAAAAAAAAAAAAAAAAAAAAAAAAAAACTAAGGCTTTGTTTGGCTATTCAGTTGGGGCTAAAAAAAACATAAAAAATAAAATAAACTAAATAAGTTAATAAGACAAAAAATCACATCTAAATCATAATTATTTTTTTTTTTTTCACAAAAATTAAAAAAGTCAACATAAACAAACTTTTTTCATTATTCACAACTGAGCCGTGAATAAGTTATTTCCTCAATGGCCTTAATAGATTAATTTTATTATTTATATCTTTAATACACTTTTCAAGTCTGGTTCGTCTCTCTTCTCCTAAGCAAGCAATGCAAATATTTTAATTATCAAATAGACCATAAGATTTAACACAAAATCTACTATTTACTCTTTTCTCAAATTGAATTATTGATCATAAATTTATCTTAACACAAACAAACTCATTTTCATTCAACTATTTTTTTAGCCAAATGGAAAAAAGCTATTTTTTCATTCAACTATTATTTACTCTTGTTTCAGTTTCTAGTAATTTTTTAACTAATCAGTTCTTATTATAGATAACTTTTTCTTTTTCAAAAATTCATAAGAAAACAAAAAAATTGCTAAAAAAAATTACTCAATTAGTTTTAGAAAACAAAAGAGTTTAACACAATCTAGAATAAGAGTCTAGCGTTAACTTTTTCCATTATTTTATGTTTCTTATATACTAATATTTTGTTTTGAGTGGTGCTACATGCACCAATCAGTGTACTAACTAGTGTACCAACACTAGTTATGACTTTATTATTGACCACACTCATTATACAAATTATAAATACTAAAAACATCTTAAATTGTGTCACATCATCAATTAGTACACTAGTTAGTACACTAATTGGTGCATATAGTATTACGTTTTCATTTTTGTAGAACAGAACATAACCCTTCTTTTAATTAACAATATGTGTTGGCCATATAGAGCAGTGATTGAGGATGCAAATTTCATGCTAAAAAGATGCAATTGCAGCGTTCAATCAGGGCCGACCCTGAGGGCAGGCAAGAGAGGCCTGTGTCTTGAGCTCCCAAATTTAGGCTGAAAATAAGGGTCCCTAAATATAATTTTGTGTTTTAGATATTAACCAAAAAAAAAACACCCAAATACCATAGGCCTAGTTGAACTGATCGTGGTTCAATTGTAAACTGAATATTGCTAAACTATAAAGCAACAAGACCATATTTTTTTTTAAAGTATTTGTAATGATTACTTTCTATCTTAATATATGAAAGTAAATTTTTTTTTTTTTATTTATAATTTTAATGATTTTATGTGCAACTAATTTTTTTTGTGGCTACAAACAAATAAAAAAGTTGTTGTGACTTATTGTTTTATCTATAAACTCTTTTCTTTTCTTTTCTTTTCTTTTCTTTTCTTTTTTAATGTAAGAGGAGCTTCATTTCCAAAGTTCGCCTTGGGCCTCCTAAATCTCAGGACTGGCCTTAAATTCAATATATTCCAAGTGAAGCAAAATCAATGTGCAGATGCACTGGCCAACATTAGGGTCACACTACAAAAAAAAGTGTTTTTTGCGACGGTAGGCGGCCGTCGCAAATGCCCTGGATCCCGTCGCTAATACTTTTTGCGACGGTAAATTGGCTTTTTGCGACGGGAAGGGAGGGTCGCGACAAAGGGGGTTGCAAAAGAGCTTTAGCGACGGTAAGTGCCGTCGCCATTACTTTCTGACGGAGGTGCCTTTTTGCGGCGGCACTTTTTCGTCGCTAATAATGGAAGAATATATCGGTTTAGCGGCACATAATTCCGTCGCTAAAAGTGGGTTTTGAGACGGCGATACCGTCGCTAAAACTCTGGCGACTTATAACTATTGGCGGCGGCAACGTCTACCGTCGCTAAAGGTTTCTTGTCAATTACAATTTCACGACTTTTGATTGTATTGGTGCCGTCGCAAAAGCCTATTACTCTTTTTTGCGACGGGTTCTTATGCCGTCTCAAAAAAAAAAAAAAAAACTGTTGAGAAATTATTAAAAAAATTAAAATAACCTGTATAAAATAAAAAATAACTATAAAAAAATCCAAAAATTACAGAATAATATAAATCCATACATAAACAAAAGTTGACAAATAATAAAAATTAATAATATTGTTCCATTCATAACAATACATAAATAAAAATTCACAACAATAAAAATTATGCCACTACACAACGTCGCATAATACATACATAATGTTGCTCACAAATTTAAATAACATAAATCAAAATCAAAACCAAAAGTTTTCGTCTTCATTCGTTCGTGGGTTACAAAAACAAAAATTGTTCATAATCTTTATACGCCCGCATTCCAGAAGAAGCCAACTGCTACTCAGGAAATATCTGAAAAAAAGAAGATAAAAATAATTAAAAACCATATAATGGTGTTAATATTTTCATTACAGAAAAATTAAAAAAAAAATTGACTACTATATAATTAGAAAGATATATAGTTTAGTAAATAATTTTGACTGGACCGAAATCCGGCTCTAACTCCCAAACCGGGAACCCGATTCGAGCCCCGTCTTCTCCCACAAGTCTCTCGTGCCTAGGCGGTCGTGTGTGCCAAGTTTCGTGCTAAACCGACGCCGTTTGGTGATTTTGGGGCGTTAACGCCTCGAATTCAAGTTTCTTAAGGAAGTAGGTTTCCTAAAGTGAAATCCGGCTCTAACTCCCAAACCGGGAACCCGATTCGAGCCCCGTCTTCTCCCACAAGTCTCTCGTGCCTAGGAGGTCGTGTGTGCCAAGTTTTGTCCTAAACCGACGCGGTTTGGTGATTTTGGGGCATTAACTCCTCGAATTCAAGTTTCTTAAGGAACTAGTTTGCCTAAAGTGAAATCCGGCTCTAACTCTCAAACCGAGAACCCGATTCGAGCCCCGTCTTCTCCCACAAGTCTCTCGTGCCTAGGAGGTCGTGTGTGCCAAGTTTTGTTCTAAACCGACGCGGTTTGGTGATTTTGGGACATTAACTCCTCGAATTCAAGTTTCTTAAGGAAGTAGTTTGCCTAAAGTGAAATCCGGCTCTAACTCCCAAACCGGGAACCCGATTCGAGCCCCGTCTTCTCCCACAAGTCTCTCGTGCGTAGGAGGTCGTGTGTGCCAAGTTTCGTCCTAAACCGACGCGGTTTGGTGATTTTGAGGCGTTAACTCCTCGAATTCAAGTTTCTTAAGGAACTAGTTTGCCTAAAGTGAAATCCGGCTCTAACTCCCAAACCGGGAAGTAGTTTACCTAAATTACATATATATATATTAACTCGCTGTGCTGAGTAGGGAAAAAAATTTACAATGATGATATGACATGATTATGGAAGGAGCCCAATCTATTTATTACTAGAAGTTAGGGAGATTGGAAATTGAGTAATTGAGTCATCAAATGGGGTCATGAAATCAGTTCTTTTTTCTGCTGAAAGTGTAACGCCAATGCTTCGTTAATGAGAGAGTTATTGAACTTGTGACACACACCAACCCCCCTACCCCCCCCTCATTCCCCCCCCCTCATTTATTGTATAAGACAAAAAAACATATTAACTAAAAGTAGCTATGAAAATGCTTTGAGAACTAGTCCATGTTCCCACTTAGCAAAAATCCTATTCCAACTCAACAAATAGCCTTTTTGCACCCTCGGAGATGAGGGAGAGGAGTATGTAGCGCATCACAAAGACTCAATACTCGAATTTTAATGTTATGCTTGATAAGAAAACATCTTATCTATAAACTAACCTCTTAATCTTCATACAATCTTCAATAATACAATTAGATAATATTCGGTTCATTATATTATTCCATTGGAATATCTATATTCTTACCTTTGATTCACTTAAAAAATAATTAAAAATTACATTACAAATAGAAATATCAATTATTATTGTAAATGAATTCTATTTCATTTCAATTTCAATCTAAGAGCCAAGAGCATGAGGGGGTGATCGTCAGCTTAACACAGGTAAATGGCAGTTTGCAACAAAAAAGGCTACTCCCATGTTATGTAATCTTACAATCTTCCCCATCACCACACAAATATATATATATATATATGAGGTAATAAATATTTGGTTGGATTATTTTGCCAACAGCAAGCATCACATATGCACATGGCATACATGCAAGCTGCCAACAACATTAATCTCCAACATCACAAGCTTAGCATCCCCATGCCTTCATATTTCCAGTGTGCGCTATCAAAAACTCAAGATATACAGAAACATAGCACAAGACAATTTACGAGTCAATACACAAAAGCACACATGTTTCCATTATTAATCTGAACAAGCACACAACGCAAGTAATGAAATTAAGTAAAATGTTGAACAAAACTGACTAAGAAAACACCTTTGACTCTCCAGAGATGCGATCAATCAAAGTAAACTACAAACAATTGAAAGATTTATAGGTATTGAATGTGCTGTCATGTATGTATATAAATATATATCACTATCAAATATGAATCACTGATCGTCGATTACCCGTAGCCCTCGAAATGAATGAAAAGAGAGAGAGAAAAGAGAGAGACAATAATGAAATGCTAAGCAACAAAGAATCAAATACTTGAGGTACCCCAGCTGTTGGTGAATCTATTCAATTCCTATTTGGTTATTCACATCCAACCAACATTTCTTCTCATTCATCAAAATGCCCAATCTTGCTAAACCACAAATCAACACACTAAAGTAATAATTATATAAATATGGATATATATATATATATAGATCAAGGGATTGAAGGATGATAAAAAGAAAATAGAAAAGAGAGAGATTAGAGACAAGGCGTCGAGGGAGACGATTAGATTTAGGGTTTTTACTGTGTGTAGTTCGGTGTGATGAGATGAACAACGAGAGAGAGTGATCGGTGCAGAGATGAACGAGAGGGTGAGAGAGAGAGTGATCGATGATGATCGGTCAGAGCGAGATGAAACGAGATCGGTCTGAGTAGAGATGAACGAGATCGGTGAGAGAGAGAGAGAGACGAATGAGAGAGTGAGGAGACGATTAGATTTAGGGTTTTTTGTTTTGTTTGGTATAGTATAGATGAGGACAAGTGAGATGATGGACGGTCAGATTTGTTTGAAAAAAAAAATTTAATTAATTAAGGTTGAAAATTTATTATTAAATAATAAAAATAAATAAATAATAATTTTATTTTTAAATAATAAAAATAAAAAATAATAATTTTATTTTCTTTTCGTTATTAAGGTTGAAAATTTATTTCTTTCATATATATTTTAATGAAAAATATTTTTTACTAAAATAAAAGTTAAATTTTTGTAGTCAATGAAAAATATTTTTCTACGGCCTATTTTTTTTATTACTAAAAATCATGAACTAATTTTTTGTGGTAGACGAAAAGGAGGCGGCGTGAGTGAAATAGATAGAGAGAGATAAAGAGAAAGAGATATAGAGAGGCAGAGAAAGAGAGAGAGAGAAATAGATAGAGAGAGACATATAGAGAAAAGATAGAGAGTAAGACGGAAAAGAGGCAGAGAGAGAAGAGATGAGCGAGAGAGATAGAGAGATAGAGATGAGCGAAAGAGACAGAGAGAGAAAAGATGAGAGAAGAGATAGATAAATCGAGAAGGAGCTCGATAAATAGAGAATCTGAGAGGAAGAGAGTGAGCAAAGGCGAACATAATGAGGAGAAATAGACAAATAGACAAGCATATAGAGAGAGAGATGAGTGATGAGTGAAAGAGAGTGAGAGTGAGAGAGAGAGAGAGAGATGAGAAAAAGAGCGGAGAGAGAAAGAGAGAGAGAGAGAGAGATAGAAGGAGAGATAGAAAAAGAGAGAGAAACAAGATATGAGCGAAAGATAGACAAAAAGAGAGAGAAATAGAGTGAAAAGAGATGAGCGAGAGAGAGACACAGAAAAATAGAGAGAGAAGAGAGACAGATAGAGAGTGAGAGACAAAAAGAGAAAAAGATAGAGAGTGAGAGACAGAAAAAGAGACAGAGAGAGAAGAGAGATGAACGAGAGAGATAGAGAAGAGAGATGAGCGAAAGAGACAGAGAGAGAAAGAGATGAGAGAAAAGATAGATAAATCGAGAAGGAGCTCGATAAATAGAGAATATGAGAGGAGAGAGTGAACAAAGCGAACATAATGAGGAGAAATACACAAATAGACAAGCATCTGAGAGAGAGAGATGAGTGATGAGTGAGAGAGAGAGAGAGAGAGAGAGAGCGAGAAAAGAGATGAGAGAGAAAGAGAGAGAGAAAGGAAGAGAGAGAGAAAAAAGAGATAGAGAAGAGAGAGAGAGAGAGAAAGAAAGAAAGAGATAGAAAAGAGAGAGAAACAAGAGATGAGCGAAAGATAGACAAAAATAGAGAGAAATAGAGTGAAAAGAGATGAGCGAGAGAGAGAGACACAGAAAAAGAGAGATGGGCGAGAGAGATAGAAATAAGAGAGAGAGAGAGAGAGAGAGAGAGAGAAAATAAATAAGAGAGATAGAGAGAAGAAAGATGAGCGAGAGTGATAGAGAGAGAAGACAGATGAAAGAGATAGTGAGAAGAAAGATATACGAGAGACACAGAGAGAAAATGAGAGAGAAAGCAGACAGAGAGAAAGAAGAGTGATGAGTGAAAGAGATAAAGAGAACAGAGAGAGATAAATCTGAGAGAAAGCAGAAGATGAAAAAATGAATGAAAAGAGATGTTATATTAAAAGAGTAAGACGACATCGTTTTTTTTATTTTTTTTTTTTGCGACAGAAAAATACTGTTGAATTTATTCAAACTATTTTGTGACTGTATATATATGAAGCTATCTCAAAACCACAATCACTATGCTAGGTTAGAGTTTTCCAAAAACTCTTTTGAGAAAATTATACTTTCTTGTTTTCCGTGTTATATTATTTTTACTGAATTTTTTTAATATTTTAAGTAATTTTTTTAATTTTTAGACACACCTAACATAAATACACCTAAAAAGTAAAAAAAATCTTTTAAAAATTCACTAAATACCAAAAATACAAAAGAAATACAATAATTCAATACATTTTTTTTTATATTTGTATGTATTTATTAATTTTTAAAAATATTTTTTCATAATTTTTTTTAGATACATTTAAGTAAAGTGCATCTAAAAAAAATATTTAAAAATTAAAAAATATTCACTTAAAAAAAAAAAAACACAAAAGTCACTTTTTGCGACGGTAGAAAATGCCGTCTCAAAAAATCAGAGTATTTGCGACGGTAAAAAATACCGTCTCAAAAAATCAGAGTATTTGCGACGGTAGAAAAATACCGTCTCAAAAAACAGAGTATTTGCGACGGTAAAAAAATACCGTCTCAAAAAAGGAGAGTATTTGCGACGGTATCTTCTGCCGTCGCAAATACTCTCCTTTTTTGAGACGGTATTTTTTACCGTCGCAAATAGTTCCGTCTCATATACCCAGTTTTCTTGTAGTGTCAATTAAATATAGCACCTTGTTTCCCTAAAAGATCCACCAAGCTCTGTTTTTTTTCTAATTGCAAACATGGTTTCTACTAGCTCGAGGAGGGACTGATTAGCTCCTCTGTTTGTTTTGTTCTGTGTAACTCTTAACTTCTTGTCTTATTTTCATATGAAAAAAAAATGCATAATTCATGTGTTTCATGCTCTACGAAAAGTAATTATTACAGCTTGTGTGGCAAAATTATAAATATTTGTTTTTGCTTTTGTGTTTGTCAGTCATGTAGTTGTCAATCCGTGAACATGGAATAATTACTCAAACGTTCAAATATTATTTGTCCCCGTTGTCTTTCGCGAAAAATTATTAGTACTCCTAGGACGTCACACAACAATATCTCTTACCAAACTTTTATATCCTTTCATATTGTTTAATTACTCAACATAAATTTATAGACTCCATCTCTTGTACCAATTAAAACACCATTGAAATATCACGTAACAATATCCCAAGACCGACTAATAACTTTTTGGCTTCTAGTACATAATTTTTTTTTTATAAAAAGAGATAAGAAAATAGGGGAAAGCACCAATAAATCCTAAATTTGGGAATGTTAAACCATTTAGTCCCGAATATTTTTTGTTAGACTAATAGGTCCTATTTTTCTAAAAACTTACTATAGGCATTTTTATGTCAAACATTATTCATCAAATATCAAACATTAACAACGTAAGAATTATTTATCAAACATCAAACATTACCAACGTCAGGATTATTCGTATAATTTCGGTGAAAACATTATCAACGTTAGAAATATTCATCCAACATCTAACATTATCAAACGTCAGGATTATTCATCAAACATCAACCATTAAACATTAGAATTATTCATCATACATCAAACATTATTCATCAAACATCAAACACAACCATTGAAGATTAGGATTACTCATCAAACATCAAACATTATTCATCAAACATCAAACATCATCATCAAAATAACATCAAACATCACAACATCATCATCAAAACAACATCAAAAATAAAGATTAAACAATTTTTTAAATAACGATTAAACATCAAAATAACAATTAAAATAACATCAAACATCAAAATAACGATTAAACAATTTTTTCTGATCAAACATCATATTCATCGTGCGTGTTTCAAACATCAAAAATTAATGTAGATCAGGCAACATCATCAAATCGGCAACATCATCGTGGGTGTTTCAAACATCAAACACCCAGAAATCTACAATTAAATCTGTTTCAAACATCTAACAAAAAAAATTTCATCAAATCGGCAACATCAAACGTTGATCTCCGATTTTCTAGACAATTAAATCTCACTTTAATGGTGTTTGTGATCTGATTTCGAACATAATCGTGGGTGTCTCAAACATCAAACACCTAGAGCCAAAAAAAACACCCAGTTTCGTTAAAAAAACCCTTCTTTCCGAGTTTTATATTTGGGTTTCTCTCTTTCTCTCTCGGAATCGCATCGAACCAACAATTTTTAGTATTAGTTCCATTCCATCTTTCTCTCTATCAGAATCAATTCCTCTACCTTTTCACACTTCAATTCTCTGTGAGTCTCTCTCTCTCTCTCTCTCTCTCTCTCTCTCTAGTTCTATGATATAGATTGACTTTTTGTTGGTTTGGTTTGAAATTAATGGAGGTTCATTTCTATCAGAACCCTGACTGATCTTCGATGAATACAAGAGAGAGACACGACCTTACCCATTAATAAAGATGCTTTCTTGGTACTATTTCTCTAGTTTCTTAAGTTAGTTCTTTGATTTGTACGATTAGGGTTTTGATTCCCAAATGGGTTTAGTGAATAACAATGGTGTTGACAATTTGATATGAACGAAGAGATCTTCGCCTTCGTCATCGGGCCGGATGAAGCCGAAGCCCTTCTGGTCGTTAAACCACGTCACAGTACCTCTCGATCTAGGGTTCTCCTCCGCCATTGATCCTCTCATAGACAAACCCCTAACCCCCTAAATTGACAAACGATTTTTCTATTGTTTGATGTTGGTGATGTTGGATAATGTTTGATCTTGGTGATGTTGATAATGTTTGATGATGTTGATAATGTTGATGACGTAGTTGATGTTTGTTGATGTTTAAAAAGAAAGAAAATTATAAAAAGGACTAAATGGTTTAATAAAAAACATTCAGGACTAATTAGAGTAACATTTATCAAAATGGGATTTATGAGTAATTTTTTCAAGAAAATATATGTATATATAAAATAATATTAGAAAAGAAGAAAATAATAATTCAGTGTACATTTTAAAAAATAATTATAAACTACTAATAAATTTTGTAAATATCAATATGTGAAGTTTAAATTTTTTTCATCAATTTATAATTTTTTTATGAAAATACCGCTAAGTGGTATTTTTTTTAGAAAATATTTTATAAGTACATTTTACAACAATGATGGAAGTTTGAAAAATAATAACAAAAATCATGAAATCTCCATTTTTCTATTTTAACCCCTCATATTCTTTAGCCCTGTTTGGTAGAGTTGTGAAAAAGTTATTATAACTTATACCTTAATAGCTTATAGCTTATAGCTTATAATTGTGAACATAAGCTGATTTTTGACTTATAAATTAAGCTTATCCTCCCCACTCAAAGAATAAGTTGATTTTTACAAAAAGCTATAAGCTGTATTGTTAAGCTAAACCAAATACATCAAAATAACTTAAACTAAGTTAAAAGCTAAAATAAGCCCTATCAAACAGGATCTTTCTATCTCTGGTCTTTGCATCCACTTGCCATCCTGCCCCCCTACCTTTCCCCACCAAGGCCATTGCCGCTATTCTCTAATACCACTTTCAAAAAAATTAGGGAAAATGATATAATATAATGAAAAATAATTTATAATTACAATAGGGTGAAAATAAAAATAATAAAATATGTTTATTTTTCATCTTTAGTGATTTTGTTCATATTTTAGTAAACTTTTTTTAAACTCTTTATAGAACATATAAGAAATTTTTTTTGCTAAAATTAAATTATTATTTTTTATCTAAAATCAATTTTTAAAAATCAAACCAAAAAGCCTAACCTCATCAAAAGTCCAAAGACCACATTCCATGTGGGGCTCGACCCAGCCCAACTGGTTTTACTTTGTCGATTTCGACCCAGCCTTAAAATATATAAGTTGGACTTGAACCGAAGGACCCATAAGGGCAGCCCAACATAAAGCCAGACTTATAGGCCCAACCCAAAGACCCATATTAAAAGTTTCAAATAAAATTAGGACGAATTACACTAATAATCTCTGTAGTTTGGGCCTTATGTCATTTTGATTCTTGACTTTTTAATTGTGATACATTTGACTCTAAATTTTGAATCTTGTTCCAAACAAAGACAATCAAAGATGTTACATTTGCAAACGATCCATTTCAAAGGTAAAGTGGTAATACAACTTGTTTTAAATTGGTTAACTTGTATGTTGTTTAAAATGTGATGACATTTTTTTAATGAATAATGTTAGAATTTTCTTGGTTGTAAAATTATGTTAGAATCTATTTTTAGAAATTTTTTTAAGAAACTAAAAATTAAATTGGTAAAAAAAATAAAGCCACACCATTTTTATATAATTTTATCTTTTGGGAGAATAGAAATAATTTTTTAAAATAAATTTTTTATATTTATTTACTTTTTTAAATTAGTTTCTATTTTTTTCAAAAGTCAAATGTGACGACAATTTTGATGTCATTATTAAACTAATCTATTAAATCAAAAAATTCAAAACTAATAGTTTTTCATATATTAAACATATTGATTACACATTAAAAGCCTAATAGCCATCTATTACATGATAACCATCCAAAAATATTTGTTAACAACAAATACAACCATCTATTACAATTTACATGATAATCATCCAAAAATATTAACAAAAACAACCACTTTATTACATGATTATTATCCAAACCATACTAAAAATTAATTTGTTAAAAAAATAAAATAATAAAAATGCAAAAGATTCATCATTTTTATATAATTTTATCTATGGTGGGTAAAATAATTTTTAAAAATTAAAAAAAAAATTTAACATTTATTTTTGTCAAACTAGTTTATATTTTATTAAATTGATGACTTTGCCGTTGAAATGGAGCAACAATATCGTCGATTATCTTTATTTGAAACGAGATTCACAATTTAAAATCAAATGTATCACAATTGAAAAATTGAAGACCAAATTGATACAAGCCTAAAATTATAGGGATTGTTAGTGTAATTTGCTCAGAAAATTATAAAATTATTACTAATCAAATAATTCATTATTAAAAGAAAAATGACTCGTAGCTCGAATTCAGTGGCCCGAATTCTGCTCGAAACCCAAAACGACCACTACAACAAAAAAGGGTTTTTACGACGCGCAATGCACGCCGTAAAAACCCTTTTACGACGTGCATGCACACGTCATATTATGACCAGTCATGAAAAGTCATCCACTTTCAACGACATGTTTCATACGCCGTTAAAAACTATTTAACGACAGATTTTGTGCGTCGTTGTTACTTTTTCTACGACATGCTATAGTACGCCGTTAAAAACTATTTAACGACATATTTTGTGCGTCGTTGTTACTTTTTCTACGACTACTTTTGCAGGCCGTTATTTGGTGAGACAAATTACAAAGCTGATTGTGCGTCGTAAAATATATAATACAATGACTTGCTCAATCTGCCGTAGATAAGTAGAACATACCACGGCGTACATGGAATGCTGTGGAATATTTCATATAATGGCCTAATTTGCTTGCCGTAGAATGTGCATTTTTTTTTTTAATTCAACAGGTTCTATTTGACCTGTTTTTTATAATCTAATATTAGAAACAATCTTTACAAAATATCAATCAATCACCAAAATATTATTTCAACCATAAAAAATAAACTATATTTATAAATTATAACATTCAAAAATTGTCAATATATACATTTCAAACATCCAAAACCTAACTGCAAGTTCAATGACATCCAAAAGGACTATCCTTAAGTTCTAAATTATCCAAAAAGTTATAAACCATCAAATACTATACATATATAAGTTTGTAATTGGAGATGCAAGTTTAACACAAAATTGTTTACACAATGTTACTTGCAATAATGCTTTGTTTTCTTTTCCTTTTGTGATTTCACGCAAATTTAATAGATCACGAATCACCATCACCAAAAATCTGTTTTCCTGGAAAAATCCAAGAAATAAAAATGAGAAGACACATACATCCTGAAAACAAAATTAACAAAGGAAATGTTTGGTGTGGCAATGACAAAACATTTTTTATATTTTCAAATATTCATTAATCTATCTATAATCAAGAACTAAGCTTGCAAACTACATAGACCAAACAGCCTCGTTGTAAAGGACAAGAAAGATGGAATACTTAAATGAGCATATAATAGCCATTGCCTCAGTTGTCAGGATATTGTCTCGGCACAATATTAATCCATATTATTAAAACAAATAGTGGCATGCATATTAGCTATCAATATTGCCTCCACTTCAGTAAACAAAGTAAACCCAGAAAGTTACATACTTACTAAAATCATAACATAAACTGCCACATTAACCAAGACAACATATATATGTTGTAATGCTAAAAAAATATGCTATTTAGGAGAAACATGCTCAAATATTAAATGAAAGCGTATATGCTCCTCCATCATGGACCCAGATATAGATCCTATTGCCCAACATAATGTGTTTAAGTTGTTCCATGTCCAATCCTCGCCACTCAGTTGTTTATTCAATTTCTTCAACATCTATATCATCCCAGGAAGGAAAGAAACATTTACATGTAACTAGATGGCATAGTCCGATAAATTCACTATTAAAAGCATGGTAACGCACAATATCCTACTTGAAAAGCATAGCCATGAATTGCTGAGTGAATAACCTACAATAATCTAAACTCTGAATAATTTTGAGTTTTGTTTGATCATATTATTGCTATATCGAGCATATCCACATAAGGAATGAAAACCAACACATGATCAAACAATATAGTGTCAGATTTCATGACATTGGCATGAGAATACATATTCATACGGGCACAACCATTATATATCTATCTATCTAGGAGATATTGCGGCCTGATAAAAAAGGTTAACAACAAGGTCAATTGTAAACCAATACACCTTTTGTATCTTTGTGGTCAAGGTGTGACAAATAGATAAGTGTTTCCCTCATGATCTGCGACATTGTAGTTTAAATTAGAAATAGCAACCAAAGGAGAAACAGAGACAAAGAAACCAAACATAAATAATAAAATACAAAGGATTCCGATTACGAGGCTCCGCTAGCCTTCCCCACTTTTTGTGGAGAGGATGATTCCCAATAATAAATTTTAAAAACCTCTAAAATAAAAAAAGATAGCTTGCTTGATCATTACGCATTGTAGAATTCAAGATATTTATTCATAATTAGCAACCAAAATGAAAAACTTGGGTGATTCTTGACAATTGCAAGAGGACAACAACCTGTTTTAAAGGGCAAGAATATTGAAAAAAGAGTTGATAATTCTTGCCAAAGAGAGCCTTCTGCACCATTATTTGCAAGAGATGATGTAGAGAACTCATTCCCCAGTGACGCAGCTGCGGTATTCACACCAAAATAAGACACGAAGCACTCAGCATAACGAACAAGGAAAGAAAAATAATGTATTTGCGTAGAAGGGTTTTCTTTACTCACCCATTGCAGTTGAAGATTGAGAATAAAAATCATCAAGACATTCTACCTCAAAAATGTCTACATTAAAATAAAGAAAAAAATACTCTTGATAGATGAATACTGTTAATTGGTAATTCAAGCCCTATGTCCAATATCAATTAATATACATAAAGTGATAATTTCATAGATAAAATCACATTGTCGACATGATTTGCACATAAAGTGTTGATTTCTCAAAATAAACTCCATCATTCCCAAATTTCATCATAATAAATTATTTTTAAATCATATGATTTAGGTGTTTTAATTTGATAATCAAAATTCAAACCAAATACAAACAAAATAAATCCATTGATCTAATAATAAACTAGTGTATGCCATGTATTTGAATTTGTTTGATTACATATAAAATTGTTTGAGCTTTATTCATTGGGAAATTACCTACCAACTAGAGACAATTAAATATAAATTTGCTTCAGCCTTTTTTCATTTGGTAACAAGTGGCAGTGGATAGATATGAAATAAAAAAAAGGTGAAAGAAACTTCAGGGCAATACTACTATTATAATTGAATGAGTTGTTTCTATCAATAATTCCAATAATATTTAACTGACATACTTCTTACAAGTCAATTCAAATGTAGATAATATTTGGAGCTGTATGAATTTGTAATTTGAAATTTTCATGTCAGTTTGAGCATGTGTAAGTGTAGAAGCATGAATTTATCTGAACATTTTGAATAATGTCAGTTCCATATCGCAGGAATGCAAGGCCTTCTCTTTTAAATAGGTGGGTCCCACGTAGTGCTAAAGGGGTTGTGGATACTGCCGAAAAGGTTATGGGTTTAACAATCACCCAATAATAATAATAATAATAATAATAATAATAAACAAAAGCAACAAAAAAAAAAAGAAAAGAAAAGAAAGAAGAAAAATGGACTCTTTTTAGTTCAATCTAATTGCCAGAAAGAGTAGCTTAGACATTTAAGATACCTGTCTTTTTGCTTCTCACGATATCTTTGCACTGATGCTTTTCTGCTTCCCGAACCTTCAACTGCTAAAATTTAAAAAATAAATAAAAATAAAAAGGTGGATGGGGATGGGGTGAAGAAAATCAAGGGATTCCCACATGTCATTATATATAAAAAGCTTAAAGCATTTTTCTCTTCATATATTAATCTACCCAACTGATTGAGTGAAAATACTTTTACCGTTCCAATTACACTTTATTGATTTCAATTTTGTATAATGGATGCTTATTTTATTAAAAGTTGTACGCGAGTATAATTCAAGAAACATGAGAAGTAATTCAAACAATTAGGTTGCCAGCTTAACCCATCTTTTCATATCTCTTTTTTTACCCCATGAATGGAAATGCAATCCATTATGTTTTCCCTTTATTATAATTGAACAAAATATCATACTGTAATTCAGATATATCATAAACCAGAAAGAGGAACAAAATCAATTAATGTCACATACTATTTAAAGAGTCATATTTCAAAGAATGCTCACATTTAGATACCACTAATGCTAGTCCTAGCACCAAGGACAAGGTGACCAATTCATCAGATCCACATTGTAAAACTTTCTTAAATATTTTCTTACCTAAAGCTGAGTGCGGGGAAGGGGCCACTTAGGCTGAGTGGGTCCATTTAAAGTTATTACAACGACAAGGTGAAGATCAGATAAAAATACAGTCACACTGCGAAGGGAAGCAAGATGGCCAATGAAACTACAAACAAGGAACAAAACAAACCCAGGATAGAGCTAAAATTGTGGAAAAAGGATTCTCCAACCAACCCTAGACTGATCATGTATAATTGCAATAAATTGTCTCCAAAGTCTAAACACAAAGTGAATCGCAAGTCTAGTTTTGTGTAACAGAATATAGCAGAACTTAGCAGACCAACAGACCACTATCTCGAGCATAGTGAGCGACCAAGAATTAAAAGACCCAAAAATAGCGACAAACTTACCAACAACATAGCACACCAAAAACCATCACAAAGACAACCATACTCAGACCACCCTCACCATTGACCAGATTCCGGTGAACACGCTTCCATATGAAGAATACATCTAATTAAACAAACTGACATATGCATAGATTAGCTCCCATTCCTAATGCAATGTTGAACCTGTCATGTCGTGATCCTTTCTCCATTTAGCAGACAACTAAAAGGGACAACTCGAGCCCACCCGACAACAGATGACCTCCTTATAAGCCCAGAGAACTCGAGGCCAATCCACGACAATAGACAACAATAGCACCAAACTCAAGGCCACACTCCAAAATAGCATGTCAATTTAGTATCGGTTAGGTAAAAACAAAGATGTAAATCCAAATCTTTTAGAAGAAAAATTCCAATAAATATTAGAAAATATAAAGTAATTAGTTTGTAGGTAATAACATTTCTATGAGGGAGAAAAAATAAAAAATTTAGACTTAAATTCATATACAACAAATTAGATATTAGTATATTCCTATCGATGTGTATTTTTAATAGAAGCCACTGAAGTGAAGGAGCATTTAACCAAAAAATAACATGATATGCAAAACTTTTGCACCTGCTTTCACTTTTTCTCTTCCTCCCCCCCCTCCCTTCTTAGGTTAGGCTCCAAACTTTCAACCCAATGCTTTTTGAAAGGGCAGAAGGATAACAATTTCTCATTTACAAAATTCAAGAATAGGAACATTGTTACAGTTGAAAGTCAATCATGTCACATAACAAACAGAGGCTTGGTTTCAAGAAATTAAGCCCTAACATGCCTAGGAAAGTTAATCAAAACTAACAAGTAAATGACAACAACATACTGACAGTCTAGCAATTCATAGGCCTCGTATAACTACTATTTTTTCCCTTTTGCATAGAGAAATTGACACTTGACGCAAGGAGAGAAAGGAATTCATAGAAATTAAGTGAGGTGTTCACTTTCAATAATAGTATAGAGATATAGATAGATATGTATTAAAAAAACACCCACAAGAAACCAATATAAAAGCATAGGAAGAGCCAACCATTCTTAGTGGCATTTTATCAAGCACCTAGGAGGCATAAATAACATATATATGGTTTCTTCTTTCTTTGACAAGAGAAATAAAATAGAGATACATAGAGATACCTAAAAAAACATAGATTCACAAACATACCTAGCCAAAAACAACAAAGAGAAACAGAGATAAGTAATCATCGTACACATAACACAAATCACCTTCATATGGAGAGTCACGATTTTGGGTATATGTTAATATTTAGATACATACAAACATATGCAAACGTCACACAAAGACAAGGAATAGAGTCACCTCATACGAATTTTCTTTCCAGCAAAAACCTAGCACAAATCTTGAACAAAGAGAGAATGGTGAAAGTAAAATAGGAACCATTAGAAGTAAAAATCAAAATTGCTTGAAAAATTGGCAATGACAACAAAACCTTAATTTTTCAATCAAAACCCGCCAAATAAAAACCCAAAATTCTCAATTTAAAACTTAACTTCTCAAAATTTTTATTTTTACTTTTCAATTGAAGTCCCCAAATCACTAAACATATACATGAAATAGAACAAATGGTGATAGAAAAATCGAGCAGTTTGGCTAGAAGCGTAAAAATCTACCTTCGTTCAATCAACACCTCTTGACTGTGGTGGTTTCGAAACCCTAACTTCATAGAGAGAGAGAGAGTCAGAGAGTGAGTGAAAGAGAAGCACTAATAGTTCACCATAAAAAGAAAGAGAATCTGCACCAGAGAGTTGAAATCAAAATCAATGAGATGATCAAAATCAAAATCGAAATCAAAATCAAAATCAAAATCAAAATCAAACAAAGAATGAGTAATCACTTTAATAGAAATCAACAAAGCAGTGTGTACCAGGTAACCCTTCTTCATTAAACAATTCAGAGAGATGAGCTCCCTTCAAACCCTTCTCCCTTTTAATGAAACCTTCTAGGTTCATTTTGATTAGAATCCAAAGACTTGGATTGTGCATTTTGATAGATTGACAGCATGCGTGTGTTTTGAGAGTGAGAGAGAGAGAGAGAGAGAGAGAGAGAGGGGAAGGAAAACAGATAGACAGAACGTGGGGAAATTTTTTTTTTTTTGGGTGATTGGCGCCCAAATTTCATTTTGGCGCTTTTTTTGTTTTATCATACAATTTATGACATGCATTGCGCGTCATAAAAAGGTAATACTTTTAATGGCAGGTGATGTGTGCGTCGTAAAAAGTGCAAATATTTTTAACGGCGAGCGTTGTGTGTGTCGTGAAAAGTACTCACTTTTCACGGCTGGCGTATGTGCGTCGTGTATAATTGATGTATCAACGACACACCATATGCACATCGTAAAAAGTTTTATTATTTACGACGTGCACTGCAAGCTGTAAAAAAATTATCTTTATTCTCATTTACGGCCTGCGGAATAGACACGTCGTGGTTGGAAAAGTATTTACGACGTGCAAACAAAGCAAGTCGTAAAAGTAAGAAACTACGGCGCACATTTATTGTATGCCGTTGATGTGGTGTCATAAAAAGTCAATTTTGTTGTAGTGGACGTCGTTTTGGGTTTCGAATTTTTTTTTCTGCCTTTTCTTTCTCTTCCTTTTCTTTCTTTATTTTCTTCTTTTTCTTCGTTGAACACAGGAGAAGAGCAGAGGAAGAAGAGAGGAGAAGAGAAAGAGGAGAAGAGAGGGAGAAAGAGAGAGTAGGAGAGGAGATCGTCGCAGCACCACCGCCGATCGTCGCAGCACCACCGCCGTTGCCTCCGACCCCGCCTCCGCCTCCTCCCCCTGTGATTATGCCCCCTCCAGTCCTCCTCCTCCTCCTTCTTTCTTCTCTTCTTCTTCTTCTTCTTCTTCTCCGAATTCGAGCCAAATTCGAGCCTCCAAATTCGAGCTACCTATCAGAACCGTTATTAAAATAATCAAATCTAGAGAAGTTACATGAATTTTTTTATTATATATAAAAAGGCTTTTTGTTTACAAGTGCTTTTTAATAATAAAACAAATTATAGCACGTAAATATGAAATTAATAATTATGCTTTTACAAGACTAACCCGGTTGACTTTTTGGCTATTATAACCTAGAGTTAAAAAGTCTCGTTTGAAATAGATTTTTTGACTTTTTGACTTTTGTGAGAGAAAAAATAAAATGATTATGATTTGAATATGATGTTTTGGCTTATTGATTTTTTGGCCTATTTTGTCTTTTTTGTACCTATTTTAGCCCAGGTTTTTTATGCCAAACGAAGCCTTATTTATTAAAAATTGATAAACTAAGTAGCATGTAACACTACAAGAAAATTAGGCTATAACCACGCTTTTGTTATGGCATTTTTTTAAAAAACGTCGTTTTAAAGATTTTTAAAATATTTTTGTAAATAACTTATTTTAAAAAACACGCGTGGTACGAACATATTTTCCCTTTATAAGACCCACGCGTTTTTCACTCTTCTATTTCTCTCAGTCCCGCGATACATCTAGGTTTTCTGTCTCTTCATCACTCCTCTTTCTTATGGTGAAAGGCCACTAGATCGAGCATCGTAGTCTCCGATTCACGATCTGGTTCTCTCCATCTTGACTCAAAGCTCTCGATCAGTCTGATTTGAAGATTAATTTTGTGAGTCCTTCTCTGATTTTTCTGCTATTTTCCATAAATTTAGATCTACGATCTCAAATTTGTTTGAAATATATATATATACTAATTTATGTCTATTGATCGCGATCGATTTTTATTCTATTGATCGATTTTTAGGCAAATCTTGATTGCGATTAATGGAAAATAGCAGAAAAATCAGAGAAGAGTGTTCGATCGCGATTACCTCCTTCCTTACCTTGCTTATGATCTGTTTGGCCCTGTCGTTTGTGCATTTGGGTTTTTCTGCTATTTTCCATAAATTGGTTTCCACTATTTCTTGTGTTCAATTATTCTTTTGCAAACATGGATTGATGCAAACCCTTTTTTCTTTCACAACTTTTCATGTATTGCTCCATTTCTATATTTTTGATTACTTGATCAAATGATTATAAATCCAATGAATTTTTTAGGTTAATGAATTTTTATTTTTAGGTTATGTGGAGGAAGGTTATGTGGTTAGTGGGGGTAAAACTTCTGAACGTCTTTTTTAGGTTAATGAATTTTTTTTTTTAGGAAAGGGAGGGAATGAATTAGTATGTTAAATGAATTGCAATGAAATTGTCATGTATTGGTAAATTATCTTCTTGTTTTTTTCCTGTTAAATTTTATTATCTTTAGGTCACCATAATTAATGTGATAAAAATAATATTTCCCAGATATTTTGTGTTTTATGTCCATTTATGTCATCCACAACAATTTCTGCTTCAAATTTTTATTATTTGCTTAAACAATTCTATTTGTAGGATGAGAAAGATAAGAAAATTCAGGAACTAACTACAGAACTGCAGGTTAAGAAACGACTAAGTGCAGCATATCATGACCAGTTGCTTTCTCTTATGAAAGATGTTGAAGATCACAATGAACATTTGTCGACCCAAGTCCAATTTGTTCTTAACAACCTCAATGATCACGACCAGTTGTTTTTATTACTCGTAAAGCAATCTCTTCACCAAGACTAAGGTAATTATGGACTCTTTCAGTTGATGTCAGTGTAATTTAGTGTAAATTTAGTAACTTTAGCCTTTCATTACATCTTAGCAGAGTGAAAATTGCTTAATAAATCCAATTAAATTTATGTGTGTGTTTTAAAAGCAAGGACCATTGATCTCCATTGAGTATGAAATATCATCTAATTGGTTGGTAACTATGTCAAGTTGCAGAATAGAATTAGCTTCATTAATTTATTTGTCTATTTTCTTCATGGCTGAGTTAATGAATATTTTTTTGTCACTCATACTTCTGTGTTTTGTTTAATTTTCTTAATTGTTGTTGCTTATTATGAAAAGATTATTTTTAATAGGCCTGTCAGGATGCCACCCTAGTGGTTGCAAATCTACAGAGGCAACAAGTTTATTCACGTTTGATTGCTTCTGATTACTTGGAAGCTAACTTAGATATCATGGACCATTTAATATCTGGGTTATTTAGCAACTCCTGTGTATGTCTACATTATTTATTGGATGTAAATTCATTACCTACTTTAATGTTTGTTTAGGTACGAGGATCCAGGCATTGCTTTACATTATGGTGGAATGTTGAGATAGTGTATACATCATCAAAGTGTTGCTTACCAGTGTTGCAAGGTAAGCAGTTTGAAAGCATACATTGGTAATTGATTTTTTTTTTCTTCTTTTTTTCCTTTTCTTTTTTTTCTTCTCCCCTTGTCCTTATAATCGATTACATTTAAACTATTTTGTTCTATCTTTTGACATATCATTGTTAATTTGGTTGTCTTGGCAACTCTCTTTTAGGAGAACACCAATTTTATCTATTCTCTGTATTGTTGTTCTTGAGTTAGGTCTCACGATTCATTCAATAAGAACTTCTTGATGAAATGGAAAGGAGGGATTTCTAGTTAATTTCTGAATTTCTTGTTCTGATGCTTTAATTCTATATCTTGTTTCTCTTTTAATCTTTATATGGTAATTTTTTTGATTTGTTTGGTTTTCTTCTCAGGGGTATGTTTTAAAATCAGAAAATATGAAGTAGTTTTGACTATATACAACTTCCAAATTTCGATGTTGCTGCCAATGCTATAGAAACCTTTAAGGTAGTGTTTTCTGCTAGTAAATATTTACTACCTACTTAATAAATAAGCGTGCCTACAATATTAACTACACAACAAAACAGCCATTCTTTAGATTTACATGTGTAATACTCAGTAGGCACAAAATATAGAATATTATCAAACTATGAATGTCTTCAAAAGCCATGTATCTGTGTGTTTGTTTATATGTGCATCAAAATTTTGCCTTTTTTCTTTTTCCATTTTTTCGGTGGTGGTATTGCCATATTGTTGTTATTGTCGTGAGTGTTGGTGTCTGTTTATGCACATATCATGTTGTTCCTTGGTTACAACATGCCTGCAAACTCTTTAATGGTGTGTATGTCTGATTTTTTTGAAGAAAGTGATATGTGGTTAGGACTAAAAAACACTTTTAAGTGAATGGAAATGAAAATGCATATTAATTCTTGATTTTTTATATAGACTAGGATTATTTCAGACTTTTGTTAAATATAACAACAAATTGTCTTTTGAGTCGTTTAATTTCTTTTCTGGTTTTGTAGCTCCAATTCCCTGGATGCTTGCCTCTGTCTTTTCTTGTGCTAATGTCTTGTCTATAGGTTTTTTTGCTAAATTCAGCAATTCAGTTTTGTCTCTTTCTCTTTTATTTATTTATTTCTTTCGTAATCAGCATTTGTGAGCTTATATTTTTCTACACAGATGATGCATGCAGGGGCCATGGTTTCAGCAAATCAAGTTTGAGGTCCAGCATTTAGGTGCAATATTACTTTGACGGGATTAAGTATGAATTAACTTCGTTACTAGTTTTGTGCACTTGGAGCTCTTTTAAATATGGCCTATTGATGTGTAGAAGCCATTTTTTGAAGAAGTGACTGTTGTTTGGCATGCCATGTATCTTATTATAATGAGCTCTTGCTTCCATATTGCATCCATACTAACCCAAATTTAGTGGCACTGGGAGATGGGCTCTCATGGATACTTTATTTTGGATGGTTCCAGCTATCAAAATTGAAACAATTTCTTTTATGGTGTACTTATTCCCTGTTATTTCTTATATGTTAAAGTGGAGTCATTTTCTGAAACTACTATTGCACCATGTAAATCTGTTTTGCTTGTTGTCATCAATTTATGGATTTCAGCCATTGAGATTTTCACTTATCAACTGAGTTAATGTGTAATGATCTTATTCTCTCATGGTTTATGGGTGAGTATTAAAATTCTCTTTCTGATCTTTTATGCTTTATCTTTGACTTTGTTCTTAGCCTTCTTTGTGGGTGTTGGTCTGAGTTACATGGAATTTGCATGTCACAATTACTTTAAATGTTTCTGCAGGAGAAACGTGGGGGATCAAGAGTTTGAAGGGATGTATTGTGCAATATTATCAGTCAAGTATACTATTTCTAAAGGCTTGAGGTAGATGTTTCTCCCTTTATTGGTCAGTTAATATCTTCATTCCTCATTATAAAGCTCAAACATTGTGTGTGCTGGGATTATTCGAATTTATTAATACCCATAAGGTCAATTCTAGATTTATTAATACCCATTAAATTTGTTCTAAATAAAATAATAATAATAATATAAAGGGAAAAAAAATCTAAGGTTCAAGACGACATTAAGATGAATAATGTGCAATTTTTTACTGGGATTTTGCAATTTTTTTTTTTAAATTTATTGTAGTGATTAATCTTCAACACATACATCCTTTGACATTAAGATGAATAATGTGCTGTTCAGTTTTGTTTATATTAAGTTGAATTTGTCATGTATTCATTACAGCATCGTAGTCAAATTTAGGGAAGACAAAGACTTCACAATTATACTTCAATTGAAATGAAACTAAAAAACTTGTGTGTTATTTTCTGTTTAATGGCTGTCTTTGTAATAATGTGATCAGATCCATAGTTGGAGGATATGGGAAGTTGAGGCTTATTTGGAACAGCATGAATTATTAATTGGTAAGATCTAATGCTTGATATAATTTACATGATTCTCAGCATTTTCTAGAGCCCTATATATATTCTAGCCTTGTTATGGTGGATGGGTACAGTTCTCCTTTTTATATGCTTTATTTTTAGCTAGAGATGAATTTGTATATTAAAAAGAAAAGAATAGGGAGAAGGAGTTGGAATCTATCAAGCAGAGAGAAGGGAATGCCTAAAGAAAAACATATGAGGTAGCAAAGTGAAAAGAAAGGTAACAGTTGATGTTAGATTACAACAACCAAAGAGGAAACTCCAAGTTTTTGTTAAAACTACAAATTTTTGTTGCCCCAATTAGCAAAAGAGTTGCCTATGAATTAGATTAGCTATAATGTATAAATACATTTCAAAAATGCAATTCTCAACAACACAATATCACGTTTTGATGATGAATGTTTTAATGGCTTCTGCACCATTGGAGCTGGAAATCTGGTCTCTCTCCTTCCCTCTCTCTTTATCTTTTCATAATTAATATTATATAATTAAAAATATAATGATAAATTATAAATAAATAAAAATATATATAAATACTCAAATAAAAATAAAAATTGTTGTATAATATTTATTAATAATATTTAATAAAGTCATAATTGATAAAAAAAAAAAAAAAAGGTTACTTGTTTTAAAGAAATTAAATTTTTTAAACATTCCCTCCAAACAAATTGATTGAATGTTAGGTTTAATTTTGGAGGGAAATGAAATTTTCAACTCTCTCTTCAATCAATATGTTTCAAATAATTTGATTGAATCCCACATAGAATTTTTTAGGTTTTTTTTTTTGAAAAATCTTTTCCTATAAATAGGAATAGACTTTCATAATCTTCTCCAACTTCTAATGAGACTCTTCCTTATGAGAAGAGACTCTTGAAGTAAGAATTTTTAGTCAAAATTTTAAAATATATTTATAATATAATATATATATATATACATAAATATATAAGAAAGAAAGAGAAAAGAAAGAAATAAATTAAAAAAGAAAAGAAAAAATACACCGGTCCAACCCGTCAAAACTCGGTCTGGGTCACCGGTTATTCCGGTTCGACCGCCGGGTCCAGCGGTTTTTCATTTTTATGCCGGTTTTGCTCTAAGTCCGGTTCTAGGGGGTTGACCGGACCAGAATAAGGCCCGGTTCCTAGTCCAACCGGTTCGACCGGCCGATCCGGTCCGGTCCGGGTTTCACAACAATGCGGTAAAGATAGACATCACGCTAAGGATTGTCATGTTCTCAAGGACGGAGGGAGTTCAAGCAAAAAGCCAGCAAAAGCCAATATAGCCAAGGATTTTTATCTTTCTGATGGAGTAGCAGACATCAATCTTGCTGCAGTAGTCTCTGAAGCAAATTTGATGGGCAATCCCAAGGAGTGGTGCGTGGATACTGGAGCAACCCGCCATATCTCCGCAAATAAGAAATTGTTCACAATCTACAAAGTGGTGAAAAGTGGGAAATAACTTTTTATGGGAAACTCCTCCATATAAACTGTAGAAGGATAAGGAAAGATCGTGCTAAAAATGATCTCGGGGAAAGAACTCACTCTTAACAATGTACTCCATGTGCCGGAGATTCGCAAGAATTTAATTTCTAGATCATTGTTGATCAAGAATGGGTTTAGATTAATCTTTGAATCTGATAAGGTTGTACTCTCCAAGAGTCTAATGTATATAGGGCGAGGTTATATGAATGATAGACTTTTTAAGCTCAATGTACTAACTGTTGTACCAAATTTGGCTATTAATAATAAGAACACATCTTCTGTTTATATTGTTGAGTCTTCTTTTTTATGACATGGTAGATTAGGACTTGTAAATTTTAATTCTTTGCGTAGACTTATTTCTTTAAAATGTTTGCCAAATTTACAGTTTGATCATAATCACAAATGTGAGATTTGTGTTGAGATAAAACTCACTAAGATATCATTTAATAAAATAGAAAGCAGTACTAAACCTCTAAATTTAATTCACATAGATATTTGTGATTTAAAATTTGTTAAAACTAGAAGAGGAAAAAAGTATTTTATTACTTTTATTGATAATTGAACTCGATATTGTTATGTTTACTTATTGAGAAGTAAAGATGAAGCCTTAGAAGCTTTAAGCAATATAAACTTGAGGTTGAAAATCAACTTGGCAAAACTATTAAGATAGTGAGGAGTGACAGAGGTGATAAGTATGATGCACCATTTGAGGGATTTTGTTCTGAACATGGTATTATTCACTAAACCACTACACTCTATTTTCCTCAGTCAAATAGAGTTGCTGAGAGAAAGAATCGAACTCTTAAAGAGATGATGAATGCCATGTCGATTAGTTCAGGGTTACCTCAGAACTTGTGGGGGGATGCGATTTTGTCTGCTAACTTTATCCTTAATAGGGTACCCCACAAGAAAATCAATCAAATACCTTATGAAGTATGGAAAATTCGATGACCTACCTACAATTACCTCGAAGTGTGGGGAAGTTTGGCCAAAGTGGTAGTCCCTAGTCCTAAAACAACTAAGACAGGACAAAAAATTATTGATTGTGTGTTTATTGATTATGCAAATAATAATAGTTCATATAGATTTTTAGTTTATAGATCTAAAAATCTTGATATGCATGTAAACACTATTATTGAGTCAAGGAATGCGTCGTTTTTTGAACATATTTTTCCTTGCAAGGAAACTGAAAAAACAAGTTCAAATAAATTAACTTTTGATACTGCTATGAGTGGTAGTGAAGACCAAAATGATAATGAAACAGATGAATCTAAACGTAGCAAGAGGGTTAGGATCTCTAGATCATTTGGTCCAGATTTTCTGACATACTTGTTAGAAAATGAGCCTCAAAACTTCAAGGAAGCAATGTCAAGTCCTGAAACTCCATTGTGGAAAGAGGCTGTGAATGGTGAAATTGAATCAATTCTGCAAAATCATACTTGGGAACTGGTGGATCTTCCTCCAAGGTGTAAATCTCTTGGATATAAGTGGATATTCAAGACAAAAATGAAAGCAAATGGGTCAATAGATAAATACAAGGCTAGGCTTATTATTAAGGGATACAAGCATAAGGAAGGCCTTGATTATTTTGACACCTATTCACTACTGACATGAATAACATCTATTTGCATGCTAATTGCGATTGCAGCTTTGTAGAATTTAGACATACATCAAATGGGTGTTAAAACATCCTCTTTTTGAATTGCAAGTTAGATGAGGGAATCTATATGGAACAACCGGAAGGGTTTAAAGTTCCCGCCTAAGAGAAAAAGGTTTGTAAACTTGTTAAATCCCTTTATAGATTAAAACAAGCTCTGAAACAATAGCATGAAAAATTTGATCACGTTATGCTTTCGGATGGTTTTAAGATAAACGAATGTGACAAATGCGTCTATGTTAAACACACAGACAAAGGCTATGTCATAGTTTATTTTTATGTAGATGACATGCTCATTATTGGAAGCAATAATGATATGATTAAATCCACAAAGAAAATATTGAACAAAAAGTTTGACATGAAAGATCTGGGTAGCAGATGTAATTCTAGAAATAAAAATTACTAGAGCATTTGAAGGATATGATTTATCTCAGTCTCACTATGTTGAGAAAATTCTAGAGAAATTTAGAAAGCATGACGACCATCCTGCTAAAACACCTGTTGACATTGGTCTTCATTTGTCAAAAAATATAGGTACAAGTATATTACAATTAGAGTATTCTCAGATAATCGGACACTTGATATACTTAATGAATTGCACTAGGCCAAATATAGCCTATGCTGTAAGCAAATTGAGTAGGTACACAAGTAATCCAGAATCTGATAATTGGAAAGTGATAATTAGGGTACTTAGGTATCTAAGACATACCCAGAATTATGGCTTACATTATACCAAATATCCAGCAATATTTGAGGGGTATAGCGATGCAAATTGGATATTGGATATTAAAAACTCAAAATCCACTAGTGGATACGTCTTTACCCTGAGAAGTGCTGCAGTCTCTTGAAAATCTTCCAAGCAGACATGCATAGCAAGGTCGACAATGAAATCTAAGTTTATTGCATTAGATAAAACAGGAGAAGAAACTGAATGGCTTCGTAATTTTTAGAAGACATTCCAATATGGCTTAAACTTATGCTAGCAATATGTATTCACTGTGATAGTTAAACAGCAATAGAACGGGCATAGAATCAGATGTATAATGGTAAGTCTCGACACATTCGTTGAAGAAATAATACCTTTAGACATTTGCTCTCACATGGAATAATTTCCATAGAATATGTAAAGTCAAGAGAGAATATTGCAGATCCATTGATTAAAAGGCTAGTCAGAGAGCAAGTGTACCATTTATCGAGGGGAATGGGATTAAATCCTATTACTTAAAAGTAACCGTAATGGAAACCTAACCTAGTTGATTGCGGATCCCAAGATATAGGTTCAAAGGGACAACCAAATTATGGATGACTTCACGTATCACTAAGGAGGTTCGATCCTACCCATTTCTATGATAAGAAGAGTGATACTTGCAGTGTTAGTAGGATAAGCTTTATTTTTAATGATTCTTATAACTTAGACATCCAAGTGGGGTATGGTAGGATACTTTTAATAAGAAGTCACCTATATGAGTGTGAACTGGGTCGGTTCTGTGAGAATTGAGAACACGAATTACCAGGTGTTGTTTAGGGCTAAAATGAACACAACCATAAGAACCAAAATGTGTCTGCAGATACACTATGTGTAGTCTATTGTCTTGACTTACACAAATAGCTGAATAGTTCGAGGCATCGCGTCCATTAGTTAACCAGTAAGTCTGATAGGCTTTCACTAGAGGAGGTTCAAAGCCAAAAGATACCTATGTCGATGTGGTGTATCTTCTAAATGTACTCTTTCTGTGTCTGCATCTTGTTGCATGTTCGTTATCGTGAATTTCATTCATGCGGGGGATTGTTGGAAAATGTCTTTGGAAAAACCTTATTTTTTGCTAACTTTGAGCATTAATTAAGGTAGGACCCAAGTATTATTTTTAACGTTTCTAATTGGGTTCGTATTTAATGCCGCGTAGTGAATAACATCGTGTATTTGGTTACTCAAAACCATTTCCAGATTAATGAGAATTCAACGCATATTTTCGGATTCGTGGATATGGCTTTAGGTGGGTTTCCTACACATTTGTAAAATGTGCTTGTCCCAGATTGGAAAGACTTAAAGATTTATATGGGTATATGAACTCTAGTTTGGAATACTTGGGATGGGCCCCAAGGGGTACCCAAGTTTGTTAGAATGGTAAGATTATGGATAAAGTGTGCTAGATCTGTTGGACCCAAAACCAAAAACACATGCGCGAGTCGTCGTTGTCCGTCCGGTCGAATTGGTGCAAGGTTGGGCTGGACTTGAGTCGACTGCAGTGGTCAAAGTGGTGTGAGGTTAGGTTGGGCTTATCCGATCCAATACTTATCTTTTTGGATAAAAAACATTTGCATTTTATTTATTTATTTTTAATTTTGGTTTCAAAATTCAAAATAAATTGGTCTAATTTTAGCCCTTCACCCAAATAGATCCCGAACAAGTTCATACCTGTTGAAATTCAAACCAAACAGATCTGTTTCTATCCAAATAGGTTTTCTACCTATTGAATTTGTCTGAACAGGTTTCTATCTGTTGAAACTTGTTCTGAAAAGCCATAAATTTTCTTATAAATAGCATGTTATTCCAATAGTTCTTTCAATCCAATTTTTCCCTCAGATTTTCATCTTTTTTTTTTTCTTTTCCATCTTCCTATTTTTTGCATCTGTTCTACATTTATGAGGGGGGGGGGGGGGAGGGGAAAAGAGTCACAGCAGAGTTTTGGTTCGCCAGACTTGATTTTGTAGTGCTACAAATCAAGAGTGTTAGTTATTGCATCATGGGAAGCAGACGCCGATAAATCTCAAAATATCGGAACGAGGGCAAAATCTACTTTAAGAAGATTGTGTCAAACACAAGTCTCGACTTATAATTTCGGTAAGCAATTAATTCGGAATTTAATTTATATAATTATTTTATGAATTTATTACTTTTTTTTTGTTATTTATTTTATTTATATATTTATTTACACATACACACATTCACTGTGAGAATAACAAACATAACATAAACCTCATCCAAGCAATGGAAGCAAAAACAAAATAGAATGGTCACAGAAAAACAACACAATAATTGCTTCTTTGCATTTGGCAATGTAAAGCTTATCTGATAGAGACTAGACATGTATATGTTGTTGGGAATAAACCTCATCCAAGCAATGGAAGCAAAAAAACAAAATAGAATGGTCATAGAAAAACAACACAAGAATTTTTGTGCTTCCGCAAAATGTCTACGACCATGGGTGAGTGAGAAACAATTCACTAATAATACAAAAATTACAATGGTGATAAATACACTAGTCATTGTAATCGTTATCATTATGGACATATGTAAATTTCCCCCCCCCGACAGTTTCATATAACTAAGTCATCTAAAACATTCTTCCCACATAAACTTGGAGTCTCATTGTCTTGCAAAACTCGGTGATTTTTTTTTTAATTTTTTTGTTTTATTTGTAGATCGATGTAAGATATTTTTAAGAGTATATAATATTAAGACAATTATTTTTTATACCGATTTTTTTTTAATTATTCGTCATATTATAAAAATTTGCTTATTACAACGTTACTCTACTTTGAAATCCAACATGAGGGGAGTATTGCAAATTATCAAATAAGAAATGGATGAAAGTGGTATTTCACCAAGGTTATAGATGCTAATTTGCCTTTTATTTTAAACTATGAGGAGATTGTGGTTCATATAAACACATTGTTGTATAAATTAAAGAAAATGCATTCCCACAACAACACTAAACAACAAAAAGTACATTTTCTTTCGTTTTATTGGCCTAAATTCTCAAGTATATTTTGCGTACTAATCCTATTTTTTTCCGATTGAATTGCATAATCTGGATCTATGATATACTTGTAATTATAAAGCTTAAAGACTTCGGGAATGAAAATGAAAAAAGAGAAGGAGCCAACAATACTTGTAGTAATTGCAATTCCTAAAGAAAGTGATAACACGGTGAAGGTGCTTGTAATGAACGCCACCACCATTGCTCCCATTGCAACTAAAATAAGCCAGAATGCTATCAAATGGCGGAGCTCCTGCTTTTTCACTTTATTGTAAAAAGAAGCAGATGCGTATAGAAACTCAGTAGAAATTGAGCAGATCATAGCACTAGTGTAGGTAATGACAAATGCTTGGAAAGTTGCAGCTCTTAATAGAACTGACATACCTTGTTCTGGACCTTGGTTGCCATCATATCCACCTGGCATTGTGAAACCTGCTGCAAAAGTGACAGTTGCTATGAGCGTTGCCACTATCAAATGTGTTTGAACCCTTCTATTGTTCTCTTCGACTCGTACTTTTTTTTTCCTCTTTAACTTTTGCTTCCTTTTCCTTTCTATTTTCTCTATGTTTTTTCTTCAATTTTGAAATCAAGTCTTGATCCATTCTAACTATTTCTTCCAATAATGAAACTTGACACGTCATAACAATCCTGTTTTTTTATTAATTAATTGATCAGTTTTGATGGGCAATAAGAATCTTGCTTTTTTAATTAATTAATTGATCATTTGAAAAGAGAAGTCAAGTATCTAAAATAATATTTGTTCAAATACATATATATATATATAAAATAATATTGTGACAAATCTCAATGTTTACAGACCCACAACTAAACCACACTTAAACTCTATTTGCTTCATCATTTAAAATGGAGCCGCGTGGCAACATTTGATGAATTTTAGGCAGGAAAAGAGGATTCAAGATGAACCAAGTGACTCACCTAATGTCAACAAGTGATGAATTTTTTTTAGCTATTAATATTATACTAACTCAAACATAAAATAAAATAACTTGAATTGAAAATGTCTCGCCAAATTTTAGTGAAGATTCAAAATAAATAATTGATTGATATAGTAAATTATTTAAAATTAATACATGATTATTTTAAAAAATAAATAATAATAATATTAATAAAGTTAATTGATATGGTAAATTATTTGAAATTAATGGATAGTTGTACCCAAAAAGGAAATTAGTGCAATGTCCCTCTCTAACTTTGGATAGTAGGAGAGGTCTAACATGTTTTTTTTTATTAGTTAAGATTATTCAATGAAATTTCTCTGTAATCATACCAGAAAAATTTCTCTGTAAAAATTAAAATTTCTTTGTGAAGAGCCAAAATTTCGTTGTGTCAAAATTTTTTTGTAAAAATGTTGAGGGACTTCAATTACTATGAAAATATTGTATGTCATTTATTTTATAAAATTTTAATATTGGAGACCTTAAACTAAAAATCAATTTCAAAATGCATGAATTGTGTCTGAAATACGATTAATTATATTAGTTATAGTTGTTTATGGAAAAAGAAACTTCTAAAATTTAAAGTTGATTAAATCTTACCTCTGTTCAACTAGTCACTAAAAAGGGGGGAAAAGATAGTCACAAGAAAGAATAAATAAATCAATATTTTTATGAATTAAAAAGGATTTTGTCGATAAGTTGAATTATTCAATTTCAAATAGCTATTTTGCAGTTAAAAATATGAGAATGGTGATTTTTAATTAATATTTTGGTATTGTTTGTTCATTCTTTATTTGGTGTTTGAACTTGGATTATTTTGGTTTTTCTTATTGTAAACTTTAAGTAAATTTTGATAGTTTTACGTCTAAGTAATGTTTTGGTAAGCACTGTCAAATAAAAAATACATAATCTTTTGGTCACATTTTTTTTTTTTTTTTAATGTATGAAAGGTTCATATTCAAAATTTCACTTTTAAGTCCTGACAATGTCAAAGTCGGCTTGAATCTTATAAATATTATGCTATAAGGTCAGAATAAGCTAAAGTCTTTTGCAATATTAAAATTATTATAATTAAATGAAAAGCAATTAGATTAGTATTATAGCATAACTGCCTCACTTGACAAAAATACTTGAAACATATGGTGAATGTGCTAATGTTATATTATCTATAAATTCCACCAAATAAGGGTAGGCGTAGTTGAGAGAGAGAAAATGATATACTTTGATTCTTTTTTTATATTAAATAATGTGTAAAAAAGATGATTAATGATTAAAAAAATGTGCGTATGTGTGTGTGAGAGAGAGAGAGAGAGATTTATTTTAAATATGTAATAGACTATCACATCATTAACATTTTAGGATAAACTACCAATAAGTCCTACTTTGAAGACTTATTACTTAATAGGTCCTATTTTGGAGACTTATTACCCATTAAGTCCTATTCGATATAATTTATTAAGTGATAAAGATAAATTTATCAGTCTTTTTTTTTATGAATAATTTTATAGTAATAAATTTATCAGTCTCTTTGTTTTATGAATAAATTTTTAGTGATAAATTTATCACTCTCTTATTTTTATAGTGTTAAATTTATTAGTTAGGACCTATAGGTAAATAAGTCTAGTTAATAGAACTAATTGGCAAGTACCCTTTAATTTTAAGCAACAAATCAAATTTTTTAGTTCAAGTACCACTATTCTTGAAAGAAAAGAGAAAGTAATGTAAATATTATGAGTCAATTAATTTTAAACAAATGAATTTTTATTATACTACACAATCTATTATTTAAAAAACAAAACTTGAACTTTTTTTATTACTTAAACCTCTTGATACTATTAATCCCATCATCACTACACTACACTACACCTATATGCATACTAAAAAAAATTTCACTTATATTTCATTGTTTTTTTAATAGTTATTTTTTGCAAAATTTGTAATACATTATGGTGTGTGACGTGCGCAAAGGATGACATAAAGGTTTGGTTCTCAACATTATGGTATGTACGATGCATGCCATGAGAAAACATGTCATATGCGGTCAAATTAGCATTCTTACCTCTGCAACATGAGGCCACATTATGCCTTGTGGGGTCAGGTTGTTATTGTTTGTAGCATTCCAATCTCCACTAGAGTGGGCCCAGAGCACAATCCCCGAGCATCGGCATATCGATCCAAAAAGTAGTAATAAGCAGATGGAGTGGTGCATTTCCTTCAATGTCTTTCTAATTTACAAAATGGATAATTCATGACTTTTTTTTTTTTTTTTTTTTTTTTTTTTTATCAGCGAGGAAAATATTTTATTAATAAAAGAAAGAAGGGAATTCATAACTTTTCAAAAATATATTTAATCACCTCTTCCTACTCTATATCCACAGCAATGTGAAGAATATTTTGTCTTTTACTATTGACCATCTCCCAACAATCTGGACACTGTGGTAAAAGCTCTTCCATTACCCTTACATTTCCATGAGCAGCAGCTATATGAAGAGCTGTCTTTTCATCATCCTCCTCGTCTGTTGTAATGTATACTACTGATTTATCTTTTTTACTCCATTTACATTACCATGATGTGCAGCATGGCGAAGTGGTGTCCACCGGTATTCATCTGTTTTCTTGATTAGATCTGACTTTCATTCCAATAAAAGTTTTGTACTTTTTGAAATAGAAGATTCAGAGAAAAAGTATTAAATACAATTTAATACATACCTCCACAATAGAAAATGCTTCAACTTTTTTTACTTCTTTTTTTGAAATTAATTTTGTTATTGCACATTTGTCCTCTCACTTCAAAAGACTTACTAAGCTAGACATGTGCTTCAATTCAATTTGAATCCTTGTTTCATGTTTGATTAAAATAATCATCGTTCCAACTCTAATCTCTTGTCTACAATATATGTAACTTCAATTTTTTCCAATGGTATTTGTGATACTATTATTATGATGAAATGTAAATGATTATTGCAACTAATAAATAAACAAAGCAGGTTATGTATGCCTAGAAGAATATGTATTTATTTAATCCAACGCTCTACCCTTTTTTGTCTCTACAATTGTACATGTAATTAAATTGGTTGAAGAAATTGAAGTAGCCACAAACCTATTTCCCGTCTGTCACTTGCTGCCGCGTGCAATGCCGTCTGACCTTTTAGGCCACCATTAGCTGGCAATGTGCAATTTTTCAAAATCATAGACACCATGTCATTGCGTTGTCTCTCAGCGGCCAGGTATAGTGGAATTTCCTTGGCATTATTGGGTGGATGTGTAAACTCAGGATCTTCTTTAGTTAACCATTCCACCACACCTACGTTATTGGGTGGACGTATAAACTCAATATCTTTCAACACACCTGAGTTCCGAGGATTTCGCACGGCTATGTGCAAGGCAGTGTCATTATCCTTATTTGTGGCCCTCAACATCTCTATGGCTGCTCCACTTCCGCTTTCAACTTCTTCACGGTCTAGTCTTTTTGCACATTGTATGAGTGCTTTCACTATGTCCAAGTGTCCTACCCTCGCTGCAATTTGAAGAGGAGTCTCGCCATCGATATTCAAGCAGCGTAACAACGATGACGATGGACTCTTTTCTAAGATTATTTGCACGTATTTTTGATTACCGAATTGGGCTGCGACATGGAGGACTGTGTTTTTATTTGAAATTAATTGCAGTTCAAGTTGTTGTTGGTCATTAATGCATTGCATGAGGTAGAGAACATCATCATCATTTTTTTCATTCTCTTCTCCTCCCATTTTCTCTTTGCCTCCCATGGCTGCTCTGTACAACTTGGGATCCATTTTGGAGGCTGCAATAAGATAGTAAATGGAATGTTATGATCTATTCGGCTCATGCCTTTTACAACATCTATATATATATATATATTAAAGAAAATGGGGTTTCTTACAACAAGCCTTTGGGGCTCTAAATCCTCAAACTAATTTTGTTAGTTTTTTATATTTTCAAATAATTAAAAATCTTTCTATTGACTAACTCAACTTAAAAAAAAAAAAGCCTCTAATTGTCCATTAAATTTGAATTTCAAAATTCAAATATCCCACTAATATAGAAAATCATTAACATATCTCATATATTTGTTACCTTCTCAATCTTTCCAAATAATGCTAATAAAAAACATAAAGTAAAATTAAAAGACATAGAATTTTGAAAACCCTAAATAACATATAACAACAATTCAACATTTTTTTTTTGATCGGCAAAGAAAAATTCCATTAAAAACATGAAATTTAATGGTATAAGAAAATAAGACGCATTGTGAGAGATTCGAAAAGTAAAGACTCACTCTTCTTCTACTGCTACTCGCGATCTTACAACCAACCTCTTAGCCTCACGATTTTATATTTTAAAAAATAATTAAAAAAAAAACAAAACAAACTCTTGAGCCCCACACCTAAAACACTATTACATTGATAAACCCCATGTTTGACACAAACACTGTTACACTCTTGAGCCCCACGCTTGTCCCAAACACCCTGCACCATTGTCGGACACTCAACCTCCATAATCGCCGGACACTCAGGCTCCATTACCGTCGAGAACCACCTGTGTCCGCAACGGCAGCCTCTTCTTACTTCACCTTTGGAACTACTTCTTCAGCTGGTTTCTCCTCCTTAACAAATTCCTTGCTATCAACTTCAACCTCCACCGGGACTGCTGCTGGTGCCTCTTCTATTGCTGCTGCAGCCTCCTCCTTTGGTTCTTCTTCAGCAGCCACTGGCTCTGCCTCTGGGACTGGGGCTGCTGGTGCTAACACCACGCTTGTAACCTGCAAAACCCAGTTTTCCATTTTAAACTTCTCTTACGGTTTTCCTCGCCCAAACAACTCCCTCGATTGATCCTTACCGACAACGTTTAGCAGTCCCCTCTTTGTTGACCCAGCGCCAATCTCCTCATAATCGAACACAAACACCGACCACCATAGAATTGAATGGAATTCACTCCTCAAACTCCCACTCGCACAGGATCGCCCGAATGGAGATCCTAAACAACTCTGGATCCTCTACCCCTCAAACTCCCGCTCGCAAAGAAGTGCCCGAATGAAGTTCCTGAACCAACCCACCCATGTTCAACGCACCCATCCTAAACCGAAACCCATGGCTGAAGCTGAACACCATGGCCGAAGCACCACTTCCATCGAACCTTTCCATTCGAGAACAAAACCCACCAAAACCACCCATCAAAGTTTCCATGAGCACCAAAACCCACAGAGTATAGACCCAACAAGCTTTCAGACCACTGGATATGATAGATCTAAAGCCACCCGATGAATACCTGGCCAAAAACCCCGAAGAACGCCTGTGAAAACGAGTATCCTACACAAAAATGATAGAACCAAAACAACATCCTAAGCAAATCTAGAGATTAGATCTAAAAAGGAGATAGTGGAAAACTAATGAGGGCTAAAGTTTATTAGGCGAAAAACCATGTACACAAGAAGAAAAGATAGGCCAGCCAAAGGCGGCGGCCGGCTGGCCAGCGGTAAGGCCACGAGATGGAGGTTTTTTAGAAAGAGAATTTGAAAGGTTTTCCCTAAACTTATTGTTTAACAACAATTCAACATGAAAAGCATTTTAGAACAAGGCATAATCCTACACAATCAAGCAGTCTGATGCAACATGTATTTAGAAGAAGTTAGTTTTATACTTATTCATATATTTGTCTCTTTTATTATGTACATATATTTACATTTAAATGAATGTTTGAATAACTCTTCCTTTTGTATTCTCTCTTTCATCATTTTCCCTTGAGTATCTACATGTAATATATTTATAAATAATAGTATATATATATGTGATGTTAAATATATTTGCATATGTATAAATGTGTACATTTTGTATGTATATATATGTCTGATGTTGATTATACATAATGTATCATAACCCACATGCATACCTTTGCTTTAAATTGTTGTTCAATTTACTTTGATTAATAGATTGATCCTCCATATATTACTATTTCACAAAACTTTGTATTGAAATCCTTTTTAACTATCTTGATTCTCTCCAAATATTTATCATTCAAAATATATAAAATATAACACTCAAAATCTCAAATTTCATAAACAAAATATTTGTGGTGAGGGGAATGCAGATTTTTAAAATTCTCGCATAGTTAAAGGCACCCTGCCTCATATTCGTTGAGTTCATTTAATTTTTTTAAATTTTTAATCAATTTCTTAGTTATCAAAAATAAAAATTTAAAATTTAAAAATAAATAATTTTAAAATTTGAAATTATATAAGATTAAAGTTATATTTAAAATTTCCTTTCAAAGATTTTTAAATTTCGAATTAAATATGAGTTGGATATGGCTATTTTTTTACTTTCTATATTAAGATTTTTAAATTCCACAATTATAGATATGATTAGATGGATTAATATTTATGTGTCATATGCATTTCTTAATGTTTACAAATTTTTTTAAAATTAAGAAATTTGGATTAATGTTTTGGAACTAATGAGAAATCCCTTTTGCTTAATCTATAGTATAGTGATGTATAAAAAACTAAGAATTTTTAAGTGTCAAAATATTTATAGCACATTTATTAATTAAAAGAAAATTTTGCATGGCATATATCATGCAAATTTTTATGCCATATCAAAATACATATATCGTGTTAAAAAAAAGTATTTTTAACTGTATATTTTAACCATATCTAAGCCTTCTATTTAAAAAATAAATAAAAAATATCTGGCATAAGATATACATGGTATAGAACTATTGGTCTATCTATATTTTTTTAAAATTTAAGAATTTGTAGATGGAAAAAAAATTAATCATATCTATTGGCTACATATTTTGTATAAAGCCAATCACAGTTCAACACGTAGTAGGTTAAGGGTAATACGGGAAGACAATTCAAACCTTCGATCGTGATCGTCCACATGGCAATTAGTATTGGTTCTTACAAGATCTGCGTCACATTGGAACAACAAAGAGGCGCGAAGTGATGTGACTTCAACAGTTACTCACATTCAAATTCAAAATCAGGAGGGAAGCTTAGCTGCAAGTAATGGCATAGTGGAGCTAACTATAAGGCAACATGATCAGCGATTATGGAGGAGCGATTCAACGGTTAGAAGTGTAGTTCGATGGTCATCCTTGAGAAGTATAAATAGCAGAGAAGGCCCCAGAAAAACCCTCAGACTCAGATCCAAAAAACCAGTTTTATTCTACTTTATTTCCTTTCCAGTTTTACATTTCCTGTTCTTTACATTTCTGTACTTTAAAATTCATGCACTGCACTTCGTTCATAGGAGTAGTTTCAAGTAGATTGTTGTTGTAAACTGCTATGAGGCTGAATTGGATCATTGTAAGTTTTTCATTTTTATGAAATGCTTCAATGGTTCTTCATTTGATTGTTGTTTGCTTAATTCACCTAAATCAAACCACCAGTCAAAGTCCTCTTCATTGAGGCTGAAACAACTAAAACACAATCGTCTGATAATTGGTTGGCAATTAATTTTCTGTAAGGACTAATTGATCCTTACTGGCACGTTCACAATTACAATAATAACATTTGAAAGCCAAAAAGCCAACATATATTTTTGGCACGCCCGGTGGGACTAATTGAAATGGCTAGACGTAGAAGACAAGGAGAAAATGAACGCTTGGAACAAGGTGTAGAAGGAGAGGCAGAAATACCTAATCCAGAGGATAATGTGATAACACATTCTGTAGAGACACCAATTTTATCAGAACCCATGGTCGAACAGACCAGCACTTCGGAACAAGTACCACATGTTCATAATATTGGACGAGGCCAAGGAATTAGACCATCCACTGTTCCATCTACTCAGCCAATGAATCAATGGGGTGGCCTAGTAGATGCTATGGGACAGCAGTTAATGAACACAATGGAAAGATGGGCAACATCCTTTTTGGATCGAATGAATACCCATCAACCAACAAACATAAGACACATGGAGGAAATTTCAAATGTCCCTCAGCAAAGATTGGCTAGAGATAAACAGCCTATGCAAATTAATGGACATTCTAATGGTCAAACTAGTAATCAGAACTATGAAAGACCATCACCTCAGTCTTGGTATGAACCTATTTCGAGGCCTATAGCAGGTCAAAATGCCTCAGTACTTAACAGTGAAGCCATGCAAATTGGTGGATCTGGCCCAGTACAAGAGAATGGCATAAGAATGGTTCCAAATCCCATGTTCGAACCAGGCTCGGTTTCCTCTGTTTCTCTTCCCGGAGGGAACGAGAGGTCTAGTAGATCATCTCTCAGTGGCCGTAGGCTACATTTCGTGGTCGTATGCCATTTTTCCCATTTCGGAGCCTGGTTTCCAATTTTCGGAGCCGTTAGGCCGTGTGCCTCGGTTCGGGAACGCCTAACCACCTCCGTTTGCCCCGGTTTTTGGCATACATCTTATTTACTCCCTTTTGAGGGACACTGTGGTCCGAGAGACCAACTTCGTGGTCGAACACCACTCCCAACAGTCAGTTTTCGGGCCTTGGACTGCGCGTCTCGGCCCTCGAACCTTCATTTTGCATCGGTTTTCGTTCATTTTTGGCAGGAACCTCTGTTTCATCACCAAGAAGGTCGTAGAAGGGTGGGAGGCCAGTAATTGTTTCAACAACCAGTTATATTCCTTCATCGCCCTCCGACGCCCGTTTTTTCTCACTTCAAAGCCAATATTGACCACCCTAGGGCCACTTTCTTCAACCCTAACCCCCATATTTGTGATGTACACATCTGAGAGGCCACCAATATTTGGTGGCCGGTCAGTAATTCCATTTGAACCTTTTGAACCCCTTTGAAAAGTGGCTTGTTCTCTCTCCTGGTTTACTGTTGCCAGTTTGTGACCACATAGCTGTGTTGAGCACACATGGGAGGCCACCAATCTGTGGTGGCCGGCCACTAATTCCAATTGGCCTTTTTGACCCCTGGCTGGCCGGCCATGGAGAGAGCCGGCCGGCCACCCGCAGCTTCAAAACTTGGCCGGCCTGATCCCTTACAGTGAGTGCATCTCAAATATGCATTCTTTTCCCCCCCTAGATTTTGTATCCGGGGGGCCAAATTTTGGGGGAAAACTTGAATTCATTTCCCCCCCTTTTTTCCCCCTCTTTCTCACTCTCATTTGTCTATATAAACCAGCAATCCCAGCTGGTTTAAGGGTTGGAAAATTTTCCTTAAGCTTGCATTTCATCCCTCCCTCTTCATTTCTTCCAAACACTCAAATTTCTCAAATCTTACACCCCTTTTTCACACCATCACCTAGCACCACACCACCACCTCCATTCCAGCCACTTGAAGCTGTTTTCCAGAGCAGAGGAGCACCCAAACTTGGTCCAAGAAGTTGCTAAAGATTGGTCTACAAGGGTGAGACTCTTTCTCCCTCTTTCTAGCTCTTTTTCGCATGCTTTCTTAGCCATTTTTTCTTGCTGTTTTAGGCTCCGACCATAACTAAAAATATCATTTTTTTGAGCTCATTTTTCTGTTTGATTAAGGGTTTTTACTTGTTTGGGACTTCCTACTACTCCTTCCTTCTTTATCTCTTCTTTAGGCCCTAATCTTGCATAGTATTTTTGGTCTACGTGTAATCTATTTTGAGGCATGATGTAAACTGTAAATGAGCTTATTTTGAGCCCTTATTCAACATTGTTGAAGGACTCATCACTGTTTGGGGCCTCCATATGCCACTTGCCTTTATATACCACTTTTGGCCCCATTTTTGTGTGATTTGTTATCCTATTATGGTTATTTTTTTGGACCTTGGTCCGAACTGAAAATGGTCCTATTTTGACCCCCTCTTCATGTTTCATTTAGGGTATATTGCTGTTTGGAGCATATTTTGTACACTTTGTGTTGTAGCCTCTCTTAGAGGCCATATTTTGCATAGCATTTTGAGCATATTTTTACACTGTTTTGGGCTCGGCCATCAACTTTAAAAAGTCATATTTTGGGCCCCTCTTCAACATTGTTGAAGGGCCCTTACCTGTTTGGGGCCGGCATGCACCACTTGCTTCTTTGTCTCCATTTTGGCCCTTATTTTACATAGCATTTTAAGCATACTTGTATCTGTTTTTGGGGTTTTTCATAAACTTTAAAACATCATATTTGTTTCCCCTCTTCAATATTGTAGAAGACCCCTTCTCCATTTGGGGCCAGCATCTGTGAGTTACTTCATTATCCCGCTTTCGGGCCCATTTTTGCATGCTAATTTAGACCTACTTGTGCCCACTGTTTGGCCTTAATTTAAACTGTAAACATTCTTGTTTTGGGGCTTCCTTGCTTCTGTATTTACACTTCATGTTCAAATAATGCATGCATTGCATAGCTATAGGTCATTTCATGCGCCAAAATTCATGTTTCGGGACTTGTCCCATGCATCGGGTACCATTTTGCCATGTTTCGAGGCTGTTTTGCATATCATTTTGCCTCTGAAATTTTCATGATAGTATTCCATATTCCATGTTTTTCCATGTCTTGTTAGAGTGGCATTCCGTGCCTTAGGGTCGGTCCTCGGTTTGCGTGCACGCATCTCGAGTTGTCTCATTTTCATCTAATGGCCTCCTATGTGAGTGTGGCTGAGGTCCACTTGTGTTGGTGTAAGTCCATTATGCATTGTGTATGCCATTTCATTTCATAGCATTGTGTATGCTAGGATGCATGTTAGAGCATTGTGTATGCCATGTTACCTCGTGCATCGTGTATGCCATTTCATAACATTGTGTATGTTAGGGTTGTATCTTAGTTGCATTTCATGCATGTCATGCATATTGCATCGTGTTCGGGATAGGAGTTAGCTCGGGCACGAGAAATGAGGTACGTTTCGTACTCCGAGTGACGGAACGTGTCTCAATTCCCCAGTCGCCGACACTCCGGATTATCCATGATGGAGTTAGGTTTTGTTGTGTTTTCATGTGCATTCATTTCATATTGAATTGTGCAATTCGACTCCTCGGCCATCATGTATGGTGATGCGTGATTGGTGGCACGAGGATGGAGACATGCATACATTTGTGAAAATACATTGCTATGCCCCTTTCCTGCTCTCTATTGCAGCAAAATCAAGAATCAGCAACCTTTCAGAGTTTGGCACGCTTTCCAAGAACAATTACAAAACAAAGGCTAATTGGGGCATCCCAGTGGATTTTCGCGCAAGGCAGCCCAAACACACATCATTTATCAGAATCAAGGCAGTCCCTGGTTTGCATGCCAGTTTATTATTTTCTTAGTTAATTTGTAAATTAATTAGGATTTTTGTACATTATTTGGACTGTATTTATTTGGACTATACTATTCTTTTATTTGGGACTATATATTTATTCGGACCCTCTGCGCGAGGGCATAATTGTAATAAGTGTGGGTGAGTGTGATGCATGTCTTCCAACCCCACGTCTTTCTCCCTTTTATTTACCTGCTTATGATGGTTAGATTAGGGCATGTTTCAATTAGCATACAGTATGATAGTATGTTTGCATTCATTCATCTGTCTTGCATACACCGGGCTCGGCGCATCATACTAACTGCATTTGTATTTCAATTCCAAGTTGAATACATGTTAGCTGTAGCATTTCATATGCCATGTTTAGAATAGCTGAGCCTGCTATAGTTTGCATCTTTGCATGTGTTGCATTAGGCAATTCTGTGTATCTAGGATCATGCATGGATTTCTAATGAGCTTCTGTTTTGGCTTGGAGTACTCGGTGAGTTTTTATGCTTTAGCATCCTCGCATGCGTGTGAGTGACTGCCATGAATAGCATGCTTACCATGAGGCTAATGTGTTTATGTGATATAACTGCCTGAATGCCTGTGGGTGAAGGTTGAGTTACTCGAAGTGGAACAAATCATTGACTGTTTGTTTTAAGCCCACTAGATAGTGGCAAAATCATGTTTTCCAAGCCCACCCGAGGGTGGCAAATCCACGTCTTAGCCTACCTGTGGGTAGCACCATCAAACCATTTTCAAACAAACAAACATGAAATGTTTTTTGTTCCAATTCAGGCGACTCAGTCTATACTTGTATGCTGTGCGCATCACATAGTAAATCTAGGCTAATAATCGGAATAAGAGCACACAATGTTTTCAAAGCTAGATATCATGGTTAGTAGAGGCCGTTCTTTGACCGGGCGAGCGGGGGTGCTCATGAAGTAACCTTCCCCAATCATACCCAAGTTCCCGAGCCGAGGCAACTTTGGTGATGACGGACACGTGGCCTTTGGCACCGAGTCAGGGTTTCCTAAATTTCCCAAAAATAAAATATTTAGGTGGCGACTCTGTATCTGGCAAAGCAGTCCATGTTTGGCACTTCTTTCAAAAAATCTGTTTTCTCAAAAATGATTTGCCGGATTTGGACTCTTTGGTTCAAGATTAAGAACTGTGACATTTGAGTCCTTTGAACTGTAGTAGACCCACAAGCGAACCGGAACGAGGGGGACTCGCACTCCTTCTCGGGATGCGTTCGGGGACGTCTACAGTTTCTGGCGACTCTGCTGGGGAATTTAGAGAACTTGACTCGAACTCATGATATCTGGTTTTGACTACACTTGTGTGTTTCTTTGCATTGCATTTGCATTGGTGCGCCTAGGACACCGTGTTTGTCATCTGCTATTCCTAAACGGTTTGCCGAAGGCTTGTCTTGTCAAGGCATGTCCATAAGGCTGACCGGTTATGGGCTCTGACAGTATGGGAGCACAAACCCCGGTTTTACCGGGGCACCCTTTTTGACCATTCGACCTAGTACATATTCGGATCCATAGTGACCATTCCAAACTAGGACAAGTTGCTTACCCGTTTATAGGTTGTTTGAAACCGCTGCGTGCGTAGTGAAACCCTAGTTCCTGACAAAATAGAACAGGGAAACCCTACCCCAACATAGGGGTGTTTTGGCTCTCACTTATCTGTTATGTGCTTGTTAGAGTGTGTCTCTACAGGGAATGCATGTATCAGTTTATGAGTTTGGGCATCAGGCCTGCGGGCATCAGTCAGTATTTGAGAATCAGTTATCTGCGGGTATCAGATTCAGTTTTGGGGACAGTGATACAGGGACAGTGATCAGTGTTTAAGGACAGTGTGTATTCAGCTTATCAACTGTGTGTTGTCATGCCCGACTGTGTGTTGTGTATTTATTTTAAGTTGTTATGCTGCCCGTTTATCTGGTTATTTATTTCCTTTTCGCTTTATTTATCTTTTTGCTAGGGCAGTTTTAGCACGATTGCTTCCAAACCCTTAGATATTCCCCAAGCACTTTGGACAAGAGGTCGTCGGCTCAATCGATCTGAGGATCTAGTTGACGGACATCCAGTGTTCCACTCTCTACCCCCAGTTATTAGAAGAAGGCCAAGGAGGCGCAGTGTGTCAGAGCACAGATTACCGGGGCAGCAGTCTACTTTAGTAACAAACGGTCGGGTTGAGGTTTCTGTTTCCGCCATAGAGATACACTTACCGGTTAGTCAGCTAGACCAACAGAATATGGCCGGGATAAAGGAAATGATGCGTCAAATGCAAGAGAGCATGAGACAGATGCAGGAGGATGCCATCTGCCAAGCGGAATTTTCTAAACAGCAGGCCACAGTCATGGCCCAGTAGGCCGAGCTAATCACTAGACTACAATAGCAGAATGCGGCATCTGCTTCACATCAAGCTCCTCCTCCACCAGGGGCTCCATTACCCGAGCAGGCACCCACTGTTCAAAATACCTTACCGAACACCCAGAATACCCTACCCAATGTCCAGAACATTTAGGAGGACACATGCCTTCCAACGGGGTTGGCTCCGCCCCCACTTCCGCCTCAACTGTCCAAGACCCATACACCCAACCACCCGGACTCTCCCTTCGAGTTCGAGATAGACCATACAACTCTGAAACTGAGCAAGCTCGAGAAGCTTTTCAAGAAATCACAAGGGGTGAAGGTTATTTTGGATATCGAGGATGGATATACCGACGTGGCCGTGATATTACCCGATAGGTTCAAGATGCCACAGATTGATCGCTTTGATGGATCTAGGGACCCCATGGTCCATCTTCGGCTATTTTCAGATATACTATGGTCAATGGGCCTGACCAGACCACAAAGTTGGAGGATGAGGTCAAAAGAAGCTGGGATGAAATGGCTGAGGCCTTTGTCGCACAGTACTCGCACAATACCCAAATCGAGACTACAACTCGTGATCTTGAAACGACGAAACAAGAGCCCAAAGAGTCTTTCTCCGATTTTGTAACCCGATGGAGGCCGAAGGCATCGATGATGACTTTGAGGCCCACTGATAAAGACCAAATCAAGATGATTGTACGCAATCTCCAACCGAAATTGATGCAAAAGATGATTGTACTCCCCTTCCCCACCTTCTCAGATCTATACGAGATGAGGGTACAAATCGAGGATGCGATAAAACAAGGTCTGATTGGCCAGAACCGGGAGCAACCTCGGAGGACATTTAGCCGCAACAACAACGCAGGCCCGAGTGACGCTGCAAATATAAGAGCTTCGGAGGTCAGTATGGTCACCACCACTCCCTCTCCCCATCCAAGGCCCGCGGCGGCCACACCCTTCTCCGGTGCATTCGGAAGTAATACCCAAACCACAAGATACCAGCCCAGAGGCCAAAGAACCTTCACTCCACTATACATGCCTTTGTCCAAAGCTCTCGGGGTTCTAATCAGAAAGGGGCATCTAAAACCACTAGAGCCGAGGCCACTACCAAATCCACTCCCCCCTTCCCATAACCCAGCCAAGTACTGTGCATATCACCAGCAGCATGGTCATGACACAGACCAATGTTTCAGGCTGCGTCACGAGATTCAGGACCTCGTTGATAAGAATGTGATTCTCCCTCCCGAAAGACCCAACGTCACAACCAATCCACTCTCCACACATAACCAAGCTCCACCTCCCAAAAGAGTCAATCTTATCCAAATTGGGGTCGTGTCTTACGATCCTAGTATCTATATTACTATCTCCCACCTACCCAAGCCAGAGGTGATCCTTCCTGACTGCACTGACTTGTGCATGTTGGACATCTCCACAACCCAATCTGAGCCAAAGGTGGTGACCACTGAAGATGGGACAGGACAGGTTTCAGAGGAAAGTGGAATCGTTGAGTCTAGGATTGAACAGCCTGGGAATCTTGCTAGAGAAGCCTATGATCCAAGCGGATACATCTTATCAGTGGGCCAGCCTGAGCTGAGTGCAGGACTGCCAGGAAAAGCTGAACTGTGTGTGATTCATAGGGACAGACTTGAACAGGGGACGGATGATCTGACAACTGTGGAAGAGGACTTCGCCAACCTCCAATTCTTCGACAATCAAGAATCAGGGGATGCTGAAATCAACTGGTTTGAATATGAGGAGTCGGCAGAAGCTACCGGGTGGTTAGATGATCAACCAGACGTTGTGGAATTTCAACTAGAACAGGGCCCGGCAGGGGCGAGAATATCAATGGAGGCCGGAAGGGCCGAGAGTCAGAATGAATTGCCGGAGAGCGCCGGTACAAAGAATTTCGCTCGGGACCAAGACATTGTGAATGTAGGAAAGACCGAACAACAAACCCTACTAACGCAGAAGGAGCAAGAGAAGAATTGGGATTCTGAGAGAGTCCGGAAAGCTAAGAACCATGAAGAGGTTGAAAGTGCTGTGAGCACGAGAACTGAAAATGCTGTGAGCATATGGGCTGAGAGTACTGAGAGTACAAACATGCTAGAACTAGACAGGTGCCTATTAAATGCTAGCGGGATGTGGTGGGAAGACGATGACTTATGTCTTGCTCACACAGATGATGATTGGGCAGGCGCTCAACCAGATAACACCTGGTACCTCGATGAGGTGGACCACATGACCAGAAGTGTGCGGTACTTCAAGCCCCCACACTTTGACCAACCCGAGACATTTGGAAAAGACAAAGAGGCTGAGAAACAGAGAGAGAAACAAATTGAAGAAGAAGCTGTGCTCAAGCAATTAAAGAAGATACAAGCAGATATCTCCATCTGGGGACTGCTTATGGCGTCACGGGTGCACAGACAGGCTGTCCTATCTGCTATGAACAAGGCCAAACTCTCTATAGATACTACACCAGAGCAGCTGGTTGGGCTGGTTTTCCCGGGAGAAGGTTCCCCGGTATTAACCTTTTCAGACAAAGAACTACCGCCTGAGGGCACAAATCATAACAAACTCCTATACATCTCAATGGAATGTAGAGACAAGTGGATACTGGTGGTACTTGTTGATACCGGGTCTGCCATCAATGTCTGCCCAGCCAGAACAGTATATGCAATCGGGTTGAAGCCTGCAGACTTTGTGCCGACTACTCCAGTGATAAGAGCATATGATAATACTAGTAGAGAAGTGATGGGGACTGTCAAAATTTAGACCCAGGTTGGTCCAGGACAACACAACATCGAATTTCATGTCTTGGACGTTCCCGTAACCTTCAACTTACTCTTGGGGCGGCCGTGGCTGGACCAAGTGAAGGCAGTCTCTTCCACTTTACACCAGATGTTGAAGTACCCTCACGGGAAGGGGGTGGCTATTGTTTTTGGAAATTCATCCATCCATCCGCCGCCGGAAGTGTCTACACTAGTTTTGGAGATCGAGCACAGCACGGAGGATGTGTTCTTGTCAGGTTTCACTTTGGTCGAGGCCCGGGTAGTGCAGAATATTATGGCTGTTAATGAAGGTGTGTACGTTAGTGCTCAATCCGTCTACCTCATGAACAAGCTACAACACATCCCCGGGATGGGATTAGGAAAGAGCGGCAGGAAAGACGTCGCAGCATTGGCCGAAGTGCCACACAACCCGCATACCTTTGGATTGGGTTATCTGCCCACCAAAGAAGACTGGGTGAGGAAGGGAAAAGAAATGGCCGGCAGAGCCAGAGCAAAGCAAGCTGGGAAGCCTTTTGAATTAATGCATAGGCCCATCCAGGGTACCCTGAACGGACGCTTCGTCCGAGAGGGGGAGGACTTTCCATTTTGCGGTTTCCCAGAGCCGTGGCTAAACGCGGAAAGGAAGCGCGTGCCAGGTTTCGAGATCTTCTTAGACCTGCAACTATCCGGGGATGACGTTGCCACAGAGCAGACAGACCCATTAGCTGAGGTTGAGTAGTGTAAAGCAGTGGATCCTGCGGGCACAGAATTTGAAATGGGGGTAGTGCTGGCGTGTCTACTCTCTGATCCTCCGATCGACCATAAGTGCTTGGGGGATAACTTCGTGGTTTCCATGATTGGGGATGAAACGACTGTGGGCCTACCAGTAACTATCTTGGATGCATCAATCGCACCCTCTCTCACTTGGCAATACGAGGAGGGATTTTTGTCCAAAGAACAAGGGTCGTAGTGAGCGAATCGATTCCACCGAGTCTTGTGAGTCGAATCAGTTCCACCGACCGAAGTCTGAGTCTGGTACTCCTAGAGATGTTAACCCGGATGCCACAGTCCTGTCTAGGTTGTCTTTTTCCTTTTCATTTGAGTCTGTTGTAAATGAATCGGACGATTTGGATGTGCCTAATGAGAATCAAATATCTGTGGTTTCCGAGTACTTTTCTGTGCCCTTGATTTATTGCATTAATTCAGACTTTCAAAACTTTGACGAAAACGACGAGGACGAAGTTCCTCCGGTTTTACAACGTTTAATTGAGCAAGAGCAAGAGAGATTTGTTAAACCCCTAGTGGATGAAATCATTACTGTGAACATTGGTACTGAGGAGGACCCGCAACTGGGCCAGATCGGGTCCACGTTGTCTTCGGAAGAACGCGAGCGCTTAGTCGCTTTATTAAAAGATTTCAAAGATGTTTTTGCGTGGTCCTACGAAGACATACCTGGAATCGATGCTGAGATTGTACAGCATCGGATCCCCCTTGACCCCGAGGCCCGACCTGTCAAGCAAAAACTGAGGAGGATCCGCCCGGACTGGGCTCTCAAGATTAAGGAAGAGGTCACCAAGCAAATCGACACAGGCTTCCTGCTGGTATCCGAATACCCGACTTGGTTGGCCAACATTGTTCCAGTGCCGAAGAAAGATGGCAGGATCCGGGTGTGCGTAGATTTCAGGGATTTGAACAGAGCTAGTCCGAAGGACAACTTTCCCTTACCACACATCGATGAATTGGTAGATTTCACAGCAGGGCATGCCTTGCTCTTATTCATGGATGGCTTCTCCAGATACAATCAGATAGTGATGGCACCCGAAGACCGGGAAAAGACTGCATTCACCACCCCGTGGGAGACATATTGCTACAGAGTAATGCCGTTTGGGTTGAAGAACGCTGGAGCTACTTATCAACGGGCCGCGACCACAATATTACATGATATGATCCACAAAGAGGTTGAGGTGTATGTGGACGACATGATTGTCAAGTCCAAAGAAAGAGAGGGCCACTACACCGCCTTGCACAAGTTTTTCCAAAGGATCAGGGAATTCCGGTTGTGGCTGAATCCTCAAAAATACACGTTTGGTGTTCCAGCGGGAAAAATGCTGGGGTTTCTGATTACACAAAGGGGCATCGAGGTCGACCCTTCCAAAATCAAGGCCATCTTAGAAATGCCACCACCAATGACTGAAAAGGAGGTGCGAGGCTTTCTGGGTAAAGTGCAATTCATAAGACGGTTTATCTCAAAATTAACCTTGACTTGTGAACCACTTTTTGGTCTCCTGAAGAAAGGAAAGAAATTCCAATGGGACAGCTGATGTCAAGCTGCGTTTGAACAGATTAAAGAATATTTACAGAACCCGCCCGTTTTGTCACCACCAGAATCGGAGAAACCGTTGATTTTGTATCTGTCAGTGACTGAGACTACAATGGGTTGCATGCTTGCGCAAGAATCAGAGGACAAGGTGGAGAAAGCCATCTACTATTTGAGCAAGAAGATGCTAGAGTATGAGACCCAGTATACACCGCTGGAGAAGGCTTGCTTAGCTTTGGTATGGGCTACCAGGAAGCTGCGGCACTACCTGTTAGCTCACTCCGTAATGTTGGTTTCACGACTCGATCCCATCAAATATCTTTTCGAGAAACCAGCACTTATGGGTAGGCTAGCCCGTTGGTTGCTGTTGCTCTCCAAATTTGATCTAAAGTATGTAACACGCAAGTCAGTAAAGGGAAGAGCAGTAGCAGAGTTCCTTGCCGACCACCCAGTTGAGGGGGATGAAGCAGTTGAGTACCTATTCCCAGATGAAGCAATTCTGCATATCGACGATGAAACTTGGATGATGTACTTTGACGGAGCATCAAATCAACACGGGTATGGGATAGGAGTGTTGCTGATAGCACCCGACAATTCCCGTATCCCTCTAGCCTTTAAACTCCGATTCAAAGTCTCGAACAACGAAGCAGAATATGAGGCATGCATTACTGGTTTAGAAGCAGCCCTGGAACTAGGGGCAAGACAGTTGGACGTCATCGGGGACTCGAACCTTGTTGTGTCTCAAGCAAAAGGAGACTGGAAAGTAAAAGAGGAAAAGATGATGATGTATCACCAGACCTTGGACTTGCTAATTCCTCGGTTTGAGAAACTAAGTTTTGCTCATCTACTAAGAGAGAACAACAGGTTCGCAGATTCTTTAGCAACTCTATCATCCATGATAGACATCCCGTGTGGAGTCCGGATGCGTCTAGTCATCATTGACCAGAAATTTGCACCTGCCTACGAGTCGATTGCCGCTATAGATGAAGTTCAGGACGAAAACCCCTAGTATTACGACATTTGGAATTTCTTGGAGAAGGAAGCATACCCGCCAGGGGTAAATGCCAAAGATAAGAGGGCAATCAGAAGAATGGCCGTTCAGTTCATCATCTGTGGGGGTAAGCTGTATAAGAGAGGTCATCTGGGAATGCATAAACTGTGTGTTGATGCCGAAGAGTCAAAGCGTCTGATGGAAACCATCCATGGAGAGGAATGTGGAGTACATATGAATAGAGTAATGCTGGCACGGAAAATTCTCAGACAGGGTTACTACTGGTCCACCATGGAGGAGGATTGTATTGGTTTTGTCCGGCGATGCCATAAATGTCAAATTCATGCAAATCGCATGAACATTCCGCCGTCGAAGCTGTACAACATGACTTCGCCATGGCCATTTTCAGTCTGGGGAATTGATGTGATCGGGGCCGTCGCTCCGAATGGGTTGAATGGGCATGAGTTCATACTAGTTGCGATAGATTATTTCACAAAGTGGGTCGAGGCCCAATCTTATGCGGTGTTGAAGGCTTCACACGTTGCAAAGTTTATCAGAAACAACATCATCTGTCGCTACGGAGTCCTAAATGAGATAATTTCAGATAATGGTTCCCACTTCAAGAAGGAAGTGATTGATTTGTTAGAGAAATACAACGTGGCTTTTCATAAGTCATCTACCTACCGGCCGCAAACCAATGGAGCGGTTGAGGCCGCCAACAAGAATATCAAGCACATACTACAGAAGATGGTGGAAACCTACCGGGACTGGCCAGATAAGCTGCCGTTTGCTCTGTGGGGCTACCGGACTTCAATCAGAACTTCTACTAGGGCGACTCCGTATTCATTGGTTTATGGGATGGAGGCCGTTCTACCTATCGAGATTGAGGTTCCGTCTTTACCAGTATTGGCTGAGTGTCAGATAGCCGAGGCAGATTGGCAGCAGAGCAGATTTGAAGAACTCATGCTTTTTGATGAAAGAAGGCTGAAAGCACTGTACCATGTTCAGGGTTATCAACGCAGAATTGCTTGGGCTTTCAACAAGAAGGTTAAGTCCAGGAATTTAAAATAAGGAGATTTGGTACTCAAGGACAACCGAGCTCCCATCCACGACCCAAGGGGCAAGTTCATACCTAATTGGACTGGTCCCTACATCATCAAGTCAATCTGGTCAGGCGGAGCTGTGGTTCTGATGGATCTAGATGGCTTAGAGTTCTCCCAACCGATCAACATGGACAAGTTGAAGAAATACTACCCTTGAGAGGCTCGCTAGGCCGAAAACCCGAAAGGGCGACCTAGGCAAAACTCAAAGCACAAAAAAAATTGAAATCACAAAAACTGAGCTCGCAAGGTTGAAAACCCGTAAAGGGCGGCCTTGGCAAAAGTTAGAGCGTGAAAGGAGAGTGAAAATACCCGAGCGAACCTAAGCCTGAACTACATAAGGCTTGATTCCCATCTTTGGGATACGTAGGCAGCTTCATCTTGAAGTTCAGCCACAATCTTTTCCCCGATCAACTTTGTCCATTTGATCATCTCGGTCATTTTTGTTCATCAGCATTTATCGCACTCTCCGGTACAATGCTATTCAGACTAGGGACAACTTTCCGTTGCCATGAAGCACCGTGGTACCATTCAAACTAGGGGAAACTTTCCAGTTGCTAGGATCCGGGGTTGTGTATCCCAGTGACAAATCTCAGACGTGTCCAGTTCTGATCCATATCGAAAATAGTTTTGAAAAGTTTTAATAAAAGTTGACTTTGTTCAAATTAATCTTTTTACAACTAAGACCATTTTTGGACCAAAGCGGTGAATTTTCAGTACCACAACCTTCAATTTCGTTGATTTCAATACAGAGTTCTCCTGCTCTTGCATACTATTGAAGTTACTTTTTTTACACTCATAAAGAAAACTTGAAAGTACTAATAAAGAAATAAATCCGGGGCATGGTCAAGTCAGGTGTCCCTGCGCCCCCTCCCGGAGCTAGTTGAAGCCTCTGATGCCAAGTTAGGCCCAACCTGCGCCTCTTCATTGAGCCAATCCCAGCACTCGCCCGACAAAGTGCAACTGAAAGTAGGGGCAGGGGCTAGAAGTTCTCTAGTTCTCCATGCCGTAGTATATCGGGCAAGCTGTGTGCCCCGGACCAGGAAAGCAGCCGGGTACTCAATCCCCTCTGGCGGGCAAGTCTGATCATGACCGAATTGGCGCAGGAGCCGGAACGGGAAGTAGAACACACAGTGGGTCAGACCAATCAACTGGATCCCGATCAGTCGGGACATGCTATAACTCATTGCTGGGAGATTGAGCCAAGGACAGCGCCAAGCAATGTGACCAACCAACAAATTGCACATCCAGTCAAACCACTATCCCTCATCAAGAGCATCAACCAGGCGTTGTCGAAAGAAGTAGCCGCGGGCTGAGTAGGCAGGGCAAGAGTCCACAACCTGCAATTTATCCATCAACCATACCTGGGGAGGGATGAAAAATGAGAAAATAAAGAATAGAGAGATGTGCGATGAGAGAAAAAGTAAGATGAGGGTTTTGTGAGAAAAACCGAGCCTGAGGGCCGAGTGATGTGAGCAAATACATATGTGAGCTTGGGGGGGAAACATTACCTGCAGCAGGAGTGGACTCCCTGCGAATCTGGTTGTCTCCCGGCAGTAGAAAGTATCCAAGCCCATCAGTGTTTCAACCAATGCCATAGTAATACAACTCTTTCCTTTCTTCAAACCTTGAGCTACTTCAATCAAACGAATGCTAGGTCCACTAAAGCCCAGTGCAAGTAGAAAATGGATAGCATACACAAGCAGAGGGCATGTTGTCGGAAACCTTGCCAGTGATGGTCGCCGCGATCGCCAACACCGAAAAAACGATGAATCAGGCCGAGGACATCCAATTCCCCATTACAGATCAGAGACCGAGCATCGTGCGCGGAGAGTCCGCACATCCACTCTAAAGCTTGGGCATGGCCAAAGCAAAACTGAGGCAAGATCTCTTCCGAACGTTCAGACTCCATTAAAACTTGAAAATCTTCAAAAGTGGGACATACCTCTTGCTCGCCAAAGCTGAAAACATGCGTCACTGGGTTCCAAAACCTCGCCGTGTCATGGAGGAAAGGAAGGTGCAGCGGAGTCCGGCTCAGCATGAATAGTGCATTCAAGCCGAAACCTCGGAAATTCAACTTTTTTGAGCCATCTAAAGAAGAAATCCAAGATGTGAGATTTTCTATGAGAAACGCCTCCATTTCTTATGCAAAGCAGTGATGAAATGAATGAGTCCCGAAGTTGGAGCTTTTATAGAGGATGGAACACTATTCGGGGGACACGTGTCGAAAATTTGACGGCTGCTCAGATGAGTGGTTGGCTGGCCACCTTTTCTAGCTGGCCGGCCACTTTTTTCCCCTCAAACACAAGAAACTGGCCGGTCGGCTCCTAAAAGTGGCCGGCCATGCTCTGGTATGTTCCTCCAGTCTTGTTTTACCCTCCAGAGGAAGTTCCAAGCATTTCCGTGCATCGGGTGGGTCGAAGGCCTCCATTTCCCTATGTTTCGGATGCGTTCCGTCGACCAGATCGTCCGTAAATACACTTTGTTTTGTCAAGTTTTGCTTACGAGTTGTTGTTTTGTTTATCGAGTTGTAAGTTTTGTCGAGCTATCGTTGTTTTATGTTCTGAATTATCACTCGTTGTTTAAGCAATTTTGTTGAGTCTTGTTTATCGAGTCGTCATCATTGTTTTGTTTTGCTTATCGAGTTGTAAACTTGCTAAGGTTTTGTTATATCTTAGTAAGTTAAGTTGTTTAGTTTGTTACGTCGGTTCACTACCTGACTGGGCAAATGCACAATGCACATTCCCATTCAATCTCATTTTCGTGCAAAATGATGCGATATGATGCTAAGAGTTTAAAATACAACACTTTTTCAAAAGATGTTTCATTCTATCATGCTTCGTTTGTCACAATATTTTACAAACAAAGGCACAAGTTTCACAGAAAATAAAACTGCCTAATAATGTGCAATGTGCTATAACTACTAGCAAAAAGGTAAATAAGACAGGGAATCGCAACATCAAAACTCTCGGGAGCGGGAATAAGAGGCCCTCTTCATCCTCTTCGGCGAAGTAGCCTCTGCACCTCCATCACCATCCGAGTCAGAGCTGTCATCCTCAGGATCCCCCTCAGCCTCGCCTCCACTCCTGGAACCGAGACCGGAGTCTCCCTCATCAGCAGATGTCTCTGACTGACGATCTACAACCTTCTCCTCCTCGTCCTCACCGGGCTCCTCCTCAATAATGGGTGCCTTGCGTCTACGAGATGGCCCCCCTCCTCGAGCTCCTCGGAAAGGCCTGGATGGCCCAGCGCCTCAAAAAGACCCAGATGGCCCAGCACCTTGAAAAGGTCCAGATGATCCACCTCCCTGAGAAGGCCCGGGTGGCCTGGCCCGTGGCTGAGCATATACCGGAGGCATCTGAAAATGAAGAGTTCAATACATCAGTTCAAAATCAGATACAGTATGTAAGTGGGGTGTGTGTCAGATGTGCTCTACACAAGTGGCCTATCAATGCAGCAAAATGTTCGAAATCAGCATGTCATCGGAGATATGATAAATGCAGAAAAACTAGACAATACCTGGACACCCATAATGGATAGCTGTGCCTCTCTCCGAAGGACCGTGCCCTCGAGTATGGCCATCATCTCGAGCATCTCATCCATATACTCGACAGGAGGCTGTAGATACAAATGCAAAGCTATCAGTAAGGAGATGAATGACCAAGTGCATAACTGATAAATTAAAGCTGTAAAGCATACCGGCGGTGAATCCAGATCTCTGACATATCTGTGATTAGGCAGGGAAGGCTCCAGCGGAATCGGGTAAGGAGTCCCAAATTTCCATCCCGTCAGCTCGGTCGGCATGTCTGGCCACCCAGGATAATGAAGAGTCGGAGGAATCGGAGGAACCGATCTACCCCCACCTCTAGACGTACCAGCCCTGCTGGTGGAAGGAGCGTTTGCAACCCGAGCCTGGGCCTGGCTCGAAGATGGCATACCAGTAGGCCTCAGCGACGGAGTACGGACTCCCGTTAATGGGGGCATCAGATATATGTGGCGATAAGTGGCATAATCCCTCTCCTCAAGATATAGCAAAACATCAATGCCCAGCATTGCACCAGTAACATCCCGGGCAGAGAGCCTATCAGCAACCCGCATACTGACTGGGGGTACTGAGGGAGGATCCTGAGAAGTATAGCCCCATACCTGACGCAAGAAGCGCTCCCCCAGAAACCAAGCCCTACCAACTGGTCCCTCAAATAGGATCCTGTACTGGGAGGCACCCGACCCTCCGGCAAACTGAAATCGGAGACCTTCACCAAAGGGCACCCAAGGCTGCCATGTAATCTGCGGATAACCAGTGCATAAACCAATCAGAAATCGGGAATGTACAAGACAGATCAAAGATGAAAACAGAAAGGACTGAGAGTTCTAAAATACCTCTGTCGACCGCACAGTGTCGAAATACTGCTGTATATAAAGGAGAGACTCTCGAGGTCTTGGCTAGTGCTGGCCCTCGAATACCAATGAGTACGGGGTCACGAGGGGCTCCGCCACCACCATCTCTGGGGCTAATGTCGAGAAATACGCATTGACCCATAACTGCGGAAAATAATGCAGAATGTAAATGCAAAGTGCTGAGGGCAAAATACAAAGCATAAAGTGCGCCGTGTGTGCAATATACAAGTAATAAGGAGCAGAAATGTAAATCAAGAGGACAAAAAGTACCTCCCAGGCCCTCCAATAGCCGCCAAGTAAATCTCCTCGCTCGCGGGAGGTCGCGCTCATGCAGTAGTAAAGGGTAGCCAAGCCGGCGCCACCCCAATCATAGCGTCTGACCTGTGATAGGTCTACCAAAGCACTCAACAAATACAACCCAACTGTGTTCCCTCTATCGGCAAACAAAGTAGTCCCGAAGAGGAACATCAGAAACCAGACATCTTGTCTTTGCCTCATCAGTCCGGGCTCCATCTCCACCCTCCGAAAATGGGAGGAGAACCAGGTGTATCGGACTCTGCCCGAAGCTCTATCAACAGGCGGGCGAGCCCCCAGTAAATACATCCAAGCGGCCTCCCACTAGCCCATGTCCTCATCATAAGGGATAGGTCAGCCTCCTACGTCAAGGCCGGTCAGCACAGCAAAGTCAAGCGGGGTCATGGTCAAATCCCCCGTGGCGAAAAAATGGAAAGAGTTGGTGGTGTCCCACCATCTCTCCACCAAAGCTGCCATCATCGTCCTCCTGGCAGGACAACGAGATAGTCCAGTGCAGAAGGGCCCGAACCCCGCCAAATCAACTAAATCCCGGACAGCCTCCGGAAGCTCGGCGTACCAATCTCTAGCTACGGTGGAGCCGTATCCCCGCACAGTGCAAGAAGTCACCTGCATTCAGAATGAATACATGATTCAGCATGAAATGAATGTGCTGTGTGCAAATGAAATAAATGAGCTGTGTGCAAATGAAATGAATGAGCTGTGTGCAAACGAAATGAATAGAGTGCGTGCAAAGTAAAGTGGGTGGGCTGTGTGTTCATCATCGAAGTGTGTGATGTGTGTCCACTTCAATTCGAACTGTGTGTTAAGAGAATTAGAGTTTGGGCTGCGTGTTCTACTCAAGATCAGTGTGTGCCGTGTGTTCACCTTCAATTCGAACTGTGTGTTCAGAAAATTAGAGTTTGGGCTGCGTGTTCTACTCAAGATCAGTGTGTGCCGTGTGTTCACCTTCAATTCGAACTGTGTGTTCAGAAAATTAGAGTTTGGGCTGCGTGTTCTACTCAAGATCAGTGTGTGTCGTGTGTTTACCTTCAATTCGAACTGTGTGTTCAGAAAATTAGAGTTTGGGCTGCGTGTTCTACTCAAGATCAGTGTGTGCCGTGTGTTCACCTTTAATTCGAACTGTGTGTTCAAAAAATTAGAGTTTGGGCTGCGTGTTCTACTCAAGATCAGTGTGTGCCGTGTGTTCACCTTCAATTCGAACTGTGTGTTCAGAAAATTAGAGTTTGGGCTGCGTGTTCTACTCAAAATTAGTGTGTGCCGTGTGTTTACCTTGAATTCGAACTGTGTGTTCAGAAAATTAGAGTTTGGGCTGTGTGTTCATCATCGAAGTGTGTGCTGTGTGTCCACCTTCAATTCGAACTGTGTGTTTAGAAAATCAGAGTTTGGGCTGTGTGTTCTACTCTCAATCAGTGTGTGCTGTGTGTTCACCTTTAATTTGAGCTGTGTGTTCAGAAAATCAGAGTTTGGGCTGTGTGTTCTACTCTCAATCAGTGTGTGCCATGTGTTCACCTTCAATTTGAGCTGTGTGTTCAGAAAATCAGAGTTTGGGCTGTGTGTTCTACTCTCAATCAGTGTGTGTCGTGTGTTCACCTTCAATTTGAGCTGTGTGTTCAGAAAATCAGAGTTTGAGCTGTGTGTTCTACTCTCAATCAGTGTGTGCCGTGTGTTCACCTTCAATTTGAGCTGTATGTTCAGAAAACCGGAGTTTGGGCTGCGTGTTCTACTCTCAATCAATGTGTGCTGCGTGTTCACCTTCAATTTGAGTTGAGTGTTCAGAAAACCGGAGTTTGGGCTGCGTGTTCTACTCTTAGTCAGTGTGTGCTGCATGTTCATCTTTAATTCGGGCTGTGTGTTCGGCAAATCAGTGTTTGAGCTGTGTGTTCAATTCTCAACTAATGTGTGTCGTGTGCTCATAATTAATTCATAGGCTGATGTGTTCAGAAATTCAAGTGTTTGAACCGTGTGTTCAGGATGCAAACAAAGTGCTAAGTCATAGACTAAACTGTGTGTTCAAACATGGCAAAGGCACGAAATGCACGAAAAATGCAGTAAATGAAGAAAATACCTCTCACGCCTCATGAGAGAGGTGATACTCTGGCTTCCGCAGAAGCAGATCCCCGGGTGCCCGCTCATCAAAGTCTGTGAAGTGATGAAAAACAACTCGCGGGAGAATGTGTGCTGATGGGGCGTACCTCTCAGGTATGAAAGGTCGAACCCCCAGAGGCAGAGCCATAATGTCAGGATCATCCCCAGCGCCCGGAGGACATCCACCGTGAGGAAAATGACCCGCCATTTCAGAAAATCTGCAAAAGGAGCAAAAATGAGCCAAAATTGGAAAAAGTCAACAAAAGTCAACTCCCGGGAAATGAAAAAGTCAACAAAAGTCAACTCCCGAGAAAATCTTCCAAATGTTGAGAAAAACTCACCTCAAGTGGCGAAAATGAGAAAAGGAGCCCTGAAATAGAAATTTAATCGGTTCAAAGTGCTTAAAACTGAAAGTTTTCGCGAAAACAACTTGCGTGGGGCGTTGGAAAATGCGTATAGAGCATAGATCTGAGGGAGAAAATGGTTTGGGAAGCAAGAGGGGAAGATTTCGGAGCTGAGGTTATGAGCTCAAAGTGTTTGGGTGAGTGAATTTAAAGAAAAGAAGGTGAAAAGACCAAAATGCTTGCGGATTTGGGCAAGTGGCCGGCCGGCCACCTTTTCAGGCTGGCCGGCCATCTCCTTTTTGAAAACTTGCCGGTGGCCTCTCATGGGAAATAAAAGTGGCCGGTGGTGATCCCTAGGTGGGTCCCAAGCTCTCTGCAAATTTTGGGGAAGATTGGAGCTCCCGGGACCTGAAAAAGTACAAAAGAAGTGCACTTTCTGTCGCGAAATCGCTCCGCCGGAATTTCAGCTTCAACTCCTAATGCGTACCTCATCATTACTCATCGGGAGTGAGATGTATCCTTCGTGAACATATTGTAACCTCTTCGGGAGGTGAATCGGAGGCCGTGATCGAGTCGCCCTCGTCGAAACGCGTATTTTCTTGCTCGTTGTTTCGTAACAAACGTGCACCCTAATTTATGCTCGTTCTGCATTGTCATGCACATAACTTGCATTCTCATGAACATACTTGCATTATCATGCACGTTTTCTTGATATTACCATGCCTCTGTGCTTAAGCTTGCATAGTTATGCACGTTCCTTTCTCGCATTGCGATGCATTCACCCGCCAGCACCGCGTGTGTCAAACTTTCGGAATCACATTGAATATATGTTGTTAGTATGTTGTGCTTGTTGAGTTTCTCTCTTTTACAGGCACGATATTGTATGTACGGTTCATTTGAAGCTGGTGCGACTAGACGAATTGCGCAGGTATCGTATCTTCTCCGTGTGAGACGCGACGAGAATTGAATAATTCTCCGCATTCCTAACTGCATGAAATGTAGTTGTTGCTTTGCATTCTTGCTTAAAACTGTTGCATCTATTTGCGAATACTTGCTTCATTACAGCTTGCTGCATTTGCATGATCATTGAGTTACCTCTGGCCTTGTGCATATCGCTTTCCATTTTGCCCCCCCGCCTGCGGGCATATCTCTATGTATTTTGTATGATTGTCTAGGTCTTTGGCCTTGTCAAAAATGGGTCGTCTCTGGACTTTGACATTCACTCCTGTCACTTCTTGACTTCCGAGTTCTGTCAAAGAGGGGCAACTGTAGACACCCCATTTTTGACCGACCTTAAGACTCAGACGTCACCGATTGAGCGCTCGGTGATGTTGCATATTGTGCTCGTTCAGAAGTCTCAGAGTCTCGGCCGTGAGCCTTGCCTTCGGACTTCCGAACCTTTTCTGTATTTTGCCTCGGTTTGCGAACCAGGCTCGGTTTCCTTTGTTTCTCTTCCTGGAGGGAGGGAGAGGTCTAGTAGATCATCTCTCAGTGGCCGTAGGCTACACTTCGTGGTCGTAGGCCATTTTTCCCATTTCGGAGCCCGATTCTCGATTTTCGGAGCCGTCAGGCCGTGTGCCTCGGTGCGGGACCACCTAACCACCTCCGTTTGCCCCGGTTTTTGGCATACATCTTATTTACTCCCTTTTGAGGGACACTGTGGTCCGAGAGACCAACTTCGTGGTCAAACACCACTCCCGGTGCCTAACAGTCAGTTTTCGGGGTCTCGGACTGCGCGTCTCAGCCCCCGAACCTTCATTTTGCATCGGTTTTCGTTCATTTTTGGCAAGGACCTCTGTTTCATCACCGGGAAGGTCGTAGAAGGGTGGGAGGCCAGTAATTGTTTCAGCAACCAGTTATATTCCTTCATCGCCCTCCGACGCCCATTTTTTCTCACTTCAAAGCCAATATTGACCACCCTAGGGCCACTTTCTTCAACCCTAACCCCCATATTTGTGATGTACACATCTGGGAGGCCACCAATATTTGGTGGCCGGCCAGTAATTCCATTTGAACCTTTTGAACCCCTTTGAAAAGTGGCTTGTTCTCTCTCCTGGTTTACGATTGCCAGTTTGTGACCACATAGCTGTGTTGAGCACACATGGAAGGCCACCAATCTGTGGTGGCCGGCCACTAATTCCAATTGGCCTTTTTGACCCCTGGCCGACCGGCCATGGGGAGAGCCGGCCGGCCACCTGTAGCTTCAAAACTTGGCCGGGCTGATCCCTTACAGTGAGTGCATCTCAAATATGCATTCTTTTCCCCCTCCAGATTTTGTATCCAGGGGGCCAAATTTTGGGGGGAAAACTTGAATTCATTTCCCCCCCTTTTTTCCCCCTCCTTCTCCCCCTCATTTGTCTATATAAACTAGCAATCCCAGCTGGTTTAAGGGTTGGAAAATTTGCCTTAAGCTTGCATTTCACCCCTCCCTCTTCCTCTCTTCCAAACACTCAAATTTCTCAAGTCTTACACCCCTTTTTCACACCATCACCTAGCACCACACCACCACCTCCATTCCAGCCACTTGAAGCTGTTTTCCAGAGCTGAGGAGCACCCAAACTTGGTCCAAGAAGTTGCTAAAGATTGGTCTACAAGGGTGAGACTCTTTCCCCCTCTTTCTAGCTCTTTTTCGCATGCTTTCTTAGCCATTTTTTCTTGCTGTTTTAGGCTCCGACCCTAACTAAAAATATCATTTTTTTGAACTCATTTTTCTATTTGATTAAGGGTTTTTACTTGTTTGGGACTTCCTACTACTACTTCCTTCTTTATCTCTTCTTTAGGCCCTAATCTTGCATAGTATTTTTGGCCTACGTGTAATCTGTTTTGAGGTATAATGTAAACTGAAAATGAGCTTATTTTTAGTCATTCTTAAATATTGTTGAAGGACTCATCACTGTTTGGGGCCTCCATATGCCACTTGCCTTTATATACCACTTTTGGCCCCATTTTTGTGTGATTTGTTAGCCTATTATGCTTCTGTTTTTGGACCTTTGTCCGAACTGAAAATGGTCCTATTTTGACCCCCTATTCATGTTTTATTTAGGGTCTATTTTTGTTTGGAGCATATTTTGTACACTTTGTGTTGTAGCCTCTCTTTTAGGCCATATTTTGCATAGCATTTTGAGCATATTTTTACACTGTTTTGGGCTCGGCCATCAACTGTAAAAAGTCATATTTCGGGAGCCTCTTCAAAATTTTTGAAGGGACCTTACCTGTTTGGGGCCGGCATGCACCACTTGCTTCTTTGTCTCCATTTTGGCCCTTATTTTGCATAGCATTTTGAGTATACTTGTATCTGTTTTTGGGGTTTTTCATAAACTATAAAACATCATATTTTTGGCCCCTCTTCAATATTTTAGAAGGCCCCTTCTCTTTTTGGGGCCAGCATCTGTGAGTTACTTCATTATCCCGCTTTCGGGCACATTTTTGCATGCTAATTTAGCCCTACTTGTGCCCACTGTTTGGCATTGCTTTAAACTGTAAACATGCTTTTTTTGGGGCTTCCTTTCTTCTGTATTTACAATTCATGTTCAAATAATGCATGCATTGCATAACTATAGGTCATTTCATGCGCCAAAATTCATGTTTCGGGACTCGTCCCATGCATCGGGTACCATTTTGCCATGTTTCGGGGCTGTTTTGCATATCATTTTGCCTCTGAAATTTGCATGATAGTATTCCATATTCCATGTTTTTCCATGTCTTGTTAGAGTGGCATTCCGTGCCTTAGAGTCGGTCATCGGTTTGCGTGCACGCATCTCGAGTTATCTCATTTTCATCTAATGGCCTCCTATGTGAGTGTGGCTGAGGTCCACTTGTGTTGGTGTAAGTCCATTATGCATTGTGTATGCCATTTCATTTCATAGCATTGTGTATGCTAGGATGCATGTTAGAGCATTGTGTATGCCATGTTACCTCGTGCATCGTGTATGCCATGTTACCTCGTGCATCGTGTATGCCATTTCATAACATTGTGTATGTTAGGATTCTATCTTAGTTGCATTTCATGCATGTCATGCATATTGCATCGTGTTCGGGATAGGAGTTAGCCCGGGCACGGGAAACGAGGTACGTTTCGTACTCCGAGTGACGGAACGTGTCTCAATTCCCCAGTCACCGACACTCCGGATTATGCATGATGGAGTTAGGTTTTGTTGTGTTTTCATGTGCATTCATTTCATATTGAATTGTGCAATTCGACTCCTCGGCCATCATGCATCGTGATGCGTGATTGGTGGCACGAGGATCGAGGCATGCATACATTTGTGAAAATACATTGCTATGCCCCTTTCCTGCTCTCTATTGCAGCAAAATCAAGAATCAGCAACCTTTCAGAGTTTGGCACGCTTTCCAAGAACAATTGCAAAACAAAGGCTAATTGGGGCATCCTAGTGGATTTCCGCGCAAGGCAGCCCAAACATACATCATTCATCAGAATCAAGGCAGTTCCTGGCTTGCATGCCAGTTTATTATTTTCTTAGTTAATTTGTAAATTAATTAGGATTTTTGTACATTATTTGGATTGTACTATTCTTTTATTCGGGACTGTATATTTATTCGGACCCTCTGCGCGAAGGCATAATTGTAATAAGTGTGGGTGAGTGTGATGTATGTCTTCCAACCCCACGTCTTTCTCCCTTTTATTTACCTGCTTATGATGGTTAGATTAGGGCATGTTTCAATTAGCATACAGTATGATAGCATGTTTGCATTCATTCATCTGTCTTGCATGCACCGGGCTCGGCGCATCATACTAACTGCATTTGTATTTCAATTCCAAGTTGAATACATGTTAGCTGTAGCATTTCATATGCCATGTTTAGAATAGCCGAGCCTGCTATAGTTTGCATCTTTGCATGTGTTGCATTAGGCAATTCTGTGTATCTAGGATCATGCATGGATTTCTAATGAGTTTCTGTTTTGGCTTGGAGTACTCGGTGATTTTTTGCTTTAGCATCCTTGCATGCGTATGAGTGGCTGCCATGAATAGCATGCTTACCATGAGGCTAATGTGCTTATGTGATATAACTGCCTGAATGCATGTGGGTGAAGGTTGAGTTACTTGAAGTAGAACAAATCATTGACTGTTTGTTTTAAGCCCACTAGATAGTGGTAAAATCATGTTTTCTAAGCCCCACCCGAGGGTGGCAAATCCACGTCTTAGCCTACCTGCGGGTAGCACCATCAAACCATTTTCAAACAAACAAATATGAAATGTTTTTTGCTCCAATTCAGGCGACTCAGTCTATACTTGTATGCTGTGCGCATCACATAGTAAATCTAGGCTAATAACCGGAATAAGAGCACACAATGTTTTGAAAACTAAATATCATGGTTAGTAGAGGCTGGTCTTTGACCGGGCGAGCGGGGGTGCTCACGAAGTGACCTTCCCTAATCGTACCCAAGTTCCTGAGCTGAGGCAACTTTGGTGATGACAGACACGTGGCCTTTGGCACCGAGTCAGGGTTTCCTAAATTTTCTAAAAATAAAATATTTAGGTGGCGACTCTGTATCTGGCAAAGCAGTCCATGTTTGGCACTTCTTTCAAAAAATCTGTTTTCTCAAAAACGATTTGCCGGATTTGGACTCTTTGGTTCAAGATTAAGAACCGTGACATTTGAGTCCTTTGAACTGTAGTAGACCCACAAGCGAACCGGAACGGGGGGGACTCGCACTCCTCCCCGGGATGTGTTCGGGGACGTCTACAGCAGGCGAGGCACAGAGCCTGTCACTTAGGAAATTATTCAACCAAGTTGGACCATTGCTGGGTTCGAAGGGACGAAAACGGTAAGTAGGAGGGGCAGTTGGTAGTTGATGGAAGAAAGAGAAATAAAAGGCAAAAGTAGAGGGAGAAAGTGAAGCATTGGCGAGTCTTATGCCATGGGTAAGAGAGTGTAGCCCAGAAAACTTAAGGCATTTGGATTGCAATTCAGTAAAATAGGCGAAAAGCCAATGCTGAAGGATCCATAATGGCCCCCCTTGATTAGCATCTAAGGGTTTTTCACAAAAGAGAGAACAAACTCTATATACATGGCCTAGAACATATGGGGCCAAGGCTATTCTTTTCTGCAAAACAAAGGCTTTGGTAAGAGGGGCAAATTCAGGCATGATTCTTTGGGAAGAGGTACAAAAGAGGAATTTGCAAAGCCAATATAACAAGAAGGAAAAGAATTCCCTATCAGTTACCAGGCCCTCTCTTTTATTCTCAGCTTTAACAAAATCACTGTAAGATGAGTTAAGAGAGGGGAGGGAGAAAGGGACTGCTAAGTCAGGGAAATCTGGTGTAATGGGGGTACCAATAGGGGATACTCCTAGTAGATGGAAAATATCAAGAACAGTAGGGGCCATTATCCCACATCTGAATTAAAAGAAATTAAAGATAGGGTTCCAAAAACATAAGGCAGCAGGAACTAGGAAAGGGTCTTCTGGGATAGTTACCCTAGATAGTCGGAGAGCATCGAGAAGGCGGAGCTCTTGATGGTCCAGTGTCCTAGCAGGGATGACCCGGTCATACCATTCTTGCCACTCTGGTCTCACCGTGGGCCAGCATCGGTGAGGGCGATTGATTCTCCAGTTCCTCCAGTCGAGACCACCTTCATAAAGGAGACATTGGTTCTCCAGACAAGGATATAGGGCTAGGAGCTCAGTAAGGATCTCTTTGAATATGGGTCCGAGCACATAGTCTTGCTGCACATGGCGACGAGTAGCGCTTTTCTCCCCAGCCTTGTACTTCTCACATTCTGCATCAATGAGTCTTTTCAAAGCCACAGATGAGCTCACACGCTCTATGACTGGCACTTTTGGTGAAGAAGAAGCCATTGATAGTACATTTTTTTTAGAAAGTGAAGGAGGGAGTAGAGAGAAGTGGAAGACTGATGAGGGTTTGTACGATTGAGAATGTAAGTAATTCCAGAACGCGAAACAAAAGGGTTTTAAAAGCCTTTGTGTCCGGAAAATATATCCCATAAGTCGTTAAGTACTCAAAGTACGAATACGAGGAGTCTCTTCCAATATTGATAGTTTTTGGAGGGAAGAGCACATTTCGGATGATGATGCCAGCTTCGAAGCAAGATATTTGGCTTCAAAACCAGATTTTGGCACCAAAAATCAAATAACAACGGCTTCGAAATACAGAAGTCGGCTTTGAAGCATACTACATGCTTAAAAATCAAGGATGGATTTACTTCGAAGAGATCAAGGACTTGTAATAGGTTTCTTAACAAAAGTAATACTCTTGAGGCAAAGTTTGAGGACCTTTGAGGAAGTAAATATCTAAACCAATAGTTGGTTTGTATATACACAGAGAATTGTTTGTTCGGTTAAAACAGTGTACCCCAAGAGCAGTTTCCATATTGTTGTAAGTATAGACTGTTGCAAAACTAGTCAGTACTAACCATGACTATATTTTGGTTATGATTAAAACAGGCTTTGAGGGGAAAGATTATTAAATTCGAAGCACCAATTCTAAACAAAAATCAACAAGAGTTGGTAACCATAGTCCATAAATTGGAAAATTCATCTCAGCATCCTTATTGGAATTGATTGGATCTATATTCGAAGGATAAGATTGTTAAATTCGAAGCACTGATTCTAAATGAAAATCAGCAAAATTGTCAATTTTATTCCAAAAATTTGGAAGAATCCATGTTGATTTCAGTGTTTTAACAATTGTGTCCAGTTTTCGAAGGATGAGTTTGTTCAGAAAGAAGTTCTAAAATTGCTTTTGAAGATAAATGGAGGCAAAATCAAATAATGCCAAAACAGTCTTGGTTGTATTATAGAAAGAGCAATTACATCGAATGACTCTCTTTGGGTACAAATTCGAGCTCATAGAAATAAGGAATGGAATAAATAACAAGATCATGAAATGTTGTCCAACTATGGTCGATGAATTTCTTTTCTTTCTTCATTCTATTCTCCATTTCTTCCAGGATTGGCTGCTGAAGTTGATGTGCTCTCACTTGATAAAAGAGCTCTTCAGCCTTTATTTCGAATGCTGTTTCTTTCAATCCTCGCTCCAGTTCGCCCATATCTATGTCATCCTCGTATGCAGAGTCTTTATTCTGGAAGTCATCAAATTTCTTGATGAGTTTCTCTGCTTCGTACTGGGTATGAACTTGAAGGGATGAGAGTTGGTCCAAAGATTGAGCGGTTGCCATGGCAGTTCGATGCCAGTGAAAGAGTAATGTGAGTTGGTCTAGAAACATGTGGAGTTCTGCTTGAGCAATGGGGCTAAGGACTTGACCCCGCGTTAGAATATCACAAGCCCATCGAAAATTCTTGAGAGGAACATCGTCCTCCAGAACGTCAAAAGACAAGTGAGAGATGGCTGCAAGCAAAAACTGGGCTTGTTTTCGCTCAGCTGGAGTAGCGAAAGATGGAGGCATGTAAGGAAGAAAGACCTTATCGCAGAAAGGGCGAGCCCCAGTCTCTCTGGCCAAGAGGGAGTTGGTGGAGGAGGAGGTGTGGATGCTTCTAATTCAGGAGATGGAGAATAAGATATGGATACTTTCATTTCAAGAGATGGCGTAAGAGCAGAAGGAACAAAGGCATTAATGTAATCGAGCCAATCGGAAGAGCAAAGTTTCGCCCTATTGGCTAAAGATGATGGATTGTGCCCTTGGGCCTCTTCTAGGTGTCGGGTGGCAGACACTATCCTTGTAGGCATGGAGGATATGTACCATGCTACAAGTAAATTGTCCTCCAAATTACGTCGGAGGTCGATGAGCACATAAGGGTAAACTACCGAGCTTCGAGCATCAGAAAGAAAATCTAAAGGGTCAGTGAACTCAACAAAATGATGGTTAATTCGCTCCCTTAAGACACGAGTCTCAGATTCCGACCAGCCAGAAATCCCAGAACCCTCGAAGGTGGAAGGAGCCACAGCTCTATCCCATGCAGACTGTGAAGAAGAATCTCCTATGTCCATATCTGCAATTTTCTGAATTAAAGGATTGAGGGTAATATGTTCGTAGTCCAAAGATCGATAATTTGCGAAGGCCTCCATGACTTAAATACAGGAAGTTGATTAAAGGTGGCTAATTAATGTATGGAATTTCCTTCGAGGAGAAACAACATCATCAGATGACTTTTCATGTACTTTATCAATAGAGAAAAGTTGATTCAGCCATGAAAGGGATATCAGTCCGCTCGATTACTAAGGTGGTGAGGATATTCCAAAGGTTGGAAATGAAATTAATGCAAGTAATCATCAATGAGTGACGGTTGTGTTTCTAAAAACACAAAGCCCATGCACGACTATGATCCACTAATATCACCAAGTGTTGGGTATATTAGTGCGGGGGGTAATGTTGGCTATATATTTTGTATAAGCCAGTTACAGTTCGACACGTGGTAGAGTAAGGGTAATATAGGAAGACTATTCAAGTCTTCGATCCTGATCGTACACGTGGCAGTTAATATTGGTTCTCACGTGATCTGAGTAGCATTGGATCAGTAAAGAGATGCAAAGTGACGTGGCTTCAACGGTTACTCACATTCAATTTCAAATATAGGAGGGAAGCCTAACTGCAAGTGATGGCGTAGTGGAACTACCTATAAGGCAACATGATTGACGATCATGGAGGAGCAGTTCGATGGTTTGAAGTGCAGTTCGAAGGTCATCCTTGACAAGTATAAATAGCAGGGAAGCCTCCAGAAAAAACCCCTAGACTCAGATCCAACAAACTAGTCATTTACTTCATATTTTCTTTTCCAGTTTTTACATTTCCAGTCTTTACATTTCTTGTACTTTAAATACCTGTTCTTTACATTCCTGCACTTTAAATTCCCGCACTGCACTTCATTCATAGGAGTAGTTTCAAGTAGATTAAATTCCCGCACTGCACTTCATTCATAGGAGTAGTTTCAAGTAGATTGTTGCTGTAAACCTCTACGAGGCTGAGTTTGGATCATTGTAAGTTTTCATTTTAATGAAATACTTCAATTGTTCGTCATTTACCTGTTATTTTGTTTAATTTCTCCTAAGTCAAGCCACCAGTAAAAGTCCTCTTCATTGAGACTGAAAGAACTAAAACACAATCGTCTGATAATTGGTTAGCAATTATAATTTCTGTAAGGATTGATTGATCCTTACTGGCAGGCTCGCATTTACAAATATAACCCTCGAAAAGCCAAAAAGCCAACAATATCGATTACACATTAAAAGTCTAATAACCATTTATTACATGATAACCATCAACAAATATATGTTAACAACAAATGCAACCATCTATTACAATTTACATGATAATCATCCAAAAACATTAACAAAAACAACCATCAATTACATGATCATTATCCAAACACATACTAAAAATTAATTTGTTAAAAAAATAAAATAATAAAAATGTAAAAGATTTATCATTTTTATATAATTTTATCTTTGTTGGGTAGAAATAATTTTTAAAAATTCAAAAATAATATTTTGACATTTATTTTTATCAAACTAGTTTATATTTTATCAAATTGATGACTTTGCCCTTGAAATGGAGCAATTGTCTTTATTTGGAACAAGATTCATAATTCATGATCAAGTGTATCACAATTGAAAAGTTAGGGATTACAATGACACAAACTCAAAATTATAGGGACCGTTAGTATAATTTGTCTAGAAAATTATAAAATTTTTACCAATCAAATAACTGATTATTAAAATAATCAAACCTAGAGCAGTTACATGTATTTATTATTATTATTATTATTATTATTATTATTATTATTATTATTATTATTAAAAAGGCTTTTCGTTTACAAGTGCATTTTTAATAATAAAACAAATTATAGCATGTAAATATGAAATTAATAATTATGTTTTCACGAGACTAAAGATGTATTGTTAAAAATTGATAAACTAAGTAAGTAGCATGTAACTAGATTGTTAGAACCTATGTGCTGATTGATTTTGGTTTTACGCATTCATTTGTATCACATGCTTTTTCTCAGAAATTAACTAGACTGTTAAAACCTATGAACTATTTACTATCTATAACTACACTTTCTGGGGGTTCTATGATATGTGCTTATGTTTATCTGGCATGTGATATTACGATTAGTGATGTGATGTTGTATGTTGATTTATTATCTTTGGGAATTGATCATTTTGATTGCATATTGGGTATGGTCTAGTTAATGAAGTACTGTGTAACTATTGATTGTGTGAATAAGTCTGTTATATTTCGTCTACCTAGGTTACCTGAATTTGTGTTCATTGGGAATGGGGTGGTCCCTTACCCATACTTGATTTCTCCCATGAAAGCTGTTAAATTGATTAGGAAGGGATGTAGAGGGTATATGTGTTATGTTTTGACTGTGACTTCTGATAATCCCACTGTAGAGAACATCCATGTAGTAAATGAATTTCCTCATGTATTTTTAACTGAATTGCCCAGAGATTTAATTGATAAGGAAATTAAGTTTACTATCGATGTTGTACCCAGAACACAACCGATTTCCAAAACCCCATATAGAATGTCAACTTTTGAAATAAAAGAGTTGAAAGTTCAGCTCCAAGAACTATTAAACAAGAAATTCATCCGTCCGATCACCTCACCTTGGGAAGCTCCATTGTTGTTTGTCAAAAAAAAGACGAGTCTTTGAGGCTGTGTATTGATTACCGTGAGTTGAACAAGGTAACCGTGAAGAACAAATATCCATTATCCTGAATAGATGATCTATTTGACCAACTTCAGGGAGCACAAGTGTTCTCCAAGATAGATCTTAGATCCGGGTATCACCAATTAAAAGTCAAGGTAGAAGATGTTGAGAAAACTGCATTCAGAACTAGATACGGACACTATAAATTTTTGGTAATGCCATTCGGAGTAACTAATGCACCTGCAGCATTCATAGACTTTAATGAATAGAGTGTTCAAACAATTCCTTGATGAGTTTATTGTTGTGTTCATCGATGATATATTGATTTATTCTAAAAGCAGGGAAGAACATGAAAATCATCTGAGAATTGCTTTACAGACCTTAAGGGAGAAGAAGTTATATTTAAAATTTTCCAAATATGAATTTTGGCTTGACAGTGTGGCATTTTTGGGGCATGTAATCAACAAGGATGGTATCTCCATTAATCCACAGAAAATTGAAGCTATTGTGGATTGGCCTAGACCAACAAATGTGTCAAAAGTGAGGAGTTTTTTGGGACTTGTTGGCTACTACAGAAGATTTGTGAAAGATTTTTCAAATCTTGCTATGCATTGACACAATTGACACAGAAAAACGTACCATTTGACTGGAACAATCAATGGGAGTCAGCTTTTCAAGAATTGAAAACTAAATTGGTAATTGCACCAATTCTGACCTTGCTTAACGGAACTGATGTGTTTCAGATATACAGTGATGCCTCATATAAAGGTTTGGGTTGTGTGCTAATGCAAAATGGAAAAGTAATTGTTTATGCCTCTCTGCAACTCCGTCCTCATGAAAAGAATTATCTAATTCATGATCTTGAACTGGCAGCTGTGGTGTTTGCTTTGAAAATCTGGCGTTACTATCTATACGGTGTAACTTATGAAGTGTATACCCATCACAAAAGTTTAAAATATTTCTTTACTCAGAAGGAACTGAACATGAGACAGAGAAGATGGCTAGAATTGATAAAAGACTATGATTTGTAAATTCTGTATTATCCAGGAAAGGCAAATACTGTTGCAGATGCATTGAGTAGAAAATCTATTGGAAATCTATCATGATTGCTCACTGGTTAGAGAGAATTGTTGTGTGAATTGGAACGAAATGAAATTAAAGTGGTTTTGCATGAACATGGTAGAATTCTAGCTGCTATTTCTACCCAACTCATAATTATTGAAGAGATAAGAGACAAGCAACTACCAGATGCATTTCTGAAAAAGATTGTGGATGAAATTGACTCAAAACCGAAGCCGAGATTCGTGATTGAAAATGAAGTGCTGAAATATCATAATAGACTTTGTGTACCTGATTGTTGTGATTTGAGAAAACGTGTTATGACTAAAGCCCATAATTCCAAATTTGCTATGCATCCAGGGAATACAAAGATGTATTATGATTTGAGACAGAACTTCTGGTGGCTTGGAATAAAGAAACGCATTGCTGACTTCGTGGCTAGATGTTTACATTGGCAACAAGTTAAAGCCGAATTGGACAAGCCGAATTGGACTAGCCGCTTCCCATACTAGAATAGAAATGAGAGCATATTACCATGGATTTCATTGTCGGACTGCCTCGCTTCTCTTGAGATATGTACTCTATCTGGGTTATTATTGACCAAGTCTGTCCACTTCCTGCTTGTTAAAACTATTATAATGTGGACAAACAGGCTAATATTTATATGAATAAGATTGTGAGATTGCACGGTGTGCTAGTATCCATTGTATCTGACAGAGACTCGAAGTTTACGTCAAGATTTTGGCAGAGTTTACAACAGGCTTTGGGAATTGAACATCGATTGAGTAGTGCTTACCACCCACGGATAGACGACCAATCTGAACGAACCAATCAGACTCTAGAAGATATGTTACGGATGTATGCCCTAGATTTCCAAGGAAATTGGGAGACCTACTTACCATTGGCCAAATTCGTGTATAATAATAGCTACCATTCAAGTATTGGTATGGCCCCATATGAAGCTTTGTATGGTAGGAAATGTCGATCTCTAATTTTCTAGGCTGAGGTAGGTAATAGACCATCGTTGGGACCGAAACTCGTGCAAGAAACATCTAAAAAAGTGAAATTGATACATCAACGTCTAACAACTGCACAGAGCTGCCAAAAGAGTTATGCCGATGCTCGAAGGCGTGATAGAGAATATGAAGTTGGAGATTATGTGTTTATCAAAGTGACTCCAATGAAAGGCCAGACACGGTTTGGAGTGAAGGGTAAGTTGGCACCGAGATATGTTAGGCTTTATGAAATCCTAGAGAAAATTAACCCGGTGACGTATCGGGTAGCCTTGCCTCCAGTCATGGAAAATATGCACAATGTCTTTCAATGCTTAGGAACTATTTGAGGGACCCATTCCACGTTATTGAGTCGACACATGTGCTTTTGAAAGATGACGACACTTATGAGGAGAAGCCAATTTAGATTATGAACTGCCGGATCAAAAGATTGGGGAACAAAGAAATACCGTTGGTAAAAGTTGATTGGCAAAACCACAGAGGAACTTATGCTACATGGGAAATAGAAGAAGATATGATAAAGAGATATCCGGATTTATTTTCGTTAGACCTAACATTTTTCCAAAATGAAAGTAATTCGAGTTTGGAGGACCAAACTCTTTAAGAAGGGAAGACTGTAACAACCCCGACTTGTGATTAGCTGATTAACCATGATTAATTATGTCTAATAAGTAATTAAGGTGAAATTATGAAGGAATTGCATGTGTGTCACATTATTTGTGATCATATCTGTCTAATGTAGAAATGTCTGTTTGAATTTCTGTTTTGTTTTGTGAATTGAAGGCCTTATCGGCATCTGATCACAAAATTGACTTAATTTATGTATTAGTTGGAATTTTTAGAGCATTGTGGTAGATTCAATTGAAAATTGATTTGGAACGATTAAATTAGAATGATTTTATGCCCCATTGATTAGCTTGACCAATTTCACCATTAACCAAGCCTATATAAGGCTCTTATGTGTGCTTTACCTCCTTCTTTAGTACATTTTGAGTCTCTACAAGAAAACAAATGTAAGAGAGGGAGAGAGATGAGAGATTTGAGCTCAACTAAGGGGATTTGTTAGGAAGAAGAAGGATTGAACTTGGAGACTCAAGGATTAAGCCTCTAGCTCTCACCTCAGAAAGTCTAGGTAAGAATTCAACCCTTTGAATGTACAATTTTGATGCCTAAACCATGAATTCAAAAGAGTTAAGTTGAGTTAATCTAGAATTAAGCTATTGAGTTGGTAGGAAGATCATATCATATATGTATATCCTTTTGAGCACAATTTGAGTTTGATTTCAAGGGATTCCCTCATACATGTGTTCATTTTACCATTATTTTGAGAATTCATCTTGTTTGATACCATTTTTATAGCAAATGATCGTGGTTTGGAAGCTTTGAAGTAAATATAAAGCTTGTATGTTATGCATGTTATGTTTTCAACGATGTGAAGAGTTATTTTGCATAATTGGCAAGCTTTTGGGCCTTGATTTTGTGAAATGATATTTAATTCACCATGTTTTCCAAGTTTATATAAGTTTCCTCAAGTTTTTGGCGCAAAAGACCATAATTTATAGCTTTGGAACTGAGTTTTGCACTATATAGAGCAATCTGGAAATTCCAGATTCTGCCTCTCCGCTCGAGCGACAAATACTCCGCTCGAGCAACCACTTTGTGTTTTGCATCTCCGATCAAGCGACCAATAGTTGGCTCGAGCGTAAAATGCATGTTCCTAGAAGTTTACATGTTTTGCAAACCACTCGAGCGACAAGAGTTGCGCTCGAGCGAAGACTTCAGTCATACGCGCGAGCGAACGTCGAGCGAAAATTTCACACAACCAGTACTTTTGCAGAATTTATAGACCGCTCGAGCAAGGGAACCTGCGCTTAAGTGACCACTCATATTTCGCATGTCCGTTCAAGCGAAGAAAGTTGTGCTCGAGCGGGACCCCTGCTTTCAACAAATTTGACTAAGTGTTCTAAATCACATTTTGGCATCTTCATTGCATCCTAAACATTTCTAAGCCCTAATTAAGTTAGAATAGTGAGGAATAGAAGTAGAACACACCAAAATAAGAGAGAACTTCTGTACTTATTCGTTCTATATCTATGTAGGTCATGCACCGCAAGTTACCTAATCTGTCTACTCTGTCTGTTTGCTTGGAGCCATTCATGAGTAATAACTCTGTAAAGCTATGTTTAATTATAAGTATTTTCTGGCTGATATGATACGATCTATTTTTTGAAATGTTATTTTATAAATCATGAATGAATGTCTATTTTTCTGAAATGTATTCGTGGCATCCGTAGTTCACGTGGCCTTCGCTCGGGGGTAAAAATACTGTGGCCAATATACATATGGCCCTCGCCCGGGGGTAACAATACCGTGGCTTATATAAATGTGGCCCTTGCCCGGAGTTAACAATACCAATACCTATATTTACGTGGCCCTCACTTGGGGGTAACAATACCATGGCCACTTGCACGCAAGATATGGACCTTTATGGTTGTCGGTACCGACTATGCAAATTTGATATGTCATGATAGCTAAATGGATGTACCACAAATACCTGCTGATGATTTCTGGAAAATATGTGAATATGAATCTGTTTCTGATTTGCAATCTGATATGGGACATCATTCATTAAATTCTTTACTTAGTTATTATTCACTGGACTTCGCTCATCATTTATATATGTATATATATATATCTATGTAGGTGATCAAGTGCGTGACCAGGCTTAGTGATGACTGCCTAGAGAGTTTTTGTCAGCCTGCCTTTGTGCCTCCCGAGGAGTTTTCATACGTCTCATGGTCATGTTTTGTGAACATAGAAGGCTTCGTTTTCTTTTGAATTATGAACAAGTTTTCTGTTATCTGTATATTGGGCTAAGTCCCTTTTGGCTATATCCGTGATGAATGTGACGTAAGACTACTTCATTATGACGTCATGTATATATGTATAAAGGTTTAAAATTTATGTCTCATATATGTCTCCACAACTCAATGAACTATATATGTTTCTATATTTGCTTCCGCATCCCCTAATTATAAGTTATTCTGTTCAAAGGCCTTTGGTAATCTAAGGATTACTGGCCGGTTACGACGCTTGCAACCACTATTAGGACAATTGAGGAACCTCTTAATAGGATTTGTATCAGTCCATAATGTTTTTATCACCCTTCGTCTTCCACAAAAGATGCACATCACTTCTTCTATGTCATTTGAGCTCCATCTTCTTTTAGTTGAGCTCCCTCTTCCCTTATTTTTTTTACCTCTATTCCTTATTCTCTCTTTAAAAAATGAAGCAAACAATGCTCTGTGTTTGTTTGGGGCTTTTATGTGTTAACTAGTCAAAGGGAAAAGGCTAGATATGGCAGACAAGACTACTTTCTCTTCAAATAATAGTTTAGGAGAACATCTCCTCACTTTTTGTTCAATTGTTGACAAAATGAGACGATAGAGACTAAATTGATCAAAATTTAAAAAGTTGGAAGGACAAATTGAAATTATACAAAGTCTGTGAGTCAAATTAAAAAATACATAAAAGTTTGAAAAGCAAAATGATATTTTCTCAAATTAAAATTAAAATCTTTATGGTCATCTTGATTGAGTCCACATACTAATCTTGCACTCTAGCCCCCGTGTTTTTTTTTTTTTTTTTTTTTTTTTTTTTTTTTTTTTTTTTCAAATTGACAAATTTGATAAAAATAAAAATTTTTTTTTTTTTTTTATTCATCCCAAACTCACCCTGAACGTATATCCTCTATTGTATCATAAGTATTGCTACATACACAAAATCTATATTTCGAAATTAAATTTTGACCATATATTATATTTTTTATTATTCTTATGTACACATAACTTTACTGTTATAAACTTAGGCTTTTTTGGAAAGGTAGAAAAAAATCACTTTATTGACTTATTTGGTCACATTATTTCTATATTTTTTTTACATGTTTTTTTTTATATAATAAGTCAATAAATTAAAAAAAAAAAAGTCAGTTTCCAAATACATTACTATAGATGAAGTGACTAATTTTTTAAAAAAAATAGCAAGGGAGAACAATGCTTTGTAAATTGAAAATAATTAATAACTAATGGACGTGTTTTTTTTTTTTTTTTTTTTTTTTTTTTTGCGGTAAAGTTATGATAATTTATAATTTAAAAATAAAGCTATACATTTAGTGCTAATATTACATATTTTTGTAGTAATGCTATATATTTTTTTATTAGAAAATATTTGAAGAAAAAAATATATAAAATTATTATAAAATACATAATTTCATTTCTAAATTATAAATTATTATAACTCTACTAAAAAATTACATAATATTTATCACAAAAATATATAACATATATTGAAAAAATATGTAACAAATAAAAAGTGTATATCATAGCATTACCCCTACAAAATAAGAAGAGAATTTTGTACAAGTGTTTGTACTTTGTTGGAGTAACAATCGCCTTAAGGCCCCATTTGTTTTGAGAGATAAATGAGAGATGGAGATTGAGATGGAGGTAAGACCCATTAATGTTATGTTTATTTTGAGAAATGAAAAGGGGATTTATAATTCCCTCCGGATTAGGATGGGTCTTGGGGAGGGGATTAAGATAGAGACTTGAGATTTGACATTAGAAAATAGTCTGCCAAACTATTTTTTAAAATATTTTTTACATGTTAGACATTTTTTTTGAACATTAATATTTAATTTTTTATATTTTTTATTAAGTAAAAATCATAGTTTTATTCATTTTATTTTATTTTTTATTTTTTACATATTGGATTTTTTTTTAACGTTAATGTTTAATGTTTTTGTATTTTTTATTTGTTTTATTATTTTATATAAAAATAATTTAACAATCTATACACTAATAACTATCATCAAAATAAATATAATTTTACTTAATATTCTCAATATCAATCCCCTCACTATAAATCTTCTTCATTCTCAATATTCATTCTTGAATTAATAAATTTTAAAATTATTATTATTTTGCGCTTCCCGATAGATATCACTTAGCCACAACATGTGCAAGTCCATTCTATGGACATCTATTAAAGCAAAACGAAACCTTTTACTTTGACAACTTGATTGAAATTTATCTTTTTTATTTTTAGATCTTTTAAAATTATATCATTTCTATATATTTTTTTACATATTTTATAAAAAAACTAAAAAATATTTAAAAAATTAACTTTTAATTTACTTTTCAAAACAATCCATCTTGAATATACGACTACCTGTGCTTTCTAAAGGAATGGCTCTTCCTCCATGATGATGGTTGACTAATGAGGATAAAAATATAAAATTGACATATTAAACAAACTGGTTTATAAAATAAAACTAATATTAGGAAATATATCTGTTTCTGCATTTTGACATACAAATCACCAAATACAAGAAAAATAAAAATAAATAAACAAAGAAAAAGTTACATAAATGGTATTTATATATGTGAAATAAACTTTTTGAGTTCAATAAAATAAATAAGAAATGAGATGCAACTAATAAGACATACAGAAATTACGAGGCCTAAAGAATGCGCTAACATGGCAAAAGAACCTGTAATGAAGGCGACTATCATCGCTGCCACGGCAATTAAAATGAGTAATAAGGCCATCAAATAGCGTTTCATCGGCTTTTCCACGTCATCTTTATGTTGGACATAATAAAGTGAGGCAGTGACGTATAGAAAGGCAGAGGAAGTGGAGCATATCACAGCTATAGTATTTGTAATAACAAATACTTTAAAAGCTGCTTCTCTTAGTAGAAGTGGCATTCCTTGATTTGAACCTTCATTGCTATTATAACCACCAGGCATCGTGAAACCGGCAGCAAAGGTGATGGCTGCTATCAGTGTTGCCACTATCATATGGGTGTCACCCACTTTCTTCCATTCTTCATTCATTGCTTTCATTCTTTCTTTAGATTGTGCTCCCCGTTTCTCACTTTTTTCTCTCGTTATTTTTGCTAACTCTTGATTCTGATTCATTATATTTCTCCCAATAATATTGTCTTGAATCTGAAAAATATCACAAAGCCTTGTAACTAATGGCATCAAAATGTATCATAACTAAACAACATTTAAGGCACAATTAAATAACTAAAAATCTCTTTAGTTATAATTAAAATGATCAAAATTAAATTATAACCAATATCACAATAAATCATGATTAACACCATAATAGGTCATAATTAAACAATCATTTAAGGCATAATCAACATCATCTTGAATCATAATGATTTATTGATGTAAATTATAATTCTCGTTATGTTTTTCATCAATAAAGCTTCTTTTTTTGCCGATCAAAAAAAAAAAAAAATCTTGAATCATAATTAAAATAACAAACACAAAAGATAATAACTAAGTCATAAGTAACACGACAGTGTGTTATACACAAATCAAAACTAACACTACAACATATAAGAGATTTAGAGATCAATTTTTTGTCCCTAAAAATAAAAATTTTATTGCAAAATATATATATATATATATATTTAGGAACCTATTCCAATCATCACGAGAATAGTCACTAAAAAATCATTTCGAAAAAATAAACCAGAGCTTTTAGTGACGAAATTTAGAAAAATATTGCTAATAAAATGTAGGAAAAAATAATTTGGTCCCCAAAAAGTTCATTTTTTTAGACAAAAAATTTGGTCCCAAAACATGTCTAAATTTCGTCACTAAAAATATAATAATGATACTTTTGACAACAAAATATTTAGTCTCTAAAATATAATTTTATTCCTAGTTTTTGGTTACCAAAAATGACAAATATAGTAACTGGAGAATAAAGTATACCCTTTTTTTGTGTGTATTATAGAATTTGCTTACAAAATAATAATAATAATAATAATAATAATAATAATAATAATAATAATAATAATAATAATGCCCCAAATAATTTACTTATAAAATGATTATTAAGGTTATTTTTGCTATAAAAATATATTAAATATGTCTAAATTTTAATGAGAATAATTCTGTTATTTAAAATTATTTGTCCAAGATAATTAGATATTATCTATGAATTATTTGTCAAAAATATTGGAACATAAGGTGAAGGAGAACATAAGGTAAAATATTAGATTTTACTCAAACTAATATGTCTCATATATGTGGAGTCTCTCCTCTCAACTCTCTTCAAGCTTCTCTCTCTCTCTAAACCTCCACCCCCGGGCCTCACTTTTGGCCGGCCGACCGCCGCCTTTGGCTATGGCGGTCGGCTGGCTCAGCTCTCTTTCGTGTTTGTGTGCTGGTTTCTGCTTTCAATAAACTTGATTCCCACAATTTCTTCGCACTTTGGTGTCCTTTTTTTTTTTTTTGTGTCTTCAGGGGGGCTTCGACTTGCTTTTTTTTTTTTTGTTGTCTGTTTCTGTCTCAACCTTGGGGTTTAAGGGACAAAACAGAGTAGAAGGAGGTCGGGTTTGGACCGGTATAGAGGTTGGCCAGATCTGGATGGATCTTCATTCGGGCGCTCTTTTGCGAGTGGGAGTTTGATGGATGAGCTTGGTTTCGGATCTATGGAGTTGCTTCGGTGCTTTATTTGGAGGGAACAAGGGTGTTGTAGTTGATCTAGATCTATCTAAGATTTCATTCGAGTGCTCCTTTTCGAGTGGGAGCTTGAGGGGTGAGCTTCATCCAGATGTATGGTGTTGTCTCGGCGGTTGTTCGATGTTTTAGGTTGTCAACATCGGGGCTATTGTAGTGGGCGTGTTCGGAGTTTGGAGCCGGAAAGTTGTGCCCGATCATGGAAGTGGAGATGGCAGTGGGTCTTGTTGTCATGAATGTTGATCGGCCTTGGGTGTATTCGGAGTGCTTGGAGTTTTGAATCAATAAATAAGTTTCAGACTGTGGAAGTGGGTTTTAGCTGTGTTCAAATGGGTGGCTATGAAGTTTTTCGGTCAGAGAAACTCCTCGGTAGGTGCAGAGGAGTGTGCAGCAGGTAGGTGATCAAGCTGGTAGCTATGGTGATCAAGCTGGTAGAAGCGTGCAGCAGCAGGAATTTTGAAAAGCTTTAGCAATAGTAGCAGGTGGCTATGGAGTGGGTGCAGCAGGTTTTCAGTGGGTGTAGCTATGGTGATCAAGTTGTGTTCAGTGGGTGTAGCAGGTTTTCCAGCCATGGAGATGTTGGCTATGGAGTCTTTGGGCCAGAGGAGCATGCAGCAGATAGGTGAAAAGATGTAGCAGTAGGAGCAAGTGGGCGTTGGGCGTTGGAAGTTGTTAGGTGGGCGTTGGGAGTTGAAGCAGGTGAAAAGTTTTAGATTCAAAAATTAGCCACTGGGCGGTAAAGATTTAGTTTTATAAATAGCAGGTGGGAGTTAAAATAGCAGAGGCATAGTGATTAAAATTTTTCAGGAGCTGTAGCAATAGCATAGGCGATCGGGAGTTGCAGCAATAGCAGAGACATGGTGATTAAAATTTTTCAGGAGCTGTAGCAATAGCATAGGCGTTCGGGAGTTGCAGCAATAGCAGAGACATGGTGATTAAAATATTGGGTTGTTGATATTGATGATTTAAAATCATGAGGCTTGCAGATTAGGTGATTAAAATATTGGGTTGAATTTGGGTTGATTAGAGGTTTTGCAGGAGCTGTTTGGGGGTTTTGGTGGGTTGATTTTGTAGGATTTTTTGTATTTTATTTTCTAGTTAAGTCCTTCTTAACTTTTTATTTAAAAATCGAGAGGCCAAGGGGTTGGTTGTATGGATGCGAGTAGCAGTAGTAGGGGTATTTTTGTACTTCTGAATCTCTCTCGATGTATGTCATCTTCCTGTACTTTTAATTTCATGCTGTTAATGAAATTTTTCTTTGCTGATCAAAAAAAAAAAAAAAAAAAAAAAAAGGTGAAGGAGAAGTTGTTGGTTGGTCTTGGGGTACTGTTACGTGATGTCTCAATAATATTGTAATTGGTGAAAATAGTGAAATTTTTAAATTTATGTTAAGTAATTAAAAAATATAAAAATATATAATAAATTGTGATTGATGAGACATGTAACCATAATGCTTCTAAACCAATTAATAATTTTTCAAGGTGAAGGTGCTAATTAATCTTATGATATCATCTACGGGGAATTACCTACCAGTTATTGCTGGGAAAAAAAAAAAAACATTACAAAACAGTGGGGCACTTTTCAAAAATTTTACTGCAGTGAAGTGTTGAAAATTTACCATAAAAGTTGGGAGCTCGAATGAGCTCCCCCCCGAATCCCCCGAGAGAGAGAGAGAGAGAGAGAGAGGAGGCCGGCGTCGCCTCTCGTCGCCCGGCGTCGTCCGAAGCTCGTCGTCCGCAGCTCGTCGCCCGGCGTCGTCCGCAGCTCGAAGCTCGTCGTCCGGCGTCGCCCGGCGTCGCCTCGCCTCCGCCCCGCCTCCGGCAGCTCCTCCTCCGCCTCCAGCCCTAGTTTGTTGGCCCCCTCCCCCTCCCCCTCCCCTTCTCTTCTTCTTCTCTTCTCTTCTCTTCTTCCTCCCCTGTTTCTCTGCGTCTGAAATGGAAAAAAAAAAAAAACGAAACGACGTCGTTTCGAGGGATTCAGGAGATTCGAGAGAAGGAGATTCGAGCTACCAATCAAAACTGGAAAATTTATTACAAGGGTAATACTATCAACCTTTTTGATCAATGAATCAAATTACTCTTTTTTGTCTTTTTGCATCAGACTCTTTCAGTTTGCCTCACCTCTCACATGTCAAATCACCCACTCTCTCAACTCTCTCTCTCTCTCTCTCTCGGCTTTTGTTTTTCATTACTCCGATTATTTATTTTGATAAATTTTGTATTACTTTTAAACTATAAACTTGATTTTTACAAAATTAATTCTATTAAAAATTTATTAACAATATCTTTAAAATAAAATTAAAATTTTATATTATTTTGAAATATTTAAAAAATAAAAATGAGATGTCTAATTAAAAAGTATATGAAATTAAAAAAATAAATATAAACTATTTTAAATTACTTGAATAAAAATTTTGTTTTTTCATTCTTTAAGACGTAAACATTAATAATCACTATTTGGTTGCGCATTCAATATTAATTTTAATTTTTCCTTTAAATTACTTGAATAAAAATTTATTTTTTATTCTTTGAGACATAAACATTAATAATTTCACCTTAAATATTAATTTTAATTTTTCCAACTACAAATAAGTTCGATAAAAATAAGCACAAAAAATATATTTTCTAAATTAAAAAAAATTAATTTTGATCTTAAATATTTTAAATATATTTTTAAACTAAAATTATTGAAATTAATTTTTTAATTTAAAATCAACCTTTGTTCGTTTGTTTTCATCAAACTAATTTCAAGTTATTGGAAAAAAAAATTGTGAAAGTAATTTCTTAAATTATCTAAAATTTAATTAAAAAATACTATCAATCTGTTTTGTTATGTTTTTAAAATATATATTTTTAAAATATATTAGTTCAACAAAAATAATAGAAAAAAATATTAATTCAAATTATACAATTAAAAATAAAAATAAAAATAAAAATATTCAAACATACAAATATTAAAAAAAAATATGTTTTTGTTCAAAAAAGATAGATTCATATGAAAATAAAAATAATTTTTTTACCAAACTGTTTTTATTTTTTTAGAAAAGAAGGAAGACAATTTAAAAATTCAACCAAATATTTTATATTTTAAAAATAGTTACAAAAATTAGTTGAAAAAAATTAATCGCACAATATATTTCAACTTTATAAACAGTTATAAATAATTAAAAAAAAAAGGAGCAAAAATTAGTCACAAAAAAAAAAAAAAGAGGAGAAAGAATTCACATTGTATGTTTTAGCTTTAAAAATATTTATGCGAGATGCAAGTCCAATCTGTGTGGAGTGAAAGTCCAGTCTTTATAGGGTGCAAAGCGAATCTGTGTGAGGTGCAAATCTAACGGGTTGTCATTTTGTAAATTCTCTCACACAAACTAGAGTTGCACCTCCACATAAATTCGACTTGGACAACACACAAACTAGACTTGGTCCACATATAGATTCAACTTACACCCCACATAAAATGGACTTGCAAACACACTAGACTTGCACCTTACACAAAATGGAATTGCATCTCACACAAATTGAATTTACACCTTTGCACCTCGCACAAATATTATTAAAGTAATGTGAATTCTTCTTTTTTTTTTTGTGATTATATTTTGCTATTTTTATAACTAATTTTCATAACTATTTTTAAAGTTGAAATATTAAATAATTGGTTGAATTTTTAAATTTTGTCTTATATATTTTTCTGAAAAAATTTAAAATAGTTTGGTAAAAAAAATCATTTTCATTTCATATGAACCTCTCTTTTTTGAACAAAACACTTTTTTTTTTTTTTTTATAATATTTGTATATTTGAATATTTTTATTTTTATTTTTAATTGTATAATTTGAGTTAATATTTTTTTCTATTTATTTTCACCAAACTAGTTTACATACATTTTGAAAATATAACAAAACAGAGTGATAATATTTATTTTATTAAAAATATTTAAAATTTTAGATAATTTAGGAAATTACTTTCACAATTTTCTTCCAAGAACTAAAAATTAGTTTGATGAAAACAAGCACAAAAAGGTTAATTTTACATTAAAACATTAATTTCAATAATTTAAGTTAAAAATATGTTTTAAAATATTTTGAGCAAAATTAATTTTTTTAATTTAAGAAATATATTTTTTGTGTTTATTTTTATCAAACTTATTTGTAGTTTTTGGAAAAATAAAAAATTAATATTGAATACGTAACCAAACAGTGATTATTAGTGTTTATGTCTTCAAAAATAAAAAATAAATTTTTTATTCAAGTAATTTAAAATAGTTTATATTCATTTTTTTTTTATAATTACACATCGCATTTTTATTTTTTAAATATTTCAAAACAATATAAAATTTTAATTATTTTAAAATTATTATTAAATACATTTAATATTAATTTCATTTTAAAGACATTGTCGATAATGTTTATATAGAATTAATTTTGCAAAATTCAAGTTTATAGTGTTAAAAGGTAGACAAATACTAACAAGTGTCCCTAATGCATTATTTAATGTTGGGAAGTGTATATAAAGTATCTTGAAATATGTAAAAATATTAAAAAGTGTATTGATTTCAATAAAAGTACATTAAATTTAGCCAAAAATATCTTATTTTCTTCAATTTTTTTTGTCATTTAATTGTGTAATAGGGGCACTTGTTAGTAAGATCCTACTTTGCACCCCACATAAGGCTTTGTAAAATATCACTAAATCTGTTAAAACCATACCGATTTGCATTAATTCACATCACTCTATCCGCTAACCGCGGATTAAATTTTAAAATTTATAATCCGCGTTCGAAATTGCTCAGCTCCGCAATAGTTAATACATATATTTTTTTTAATCTCTAATGAAATATCAAAATAAAAATGAGTTTGAGAGAGATTTAAGATGTGAAATTTGTTACAAATTAGTAATTATATATAACATATTGTATAAAATTAGTTTGTGTTATATATATGAAAAATATTATGTAAATTAATATTATATATTATGCAAATGTTTAATAATTAGTTAAGATATTCTTCAATTTTCCAATCTATCATTCGGTATATAATTTTATTCTTAAATTATCCAAACTATACCGCACATATCCTTAACCTCACATAAATTAGACTTGCACCCCAAGAATCAAAATAGTGGCTCCAGTCCAGATTGTGAACCGGAGGGATATTCCTCCATTTTATTTTACTACACAATCTAATATTTAAAAAAGATAACGTGTTTAAACTATTTTTATTACTTGAACCCCTCGATACTACTAATCCCATCATCGCTACACGTATACGCATACTAAAAAACTTGTTCAGCTATATTTCCTTTTTCTTTTGTTTTTTGTTTTTTTTTTCTTTTCAAAATTAGTAATACATTATGGCGTGTGACATGTGCCAAGGAGAACGTCGCATAGCCAAGGCAAGATGAAAGGTATGCTGCTCAACATTATGGTATGTACGATGCATGCCATGAGAAAACATATCATATGCACTCAAATAGTATCCTTACCTCTGAACAAGACGACAATATGTCTTGTGGGGTCATGTTTTTATTGTTTGTAGCATTCCACTTATCTCTGCTAAAGTGGCTCCGGAGCTTCCCCATGAGCTTCAACATGGAAAAAGTAGCAAGCAGATGGAGTGGTGTGTTTGCTTCAATGTCTTTTTGATTTATAAGATGGATAATCCATGACTTTTTAAAAATATATTCTATCACCTCTTCCTGCTGTGCATCCACAGCAATGTGAAGAACATTTTTTCCTTCACTGTTGACCATCTCCCAACAATCTGGACACTCTGATAAAATCTTTTCCATTACTCGTTGCCTTCCATTAGCAGCAGCTATATGAAGAGCTGTCTTTTCATCACCCTTCTCACCTGTTGTAATATACGCCACTGATTTATCTATTTCTAGCATCAATTTAACTCCATCTTCATTACCAAAACATGCAGCATAATGAAATGGTGTCCACCCGTCCTCATCTGTTTCCTTGATTAGATCTCGCTTCAACTCCAATAAAATTTTTGTGCTTTGATCTAGCTTCTCTGTGAAGAAAATTTTAAAAAAATCATAAGGACAATTTAATACATATTTGAACAATAAAAAATGCTTCAACTTTCAATTTTTTTTTTTTAATTCTTTTTTTGGAATTAATATTGGTAACAATTTCCTTTGCAAGTCCCTTTATGTCAATCCTTAGTTGCACATTTGTCCTCTCACTTCAAAAGACTTACTAAGCTAGCCATGAGCTTGAATTTGAATCTTTGTTTCAGGTTTGATTAAAAGTACATCCTCTTTTCCAATTCTAATATCTTGTCTACAATACATGTAACTTCAACTTTTTCGAAAGTTATTTTTGATGCTATTATTATGATGAAATGTAAATGATTACCGCAACTAATAAATGAACAGAGCAGGGGTATATATGCCTAGAAAGAATATCTATTTCTTTAATCCAACGATTTACCCCTCTTTTTTCTCTGCAATTGAATTTGTTAAAGAAATTGAAGTCGCCACAAACCTGTTCTTTTGTAAGCTACTGCCGCGTGCAATGCCGTCTGACCCTTTGGGCCACCATAAGCTGGCGATTTGCAATTTTTCAAAATCATAGACACCACGTCATTGAGTTGTCTCTCAACGGCCAGGTATAATGGAGTTTCCTCGGCATTATTGGGTTGATGTGTAAAATCAGGATCTTCTTTAGTTAACAATTCCACCACACCTGAGTGACGATTTCGCACGGCCATGTGCAAGGCAGTGTCATTATCCTTATTTGTGGCCCTCAACATCTCCTTGGCTGCTCCACCCCCGCTTTCAACTTCTTCATGGCCTAGTCTTTTTGCACATTCTATTAGTGCTTCCACTATGTACAAGTGTCCTTTCCTCGCTGCAATATGAAGAGGAGTCTCGCCATCCATATTCAAGCAGCGTAACAACGATGATGACGAACCCTTTTCTAAGATTATTTTCACATATTTTTGGTTACCGAATTGGGTTGCGACATGGAGGACTGTGTTTTTATGTGAAGTGAGTTGCAATTCAAGTTGTTGTTGGCCATTAATGTATGGCATGAGGTGGAGGACATCTTCATCGTTGTCTTTGTTCTCTTTGCCACCTATTTTTTCTTTTGATAACTTTGTATTTGGCTTACTTGAGCAATTAATCCAGGAGAACAATCGGCTGGACCAACTAATCTGGTTCTCTTTGTCTCCCATGGCTTCTCTGTACAACATGGTATCCATTTTGGTGGCTGCATTGAGATAGTAATGGGACTGTTATGATCTATTCGGCTCATGCCTTTTGCAACATATATTAATATTTCAAAAATTATTTCTTTAAACATTGAAATATTAGGACAAGTAAAACAGAAAAAGCTTCACTTGTGAATTGGGTTTAGCTAGCCAGCCCCGAGCAGCCTTGATTGGATCTCGGATTTTCAGCCGCCCATTTGCCCCATGGTCTTTGCCTAACTCCTCTGTAGTGTCTTCTCTTCTGATCACCTACAATTATAACAAAGCCTACCTCATCTACTTCCAATGCCCTGTCAACATGCTGAGAGGAAGTTGGGACGATAAGTTGGAAGAGGAAATGAGTGAGATAAGTTCGAAACTTCCTTCTTCATCTTCTTACTAGAGCACTTGTAATTGTTTTGTGTTTGGTGATTTGGGATTGGTTTGTGTTCTGGTTCGTTTTAGGGAAACAGAGGGCTGGTTGTTGGTTTTGATTTTGCTTAGTGAAAGCTTCGCCCTCCACCTGTTCGATAAAATGCCTCAGTGAAAATTTCATGGACCAAGGAGGAAATGGAGGCTGGATTCCAGTTGGGAGGCAGCAAAAATGTGGAGAAACACAAGGCAAGGAGGTTAATCATGGAATGTCTACTGTCTTTATGGATAATTTACCTACAGCAATGGATGCTAAATCTCTATTCGATCTCTTCACAAAGTTTGGGATAGTAAAGAATGTCTTCATACCTGCCAAAAGAAGGATAGTGACAAACTCAAGATTTGGGTTTGTGAGATTTGATTGCCTTGTAGCAGCAGACATTGCCATCCAAAAAGGAAATGGTCTTTTGGTGGATGATATGGTGTTGGTAGTAAAAAAAGCTACTGTTGTCAAGAATTTCAGAGATGAACAAAGCAGGAGTAGGCCTCAGATCTTCAGGAAACATGTTGAAACAAGCAGAAACAGGGTTGAAGCTTTTTTTGCGGGCCAAAGATCTTTTGCTGAGGTACTTAAAGGGGTCTCACCCACTGTGGCTGGGAGAGCAAATTTGAACTTAAAAGTCAATGATGATGGCCATGATTGGCTCTTTGTTAGTGCAATAGTCAGGCTTAATACTGAATACCCCACTCACTACATTGAAAATGCCTTGAAGGAAAAAGGGGTGGATCAAGTATTACTCAGAAAAGGGGGAGGACGGGATATAGTTTTAACTTTCAAATCTCAAGAGGAGTTGAAATCTAATATATGCAATATTAAGGAATGGTTCAAGGATTGGATTCAGTTTGTGGTGAAATGGAAGCCAGGAGTTCATATTGAACAAGAGAGATGTGTGTGGTTGAGATGTCATGGCATACCCTTAAATCTCTGGAATAGGAGCACATTTAACAACATTGGAAGCCTATGGGGTTCAGTTCTCAATTTGGATGAAGATTTTTGTCAACCAAAGGTATTCTCCCATACCAGAATCAGAGTGGTTACATCTTGTATGGAGTTTATAAACAAAACTATAGTATTGGAGTGTAAGGGTAAACTCCATCCCATTCTTGTGTGCAAGGATCTTCTATCAGACTCTAGTAACATGAAGCACAATGGCATGGAAGAAAGCAGTTCCAATGATATTTGTGGCAATGAAGTGAAAGGAAATGTTCCAGCGGAGTGTTGCAAGGAGAATGAAGAAGATGTTGAGGTGGTAGGAGCCAAAGTTCACAGCCCAAACAGTGGAATGGTGGTAAACACAGTTGTTGAGGAGACAAAATGGGATGTAGGCGTCAACGGAGATAATGAAGCATGTACCAAGGAGGTAGAACAGAGGGAAGGGCCTATTGACTGTCAATCGGGTGAGGAGTCAGCGGATTCTTTGATGGAGGAGTCAGTGCATAGTCCAAAAAGTCAGGTGCAAGTCTCTATACCTGGAATTATTAGAAGCCTTAGTGGACCTACAGATGGTCTTGGGCATGGCATCAATCTGGAAGTAGATTTGACTCAAGCATTTAGCAAGAACTTAAATAGGAGGGGCATTTTGTGTCTAAATCATCCAGGCCTAGGTAGGCAAACTGCTTCTGTCCAAAAAACCCTGTGGATTGAGAAGAAAAAAAAGGAAGAAGAGTCAGTTAGAGGAATTCTCTAGTTTTGCTAGATTTCATGGGTATAAAGCTGCTACTGTTAGCAAGCACAACTCCAAATCTGTCATCTACCGACCAGTAGCAGCTGCAATAGCATTTTCAGATCTGTCTGAGGGTGCTACAAGTCCGAACAATTATCTACTCGAAGAAGCTAAAGCCACTCTTCAATTGGGGAAATCTCTTGGAATCAATTTCAATGGAAAAGATGATGTTGTCCTGAACAAGATTTTTGAGCTAGAGCTGCAGGATAAAGAGAGAATCAACAAAGAGGGGTAGGCCTGTGAAGAAAGGTAGAATTGATTTTTTGGCTTAAAGTATCAAGAGTTGGAAGCAAGATTGTAGGTTAGTGTGGTAAGTGGGGAGGTTTTAAAGTTTGAATGCTCTTGTAGGTTATGAGCTTTTGTAGAGCTAGTCTTTGGGTGGCAACAAGTGTGGGCTTAAGCTAGTGTTGGTTTCTCACCAACATTATGCTTTGTTCCCTTTTTTTTTTCTTTTTCCTTTTCTTTATTGATGGTAGCTCATATGTAATGCATGTTTTCTTCATCAATAAAGTTTTTCTTTGCTGATCAAAAAAAAGAAAAAAATATTAGGACAAGTAAATTTTCTACTATATATATATTATTATCAATAGTTAAGGTCAATATAAAATGTTTAAACTACGAAACTTCTTCTCCTAACAATTCTTCTATTTGAAAGGGGGAAAATGGTTTAAAGCAACATGAGAATATGAACTATATTGATAAAAAAAATTTTTGAAAATTTTGCTTTGTTAAAATTAAATTTGTAGAGTGGTTCAAAGCTGCATCACAACATGAGAAATATATACATATATAACCAGTCACATAAAAAAGATTTAAAGAATTTGCTTTGTTAAAATTAAAACTTGCAAAACACTTTAATTAAGTCATATGTGGATGAAGTATTTCGTCACCAAATTACCAAGAACCTATGTAGTTTAGTGTATATATATATATATATTTTATGAACGCTTATCAGGACCGGTTTATGCGTTGCTCAACTAATCTCGGGACACATGTAGTTTAGTATATAGATGACTTATTATAGTATTTCCAATGATTTTTTCATTTTGAAAATGCCAAAATTATAATTTGGTATGTTTTTTTTTTTATTATTTTTTGATCAGTAAAGGAAAATTTCATTAACAACATGAAATTAAGAGTACAGGAAGATGAAGTGCACCGAGAGAGGTTCGGAAGGAACAAATTACCCCATACTACTGCTACTCACACCCAAACAACCAACTCCTCCGCCTCACTCTTTTTTTTTTTTTTTTTTTTTAAAGAAAAAAACCAAGGTTAAGAAGAACTTAACACAAACCAAGAATTTGGTATGTTACAGTAGCAAAATGTTAAATTTTAACAATCTTGCTCCAACAACCAACCTTCAATTCTTTTTTTTTTTTTTTTTAACTGATCATGGGGTGAATCTCAATCTAAATCTTAATCTAACTGTAAAAAAATTAAAATTAGTTTGAGAAAAATAAATAAGAAAAAGTAATGTATGAAAAAATTATTTTTACTCCAAAAAAAGAGAAAATTGTATGACGATAATGTGATTTTTTTTCACTTTTTCTTTTTTTAATTCAAAAAATGCATTTTGTTGATAATTTAGAAATAAAATTTATTAATTTTTGGTTTTAGTTTTCATTCTTTAATCATACATCTCAAGATATAGTGAAATGGCAATTTTTTCGGATATAATTTGACATATTTGGCATTGATATAATTTGACCGCTACTCCGACATGTCATTGGAAAATACTTTTTTCTTTAGCAAAGAAAATCTGAACATTAATTAAGTGACAGAAGAATTTATAAAATTTTATTACAATGATAAATTATATCAGTGCTCCCTAAAAGTATAGGTTTTATTTCACTTTAGTCTATAATATTAATATTTTAGTTTTGTCAATTTGATCTCTAAACTCAAAACTGTGAGTTTAAATGGTTCAAACTATTGGTAGTTTCTAATTTGGCTTTCAAGCCTTTTTCCCAAAAAAAAAAAAAAAAAAAAAAAAAAAAAAAGGAAAGAAGTTGTCTCAGCCCTTATGCCACCTAAATTGATTAACAAGCGCTGACATATTTTTGAAATTTTAAATAAAGCCTTAAAAAAAGAAGACCAAATACACATGATTCTCAAAGTGTACAATTCAATTTTCAAAATGTGCTTTGTTGTATTTTTAGTCCTCAATTTATTGATTTTGTGGTCATTTTTAGTGAAATTTCGAAAATATATATCAATTTGGACAGCTATATAAATATATATATATATAGTAAATAGAAAGTGACTCAAGGCCAGTTGAAACTCTGATGCCCCTTGGATTCAAGAGTTTTTTTTTTTTTTTTTTTTTAATACTCTAAAAAAAAAAAAATTAGAGAATTGACCCACTTTCAAATTATTTAAGAAACTAATCTACTTTTTAAAATCGCATTTTGAAAATACAATTTTAAATTGAAATTGTATTTTTAATATGCAATTTCATCTTGAAATCGCATATTAAAAATGCAATTTATGATGATAAGAACTTTACTTTTTGAAATTACATTTTTAAAAAGTAGGTTAGTTTCTTAAATAATTTGAAAAGTGAGTCAATTCTCTAAATTATTTTTTTTTTAAATATTAAAAAAAAAAACTCTTGGATTCAAGCCTCGTTGCATTACAGCATTTATTCTTTCCCTTAGAAACAGATATATTATATTTTTTCTACAGTTGACAGAAATAGAAAATGTTATAGGTTCCAAATTTTCTACCAAATAAATGATCAAATGTCTCACATAAGTATGAGGTTTGGTAAAAAATTTAGTATTCCTAACATTACTGGACAAAATTTGAATAAAATCAACTCACTCTTGTGAATGCTATTGTTACTAGAAGTTTTGGTGATTCTTTTGCTTGAAGTGAGAGCCTGTGGTGGTTGCTGCAAACGATCTGGTATAGAAGAATTACTGGTTTTTTTTTCTATAAAACGGGCAACGTGGCCTCTCTTCATACCAAACTGAGAAGAAATTTCATCAGCACTTAACCCAAGAAGCTCTTGAAGACATTTCCCAGAGGACTCAAGCTTATCTCCATATTGAATCAAAGCACGATTATGGAGGTATGACCTCATTTCCAGTGCATCCTATCATATGAATCATTAAAAAAACCTTTAATTAGAGGTCATAGATAGTTTTAATTGATTTATGTATTAGAATATTAAAGAATAGAGGGGTTTGATAGTCGTAATAAAAGAACCTTTTGTTGCTGAGTCATATTGATTGCATCCATATCCTCTAATTTCATAAGCTTCAAGGTTGGCACATCATCCCAACCTTCTTCTATTAGTTTCGGAATCACTCGCTTCAAAGCTCCGTTTCCAACAAAACCCTCCATTGATACACAAAGTGATTCACTTCCAAAGCGAGACGATTTGTGGATCAACAAGTATGATTTGGGCAGCTCTTATAATAAGTTGCCTTTTTTAAAAGCCAATTTATTTTAAAAATTAAATTAAGATCTATTTGACTTCTTTCATTTTGATTAAAAGGTCAACTAAAATCACTAAAATAATTTATCAAAAATATCAAAAAAACAAAAATATGTCGAATAAACCTAAAGTTTTTCGTATACAATCACTAAATATGATTATAAAAAATTTTAAAATATTCAAAAATAATTATGTAGGGTTCAAACTTAATTTTTATATGTTGAGATTCATATTTAAAAAGAATTTGAATCAAATGTCCTAGTTTTTGTAAATATTCTGTATGTTTTATTTTTTTATTTTTCTAATCTGTAGGTAAAAAATACGCAATAAGATCATTAGTTAATAAGATAATGTAAAAATAAGGTGAGAAATGGGAAATTTATGATTAGCCGTACCTTAACTTCATTCATTGGATGGAAAATGTATGGCGGACAATTACTTGGAAAATTACAAAAATATGTAACAGTGAAAAAGCATTAGAAATGAAATTTTTTTATAGTGTAATTCTGACATATAATAAGAATTTACACAATATACATAATAAATTACATCATTATAAAAATTTAAATAATCTTTGACTGTTCCATCAAATTAATACTTTCCCACAATAATGAGTTCGTATTGGCACGACCAGTGTTAAAGTCCAGAAAACATCTCCGGTCACCAACTCGAATTGGGATCATCTCCTTCAATCCTCTCCTTCACTCCCTCCTTACAAAGCCTTCGGGCCTATTTTGAGGTCCAATTTTGATAATTCGAACTGCTCATATTTTAAGATTTATTCATTATATCATACTTGTAAAAAATCAAGTTGATCGGATATCAAAAAGTATGTGTTCGGAAAACTGTTTATTAAAAAAATAGTTTGTAGTTCTAATTTTCTGAACATATACTTTCTGATATCCGATCAACTTGATTTTTTTACAGGTATAATATATTAAATAAATCTTAAAATATGAACGGTTCGGATTATCAAAATTGGGCCTCAAAGTGGTCCCGAAAGCCCTGCAAAGAGGGAGTAAAGGAGAGGATCGAAGGAGAGGATCCTTGCCCCGCCAACTCCAAGTGACAAACAGCTTTTTACAACATACATATCATTACTTTATTTTATTTGGTCTTATTAATAAATGTATTTAAAAACATAAATTTTAAAAAATATATATATATATATTTTATTAAATTTAATATATTCTTATTAAAATCAATATCTTTCTTAATATATATATATATATATTTATATACTCTTTAATATTAAACAATGTTTATAGAGTACCTATAATATTTGTCTATAAATTATGTTCACTTCCTATCAAATTTAGACAGAATATAGTATTTGTCACACTTTTAATATAGTTATTTTTATTTTTATAAAGGTATATAGATTAAAATAAATGTTGACAATTTAAAAATACAAAGATAAATATATATTTTTTTAATTTAAACTAGATGATAAAATATTTTTTTATTTATATGATTAATGAATTATTAATCGAAGTGAGATTAAATGTTATGCAGATTAAAATCTTAGGAATGCCCAATAAATTTATACCAAACCTGTGAAATTTTGTTTTTCAGGAGTGAAGAAATGTAAAGATGGTTTCAATAAATTTATGTATTAGAATTTTAAACAACAGCGTTTTTAATAGTAGTAAAAGTATGTTTTGTTTTTAAATTATTAATTCTTTAAGTAAATTATTTAAAATTATAATATTACAATTATTAAATTAATTGAATTAAATTTGTTTTTAATATAAATAATCTACCCACAAAGTTAAAAGATTGACTAATCCAATAATGCGAAAACCACCAATTTTTAAAAGTTAATTCCAATGGAGAAATAAGTTGTGAGAGGGAATCCTATCATTACCTAATTCTCATGCAGTGAACGAAGATGCATGGCCGGGAAATCTTATCATTACCTAAGCCGGACGAAGATGATTGGCAAGGGATTACCTAATCCTCATGTAGTGGACGAAGATGCATGGTCAGGAAATCTTATCATTACTTAATCCTCATGCAGTTGACAAGGAAATCTTATCATTACTTAATCCTCATGCAGTGGACGAAGACGCATGGCAGGGGAATCTTATCATTACCTGATCCTCATGCAGTGGACGAAGACGTATGGCGGACCCTAATTACTACAATTATTACACAAGAAAGCTCTTTATAGCTAAATTGGTTGTATGATGGGCGCGCGATGCAGTTCCAATGATTTAATAATAAAATTATAAATTGAGAATACTTTTGTTTTTTTGATCAGCAAAGAAAAAAGTTTATTGATGAAGAGAAAGACTAATACATCAATAAAAAAAAAGAAGATGAGTGCAAAAAGTATCATAGCGAGCTAAAACAATCCCAACTAAGTTGGCACTGAAAAGGCCGCCCAATCATATACTAGCACACTATCAAGAGTTGGTGAGGAGCCAACCAGAAAACACCAAAAAACAGACCTCACCAGACAAAACCGAAATTGGAAAGCAAAATACAAATTAGTGAATTAGCAAATTATGATTTGAATGGTTTCATATGATGGTAGATTGAAAAATATTCTAATTAATTATTAAATATTTATATAATATTTTATATATATATAACTATTCATTTATAATAAATTTTATATCTTAAATCTTTCTCTCATACTTATTTTTATTTTACTATTTCATTAGAAATTAAAAATATATATATATTAATTGTGTGAGTAATTTTCCGATCACACTGCCCTACTTAGTAATTCAGCTGTAGAACACAGGCAAAATAGATGGCACTCTGCTGTCCTGCACAGAAAGAAAAGGTTCCGGCGGTGGTTCTTCCACCCGGGGCACTCCGACGATCAAGTCAGTATATCTCTCAAAGATAATCAAGTATTCAACTCACAAGCTTGAGTATTCTAAAACATACCTTAGACCCATGGGGGTGCCTCTCTTTTATAGCCACATAAATCTAGTACCAATAGAAGCCTAACTTCTATGGATTCAGGATTACAACTAATCTTGGACTCCCAGTAAGATTAGGATAAACTCTCTAAGAGTCTTATCTTAATACAAACTGAAGTATTCTCTCATTCTAGGACTCTTGTCCCTCATCCAAGTTGAGTTTCCTTTTTATTTTAGGACTCTTGTCCCTTATTCACTTATCTCGGATTCCGATATCTTCGGAGATAACCTCGGCCTTGCCGAGATCACCTCGGCGTCACGACCAGGACACGTGGCACCTCGGCTGACACGTCGGCGTCACCTTGCCACGTGCTGGTACTCAGAAAATATATCCCCACACTAATTATAATAGAGCATTTTCGAAAACGAATTATAAAATTTAAAATTTAATCCGCAGTTGACAAATTAAATAGTGTGAATTGATACAAATCGGTGTAATTTTAACAAATTAAACGATATTATACACAGCCCAAATTGTACCACAATAATATTATTTGTGATCAATTATACTTGTAATCAGTCTAGTTTGTCTAGCCTGATGATTTGATTTTCATAATTATACACTGTAATGGCAAGTGGGTTTTGCACTTCTTATTTTATTTTTTTATTTTTTTGACAAAAAGATAAAATATACTAAAATAGTTAATAAGACAATATATCATATTAATTCTATAATCATTTCACTTTTACTCTTATAAACATCACATTTAACTATAAAAAATCTCACCCTCTTCTTAAATACAAAAATTTTAACCTATTAAAATATTCAAAAATTAAAATAACCTATTAAAATAGCTAACTTTCCAAACGAGGCTAGTATGCCCAATTTATTTAAAGTGATTGATAAGTTAGTATCTAATTTCTAATAATTTGGTTTGAGATTTCTTAGGAATCAATTAAGGCTTGTTTATTTAAAGTGATTGATAAGTTAGTATCTAATTTCTAATAATTTGGTTTGAGATTTCTTAGGAATCAATTAAAGCTTGTGTTTTATTGACGGATTTAGAGAGGAATTTAAAATATATATATATATAAAATTAAGTGAAGTATAAAAATATTTTATTTACATTTCACTTATTTCTTTTTTCTCTTTTGCAAATCTCTTATCAAATCTATCAAACACAACAATATAATCAATCCATTTTTATTTTTATATTCCAATGTAAAAAGATTCAACAATTTCGTGATCAAAATAACGAACTATTCCACTGCAAGAAAAATCAGTTTTGGCGACTAAAATTCAATTTTTCGTCGCTGAAAGTAGCATAATTGGCGACTAAAATGGAATTAGTAGCCAAAAGTAAAGACTTTTGGCAACTAAAACAGTTTAGTAGCCAAATGTATAGGTGCCGTTTGGTAACACTTACGTTTTCAGTTTTCTGCTTATATTTACAAAAATTTAAAAAACTCAAATAAAAATTTGTTTGGTAAATTTTGATTTATAAATCAGTGATCTCAGTTTATAAATTTGGCCAAAAAATATAAACTCAAAAAATGTGTTTCTATTTTAAATTTTCAATTTTTTTTTTTACCATCCAATACTAGCCACCACCCGCCATCATTTTCCACCACCGTCTTCCGTTATCACCACCCACCACCCACCACCACCACCACCACCACCCACCACCCACTCGCCACCACCACCCACCCTTCGCCACCACCACATACCACCCACTGCCACCACCACCCACCTCGCCACCACCACCACCACCACCACCACCTATCACCTACCTGCCATCCACCCGCCACCACCCACTACCCCCACTACAAATCCACCGCCCGCCACCACCACCCGCCACCTACTTGCCACCACCACTCACTACCTACCTGCCACCACCAGCAACCACCAGCAACCACCCACCACCCGCCACCTTCTACCCACCATCACCACCACCACCACCACCACCAGCATCACTTACCACCCACCCGCCACTCATATGCCACCACCACCCACCACCCACCACCACCCACTCGCTATCACCTAACCATCCACCACCGTCACCCATCCATCCACCACCACCACCCGCCATCCGCCATCCGCCACCCACCTGCCACCACCACCCGCCACCACCACCACCACCACCACCCATTCGCTACCACCCACCACCTGCCATCGTCAACGACCCACCCACCATCACCACCCATTACCCACCCGCCACCACCTACTACCACCCGCCATTCGCCACCCACCTACTACCACCACCCGCCGCTACCACCACCACCACCACCACCCGCCACCGTCACCTACTGTAGACACCCCATTTTTGACCGACCTTAAGACTCAGACGTCACCGATTGAGTGCTCGGTGATGTTGCATACTGTGCTCGTTCGGAAGTCTCAGAGTCACGGCCGTGCGCCCAGCCTCCGGACCCCCGAACCCTCTTCTGTGCCTTGTCTCGGTTTGCGAACCAGACTCGGTTTTCTCTGTTTTCTTTCCTGAGGGGAGGGAGTGGTCCCATAGACTATCTCTCAGTGGCCGTGGGCTACTTTTCGTGGCCGTAGGCCATTTTGCCCATTTCGGAGCCCGGTTCCCGGTTTTCGGGACCGTCAGGCCGTGTGCCTCGGTTCGGGACTGCCCAACCATCTCCGATTTCTCCGGTTTTTGGAATGCACCTCTGTTTTATCATACCGAGGGATACTGGGGTCTCAGATACCCACTACGTGGTCGAACACCACTCCCGATGCCCAATAGCGGTTTGGGACCGGCTGCGTGATTTGGGCCCCAAGCATTCATTTTGCATCGGTTTTCTCCGATTTTTGGCAGGAACCTCTGTTTTGTCATTTCGAGGGACACTGGGGTCGCAGATACCCACTTCGCTGCCGTATGCCACTTTCGGTGCCTGCAGCCCATTTTCGGGACCCCGAACTGCGCGGTTTGGGCCCCGAGCGTTCATTTCTCATTAGTTTTTGTTCAATTTTGGCAGGTACCTCTGTTTCAACACCAGGAAGATCACTGGGGGGTGGGAGGCCAGCAATTGTTCCAGAAAACCAGTTTCGCTCTTCCGGCGCCTGTTTTGCTCACTTCCGGGCCAATGTTGAACACCCTAGGGATATTTTCTTCCAACCAAAGCTACATATTTGTGATCAGGGGACATGGGAGGACCCTAAAAGTGCATGGTCGGCCAGCAATTCAGAGTTTCATTTTTGAGCCTCTCCTTCAAGCTCTATGTTGTGACTCCTGCTTCAATGTTGCCAAATTCCAACCATGGAGTCTTGTTCTACACACATGGGAGGACCCTAAAAAGTGGTGGTCGGCCAGTAATTCTTGTTTTCATTTTTTAGCCTCTCCTTCAAGTTGAGTGTTGTCTCTCCTGGTTCACAGTTGCCAATTTTCAACTACATGGTTGTGTTGAGGACACATGGGAGGTGGCTGGCCGGCCATGAGGGGTGGCTGGCCGGCCACTTGCACAAATTACAGTCGACCCGACTTTACGCTTTCGGCCCTTCTTTGTCAGGATACTTTTGAAATATCTCACCCTTCCGGGAGATATTTTGGGAGGGAAAGCTTGGATGCATTTCCCTCCCCTTTTACACCCTTTCTTGCCTATTTGAGGGGCTGGACAGCTCCTTCCCTAGGGTTAGAACATTTGATCTCAAGAGCCTCTCTTCCAAAAGCTCCATTTCCATAGCCAAAAATCCTAAAAAGTTTCAAGTCCCTAGCTAATTCCTTCATCAACCCTAAGCCTCACCATCAACACTACCATTCCAGCAGCAAAGGAAGGTTCTTCAAGGGCTAAGAAGCAACAAATTCAAGCCAAGAGGTAGCAAAAGTTGGATCTTCAAGGGTGAGTCTCAAATTCCATCTTTTGTGACATTTTCTAGCTTCCTATTTCTACCCTACTTGCCTACTGATTTGAGCTCCGACCCCTACTGGTTTTAGGCTTATTTTGAGCCCCTCTACAACATTGTAGAAGGGCTCAACCTTGTTTGATGCTTCTATGTACCACTTGTTTCAATATCCACCTTGTATATCATAATCTTGCATGCTATTTTTGGCTTATATAAATTTGTTTTTTGGGCTCCGACCCCTACTGGTTTTAGGCTGATTTTGAGCCCCTCTACAACATTGTAGAAGGGCTCAACCTCATTTGGTGCTTCCATGCATGACCTATCATTGTAGCCTTCTTTTGGTCCATATATTGCATGCTATTTTGAGCATATCTACGTACTGATTTTGGGGTTGTCATTCACTGTAAATATGCATATTTTTGGCTCCTCTTTAATTTTGTAGAACTGTGTTTTTCAGTTTGAGTATTGTAGATACCACTTGCTTTGTAATTCTCCTCTTTTTCCCCATTTTTGCATGCTATTTTTGCCATACTTGTGGTTGTTATTTAGCCTTGTTTTGTACTGAAAAGATGCTATGTTTGGGACTGCCTTGCTACTGTTTTTGCTTTCATGTGCCAATTTTGCATGTTTAGCATAGCCATAGGCCATTTCGGGTACTTAAAATCACATTTCGGGATGATTTCATGCATTGATTGTCATTTCGTATCATTTCGGGGCTGTTTTCCCCTTTATTTAGCTGCTGAAATTTGGTTTGCATGCTTGCATATCATTTCCCATGCCATTTCATGCCTTCGGGCCATGCCTCGGTTTGCGTGCCCGTGTGCACGCATTTCGAGGCACTTCATTTTCATCTACCGGCATCTGATGTGAGTGTGGCTGAGGTCCACTCATGTTAGTGTAAGCCCAATTTGCATTTTCATCTCATTTTATCATTGCCTCGGTTTGCGTGCCCGTGGGCACGCACTTCGAGGCACCTCCGTTTTATCCGACGGCATCTGATATGAGTGTGGCTGAGGTCCACTCATGTTAGTATAAGCCCAATTTGCATTTCCATCTGCATTTTTCATGCCTGTACGTCACCGCCTCGGTTTGCGTGCCCGTGTGCACGCATTTCGAGGCACTTCTTTTTTATCCGACGGCATCTTATGTGAGTGCGGCTGAGGTCCTCTCATGTTAGTGTAAGCCCGATCTGCATTTTTCATGCCTGTATATCATCGCCTCGGTTTGCGTGTCCGTGTGCACGCATTTTGAGGCACTTCGGTTTTATTCGATTTGCATTTCACATCATCGCCTCGGTTTACGTGCCCGTGTGCACGCATTTCGAGGCACTTCGGTTTTATCTGATTTGCATTTCATGCCATCGCCACGGTTTGCGTGCCCGTGTGCACGCATTTCGAGGCACTTCGATTTTATCCGATTTGCATTTCACATCATCGCCTCGGTTTGCGTGCCCGTGTGTACGCATTTCGAAGTACTCTATTTTATCCGATTTGCATTTCATGCCATCGCCTCGGTTTGCGTGCCCGCGTGCACACTTTTCGAGGCATCTCATTTTCATCTCATTTTCATAATAGTGTGTATGTCGGGATTGCATTTCATGCATATCATGCATATCGCATCGTGTTCGGGATAGGTGTTAGCCCGGGCACGGGAAACGAGGCGCGTTTTGTACTCTGAGTAACGGAACGGGTCTCAATTCCCAAGTCACCAACACTCCGGATCACCCATGATGGAGTTAGGTTTTGTTGTCGCATTCATATGCATTCATCCTATATTGAGTTGTGCAATTCGGCTCCTCGGCCATCATGCATCGATATGCGTGATTGGTGGCACGAGGATCGAGGCATGCATATATTTGTGAAATACATTGCTATGCCCTTTTCCTGCTCTCTGTTCTAAAGAAAATGAAGAATCAAGAAATTTCCGTAGTCCGCACGCATTTCGAGAAAAAGTGCAAACAGAGGCTAATTGGGGCATCCCAGTGGATTTCCGCGCAAGGCAGCCCAACATACAGCATACATCAGAAGCAAGGCGGTCCCTGGCTTGCATGCCAGTTTTTTCTTATTTAATTTGTCAATTAATTAGAAATTTGTATATTTATTCGGACTGTATTATTCTTTCATTTTCGGACTGTATTATTATTTATTCGGACCCTCTGCGCGAGGGAAAACTTGTAATAAGTGTGCGTGAGTGTGATGTATGTCTTCCAACCCCACGTCTTTCTCCCTTTTATTTACCTGCTTACGATGGTTAGATATAGGGCATATTTCAATTAGCATACAGTATGACAGCATGTTTGCATCATTCATCTGTATTGCATGCACCGGGCTCGGCGCATCATACAAACTGCATCTGTATTTCAAATTCCAAGTTGAGTACTTGATAGCTGTAGCATTTCATATGCCATCTTTAGAATAGCCGAGCCTGCTATAGTTGCATTTTGCATGTGTTGCATTAGGCATTTCAGCACATTTAGGATCATGCATGATTTCTAATCAGCTTTTGTTTTGGCTAGGAGTACTCGGTGAGTTTTATGCTTTAGCATCCTTGCATGCGTGTGAGTGTTGCCATGATAGCATGCTTACCATGAGGCTACATGCTTATGTGATATAACTGCCTTGAATGCCTGTGGGTGGAGGTTGAGTTATCTGAATTGGGATAATTCATTGACTGTTTGTTTTAAGCCCACTAGATAGTGGCAAAATCATGTTTTCTAAGCCCACCCGAGGGTGGCAAATTCGCATTTTAGCCTACCTGCGGGTAGCACCATCACACCATTTTCAAACAAATAAACATGAAATGTTTTGTTCCAATTCAGACGACTCGATCTATACTTGTTTGCTGCGAGCATCACATAGTAATCCTAGGCTAATAACCGGAATAAGAGCATACAAAGTTTTCAAAAACAGATATCATGGTTAGTAGAGGCCGGTCTTTGACCGGGCGAGAGGGGGTGCTCACGATGTGACCTCCCCTAATCGTACCCAAGTTCCCGAGCCAACTTTGGTGATGACGGACACGTGGCCTTTCAGGCACCGAGTCAGGGTTTCCTAAATTTCCCATTTTAAAATATTTAGGTGGCGACTCTGTTATCCGCAAAGCGATCCATGTTTGGCACTTCTTTTCAAAAATCTGCTTTTCCTTCAAAACGATTTGCGGTTGGACTCTTTGGTTCAAGATTTAGAACCGCAACAAAATCGAGTCCGAATCAGGCGAGGTCCTCATGGGCTTGTTACGCTTCTGGCGACTCATTGGGGATTTAGAGAACTTGACTCGAACTCATGATATCTGGTTTTGACTACACTTGTGTGTTTCTTTGCATTGCATTTGCATTGGTGCGCCTAGGACACCGATTTGCCATCTGCTATTCTGGCGGTTTACTGGGAGGCTTGTCTTGTCAAGGCATGTCCATAAGGTGCCGATTCACGGCTCTGCAAGATGGGAACACAAACCCCGGTTTTACCGGGGCACCCTTTTTGACCATTCGACCTAGTGCATATTCGGATCCATAGTGACCATTCCAAACTAGGACAGGTTGCTTACCCGTTTATAGGTTGTTTGAAGCTGCTGCGTGCGTAGTGAAACCCTAGTTCCTGACAAAATAGGACAGGGAAACCCTACCCTAACATAGGGGTGTTTTGGCTCTCACTTATCTGTTATGTGCTTGTTAGAGTGTGCCTCTACAGGAATTGCATGTATCAGTTTATGAGTTTGAGCATCAGGCCCGCGGGCACCAATTCAGTATTTTGGGTATCAGGCCTGCGGGTATCAGTATTTGGTGGAATCAGTTTTACCTGAGGGTATCAGCTTACAGGCAGAATTTTGGGGCAGAATTCAGGAGAGGGCACACTCATTCAACTATGCTCACATCTGTTCAGGTGAAATCAGGCTGAGATGCTGTCTGTTTTCTCTTTTGCTAGGTAGTTTTGGAACCATAGCTTCAGAAGGCTTCAATATCCCCCGGGTACACCGAACTTGTGTTGATAGACTTTGTTGGGTCAGAGATTCAGTTCAAGGACAATCAGTGTTGCTTTACCAGAGGCAGGGTGAAAAGGCCAGTCAGACACAAACCATCAGTATAGCAGCTACCAGCTCAGTGGTCTTTGAACAGTCGGGTTGAGGTTTCCGAGCCTACTGCAGACACACATATACCGGTCGCTCAGTCGAATCAGGACAATATGTCGAGTCTGGAAGAAATGGTGCGCCAACTCCAGGATAGTATGAAAGCCATGCAGCAAGACGCTGTCCGTCAAGCAGAATTCACCAAGCAACAGGCTGTGGTCATATCCCAACAGGCAGAGACAATTGCCAGGTTAGAACAGCAAACCGAAGCATCCGCTTCACAACAAGTTCCTCCCCCAACAGGAGCTCCAGCACCTGGGGAGATGCCAAATGTCCAGGAAGGTACGGACATTCCGATAGGGCCGGCTCTACCTCCGATTCTACCGCAACTATCCAAGGCGCCCACGCCTATCAATGTACCGGACTCTCCCTTTGAGTTCGAAGCAGACTCCACAGCACTGAAGCTGAGTAAGTTGGAAAAAATGTTTAAGAAATCCCAAGGAGTCAGGTCTATTCCCGACATCGAGGATGGGTATACAGACGCAGCTGTGACGCTGCCAGATCGGTTCAAGATGCCTCATATTGATCGATTTGATGGGTCCGGGGACCCCATGGTACACTTGAGACTGTTTTCAGATATCCTAAGGCCAATGGGCCTCAGCAGGCTTCAGAAGTTGTCTTTATTTGGCCGGACCCTGTCAGGTGTGGCATCCGCATGGTATGCCAAGCTAGAAGATGACGTCAAGAGAAATTGGGACGAAATGGCTGAGGCCTTCATCGCGCAGTACTCATACAACACACAGATTGAGATTACGACCCGTGATCTCGAGACAACTAGGCAAGAGCCTAAGGAGAGTTTTTCGAGTTCAGAACGGATGGAGGACCAAGGCTTCGATGATGACCTTGAGGCCTACGGACAAAGACGATTCGGATGATTGTGCGCAATCTGACCGGTTGATGCAAAGATGATAGTAGTCCCCTTTCCTACTTTTTCTGACTTACATGAGATGGGAGTACAGATCGAGGATGCTATGAAGCAGGGCCTCATTGACCAAGAGAAGGAGCAGCCTAGGCGGGCATTTTCCCGCAGTTCGAATGCGACCACCAGTGGCGATGTGGCCACAAGATCTTCTGAGGTGGGCATGGTCACCACCACCACATCAAAAAGGGCTACCCCATTCACCGGAGCGTACGGAGGTAGCCGTCAGAAAACCAAATATCCGCCTCGAGTCAAGAGGGTTTTCACCCCACTTTGCATGCCTTTGTCAAAGGCTCTAGAGGTCTTAATCCGGAAGGAACATCTGAAACCGTTGGAACAACAGCCCCTACCCGATCCTATCCCTGCAAAGCATGACCAGACTAAGTACTGTGCCTACCATCAACAAACCGGTCATGAGACCGATAGCTGCTTTCGTCTGCGCCATGATGTACAAGATTTGTTTGACAACAACGTCATCGCCGCACCAGTCTCACAAGGTCTATCGGCACTGGATCGATGAATGTGGGGGATAATGCGATATGATCGGGGGATGAACCACCTGCGGGCGGCACTCAGTTTACTCCAGATGTGGCGTATGGCACGCACCGTTTTGAGCATTTTGTGAATGCTGGTTTTTGTACATTCTGACTTGGGTATTGGGTCAGTTTTTGTTGTTTTGATTTTGAGTCTGTCTTTTTGTTTTGAGTCAGTCCCTTTTGTTTTGGGTCTGTCTTGTTGTATCGAGTCAGTCCTGTTGTATAGGAGTCGGGTGATTCCGGCGGGGGTGTTACCTCGGGTATCACCATTTTGTTTTGTGTTTGTCTTTTCGTTTTGTTTTGAGTCTGTTTCTGCCAGGGAGCCAGTAATGCCAACAGATTTGAATGAACAGCAGTGATTTTCACACTCTTGTGTTTGCTTCTGCCGTGTGCCAGTTGTGCCAGAAATTCTGAATGAGATGGCAGTATTTGATAAGAAGTTGTGACTTTTCTGTGCCTTAAAATCATTGCATTGACCTAAGTTTTTTTCAAAACTTTTTCTAACACTGCAGTGAAAACAAAGAGGGAGGAATTCCTGCGGGATTTGCAAAAATTTGATCAATTGAGAGAAAGAGAGGCGTGCTAAGCCCTTAATGAATGAGATCATGCTTGTTAGTATGAGTACTGAGAAGGATCCTGGCTTGATCCAGATTGGTCCTACACTGTCTTCAGCGCGAGCGATTTGTCGTTTCCTTAAAAACTTTCAAAAAATGTTTTGCGCAGTCCTGCGAAGACCTGTGTGGAATCGCTCTTGAGATTGTGCAGCCTAGGATCGCTTTCAGCCTCGAGACCCAACCCCTTTGCTTCCAAACCTTGAACTTGAATTCGGAAGGTTCAACGGTCAACTACAATGTGAGGCCTGTGTGGCCAGATTTGAAGCAGCCCTCGAACAAGAGGCCAGGAAAGTCGGGTCGAGAAGATCGAAAAGCTTGCAAAGCTAGAACAGAAGTACCCTTCTAACTAGGGGCAAAGATGTCAGATGTGCTCGAAGAGCCGAAGATGAGTCCTCTTGCAAATCAACAGCCACTCTCCTGGATACGGATGGCTTCAAAACCCTACAACCATTTGGCATGGACTTGTTACACTTTTACCCTTTGAGAGGCTCGCTGGGCCAAAAACCCGGAAGGGCGACCCAGGCAAAAGTTAGAGCAAAGAAAAGAACGAAAAAAAAAGAAAAACAAAAAAAAGAGAGAAAAAAAAAAGAAAAAAGAAGAAAAATAAAAAAAAAATTGAAAAGGAAAGAAAAAGAAGCTCGCAAGGTCGAAAACCTGCAACAGGCGCCTTGGCAAAAGTTAGAGCATAAAAAGGAGAGGTTAAATACCTGAGTGTACCTTAACCCCGAACTACGTAAGGCTTGATTCCCATCTTTGGGATACGTAGGCAACTTCATTCAAGTCCGTAGTAAAACAATTCAAATTTGATTGTGTCCATGTAATAGTTTTGATCATCTGCCTTCTCTTCAGATCCGAGAGTCTGCTTTGTGTTCGCTCGAGGATCGACCGCAAATGCGCCCAAAGGTGCCGTTCAAACAAGGGCAACTTTCCGTTGCCATTCAACGCGCCACGGTGCCATTCAAACAAGGGGCAACTTTCCGTTGCCATTCAATGCGCCAGGTGCCGCTTCAAACAAGGCGACTTTCCGCTATGCAGCTCTCTTCAAGCACGGGGCAGTTTTCCTTTGGATTTAAGGTTGTGCATCTCAGGAGTAGGTTTCATGCTCGTTGAGCAAGTGGCCGTTTGCAAAAATAGTTTTTGAGAATTTTTACTGAGGCTGACTAGTTCTCTCGAAAATTATCCAATTTTTCCAAAATTGGACCATTTCTTGGACCCGAAAAAGGAAAATTTTCAGTGCTCATAGCCTGACTTGCATGATTTTAAATCAAAAATCGAACAAGCGTGTTAATCTAACTCTCATTGTGGTCAAAATTGTTTTAGTAGAAGGCAAAAACAAAATGGTCAAAATGATGAACTAGGGGCACAGTTGAGTCAGGTGTTCTGTCTTTTCCCCGTTATCAATGCATTTGCCAAGAAGGGCACTCTGCATGCCAAGAAAAGGGCACAATTGAAGCTAACAACAAAGTGCTGAAAGCTCTCTCACCCTCCAAGCAGCGAGGTATCAAGCCAAGTGCGAAGCACGAACGGGAATGGATCAAGATATTCCACTTCCTCATCTTGACAGATCTGATCACGTCCAAACTCCCCAGCAGGGCATCATCGACCGGTGTCAGCTGCAGATTCGCTACACACTCATTTGTAGCATAACCCCTCTGTGGGAGGAATTCATTAGTCATGCGTAAGAAGAAGGATCTAGAATGCTAGGGGCCCGAGCCCACAACTTGTCGTTTATCCCTCAACCACCCAGGGGAGGGATGAAAAATGAGAGATTGAAGAATAGAGAGAGGTGCGATGAGAGAAAAAGTGAGAAAAGGGCTTTTTCAGAAAAACAGAGCTTGAGGGCCGAGTGATGTGAGAATCACAAATAAGAAAGGATGGGAAACATACCCGGTGAAACAGGCTCCCTGTGCACGTCTGAGTGTCGTGTCTTTTTGTTTTATCTCGATCCTTGTTTTGAGTCGTCTCGAGTGTTACTCGATGTGTCTAGGTTGTGTGCCTTTTGTTTTCTTGTTGAGTCGTAGTGTGCTGTATTCAGTCGTAGGCTCAATACCCAGTTGAGAACTTATGCTCACTCTCAATTTCAAAAAATCGTTTTGTGCTCCGAGTGCCGTGCCGTTCTCTACATTTGTGCAAAATAGAATTTGTTCTTTCATAAAACCGCAGGGTTCAACCCAGGTCATGTGAGAACAGTGAAACCAGGACCTATCTGAAGCTATGAGTTTCGGGCTGCAAAGCAAAAGCAAAAGAGGAAAATGTCGAGCATCTGAGTTTGTTCCAACTTCAGTAAGTTCCGAGACTATACTCCGTGTGTACCTCTTCAGGTCTTGCCAATGTTCCGAAGTATGAGTGTGCCTCTACCTCAAGCTCAAAATCAAGTCTACTTGCCGAGAATGGCGTCGAGTGCTCTTCCTGAGTACCATTCCCTGCGAGGGACATCTTGGCCGTGTTTGCGATGAGTTCCTAGGAGACCAACTGCGACGGTGGAAATTAGAGTTCGAATGGCCGTGGCCTAGAACGCAAAGGTTCAGGATTTCCGAGACTAAAGTCTGGTTTAAATACCCAAAGGCGCGCCCTCGGCTTGAAATCTGTATGGAAGCCCCATAGGTTGAGATAGCATGTATGCACCTCAATCGATCTTGAACCAACCTAGTCTGTCACCCCGTTGGAGAATAGGGAAAGTTGTGAGTATGATCAGGAAGACAAGCGGCAGCCGTGGCTCCCACATGCAGATATTGTTACTTGTTAGCATTCCAGAGCCTTTGTGCTGTGTGTTCAAGGTAAAGTGTTCGAAGAGCACGAGGGGAGATCCCCGTCAGAGTAGAGCGGTTCACCGCCACTCACCTCATGAGGTGCTTTCCAAAGCGCCGCTTTGTCCATTTATTACTTTCTTTAAGCATCATGCATTGTAATGCATTGTACCTATCAAGTTTCATTCTCAGTCATGCACGATATTGTATGTACGGTTCATTCAAAGAAGTTCCGTTTGAGATCATCCACTTAGTGTATCAATTACACTCTCATTCACTTAGTGTATCAATTACACTCTCATTACCTTAGTGTATCAATCACACTTCATTCACTTTGTGTACCCATCACACACATTTATTTGCTTCATTCAGTGTATCTAACACACTTTATTTGCCTTAGTGTATCGATCACACACATTCTCATTTAGTGTATCAATCACACTTCATATGTCTCTTTGTGTATCTATCACACCATTCTTCTCTTCATATCACATGTTCACTTTAGTGTATCCATCACACCTCACTTACTTTCGTTTGCTTCATGTACCTCTCACATGTTTACTTAGTGTATCAATCACACTCCCGTCATTTCGTGTATCAATTACACTCTCTTCACTTAGTGTATCGATCACACACATTCTCATTTAGTGTATCAATCACACTTCATATGTCTCTTTGTGTATCTATCACACCATTCTTCTCTTCATATCACATGTTCACTTTAGTGTATCCATCACACCTCACTTACTTTCGTTTGCTTCATGTACCTCTCACATGTTTACTTAGTGTATCAATCACACTCCCGTCATTTCGTGTATCAATTACACTCTCTTCACTTAGTGTATCAACCACACTTCTTTCATTCTGTGTATCTATCACACACATTCTCATTCTCTGTATCTATCACATGCATACTCATTTTGTATCTATCACGCACATATTCACTTCAATTACTTTAGTGCATCTATCACACTTCGCGCTCACCCTTAGTGTATCAATCATACTTTGTTCACTAAGTGCATCTATCACACTTTGTGTTCACATTTAGTATATCAATCATACTTTGTTCACTAAGTCAATCCACCACTTTGTGTTCACATTTAGTATATCAATCATACTCTGTTCACTAAGTGCATCTATCACACTTCGTGTTCACTTTTAGTATATCCATCATACTTTGTTCACTAAGTGCATCTATCACACTTTGTGTTCACATTCAGTATATCCATCATACTCTGTTCACATAGTGCATCTATCACACTTTGTGTTCACATTTAGTATATCAATCATACTCTGTTCACTAAGTGCATCTATCACACTTCGTGTTCACTTTTAGTATATCCATCATACTTTGTTCACTAAGTGCATCTATCACACTTTGTGTTCACATTCAGTATATCCACCATACTCTGTTCACATAGTGCATCTATCACACTTTGTGTTCACATTTAGTATATCAATCATACTTTGTTCACTAAGTGCATCTATCACACTTCGTGTTCACTTTTAGTATATCCATCATACTTTGTTCACTAAGTGCATCTATCACACTTTGTGTTCGCTTTTAGTATATCAATCATACTCTGTTCACATAGTGCATCTATCACACTTTGTGTTCACATTTAGTGTATCCATCACACTTTGCTCACTTCACCCTTTGTATATCAATTACACTTTGCTCAACTAGTGTATCTATCACACACTCGCTTTGCCTACTTTGTGTATCAATCACACATGCCCTCTGTGTGTATCCACCACACACATTCGTATAGTGTATCCATCACACTCTCTTCACTTTTGTGTATTTATCACGCATGTTTGTCCACTTAGTGTATCCATCACACTTCGTTCATTTTTGTGTATCTGTCGCACATGTTCATGAAGAATCCTCAACTTTCAAACCGGCTTCGCGTAGCGTATAAGTCCAATCGTCAAACCGGCTTCGCGTAGCGTATAAGTCCAATTTTCAAACCGGCTTCGCGTAGCGTATAAGTCCAATCGTCAAACCGGCTTCGCGTAGCGTATAAGTCCAATTTTCAAACCGGCTTCGCGTAGCGTATAAGTCCAATTTTCAAACCGGCTTCGCTTAGTGTATAAGTCCAATTTTCAAACCGGCTTCGCTTAGTGTATAAGTCCAATTTTCAAACTAGCTTCGCTTAGCGTGTAAGTCCAATTATCAAATCTTCCCGCATATCGCTTTTTGCCCCCTGCCTGCGGGCACGCCTGCGGGTGCACATATCTGTTCATCTTGTATGATTGTCTAAGTCTTCGGCCTTGTCAAAAATGGGTCGTCTCTAGGCTTTGACATTCACTCTCGTCACTTCTTGACTTCCGAGTTCTGTCAAAGAGGGGCAACTGTAGACACCCCATTTTTGACCGACCTTAAGACTCAGACGTCACCGATTGAGTGCTCGGTGATGTTGCATACTGTGCTCGTTCGGAAGTCTCAGAGTCACGGCCGTGCGCTCTGCCTCCGGACCCCCGAACCCTCTTCTGTGCCTTGTCTCGGTTTGCGAACCAGACTCGGTTTTCTCTGTTTTCTTTCCTGAGGGGAGGGAGTGGTCCCATAGACTATCTCTCAGTGGCCGTGGGCTACTTTTCGTGGCCGTAGGCCATTTTGCCCATTTCGGAGCCGTCAGGCCGTGTGCCTCGGTTCGGGACCGCCCAACCATCTCCGATTACTCCGGTTTTTGGAATGCACCTCTGTTTTATCATACCGAGGGATACTGGGGTCTCAGATACCCACTTCGTGGTCGAACACCACTCCCGATGCCCAATAGCCAGTTTTCGGGACCCCGAACTGCGTGATTTGGGCCCCAAGCATTCATTTTGCATCGGTTTTCTCCGATTTTTGGCAGGAACCTCTGTTTTGTCATTTCGAGGGACACTGGGGTCGCAGATACCCACTTCGCTGCCGTATGCCACTTTCGGTGCCTGCAGCCCATTTTCGGGACCCCGAACTGCGCGGTTTGGGCCCCGAGCGTTCATTTCTCATTAGTTTTTGTTCAATTTTGGCAGGTACCTCTGTTTCAACACCAGGAAGATCACTGGGGGGTGGGAGGCCAGCAATTGTTCCAGAAAACCAGTTTCGCTCTTCCGGCGCCCGTTTTGCTCACTTCCGGGCCAATGTTGAACACCCTAGGGATATTTTCTTCCAACCAAAGCTACATATTTGTGATCAGGGGACATGGGAGGACCCTAAAAGTGCATGGTCGGCCAGCAATTCAGAGTTTCATTTTTGAGCCTCTCCTTCAAGCTCTATGTTGTGACTCCTGCTTCAATGTTGCCAAATTCCAACCATGGAGTCTTGTTCTACACACATGGGAGGACCCTAAAAAGTGGTGGTCGGCCAGTAATTCTTGTTTTCATTTTTGAGCCTCTCCTTCAAGTTGAGTGTTGTCTCTCTTGGTTCACAGTTGCCAATTTTCAACTACATGGTTGTGTTGAGGACACATGGGAGGTGGCTGGCCGGCCACTTGCGACAAATTACAGGTCGACCGACTTTTCGCTTTCCCTTCAATTTGTCCGGATACTTTTTGAAATATCTCACCCTTCCGGGAGATATTTTGGGAGGGAAAGCTTGGATGCATTTCCCTCCCCTTTTACACCCTTTCTTGCCTATTTGAGGGGCTGGACAGCTCCTTCCCTAGGGTTAGAACATTTGATCTCAAGAGCCTCTCTTCCAAAAGCTCCATTTCCATAGCCAAAAATCCTAAAAAGTTTCAAGTCCCTAGCTAATTCCTTCATCAACCCTAAGCCTCACCATCAACACTACCATTCCAGCAGCAAAGGAAGGTTCTTCAAGGGCTAAGAAGCAACAAATTCAAGCCAAGAGGTAGCAAAAGTTGGATCTTCAAGGGTGAGTCTCAAATTCCATCTTTTGTGACATTTTCTAGCTTCCTATTTCTACCCTACTTGCCTACTGATTTGAGCTCCGACCCCTACTGGTTTTAGGCTCATTTTGAGCCCCTCTACAACATTGTAGAAGGGCTCAACCTTGTTTGATGCTTCTATATACCACTTGTTTCAATATCCACCTTGTATATCATAATCTTGCATGCTATTTTTGGCTTATATACATTTGTTTTTTGGGCTCCGACCCATACTGATTTTAGGCTTATTTTGAGCCCCTCTACAACATTGTAGAAGGGCTCAACCTCATTTGGTGCTTCCATGCATGACCTATAATTATAGCCTTCTTTTGGTCCATATATTGCATGCTATTTTGAGCATATCTACGTACTGATTTTGGGGTTGTCATTCACTGTAAATATGCATATTTTTGGCTCCTCTTTAATGTTGTAGAACTGTGTTTTTCAGTTTGAGTATTGTAGATACCACTTGCTTTGTAATTCTCCTCTTTTTCCCCATTTTTGCATGCTATTTTTGCCATACTTGTGGTTGTTATTAAGCCTTGTTTTGTACTGAAAAGATGCTATGTTTGGGACTGCCTTGCTACTGTTTTTGCTTTCATGTGCCAATTTTGCATGTTTAGCATAGCCATAGGCCATTTCGGGTACTTAAAATCACATTTCGGGATGATTTCATGCATTGATTGTCATTTCGTATCATTTCGGGGCTGTTTTCCCCTTTATTTAGCTGCTGAAATTTGGTTTGCATGCTTGCATATCATTTCCCATGCCATTTCATGCCTTCGGCCATGTCGGCTTATGCGTCTGCAGTGCACGATTTCGAGGCACTTCATTTTCATCTACCGGCATCTGATGTGAGTGTGGCTGAGGTCCACTCATGTTAGTGTAAGCCCAATTTGCATTTTCATCTCATTTTATCATTGCCTCGGTTTTCGTGCCCGTGGGCACGCTCTTCGAGGCACCTCCGCTTATCCGACGCAAGATCGATATGAGTGTGGCTGAGGTCCACTCATGTTAGTATAAGCCCAATTTGCATTTCCATCTGCATTTTTCATGCCTGTACGTCACCGCCTCGGTTTGCGTGCCCGTGTGCACGCATTTCGAGGCACTTCTTTTTTATCCGACGGCATCTTATGTGAGTGCGGCTGAGGTCCTCTCATGTTAGTGTAAGCCTGATCTGCATTTTTCATGCCTGTATATCATCGCCTCGGTTTGCGTGTCCATGTGCACGCATTTTGAGGCACTTCGGTTTTATCCGATTTGCATTTCACATCATCGCCTCGGTTTACGTGCCCGTGTGCACGCATTTCGAGGCACTTTGGTTTTATCTGATTTGCATTTCATGCCATCGCCACGGTTTGTGTGCCCGTGTGCACGCATTTCGAGGCACTTCAGTTTTATCTGATTTGCATTTCACATCATCGCCTCGGTTTGCGTGCCCGTGTGCACGTATTTCGAGGCACTTTGGTTTTATCCGATTTCCATTTTGTCATCGCCTCAGTTTGCGTGCCCGTATGCACGCATTTCGAGGTACTCTATTTTATCCGATTTGCATTTCATGCCATCGCCTCAGTTTGCGTGCCCGCGTGCACGCTTTTCGAGGCATCTCATTTTCATCTCATTTTCATAATAGTGTGTATGTCGGGATTGCATTTCATGCATGTCATGCATATCGCATCGTGTTCGGGATAGGTGTTAGCCCGGGCACGGGAAACGAGGCGCGTTTTGTACTCCGAGTAACGGAACGGGTCTCAATTCCCAAGTCACCGACACTCCGGATCACCCATGATGGAGTTAGGTTTTGTTGTCGCATTCATATGCATTCATCCTATATTGAGTTGTGCAATTCGGCTCCTCGGCCATCATGCATCGATATGCGTGATTGGTGGCACGAGGATCGAGGCATGCATATATTTGTGAAATACATTGCTATGCCCTTTTCCTGCTCTCTGTTGCAGCAAAATGAAGAATCAGCAAATTTCCAGAGTCTGGCACGCATTTCGAGAAAAAGTGCAAACAGAGGCTAATTGGGGCATCCCAGTGGATTTCCGCGCAAGGCAGCCCAACATACAGCATACATCAGAAGCAAGGCGGTCCCTGGCTTGCATGCCAGTTTTTTCTTATTTAATTTGTCAATTAATTAGAAATTTGTATATTTATTCGGACTGTATTATTCTTTCATTTTCGGACTGTATTATTATTTATTCGGACCCTCTACGCGAGGGAAAACTTGTAATAAGTGTGCGTGAGTGTGATGTATGTCTTCCAACCCCACGTCTTTCTCCCTTTTATTTACGCTTTTATGGTTAGATATAGGGCATATTTCAATTAGCATACAAGATGACAAAGATGTTTGCATCATTCATTCAGATTGCATGCACCTGGCTCGGCGATCATACAAATCAGATTCAGATTTCAAATTCCAAGTTGAGTACTTGATAGCTGTAGCATTTCATATGCCATCTTTAGAATAGCCGAGCCTACTATAGTTGCATTTTGCATGTGTTGCATTAGGCATTTCAGCACATTTAGGATCATGCATGATTTCTAATCAGCTTTTGTTTTGGGTAGGAGTACTCGGTGAGTTTTATGCTTTAGCATCCTTGCATGCGTGTGAGTGTTGCCATGATAGCATGCTTACCATGAGGCTACATGCTTATGTGATATAACTGCCTTGAATGCCTGTGGGTGGAGGTTGAGTTATCTAAATTGGGATAATTCATTGAATGTTTGTTTTAAGCCCACTAGATAGTGGCAAAATCATGTTTTCTAAGCCCACCCGAGGGTGGCAAATCCGCATTTTAGCCTACCTGCGGGTAGCACCATCACACCATTTTCAAACAAACAAACATGAAATGTTTTGTTCCAATTCAGACGACTCGGTCTATACTTGTTTGCTGCGAGCATCACATAGTAATCCTAGGCTAATAACCGGAATAAGAGCATACAAAGTTTTCAAAAACAGATATCATGGTTAGTAGAGGCCGGTCTTTGACCGGGCGAGAGGGGGTGCTCACGATGTGACCTTCCCTAATCGTACCCAAGTTCCCGAGCCAACTTTGGTGATGACGGATACGTGGCCTTTCAGGCACCGAGTCAGGGTTTCCTAAATTTCCCATTTTAAAATATTTAGGTGGCGACTCATTATCCGCAAAGCAGTCCATGTTTGGCACTTCTTTCAAAAAATCTGTTTTCCTTCAAAACGATTTGCCGGATTTGGACTCTTTGGTTCAAGATTTAGAACCGCAACAAAATCGAGTCCGAACTGTAGCGAGGTCCCTCGCGGGCTTGTTACACCTACCCATCCACAACCACCACCTGCCAGCTACCCGCCACCACTACCTACCCGTCATCCGCCACCCACCTGCCACCACCACCCACTACCCGCCACCACCACTACCACCACCACCCACTCGCTACCACCGACCACCCGCCACCGTCACCCACCCTGCCACCACCACCACCACCACCCATCTGCTACCACCTACCACCACCAGCTACCCACTACCCCCCATCACCACTTTTCACCATCGTCTTCCGCCGCCACTTGCCATTTCTCACTTTTTAAAAAAAATTTAAATTTTTTAAACATTTTGTCAATTACCAAACGCGTTTGTAGTTTATGTTTGTCTAAAAATAAACAAAAATCAGTTTATAAAATTTTTGTAAATATAAACTGAAAACGTAAACGTTACCAAACACACTCATAGTTATTGGCGACTAAAAATTAATTTAGTCGCCGATTATATGGGTTTTAGCAACTAAAGGTTTTTTAGCAGCCAAAAGTGAAGGTTTTTGGCGACTAAAATAATTTAGTAGGCAAAAGTATAGGTTTTGGCGACTAAAAAATAGTTTGGTCGCTGATTATGCGTGTTTTACCGACAAAAATAATTTTTGTAGCCAAAAGTGAAGCTTTTTGGCTACTAAAAAAAATTTAGTAGCTAAAAGTCTACAATTGGCGACTAAAATTCAGTTTAGTAGCCAAAAGTGGTTATTTTTAGGCGGAACTAATTTTTTTAGCGACTAAAAAATAATTAGTAGCCCAAAATTATAGAATGGCTGACTAAAAAATAGATTTAGTCGCCAAAAGTCGCCTCAATTTTTTTTATAGTAAATAATTTATTTTTTACATAAATTATATTGAATAAAAATAATTATATTTATATATATAGTTTTATATTAATACAAGTTAATATATTATATAAATAATATATATTACGTATATATTCATGTGGTGTTGTAGTGGTATGGTGGAGGGAGTGTGTTGCTAAAGGTGTAGAAGGTAGAAGGTCCGTGGTTTGAATCTTAGAAAAGTTAGTTTTTTTTTTTTTTTTTTTTTTTTTTTTTTTTTTTTCACCGAACAACCTTTGGCGACTAAAACTATTGGTCGCCAAAAGTGTTTCTTTTGGCGACTAAACAGTTTGGTCGGTGTTCATTGACTATTGGCGACTAAAACATTAGTTGCTAAATGTATAATTTTAAAAAGTGGAATTGACTATTGGCGACCAAAACTTTGGTTGCTAAAGACCTGTGTTTTTGCCGAGTAAAACCTTTTGGGTCGCCAAAACCTCCGGCGACCATGTTTTCGCGACAAAACCGGCGACTAAAAAATTTAGTCGGGGAAACTAAAAACAAGGTTTTTGGCGACTAAAAGTGGACGCCAAAAGTGATTTTTCTTGTAGTGTTCATACTTTGTAGAATAGAAATAAGGAGATTGTTATTATTAATAATATTTTGGATAAATTACTACACTTTTTGAAATTTGTTTGAAATACGAATTGTCTCATGTGATTTAAAAAATTACATTTCACACCCTGATATTTCTAATTTAATGGCCCATTTTATTAATAAATTATTAAATCAATTAACAATTTTTAATAATATTAGAAATTACTTCAATTAATAATTCAAATAATTTTATTATTGTGTAGGAGAACTGTTAAGAATTTTTTTTAGTTAATGCTGTTAAATAATTTTTTTTTAAACAAAAATGATATTTATAATTTTTCAAATCACAACAAACAATTTATATTTCAATCAAATATCAAAAAGAGTATTTATTTATCTTAATATTTTTAACATTTTGGATAATGACTTCATCTATTCAATGGGAGTTCAGATCCCTTGTAGGGTTGCCTTGTAGTGTGCTTTGTAGTGTCAGTGAAACAATGTCTTTTTGTTATTTTATTTTTTGTTTCCTCCTTCCTTAGGCGTTTTGAACTCAAGCAGCCCTAAAAATTTGAGGGATTAATTTCCAGCAATACCATTCTATCAGTAAAAATTATGCAAGGTTTGATCGACGACAATCAAGCAATAATTTCAAACTAGACAATTTTAACAAGAAACAACCAAGCAATTGTAGAATTAGTTCAACTGCCACAAAGGGATGAGGATTTCTTTGAAACAACTAGGAATTACAAAGTAAACAAAGAGTAATTTCAGAATGAAACTACTAAAATTCACCAAGTTCCAAATTACGAATTACAAAGAAACTATTACTAAGTTATAGAACAACTCTTAAGTTTACAAGCTAAGTGTTATTGAGTTGTTGATAGTCTTCTTTCTTTCTCTGACCCATGATTATATGATCCTCCAAATCTGCAATTGCAACTGCAACTGCACAACTATTGTAACCGCCCCTTTATTTCCAAAGACACACGCTCTGCTAAATTTTCAACTTTACCTATTGAATGGTCCTTTTTACATGACATCACATATCCACCATCACTTTTAGCTTTCTCTCGACAGATAGAAACTCCCATTTCGCACATGATTCCTCCTACAAGTCGCCCGCTAAACCCATGACTTAGTTCAATAACTGCTCCATCATATGGGTCATCACACATACAGGATCAACTCTATTGGTGACATCTGTCCTTTAATTAGTGCAAGATTCTCACTTTGACCTTGCCACATGTCATTACCTAATTGATCCACCAACAAGAATTCAGCAAAAACGGGTACAAACACATCCCCATTATTTCCTGATCAGATTCTGTTCCCTATATATTACACAAGCATGAAACAAATCAGCGATCACCATATTCAGATAGGTATTGCAATCAAACAAATCAACACATCACAAAAAAATTACCAGCTCATATTTACATATTTAAGAATCGAACGTTAATCTTTCTGACATCTTTGCATACTTGATCAAGAATTGAAGGTTTTGGGGCTTTTGGGGGTCAGGCGCATGAAAAGAAGAAGAAGCTGAGCAAAAGTTGGAAGAAGAAGAAGAAAGAAAGAAGAAGAAGAAAAAAAAAAAAAAAAAGGCAAAACAACGGCATTTTGCTATGCACTACATGATTTCCTCAATGAAAACCCTACAGAGAATCTGAACTCCTTGAGTGGCGGGTGTGCCATCTCTCAATGTTAAAGCTAGTAGAATGGGCTACTAGTTGTTTGCTATTGTAACGGTTCTACTTTCGTGATGGATGTTATGTTAGGTTGATCCTAGTTAGTGAATCTCTCGATCTAAGAAAACGAGGTTTGAAAGACTAGCTGTTGCTGATGTGATGTTTTGATCTCTTGCTTTGTTTGGGTTTTGTTTAGCCCTCGTTTAGTATGTGAAATTTTGGGCTATCAAGTTAAAATAATTATAAAAAAAATAAAATAGGTTAAAAAATTAAAAAGATAAAATGTCACATTCAAATCATAATCATTTTATTTTTTTCTCACAAAAGTCAAAAAAGTTAAAAAAAAATCCAACTCAAACAAGGCTTTTTAGCCTCAGATTAAAATAACCAAAAAATCAAAAAAATAAAAAGCCAACTCACTTCCAAACGAAGCCTTAGTTGTGTGGGTTGGGCTTTACTGTTTTTTACTTGGTGGACTGTTTTAGTAGCCTATTCACTTTTTTACTACGACAAATTTGATAAAATTTTGTCCTTACAACTATCGAATAAATGATTTTAGCTTTTTGGCTTAAAGTAATTATAATAAAATTTTGAAATTACAATTATTCGATAAATTTAATTTAATTTGTTTTGAGCGAGTTACATAAAGGTGTTTAAAATATTAACCAATCGAAGTGGGTCATTTTTCTAGTGCATTAACTTAGATATGCCTGTTGGAGTGTTCCAAATTGAGATGAGTAGACTTGAATAGGATTGATGAGCCTGTTTTATAAATGAGTGGACTTGAGCAACATACCCCTTCAAGGAATTGCTGCTCATTAAGTCCACAGAGTGGCATGGTTACTTCATTGCAAATAACCGAATTGAAGAGCATATGGGCAAATGCAGAGTTTGAAAAGAAATCAGGGGACATGCTCTTCTCAGTGGCCTTTCACTGTCGCACCTTCCTACCTGTTAATGGAGAGATCATGCTTGGAGTTGTGCACAAGTACATAGAAGGGGGGTCTTCTTGATATGTGGACCCACAAAATATATTTATCTATCAGCTCAAAAGATGCCAAATTTCTACTATGCCCAATAAAAAACATGAGAGATCTTCACTAACGATGATCACTCGAGGATAGAGAATGATGTGGTTATCCGTTTTGTGGTCTTTATTGTGAGATGAAGAAAGAAACATTGGGACATAGAAAGAGGTTTCATGATTCTTGCTAGTTTGGAAGGTGATTGCCTTAGACCCATTTCATTGCCTGGGTATGGTGAGTTGGAATTATAAAGATTTTTTTTTATATACACTAAATTATGTAGGTAGTGGTCGATAGTGAAAAAAGTTGTTTCCTATAGTGAAATTTGAAGCTGATGAACAATTGTTTACCCTACAGCTTTGCTTCTGTATGTAGATAGAAACATTATACTTCAATGATGATGTTTTATAGTGTTAGGTTTTTATTCTTGGCAATCCTGTTTGACAAAACTCCTTTCAGTTGTAATTAGATTCGATCTTTTATTTCAGTGAGGCTATGAGTTTTAGATGCGAATCCAACCCGAATTGTGCCTATGCAGAGGAGTTTGTGATCTTAATCCTATCATGTTTGCCACTTCGCTAACTATGTCGGGGATCGAGCTGCCCGGTCAGCTTGCAGGGGTTGAGGAGGTAGCGCCCCTTGATGGGTCCGGGGTAGTTGTGTTTTTGTGGTCGAGCAAAACTTCCTGCGTTCGAGCATTAGTTCGCTCGAGCGACCATTCTTGCAGCTCGAGCGGAGATCGCGAATCAGTTTTCTATAAATATGTGGTTTCATCCGTTGTTAGGGTTACATCTTCTAGATCTTTTTCTTGGGTATTATGTTTTTATCTGGAGTTTCTTTGCTTGTTTCCTTTGATATCTGTGAGAGATTAATCATGAGTGAAGTGGATTATATCAAAGGGTTTGTTTAGTGTGGTTTATTAAAAAATGAGATAGTTGTTCTTCGGTGAATTCTATAGAATTTGGGCTTGAAGCTTTGGTGGAGTCTAGAGTGGTTCATCATTGTGGATTCGACATCGGCGTTGTGGATTAAACGTTGGGTAAGACGATTCCGAGGTGAAGACCATGGTGGAAGAGGCATATAGGGGTCAGTTCAATTCGGGTATGGATTCGCTAGGTAATTGTGTGTGTTGTTTTCCGACCACACTGCTAAACAGGTTCTCAGCTAGATAACACTAGCAGAATAGATTACACCCAAACGACCTATCACAGAAAAAAAAGACTCCGGCAATGGTTCGTCCACTCGAGAGCACTCCGACGATCAAGTCAGTTATCTCTCAAAGATAGCAAAAGTGCTTAACTCACTATTCAGAATACAAAAAGCATACCTTAAACCCATGAGAGTGCCTTACTTTTATAGCCAACACTGACCTGGTCCCTGTAGAAGCCTAACTGTTTTTGGACACTGGCCCAATGCCTATCTTGGACTCCCAGTTAGATAGAGATAAACTCCCTAAAAGGTTTATCCTTATCCAAGTTGAGATCCTCCCCCATTTCAGGACTCTTGTCCCTTATCCGCTCATCTCGGATTCCGGTATCTCCGCAAATAACCTTGGCCTAACCAAGATTACCTCGGCGTCAAGTCAAGGTCACGTGGCACCTCGGTTGGCACTTCGGTGCCACCTTGGCCACGTGTTGTTATTCGAAAAATATGTCTCCACAACTGCCCTCTAGGTTCTATTACCTCAGCATTTTGAGGTGATGGAACATATATCATTTGAACCTAGAGCACGTCAGCTAAGCTTGCTTTATTCTTTTTTACCGAGGTCATCATTCGTCGGCTCCATATAACCAAGACTTGTAGTCTGTTTTCATCAACGCCTTAGAACCAACAACCAAGTTTGTTTATCTAGCCGAGATTGTCCCAAGCCGAGGTCTTTGCTTCATTAAATCAAGAACTCCAAGAGTTCCAACACGCGTATGAGCTTTCATACACAACAACTCAACCGTTTTTTCCACGCATCTCTTCCCCATTGAACCGTACCTGACACACGCCATTAAATCGTATCGCACTTGTGTGTGCCGTCTGACAAACACGCCGTCCTAGGCTCACTAATTGTGATTTACCGCCTTTTCGTGTTTTGACAAAATCACTTCCCTCTCTCTTCGTCATTTCACTTTTGCATCTTCGTTTTCGTTCAAACTTTCTCTCTCTAACTTTCTCACAAATCCTCTATTGCTGTTTTCGCGAAGCTTTCTGCAACCACTTTCATTCTCTCCCTTCGGCAAGGCTTTTGGTGTACTTCTTTGCTCATTGCCACCATCTGACACCGGCGTACTTTACACCAGCCTTATTTTTCTTGGTAAGCCACTATTCCTCTTATTTCAGTTTCTTGCTTCGCTTAAAACTGTTATGCTTGTATACTGCCATTGCAAATTGTTCATGCTCTTAAATAGTTATTCGTGTGTTGAATTCCCGCATTTGTCATCTGTTTCGTGATTTTGATTTTGTACAATCTATTTGCTTGTGTACACACATATACACACATGTTGTCCATACACTTTTGACATTCTTGATAGCTTGTTACTGTTCTTGTTTTGTGCACATTTATATTTTATGCAATGTTCTTGAACCCCTTCTAGTTTTCTTGAGTCTGAATCTCTATTCTTTTCTGTTTTCTTGTTGTGTTCTCCGAGAATCTCCCTTTATCGACTCTCCTCGTCCGACCTCCCTTGAAGGCTGGTGAGAGTGTTCCTTGGTCCTGGTGTGCTGGGGGATTGTAGGGACTGTTTTCTGCCCTTTCTGGGTATTGTTCATGGCCGCTGGAATCGGCATATCTTGTAACGAAATCGGTGGCTGCATGATGTTGTTCTACATCATGAAATCGACGACCAATTGCAGGTTTGCCAATTTGTTCGCCATTTCCTTTATCTTGCCGTCCCTCCGTGGGTATCTATCTTTCCATACCCGGAGGTCGTCCTCGTTATAATACCCGTCTTGGTCTGACTTCTTTGGTATGTTGCCCTCCTAGCCGACGTCCTTCTCTCCGGGGTTCTGATCTCAAGTTTCTTCGTTGCAGTTATCCTTCTCCACGTTGGGGTCAATGTGTTTACCACTCCCAGTAGGGATGTCGTCCCTAACCTTTTCTTTCTGTCCGTTGCTGGCCATCTATTCTCTTTTCTTTCCCACAGATGGCGCCAAATTGTGTGTATTATTTTTCGACCACACTGCCAAACAGGTGCTCAACTGGAGAACACTGGCAGAATAGATTGCGCCCAAATGACCTGTCACAGAAAGAAAGGACTCCGGCGGTGGTTCGTCCACCCGGGAGCACTTCAACGATCAAGTCAGTTATCTCTCAAAGATAGCAAAAGTACTTAACTCACTATTCAGAATACAAAAAGCGTACCTTAGACCCATGAGGGTGCCTTACTTTTATAGCTAACACTGACTTGGTCCTTGTAGAAGCCTAACTGCTTTTGGACTCTAGCCCAATGCCTATCTTGGACTTCCAATTAGATAGAGATAAACTCCCTAAGTGTTTTATCCTTATCCAGGCTTAGATTCTCCCCCATTCCAGGATTCTTGTCCCTTATCCGCTCACCTCGGATTCTGGTATCTCCGTAGATAACCTCGGCCTAACTGAGATTACCTTGGTGTCAAGTCAACGTCACGTGGCACGTCGGCTGGCACTTCGGTGCCACCTTGGCCACATGTTGCTATCCGAAAAATATGTCCCCACAGTAATTAAGAGTACACTTGTGTAATTCCTTTTGTCTTCTCAATGGATTGTTTTGTTATTTTTGCCCATGGTTTTTTTTTTTTTTTATCACAATTAGAGGTGCTTCAATTGTGGTTTTTCCACGTTAAAATAGTTGTGTCGATTTGTCTTGATTGTTTGATTAGGATTGTTATTTACTACTTAAAATTGATATATAATCACAAATCAATATCAAGGAGATTTCTAGATTTTTCATATAGAAAAGGGCTTAAGCATTATACCCAACAGAAATGATTGTCTTACAGAAAGTTATAGCTTGTAGTTTGGGCCTTCCATGTTATGAAATGACTATTGTTGACACCCCAATGCTTCAGTATTTGTGTGAATGTTTTGAATGATGAATGGGGATGCTGAAAGTGGTGGTTTACAAAGGTTGATGGAGTCTAATTTGTCTTTTTCTTTAAACAATGGTTGCATAAAATAAAGAAAATACATTCCCACATCACCAAAACAACAAAAGATACGTTTTGTTTTGGCCTTTGGCCTAAAAAACAAGAAGAAAAAAATATACAGAAAAAGTAAAAAATTAAAACAAAAATATTTATAGTCATCTTGATTTGCAAAGCAACTTTGTTATCTGAGTCCACAAATCTTGCATTCTAATCCTTATTTTTTTCCAAAATGACCAATTTGACAAAAAATGACTTTTTTTTGTTCATCCCAAACTCCCTGAACGTATATCCTCTCTATTATAAGCAATGCTATATACACAAAATCTGTACGTAGAAATATATATATATATTTAAAAAAATCGTTGTGTAATGTGAGCTCTATAATATAAGAATTGAATTTGCACCATATATTATGTTTTATTTGCACATACCTTGAATGTTATACAATTGAACCCAATGTAACAAGCCTGAGAATACATTAGATGAGGTGACTACTTTTTTTTTTTTTTTTTAAAAATAGCAAAAAAGAGCAACGCTTTGTAAATTGAAAATAATTAATAACTAAGGGAGGTATTTTTTTAGGTAAAATTATGACAATTTGTGGTTTAAAAATAAAGTTACATATTTTGTGATAATATTATGTATTTTTATGATAATGTTACACATTTTGTGATTAGAAAATGTTTGGGAAAAAAAAATGTGCAACGCTATTACAAAATGTGTAATTTCATTTCTGAACTATAAATTATTGTAATTTTACTAAAAATTTATGTAACATTCATCACAAAAAAACATAATAAGTAAAATGTGTATCTCATAGCATTATCCATAATCAAGGAGGATTGGGTGTGATAAGAATAAGGGATGTCAATGTTTGCCTCTGGATTAAGTGGTGGTGGAGATTTGCTAGTGAAGATAATTCGCTTTGGAAAAAGGTGCAATGTAGCAAATATTGCTTTGTAGGAGGTGATTGACTTCCATTTATCAGTTCTGGTAACAGATTTTCAAATATCTGGGGGGACATTGTTGCAGCTCTAGAAATTAGAGCTCACCTATTTTAGTTTTATGTAAACAACAGCTCCCGAAATTAGAACTCACCTGTTTCAGTTTTATGTAAACAATTTCTAGATTATGGTTGGTGATGGAAATAGGGTGTTGTAGACGTCCCTCGAATGCCCCGGGAGGGTGCGACTCCCCTCGTTCCGTTCATATTGGGTCACTACAGTTCAAGGACTCAAATGTCACGGTTCTTAATCTTAAACCAAAGAGTCCAAATCCGGCAAATCGATTTTGAAAACATATTTTTTTGAAAGAAGTGCCAAACATGGACTGCTTTGCCAGATATAGAGTCGCCACCTAAATATTTTATTTTGAGAAATTTAGGAAACCCTGACTCGGTGCCAAAGGCCACGTGTCCGTCATCACCAAAGTTGCCTCGGCTCGGGAACTTGAGTACGATTGGGGAAGGTCACTTCGTGAGCACCCCCGCTCGCCCGGTCAAAGACCGGCCTCTACTAACCATGATATCTGTTTTTGAAAACATTGTGTGTTCTTATTCCGGTTATTAGCCTAGGTTACTATGTGATGCGCATAGCATACAAGTATAGACTGAGTCGCCTGAATTGGAACAAAACATTTCATGTTTGTTTGTTTGAAAATGGTTTGATGGTGCTACCCGCAGGTAGGCTAAGACGCGGATTTGCCACCCTCGGGTGGGCCTTTAGAAAACATGATTTTGCCACTATCTAGTGGGCTTAAAACAAACATTTGATGAATTGTCCCAATCCAAATAACCCAACCTTCACCCACAGGCATTCAGGCAGTTATATCACATAAGCACGTAGCCTCATGGTAATCATGCTATTCATGGCAGCACTCACACACATGTAAGGATGCTAAAGCATAAAAACTCACCGAGTACTCCAAGCCAAAACAGAAGCTCATTAGAAATCCATGCATGGTTCCTAAGTATACAGAAAATGCCTAATGCAATACATGCAAAAATGCAAACTATAGCAGGCTCGGCTATTCTAAACATGGCATGTGGAATGCAACAGCTATCATGTACTCAACTTGGAATTGAAATACAGATGTAGTTAGTATGATGCGCCGAGCCCAGTGCATGCAAAACAGATGAATGAATGCAAACATGCTATCATACTGTATGCTAATTGAAATATGCCCTAATCTAACCATCATAAGCAGGTAAATAAAAGGGAAAAAAGACGTGGGGTTGGAAGACATACATCACACTCACGCACACTTATTACAATTATGCCCTCGCGCAGAGGGTCCGAATAAAAGAATAGTACAGTCCAAATATATGTACAAAAAATCCTAATTAATTTACAAATTAACTAAGAAAGTAATAAACTGGCATGCAAGCCAGGGACTGCCTTGATTCTGATGAATGATGTATGTTTGGGCTGCCTTGCATGGAAATCCACTGGGATGCCCCAATTTGCCTTTGTTTTGCAATGGTTTTTTGGAAAGCGCGCCAAGCCTTGAAAGATTGCTGATTCTTGATTTGCTGCAACAGAGAGCAGGAAAGGGGCATAGCAATATATTTTCACAAATGTATGCATGCCTCGATCCTCATGCCACCAATCACGCATCACGATGCATGATGGTCGGGGAGTCGAACTGCACAATTCAATATAGAATGAATGCATATGAAGACACAACAAGACCTAACTCTATCATGGATGATCTGGAGTGTCGGTGACTGGGGAATTGAGACATGTTCCGTTACTCGGAGTACGAGACGTACCTCGATTCCCATGCTCGGGCTAACTCCTATCCCGAACACAATGCAATATGCATGACATGCATGAATGCAACTAAGATACAACCTAACATGCACAATGTTATGAAATGGCATACACGATGCACGAGGTAACATGGCATACACAATGCGCTAACATACATCCTAGCATACACAATGCTATGGAATAAAATGGCATACACAATGCATAATGGACTTACACCAACATGAGTGGACCTCAGCCACACTCACATAAGAGGCCATTAGATGAAAATGAGACGACTCGAAATGCATGCACGCGTGCACCCAAATAGAGGACCGAACCTACGGCACGGAATGCCACTCTAACAAGATATGGCAAGACATGGAATATGGCATACTATCATGCAAAAATCAGAGGCAAAATGAGGCGCAAAACAGCCCCGAAACATGGTAAAATGAAACCCGATGCAAGGAGCGAGTCCCGAAACATGGATTTTGGCCTATGAAATGGCCTATAGCTATGCAATGCATGCATTATTTGTACATGAAGTGTGAAGACAGAAGCTAGAAAGCCCCCAAAAAAGCATGTTTACAGTTTAAAGCAAGGCCAAACAGTGGGCACAAATAGGGCTAAATTAGCATGCAAAAATGGCCCTAAAAGTGAGATAATGAAGCAAGTGGTAGATTCTGACCCTAAACAGAGAAAGGGCCTTCTACAATATTGAAGAGGGGCCAAAAATATGACTTTTTACAGTTTATGGCCGAGCCAAAAACAGTGCACAAGTATACTCAAAATACAATGCAAGATATGGCCTAAAAGAGGGGTTACAACACAAAGTATACAAAATATGCTCCAAACAGAAATAAACCCTCAATGAAACATGGAGAGGGGGTAAAAATAGGACCATTTTCAGTTCGGAACAAGGTCCAAAAACAGAAGCTCAATAGGCTAATAAATCATGCAAAAATGAGGCTAAAACATGGATATCAAAGCAAGTAGCATATGGAGGTCCCAAACAATGATGAGCCCTTCATCAATGTTGAATAAGGGCTCAAAATAAGCTCATTTATAGTTTACATTATGCCTCAAAATAGATTACACATAGGCCAAAAATACTATGCAAGATTAAGGCCTAAAGAAGAGATAAAGAAGGAAGTGGTAGTAGGAAGTCCCAAACAGGTAAAAACCCTTAATAAAACAGAAAAATGAGCTCAAAAAATGACATTTTTAGTTAGGGTCAGAGCCCAAAACAGCAAGCAAAAATGGCTAAGAAATGATACAAAAATGAGCTAGAAAATGGGGAAATGTTGCTCACCCTTGAAAACCAACCCTTGGCTGCCTTTTGGCTTGAGAAGTGGTGCCTCCTAGCCTCTGAGAAGACCTCCTAGCTGCGGGAATGGAGGTGGTGGTGTGGTGCTAGGTGGTGGTGTGGAAAGGGGGTAGGACTTTGGAGGTTTGGAAGGTTGAAATGAGGGAGATGAAGGAGATATGTATGCAAGTCTCTTAGGCAAGTTTTTCCAACCCTTGGACCAGTCTTGGAGGCTGGTTATATAGACAAATGACGGGGAGAAAGAGGGGGAAAAATGGGGGGGGAAATGGATTCAAGTTTTCCCTAAAAAATTTGGCCCCCCGGATACAAAATCTAGGGGGCAGGGGGAAAGAGGCATATTTGGACTGTACCTGTTGTAAGGATTCTGGCCGGCTGGGTGTTGAAACTACATGTGGCCGGCCGGCTCTCCCCATGGTCGGCCGGCCAGGGGTCAAAAAGGCCAATTGGAAATAGTGGCCGGCCACCACAGATTGGTGGCCTCCCATGTGTGCTCAACACAGCCATGTGGTCAAAAATTGGCAACAGTAAACCAGGAGAGAGAACAAGCCACTTTTCAAAGGGGTTCAAAAGGTTCAAATGGAATTACTGGCCGGCCACCAAATATTGGTGGCCTCCCAGATGTGTACATCACAAATATAGGGGTTAGGGTTGAAGAAAGTGGCCTTAGGGTGGTCAACATTGGCTTTGAAGTGTGAAAAACGGGCGATGGAGGGCGATGAAATATAAGCGGTTCTTTGGAACAATTCTGGCCTTCCACCCTTCTGGCCTTCTGGTGATGAAAGCAGAGGTTCTGCCAAAATGAGCAAACCGATGCAAAATGAAGGTTCGGGGCCGAGCCCAGATCGAGGCCCCAAATCGCTGTTAGGCACCGGAGGTGGTGTTCGACCACGGTTGGTCGAACCTGATGTCCCTCGAAGGGAGTAAATAAGATGCATGCCAAAAATCGGGCAAAGCGGAGATGGTTAGGCGGTCCCAACCGAGGCACCACTGACGGCTCAAATCGAGAACCGGGCTCCAAAATGGGAAAAATGGTGCGACTCTGAGCGTAGCCTCGACCGAGAGATGATCTACGAGACCTCTCCCTCCCCTCAGGGAAAAGAAATAGAGAAAACCAAGCCTGGTTCGCAAACCGAGGCAAAGTACAGAAAGGGTTCGGAAGTCTGGAGGCCAGGCTCACGGCCGAGACTCTAAGACTTCTGAATGAGCACAATATGCAACATCACCGAGCGCTCAATCGGTGACGTCTGAGCCTTAAGGTTGGTCAAAAATGGGGTGTCTCTGATTGCCCTCTTTGTGAGAACTTCGGAAGTCACAAGTGACGGGAGTGAATGTCAAAGCCCAGAGACGACCCATTTTTGACAAGGCCGAAGACTTAGACAATCATACAGGATAAACAGAGATATGCCCGCAGGCGCTGGAGGGGGGGGGGGAAATGCAAAGCAATATGCACAAGGCCGGAGGTAACTCAATGATAATGCAAATGCAGCAAGCTGTAATGAAGCAAGTATTCGCAAATAGATGCAACAGTTTTAAGCAAGAATGCAAAACAACAACTACATTTCATGCAGTTAGGAATGCGGAGAATTATTCGATTCTCGTCGCGTCTCACACAGAGAAGATACGATACCTGCGCGATTCGTCTGGTCGCACCAGCTTTAAATGAACCGTACATACAATATCGTTCTGCAAAAGAGAGAAACTCAACAAGCTCAACATACTAACAACATATATTCAATGTGATTCCGAAAGTTTGACACACGCGGTGCGGATGGGTGAATGCATCGCGATGCGAGAAAGGAACATGCGTGACAACGCAAGCTTAAGCACAGAGGCATGGTAATATGAAGAAGACGTGCATGACAATGCAAGTATGTTCATGAGAATGCGAATTATGTGCATGACAATGCAGAACGAGCATAAACCAGGATGCACGTTTGTTACGAAACAACGAGCAAGGAAATGCGCGTTTCGGCGAGGGCGACTCGATCGCGGCCTCCGATTCACCTCCCGGAGAGGTTACAATATGTTCACGAAGGATACACCTCACTTCCGATGAGTAATGATGAGGTACGCATCAGGAGTTGAAGCTGAAGTTCCGGCGGAGCTATTTTGCGACAGAAAGTGCACTTCTTTTGTACTTTTTCAGGTCTCGGGGACTCCAATCTTCCTCAAAATTTGCAGAGAGCTTGGGACCCATCCAAGGAACACCACCGGCTAGTTTTCTTCCCTAGGGGAGGCCACCGGCCACTTTTTGAAAAGAGAATGGCCGGCCAGCCTGAAAAGGTGGCCGACCGGCCACTTGCCCAAATCCGTGGGCATTTTTGTCTTTTCAACCTCTTTTCTTTAAAACCATTCGGCCAAACTCTTTGAGCTCACAACACCAGCTCCGAAATCATCTTCTCTACCTTCCCAAACCATTTTCCTCTTTAGATCTGAGCTCTACACGGGTTTTCCAACGCCCCACGCAAGTTGTTTTCGCGAAAACTTCCCGTTTTAAGCACTTTGAACCGATTAAATTTCGATTTCGGTGCTTCTTTTCTCATTTTCGCCACTTGAGGTGAGTTTGTCTCAACATTTGGAAGATTTTCTCGGGAGTTGACTTTTGTTGACTTTTTTCAATTTTGGCTCATTTTTGCTCCTTTTGCAGATCTTCTGAAATGGCAGGTCATTTTCCTCACGGTGGAGGCCCTCCAGGCGCTGGGGATGATCCTGACATTATGGCTCTACCTCCGAGGGTTCGACCCTTCATTCCCGAGAGGTACGCGCCACCAGCGCACATTCTCCCGCGAGCTGTTTTTCATCACTTCACAGACTTTGATGAGCGGGCACCCGGGGATCTGCTTCTGCGAGAGCCAAAGTATCACCTCTCTCATGAGGCACGAGAGGTATTTACTTCATTTTCTGCATTTTTCGTGCATTTCGTGCCTTTGCCATGTTTGAACACACAGTTTAGTCTATGACATAGCACTTTGTTTGCATCCTGAACACACGGTTCAAACACTTGAATTTCTGAACACATCAGCCTATGAATTAATTGTGAGCACACGGCATACACTGGTTAAGAATTGAACACACAGCTCAAACACTGATTTCCCGAACACACAGCCCGAATTGAAGGTGAACACGCAGCACACACTGATTGAGATTTGAACACACAGCCCAAATTGATTGGTGAACACACGGCACACACTGATTGAGGTTTGAACACGCAGCCCAAACATTGATTTTTCAAACACACAGCCCGGATTGATGGTGAACACACGGCACACACTAACTTTGAACACACAGCCCAAACTCTGATTTTTCGAACACACAGTTCGAATTGAAGGTGAACACACGACACACACTGATTGAGAGTAGAACACGCAGCCCAAACTCTGATTTTCTGAACACGCAGCCCAAGTTGAAGGTGAACACACGACACACACTGATTTTGAGTAGAACACGCAGCTCAAACTCTAATTTTCTGAACACGCAGCCCAAGTTGAAGGTGAACACACGGCACAGACTGATTGAGATTTGAACACACAGCCCAAACATTAATTTTCTGAACACACAGTTCGAATTGAAGGTGAACACACGGTACACATTGATTGAGATTTGAACACACAGCCCAAACATTAATTTTCTGAACACACAGTTTGAATTGAAGGTGAACACACGGCACACACTGATTGAGATTTGAACACACAGCCCGAACTCTGATTTTCTAAACACACAGTTCGAATTGAAGGTGAACACGCAGCACCCACTGATTGAGAGTAGAACACACGGCCCAAACTCTGATTTTCTGAACACACAGCTCGAATTGATGGTGAACACGCAGCACACACTTTGATGATGAACACACAGTCCACTCACTTTACTTTGCACGCAGCCTATTCATTTCGTTTGCACGCAGCTCATTCATTTCATACTGAAACATGTGTTCATTCTGAATGCAGGTGACCTATCGCACTGTGCGAGGATACGGCTCTACCGTAGCTAGAGATTGGTACGCCGAGCTTCCGGAGGCTGTCCGGGATTTAGTTGATTTGGCGGGGTTCGGACCCTTCTGCATTGGACTATCTCGTTGTCCTGCCAGGAGGACGATGATGGCAGCTTTGGTGGAGAGATGGTGGGACACCACCAACTCCTTTCATTTTTCCGCCACGGGGGACTTGACTATGACCCCGCTTGATTTTGCTGTGCTGACTGGCCTAGACGTGGGAGGCTGGCCGATTCCTTACGACGAGGACATGGGCCAGTGGGAGGCCGCCTGGATGTATTTACTGGGGGCTCGCCCGCCTGTTGATAGAGCCTCGGGGAGAGTCCGATACACTTGGTTCTCTTCCAATTTTCGGAGGGCGGAGATGGAGCCCGGGACTCCTGATGAGGCAGCACAGTATGCTCGTGGTTTTCTGATGTTCCTCTTCGGGACTACTCTGTTTGTCGATAGAGGGAACACTGTTGGGCTGTATTTGTTGAGCGCCTTGGTGGACCTATCACAGGTCAGACAATATGATTGGGGTGGCGCCGGTCTGGCTACCCTTTACTGCTACATGAGTGCGACCTCCCGTGGGCGGGGAGACTTACTTGGCGGCTATTGGAGAGCCTGGGAGGTACTTTCTGCCCTTTTGATTTACATTTCTGCTCCTCATTACTTGTACATTGTACACACGGCGCCCTCTACCCTATGTATTTTGCCCTCAGCACTTTGCATTTACATTCTGCACTGTTTTCCACAGTTATGGGTCTATGTATATTTCTCGACATTAGCCCCGGAGATGGTGGTAGAGGGGCCCCTCATGACCCCGTACTCACTGGTATTCGAGGGCCAGCATCGGCCGAGGCCCCGAGAGTCTCTCCTTTACCTACGGCAATATTTCGACACTGTGCGGTCGACGGAGATATTTCAGAACTCTCAGTCCTTTCTGTTTTCATCTTTGATCTGTCTTGTACATTCCCGATTTCTGATTGGTTTATGCACTGGTTATCCGCAGATTACCTGGCAGCCTTGGGCGCCCTTAGGTGACGGTCTCCGATTTCAGTTTGTCGGGGGGGTCGGGTTCTTCCCAGTACAGGATTCTATTTGAAGGACCAGTTGGTAAAGCATGGTTTTTGGGGGAACGTTTCTTGCGTCAGGTATGGGGCTATACTTCTCAGGATCCTCCTCGGCACCCCGGTCGATGTGGATTCTCGATAGGCTCTCTGCTCGGGATATTCTTGGTGCTATCTTTGAGCGATGCTTTGCTACATCTTGAGGAGGGGGACTATGCCACTTATCGTCACATATATCTGATGCCCCCATTGACGGGAGTCCGTACTCGTCGGCGAGACCATTGCGTGCCATCTTGAGCGAGCCCAGCTCGAGCAGAGACGCACCTTCCACCAGCAGGGCTGGTACATCGAGAGGTGGGGGTAGATCGGTTCCTCCGATTCCTCCGACTCTTCATCATCCTGGGTGACCAGACATGCCGACTGAGCTGACGGGATGGCAATTCGGGACTCCTTATCCGATCCCGCTGGAGCCTCCTCTGCCTGATCACAGATATGTCAGAGATCCTGATTCACCACCGGTATACTTTACATCTTTGATTTATCAGTCATGCACTTGGACCTTTATCTCCTTTACTGATTATTTTTGCATTTGTATCCACAGCCTCCTGTAGAGTACGTGGATGAGATGCTCGGGGTGATGGCCGCATTTGAGGGCATGATCCTGCGGAGAGAGGCATAGCTGGCTATTATGGGCGTCCAGGTATTGCCCAATTTTTCTACATTTATCATATCTTCGATGACATGCTGATTTCGAACATTCTACTGCATTGATAGGCCACTTGTGTAGAGCACATCTGACACGTACCCCACTTACATGCTGTATCTATATCTGATTTTCATATTTGAACTGATGTATTGAACTCTCCATTTTCAGATGCCTCCGGTGTATGCTCAACCACGGGCCAGGCCATCCAGGCCTTCTCAGGGAGGTGGGTCATCTGGACCTTTTCGTGGCGCTGGGCCATCTGGGCCTTTTCGAGGCGCTGGGCCATCTGGGCCTTTTCGGGGACCTGGGCCATCCAGGCCCTTTCGAGGAGCTCGAGGAGCGGGGTCGTCTCGCAAGCGTAGAGCACACATCATAGAGGAAGAGCCTGATGAGGATGAGGAGGAGGAGGTTGCAGACCGTCAGTCAGAGACATCTACTGAGGAGGGGGACTCCGGTCTTGCTTCCGGGAGTGGAGGCGAGGCTGAGGGGGATCCCGAGGGTGATAGCCCTGACTCGGATGGTGATGGAGGTGCAGAGGCTATCTCGCAGAAGAAGATGAAGAGGGCCTCTCATTCCCGCTCCTGAGAGTTTTGATGTTGCGATTCCCTGTTTTATTTACCTTTTTGCTAGTAGTTTGTAGCACATTGCACATTATTAGGCAGTTTTATTTCCTGTAAAACTTGTACCTTTGTTTGTAAAATGTTTGTTCTGATGGAATGAAACAGCTTTTGAAATAGTGTTGTATTTTGAATTGCTTAGCATCATATCGCATCATTTTGCACAAAAATGAGATTGAATGGAAATGTGCATTGTGCATTTGTCCAGTCAGGTAGTGAACCGACGCAACAAACTAAACAACCTGACTCATTAAGATAAGACAGGATCTTAACAAGTTTACAACTCGATAAGCAAAACATAACAATGTTGACGACTCGATAAACAAGACTTAACAAAATTGCTTAAACAAAGAGTAACAACTCGAAACGCAAAACACGACAGCTCGACCAAAACTTACAACTCGATAAACAAAACAACAACTCGATAAGCAAAGCTTGACAAAACAAAGTGTATTTCGGACGATCTGGTTGACGAAACGTATTCGAAACAGAGGGAAATGGAGGCCTTCGACCCACCCGATGCACGGAAATGCTTGGAACTTCCTCTAGAGGGTAAAACAGGATTGAAGGAACACACCAGAGTATGGCCGGCCACTTTTAGGAGCCGGCCAGCCAGTTTTTTGTGTTTGAAGGGAGAAATGTGGCCGGCCAGCTACAAAAGGGGGCCGGCCGGCCACTTATCTCAGCAGCCGTCAAATTTTCGACACGTGTCCCTCCGAATAGTGTCCCATCCTCTATAAAAGCTCCAACTTCGGGGCTCATTCATTTCATCACTGCTTTGCACCAAAAATGGAGGCGTTTCTCATAGAAAATCTCACATCTTGGATCTCTTCTTTAGATGGCTCGAAAAAGTTGAACTTCCGGAGTTTTGGCTTGAATGCACTATTCACGCTGAGCCGGACTCCGCTGCACCTTCCTTTTCTCCATGCCGTGGCGAGGTTTTGGAATCCGGTGACGCACGTCTTTAGTTTCGACGGGCAAGAGGTATGTCCCACTTTTGAAGATTTCTAAGTTTTGATGGAATCCGAGCGCGGCGAGGAAATCTTGCCCCAACTTAATTTTGGCTATGCCCAAACCTTAGGGCAGATGTGTGGACTCACTACGCATGATGCTCGGTCCCTGATTTGTAACAGAATGTTGGATATCCCGAGCCTAATTTACCGGTTCTCCGATGCTGGTGATCGCGGTGACTGTCATTGGCAAGGCTTCCGGCGACATGCCCTCTGCTTGTGCATGCTACCTCATTTTCTGTTTGTCTCAGGTTCTGGAGGAGCTAGTATCCGATTAATCGAAGTTGTCCAAGGCTTGAAGGATGGAAAAACTTGTATCGCCATGACATTGGCCGAGACACTGATGGGCTTGGATGCTTTCTACCGCCGGGAGACATCCAGATTTGCAGGGAGTCCACTACTGCTGCAGGTAATGTTTCCCACCCCAGCTCACATATGTATGTGCTCACATCACTCGGCCCTCAGGCTCGGTTTTTCTCACAAAACCCTCGTCTTACTTTTCTCTCATCGCACGTCTCTCTATTCTTTATTCTCTCATTTTTCATCCCTCCCCAGGTATGGTTGATGGATAAATTGCAGGTTGTGGAGTCTTGTCCCGCCTACTCAGCCCGCGGCTACTTCTTTCGACAACGTCTAGTCGATGCTCCTGATGAGAAGTGGCAGTTTGACTGGATGTGCAATTTGTCGGTAGATCTCATTGCTTGGCGCTGTCCTTGGCTCAATCTCCCGGCAATGAGCTACAGTATGTCCCAGCAGATCGGGATTCGATTGATCGGCTTGACTCACTGCGTGTTCTATTTCCCATTCCATATCCTGCGCCAGTTCGGTCATGATCAAACTTGCCCGCCAGAGGGGATAGAGTATTCGGCTACATTCCCGGTTCGAGGCGCACAGTTGGCTCGGCAGAGCACCGTGTGGAGAATTAGAGAGCTCCTGGCCCCTGCTCCTACTTTCAGTTGCACTTTGTCTGATGAGTGCTGGGATTGGCTCAATGAAGAGGCACAGGTTGGGCCTAGCTTGGCGTCAGAGGCTTCGACTAGCTCTGGGAGGGGGCACAGGGACACGTGACTTGACTATGTCCCGAATTTATTGCTTTATTAGTACTTTCAAGTTTTCTTTATGAGTGTAATAAAAAGCAACTTCGATTGTATGCAAGAGCAAGAGAACTCTGTTTTGAAATCAATGAAATTAAAGGTTGTGGTACTGAAAATTCTCCGTTTTGGTCCAAAAATGGTCTTAGTTGTAAAAAGATTAATTTGAACAAAGTCAACTTTTATTAAAACTTTTCAAAGCTATTTTCGATATGGATCAGAACTGGACACGCCTGAGATCTGTCACTGAGATGCACAACCCTAGATCCTAGCAACTGGAAAGTTGCCCCTAGTCTGAATAGCACTGTACCGGAGATCACGATAAATGCTGATGAATAGAGATGACTGAGATGATCAAGTGGACAAAGTTGATCGGGGGAAAAGATTGTGGCTGAACTTCAGGATGAAGCTGCCTACATATCCCAAAGATGGGAATCAAGCCTTACGTAGTTCAGGCTTAGGTTCGCTCGGGTATTTTCACTCTCCTTTTGCACTCTAACTTTTGCCAAGGCTGCCCTTTGCGGGTTTTCAACCTTGCGAGCTCAGTTTTTATGATTTCAAATTTTTTGTGCTCTGCGTTTTGCCTAGGTCGCCCTTTCGGGTTTTCGGCCTAGCGAGCCTCTCAGGGGTAGTATTTCTTTAACTTGTCCATGTTGATCAGTTGGGAGAACTCCAAGCCATCTAGATCCATCAGAACCACAGCTCCACTTGACCAGATTGACTTAATGATGTAGGGACCAGTCCAATTGGGTCTGAACTTGCCCCTTGGGTCGTGGATGGGAGCTCGGTTGTCTTTGAGTACCAAATCTCCTTCCTTTAAATTCCTGGACTTGACCTTCTTGTTGAAAGCCCGGGCGATTCTGCGTTGATAACCCTGAACATGGTACAGTGCTTTCAGTCTTCTTTCATCAAAAAGCATGAGTTCTTCAAATCTGCTCTGCTGCCAATCTGCCTCGGTTATTTGACAGTCAGCCAATACTCGCAAAGACGGAACCTCAATATCAATAGGTAGAACAGCCTCCATCCCATAAACTAATGAATACGGAGTCGCCCCAGTAGAAGTCCTGATTGAAGTCCGGTAGCCCAACAGAGCAAACGGCAGCTTCTCTGGCCAATCCCGGTAGGTTTCCACCATCTTCTGTAGTATGTGCTTGATATTCTTGTTGGCGGCCTCAACTGCTCCATTGGTTTGTGGCCGATATGTAGATGACTTATGAAAAACCACGTTGTATTTCTCCAACAAGTCAATCACTTCCTTCTTGAAGTGGGAACCGTTATCTGAAATTATTTCATTTGGGACTCCGTAGCGACAGATGATGTTGTTTCTGATAAATTTTGTGACGTGCGAAGCCTGCAACATCGCATAAGATTGGGCCTCAACCCACTTCGTGAAATAATCTATCGCTACTAATATGAACTCATGCCCATTCGACCCCTTCGGAGAGACGGCCCCGATCACATCAATTCCCCAGACTGAAAATGGCCATGGCGAAGTCATGTTGTATAGCTTCGACGGCGGAATGTTCATGCGATTTGCATGGATCTGACATTTGTGGCATCGCTGGACAAAACCGATACAATCCTCCTCCATGGTGGACCAGTAGTAACCCTATCTGAGAATTTTCCGTGCCAGCATTACTCCATTCATATGTGCTCCACATTCCCCTTCATGGATGGCTTCCATTAAACGCTTTGACTCTTCGGCATCGACACACAGTTTATGCATTCCAAGATGACCTCTCTTATACAGCTTGCCCCCACAGATGATGAACTGAACGGGCATTTTTCTGATTTCCCTTTTATCTTTGGCATTTACCCTTGGCAGGTAGGCTTCCTTCTCCAAGAAATTCCAAATGTCGTAATACCAGGGGTTTTCATCTTGAACTTCATCTATGGCAGCAATCGACTCGTAGGCAGGTGCAAATTTCTGGTCAATGATGACTGGACGCATCCAGACTCCACACGGGATGTCTATCATGGAAGATAGAGTTGCTAAAGAATCTGCGAACCTATTGTTCTCTCTTAGTAGATGAGCAAAACTTAGCTTTTCAAACCGAGGAATTAGCAAATCTAGGGTCTGGTGATACATCATCATCTTTTCCTCTTTTACTTTCCAGTCTCCTTTTGCTTGAGACACAACAAGGTTCGAGTCCCCGATGACGTCCAGCTGTCTTGCCCCTAGTTCCAGGGTTGCTTCCAAACCAGCATGCATGCCTCATATTCTGCTTCGTTGTTTGAGACTTTGAATCGGAGTTTGAAGGCTAGAGGGATACGGGAATTGTCGGGTGCTATCAGCAACACTCCTATCCCATATCCATGTTGATTTGACGCTCCGTCAAAGTACATCGTCCAAGTTTCATCGTCGATATGCAGAATTGCTTCATCTGGGAACAGGTACTCAACTGCTTCATCTCCCTCAACCGGGTGGTCGGCAAGGAACTCTGCTACTGCTCTTCCCTTTACTGACTTGCGTGTCACATACTTGAGATCAAATTCGAAGAGCAACAGCAACCAACGAGCTAGCCTACCCGTAAGTGCTGGTTTCTCGAAAAGATATTTGATGGGATCGAGTCGTGAAACCAACATTACGGAGTGAGCTAACAGGTAGTGCCGCAGCTTCCTGGTAGCCCATACCAAAGCTAAGCAAGCCTTCTCTAGCGGTGTATATCGGGTCTCATACTCTAGCATCTTTTTGCTCAAATAGTAGATGGCCTTCTCCACCCTGTCTTCTGATTCTTGCGCAAGCATGCAGCCCATTGTGGTCTCAGTCACTGACAGATACAAAATCAACGGTTTTCCCGGTTCTGGTGGTGACAAAACAGGCGGGTTTTGTAGATATTCTTTAATCTGTTCAAACGCAGCTTGGCATCAGCCATCCCATTGGAACTTCTTTCCTTTCTTCAGGAGACCAAAAAGTGGTTCACAAGTCAAGGTTAATTTTGAGATAAACCGTCTTATGAATTGCACTTTACCCAGAAAGCCTCGCACCTCCTTTTCAGTCCTTGGTGGTGGCATTTCTAAGATGGCCTTAATTTTGGAAGGGTCGACTTCGATGCCCCTTTGTGTAATCAGAAACCCCAGCATTTTTCCCGCTGTAACACCAAATGTACACTTTTGAGGATTCAGCCGCAACCGGAACTCCCTGATCCTTTGGAAAAACTTGTGTAAGGCGGTGTAGTGGTCCTCTTTTTCTTTGGACTTGACAATCATGTCGTCCACATACACCTCAACCTCTTTGTGGATCATATCATGTAATATTGTGGTCGCGGCCCGTTGATAAGTAGCTCCAGCATTCTTCAACCCAAACGGCATTACACTGTAGCAGTATGTCCCCCACGGGGTGGTGAATGCAGTCTTTTCCCGATCTTCGGGTGCCATCACTATCTGGTTGTATCCTGAGAAGCCATCCATAAATGAGAGCAATGCATGCCCTGCTGTGAAATCTACCAACTCATCGATGTGTGGTAAGGGGAAGTCGTCCTTTGGACTAGCTTTGTTCAAATCCCTGAAGTCCACGCACACCTGGATCCTGCCATCTTTCTTCGGCACCGGAACAATATTGGCCAACCAAGTCGGATATTCGGATACCAGCAGGAAGCCTGCGTCGATTTGCTTGGTGACCTCTTCCTTAATCTTGAGAGCCTAGTCCGGGCGAATCCTCCTCAGTTTCTGCTTGACAGGTCGGGCCTCGGGGTCAAGGGGGATCGAATGCTGTACAATCTCAGGATCGATTCCAGGCATGTCTTCGTAGGACCACGTGAAAACATCTTTGAAATCTTTTAATAAAGCGACTAAGCACTCGCGTTCCTCCGAAGACAACGTGGACCCGATCTAGACCAGCCGCAGGTCCTCCTCAGTACCAATGTTCACGGTAATGATTTCATCCACTAGGGGTTTAACAAATCTCTCTTGCTCTTGCTCAATTAAACGTTGTAAAACCGGAGGAACTTCGTCCTCGTCGTTTTCATCAAAGTTTTGAAAGTCTGAATTAATGCAATAAATCAAGGGCACAGAAAAGTACTCGGAAACCACAGATATTTGATTCTCATTAGGCACATCCAAATCGTCCGATTCATTTACAACAGACTCAAATGAAAAGGAAAAAGACGACCTAGACAGGACTGTGGCATCCGGGTTAACATCCCAGGAGTACCAGACTCAGACTCAGTCGAGCTGGAACCTAATTCCGACTCACAAGACTCGGTGGAATCAGATTCCAGCTCACTACCTGACCTGGTGCTGCTGGACAAAAATCCCTCCTCGTATTGCCAAGTGAGAAAGGGTGCGATAGATGCATCCAAGATAGCTGCTGGTAGGCCCACAGCCGTTTCATCCCCAATCATGGAAACCGCGAAGTTATCCCCCAAGCACTTATGGTCGATCGGAGGATCAGAGAATAGACATGCCAGCGCTACCCCCATTTCAAATTCTGTGCCCTCAGGATCCACTCCTTTACACTGCTCAACCTCAGCTGATGGGTCTGTCTACTCTGTGGCAACCTCATCCCCGGATAGTTGCAGGTCGAAGAAGATCTCGAAGCCTGGCACGCGCTTCTTCTACGCATTTAGCCACGGCTCTAGGAAGCCGCAAAATGGAAAGTCCTCCTCCTCCCGGACGAAGCGTCCGTTCAGGGTACCCTGGATGGGCCTATGCATTAATTCGAAAGGCTTCCCAGCCTGTTTTGCTTTGGCTCTGTCGGCCATTTCCTTTCCTTTCCTCACCCAGTCCTCTTTGGTGGGCAGATAACCCAGTCCAAAGGTATGCGGGTTGTGTGGCACTTCGGCCAATGTTGTGACGCCTTTCCTGCCGCTTCTTCCTAATCCCATCCCGGGGATGTGTTGTAGCTTGTTCATGAGGTAGACGGATTGAGCACTGACATACACACCTTCATTCACAGCCATAATATTCTGCACTACTCGGGCCTCTGCCAAAGTGAACCCTGATAAGAACACATCCTCCGTGCCATGCTCGATTTCCAAGACCGGTGTAGACACTTCCGGCAGCGGATGGATGGATGAATTCCCGAAGACAATAGCCACCCCCTTCCCGTGAGGGTACTTCAGCATTTGATGTAAAGTGGAAGAGACTGCCTTCAGTTGGTGAAACCACGGCCGCCCCAAGAGTAAGTTGAAGGTTACGGGAACGTCCAAGACATGAAATTCGATGTTGTGTTGTCCTGGACTAACCTGGGTCTGAATCTTGACAGTCCCCATCACTTCTCTACTAGTATTATCGTATGCTCTGATCACCTGAGTTGTCGGGACAAAGTCCGCGGGCTTCAATCCGATTGCATACGCTGTTCTGGCTGGGCAGACATTGATGGCAGACCCGGTATCAACAAGTACCACCGGTATCCACTTGTCTCTACATTCCACGGAGATGTAGAGAGGTTTGTTATGATTTATGCCCTCAGACGGTAATTCCTTATCTGAAAAGGTTAATGCCGGGGAACCTCCTCCTGGAAAAACCAGCCCAACCAGCTGCTCTGGTGTAGTATCGATAGAGAGTTTGGCCTTGTCCATAGCAGATAGGACAACCTGTCTGTGCACCCGCGATGCCATAAGCAGTCCCCAGATGGAGATGTCTGCTTGTATCTTCTTTAATTGCTTAAGCACGACTTCTTCTTCAATATGTTTCTCTCTTTGTTTCTCAACTTCCTTGTCTTTCCCAGATGTCTCGGGTTGGTCAAGATGCGGGGGCTTGAAGTACCGCCCGCTTCTGGTCATGTGGTCCACCTCATCAAGGTACCAGGTGTCATCTGGTTGATTATTTCCCCAATCATCGTTTGTGTGGGCAAGACATAAGTCATCGTCTTTCCACCACATCCCGCTAGCGTTCAACAGACACCTGTCTGGTTCTGGCAGGTTTGTACTCTCAGTACCTTCATCTCATATGCTCACAGCATTTTCAGTTCTTGTGCTCACAGCACGTTCAACCTCTTTATGGTTCTTTGCTTTTCGGACTCTCTCAGAATCCCAATTCTTCTCTTGCTCCTCTTGCATTAACATGGTTTGTTGTTTGGTTTTCACAATATCTTGGTCCCAAACGAAATTCTTTGTACCGGCGCTCTCCGGCAATTCATCTTGACTCTCGGCCTTTCCGGCCACCATTGATACCCTTGCCCTTGCCGGGCCTTGCTCTGATTGAAATTCCACAATGTCTGGCTGATCATCTAACCACCCGGTAGCTTCTGTCGACTCCCCATATTCAAACCAGTTGATTGTTGCATCCCTTGATTCTTGGTCATTGAAGAACTGGAGGTTGGCAAAGTCCTCTTCCACTGTTGTTAGATCATCCGCCCCTGGTTCAAGTCTGTCCCCGTGAATCACACACAACTCAGCTTTTTCTGGCAGTCCCACACTCGGCTCAGACTGGCCCACTGATAAGATGTATTCGCTTGGATCATAGGCCTCTCCAGCAAGATTCCCAGGCTGTTCAATCCCATACTCAACAATTTCGCTCTCCTCTGAAACCTGCCCTGTCCCATCTTCGGTGGTCACCACCATCGGCTCAGATTGGGTTGTGGAGGTGTCCAACATGCACAAGTCGGTGCAGTCAGGAAGGATCACCTCTGGCTTGGGTAGGTGGGAGGGAGTAATATAGATACTAGGATCGTAGGACACGACCCCAGTTTGGATAAGATTGACTCTTTTAGGCGGTGGAGCTTGGTTATGTGTGGGGAGTGGGTTGGTTATGACGTTGGGTCTCTCGAGAGGCAAAATAATATTCTTGTCAACGAGGTCCTGAATCTCATGACGCCTTTGAAACACTGGTGCATATCATTAGCCATCTTCTTTGGTGGTATGCCTGATTGGCTGGGTTGTGGGAAGGGAGGAGTGGATTTAGTAATGGCCTCGGCTCTAGGGGTTTCAAATGACCCTTTCTGATTAGAACCCTGAGAGCCTTGGACAAAGGCATGTATAGTGGAGTGAAGGTTCTTTGGCCCCTGGGTTGTGTAGACGTCCCCGAACTCATCCCGGGGAAAGGGAGTGTGAGTCCCCCCCCGTTCTGGTTCGATATTGGGTCACTACAGTTCGAAGGACTCAAATGTCACAGTTCTTAATCTTGAACCAAAGAGTCCAAATTCGGCAAATCGTTTTGAGAAAACAGATTTTTTTGAAAGAAGTGCAAAACATGGACTGCTTTCCCAGATACAGAGTCGCCACCTAAATATTTTATAATGGGAAATTTAGGAAACCCTGACTCGGTGCCAAAAGGCCACGTGTCCGTCATCACCAAAGTTGCCTCGGCTCGGGAACTTGGGTACGATTGGGGAAGGTCACTACGTAGCATCTTCGCCGGGTCAAAGACCTCTACTAACCATGATATCTGTTTTTGAAAACATTGTGAGTTCTTATTCCGGTTATTAGCCTAGGTTACTATGTGATGCGCACAGCATACAAGTATAGACTGAATCGCCTGAATTGGAACAAAACATTTCATGTTTGTTTGTTTGAAAATGGTTTGATGGTGCTACCCGAAGGTAGGCTAAGACGCGGATTTGCCACCCTCAGGTGTGCTTAGAAAAATATGATTTTGCCACTATCTAGTGGGCTTAAAACAAACATTTGATGAATTGTCCCAATTCAGATAACTCAACCTCCACCCACAGGCATTCAAGGCAGTTATATCACATAAGCACATAGCCTCATGGTAAGCATGCTATTCATGGCAGCACTCACACGCATGCAAGGATGCTAAAGCATAAAACTCACCGAGTACTCCAAGCCAAAACAGAAGCTCATTAGAAATCTATGCATGATCCTAAAATATATAGAATTGCCTAATGCAACACATGCAAAGATGCAAACTATAGCAGGCTCGGCTATTCTAAACATGGCATATGGAATGCTACAACTATCACGTACTCAATTTGGAATTTGAAATACAAATGCAGTTTGTATGATGCTCTACAAGGCAAAACAGATGAATGATGCAAACATGCTGTCATACTGTATGCTAATTGAAATATGCCCTATATCTAACCATCATAAGCAGGTAAATAAAAGGGAAGAAAGACGTGGGGTTGGAAGACATACATCACACTTACCCACACTTATTACAATTTTGCCCACGCCACAGAGGGTTCAATAAATAATATCTGATCAAAATAAAAGAATAATACAAATCAATAAATATACTGATTTCTAATTAATTAACAGATTAACTAAGAAAATCAGAATCGGCATGCAAGCCGTACGCTTGACTCCGCTCAGGATAATGAAATGATGCATGTTGGTCGCCTTGCGGAAATCCACCGATGCCCAAATTAGCCTCTGCTTGCAATGTTTCTAAATGCGGTCGGACTCAAAAGTTACTGATTCTCCATTTGGCTGCAACAGAGAGCAGGAAAGGGGCATAGCAATGTATTTCACAAATATATGCATGCCTCGATCCTCGTGCCACCAATCACGCATATCGATGCATGATGGCCGAGGAATCGGATTGCACAGCTCAATATAGAATGAATGCATATGAACACTACAACAAAACCTAACTCCATCATGGATAATCCGGAGTGTCGGTGACTGGGGAATTGAGACCCGTTCCGTCACTCGGAGTACGAAACGCGCCTCGTTTCCCGTGCCCGGGCTAACTCCTATCCCGAACACGACGCAATATGCATGATATGCATGAATGCAACTAAAATACAATCCTAGCATGCACAATGCTATAAAAATGAGATGCCTCGAAATGCGTGCACGCGGGTACGCAAACCGAGGCGATGATCCTAAGGCATAAAATGGCATACGCAATGCAAAATGGACTTACACTAACACGAGTGAGCCTCAGCCACACTCACATAAGAGGCTGATGGATGAAAGTGAAGTGCCTCGAAATGCGTGCACACGGGCACGCAAACCGAGGCAATGGCATAAAGGCATGAAATGACATGAAATATGATATACAATGAGACCTAAATGAGATGTCTCGAAATGCGTGCCCACGGGCACGCAAATCGAGAAAATGGCATACGGAATGCAACAGGACTAAAATGAGATATGCGATGCAATATGGGCTTACACCAACATGAGTGAGCCTCAGCCACACTCACACAGGAGGCCAATGGATGAAAATGAAGTGCTTCGAAATGCGTGCACACGGGCACGCAAACCGAGGCAATGGTACTAAAGTATGAAATGGCATTCCAAATGCAGATTGGACTTATACTAATATGAGAGGGCCTCAGCCACACTCACATAAGAGGCCGTCGGATGAAAAAGAAGTGCCTCGAAATGCGTGCACACGGGCACGCGAACCGAGGCAATGACATACGGAATGCAATGATGCAAAAATGACATACAGAATGCAAAATGGACTTACACTAACATGAGTGAGCCTCAGCCACACTCACATAAGAGGCCGTCGGATAAAAGAAGTGCCTCGAAATGCGTGCACGCGGGCACGCAAACCGAGACAATGGTACTAAAGCATGAAATGGCATAGGAAACGATATGCAAACATGCCAATGGATTTTCAGCACTCACAAATGATGCAAAACAGTCCCGAAAGGTGGGGAAATGACACCAAATGCACGGAATGGTCCCGAAATGCGATATTAAGCACCCGAAATGGCCTACAGCCATACTAAACATGCATAATTGGTACATGACATGCAAAACAGTAGCAAGGCAGCCCCAAAATAGCATTTTTTTCAATACAAAACATGGCGAAATAGTGAGCATAGATAGGACAACAATGGCATGCAAAAATGGGAGCCAAGAGAGGGGTATTGAAACAAGTGATGCATGCGATGCTCAAACTGAAAAATTTCCTTCTAAAACACTGATAAGGGACTAAAAATATGAACATTTACAGTAGATGACATCCCTCAAATCAGTATGCAAACTTGCTAAAAATGTCATGCAAGAATGAAGCCAACAAAGGCTAGAACATGAGGTATGCCAAACATTCATCAAACAGCCTTGGACCCTTAACAAAACATGACAAGAAGGCCAAAATGTGACTCTTTCCAGACCTGATCATGGCCGAAAACAGAAGCAAAATAGGCCTAACAAAGCATGCAAAATGAGGGCCAAAGAGGGGTATAATGACAAGTATAACATGGAGACCCCCAATGAAGTTGATCCCTTCTACAATGTTGTATAGGGACATAAAATAAGCCTACTCATAGTTCATGACATGCTCCAAAACAGATCGCACAGAGGCTAAACAGATCATGCAAATTTACGGTAAATATGAGAGATTATGAAACAAGTGCATGATAGAGAGGCCAAACAGGGTTGAGCCCTTCTTCAATGTTGAAGAGGGGCTCAAAATAGGCCCACTCACAGTTTATATCAGGCTCAGAAATAGATCACACATGAACTAAAAAAAGCATGCAAGATATTGACATACAAAATGATATTGAAGCAAGTGCATCATAGAGGGCTCAAACAGGGTTGAGCCCTTAAAAAAACATGTAGAATAGCTCAAAAGAAGGCCCCTTTCAGTTAGGGCCGGAGTCTAAAACAGTGAGCAAGTAGGGTAGAGGAATGGTGCAAAAAAAAGTGCCAAAAGAGGGTGATTGATACTTACCCTTGAAGATCACACTCTTGTTGCTTCTTGGCTCAAGTTTGCTGCTCCTAAGCTTCTGAAAAACCCTTCCTTGCAGCTGGAATGGAGTGCTGGTAGTAGAGCTTGAAGATGATGAAGAAATGGAGCCTAAACTTGAAGATTTGAGAGAAAAATGGAGAGATAGAGATAGATATCAATGTATATCCTTGAGAGAGATTTTCCAACCCTTCTACAAGAGCTGGGAGGCCAGCTATATAGGCAAGAAAATCGGAGAAAAGGTGGGCAAAAGGTGCTTTAGTTACAGGTGGCCGGCCGGCTGGAAATGGTGGCCGGCCGGCAAGGTAAATAGAAGAAAAATAAGAGAGCTGGCCGGCCATGAAGCCCCAGAAGTTAGCTTTCCAATGCCGCAAACCTTGCATTAAAATCCCTCCTCAGAGAAAAAAGTTATGCCGGTTCAGTAAGCCGCAGATTTAGTCCAACCGGACTTCAACCAACCATATCTCCTCCCCCCGGATTTGGACTTAGGAGATTCTTGAGTGCAAAATGAAGCCCCGGAAGTAAGCTTTCCAATGGTGGTGGCCTCACACTTTAATTACTCTTGTGCAAAGAGTTACGCCTGTTCGGTGAAGCCGCAGACTTTTCTCCTTCCCGGATTCATCTCGAACCACTTTTGACCAAGCGAAGTCGGTTGTCGAGACAATTGTTGGGATCCCACCCTCCAAGACCTTCCTTATGATAAAACAGAGGTATCGCCAAAATGAACAAAAACCGATGCAAAACAAATGCTCGGGGCCAAAACACGCATTTAGATCCCGGCCGTTAAGCTACCGAAGTGGTGTTTGGCCATGAAGTGGGTATCTAAGACCCGGTGTCCTCGTTATGATAAAACAGAGGTGCTCGCCAAAATGAACAAAACCGATGCAGAATCTAATGCTTGGGGACCGAACACGCATTCGGTCCCAAAATCGCCGTTAATCGAAAGTGGTGTTTGGCCACGAAGTGGGTATCTAAGACCCCAGTGTCCTCGTTATGATAAAACAGAGGTACTGCTAAAATGAACAAAAACCGATGTGAACGAATGCTCGGGGACCGTAACACGCAGCCGGGTCCCAAAACCGCCGTTAATCGAAAGTGGTGTTTGGCCACGAAGTGGGTATCTAAGACCCCAGTGTCCCTCGTTATGATAAAATAGAGGTACTTGATAAAAACTGGAGGAATCGGAGATGGTTGGGCCCAAAACCGAGGCACTCGAAAACTCGAAATGGGCAAAATAAGCCGGAACCAAGTCTGAATGGGCAAAATGGCACGGCCATGAAAAAGCCCACGGCCACTAAGAGATGGTCTACGACCTCCTCCCTCCCTCGTGAAAGGAAACAGAAACCGAAGTCAGGTTCACAAACCGAGGCAAGGCACGTAAGAGGGTTCGAAGTCCGGAGGCGATGCAGCGTGACTACGCGAGAGACGAGCGAATAATATGCAACATCACCGAAGCTCAATCGGTGACGCCTGAGTCTTAAGGTCGGTCAAAATGGGGTGTCTACAATTGCCCTCTTTGTGAACTCTAAGTCAAGAAGTGACGGGAGTGAATGTCAAAGCCTAGAGACTACCCATTTTTGACAAGGCCGAAGACTTAGACAATCATACAAGATAAACAGAGATATGTGTGCCCGCAGGCATGCCCGCAGGCAGGGGCAAAATGCAAAATGATATGCACGGAGCCAAATGATCATGCAAGTGCAACAAGCTGTAATGAAGCAAGTATTCACAAATAGATGCAACAGTTTTAAGCAAGAATGCAAATGAACAACTACATTGAATGCAGTTAGGAATGCGGAGAATCATTCAATTCTCGTCGCGTCTCACACGGAGAAGATACGATACCTGCGTGATTCTGCCTCCGCACCAAATTTCAAATGAACCGTACATACAATATCGCGGCTCGCAAAGAGAGAAATTCAACAAGAACAATATGCTAACAACATATATTCAATGTGATTCCTGTGGTTCCGAAAGTTTGACACACGCAGTGTCGGCGAATGAATGCATAAAGCAGTGTGATACGGGTAAGGTGCGCAAGATAGCGCGCTGAAATGCATGCACAACGCAAGTAATGTGCACAAAATAGTGCGATGCGCAAAATAGCGCGAGTGAAATGTAATGCACTAACAAGTACAGGTGAGACGCGCAAGATAGCGCAAATGATACAATGCACAAAATAGTGCGATACGCTAAACAGCGCGATTGATTTGAAATGCACAAAATAGTGCGATGTGACATGCAAAGCACAGGACAGTGCGATTGAGGTGCGCAAAACAGCGCGAATGAAATGTAATGCACTAACAAGTACAGGTGAGACGCGCAAGATAGCGCAAATGATACAATGCACAAAATAGTGCGATACGCTAAACAGCGCGATTGATTTGAAATGCACAAAATAGCGCGATGAGATATGCAAAGCAGACATATATTGAGGTGCGAAAATAGCGCTAATGATCGCACAAAAGCAGTCGATTTAGGTGCGCAAAATAACGCGATTGATTTTGAAATGCACAAGATAGTGCGATACGCTAAACAGCGCGATTGATTTGAAATGCACAAGACAGTGCGATACGCTAAACAACGCGATTGATATGCAATGCACAAGATAGTGCGAGTGAGATACAAACACAAGATGCACAAGACAGTGCAAGTGAGATACAAAGTGTAAGTGCACAAGACAGTGCGAGCGAGATAAAATGCACAAGAAGGTGTGATAAAACGCATCTTCTATGCAAGTATGGGGGCATCTTCTATGCAATAGATACAAGCATTTTCTATGCAAGTATGGAAGCACAATTTATGCAATGTTGAAAGCAAGCATATTCTATGCATGAATCATAACGATGCGCGGCACGCATGCAACAACAGTGTATATGAAAGTCCACATTCTATGTAATAGAGGAGCATCAAATATGTACTCTGGTGCCTTTGATTTGCTTCTTAGAGGACTTTGCAACACACTCAGTTCAAAAAGGGCACACCCTGTTCAAATTGGCGAGAGATAACATCTGCATGTAAAACCCTCGGGTGTTGCTTGGACTGTCATTCTGACTTGAAGCAGGCTTACACTTGAGGTAGAGGTGCACTCACACTTCGGTAGTATTAACAAGGCCTGAAGAGTTACATCCAGAATACAATCACGGAACTTGCTGAAGGTGAAACTCACTCAGATGCTTCGATTTTCCTTCTTTTCTTTTGCTTTGTAGTCCGGAACCTAAAAAGCTTCAGATAGGCCCTTGTTTTACTGTTCTGACATGACCTGGGTTGAACCCTGCGGTTTTATGAAAGAACCAATTGCTTTTGCACAAATGTGGAGAATGGCACAAAGACTGAAAGCACAAGACGATTTTTCTTTTGAAAATGAGAAAATGATTCTCAACCGGGTATTGAGCCTACAACTGAACACAGCAAAATGACTCAACAAGGAAATAAAAGGCACACAACCTAGACACATCGAGTAACACTCGAAACGACCCAAAACAAAATCGAGATAAAACAAAAAGACACGACACTCAGACGTGCACAGGGAGCCTGTTTCACCGGGTAGTGTTTCCCACCCTTTCTTATTTGTGTCTCTCATATCGCTCGGGCACTCAATCTCGATTTTTCTCTCAAAACCCTTTTGCTCACTTTTTCTCACATCGCACATCTCTCTATTCTTCAATCTCTCATTTTTCATCCCTCCCCTGGGTGGTTGATGGATAAACAGCAAGTTGTGGGCTCGTGCCCCTAGCATTCTGCTAGATTCTTCTTCTTCTGCACGCAGCTAGTGAATTCCTCCCACATAGGGGTTGCGCTACAACTGGGTGTGTAGCAAATCTGCAGCTAGCATCGGTTGATAATGCTTTGCTGGGGAGTTTGGACGTGATAAGATCTGTCCAGATGATGGAGTGGAATATCTTGCCTCATTCCAGTTCGTGCTTTGCACTTGACTCGACACCTCGTTGCTTGGAGGATGTGAGAGCTTTCTGCCCTTTTGCTGTTAGCTTCAGTTGTGTCCTCTTTCTTGGCATGTAGAGTGCCCTTCTTGGCAAATGCATTGATAACGGGAAAAAGATAGAACACCTAACTCAACTGTGCCCCTAGTTCATCATTTTGACCATTTTTTATTTTTGCCTTCTATTAAAACAATTTTGACCAAAATGAGAGTCGGGTTAACATGCTTGTTCGATTTTTGATTTGAAATCATGCAAGTCAGGCTATGAGCACTGAAAATTTTTCTTTTTTGGGTCCAAAAAAAAAAAAAAAATGGTCCAGTTTTTGGAAAAGATGGAACAATTTTCGAAAAAATTAGTCAACTTCAGTAAAAATTCTCAAAAATTATTTTTGCAAACGGCCATTTGCTCAACGAGCATGAAACCTACTTCTGAGATGCACAACCTCGGATCCAAGGGAAAACTGCCCCGTGCTTGAAGAGAGCTGCATGGCAACGGAAAGTTGCCCCTTGTTTGAATGGCACCGCGGCGCATTGAATGGCAACGAAAAGTTGACCCTTGTTTGAATGGTACTGCAGCGCATTGTAGTCAGTCCTCAGAGCGATGATTGCAACCGTACTCTCGGATACAGAGAAGGCAAGGATGGTCAAAACCATTACATGGACACAATTGAATTGGAAGTGTTTATGGCTGGACTTCAGAATGAAGTTGCCTACGTATCCCAAAGATAGGAATCAAGCCTTACGTAGTTCGGGGTCAGGGTACACTCGGGTATTTAACCTCTCCTTTTTATGCTCTAACTTTTGCCAAGGCGCCTGTTGCAGGTTTTCAACCTTGCGAGCTATGTTTTCCTTTTCTTTTCAATTCTTTTCATTTCTTCTTCTTTTTTTTGCTTTTCTTTTCTTTTGTTTTTTTTTTTTTGCATTTTATTTTTTATTATTATTTTTTCTATTTGCATTTTTTCTTTTTTTTTCATTCTTTTCTTCGCTCTAACTTTTGCCTGGGTCGCCCTTCCGGGTTTTCGACCCAGCGAGCCTCTCAAAGGGTAGAAGTGTAACAGGTCCATGCCAAAATGTTTTGGGATTGAAGCCCTCTCAGATCCGGAGAGTGGCTGTTGTATTGATTTGCAGAAAGATCCACCTTTGGCTCTTCGAGTACATCGGATATTTTTTTGCCCCTAGTTCGAGGGGTGCTTCCGATCTAGCTTTGCAAGCTTCTTTTGACGACATCTGATCCTCTTGATCTGACTTTGGTGCCTCTTGTTCGAGGGCTGCTTCAAATCTGGCCACACAGGCCTCATATTGTGATTGTCCTTTGAACGTTCTGAATCCAAGTTCAAGGTTTGAAAGTAAAGGGGTTGAGTCTCGAGGCTGAGAGCGATCCTAAGCTGCACAATCTCAAGAGCGATTCCACACATGTCTTCGCAGGATCGTGCAAAACATTTTTTTTTTGAAAGTTTTTAAGAAAGCGACAAATCGCTCGCGCTGAAGACAGTGTAGGATCAATCTGGATCAAAGCCAGGGTCCTTTTCAGTACTCACACTAACAAGCATGATTTCATTCATTAAGGGCTTAGTATGCTTCTCTTTCTCTCATTTGATCAAAGTTTTGCAAATCCCGAGGAATTCCTCCCTCTTTGTTTTCACCGTAGTGTTCAAAAAGGTTTTGAAAAACTTAGGTCAATACAATGGCTTCAAGGCACAAGAGAGCAGGTGGAATGCACTGCCATTTCATTCAAATCCCGGCAGAATTACCACACGGCAGAAACAAATGCGAGAGTATGGAAATCACTGCTGTTTCATTCAAGATCTGTTGGCATAACTGGCACCCTGGCAGAAACAGACTCAAAACAAAACAAAAAGACAAACGCGAAATAAAATGGTGACGCCCAAAGTAACACCCCCGGAATCACCTGACTTCTATACAACAGGACTGACTCGATACAACAAGACAGACCCAAGACAAAAGGGACTGACTCAAAACACAAAGACAGACTCAAAACAAAGTAACAAAAACTGACCCAATACCCAAGTCGAGCACAAAAGCTGGTATTTGCATATTGCTCGAACAGTCGTGCCATTCCCACGCCCGAGTTGATTGAGCCGCCGCAGGTGGTTCATCCCCCGATTACATCACATTATCTCCCACAAGTTCACTAATCAAGTGCCGATAGACTTTGCAGAGCTCGGCGGGAGGATGACCCCATTGTCCAATAAATCCTGTACTTCATGGCGAAGACAGAAGCAGTTGTTAGTAGCATGGCGGTTCTTGATGGTATCGCGATCTTGGGTAGCATCATGCGCAGCCGGAAGAGGGTTCGGGAGAGGCCGAGGTTCAAGGGGTTTGAGATGGCCTTGTCCAACAAGGATTTGGAGAGCTTTGGATAAAGACATGTGGAGGGCATGGAAGACCCTCTGACCTCGGGGTTGGTACTTCTGGGTTTGTGGATTTTTGCTGGGCGCACCAGCAAAGGGATTGGCAGTCTTGGCCTAGTTCTTTGATCTCTCTTCCAAGCACGGGATTAGAGTTGAAAGGAATATTCTTGGTACAACGGCCCTTCTCCCGGCTTGCCCCTTGAGTCAAACTGCCCCCAACTTGAGTAGTGAAAATGCCGTCCACAGTTTTTGCAACAACTGCGAGCACTTGCTCTTTGTTCAGTCCCTCAGCTTTCAAGGCCTCAACAGCCAACAGAAGATACTCATGGGGATCCATGCCTACCCCTACCTTGTTCTTTCCACTCGCTTCCACTTTGCCACGGGATTGGCCTTTCTCAGATGTAGCCCGCCCCAAGCTTGGGGAGCCTTTTGACATGAACTCCCTGGTAGGCGATGTGGTTGATGATGGAACCAAAACTCCAAAGGCTAAATCCGCCACTGTTCTCTGAAGATCTTCAATCATCCTCATCAGCTCAGAAGTAGTGGGTTCATGGGTTTGAGATGATTGGGGTTCAGGTGCACCCATCATGCATAAGTCCATGCTTTCTGGGATAAACACCTTAGGCTTGGGTAGATGGGCCGGGGTGATGTATATCCTGGGGTCATAGGTGGATGGCAGTGTATAGATGAGATTGAGGTAGGCGGGAAATGTTTGGTCATTGGGGCCTGAAAGTGGAGCTATCGTCCGGTTATCGATGAGATTTTGGACCTCATAATGAGCGGTAACAGCAGTCGGTGCCATGACCCGGGCTCTTGATGGTACATCTGATGCTTGGAGGGTTATGTCTGGGGAGTGGGTCGGGAAGAGGTTGAGGATCGAGGGTTTAAGATGCCCTCTTTCCATCAAGAGTTTTAGTGCGCTTAGTCGTGCTCATATAGAGAGGGTGAATGTTACGCCTGAGCTCGAGCTTCCGCCATTTGAGCTTGGATTGGCAAAAGGGTTGGTTTGTGGTGTATGTCGATTTCATGGGTTTGGGAATAGTGCTACCTCGACATTGGTACTCCTTGAAATCACCCTCCTCGTTGGTTCACTTGTTCCGGGAATGATCCCAATTGTTGAGCATTCTCGACTGAACCCCAGTTCATGCAAACTCTTGAAAGTGAATAGTGGAGACTATCAACTTTTGCAACATATCATGTTCGAGGTTTCGTACCATTATCTGCACTTGATCCCTCTCAGAAGGGCGGCGATCTGTCATCTGTGCTGCCTTTGCTCTCCACCTGGCAACAAATTCCACAAAAGGCTCTTTTGGGTTCTGGCGAGTTGCTTCAAGCTCTTGGATGGTCATTTCAACTTGGGTGTTGTACGAATACTGATCGACAAAGGCCTCCGCCAATTCTTCCCTGTTTGTCTTCACTTTGTCCTCCAACTTAGCGTACCAAGTGGCTGCTACACCGGATAGGGTTCTTCCATATAGAGAGAGTTTCTGTGGCTTAGTCAGACCCATCGGCTTTAGGACATCCAAGAAGAGTCGGATATGTACCATTGGATCCCCGGACGTAAAGCGGTCAATATATGGCATTTTGAAGCTGTCTGGGAGCCGTACAGCAGACTCGGTGTGCCCATCCTCAATGTCGAGAATGGAGTTAAGGCCCTATGCCTTTCTGAATTGCTTCTCAAGGTTCGCAATTTTCATTGCGGTCAGATCAAGGTCATTAGCATCAAGGGGATAATGCCTCTCATTAGGCTGCACCAGGGGTCTGGAAACTTGGGCTTGAGCTAACCCTTCTCGAGGACTCGGACACAGCAAATCTTCAGCTGGCGGAATTGGGTCAAAGTTCGGCTGGGGTCCCAAAGCTGGATGTGAAGCAGATGCCCCAGATGGGCGTTGCATTTCAATACTGGTCTCAGCCTGCATGGCAGTTCCCTGATTTAACGCTGCTACCACGGCCATAAATTCTTCCGAACCTTGTGACATCACAGTCTGCTGAGTCCGAACAAAGGTGATGTGACTGGTGACTGACGGATCAGATGAACCGGTGAGCCCTGACTGGCCTTTCTTTGCCTTGCCTCAACGACAGAACACTGGTTGCCCTTGAATTGAATTTCTGACCTAACAAAGTCTATCAGCACTAGTCCAATGTACCCGGGGGATATTGAAGCCTTCTGAAGCTATGGTTCCAGGACTACCTAGCAAAAAGAAACATCGACATCTCGGCTGATTTCACCAAAGCGGATATGGGCATAACAGGGATGGTGTGCCTCTCTTTCTGCCCCCAAAATTCGCCTCAAATCGATACCCTCAAATGGCCAATCCAAAATCTTGGCCCGGTGCCTGAAGTGATGCCCAAACTCATAGACTGATACATGCATTCCCTGTAGAGACGCACTCTAACAAGCACATAACAGATAAGTGAGAGCCAAAACACCCCTATGTTGGGGTAGGGTTTCCTTGTCCTATTTTGTCAGGAACTAGGGTTTCACTATGCACACAGCGATTTCAAACAACCTATATCGGGTAAGCAACCTGTCCTAGTTTGGAATGGTCACTATGGATTTCGATATGCACTAGGTCGAATGGTCAAAAAGGGTGCCCCGGTAAAACCGGGGTTTGTGTTCCCATGCTGTCAGAGCCCAGAGCCGATCAGCCTTACGGACATGACTTGACAAGACAAGCCTCCGGCAAATCGTTCGGGAATGGCATATGGCAAACACGGTGTCCTAGGCACACCAATGCAAATGCAATGCAAAGAAACACACAAATGTAGTCAAAACTAGATATCACGAGTTCGAGTCAAGTTCTCTAAATCCCCAGCAGAGTCGCCAGAAACTGCAGACGTCCCCGAACTCATCCCGGGGAAAGGGAGTGTGAGTCCCCCCCCCGTTCTGGTTCGATATTGGGTCACTACAGTTCGAAGGACTCAAATGTCACGGTTCTTAATCTTGAACCAAAGAGTCCAAATTCGGCAAATCGTTTTGAGAAAACAGATTTTTTTGAAAGAAGTGCCAAACATGGACTTTGCGGAATCTGAGTCGCCACCTAAATATTTTATAATGGGAAATTTAGGAAACCACGACTCGGTGCCAAAGGCCACGTGTAAAGTCATCACCAAAGTTGCCTCGGCTCGGGGAACTTGGATACGATTAGGGAAGGTCACCGTAAGCACCCACTTCGCCCGGTCAAAGACCGGCCTCTACTAACCATGATATCTGTTTTTGAAAACATTGTGAGTTCTTATTCCGGTTATTAGCCTAGGTTACTATGTGATGCGCACAGCATACAAGTATAGACTAAATCGCCTAAATTGGAACAAAACATTTCATGTTTGTTTGTTTGAAAATGGTTTGATGGTGCTACCCGAAGGTAGGCTAAGACGCGGATTTGCCACCCTCAGGTGGGCTTAGAAAAATATGATTTTGCCACTATCTAGTGGGCTTAAAACAAACATTTGATGAATTGTCCCAATTCAGATAACTCAACCTCCACCCACAGGCATTCAAGGCAGTTATATCACATAAGCACATAGCCTCATGGTAAGCATGCTATTCATGGCAGCACTCACACGCATGCAAGGATGCTAAAGTATAAAACTCACCGAGTACTCCAAGCCAAAACAGAAGCTCATTAGAAATCTATGCATGATCCTAAAATATATAGAATTGCCTAATGCAACACATGCAAAGATGCAAACTATAGCAGGCTCGGCTATTCTAAACATGGCATATGGAATGCTACAACTATCACGTACTCAATTTGGAATTTGAAATACAAATGCAGTTTGTATGATCTTGTGAAACGTGGCGTGCAAAACAGATGAATGATGCAAACATGCTGTCATACTGTATGCTAATTGAAATATGCCCTATATCTAACCATCATAAGCAGGTAAATAAAAGGGAAGAAAGACGTGGGGTTGGAAGACATACATCACACTCACCCACACTTATTACAATTATGCCCTCGCGCAGAGGGTTCGAATAAATAATAATACAGTCCGAAATAAAAGAATAATACAGTCCGAATAAATATACAGATTTCTAATTAATTAACAGATTAACTAAGAAAAACTGTAAACTGGCATGCAAGCCAGGGGCTGCCTTGACTCCGCTCCGGATAATGAAATGATGCATGTTGGGCTGCCTTGCGCGGAAATCCACTGGGATGCCCAAATTAGCCTCTGTTTGCAATGTTTCTCGAAATGCGTGTCAGACTCCGAAAAGTTGCTGATTCTCCATTTGGCTGCAACAGAGAGCAGGAAAGGGGCATAGCAATGTATTTCACAAATATATGCATGCCTCGATCCTCGTGCCACCAATCACGCATATCGATGCATGATGGCCGAGGAATCGGATTGGACAAATTTCAATATAGAATGAATGCATATGAACACTACAACAAAACCTAACTCCATCATGGATAATCCGGAGTGTCGGTGACTGGGGAATTGAGACCCGTTCCGTCACTCGGAGTACGAAACGCGCCTCGTTTCCTGTGCCCGGGCTAACTCCTATCCCGAACACGACGCAATATGCATGATATGCATGAATGCAACTAAAATACAATCCTAGCATGCACAATGCTATGAAAATGAGATGCCTCGAAATGCGTGCACGCGGGTACGCAAACCGAGGCGATGATCCTAAGGCATAAAATGGCATACGCAATGCAAAATGGACTTACACTAACACGAGTGAGCCTCAGCCACACTCACATAAGAGGCCGATGGATGAAAGTGAAGTGCCTCGAAATGCGTGCACACGGGCACGCAAACCGAGGCAATGGCATAAAGGCATGAAATGACATGAAATATGATATACAATGAGACCTAAATGAGATGTCTCGAAATGCGTGCCCACGGGCACGCAAACTGAGAAAATGGCATACGGAATGCAACAGGACTAAAATGAGATATGCGATGCAATATGGGCTTACACCAACATGAGTGAGCCTCAGCCACACTCACACAGGAGGCCAATGGATGAAAATGAAGTGCTTCGAAATGCGTGCTGCAGACGCATAACCGAGGCAATGGTACTAAAGTATGAAATGGCATTCCAAATGCAGATTGGACTTATACTAATATGAGAGGGCCTCAGCCACACTCACATAAGAGGCCGTCGGATGAAAAAGAAGTGCCTCGAAATGCGTGCACACGGGCACGCGAACCGAGGCAATGACATACGGAATGCAATGATGCAAAAATGACATACAGAATGCAAAATGGACTTACACTAACATGAGTGAGCCTCAGCCACACTCACATAAGAGGCCGTCGGATAAAAGAAGTGCCTCGAAATGCGTTACGCTGGCACGCATAACCAGACAATGGTACTAAAGCATGAAATGGCATGGCAAACGATATGCAAACATGCAAATGGAATTTCAGCACTCACAAATGATGCAAAACAGTCCCGAAAGGTGGGGAAATGACACCAAATGCACGGAATGGTCCCGAAATGCGATATTAAGCACCCGAAATGGCCTACAGCCATACTAAACATGCATAATTGGTACATGACATGCAAAACAGTAGCAAGGCAGCCCCAAAATAGCATTTTTTTCAATACAAGACATGGCGAAATAGTAAGCATAGATAGGACAACAATGGCATGCAAAAATGGGGGCCAAGAGAGGGGTATTGAAGCAAGTGATGTATGCGATGCTCAAAATGAAAAATTTCCTTCTAAAAAACTGATGAGGGACTAAAAATATGAACATTTATAGTAGATGACATCCCCCAACTCAGTATGTAAACATGCTAAAAATGTCATGCAAGAATGAAGCCAACAAAGGCTAGAACATGAGGTATGCCAAACATTCATCAAACAGCCTTGGACCCTTAACAAAACATGACAAGAAGGCCAAAATGTGACTCTTTCCAGACCTGATCATGGCCGAAAACAGAAGCAAAATAGGCCTAACAAAGCATGCAAAATGAGGGCCAAAGAGGGGTATAATGACAAGTATAACATGGAGACCCCCAATGAAGTTGATCCCTTCTACAATGTTGTATAGGGACATAAAATAAGCCTACTCATAGTTCATGACATGCTCCAAAACAGATCGCACAGAGGCTAAACAGATCATGCAAATTTACGGTAAATATGAGAGATTATGAAACAAGTGCATGATAGAGAGGCCAAACAGGGTTGAGCCCTTCTTCAATGTTGAAGAGGGGCTCAAAATAGGCCCACTCACAGTTTATATCAGGCTCAGAAATAGATCACACATGAACTAAAAAAAGCATGCAAGATATTGACATACAAAATGATATTGAAGCAAGTGCATCATAGAGGGCTCAAACAGGGTTGAGCCCTTAAACAAACATGTAGAATAGCTCAAAAGAAGGCCCCTTTCAGTTAGGGCCGGAGTCTAAAACAGTGAGCAAGTAGGGTAGAGGAATGGTGCAAAAAAAAGTGCCAAAAGAGGGTGATTGATACTTACCCTTGAAGATCACACTCTTGTTGCTTCTTGGCTCAAGTTTGCTGCTCCTAAGCTTCTGAAAAACCCTTCCTTGCAGCTGGAATGGAGTGCTGGTAGTAGAGCTTGAAGATGATGAAGAAATGGAGCCTAAACTTGAAGATTTGAGAGAAAAATGGAGAGATAGAGATAGATATCAATGTATATCCTTGAGAGAGATTTTCCAACCCTTCTACAAGAGCTGGGAGGCCAGCTATATAGGCAAGAAAATCGGAGAAAAGGTGGGCAAAAGGTGCTTTAGTTACAGGTGGCCGGCCGGCTGGAAATGGTGGCCGGCCGGCAAGGTAAATAGAATAAAAATAAGAGAGCTGGCCGTCCATGAAGCCCCAGAAGTTAGCTTTCCAATGCCGCAAACCTTGCATTAAAATCCCTCCTGTAGAAAAAGTTATGCCAGTTTTCGTAAAGCCGCGCAGATTTAGTCCAACCGGACTTCAACCAACCATATCTCCTCCCCCCGGATTTGGAATTAGGAGATTCTTGAGTGCAAAATGAAGCCCCGGAAGTAAGCTTTCCAATGGTGGTGGCCTCACATTTTAATTACTCTTGTGCAAAGAGTTACGCCCGTTTCGGTGAAGCCGCGCAGACTTTTCTCCTTCCCGGATTCATGCTGAACCACTTTTGACCAAGCAGAAAGCTGGTTGCTGAGACAATTGTTGGGATCCCACCCTCTAGTACCTTCCTTATGATAAAACAGAGGTATCTGCCAAAAATGAACAAAAACCGATGCAAAACGAATGCTCGGGGGCCAAAACACGATTCAGGATCCCGATCCCGTTAAGCACCGAAGTGGTGTTTGGCCACGAAGTGGGTATCTAAGACCCAGTGTCCCTCGTTATGATAAAAGCAGGTATCGCCAAAAATGAACAAAACCGATGCAGAACGAATGCTCGGGGACGAGAACACGCGATTGGTCCCAAAATCACCGTTAAGCAAAAGTGGTGTTTGGCCGAAGTGGTATCTAAGACCCTAGTGTCCTCGTTATGATAAAACAGAGGTACTGCTAAAATGAACAAAAACCGATGCAGAATCGAATGCTCGGGGACGAACACGCAGCCGGTCCCGAAACCGCCAGCATAATCGAAAGTGGTGTTTGGCCACGAAGTGGGTATCTAAGACCCCAGTGTCCCTCTTTATGATAAAACAGAGGTACCTGCTAAAAACCGGAGGAATCGGAGATGGTTGGGCGGTCCCGAACCGAGGCACACGGCCTGACGGCTCTGAAAAACCGGGAACCGGGCTCCGAAATGGGCAAAATGGCCTACGGCCACGAAAAGTAGCCCACGGCCACTGAGAGATGGTCTACGGGACCTCTCCCTCCCCTCAGGAAAGGAAACAGAGAAAACCGAGTCTGGTTTACAAACCGAGGCAAGGCACAGAAGAGGGTTCGGAAGTCCGGAGGCAGGGCGCACGACCGTGACTCTGAGACTTCTGAACGAGCACAATATGCAACATCACCGAGCGCTCAATCGGTGACGTCTGAGTCTTAAGGTCGGTCAAAAATGGGGTGTCTACAGGCTGGTATTTTGGGGCTTGGGTATTGCTCCCGGATGTGCTGGAAAAGGGTGTGGCGGCCATGGGTCATGGGGGAGGGGGAATGGTGGTGACCATACTGACCTCTGAAGCTCTTGTATTTGTAGCGCCACTCGGGCCTGCGTTGTTGCTGCGGTTAAATGTCCTCCGGGGTTGCTCCCGGTCCTGGTCAATTAGACCTTGTTTTATCGCATCCTCGATTTGTACCCCCATCTCGTGTAGATCTGAGAAGGTGGGGAAGGAGAGTACAATCATCTTCTGCATGAGTTTCGGTTGGAGATTGCGCACAATCATCCTGATTTGGTCTTTATCAGCGGGCCTCAAAGTCATCATCGACGCCTTTGCCCTCCATCGAGTCACAAAATCGGAGAAAGTCTCCTTGGGCTCCTGCCTCGTCGTTTCGAGATCACGAGTTGTAATCTCGATCTGGGTATTGTACGAGTACTGCACGACAAAGGCCTCAGCCATTTCATCCCAACTTCTTTTGACCTCATCCTCCAACTTCGCGTACCAGATGACAGCTACTCCTGACAAGGTTCGGCCGAATAGTGAAAGTTTTTGTGGTCTGGTCAGGCCCATTGGCCGCAATATGTCTGAAAATAGCCAAAGATGGACCATGGGGTCCCCAGATCCATCAAAGCGATCAATCTGTGGCATCTTGAACCTGTCGGGCAATGTCACGGCCACGTCGGTATATCCGTCCTCGATATCCGGAATAGCCTTCACCCCTTGTGATTTCTTCAAAAGCTTCTTGAGCTTACTCAGTTTCAGAGCTGTATGGGCTATCTCGAACTCGAAGGGAGAGTCCGGGTGGTTGGCAGGTGTATGGGTCTTGGACAGTTGAGGCGGAAGCGGGGGCGGAGCTGGCCCCGTTGGAAGGCCCGTGTCCTCTTGAATGTTCTGGACATTGGGTAAGGTGTTCTGGGTGTTTGGTAGGGTGTTCTGAACAGTAGGTGCCTGCTCGGGTAATGGGGCCCCGGGTGGAGGAGGAGCCTGATGTGAAGCAGATGCCGCATTCTGCTGTTGGAGTCTGGTGATTAGCTCGGCCTGCTGGGCTATGACTGTGGCCTGCTATTTAGAAAATTCCGCTTGGCGGATGGTATCCTCCTGCATCTGTCTCATGCTCTCTTGCATTTGACGCATCATTTCCTCTATCCCGGCCATATTCTGTTGGTCCAGCTGACTGACCGGTAAGTGTATCTCTATGGCGGAAACAGAAACCCCAACTCGTTGTTTCTTTGCTAAAGTAGCCTTGATAATCCTTACTCTGACACACTGCGCCTTCTTGGCCTTCTTCTAACAACTGGGGGTAGGGAGTGGAACACTGGATGTCCGTCAACCAAATCCTCAGATCGATTGAGTCGGCGACCTCTCGTCCAAAGTGCTTGGGGAATATCTAAGGGTTCGGAAGCAATTGTGCTAAAACTGCCCCTAGCAAAAAGATAAATAAAGCGAAAAGGAAATAAATAACCAAATAAACAGGCAGCATAACAGCTTAAATTAAATACATAACACACAGTCGAGCATACAACAAATGGTTAATAAGCTGAATACACACTGTCCTCAATCACTGATCACTGTCCCTGTATCACTGTTCCCCCAAAAACTGAATCCGGTACCCAGATAATCGATTCTCGAATCTTGTGATGCCGCAGTTCGATGCCCAAACTCATAGGATACATGCATTCTCAGGAGACGCACTCTAACAAGCACATATGAGATAAGAGAGCCAAAACACCCTATGTTGGGGTAGGGTTTCCTGTCCTATTTTGTCGAGGAACTAGGATTTTCACTACGCACGCAATGGTTTCAAACAACCTATAAGCGGGTAAGCAACTTTGTCCTAGTTTGGAATGGTCACTATGGATCGAATATGCACTAGGTCGAATGGTCAAGGGTGCCCCGGTAAAACCGGGGTTTGTGTTCCCATCTTTGTCGAGCCCACAACCGTCGGCCTTATGGTCATGCCTTGACAAGACAAGCCTCCAAACGTCGTTCTGAATGGCATATGGCAAACACGGTGTCTTAGGCGCACCAATGCAAATGCAATGCAAAGAAACACACAAATTTAGTCAAAACCAGATATCATGAGTTCGAGTCAAGTTCTCTAACTCCCAAATGAAATCAGCTTGAACGCCTTGAGGGTGCGACTCCCGTTCCGCTCAGATGGTCACTACAGTTCAAGGACTCAAATGTCACGGTTCTTAATCTTAAACCAAAGAGTCCAAATCCGGCAAATCGATTTTGAAAACATATTTTTTTGAAAGAAGTGCCAAACATGGACTGCTTTGCCAGATATAGAGTTGCCACCTAAATATTTTATTTTGGGAAATTTAGGAAACCCTGACTCAGTGCCAAAGGCCACATGTCCGTCATCACCAAAGTTGCCTCGGCTCGGGAACTTGGGTACGATTGAAGGTCGCCGTGAGCACCCTTCGCCCGGTCAAAGACCAGCTTCTACTAACCATGATATCTGTTTTTGAAAACATTGTGTGTTCTTATTCCGGTTATTAGCCTAGGTTACTATGTGATGCGCACAGCATACAAGTATAGACTGAGTCGCCTGAATTGGAACAAAACATTTCATGTTTGTTTGTTTGAAAATGGTTTGATGGTGCTACCTGCAGGTAGGCTAAGACGCGGATTTGCCACCCTCGGGTGGGCTTTTAGAAAACATGATTTTGCCACTATCTAGTGGGCTTAAAACAAACATTTGATGAATTGTCCAAATCCAAATAACCCAACCTTCACCCACAACCATTCAGGCAGATATATCACATAAGCACGTAGCCTCATGGTAAGCATGCTATTCATGGCAGCACTCACACGCATGCAAGGATGCTAAAGCATAAAAACTCACCGAGTACTCCAAGCCAAAATAGAAGCTCATTAGAAATCCATGCATGGTTCCTAAGTATACAGAAAATGCCTAATGAAACACATGCAAAAATGCAAACTATAGCAGGCTCGGCTATTCTAAACATGGCATATGGAATGCAACAGCTATCATGTACTCAACTTGGAATTGAAATACAGATGCAGTTAGTATGATGCGCCGAGCCCGGTGCATGCAAAACAGATGAATGAATGCCAACATGCTATCATACTGTATGCTAATTGAAATATGCCCTAATCTAACCATCATAAACAGGTAAATAAAAGGGAGGAAAGACGTGGGGTTGGAAGACATACATCACACTCACGCACACTTATTACAATTATGCCCTCGCGCAGAGGGTCCGAATAAATATACAGTCCCGAATAAAAGAATAGTATAGTCCAAATAATACAGTCCAAATATATGTACAAAAAATCCTAATTAATTTAAAAATTAACTAAGAAAGTAATAAACTGGCATGCAAGCCAAGGACTACCTTGATTCTGATGAATGATGTATGTTTGGGCTGCCTTGCATGGAAATCCACTGGGATGCTCCAATTAGCCTCTGTTTTGCAATGGTTTTTTGGAAAGTGCGCCAAGCCTCGGAAGACTGCTGATTCTTGATTTGCTGCAACAGAGAGTAGGAAAGGGGCATAGCAATGTATTTTCACAAATGTATGCATGCCTCGATCCTCGTGCCACCAATCACGCATCACGATGCATGATGGCCGAGGAGTCGAACTGCATAATTCAATATAGAATGAATGCATATGAAGACACAACAAGACCTAACTCCATCATGGATGATCTGGAGTGTCGGTGATTGGGGAATTGAGACACGTTTCGTTACTCGGAGTACGAGACGTACCTCGATTCCCGTGCTCGGGCTAACTCCTATCCCGAACACAATGCAATATGCATGACATGCATGAATGCAACTAAGATACAACCTAACATGCACAATGTTATGAAATGGCATACACGATGCACGAGGTAACATGGCATACACAATGCGCTAACATACATCCTAGCATACACAATGCTATGGAATAAAATGGCATACACAATGCATAATGGACTTACACCAACATGAGTGGACCTCAGCCACACTCACATAAGAGGCCATTAGATGAAAATGAGACGACTCGAAATGCGTGCACGCGTGCATGCAAACCGAGGACCGAACCTACGGCACGGAATGCCACTCTAAAAAGATATGGCAAGACATGGAATATAGCATACTATCATGCAAAAATCAGAGGCAAAATGAGGCGCAAAACAGCCTCGAAACATGGTAAAATGAAACCCGATGCATGGAACGAGTCCCGAAACATGGATTTTGGCCCATGAAATGGCCTATAGCTATGCAATGCATGCATTATTTGTACATGAAGTGTGAATACAGAAGTTAGGAAGTCCCAAAACAAGCATGTTTACAGTTTAAAGCAAGGCCAAAAAGTGGGCACAAATAGGGCTAAATTAGCATGCAAAAATGGCCCTAAAAGTGAGATAATGAAGCAAGTGGTAGATTCTGACCCTAAAAATAGAAAGGTCCCTCTAAAATATTGAAGAGGGGCCAAAAATATGACTTTTTACAGTTTATGGCCGAGCCGAAAACAGTGCACAAGTATACTCAAAATACAATGCAAGATATGGCCTAAAAGAGGGGTTACAACACAAAGTATACAAAATATGCTCCAAACAGAAATAAACCCTCAATGAAACATGGAGAGGGGGTAAAAATAGGACTATTTTCAGTTCAGACCAAGGTCCAAAAACAGAAGCTCAATAGGCTAATAAATCATGCAAAAATGAGGCTAAAACATGGATATCAAAGCAAGTAGCACATGGAGGTCCCAAACAGTGATGAGCCCTTCAACAATGTTGAATAAGGGCTCAAAATAAGATCATTTATAGTTTACATTATGCCTCAAAATAGATTACACATAGGCCAAAAATACTATGCAAGATTAAGGCCTAAAGAAGAGATAAAGAAGGAAGTGGTAGTAGGAAGTCCCAAACAGGTAAAAACCCTTAATCAAACAGAAAAATGAGCTCAAAAAATGACATTTTTAGTTAGGGTCGGAGCCCAAAACAGCAAGCAAAAATGGCTAAGAAATGATACAAAAATGAGCTAGAAAATGGGGAAATGTTGCTCACCCTTGAAGACCAACCCTTGGCTTCCTTTTGGCTTGAAAAGTGGTGCCTCCTAGCCTCTGAGAATACCTCCTAGCTGTTGGAATGGAGGTGGTGTTGTGGTGCTAGGTGGTGGTGTGGAAAGGGGGTAGGACTTTGGAGGTTTGGAAGGTTGAAATGAGGGAGATGAAGGAGATATGTATGCAAGTCTCTTAGGCAAGTTTTTCCAACCCTTGGACCAGTCTTGGAGGCTGGCTATATAGAAAAATGAGGGGGAGAAAGAGGGGGAAAAATGGAGGGGAAATGGATTCAAGTTTCCCCTAAAAAATTTGGCCCCCCGGATACAAAATCTGGGGGGGGAAGAGGCATATTTGGACTGTACCTGTTGTAAGGATTCTGGCCGGCTGGATTTTGAAACTGCATGTGGCCAGCCGGCTCTCCCCATGGCCGGCCGGCTAAGGGTCAAAAAGGCCAATTGGAAATAGTGGCCGGCCACCACAGATTGGTGGCCTCCCATGTGTGCTCAACACAGCCATGTGGTCAAAAATTGGCAACAGTAAACCAGGAGAGAGAACAAGCCACTTTTCAAAGGGGTTCAAAAGGTTCAAATGGAATTACTGGCCGGCCACCAAATATTGGTGGCCTCCCAGATGTGTACATCACAAATATGGGGGTTAGGGTTGAAGAAAGTGGCCTTAGGGTGGTCAACATTGGCTTTGAAGTGTGAAAAACGGGCGATGGAGGGCGATGAAGGAAATATAACTGGTTGCTGGAACAATTACTGGCCTTCCACCCTTCTACGGCCTTCCTGGTGATGAAACAGAGGTTCCTGCCAAAAATGAACGAAAATCGATGCAAAATGAAGGTTCGGGGACCGAGACGCGCAGTCCGAGGCCCCGAAAACTAACTGTTAGGCACCGGGAGTGGTGTTCGACCACGAAGTTGGTCTCTCGGACCACAGTGTCCCTCGAAAGGGAGTAAATAAAATGCATGCCAAAAACTGGGGCAAACGGAGATGGTTAGGCGGTCCCGAACCGAGGCACACGGCCTGACGGCTCCGAAAACCGAGAACCGGGCTCCGAAATGGGAAAAATGGTCTGCGACCACGAAACGTAGCCTACGGCCACTGAGAGATGATCTACGAGACCTCTCCCTCCCCTCAGGGAAAAGAAATAGAGAAAACCGAGCCTGGTTCGCAAACCGAGGCAAAGTACAGAAAGGTTTCGGAAGTCCGGAGGCCAGGCTCACGGCCGAGACTCTAAGACTTCTGAATGAGCACAATATGCAACATCACCGAGCGCTCAATCGGTGACGTCTGAGCCTTAAGGTCGGTCAAAAATGGGGTGTCTACAGGTGTGGTTTTGGTTTGATAGTTGATGTGGTAATTTACGTCTTAAAGATGAGTTTTCTAGACTTTTTAGATTATCTAATTGTTATGAAAGTAGTGAGAGAAGAGAAATGGAGAAACTCTATATTGAATAATATAATGAAATACAAGAAGCATGTATTTATAGGCTGAGAAGAAACCTAGATTAAGTGTAGAAAAGAAGATAGAGATACATCAGAGATATGTATAGAAAAGGAGATGAGATACATCTATAATACAGACAGATAAATATAAAATAATATATATATATCTAACACTTCCCTCAAGCTCAAGGTGGTAAGTCATATATCAACTTCAGCTTGGAGAGGAGATTAGAGAAGCGTTCTAGAAGATGAGCTTTGGTGAAGGGGTCGGCAATTTGATCAGCAGAGGTAACAAAGAGAAGACGAACAAGGTGTCACGACCCAAACCTGCCCCTATGGGTTTAGTACCGTAATCGGCCAGTAATCCGTGATTACCGAAGGCCTGCTTAACAGTAATAACAATAATACAGAGTACAGGGGCTAGCAGAAGTCAAAACAGCAATAAAAGATGTCCAATGAGCTGTGACAATCTGTATGCAAAAAGACTTTTTATAACATATACACATTCAGAACAAAAGCAGTATGTACATACATCATTTCAGACATTCAGGTTAGGGACCAAATCCCTACCATAACAGTACGATACAAGTCTATACAGTCTATACAAGACAGAAACAGAAAGGGTGAATCCAAAACACCCCAAAGCAGCCTAAGCTTGAACACACTTGGAACCTCGCAGTGAGGCACGTTGGTTGGCTTGACAAAAAGGGAGTTTAACCCAACGCTCCTAGCTTCAATCTAGTGCCTAGACACCTATATATATATATAAACAGTGAGCTAAAGCCCAGTGAATAACATATGCGTAAAGAGGTTAGGAATGAATGCCCTTTCAGTATTTAAAACAGTCATTTGAACAGTATGTCAGTTATTTGATCATAGCAGTCATAAGTGGTACATCCAATAGCTAAACAAAGGCAAGAGGTCTTAACAGCATCGATTGATGGCCATCATATCGATGCTTGAGTGGTTCCAACATGGCAACCGAGAGATCTCTGTGACGGTATAATCTGATAGTACAAGAATAAAGAATTGCTATAGATGCCATGAATACAGTTCGCAAATAGGACAAGCATTCATTTAGTAAGAAATATCATTACAGAAAGTAGTGCAATTGATCATTCAGAAAATATTCATGATTGAATGTATCTTTACAACATTGTTACTCACAGAGCACTGGGGTATATATAGGCTAAAGCGTCCTTGGATGCCAACCCTACAGTTATAGAATGAACACACACTAAGTTACACACTTGGGTTTAATAACTTAACCCTTAACTTGACTCGGTGTGGTTCTACATCAATAACCTCATTAAGATGCTATAAACTAGGCCTAGGAATGCCTAGGATGGAATGAGGATGCAAAGATGCACTTTAAAGCACTTTTCAAAATTTGCTGAAACAGGGGTCCATACTCGAGCGTGGATTCCTACGCTCGAACGGATATGCAGACAAAGGAGCTCCGCTTGAGCGTGACTTTCCCCGCTCGAGCGGACTGTAAACTCAAGCAAAAGTACTGGATGCATGCAAATCATGCTCGATGAACGCTCGACCTTTGCTCGAGCGTGAGACACAAGTCCTCGCTCGAGTGTGCATTCCCTCACTCGAGCAGACTGTAAAACACACGAAAGTACTGGATACACGCATTTCACACTCGAGCATTACTTTTCCCGCTCGAGCAGACTGCATGGATTCAGATTGTACGCTCGAGCATGAAGTCCTACGCTCGAGCTTTGGTCCAAATTCTAAAATTTTCAGATTGCACCTCCAAGCTCAAAATCAACTTTTAAAGTATCAAATCCGATCCTTTTGGGCCAATTTCCTAGAAAACACCTTAAAACTCATAATACAACATGTTTCAAAGATCAATTTGCAAAATCAAAGCCCAAAGGTAGTTCAATTAAACACAAATTTCAAGTCAAAATTGAAGAACATGAAGAACAATGCAAAACTCATACATGCATGTGTTCCTATGAACTCTAATGCTCTAAGACAAGATCAAAGGCAAGATTTAACTTCAAAACAAGGTGAGTTCATGGATCAAAACCCAAAATATGAACATGCATGGAGGAATTCTCATGAAAAAACTTCAAAACTCAAGAATGTGCACATGCATGCATGGTCTAAGCTTCAATTCAACATTTTGAACCAATTTATGACTCTAATCACCAAACCTCCAAGAAACATGCAAGAAGTAACTCAATTCACAAAGGAGAAGATGAATTCTCTACCTTGGGTCCTCAATTTCAAGTCTAGAAGCTCAATTATGCAATCTACTCTTCAATTTCTTCTAGTTCCCAAGCTAAATTTGATGAACTCAAGTTTTCGCCTAACTCTCCCTCTCTCTAGTTGGTTTTGGCCTCAAAAGAGTGATGAAGAGTGATGCCAACTATAGACACCCCATTTTTGACCGTCCTCAAGACTTGGACGTCACCGTTTGAACACCCGGTGATCATCCATGTTTGTGTTCGTTTGGAGTTCCCGGAGGTCTCGGCTACGCGCCTAGCCTCAGGATCTCCGAACTCGACTGTTTAGTGTCTGGTTTTGCACCAAACACTTGTTTGTTGCCTTGGAAAGGTAGGGAATGCCTTGTGAGGCATCCCCACACATCACCGGCCGTGGCTAGAGGCCACCGGCTGGTGTTTTGTTGCCATCGACAATGTATATTGCTGGTCGGAATTCTTTGTTGCCGGTCGGCAGTTCATTTTGTCAAAATGGCAATTTTGAGCAGCCGACTATTATTTATCTACTTTGGAGATATTTTAAGACAGCTGTCTTGCATTTTGTTCCCCTCCATACACGTGTATGGAAGAATGGCCTTCTTGTTAGCTTTACAAGATTGGCTTCTCTATAAGAGAAGCCCTCCTCTCTTGGCATTAGGGTTGGAAAAAAAGGTTAGAAAACATATAGAGGAGAGCTCTGGATTAGGGTTAGGGTTTGAGTCTCACCTATCTCTACTTCTCTCTCTCTTTTTACATTTGTGTGCGTATAAGTGTATTTGTGTCTTACTATTGCACACAAACACCTAGTGTTACACCTTCCCTTGGCTACTGAGGTTCTAAGAGGTTGATCTTGAGATCCATGGGTGGTTTTGAGCTTGGAGGAGCAGTTGGTCCACCATTGTTGAAGAGGTTCTTCAAGGGTAACAATCTTACCCCTTTTTACCCTATTCTTGCATACTATTTTTGACTATCTTAGAACCGTTTTTGAGCTTAGTGTATAATATAAAAAAGTTCTATTTTTAGGCCCTCTAAATAGTTTGTTTAGAGTGTTTGTTGGTTTGGAGGTGTTTGACCCCTCTTAAGCCTTGAGAGGCTCCATTTTGTGCTATTTTGAGTGAGCTCCGAGACTTTGGTGTTTGGGCCTCCTCACCAAGGATTTCAGTGGTAAGGATGGTGCCTTGAAGTCCTAAGAAGGAGAGGGCCACCCCCTCTCCTTGTTGTCCTTGAAAAGGGCTATATTTGGCTCTCTAATGAGCATCATGTTCAAGTGTGTGTTGATCATGTTCTAACTGTTATTTATGCTTATTTTGCCATGAAATAGCATTGTTGTATGTTGGTTTTGGTACACCATGTTAGTTTAACATACATGCCATGTAATGCCACTTTGTTGCCTTAACATGCCTTAGGTTGTAAATCATTATTCTAGTATGTTTTGGGCTTGGTCTTGTGAAGCTTTTGTGTTTATTTTGCCATGTTTAAGGTCTGTCCTTAGTCATTTTGGTCGGCCATAACATGCATTGCATAGCTCCTTTGCATTTTGGCTTGTTAGCCATAAGTGTGTGAATGTGTAGCATGCGTTGCTTGCATTATTTTAGTGGTTTGGAACCACCCAACATGCCATTTTAGTCCTTATAACATGCTCACATGCTCGCTTTTCAATGCTTCTTTGATGCTTCAAGAGTTGGTGTTGTATGCTTCATGTTAAGCATTTGTGTATGCCTTTACACTTAGACTTAGACCATTTAGATGCTATCTAGGTGTATTTTTGTCTTTGTTTTGGCATGTTTTGGGACTGTTTCAACTTGCTTTGGTCATTTGCTTCATGAGTCATTTGATCCTAGTTTAAGTCCTTGGGCTATGTTTGCATGCCATGCTTGTCTTGTTCATTTGGTTTAGCACCATTTTAGCATGATTTCAAAGCTTTCCATTGCATGTTAATTGTCCATGATTATCTCTTTTAAGTGTGCTTGAAAGTTGATTCCTTATGCTTAAGTCTTGAACCAAGTATCCATGCATGCTTGTATGTACATTTGCCTTCATGTACTTAGCATTTTGGCCACTGTTTTGGGCCTAATTAGAGCTGCCCAAATCATGTTTAAGTCCATCCTTTGCTTGCTTCCATGCTTACCTTGAATGTTTGTTTGCATACTTGCATGTGTACCTTGTATGCTCATGTTGCATGCTAGTTCCTATGCTTAAGTTGCATTGCATCTTGCATGCATGCCTTGTTCCTCGATCTAGTGATAGGAATTGGGCCTTTGTTTGTTGGTTTGCATTGCATTTGAAATCAACATGCATAACTTGGTCTCGTGGGTCATCAGGCATTGAAATGCGCGATTGATGGTCCGAGAACCAAGGACCGTATCCCTTTGAGTCATAAACATGATAAGGGACATGGTTGGTGCACACATTTGCTTGAATTGCATTGCCATGCAAAGTTTTGTCCTCTACTGCTGTCAAACAGATTCTGCAGGAACTTTTGGCCGGTCGACTGCACAGAGTGCCGACCGGCAATATATCAGTGGCCGATGGATCAATTCTTGGCCGGTGGGCACCAACTCACAGCCGGTGATGATTCCCTCCAGCCGGTGGCACTCCCCAACATCCAGTAAGCACATTCTGAGACTTTGGCAGTCTTCAGAGGAGTATAGCAGGGAAAACAGGTATGCGATGGCAGTGCATTTCCGAGCAAGACCGAGCATGCATTGCATTGGGCTCTCTTCCCGAGGCAGTTTACTGTTTCTTCTAGCTTGGTTAATTTGTTAATTAATTAGGTGATCTGTAATATTTTAATTAGCTTGTAGGTTAATTATCTGTATATTCTTTTGGTCCCTCCGAGCGAGGGCAAATCTGTAATAAGTGTGGGTGAGTGTGTGTATGTCTTCCAACCCCCACTTCTTTCTCCCTTTTACTTACCTGCTTATGATGGTTAGTATTTGGACATGCTTACTTTAGCATACCTTATGCTATGCATGCGTGCATCCATACATTTGTCTTGCATGCACCGGGCTCAGCGCATCATGCTAACTGCATTGTACTTCAAATCTAACTTGAATACGTGTTATTGATTGCATTTCACATGCCACTTTAGGACTAGCCGAGCCTAGTCTAATTGCATCCCGCATGTGTTGCATTAGTCAATTTAACATGAACTAGAACCATGCATGTTTGCTAACTAGTTTATTGTTTTGGCACGGAGTACGATGTAAGTATTTTCATGCTTTAGCATACCGCATGCGTATGAGTGTTAACATGACAGTATGCTTACCATGCGGCTAAGTGCTTATATGAGATAAACTGTTTGATTGCCTGTGGGTGAAGGTTGGATTGTCTGAGTTGGACAAACTCATTGAAATCCGTATTTTAGCCTATTTGCGAGTAGCAAATTCCAAAGTGTTTTTTTCAAAACAAACGGATATGCAATGCTTATTTCCAAATTAGGCAATCTAGTCTATACTTGTTTGCTGTGCGCATAACATAGTAATTCTAGGCTAATAACCGGAATAAGAACACATAACGTTTTCAAAAACGGATATCATGGTTAGTAGAGGCCGGTCTTTACACCGGGCGAGAGGGGGTGCTCATAGCTGACCTTCCCCGATCGTACCCAAGTTCCCGAGCCGAGGCAACTTTGGTGATGACGGACACGTGGCCTTTGGCACAGAGTCAGGGTTTCCTAAATTTTCCATTTAAAAAATATTTAGGTGGCGACTCTGTATCTGGCAAAGCAGTCCATGTTTGGCACTTCTTTTCAAAAATCTGTTTTTCTCAAAACGATTTGCCAGATTTGGACTCTTTGGTTCAGATTTAGAACCGTGACACAAATCGAGTCCGAACTGTAGTAGGGCCCTCCCGGGCGCGTCTACAGTTTCTGGCGACTCTGCTGGGGAGTTTAGAAAGCTTGACTCGAACTCGTGATATCCTGTTTTGATTTCATTTATGTGTCTTTTTGCATTGCATGTGCATTGGTGTGCCTAGGACACCGTGTTTGCCATCTGCCATTCCTGAACGGTTTGCTGGAGGCTTGTCTTGTCAAGACACGACCGTAAGGCTGACCGGTTATGGGCTCTAACAGCATGGGAACACAAACCCTGGTTTTACCGGGGCACCCTTTTTGACCATTCAACCTAGTGCATATCGGAATCCATAGTGACCATTCCAAACTAGGACAGGTTGCTTACCCGATGGTAGGTTGTGTGAAACCGCTGCGTGTGTAGTGAAACCCTACCTCCTAACAAAATAGGACAGGGAAAACCTACCCCAACATAGGGGTGTTTTGGCTCTCATTTACTTGATATGTGCTTTTAGAGTGTATCTCTACAGGGAATGCATATATCAGTTTGCGAGTTTGGTTATCCGCCCGAGGCATCGATGTCGCCTTTTGAGAATCGCTTATATCTGCAGTATCGATTCAGTGTTTTGAGGCGTGATTTGGGAACAATGATCGAGTAGAAATACGATTATTCGGCTACACCCGTGTTTGATCTGTTTGGGCTGAAATGCTGCTCGTTTTTTTTTTTGTTTCAAGGTTCAGGAGAGTCCGATTCAGAACAGTCAGTGTTTTATTTTACAAAGGCAAGATAGATGTCCGATCCGTTAGTCGCCAGTCAGTATAGCAAACTCAACATGACGCAGAATTCGGAAGAGATCGTGGTCATGACAGCTGCACTAGATCATGGAATCACTCTACAAAGTGAGACCAACGTGGATATGCCGCATCCACCCAGGTCGCCTGTTGCGCACCCGGTTTGGACCCCCCAGCTATATCAGGCTCGCGAGCCTACTACATTTGAACTAATGGGGATGATAGGTGATCTCCAGAGGTCCGTGGCAGATCTCGCCTACGGAATGTCAGCTTCGCCACTAGCCGCACCATATGTCGGGAGTTTTGTACCCCAAGAGCCCCCGCTATTGGGACGGATTGTGATTGAGCTTAGCCAACCGGAGATGGCCTCCAGCTATGGCAATGACGTATCAACATCGACCCAAACCCTTGATCAGGCTGAGGCCAAAGGAAAAGATAAAGTGAAGGCAGATGCCGATCCTAGTGAACAACTGCTGTGGGCAGTCGAGGCTTTGAAAGCCGGGGGGATGAACAAGCAACAGATATCTGCAATTGTGACAAAAGTTGTGGAGGATGCTTTCCCCACTCCTCCTGAGGGCATTTCCAGTCAATCAGAGAACCGGGATAGGCCCCGTCATGCCAGAACAGTTCTTCCCGCTCCCAACCCTGCATCCGGGAAGGATCAGAAACCCAAGGCCGCACCGGCCGACCCGTTCGCTAGTGCATCTAACAAGGGTGCTCAGGCTTCAAAGTACCTGCCCCGAGGGCGCAGGGTCTTCCATGCTCTCTACTTGCCATGGTCCAAGGCACTTCAGATCCTTGCCGAGAGGGGGCATCTCAAACCCTTGGAGCCTCGACCCCTACCGAAGAATCTCCCTGCTACGCATGATGCTGCTCTGTACTGTGCGTACCACCAGCAAACTGGTCATGCTACCGATAATTGCTTCCGCCTCCGTCATGAGGTACAGGATTTGATCGATAATGAGGTTATCCTCCCGCCCACTTCAGCCAAGTCTGTTACCACCCAGTTGTTGGATTTTGAGGACACAGATACTGCGAGTATGTAATCAGAGGGTGAACCACCTGCGGGCGGTACCCGGAGCATTTTGGATGTGGCGTTTGGCATGCATTTTTGAGCATCTGTGAATGCTATCTTTGTAAATTCTGGCTTGGGTATCGAGTCAGTCTTTTGCTTTGAGTCTGTTTCTTTGTATTGAGTCAGTCTGTCTTGTTGTAGCGAGTCACCCTCCCTTTTTTTTGTATAGAATGCCAGGTGATTCCGAGGTTGTTGCCTCGAACACCATTTTGTAATTACCCATTTTTGTTTTTGAGTCTGTTCCTGCCGAGGAGCCAGTTATACCAACAAATCTGAATGAAACAGCTGTGGCTATCACGTTTCCGTACTTGTTCCTATTTGAGCTAGTTGTGCCAGAGGATGTGAATGGAACAACAGTACATTCTACCCGCTCTCTTGTGCCTTGAACATCGTTGCAATGACCTAAGTTTTTCAAAAAACCTTTTTGAACACTGCGGTGATGAAAATGAAGAGGAAGGAATTCCTCGGGTTTTGCAAAATTTTGATCATTTTGAGAGAAAGAGAGGCATGCTAAGCCTTTTAATGAATGAAATCATGCCTATCAGCGTGAGTACTGAGAAGGACCCTGGCTTGATCCAGATTGGTTCCACACTGTCTTTTGCGCGAGCGATTTGTCGTTCTCTTAAAAACTTTCAAAAATAAACTGTTTTGCGCGGTCCTGTGAAGACTTGTGTGGAACCGCTCTTGAGATTGCGCAACCCAGGATCGCTCTCAGCCTCAAGATTCAACCTATCTGTTTCGAACCTGGGATCCTCTCATAATGTTCAACATTTAACTACCCTGAAAGGCCTGTGTGGCCCAATTTGAAGCAGCCCTCGAGCAAGAGGCACCAAAGTCAGATTAAGAAGATCAGATCTCACCGGGAGAGGCTCGTAAAGCAACCGTGATGGATTCTTCTGCAAATCAATACAACAGTCACTCTCCTGGATACAGAGAGGCTTCAATCTCAAAACCATTTGGCATGGGCTTGCTACACTTTTACCCTTTGAGAGGCTCGCTGGGCCGAAAACCCGGAAGGGCGACCCAGGCAAAAGTTAGAGCAAAGAAAAAGAAATACAAAATACAAAAAAGAAGCAAAAAAAGGAAAAAGAAGCAAAAATAGCAAAAAATAAAAAGAGAAAAAAAAAAGAAAAAAGAGCAAAAAAAAAAAAAGAAGAAATGAAAAGAATTGAAATGAAAGAAAAACAAAGCTCGCAAGGTCGAAAACCTGCAACAGGCGCCTTGGCAAAAGTTAGAGCCTAAAAAGGAGAGGTTAAATACCCGAGTGTACTTTAACCCTGGAACTACGTAAGGCTTGATTCCCATGTTTGGGATACGTAGGCAACTTCGTCTTGAAGTCCAAATTAACGCTTTCATGGCGCAAATCCATGTAATGGTTTTGATCATCCTTGCCTCCTCTGAATTCGATAGTTCGGTTGTGACAACCGGAATTACATAGGCAACTTCATCCTGAAGTCCAATCACCAACACTTTCAAGGTGACTGTGTCCATATATTGGTTGTGACCATCCCCGCCCTCTCCGTGCCTGAGAGCTCGGTCGTGATCAATCATTAATGCGGACAGTTTATAGCATGCTGCGGTACCATCCAGACAAGGGGCGACTTTCCGTTGCCGCAAGTTGCCATTCAGACCAGAGGCAACTTTCCGTTGCCATGCAGTCCTTCCAAGCAAGGGGCAATTTTCCATTGCCTCCAATCCGAGGTTGTGCATCTCGAGGGTAAGCTCCGTGCTCGTTGAGCATTGACTGTTTGCAAAAAAAATAATAATAGTTTTTGAAAATTTTTACTGAAGTTGACTATTCTCTCGAAAACTGTTTCATTTTCCAAAAACCGGACCATCTTCTTGGACCCAAAAAGGAAAATTTTCAGTGCTCACAGCCTGACTTGCATGATTTTCAAATCAAAAATTGAACAAGTATGTTAATCCGACTCACATTTTGGTCAAAACTGTTTTGGGAAGAAAACAAAAATGGTCAAAGTGATGAACTAGGGGCACAGTCGAGTCAGGTGTTCTGTCTTTCCCCGCCGTCAACATACTTGCCAAAAAGGCACCTTGTTCGCCGGAAGAAGCTTTCCCCGTCCAGAACATCGACTGAACGTCACCGGAACAAATAGCCGTGAGCTAATAGCCGTGGATGAACCCACAACTTCCTATTCATTCATCAATTACCCTGGAGAGGGATGAAAATGAGAGAATAAAGAATAGAGAGGTGTAAGTTGAGAGAAAAGTGAGCAAGAGGGTTTGAAAAAAAAAAAACGAGAGCCTGAGGGCCGAGCGAGGTGAGAACCACAAATCAGAAAGGGTGGGAGCATACCCGGAGGAGCTGGCTCTTCGAGATCCGAGGTCTCTCTTTCTTGTAAACGCGTCCGTGAGTCGTGTCTTTTGCTTTGTTTTGTCGCAATTCTTGTCCTGAGTCTTTCCCGGGCATGTCTCGTTGTGTTTGGGTCGTGTACCTTTTGTTTGGGTCTTTCCTCCTGTGTTCAGTTGTAGGCTCAATACCCCGGTTGAAAACCCTTCTTTATTCAAAAAAAAATCGCTTATGCTCAGAGTGCTGTGCCATTCTCTACATCTAGGCGAAGCAAGAGAAGAAAAGAGGTAAATTTGGGGCATCTAAATGTGTTTCAGTTTCAACCGTTTCAGCTTCCACAGTCCGTTTTGTCAGATTGGGCTGTTTGTTCAGGGTTTGCTGTGTGTAGACTGAACCGGGTATTGTGTTATGAGCTGTATGCAGATCAATCCCCAATAGAGTATGGGCTGTGTGTTCAGGTTAGACAGTGATTTGTTTGATTATTCTGCTATTGGCTGGTTGGTTATTTGATTATTCCAGTACAAGTGTTCAATTTTCAAACAACAGATCGATTTCATTTACATTGAGGTGTAATATGACACAACATGATGCAATATAGTGCAAAGTATGAAATGTACAGATATAACACTTTTTTTTGACAAAAAAGTTTGTTTCATATAATCTTGTTCAAGTACATAGTTTTGAAAAAACAAAAATCTGCCTGCGGCAGTACAAGATACTGGGGCTACCAACTAAAAAAGAAAAAAAAGAAAAAATGCAAAAACGAGAAGAAAGCAGCAAAAGTGTGGGTCGTCATCGGTAGTCTCAGGCCTGAGGATCTGTCCTCGCCCTCTTCCTGGACAAAGGTCCAGGAGCATCGTCGTCAGCACCATCATCTGAGCCTGAGTCTAAACCGCCTCCGATCTTCTCCTCAGATGATCCCGCCTCTGCCTCTGCCTCGGACTCGGACTCATCATCCTCATCATCAGGAATGGGTGCCCGAGAGCTACTCCCGACATGAACACGCCCCGCCCTGGCACGGGAATGTCTAGTGTCTCCACGCCCTCCCCGAGCAGGAATAGAGGGCCCAGCTGGAGCACCACCCACCGGAGGGATCTAGAAAGGAGGCTAAAAAGCACGAAAGGCAAATGCATCAGTATATTGTGAGCAGTGAATCAGTACAGAATACAGTGTATGAGTACAGTGTGTGAATACTGTGAGCAGTGAATCAATGCAGAATGCAGTGTATGAGTACAGTGTATCAGACGTCGTGAGGGCTGGGTATCCAGTGTTGTGTCATGCATCAGATTATGTGAAGCAGTTTGTGTATGGTTTGAGACTGCGGTCAGAAGAACATACCGGAATACTGTAGAGGGCCAGGAGGTCGAAGGTCCGCTGTAGCATTCCCATCATGGAGGCATTCAGCTCCAGAGACTACCAGGTGTACTCGGAGGACGCCTGCAAAAGTATCAGATGCATCAGTATTCTGCGGAATGTCAAATAAACAGAAATGAGATAACAGTGCAAGATGCGAAATGAAGTAATACATACCGGAGGCAGGTCAGGGACACCGACCAACTCGTGATCAGCCGGGGGAGGAGTAAAGGGGATTTGGTAGGTCGCCCCGCCCTGCCCTCTATATGTCAGTGAAGTGGGCAGAGCAGGCCAGCTGGTCCCCCGCCCTCTCTGGACTCCGCCTCTACCACGGACTCGACGCCTCCTCCAGCCGCTTGCAGCCCTCTCCTCTTAGCTCGCCGACCATTGCTCAAGGGTCGCATAATGTAAGTTCGACGCATCGCATAGTCGCCTTCGTCTCGTGACGCCTCGCCTACCAACGGTATACTCTCAAAGCGAGGAAAGCCTCCGTGTGCCTCATATGTGTAGGAGGCGGACCCGGAACTATCTGCTCCGGTAAACCCAGGGTCTGACGCAAGAAGCGCTCCTCTAGGTACCAAGCCCGACAGATCGGGCCCTCCAACAGAATCCGGAGATGGGCAGTCTCCTCTACGCTCTCATAATGGTCTCTCACCACGGCCGGCAACAGAGCCCAAGGCTGCCAGGTGATCTGCAAGTACAAATGCAGTTTGTTATCTATCTGTTATCGAAAATACAGTGCTATGCAAAGACTAAGCAAACTCTAAAGTTGAACATACCTCCGCGGTAGTGATGGTGTTGAAGTAACGGCGGAAGAAGATAAAAGACTCCCGGGGTCTCCGCACACACCGCACGTCAAAGCGGTGAGAAAAGGGGACGTCGAGCGGGATCTCCACATCGGGTACTGAGGCAAGCCTGGAAAAGTAGGCATACACCCACAACTGTAGAACAAATATCAGTATGACTATCAGATAAAGCAGGATACAGAATAAAACAGAAATGGCAGAGCCGTGTGTTGTGCAGTGTATTGTGCAAAGTATATGTGTGTGCCGCGTGTGCAGTATATAGTCAGTGAGAGGCAGACCGTGCAAAGGTATGCAATACGTAAAATGTGAAGCGTAGCGTAAATGTAAAAGGGGAAGAAGATATACCTCGCAAGCTCGCCAAGAGCCGCTAAGAAGTCATTCACGAGAAGTGAAGAAGAGCTCATGTAACCATACAAGGTGGCCAAGCCTGCACCACCCCAGTCATAGCGGCGGATCCGCCTGACATCTACCAGTGCGCTGAGTAGGCAAAGAGGCACGGTGTTCACCCGGTCGGCGAAAAGGGTTGTCCCGAGCAAAAACATGAAGAAGCCCCGCGCATACTGATCCACCTCCTCTGGGGTCATCTGCGCCTCCTCTGCCAAAGCTGGCTGAATCCGGAAGTGGCTCTCAAACCACGAGTATCTGACAAACCCTGCCCGAGCAAGGGGTGGCTGAGTGCCGAGCAGGTACAGCTGGGCGGCGTCCCACTCATCCATATCAGTGTCGAAGGGGATCGGATCACCCCCTACCCCGATGCCAGTAAGCATCGAGAAATCATAAGGGGTCATCGTCATGTCCCCTGCGACGGAGAAGTGGAAGGAGTTGGTGGTATCCCACCACCTCTCCACTAGAGCAGTGAGCAAGGGCCTGCAGGTAGTAAGCTGGGAAAGCCCCCTGCAAAAGATGCCGAAACCTATCTCGTCAACGATCTGGAGAACTGCGTCTGGCAACTCTATGTACCAGTCTCGGGCGATGACATTCCCATACCCGCGGATGGTATGGGAGTCCCCCTGTAAACAAAAACAATAATTGCGAAGCAATATTCAAGGTGCAGTTTTAAGAAACATACAGATATATAACATGTGTGCATGTTTTTTAGATTCAGACAGACATTGGGTGTCAGTGTACTAGCAAAGAACTACAGCATATGATGTGTCAGTGTGTTGAACGGTTCAGTACAGATGTAACATGTGTGCATGTTTTTTTTCAGATTCAGACAAACATTGGGTGTCAGTGTGCTAGCAAAGAACTACAGCATATGAGGTGTCAGCGTGTTTGAGTGGTTCAGGGCAAATACAGCATGTGTGCATGTTTTTCAGAATTCAAGCAGATACCAGATGCCGGTGTGCTCACAGTGAAGTGCAGTGTGTGTTGTGTCGATGTGTTTGAGCAATTCAGGGCTAGTCCAGTGTGCATGCACCTGTAAGTTTCAAACAGATATCGGTTGTAATCAACTACAGTGTACATTGCATCAGTATGTTCAAACTAAGCAGTTAAAGAACAGATAAGTGTTCTACATTGCGAAAAATTGAAACCAGGGAAAGGCTGTACCTCGGAAGCGCCATGTGACAGGTGTGACTTTGGCTCACGGAGTAGTAGCTCGGGTGCCACGCCCCTCTCGAAGCTCCGGAACTGACGTAGTCCATCTGGGAGCGTCACATGAACCGCCGGTCTGTAGGTCTCCGGATCGAACGGCCGGATGCGAAGCGGTAAAGGCTCGGGATCCATCTCGAGCTCTGGAGGAGTCCCGCCCTGTGGAAGATCGTCTGCCATCTCGAGGAGAATGTGAAAATGGCTGGAAGAGGGAAAACCGGGCGAGAATATGAAGAGTCAACAAAAAGTCAACCCCGAGAGGGCCGGAAATGGCCGGGAAAGCCGGAGTGCGGAAAAAGCACAGGTATCGAGAAGAACTCGAGGGAAACAAGCCCTGAGTGACGAAAATCAAAGACGGGACACCGAAACGAAGTTTCGTTCGGTTGAAAATGTCTGAAACGCGAAGGAAATTGCGAATCGAACGACGAAACGGGGCTAGAACGTAAGAAAATGAGAGAATCAAAGGAGGAAAGTGCCCTAGAGAGAGAGAGGGAGGATTTTTGACCAAGGGGAAGTGAAGAAAATAGGGCTAGAAGCCCTATTTTAAAAGACCCATAGCAAAATGTCATCAAAGCGCCGACACAGAATTCTTTTGCTTGCCGGGCCACATTCCTGCTTGCGGCAATATATTGTGCCGGTGGAATTGTATGAGTGCCGATGGACAGCCGGTGATGCATTTTGATGGCCGGTGGACATCCGGTGGTCTCCTACAGTGGTTTTTGAGCCTTCTACATCCTTGTTTGGGTTATATGTGTGGTTCAGGGCCTTCATTGCTCAAAACAATGCAAGACAGTGCACTTCCGAAACTCAGCCGGCCTTCGTTTTGACCTCGGACCGTGTCTTTTATGCGCAGCACTCAGATTCGTGCAAGGTGTATCCTTTTTGTATCCTTTCATCTTTTACAAGATTCAAAAGTTGCCCCCCATGTGCATTTTGCATGCATTCAATTACGTCGTTTAGCGCATCGCACTGTCTTGTGCACCACACTTCAATCGCGCTATTTTGCGCATCTCATTGCATTTGGCATGCATTCATTGTTCACGCTATTTTGCGCACCTCACTCGCATTGTCTTGTGTACACCCGGGTCCGACGGGACCGAAAACACGCTCGGGTCCGGTGGGACCGAAAACACGCCCGGGTCTGGCGGGACCAAAAACACGCTTGGTCCGGTGGGACCGAAAACACGGCCGGTCTGGCGAGACCTTAAATACGCGTGGTCTGGCGAGACCTTAAACGCGCTCGGTTGGTGTTTGCATGTCGGCATGCACTGTAGAACACATCATCCCTTGCATCTTTATGCACACACGCGCGTTATAACGCACACAGCTTGCATTATCATGCGCCCCCACGCACGGTCTGGCGAGATCTTAAACCCACTCGGTCGCATTGTCATGCATCTCAAAGCCGTGCATTGTCGCGTATTTCGAGATCATACACCTTCATACATTCTCAGATCATGCATTGTCATGCATTTCTCAAGCTGCGCGTTGCCGCGCATCAAAAATCATGCATTGTCATGCATTTCAAGTGACTTGCGTTGTCGTGCATTCCATGCAACATGCATTTCACGCATCATTTGCATTTTCGAAAAACAAGCAAAAAAAAAAACACAAAAAACAAACACATGCATTGTCTTGCATCTTTTCAACATGCATTGTCATGCATACACTTTGCATCCTGGTCTAGGAGACCTTAAATCCTCTAAAGGTGCAAATCCTTTGGTGTTTGTCGTGCCCGAACGACTTCCGGTGGTCTGGTAAAGCCACCCGCCTGTGTTTGCGGTAAGTTCCTAGGAGACCAATTGGGACAGTGGAAACTAGAGTTCGAATGGCTTACGCCTAGAACGCAAAGGTTCGGGATTTCCGAGACTAAAGTCTGGTTTAAATACCCAGGGGTGTATCCTCGGCTTGAAATCTGTATGGAAGCCCCATAGGTTGAGGTAGCGTGTTTGCGCCTCAGTTCTGGATACTGAACCAACCTAGTATATCGCCCTGTTGGGAGGATAGGGAAAGCTGCAATCATAGCTATCGCATTGTCATGCATTTCCATTGTAAATATTGCATTTACATACATTGCATTGCATATTTGTAGATATCACATTTTAGTTTGCATGCATCTGCTGCATCACCCCCCGCCTATGGCTTACGCCTTTCCATGTTGAGCTTGGACTGGTATGTGTCTGTACTCTTTACGTCGAAGCATAGTCCTGTGTGACCGTTCTATGTTAGACGTGGCTTGTATGTGTACATGCCTTTCTTAGGAAAAATGAGGTTTGGCTGCGAGCCTTATCCGCTGTAAATATTACACCTGTATCCATTGTATTTCCCCCAACAGACCGCATCTGCATTCCATTGCATATTTGTAGATATCGCATTGTAGATTGCATGCATTCACTGCATCACCCCTCGCCTATGGCTCGTGCCTTTCCATGTTGAACTTGGTCTGGTATGTGTCCATACTTTTTACGTTGAAGCATAGTCCTGTGTGACCGTTCTATGTTAGACGTGGCTCGTATGCGTACATGCCTTTCCTAGGCAAGATTTGGTTTGGCCCGCGTGCCATATCCATCATATCTATCCCATCCCAGTGCATGTTGCATTTTAGTTTGCATGCATTCACTGCATCATCCTCCATTTATGGCTCGCGCCTTTCCATGTTGAGCTTGGTCTGGTATGTGTCCATACTTTTTACGTCGAAGCATAGTTCTGTGTGACCGTTCTATGTTAGACGTGGCTCGTATGCGTACATGCCTTTCCTAGGCAAGATTTGGTTTGGCTGCATGCCATATTCATTGTATATATTACATTGTAATATAGTTTTGCATCCGGCATTAGGATCATCATTCTTTCCCCAGCGGGTCGTCACCCCACTTATGTCATTCCACCCAATACTCGTTCTTGTGTCCGTCTACATTACTCATAGTTTTGTGTGACCTTTTCTATGGTAGACGGATTTGTTACCTCCATCAATCTATTTGACATACGTGTGGTTTCGAATCGCTCATGATTGGATCATGATTCAATTGCTCTACATGTAGTTTGCATTGTTTCAATTGCATTGCATTTTTATTTGCATTATTTATACATTGTTTTGTATATATTGCATATCATTTAACATTCACATTGCATTGTCATGCATGTTGCTAACAACATCGTACCTATTAAGTTTGTCTTCTTTGCAGGCACGATATTGTATGTACGGTTCATTTGAGGCTGGTGCAACCAGATGAACCGGACAGGTATTGTATCCTCCGAGTGAGACGTATTGAGAATTACATAATTCTCTTACATCCTTTCTGCATTGTAGTGTAGTTTGGTGTATGCTAGCTTAAAACTGTCGCATGCGTGCTTCGTTACAGCTTTCTTTGCATGATCATAAGTTATGCTCGGCTTCTTGCATTTTCAGTTGCATTTTACCCATGCCTTCGGGCGCATACCTTGTTTGTCTTGCATGTTTGTCTAAGTCTTCGGCCTTGTCAAAAATGGGTCGTCTCTGGGCTTTGACATTCACTCCCGTCATTGTTATGACTTCCGAGTTCTGTCAAAGAGGGGCAACTGTAGACACCCTATTTTTGACCGTCCTCAAGACTTGGACGTCACCGTTTGAACACCCGGTGATCATCCATGTTTGTGTTCGTTTGGAGTTCCCGGAGTTCTCGGCTACGCACCTTGCCTCAGGATCTCCGAACTCGACTGTTTAGTGTCTGGTTTTGCACCAAACACTTGTTTGTTGCCTTGGAGGGGCAGGGAATGCCTTGTGAGGCATCCCCACACATCACCAGCCGTGGCTAGAGGCCACCGGCTGGTGTTTTGTTGCCATCGGCAATGTATATTGCTAGTCGGCATTCTTTGTTGCCGGTCGGCAGTTCATTTTGTCAAAATGGCAATTTTGAGCAGCCGACTACTGTTCATCTGCTTTGCAGATATTTTAAGACAGCTGTCTTGCATTTTGTTCCCCTCTATACACGTGTATGGAGGGATGGCCTTCTTGTTAGCTTCTTGAGTAAGCTTTACAAGATTGGCTTCTCTATAAGAGAAGCCCTCCTCTCTTGGCATTAGGGTTGGAAAAAAAGGTTAGAAAACATATAGAGGAGAGCTCTGGATTAGGGTTAGGGTTTGAGTCTCACCTATCTCTACTTCTCTCTCTCTTTTTACATTTGTGTGCGTATAAGTGTATTTGTGTCTTACTATTGCGCACAAACACCTAGTGTTACACCTTTCCTTGGCTACTGAGGTTCTAAGAGGTTGATCTTGAGATCCTTGGGTGGTTTTGAGCTTGGAGGAGCAGTTGGTCCACCATTGTTGAAGAGGTTCTTCAAGGGTAACAATCTTACCCCTTTTTACCCTATTCTTGCATACTATTTTTGCCTATCTTAGAACCGTTTTTGAGCTTAGTGTATAATATAAAAAAGTTCTATTTTTAGGCCCTCTAAATAGTTTGTTTAGAGTGTTTGTTGGTTTGGAGGTGTTTGACCCCTCTTAAGCCTTGAGAGGCTCCATTTTGTGCTATTTTGAGTGAGCTCCGAGACTTTGGTGTTTGGGCCTCCTCACCAGGGATTTCAGTGGTAAGGATGGTGCCTTGAAGTCCTAAGAAGGAGAGGGCCACCCCCTCTCCTTGTTGTCCTTGAAAAGGGCTATTTTTGGCTCTCTAATGAGCATCATGTTCAAGTGTGTGTTGATCATGTTCTAACTGTTATTTATGCTTATTTTGCCATGAAATAGCATTGTTGTATGTTGGTTTTGGTACACCATGTTAGTTTAACATACATGCCATGTAATGCCACTTTGTTGCCTTAACATGTCTTAGGTTGTAAATCATTATTCTAGCATGTTTTGGGCTTGGTCTTGTGAAGCTTTTGTGTTTATTTTGCCATGTTTAAGGTCTGTCCTTAGTCATTTTGGTCGGCCATAACATGCATTGCATAGCTCCTTTGCATTTTGGCTTGTTAGCCTTAAGTGTGTGAATGTGTAGCATGCGTTGCTTGCATTATTTCAGTGGTTTGGAACCACCCAACATGCCATTTCAGTCCTTATAACATGCTCACATGCTCGCTTTTCAATGCTTCTTTGATGCTTCAAGAGTTGGTGTTGTATGCTTCATGTTAAGCATTTGTGTATGCCTTTACACTTAGACCATTTAGATGCTATCTAGGTGTATTTTTGTCTTTGTTTTGGCATGTTTTGGGACTGTTTCAACTTGCTTTGGTCATTTGCTTCATGAGTCATTTGATCCTAGTTTAAGTCCTTGGGCTATGTTTGCATGCCATGCTTGTCTTGTTCATTTGGTTTAGCACCATTTTAGCATGATTTCAAAGCTTTCCATTGCATGTTAATTGTCCATGATTATCTCTTCTAAGTGTGCTTGAAAGTTGCTTCGTTATGCTTAAGTCTTGAACCAAGTATCCATGCATGCTTGTATGTACATTTGCCTTCATGTACTTAGCATTTTGGCCGCTGTTTTGGGCCTAATTAAAGCTGCCCAAATCATGTTTAAGTCCATCCTTTGCTTGCTTGCATGCTTACCTTGAATGTTTGTTTGCATACTTGCATGTGTACCTTGTATGCTCATGTTGCATGCTAATTCCTATGCTTAAGTTGCATTGCATCTTGCATGCATGCCTTGTTCCTCGATCTAGTGATAGGAATTGGGCCTTTGTTTGTTGGTTTGCATTGCATTTGAAATCAACATGCATAACTTGGTCTCGTGGGTCATCAGGCATTGAAATGCGCGATTGATGGTCCGAGAACCAAGGACCGTATCCCTTTGAGTCATAAACATGATAAGGGACATGGTTGGTGCACACATTTGCTTGAATTGCATTGCCATGCAAAGTTTTGTCCTCATTCTTTGCCAAAGCAGTTCTGCAGAACTTTTGGCGCCGATCATTGCCGAGTGCCGACCGGCAATATATCAGTGGCCGATGGATCAATTCTTGGCCGGTGGGCACCAACTCACAGCCGGTGATGATTCCCTCCAGCCGGTGGCACTCCCCAACATCCAGTAAGCACATTCTGAGACTTTGGCAGTCTTCAGAGGAGTATAGCAGGGAAAACAGAGGCAGCTTGCGCATGGCAGTGCATTTCCGAGCAAGACCGAGCATGCATTGCATTGGGCTCTCTTCCCGAAGCGGTTTACTGTTTCTTCTAGCTTGGTTAATTTGTTAATTAATTAGGTGATCTGTAATATTTTAATTAGCTTGTAGGTTAATTATCTATATATTCTTTTGGTCCCTCCGAGCGAGGGCAAATCTGTAATAAGTGTGGGTGAGTGTGTGTATGTCTTCCAACCCCCACTTCTTTCTCCCTTTTACTTACCTGCTTATGATGGTTAGTATTAGGACATGCTTACTTTAGCATACCTTATGCTATGCATGCGTGCATCCATACATTTGTCTTGCATGCACCGGGCTCGGTGCATCATGCTAACTGCATTGTACTTCAAATCTAACTTGAATATGTGTTATTGATTGCATTTCACATGCCACTTTAGGACTAACCGAGCCTATTCTAATTGCATCCCGCATGTGTTGCATTAGTCAATTTAACATGAACTAGAACCATGCATGTTTGCTAACTAGTTTATTGTTTTGGCACGGAGTACGATGTAAGTATTTTCATGCTTTAGCATACCACATGCGTGTGAGTGTTAACATGACAGTATGCTTACCATGCGGCTAAGTGCTTATATGAGATAAACTGTTTGATTGCCTGTGGGTGAAGGTTGGATTGTCTGAGTTGGAAAAACTCGTTAAAATCCATATTTTAGCTTACTTGCGAGTAGCAAATTCCAAAGTGTTTTTTTCAAAACAAACGGATATGCAATGCTTATTTCCAAATTAGGCAATCTAGTCTATACTTGTTTGCTGTGCACATAACATAGTAATTCTAGGCTAATAACTAGAATAAGAACACATAACGTTTTCAAAAACGGATATCATGGTTAGTAGAGGCCGGTCTTCAGACCGGGCGAGAGGGGGTGCTCATAGCTGACCTTTCCCGATTGTACCCAAGTTCCCGAGCCGAGGCAACTTTGGTGATGACGGACACGTGGCCTTGGGCACTGAGTCAGGGTTTCCTAAATTTCCCATTTAAAAAATATTTAGGTGGCGACTCTGTATCTGGCAAAGCAGTCCATGTTTGGCACTTCTTTTCAAAAATCTGTTTTTCTCAAAACGATTTGCCAGATTTGGACTCTTTGGTTCAGATTTAGAACCGTGACACAAATCGAGTCCGAACTGTAGTAGGGCCCCCCTGGGCGCGTCTACACCAACACATGTAATTTAAGACTAAACAATTGGTCTAGCAAAGTCCACTAAGTGGCAATTTCGTAAATAACTTAAACTAATGCGATTCAACATTATTTAATCTAATTTAATCATACCAAATCAAATTTCAATTAAACATACCATAAAATCACATAAATTCTAAGTAACATAAAACATTAATCAATTTCATATTCGACCGCCGATAAGGCCTTCAATTTACAATTCAAACTTAAAACAGGGACAGATCAAGTAACAGTCAAACAGATATAAATGCATTTAAACTAATACACTCAATCAATCAGTTCAGAATTTCGGTCAAATCAATGTTCAGTCACAGTTTAGCAATAATCAGTGGTATTATTAGTAAACAGTGGTGAGGGTTGTCACACAACGCTACTAGTAACATGTTGTTGTATGAAGTGGCAATCGATCTCAATATACTTGGTGCGATCATGGAAGACATCGTTATGTGCAATCTAAATGACACTTTGATTGTCACAATAAAGATTGGTGGCAGCAGAATGAGAAACACCCATGTCAGAGAGAAGCCAATGAAGCCACACAAGCTCTTAAGTAGTGTTAGCAAGAGCATGATACTCAGCTTTGGTACTAGAACGAGCAGCAGGGGTTTGCTTCTTGTTACACCAGGAAATGAGAAAGTTGCCCAAGAGGAAGCAGAACCCAATAGTGGAACGACAATCAGTAGGATCCCCTGCCCAATCGGCATCAAAAAAGGCATGCAGCTGTAGAGAGGAGTGAGGGGAGTAGTAAAGACCATGAAACAAAGTTCCTTTGGGATAGCACAAAATGTAAACCAGAGCAGCATAGTGTGGAGAGCGAGGAACAGTCATAAATTGACTGACAATGTGAACAACAAAAGTAATATCTGGACAAGTAATTGTGAGATAGACAAGACTACCAACTAGCTGACGATATAAAGTGGCATCAGACAATAAGGGGCCATTAAGAGGTGTAAGACGAGTTTGAGGATCAACTGGAGTAGTGACAGTCTTGTAATCGGTAAGGCTAGCACAAGCCAAGAGATCAAAAGTATACTTGGCTTGGGTAAGAAAATAACCAGAGGAATCTTGAGAAATTTCCAAGCCAAGGAAGTAGCTAAGTGCACCCAAATCTTTCATCTCAAACTGGCGATGGAGAAACTATTTGAGACTAGAAATACCCACTGTGTCATCTCCAATGATAATCATATCATCTACACAAAGGAGAAGAAGAATAGGTTGTTTAGCAATTTGACAAGATAAACAATTGACATTTTCAAGACGGATACGACCTAACTGACCACTAGAAAATAAATTTTTCAAACAACTAAAAAAGACATGTCCTAAGCGACAATGCCAAAGATGAAAAGAAGACATAGTAGATACAGCAGCAACAGTAGTTTTGTGCGAACTGCGAAGATAGATAAGCTCAAACAGACGTCCATGCTTACGGCCTATCCCAAGGATCTATCTCGTCTGAGGGTCCTGCAGCAAATAACCATTAGCAGCGAAAGTAATAATTAGACCAAGTGCACATAACTGACCAACAGAGATAAGGTTCATTTTAAGAGAAGAATATAGTAAGCATCAGAAAGAGATACAGTGGAAGTAGAGATTTGGCCAATATGACTAACAGGCATATGAAAACCATTAGCAGTGTGTATAGTGGAAGTAGAAAAGGATGATGACAAAGAAGAAAAGAGAGTGGAGTTAGAAGTCATGTGATTACAACATGCAAAATCAAAATATCAGGAAGAGTTACCTGAGGTTACTGAAAGAGCAGTAGAGGGAAAAGTACTAGATTTATTAAGCACCTGGTGGATAATGGACTCAACATCATCCATAGAGAAAGAGGGAGCAGAAAAATCCTCAAAGGCAACAGTAGCAGAGCGAGAACCGTGGCCAGATTTGGACTGAGACCCAGAACGAGAAGCCCCCTTCTTAGATGAAGTAGTGGAGGGAGCTCGAGGACAATTGCTTTGGAGATGGCCCGGAGCAGTCTTGTGACAAGTCAAGCAGTCGCGAACCTGGCAATGAACAAGAGAATGATTGGCTGGCAGGCCTCGGTTGCAACAATAACTGCATATGATTGGCTGTGAAGATGAGGAACTCTGAGAATATGGCATAGCAAGAACATAATCCATGTCTTGAGATCTAAGACTCCTAAAATGAGTCTCCTCTGATAGCAGCTCAGTAATGGCTTGCTCTAAAGTCGGCAAGGGCAAACGATTGAGCAAAGAAGTACGCACAAGCTCAAAAGTGTTATAAAGAGCCATAAGAAACTGTAATAGTCGCTAATGATTCCGATAAGTAATAAAGAGCTGTGCATTATCAGAATGAGCCCATGGAGGTTCAGAAAGAACGAGCTAGTCCCAAACAGACGACATTTGGGATAGAAAGTCATTGAGAGACTGACCGGGTGCCTGGCGCATGTGATGAAGAGTCTGTAATAGTTGATACTGATGACCATGTCCAGTGGTCTGATAACGTTTCTTCAAAAAATCCCAAATTGCTTTGGCAGGAGAGGCAAGGGAGTCATCATCCTAAAAGCGTCCAAATAAAAGGTGGATGGAAGGAACTGAGGTAGCCTGAAACCATGTGATAATTTGATAATTCTTACTTTCCCATTTATCAAGACAGTCATCGAATGTAGAGTCTGTCTCATCCTCCTTCTGGTTAGGTTTGGGAAGAGCACCAGTAATGATCCGCCAAAGGCATTTGCTTTGATGAAACTAGAGAGAGCTTGAGCCCAACTAACATAATTGGACCCATCAAGGATAACATAAATAGATTGGATGTTCTTTGTATGATCCATATTTGCCAAACTGGAGGTCACCAATAGATTTAGAAGGCTGGAAAACCTTAGGGACAAGTAGGGTTGATGTCAGCCCTGTGGCTAGATGATGTCAACAGCTAGGTAGTGGCTAATTAGAAATTTGGTCGTGGTGAGTAGAGTGACGTCGAAATGAGAAAGAAAGAAAATGGCCGAAAAATTGGAAGCGGCACGCGGCTAAGAGAAGCCGGGCGGAAGCCGATGAGGAATCGGCTGGGGCGGAAGCCGAAAGTAAGTCGGCTGAGGCGGAAGCCGAGGGCGAATCGGCTAAAGCGAAAGCTAAGGCGCTGAAGTGGAAGTCGAGGGACTGAAGCCGACGGAGACCAGCTGCGACGACGCGTGCGGAGTATGGTGAGAGTGGAAACGAGGTCGACCGACGTGCCACTCGTTTGGAGGCACGTGAGAGTGCGTGGGAATTCCTATGGAGGCGAGTCTGGTGGTGTTAGCTTTGTCTTGAAGAGACGAAGAGGTTAGTATAGTCCAAATGTGGACAAAGTGATGGACTAGATACGCAAAAGCCAACATAAACAAACAGGGGACATAAGCAATTTGCCAGAAAAATGTGAGGAAAAAAAAAAGGCTATGAGAGAACCCTAGGCTCTGATACCATGTTATGAAAATAGTGAGAGAATAGAAATGAGAAACTCTATATTGAATAATATAATGAAATACAAGAAGCCTGTATTTATAAACTGAGAAGAAACCTAGAAATGTGTAGAAAAGAAGATAGAGATACATCAGAGATAGGTATAGGAAAAGAGATGAGATATAGCTATAATACAGATAGATAAATATAAAATAGTATATATATATACCTAACAATGATAAGGAAGGCTCTCTAAAATGGTTTTATGATAGAAAAGTGACTCTAGGAGAGTGGGATTTCAACTTTAGAAAAGAGCTTTTTGAGTGGGAAAGGACTAAGGTCTAGAGACTCATTACCTTTTTTAGTGCCTCCCCTACACCTGTTTTGGATGGTAAGGACACGCATAAGTGGTTAGCATCTCGAGCCAGCTAATCTATGGTCTCAACTTTGTATCAGCATAGTGACTTTGCTCTTGGTTCTTGTATCTCTTCCTTCAGACTGGTGTCGAACAACTCTCTTCCACCCAAAGTCCAATTTTTTGGTTGGCTTGCTTGGAAACATGAGGTCAAAACTTCAGTTTTTCTGCAGAGGATTGGAATCCTTGCTACCAATGTTTGTACTCAATCAGCTATGTTCTGATCTGTTGTCCCAAAATTTGGAAGGTTTGCTCTAATTTATTGAATTGGTGGGGTACACAGTGGACAATGCCTGGATCATTTGAAGGTGTGTTGCCTTGGTGGATAGGGATCCGATTGAAGAAAGTCGAAAAGATGATCTGGAGTGCCATACCGTTAGCAACACTATGGTCAATTTGGAAGCACAAAAACGAGTGTATTTTCAATGATGAACAACCAAATTTGGATGAACTGAGAGACCTTATTATAATCAAAATTGCAATTTGGTTAAAAGCTTCTTCGAAGGATCTTCAGTTTTCTATTCATGATTTTTTGTTTAACATTAAGCAGATTAGAGTTTGTTTAGGAGGTGGAAGCTGAACTTTTCGTTTGTACTTGTTTTGTAAGTGAGTTGAAATCTCTCTCTTGTTGGTGGCTTTGGGACTACACATGATTAGTCATGCTTCGACTGCCAACTTAGTTGGAATGTGTTATATTGACAATGATGCAATTTCCTTAAGCATTTTAGTGTATCTCTTCCTTTTATTGATATTTTTTTTTATGGCGGTTCCAAAAATTTTAAAAAATAAAATAAAAATGGCATTACCCATACAAAAAAAGAAGAGAATTTTGTACAATAGTTTGTAGGAGTAACAATCCCCCTAATTATCACCTAGCCCTGTTTCTGGTATTCATTATTGAATTAACAAATTCTAAGATCATTATTATTTTGCATTTCCTGATGTATATCACTTAGCCATAACATGTGCAACTCCATTCTATGGACATCTATTAAAGCAAAACGAAACCTTCTCAATCAAAGTAGGAGCAGAAAAAAATATCATGAATATATGATTAACACTGCTTACTTCTTGAGCCACTAAAATTAAAGAAATGACTTTTTTTCATACTTTTATTTTCCATCCATCATGATGGTTGACTAATGAGGATAAAAATATAAAATTGACATATTAAACAAAGTGGTTTATAAAATAAAACTAATATTAGGAAATACATCTCTTTTAACATTTTGGCATACAAATCACCAAATAAATGAAAAATAAAAATAAAAAAGAAAGAAAAAGTTACATAACTCATTTATTTATTTTTTTTTTAAAAATGTAATGAAAAAACCTTTTGAGTTCAATAAAATAAATGAGAAACGGGATGGATCAAACAATCAAAAAGATGAATTTAGGAGCTGCAAATATACTGCCATTTCATTTCAACGATTACTAAAAATGTCTCAGAGACTTATAAACGGAAAATTATTAGATGTTCTCATAATATTATTTGTCCATAATCTTTTATCGATTATCATTTACCATACCCCTTCATGTTTGTCAACCACTCCTTACAAACATCCCTTATGAATGCAAATGTATACTTGACACATTGAAGTTTTTTGAGCTCAAAAAAATAAATAGCAAATGACACTACAGGAAATTCGAGTTTTCGCGGCATTTTCAAAATGCCACTAAAAGCCTGAAAAATGCCGTAAAAATTTATAGCGACGTTTAAAATTTTCGCCGTTGATACGGCCAACGCAATAGGTTTGTAGCGTTTAATAAACGTCACTAAAACTATTAGACGGCGTTTTTTAAAACGCCACAAAATGTTGACGTTAGCTTCTATTACCATCACAAACTGACGTGTGACGTGGCATGACGTCATTTAGTGGCGTTTTTAAAAACGCCACTTTTTTTCTTTTTCTTTTTCTTTTAAATTATTTATTTATTTATTTATTTATTTATTTATTTATTTATTTATTTATTATTATTATTATTATTATTATTATTATTATTATTATTATTATTATTATTATTATTATTATTATTATGTCCAAAGCATACCATTTTAGAAAATATGCATTATAATGAATCTGAAAAAACAAATCTTCCACTAGACTAAGCCAAATACATTATAATGAAATCCAAAAAAACAAAATTCAAATTCACACTCCAGATACTTCAAATACCATATGAAATTAGGCAACAATCTACACAAATCACCCAAGATTTTGAAAATTGTTGAAAATTTTAGCTTGATACAAGAATGTTAAATCTAGAGGTTCAATGCTGAGCTACAACCTCCAACTTCCATTTCTCAAAAATTATTTCTACCAAATAAAAGACAGGAATTCAACTTCTTTCAACTCTTTCTTTTTTTTTTTTCCTCTATTATTTTCCTTACATCCAAACATAGCTTCAAGGGCATGCATAAATACCGAAATGACATGATCTCATAGCCAACAGAGCCTAATAGGCTAATTGACAACCTATAAACCAAATGCATCATATAAAATAAAATAAATAAAAATTCCTGGAGAAAGCATAGCTTTTATTACAAATTTTACAACAATTCTTGTCAGCATGTATTACAAGTAATTCCCCCACAAATTTGTGCACTATATTGGAATCCAAGAGACAATAAATTTGCAAGGGGGCAAATTTTGAACGGAAAGTTATGAATTTTAATCAGTAAAACATACAGTGGAGAAGAACATTGATCATTCTTTTCAGTTCCCACCTCAGATGAGTCAAGCTCGTGGCATGACTACCAGGTGCACATACTAAATTAAATGAGCAAATACAAGTAGAGAATGAAAAGCAGAAACAAAAGTCAAAATGTAAAACAAGTAAAGCTGCTAGATGAAAGGTACCAAGAGTGAAAGAGCTCGGGTCAAACATCACCAAAGACAAGGGAGACAAAGAATTTTGTCAAGTCAAGGTGGGTCACAGCTCTCTAGCTACATCATATGTTCAAATGTGAAGTGGGTCATGGCTTAATCGGTATCCCTGCTTCAAAAAGAGGTTTGTGAATTGTGAATCAAGGTCTCTACTATTGTTGCGTCTATGACTAGAAGGCGGTTGTTGTTGTTCTTGACATAAGGCTCACCTTTCCAATTTCTCTTTCCAATACTTCATACTCCAACGCATAAACCCTTCAATTGTCTTAGTTTCTCGATGAAAATATGTGAAAGAATTTATCACGCCTGTGTTGCAACGCAAAAAAATACAAATTAAGGATATATTAACCCCAGTAGCTCATTCTTTCATATGCTTAATGTGTCCACACTGGTTGTGAAGCACACAGTCCTGCATCCAACACACTTGAAAAAACAAAGAGTACACCCAGTAGTGTCGAACCTTTACTATTCATTTTTCTTTGTTTGAGAAAGTTCCACTTTGTACACATGGCACCACAAGTCAAGCATGCAATAAACACTCATATAATAGAACAAGTAAATATAAATGAAAGTGAAGTGAAGTGAACAAAACAAAAAAAGCATGCATGTATTTATCCATATGATAATTGCCAAGCTTCAATTTCCATTTTATGCAATTGTTATCACAAAAAGTAAGATGGTTCAAAATTATAACTGTCTTATATTTAGATGTTGATGTGTTCTCGAAAATGGGGGTTAAGACTGGGTACATCTTGCCCTTCCCAGACCCTGCTTTAGTGTGAACCTTGTTCATTGTGTCCTCAACATGGATGGGTCCTCTTTTTTAAAGGTTTGCAATGTCATGTAATCCATGTCGCATCAAGTCATGTCAAGTCAATGTCCTGTGTTTATAGCTATGCTACTAAGCTCCAAAGTCGCACATTTTGTAATGCAAGTGATTTTAATGCCAATGATATTAAAGCTTTTCAAGCATGTAACCTATCTACCACTTATATGTGTGTATTTATCAACAAAGAAATTATGACATGGCAAAATTGCTTGCAATTTTTCTTAAAAAATGAAGCAATACATATCAATCATGTGAGTTTCTATATATAACCTACCTCAATGCCACCTCTAGTAACAATCATAAATGAAGATATATATGTTGGATTCTACTAATGAAACAAATGACAACAAACATGTAGATCAACCCAGCTAAAATTTTCGTTCTAATTGTAACAAAGAAATAGTTTTATCATAAATGATTGCCTAATAAATTTGATTATCTAAAATTCACAACTGTGACTATAATTACATCACCGGAAGAGTAATCGAATGAAGGTTGTTTATATTTGCTGCCATTGTCCAATTATCATTTCCTCACCTGATCATAACATCTTCTACATTATCCAATGAGAAAATACGTCCACCAACTTTCTAAGGGCATCCAGAAGGATGTCACTTTCTCAAGAAAAGAGAATCCACCATTCACCTTAATTTTAAAAACTAATACTTATCAAAAGCGGATGTAATGCAATGGTGCACCAATATGGGGAGAAATCTTTACATTTAGCAAGCACTTATGTCAGGCCGATAGGGATGCAAACAAGCACAGCTACTACAATTATCCAAGCATAAGTTCAATAATAGGTCTCCTAATCCCAAGACTTAGGTTAGCTATCCAAACATACCCAGAAACAAGGTATTAAAGTTATTGAAGACCGGCTACAACCAAATTGAACAAATGAACTAGAATAAGCACTTGAAACAAGCGTAATCCACCTACTATGTTAATGAGCCTAAAGCTAAGTAGTGCAACAATTGGGTTAGCAGTTTTCATATTTTTATTGAATAAAGGTCTACAAGAAACCAAAAATGGTAATGATGTAATGCAACTAAAAACTAAAAATAAAAGAAGCTCTATCAAATTCCACGTAAATCGAACGATTCGATCCCCACCCTCCCCAACCCTATAGCAGCCAGGAGCATTCATGCGTAAAATGCCCATAAATTTAATGTTTTCTTACAAGAATGTAAAAGAAATGTTTTAAAAATTATGTAATGCTACAACAAAAATTTTCCCGCTTCAATGACATATAGGCAAAAACCACTCGGAAGTTTACATTAGCTCAATATTCCTTTATGCTCATTCCAATATAGTTTATATCTTCAATTATCATCTAAGAATTGATTCACAATTACCCTCAAACAAAGATCCATTATCAATATTCCCATAATTCTTGTAGGATTGATTATACGAGTTGGGGGCTTCCAAACAAATGTATAAATACGATTCAAAAAGCTTCAAGAAGTATGAAAACTTACAATACCTAATCAATTTGCTCTGGCTAAACTTTCTAAACGCGTTGCTTCAAGGCTTTGTTCTCCATGGTCGAATAAGATTCTCTTTGGTTGAGAAATTCAAGCTCGTGAAAAAATTCAGATCCTTCTGCCTGTAATTGTATATAAGGACTAACATCAGCACATTATGATAAACTACAACTTTCCCCAAAAAAAATATCAATTTTTTTTAGTAGTTTCTAACTAATACATGCCTGTAAAGCTTGCACATTCCTTTCTAGTTCAGCTTTATATTGAAGTTTCTGAACCCGTGAACGTTGAGCAAATTGCCTGCATAACAAAGATTTCATATTTATTCATGAAGAACTCACATATCAAATTAATAGTCTTTACAGATAACACCAATCTCATTTTAAAGATTGCAGAGTTCTCATATCAAATTACCTAATGTATTCAATAGTATAGTCATATAAATGATACTCACACACACAAAAAAAAAAAAAAAAAAAAAAAAAAAAAAACTAAAGCCACCACATCTGAATTACTAATTGAAAGAACTAATATCAAACAACTTCACTTTAAAACCCATACACTCATACATATTGATTTCCAGTTCAAGAGCAAATGAACTTTGATCAAACGTAGGAACTATTGTCCCACTAGGGAAGAGCATGCAATTTCTTTAATTTGACACTGATCACTGAATGAGTTTTCCTGGTCATGTATAACCAAAATTACAAAGTCATGCTGATTTATGTTCCTGCTAATATTGGGAACCCTACTGACTAGGAACAGGATTCTCAATCTGGTGCAGATCTTTCTCTGCACCAGAACAAGTATCAAACCTTGCAATTTTAAACCGGAAAATAAACCATAGAACAACTTTGGATAAAGATCATCATCAAACCTTGCAATTTTAAAGGTGATACCACATAATAAGAGTAAGAAAGCTAAGAAACCAAAGTATTGAAATAAAGGATAGGACATACTGCTTAGCACGTTTTGTATCCATTTCAGACTGGATGACATACTGCTTAGCACTTGGGGTGGGCAGCTATGAACCAAGATTTTGGATACTCCACCTTCAGACTGGATGATGAATAAGTTGTACTTTATATGAAAAATATGGGTCCTGTTTAATTTGCATATTAAAGCTTTCCTTAATATTTGGGAACAAAACTAGTTAATCAACTTCATTATTTCAAAAAGACAGATTTCTTTGTTAATTAATATTGCTGAACAAATTATACACAAAAAATGCTGAGGAATTTGTACCTGGGTCACCATTGTCCACTGCAAATCTGGCAGAAGTTGAACAAAATCATCGAATTTGGTCTCGATTAGTATAGGAATTGCCATCTGCAAACAAAAATTAAAGCAAAAAAATTAAAAAAATTTATATGAAAATATGTTCATACTCTTTTAAGAATGAGTAGTATCCAAATAATGAAATTCTGCAAGTTCATTCTTTTCAATACAAAAATAGAGATTGTTGTCGATATCATCCATAACACACTTATTAATGATCAAATTATTGACATAAATCTTTTTCTCCCCCACAATTGCATTAAACAAGTACTTTTTCTATTGTATTTTTTTATTTTTTATTTTCTTTTGAGGAATATATGATTGGATCATTAATAATCTTAAATGTTTGGCACGTCACTAGTAAAGACCCCATCAACAAAATGAAGTTCTACCCACTTTCATAATGTTGTTCGTTGCCATTATATTTATCCATTCACTACTGCAATAGGAGAAAAAATATTACAAAAAAATGCATAGAATAATCTAAACCACACATTCCAATTGATGCAAATTTAGAAGATAGATTTAGTACTTGATTCCACTTTCTTGTTTGATTGTACCATCCAATAACACTGTAATAATCCAGAAAACACAAAATTATATCAAATTAGTAGTTCTTTAAACTTAAAACTATGTATGTATCACTATTAAAAGGAGTATTGATTTAATGATGAAATAATTAACATACCTATTTAGAGTACACCGGCTAGTAAGATCAAACATAAACAAAATTGCTACTGCATCTTTGCAAGCAATAGAAATTTGATCAAGTGACCTATTGTCTCCTACATCGAAATTAAAATTACAAACAAACAAACATTTTAAGTAAATAGAATCCAAATTTTTTAAACTAAAGAACGAAAAAATTACAGAGAAAGTAGAACAGATCAGCAGATTTGACAATGAGAAAGTAGAGAAAGAAAAATGTACCTGATATAAGAGCAAGAGAGATCAGCTAGAACAGATCGATTTTGGATTTTGGATTTTGGATCTGCGATTTGATGAAGAACAGAACAGATCGATTTGATGAAGAACAGATCGAGTTCGAGTTCGATGAAGAACAGCTAGAGCAAAGCCCTTGAGCGACAGAGATCGATGAAGAATAGCTAGAGAGTTCGATTGCGAGCGACAGAGATCGATAAAGCGCAAACCATCTAGGGTTTTGGATCTGCAATCGAGCAAATCGAAGGTTGAGAATGAAAAATTGAGCGAACGAGCGAGAGAGTGTGTGTTTGAAACTGAGTGAGAGAGAGTAAGAGCTTCAAATCAAGGGTTTTGGAAGAGACGGAAGCTGAGTTTTGGTAAAGACTGAAAAAGAGAGACTGAGTTTGTTAGGACTCTTTGTTGTCAAATTCCATGGATCAAACCCAAGGTTGTAATTTTTTAAATTCACATGTTGGGTCAAACTAGGATTACTTTGGAGTTCTTTAAGAAGTTGGTTTTCTTCCAAAAATAGGATTACTTTGGATTTTCTATAAGTAGTTGGTTTTCTCCCAAAACTAGACTATTCATTAATTTTTCCTCCAGATCTTCTTTTTGGTTCTTAAGGGTTATATCTAGAGATATTTTTTTAAGTTTTCTTTGATATTTTTATTGAGTATTCAACTCATGGTTTAAAAGAGAGTACATCAAAGGTTTTGTTTTTCATACAAAAGAGAGAGTTGTTCTTCGGTGCATTCTGAAGAATTCAAGCCTGAAGCTTCGGTGGATTCTGGAGTGGCTCATCAGAAAGACAATTCCGTGGTGAAGATGGGGTTGGAAGAGGCACATAGAGGTTGGTTCAATTAGGCATTGTGGATTCGCTAGATAATTGAGAGTGTACCTGTGTAATTCCTTTAAATCTTCTTAGTGGATTGTTCTTGTGGCTGTTGCCCGTGATTTTTTTATCACAATTGGAGGTGTCCAATTGTGGTTTTTTCACGTAAAATCGTTGTGTCTCTTTGTCTTGATTATTTGATTGGGATTGTTATATTCTTCTTAAAATTGATACATAATCACAAATCAACATCTAGGAGGTTTCTAGATTTTTCAATTGGTATCAGAGCGGGTCGTTCTATTTTTTTTTTAAAAAAAAATTCTTTTAGAATGAGATCTTGTTTGATTTGTGATAATGGATTCAATTCGTGATGATGATGAAGAGCTTGAGCAAGCTTATAAAAAGTTGTATAAGGAGTCTCTTAAGTTATTTAAATTAAATGACAAACTCACAACAAAATTCAAAGCATGTGAAAGTGAGAATGTCAATGTAGACGTCCCCGAACGCCCCGGGAGGGATGACTCCCGTTCTGTTCATTTGGGCTCACTACAGTTCAGGACTCAATGTCACGGTTCTAAATCTTGAACCAAAGAGTCCAAATCCGACAAATCGTTTTGAGAAAACAGATTTTTTGAAAGAAGTGCCAAACATGGACTGTTTTGCCAGATACAGAGTCGCCACCTAAATATTTTATTTTTGGAAATTTAGGAAACCCTAACTCGTTTGCCTAAGGCCACGTGTCCGTCATCACCAAAGTTACCTCGGCTCGGGAACTTGGGTACGATTGGGGAAGGTCACTTCGTGAGCACCCCCGCTCGCCCGATCAAAAATCGGCCTCTACTAACCATGATATCTAGTTTTGAAAACATTGTGTGTTCTTATTCCGGTTATTAGCCTAGATTTACTATGTGACGCGCACAGCATACAAGTATAGACTGGATCGCCTGAATTGGAACAAAACATTTCATGTTTGTTTATTTGAAAATGGTTTGATGGTGCTACTCGCAAGTAGGCTAAAACGTGGATTTGCCACCCTCGGGTGGGCTTAGAAAACATGATTTTGCCACTATCTAGTGGGCTTAAAACAAACAATCAACGCATTGTTCCAATTCAAATAACCCAACCTTCATCCACAGGCACTCAGGCAGATATATCACATAAGCAAATAGCCTCATGGTAAGCATGCTATCATAGCAGTCACTCACACACATGCAAGGATGCTAAAGCATAAAACTTACCGAGTACTCCAAGCCAAAGAAAGAAGCTAATTAGAAATCAATGCATGATCCTAACTATACAGAAATGCCTAATGCAACACATGCAAAATGCAACTACAGCAGGCTTGGCTATTTTAAAGATGGCATGTGAAATGCTACAACTAACAAGTATTCGACTTGGAATTGAAATACAATGCAGTTAGTATGATGTGCTGAGTCCGGTGCATGCAAAACAGATGAATGAATGCAAACATGCTATCATACTGTATGCTAATTGAAATATGCCCTAATCTAACCATCATAAGCTAGTAAATAAAAGGGAGAAAGACGTAGGGTTGGAAGACATATATCACACGCACGCACACTTATTACAATATTGCCCTCGCGCAGAGGGTCCGAATAAAATAATATACAGTCCCAAATGAATAGTACAGTCCAAATAAGTACAAAATCCTAATTAATTAACAAATTAACTAAGAAAAGCAATAAACTAGCATGCAAGCTAGGGACTGCCTCAGCTCTGCTCCGGATGACGGATGATGCATGCTCGGGTTGCTTTGGTCAGAAAATCCCTTGTGATGCCCCAGTTTGCCTCTGTTTGCAATTGTTCTTGAAATGCGTGCCAAGCTCCGAAAGGGCTGCTGATTTCTGATTTACTGCAACAGAGAGCAACAAAGGGGCATGGCAAAGTATTTTCACATATGTATGCATGACTACTCTTCAGGGAGTGTAGTCTTCGATCCTCGTGCCACCAATCACGCATCTCGATGCATGATGGCCGAGGAGTCAAATTGCACGACTCAATATGAAATGAATGCACATAAAACACATTAAGGCCGAGACTCCATCATGGATAATCCGAAGTGTCGGCGACCAGGGAATTGAGACACATTCCGTCACTCGGAGTACGAAACGTACGTCGTTTCCCATGCTCGGGCTAACTCCTATCCCAAACACTATGCAATATGCATGACATGCATGAATGCAATCTAAGATGTAACCTAACATGCACAATGCTATAAAATGGCATACACGATGCACGAGATAACATGGCATACACAATGCGCTAACATACAACCTAGCATACACAATGCTATGAAATGAAATGGCATACACAATGCATAATGGACTTACACCAACACAAGTAGACCTCAGCCATACTCACATAAGAGGCCATTAGATGAAAATGAGAAACTCAAAATGCGTGCACACATGCATGCAAACCGAGGACCGATCCTAAGGCACGAATGCCACTCTACCAAAGCATGGCAAGGCATGGAATATGGCATATGAACATGAAAATTTTAGCGCTAAAATATGATGCTAAACAGCCCTGAAACATGGAAACATGGCACCCGATGCATGAAATGGTCCCGAAACACAAAACTATGCACACGGAATGACTTATAGCTATACAAAGCATGCATTATTTGATCATGAAGCATGAAGACAGAAGCAAGGAAGTCCCAAAACATGCATATTTCCAGTTCAAAGCATGGCCAAAAGGTGCTAACAAGATGGGCTAAAATAGCATGCAAATTTGACTAGCTAGCATGGTTTACATGGCAAGTACATGAAGCAAGTAAGAACTCATCAAACCAGAAAAATCAGTGAATAAAACATGCTAAAATATGCCCAAATAACCACTGATATGCAAGCATGGCATGCAAAAATGATGAGTTACTTTAGAGGGCCATGCAAGGGATTCTTAGGCACATACAAGATAGACATGAAGCATGGCATAAAAAACTCTGGAAATCAAATATGGTAGTCCCAAAACTCACCAAATTGGCCCTAAAATCAGTCAACAAGGCATGCAAGATAGGGCCTCTTTGGAAGGCCAAAATGACCACCAAAAGAGAGAATAGAAACAAGGGATAGCAGCTGGACCCAAATGGCAAAGAGCCCTTAAAAAAAGTTTAAAAGGGGCTCAAAATAAGGCACTTCACAGTTTATACCAAGCCACAAAAATGAACACAAGTAGGGCTAAACAAGCATGCAAGAAAAGGGGCTAAAAGAGGGATAAAGAGACAAGTGATAGAAGATGGCCTCAAACAGAGGAGAGTCCTTCAACAAAGTTGAATATGGGCTCAAAAAAAGCCACTTTACAGTTTATGACCAAACCTAAAACAGCTCAAAAATAATCTTAAAATACTATGCAAAAATAGGCCTAAAAGGGAGTTTAAACACAAAGGGTGAGAAGAAGGCCTCAAACAGAGAAAGACCCTTAATCAAACATGGAGAGGAGCTCAAAATATGACAATTTCTAGTTTGGGTCAGAGCCCAAAAATATAAGCACAAGGGGCTAAGATATAGGCCAAAAAAATGCACAAAAGAGGAAAATTGGGACTCACCCTTGTAGCCTATGTCTTCAAAAACTCTTGGTCCAAGAAATAATGCTCCTAGCCTCTGGAAATGATCCCCAAGCTGCTGGAATGGAGTGAGGAGGTGTGGTGCTATGGGTTAGTGTAGAAATGGTGTAGGACTTGAGGGGTTTGAGGGTTGAAGTGTAGAGAGAGAGAGAGAGAGAGAGAGAGATTCAATGCAAGAGCCCAAAATCAAAATGTTGTAACCATTCAAAAGGGAGCTGGGGGTGCTGGTTATATAGGCAAAGGAGTGGAGGAAAGGGGGCAAATTTCAAATTCAAATTTTCCCTCCAAAAGACTCCCCCCCGGATACAGGATTTGGGGAAAAAATGAGGGTGTATTTGTAATGTACTTGGAGAGGGGATTCTGGCCGGCCAGTTATTTAGGGTTTAGGTGGCTGGCCGGCCCCTCCATGGCCGGCCGACCAAGGGTCAAAAGGGTCAAACATGAATTGTTGGCCGGCCACCTCATATTTGTGGCCTCCCATGTGTGCACAACACAACTATGTGGTCAAAAACTAGAAGCAGTGAACCAGGAGTGAGAAAAGCCCATTTTTTAGAGGGGTTCAAAAGGGTTAGAGACAATTACTGGCCGGCCATGTCATATTGGTGGCCTCCCAGGTGTGTACAACACAAATATGTGGTTTAAAGCTAGAAAAAGTGGCCTAAGGGTGGTCAACATTGGCTTTCTAGTGAGAAAAACGGGCGATGGAGGGCGATGAAGGAATAAAACTGGTTGTCAGAACAATTACTGGCCTTCCACCCTTCTACAACCTTCTAAACAATGAAAATGAGGCCTCTACCAAAAATGAGCCAAAACCGATGTAGAATGAAGGTTCGGGAGCCGAAGCACGCAGTTCGGGGCCCCGAAAGTGGGCTGTTAGGCACTGGAAGTGGTGTTCGACCACGAAGTTGCTCTCTCGGACCACAATGTCCCTCAAAAGGGAGGAAATAAGATGTATGCCAAAAACCGGAGGAAACGGAGGTGGTTAAGCGGTCCCGAACCAAGGCACACGGCCGACGACTCCGAAAAACCGGAAACCAGGCTCCAAACGGGAAAAATGACCTACGACCATGAAACGTAGCCCACGGCCACTGAGAGATGATCTACGAGACCTCTCCCTCCCTTCGGGAAGAGAAAACGGAGAAAACAGAACCTGGTTCGCAAACCGAGGTAAAGTACAAAAGAGTTCGGAAGTCCGGAGGCAAGGGTCACAGCCGAGACCCTGAAACTTCTGAACGAGCACAATATGCAATATCACCAAGCGCTCAATCGGTGACATCTGAGTCTTAAGGTCGGTCAAAAATGGGTTGTCTACAGTCAAACTTAAGGAGGAGATTTCCGAGGCTAGGATCAATGCCATCAAGATAGCTGATCATCAACAAGTTCTTTGTGCAAAACTGTTGACTTGTGAGATAGAGAGGAATGAGCTACAGGAAACCCATGCCATGTTTGAAGAAAAGATTGAATCTCTTCAGATGTCTCAAGTTGCTTTGGAAGAACTAATGATCAAGAAAGAGAAAGAGCTCAAGTGTGCTATGGCTACCATTGGTCTTTGGAACAAAGGATCAAAGACTTTGGAGAATATCATTGGGTCTCAACAAATCTGTTCAGACAAGAGTGGGATTGGCTTTGGAGATATGAGAGGGTAAAAACAGAGTGCTTCCATATCTCATGATACAAGAACTCGAGGAAAGGGAGGACAAAAGATTCAACAAGAGGAAAGACTTCTCAAACTCCCTAGAGTTGGTAAGGTAAAAGAAAAGAAGGTACACCATGTTTTTATTTGTCATCATTGTGGTATGCATGGTCATATTCGCCCTTATTGTTATAAGTTGCATGGGAGAGTACCTCAAAAGGGTAGAAATTAGACTTACATATCTAGGCGGAATACCAAGATTCATGAGAGTGTTCACAACACCGCGACACTTACCAAGACCGCTAGACCTGATTTTGTTAAGATAAAAAAGATTTGGATAAGAAAACTTGACTTGTGTTAATGTGTTTACTCTTTTTAGTTTTTTTGGGTCTCTGTGTGTTTTTTTTAATGAAAAAAAAAAATGTGCATGTTTGTTTTTTTTTTTTTTTGTCTTGCTTTATTGTTGAAAAAAGAAAAATCCAAAAAGATTTTATTAGTATGGTTTTGCAAGCTTGAAATTTTTGAGCAGTCCTTGGTGCATATTGGAATTGATGAGAATAACCATTACATGTTAATATGTGTGTGCCTTCTATGGTCATTACTCATTTTGGAGTGTGTGTTCTTTGATTAGTATGTCTCATTCTGTACACACTCTTGGATTAGCAAATATCGGAGTCTTCCACCTTAGTGATTATTTTTTATGGACTTCTGACATTGTATCTTTTGCTTTTCAAGAGGAATTGACCTATACTAGCATATCATGGGTGATGTTGAGTCTCTTAACCATCTTCCATCTTTTTGCATCTCCATGGCTTTTTCCCTCTATTCTTTGTAGTCCAGGCATGAGGAAAAGACTACCTCAGAGTCACCAACCAGGCCATCCTTATTATATCCATGCTTCTCTGGTTCGGTTTCCATACTCTTGAGCGTGTCAGCCGCCAATGAGTGTGCAAAAGAAAAAGAAAAAAAAAAGAAAAAAAAAGAAGAAAAAATATACAAAAGAAAGAAAAGAAAAAATTGTGAAAATAAAAAAAGGGATTCATTGATTGAGGGGGAGCCTCTGCTTTTACTCAGCAAATACCCTTTGATTCCTAGTGGTTTGACTTTCCTTAGTTGTGCTAAGATTCTCTTATCGGAGGTCCAGCTTTCATATCACTACTAGGATTTGAATCTTGTGTTTGTCGAACTCCAAGAGTCACACACACACTTTTATCATGGGATCTATGCTTTTCACATAATGCATCACTTTCTTTCATAAGGAATCTTTTACAGGCTGTGCACATTGTGTTTTCAAGTAATTGTGCTTCTTGGATAATCTTATGTGTTTTAAGGTACAACTCTGAAATTCCTTGCTTGCTCCACCATATTATTTTTGTTATTTTTTTCTTGTTCACTATTTTCAGTGTTTGTGGTTGTTTTTAGTGAGGGGGAGTTCGGTTAATCGTTATCATGTCATTGCTTGTGTGGGTTTTGATCTTGATTTTTTTATTTGAGATTCCTTTGTCAATTCGTGACAAACAGGGAGAGAAATTTGTTTTTCATGTATTCATGACATGTGTCGAGTGCATATGTCTTAGTTTTTAGGTTTTCATGCTACATGTTCTTAAAATCTCCAAGTTGCATCTATTCATGTTTTTCATCTCATACTTCAAGATAATCTAGCCATATGTTTATTGCTTTTTCATATACTCTTGTGGGACTAATAGTTGTTTTGGAAATTGTGGCACTAATAGTTGTTTTGCAGATCATAACCTTGAGAAATAAGTTTGTAAAGAGATTTGGTTATCAGTGTTGGTTCCTAGTTGGTGGTGTTGTTCTTGTGTTGATTGGAAAATTGTTTTAGTGTTTTTGTTAGGAAAACTGTTGTAGCATGGTTTTGTCCAGGATTTGACAAAGGGGGAGATTGTTAGGACTCTTTGTTGTCAAATTTCATGGATCAAACTCAAGGTTGTAATTTTTTAAATTCACATGTTGGGTCAAATTAGGATTACTTTGGAGTCCTTTAAGAAGTTGATTTTCTTCCAAAAACAGGATTACTTTGAATTTTCTATAAGTAGTTGGTTTTCTCCCAAAACTAGACTATTCATTAATTTTTCCTCCAGTTCTTCTTTTTTGGTTCTTAAGGGTTATATCTGGAGATATTTTGTTAAGTTTTCTTTGATATTTTTATTGAGTATTCAACTCATGGTTTAAAAGAGAGTACATCAAAAGTTTTGTTTTTTATGCAAAAGAGAGAGCTGTTCTTCGATGGATTCTGAAGAATTCGAGCCTGAAGCTTCGGTGGATTCTGGAGTGGCTCATTAGAAAGACAATTCCGTGGTGAAGATGGGGTTAGAAGAGGCACATAGAGGTTGGTTCAATTAGGCGTTGTGGATTCGCTAGATAATTGAGAGTATACCTGTGTAATTCCTTTAAATCTTCTTAGTGGATTGTTCTTGTGGCTGTTGCCCGTGGTTTTTTTTATCACAATTGGAGGTGTCTAATTGTGATTTTTCCATGTAAAATCGTTGTGTCTCTTTGTCTTGATTGTTTGATTGGGATTGTTATATTCTGCTTAAAATTGATACATAATCACAAATCAACATCTAGGAGGTTTCTAGATTTTTCAGTGTTCAAAGAGACGGAGGTTTTGACGGTCAATACATTGACCCAATACGGCGTCGTTTCACTGAGATCAGACACAACATTTTTCGAAAACGTTGTGTTACGTTAATTTATAATGGCGTTTCCCTAAACGCCACAAAAAAAAAAAAAAAAAAACGTTACTGTAGACCATTTTTCCTGTAGTGTGAGATACAACCAACAACACATACGAAAATTGTGAGGCCTATTGAATGCCACTATCATCGCTGACACGACAACTAAAACGAGAAATAAGGCCACCCTATAGCGTTTGTCTGCGTCTCCACGTCATCTTTTTCATTGAAATAATAAATTGAGGCAGTGACGTATAGAAAGACAGTGGAAGTTGAGCATATCATGGCTATAGTATTTGTAATAACAAATACTTTAAAAGCTGCTTCTCTTAGTAGAAATGGCATTCCTTGATTTGAACCTTTATTGCTATTATAACCACCAGGCATCATGCAATCGGCCGCAAATGTGATGGTTGTTATCAGTGTTGCCACTATCATATGGGGTGTCACCCATTTTCTTCAGTTCTTTATTCCATGCTTTCCTTTCGTCTTTAACTTGTGCTTCCCTTTTCTTACTTTCTTCTTTTGTTATTTTTGTTGTCAACTCTTGATCCCGACTGACTATATTTCTCGCGCCACCAATTGAGTAGGATTCCTGTTTGTTTTTTTGTTATGATCAGTTTGAAAAGGTAATCCTAATAATATTATGATGAATCTGAAAAAGTAGTATGTTAATACACAAAGTGTTGTAACTAATGGCACCAAAATGTATTATAACTAAACAATATTTAAGGTACAATCAAATAATTAAAGATATGTTTGGTTGTAACTAAAATAATCAAAACTAAGTTATAACTAACACCACCACTATGAATCATTACTAACACTAAACAACCATATAAGGCATAATCAAAGTCATCTTGGATCATAACTAAAATAACAATCACAAAAGATAATAACTAAGTCATAAACAACACGATATTATGTCATACACAAATCATAACTAACACTACAACACATAAGAGATTTGCAGACCAATTTTTTGTCCCTAAAAGTGAAAATTTTGTTGCAAAAAAAAAAATTAAGAATCAATTCCAATCACCGTGAGGGTAGTAACTAAAAGATAACCTCGAAAAAGTAAAAAAAAAAAAAAAAAAACAGAGCTTTTAGTGATAAAATTTAGAAAATTGTCACTAATAAATGCAAGGAAAAATAATTTGGTCCCCAAAAAGTTAATTTTTTTAGACAAAAAATTTGGTCCCAAAAGATGTTTAAATTTTGTTGCTAAAAATTTAATAATGATACTTTTGACAATAAAATATTTGGTCTCTAAGATGTAATTTTATTAATTTTTTGTAACCAAAAATGACAAATGTAGTAACTAGAGAATAAAGTATACCCCTTTTTTTTTGTGTGTGTGTATTATAGAATTTCCTTACCCAAAAAAAAAAATAAAAAAATGCCCCAAATAATTTACTTATAAAGTAATTATTAAGGCTATTTTTCCTATAGAAATATATTAAATATGTCTAAATTTTAATGAGAATAATTCTGTTTGTTAGATTTTTGTCATTGGCAATCACGTTTGACAAAACTCATTTTAGTTGTAATTTTATTCACTCTTTTGTGAGACTATGAGTATTTATATGCGAATCCAACTTGAATTGTGTTTGTGTTTGCCACTTCGTTGATTATGTATGAGGATCGAGCGGTAATTTGTGCGTTCAAGAGGCGAATAGGAGTATTCAATATCTCTGCCTATAAACTGAACTTTTGGAAAGCAAGTTTTACCGCTCGAGCGGTGAATGTTGCGCTTGAGCGGTGGGTCTTTTTTCTTTCACCACCTTTACTTACACTGCTCAAGTGGTGAAATATGCGCTCAAATAGTTTTTGCGAATCTGTTTATTATAAAGTGCATTGTTTATTGTTTTTAGGATTTAAGCCTACCAAATTCTGAAAGAGTAGAGCTACCAAGATTTTTTATATTGAAATGTGTGTTTATAAATGTTTCCTTGATGATTTGAGAGTGATTGGTGGATCTATAAGTTTCATAGTGATATCATCAAGCAGTTTGTCTTTATTCTTTTATTCACAAAAGAGAGAAGTGTTTTTTGGTGGATTCTGGTGAATTTGAGCTTGAAGTTTTGGTGGATTCTGGAATAACTCATCGTCGTGGATTCGATATCAACGTTGTGGATTCAACATTGGATAAGACAATTCTGAGGTAAAGACAGTGGTGGAAGAGGCACATCGGGTTTGGTTCAATTCGGGCGGAAATTTGTTAGGTAATTGAGAGTACTCATGTGTAATTTTCTTTTATCTTCTTAGTAGATTGTTTTGTGGCTTAACGCATGACCTTTTATCACAATTGGAGGCACTCTAATTATGATTTTTTTTCCACGTTAAATTGTTATGCCGATTTGTCTTAATTGTTTAATTGTGATTGTTATTTATTGTTTTAAATTGAAATATAATCACTACTTAATATTTCGGAGGTTATTTAAAATTCTCACTGTATTTAAAATTATTTGTCAAAGACAATTAGATATTATCTATGAATTATTTGTCAAAAATATTCTAACATAAGGCAAACGAGAAGTTTTATATTGGTGGGTCTCGGGCACCGTCAAGTGTTGTCATAATAGTAATGTGATTGGTGGAAATGATAAAGTCCACCAATTTATATTAAGTGACTGAAAAATATAAATAAATATAATAAATTATTATTAGTGAAAAATATGATCAGGTGACGTTTTTAGACCTACCAATAATTTTTCATGGTGAAAGTGCTAATTAATCTTATGATGTTTCCTGCCATCACTGGCAGGGAAAAAACATTACAAACAGTGGGTACTTTTCAGAAATTTCACTCCAGGTGAAGTGTAGAAAAATTATTACAAAAGTATCGACATTTTGATCAACGGATCAAATTACAGTTTTTTGTCTTTTTCCCTCACAGTCTTTTAGGTTGATCATCTCACATGTCAAATTACTCACTCCCTAAAAAAAAAAACTCTCCCTCTCTCTCTCTCTCTCTCTCTCCGTATTTGTTTTTCATTACTCCTATTATTTATTTTGATAAATTTTGTATAACTTTTAAACTGTAAACTTGATTTTTACAAAAGTAATTTTATTAAAAAGTTATTGAGAATATTTTTAAAATAAAATTAATATTAAATATACTTAATAATAATTTTAAAATATTTAATAATTTATATTATTTTTAAATATTTAAAAAATAAAAATGAGATGTGTAATTAAAAAGTGTATAAAAAAAAAATGAATATAAACTATTTTAAATTATTTGAATAAAATTTTATTTTTTATTCTTTAAGACGTAAATATTAATAATCACTATTTAGTTAATTTTATTTTTTATTCTTTAAGACGTAAATATTAATAATCACTATTTAGTTACGCATTCAATATTAGTTTAAATTTTTTCTTTAAATTATTTGAATAAAAATTTTATTTTTTATTCTTTATTAATTTTAATTTTTTCTCACATACAAATAAGTCTGATAAAAATAAGCACAAAAAATATATTTTATAAATTCAAAAAATTAATTTTGCTCTAGAATATTTTAAAATATATTTTTAAACTTAAATTATTGAAATTAATTTTCTAATTTAAAAATAACCTTTTTTTTGTTTGTTTTCATCAAACTTATTTCTAGTTATTGGAAAAAAATTGTGAAAGTAATTTCTTAAATTATCTAAAATTTAATATAAAAAAATCTTATCAATCTGTTTTGGCCCCGTTTGGTAGAGCTGTGGGAAAGTGATTATAGATTATAGCTTAACAGATTATAGCTTACAGCTGTGAGCATAAGCTAGTAACCTGTTTGGTATAGCTGTGGGATTATAGATTTAAGTTACAGAATAGTGTTTGGTAAATAAGCTGTAAAATAACTTTTTCTGTATAATTGACTTTTTTGCCCTTATATTATATAAAAATGATAATTTTGTTCTTTTTTTTTTCAATTTTAATTTTAAAAAATTATTTCAGTAATAAAAGTTAATATAATTAGTATTAATTAGTATAAACTAATATAAAAAAATTGATACACTTGGTAAAAATGTAATAGTAGTATTATTGTAATAATTTTTTTCCATTATAAATTAATTAGTATCAATTAATTTTTTAATTAGTATCAATTAATACTAAAATTATTAATTAGTATCAATTAATGGCTTAATTAGTCGGAATTACTACTAAAATTATTAATTAGTATCAATTAATATTAATAATTAATTTTTATTAGTATCAAATAATATTAATAATCAACAATTTTTATTACAATTAATAATATAACAATTGTTATTTCTTTAATTTATTATTCTTTTTCATTACAATTAAATTGTGTAATTTATTTAATGGATATAAATTGCACAATTTATTTCAATATTAATAAATTATTTTAATTATTATTTTGATTAATTTATTTTTTTTATTTTTATTTCAATTTATTTTGTTCAATATTATTTTTATTATTTTGTTTTCAATTTATTTCGTTTAATTCGGTTTAATTATTACAATTAAATCTATGATGTCATTACATATTATTTTAATTAATGTTGTAATATGAATTTATATCAATTAATTCTGTAATGTTGTATCAATTTATTTTAATTAATGTTGTGATGTCATTACATATTATTTTATTTCAATTAATTTTTCATTACAATTATTTTATTTTTTTTGAAATAAATTGTTTTTCATTTTATTTTGAAAAGTAAATATTAATTCTGAAAAGTAATTTTTTCTTTTTTAATTAACATTAATATTGATTTTTTTCTTTTTTTTTTTCAATTTATTTTCAATTTATTTTCTAGGGTTTGCAAACCCCTAGCTCGATAACCTGGTCGGCGGCTTTGGCAGATCGCGATGGCGGCTTCGCGATGGTTGAACAGATCGGCAGCGGCCGCGATGGTTCGAACAGAGCTTAGCGATGGCGGCAACGATGTTGAGAGATCGCGATGGTCGGATCGGCAACGGCGTTGAGAGATCGCGATGAACTAAGGTCGCGATGGTTGAGCAGAACCGGCGAAGCCCGCGATCGCGATGGCGGCAGCGATGGCGTTGACAGATCGCGATGGTTGACGAAGAGACAGAGAGATATGAGCTTCGTCGAGAGAGAGAGAGAGAGAGATCTCGGTTCACGGAATCGCCTTAAAATGGTAAATCGCCAGACAGAGAGAGGAGACAAAAATGAGATTTTTTTATTTATATAGCCGTAATTGTTGAAGTTTTGGAGGGGCATTTAAGTCATTTCATGCCCCTCCAAACAGCTGCGCGCTTAATCCGAAATCAGAAGCGTCTCCGGACCAACTTCGCCATTTTGGCTTAAAATGACTTTTTTTAAGCTATAATTTGCAACTTTAATTTTTACCAAACAGATCAGAATGGCTTAATTTAAGCCATAAGTTGAAATAAGCTGAATTTAATTTTTACCAAACAGGCCCTTTGTTATGTTTTTAAAATACATATTTTAAAACCATATGTAAACTAGTTCGACGAAAGTAATAGAAAAAATATGTAATGCCCTCAAAACATATTACAAATCCAACTCCTAAGAGGAAAGACGCCAAAGATTCGATTTACTTTCATAAATATTCATCTTGAATCTACAGCATGTGATATCTATAAATAACAATAGAATAAATGCCCTACGGGCTTACATCTTTCCAAGACACTCCTTGGTTACAACCAGAGAAAGTCATAAACTCTGTACATAGAAAACCCTTGGCTTGAAATAATCATTTAGGTACAATCACAAAAAAAATAACAAAATAGAGCCTCCAGCTCCTAAGTCCTCCAAAGCTATGTCCTCGGAGGAAGCATGTCACCGATATCTGAAAATGGTTTCCCAAGTAGGGTGAGTCAAAGCCTAGTAGAAATAGTCTAATACAATGTATGAAGTTTAACTAAGATATAAGTGTCAGATAAATGTTCAATATTCATGATCAACTTATATTCTTTCCATAACCATTCAATACTGATATTCATACCTCAATCCATTCTTCAACTATTCATTTCGAGTTAACTCATTTCATTCCAAATCATATGGCAAATATACATAATTGTTCAAATGATCCAACTAAGACTACAACTCAGCGATTCCCTATCCATATAACCATCATACAAACACTTCAACCTTGTCATTTTACGAAAATTTCATTTGAGGGATCGGCACCCATATATTCACAAGATTTCGGACTTTCACCTTGGACACTCCGGCCAACTTAATTCTCAATGGAGTCCACACTCTATCTCCTCCCAAATAATGGAGTACATCCACTTTCTTCTCCCACAAACATTATACATATGCAATGTATTTAAATTCATCGTCATATATAATGACTATTCATAACACATGTTCAATGCCTTAATCATACCGTCATATTCAATGACAACTTAAATGATTGGCTTCAATTCACCTAATTGTGTGAGTGATTTTCTGACCACACTGCCAACTCAGCATTCAGCTGGAGAACACTGGCAGAATAGATGACACCTGGCTGACCTAAAACAGAAAAAGAAGATACCGACGGTGGTTCGTCCACCCGGGGGTACTCCGACGATCAAGTCAGTACTCAATATCTCTTAAAGATAACCAATAGTGCTTAACTCACTAGACAGAATATCAAAGGCATACCTTAGACCCATGGGGGTGCCTCTCTTTTATAGCCAACACAATCCTAGTCCCGACTCCCAGTGGGATTGGGATAAACTCTCTAAGAGTCTTATCTTTACCCAAACTGAAGTCTTCTCTCACTTTAGGACTCTTGTCCCTCATCCGCTTATCTCGGATTCCAATATCTTCGGAGATAACCTTGGCCTCGCCGAGATCATCTCGACATCATGACCAGGACACGTGGCACCTCGGCTGACATATCGGCGTCACCTTTGGCCACGTGTTGGTACTAAAAAATGTATCCTCACAACTGCCCCCTAGGTTCTATTACCTCGACATTCTGAGGTGATGGAACCTATATCAGTCCGTCGGCTTCAAATTCCTCAGCTGAGATCATCATACAGGCCGACATGTCTATTTCAAGAATTCCAAGAACCCCTTTCACGCGTATGAGCTGTCATACTCAATAACCCAACCGTTTAACTTCAACTTGTAAACTTTTCTCAAGTTTCAACAAGTGTTAAACAATGATCTCGCTTTAACTTCAACTTGTAAATTGCTACAAATTTCAACAAGTGTTAAACAATGATCTCAGTTTAACTTCAACTTGTAAATTGCTAAAAATTTCAACAAGTGTTAAACAATGATTTCGGTTTAACTTCAACTTGTAAATTGTCCACAAATTTCAACAAGTTTTAAACAATGATTTCGGTTTAACTTCAACTTGTAAATTGCTACAAATTTCAACAAGTGTTAAATAATAATCTCGGTTTAACTTCAACTTGTAAATTGCTACAAATTTCAACAAGTGTTAAACCAATCTTGGCTTGAAAATTCCAACTCCCAAGCATCATTCTCTAGCCCTCTGCATGGCTTCCACCTACTCCTTTGTAGACCTTATATAAAAAGTCTTTAATTTAGGCTGAGCTTTTCTCTTTTCGGACTTAATCATCTAGACCAAGATCTTGTCTTCTGGAATCTGGGATCTACTCACTTTAGGTTGATCTCTTCTCTTCTCAAACCTAATCATCTAGGCCGAGAAAGTGTCTTCTGGGATTCTCCATGACCGACCTCCCGCGAAGGGCGGTGAGAATATCCCTTGGTCCCGCCATGTTGAGGGACTACAGGAACCGTTTTCTGCTCCCCTTTTTGGGCACCTTTCTGTCCGTCGTTAGCCATCTATTCTCCTTTCTTTCCCATAGACGGCGCCAAATTGTGTGAGTGATTTTCTGACCACACTGCCAACTCAGTATTCAGCTGGAGAAAACTGGCAGAATAGATGACACCTGGCTGACCTAAAACAGAAAGGGAAGATACCGGCGGTGGTTCGTCCACTCGGGAGTACTCCAACGATCAAGTCAGTACTCAATATCTCTCAAAGATAACCAATAGTTCTTAACTCACTAGACAGAATATCAAAGGCATACCTTAGACCCATGGGGGTGCCTCTCTTTTATAGCCAACACAATCCTAGTCCCAATAAGAGCCTAGCTGTAATGGACTTAGGATTACTGCTAATCTTGGACTCCCAGTGGGATTGGGATAAACTCTCTAAGAGTCTTATCTTTACCCAAACTGAAGTCTTCTCTCACTTTAGGACTCTTGTCCCTCATCCGCTTATCTCGAATTCCGATATCTTCGGAGATAACCTCGGCCTTGCCGAGATCATCTCGGCATCATGACCAGGACACGTGGCACCTCGGCTGACATGTCGGCGTCACCTTTGGCCACGTGTTGGTACTCAAAAAATGTATCCCCACACTAATCATCATGCAATTTCTACAACAATCCTAACTATCCTCCACCGATAGCCTAATACAGATATTTCTAAACAGATATACAATATTTATAACAAATAATTTATCAAATTGTTCAAGAATGGGTGATTAAACAAATCCAACTACACCATTCATTTACACCTTTTTCTGATTTCACATTTCTCACATCAATTTCATTATTTATACAAATAATATTCAAAACACATTTAGGGTAAATCTCCCCCCTTACTCAAATGTTAATCCAAAGGTTAAAATTCACCATTTTAGCACAAGATATCCTCATATTCAAAACCCCATAATCATCTATGGAACACAATATAGAAATCCCTCTTTCAATTTGAGAACAAACCCTAAGTTTACCCAAAAATTCCCAAAATTTCCACCATGATACATAACCACAAATAACTAGGTTAAAACTCATACTAAAGTATAGAATGTCCCTACCTCAAAGAGAAAAGATGAGCCAAGCAAGTGAGAAACCCCAAAAGTGCCGAAATCTAACTCTAATCGGTTCAAAGAGAAGATCTTGAGAAACTCCACCTTTTTATCAAAAGGGGTAGGGTGGAGAGATCAAAGGATCTAGGCCAAAATGTAGAGAGAGAGAGAGAGAGAGTATTTTAGAGAGAGAGAGGCTCTCAACTTTAGGGTTTTGGCTGAAAAGATATGAAAAAGTGATGTAAAAAGTACTTTTTGCGATCTGATATACGCGTAGTACGCTGGAGCGCAGGATTTCACGCTCGAGCGTCAGATACAAGGATTTTTACCACTCAAGCACAAGAAAAGGCCCGCTCGAGCGTAGAATACACACCTCTAGAACTGAGAGTACTGAGAGTTTTCAACTTCCGCTCGAGTGAAAGAAAGTCCACTCGAGCGGAGGACCAAAATTTACATATCTCGCTCGAGCGCAAGAATGGCCACTCGAGCGGAGGACCAAAAATTTGGACAACACAATGTTTGAAAACTAAGTAACCAACCTGTTCCAAACACAACCATAACAACCCAAAGACCAATTTCAAAGGTGTACAAGGGAAGAAAGGGATAAACAGCAATACGAAAACATTAAACTCGAGTCCAAAACATCACAAGAGTTAGGTCCAAAACCGGGATTGCTATAGCCCCCTTAAAGAATTTCGTCCCCGAAATTTACAAATTAAGTTTCGAAATCAAGTTTAGCCAATTTCTCAAAATGACTACAAATCAATGCTCAATGCCATGACCCATCTACCGGTCATTTATTTTCACCGACTCGATACCAAGCTCCAGATTATAATGAAATTTGCAATGTTCCCATAATATTTACAATGTTAAATCAAGTCCACACTTTCAAAATTTAACTAGCATATGCAATGCCTCAAAAAGTGATACAATACACAATATCCCATATTTCCAAGACTTAAACAACATATACAATGCCCATATTAAGCTTACGTTTCCGAAATATATTTAACATATGCAATGTTCTCATTATTCAAAACATATATAATGTTTTGTACTGTTTGTGAACAAAATTAAAATCTCAACACATGATCATACATCAACAAATAAATCCGGATATTTCTCACGGACTTCCAATTCACACTCCCAAGTTGCTTCCTCAACCCCGTGATGTTTCCACAAAACCTTAACCAAGGGAATCGTCTTGCCTCGCAAGACTTGGTCTCGTCTATCCAAGACTCTCACTGGTCCTTCCTCATACGAGGCATCCTCATCTATCTCTAAGTCGGTCCAATCCAACACGTGCGATGGATCCGGCTCGTACTTCCGAAGCATACTAATATGAAATATGTCATGCACTCCGGAAAGTTGTGGCGACAACGCCAAATGATAGGCAACCTCCCCAATCCACTCAAGGATCTTAAAAGTGCCAATAAACTGAGGGGACAACTTCCCACTCTTTCCAAATCTCATAAGACCCCACCTAGGTGATATCTTCAAAAAGACATAGTCTCTCACCTCAAAAGACAAGGGTTTCCTCCTATGGTTGACGTAACTCTTTTAACGACTTTAGACCGTAACCAATCTCTTAGGAATAAGTGTAACTTTCTTCATTGTTTCCCGAACCAACTCTGGGCCCAACAAAGGTACACCACCCACCTCGACCCAACACACTGGAGATCTACATGGTCGGTCATACAAGGCCTCAAACGGTGCCATGCCAATACTAGATCGGTAGCTATTATTGTAGGCAAACTCCATCAAGGGAAAATGCCTCTCCCACGATCCCTTGAAGTCAAGGACACAACCCCGAAGCATATCCTCAAGGATCTGAATAATAAGCTCGGACTGCCCGTCAGTCTAAGGATGGTAAGCCGTGCTAAAAGTCAGTCTAGTGCCTAAGGCACTCTACAAGCTCTGCCACAACCAAGCTGTAAAACGCGGATCTTTATCTGAAACGATAATCATAGGGATCCCGTGCAACCTCACTATGTCCCTAATGTACAGGTCGGCAAGATAGTCTACCGAATTACTCACACGCATAGCTATAAAGTATGCAGACTTGGTTAACCGGTTAACTACCACCCAAATGATATCACTACCTCGTTGAGTCCTCGGAAGGCCCACAACAAAATCCATCGTAACATGCTCCCACTTCCACTCGGCTATAGGTAAGGGTTGTAACAAACCCGCATATAATGGACTTGCAAACAAACTAGACTTGCACCCCACATAGATTTGACTTGCACCCCACACAGACTAGACTTGCACCCCATACAAATTGAACTTACACCTTTGCACTCCACACAAATTTGACTTGCAACTCGCACATTTTTTTTTTTTTTGTGCAAAATTAGTAATACATTATGGTGTGTGATGTGCACGAAGGATAACGTGGTATAGCCAAGGCAAGATAAAAGTTATGCTTCTCAACATTACGGTATGTACGATGCATGCCATAAGAAAACATGTCACGGTCAAAGTTAGTATCCTTACCTTCGTATGAGACAACAATATGTTTACTGGGGTCACATTTTTATTGTTTGTAGCTGTAGACGCGCCCCTTGGGCCTCAATGCTACAGTTCGGACTCAAATGTCACGGTTCTTTAATTTGATCTCGCAAAATGCAATGCAAGATTGATAAATCACCAAAGAGTCCAAATCCGACAAATCGTTTTAGAAAATTGATTTTTAAGAAAGAAGTGCCAAACATGGACTGCTTTGCTAGATACAGAGTCGCCACCTAAATGTTTTATTTTGGGGGAATTTAGGAAACCCTGACTCGTTGTCTAAGGCCACATGTCTGTCATCACCAAAGTTGCCTCGGCTCGAAAACTTGGGTACGATTGGGGAAGATCATCTATGAGCACCCCCGCTCGCCCGATCAAAGATCGGCCTTTACTAAACATGATATCTTGTTTTTGAAAACACATGCGTTCTTATTCCAGTTAATTAGCTAGTCTTACTATGTGATGCACACAGCAAACAAGTATAGAATAGATTGCCTAATTTGGAACAAAGCATCGCATATCCGTTTGTTTTGGAAATGGTTTAAAGTTTGCTACTCGCAAGTAGGCTAAAACATGGATTTCAATGAATTGTTCCAATTCAAGTAATCCAACCTTCACCCACAGGCATTCAGGAAGTTATATCATATAAGCAGTTAGCCTCAAGGCAAGCATGTTGTCATGTTAACACTTACACACATGCAAGATGCTAAAGCATAAACGCTTACCTAGTACTCCGAGCCAAAACAACAACTAGTTAGTAATCAAATGCATGATCCTAGTTCATGTTTAAGATGGCTAATGCAACACATGCAAAATGTAACTAGAAATAGGCTCGGCTATGCTAGAAATGGCATGTGAAATGCGACAACTCGATACACGTATTCAAGTTGGAATTGAAATACTATGCAGTTAGTATGATGCGCCGAGCCCAGTACAAGCAAGACAGATGAATGAATGCAAACATGTGATGCATAAGTATGCTAATTGAAACATGACCTAGAACTAAACATCAAAAGCAGGTGAGTAAAAGGGAGAAAGACGTGGGATTGGAAGGCATTCACACACGCACGCACACTTATTACAACAATTGTGCCCTCTCGACGGAGGGACCGAAAGAATAATACAGACCAACCTAATTAACTAACTAACAAGCTAATTAATTAATTACAAACCGAAATCAAAATAAATAACTATTCTAAGTTATTAAAACACGGAAATGGCCTCGAGACGAGGGACGCATGCATGCTCGGTCGGCTTCGCTCGGAAATCCATCGCTATGCTACATGTTGCCTTTGTTTGCACTGCTCTGTACCTCTAAAAACTGCACAAGTCTCAAGAATGCTTCTGAATCACCTTCTGGGTGCTGTGAGAGGCCATCGGCCAAGTGGAAATGCCATCGGCCAAGTGGAAATACCATCGGCCAAGGGGAACTGGTCATCGACCAATAATGGGGCTCTCGGCCATAAATTTGTAGCCGACCGGCACTGAAGATAGCCAACCGGCCATCTCTTCCTGCAGAATGCTGTTTTGCTGCAGCAGAGGACAAACAGAGTATGGCAATGCATTTACAAGACAATGTATGCACGACCACCCTCCCTATCATGTCATGGGCTCAAAGGAGTATAGTCCTCGACCCTCGGGCCATCAATCATGCATTTCAATGCATGATGGCCAAAGAAGCCAAGCGTGTAATTTAATATCAAATGAAATGCACATAACACATATGGGGCCCCAACCTCTATCATGTTTGATCAAGAGGCAAGGGAATGCACACACAATGCTATGCAACCTAAGTATGCAAGAAAGCATGCAAGCAACTCAAGCATGATGCAAATCTAATGCAACATAAGCATGTTAATGACAATGCCATACAAGACTAATGGTGACAAGCATGTCAAATGCAATGTAACCTAAACAAGTATGCAAGATGTAATATGAATATCCAAGCATGCAAGGCATGCAAAAGGTAGACAAGTATGCAACAACATACAAGATGAGACAAGCATGTGACAACATGATAAAAGGGGTAAGCATGCAACATACTAGCATGCAACAACATGCAAGGTACTAAATATGCAACAAGCATGCGACAACATGCAAGGCAAGCATGCAACAACATGCAAAGGATGGACTTAAACCAAAATGGGCAGCTCTCAAATAGGCCCAAATCAGTGGCCCTAGATGCTAAAATGATGGACAAAAGTACATACAAACATGTATGAATAATGGTCTATCACTTAGGCATGGGAGGATAACTCTTAAGCACACTTAAAAGAGACAAATTTGGACATGTGACAAACATGTTAAGCTCTGAAATCATGCATGGAAAGGTGCCAAACCAATCAAACTACACAAGTAAAGCATGTAAGAAAGCCCAAAGCTTGAGGCTAGCCAAGGGACTCAAACCATGGCTACACAAAGCAAGCCCCAAAGGGCTAAGGGGACCTAAAACAGTCCCAAGGCAGGTCCAAACAAGACCAAAAACGAGCTCGAAACTAGCCAACACAAGCTAGAATGCAACACCAAGAACATGAGGCATGCAAGGCTACAAAAGAGGTGTTACACTACACCTGATACTACCAAGCATGGCATGACATAACCAAAGAAAAATAGAGTTATGGCCCGTTAAAACAAGACCAAAAATACATTTAGATGGTGTCCAAATGACCTAAGCATGGAAGCATACACAATGATCCATTCAAGAGGCATAAAACATCAACTCTTTAAAGCATTGAAGGAGTGATAAATGCAAGTATATGAGCATACTATATGGACTGAAATAACATAACAAGTGATGCCAAATCACTGAATGGCCCAAGTAAAGCATGCTAGTGACTTGGACTCTCAAAGCTAACAAGCTAGATTGCATGGTAGCTATACAAAACAATGCAAGCATGACCAAAACAATGAAAAATAGAGCTTTAGCATGGTAGAACAAGGCTAAAAGATTCATGGAGTTAAGCCAAAACATGCAAGCATGGCAGTCTAAATGCTAGATACATGTTAAGGCAAATGAGGGGATTGCAAGGCAAGTACATGGAGAATGTAAGAGCCCACTAAACCAACTTGAAATAGAGGTAAAGCATGGCAAAATAACACCAAATACTTGCTGAAATGAAGCTAATGCAAGCTTAACAAACATGCTACAAACATAACCTATTTATGCTAGCATTCAAGACAACAAGGAGAGGGGATGGCCCTCTCCTATTTAGGACACCAAAACCACCTCTCCACCACTGAAAATCTTCTGGATTTCAGTGGTAGATAGGCCATGCAAAGCTTAAAGCAAAGGTCAAAAGGGATGGCCTAAAACAAGGCCTTGAAGGGGGTAAACAACCCCAAACCTCAAAATGACCTTAAACAAAGTTCTAAATCAAGTAAAAACAAAACTTTTATTAGTTATAAGTTAAGCTCAAAACAACATGCAAGATAGGCTAAAAGCTTAAGCAAGAAAGGGGTATCTAAAGGTAAGAAGCTCACCCTTGTAGAACCTCTTCAAGAACAAAGCTCCAGCAGGTTTTCTGAGTTCAAACCAACCCAAGAACTCTGAAATCAACCTCAAGGGACCTCAGCTCCAAGAGGATGGTGTTCTAGTGTGTGTTTGTGTGCAATAGTAAGACAATACTACATTTTTTAGCACAAAATAAGATCAAACAAGGGAGTATACCTAACCTAATTTTTCTGAACCTCTGAGAAGGGGGGAGGGCCTCCCCTCTTATAGAAATCTAATTTGCAAAGCTTCTTGGAGAAGCTAAGCAAGGTGCAAATCCCTCCATACACGTGTATGGAGGGAGGAATTGTGGGTGCCAGCTGTGCCAGCTGGCACTAAATATCTGCATATAGCAGATAAACAGGGTTCGGCCACAAAATATGGCCAATTGACCAACAAAGGGGGCCGACTGACCAAAAACAGTGCTGATCGGCCAACACCTTTGGGCGATGGCAAGAAAAAGGGGCCGATGGCTTCATGCCTTGGCCGATGGGTTGAGGAAATGGCCAACAAGCCACCCTCTTCCCTCAAAAGCAAAAACACAAGTCCTTGGTCCACAACCAAGCACAAAACAGTCAAGTTGAGAGATCTTGAGGCAAGGTGCGCGACCGAGAACTCAAAACGAACACGAACATGGGTGATCATCGAGTGTTCAAACGATGACGTCCAAGTCTTGAGGACAGTCAAAAATGGGGTATCTACAATAGCCATCCGATCTCCACTAGAATGGAACCAGAGCTTATGCCAGATCTCCCACATGTCGACCCCGAAAATAATAGTAAGCAGATGGAGTGATGTGTTTCCTTCAATGTCTTTCTGATTTATAGGATAGATAATCCATGACTTTTTAAATATATATTCCATCACCTTTTTTTGCTCCATATCCACAGCAATGTGAAGAACATTTTGTCCTTTACTGTTGACCATCTCCCAACAATTTGGACACTCTGATAAAAGCTCTTCCATTACACTAACATTTCCATGAGCAGCAGCTATATGAAGAGCTATCTTTTCATAAGCCTCCTCGTCTGTTATAATGTACGCCACTGATTTATCTTTTTCTAGCATTAATTTAACTCAATATTGATTACCAAAATGTGCAGCATAGTAAAGTGGTGTCCACCCATACTCGTCTGTTTCCTTGATTAGATCTGGCTTCCATTCCAATAAAATTTTTGTGCTTTCTAAAATAGAAGAATTAGAGAAAAAGTATTAATAAGGACAACTTAATACATGTCTCAACAATAAAAAAATGCTTCAACTTTCATTTTTTTTTTCCTTCTATTTTCAAAATTAATTTTGGTAACAATTTCCTTTGCAAGTCCCTATATATCAATCCTTAGTTGCACATTTGTCCTCTCACTTCAAAAGACCTACTAAGCTAGCCATATGCTTAAATTTGAATCTTTGTTTCAGGTTTGATTCAAAGTAAATCCTCTTTTCTAAGTGTAATCTTTTGTCTGCAATACATGTAACTTCAATTTTTGTGAAAGATGTTTTTGATGCTATATTTATGATGAAATGTAAATGATTACTGCAAGTAATAAATGAACAGAGTAGGGGTATATGTATGCCTAGAAGAATATCTATTTCTTTAACCTAATGCTCTGCCCCTCTTTTTTCTCTGTAATTGTACACGTAATTAAATTGGTTGAAGAAATTGAAGTAGCAACAAACCTGCTATTTCACGTGAACCTGCTATTGCCGCATGCAATGTTGTTTGACCCTTTGGGCCACCATAAGTTGGCGACGTGCAATTTTTCAAAATCATAGACACCATGTCATTGTGTTGTCTCTCAGCGGCCAGGTATAGTGGAGTTTCCTTGGCATTATTGGGTGGATATGTAAACTCAGGATCTTCTTAACCATTCCATCACACCTACGTTACAAGGATTTCACACGGCCATGTGCAAGGCAGTGTTATTGTCCTTATTTGTGGCCTTCAACATCTCCATGGTTGCTTCACCTCCACTTTCAACTTCTTCATGGTCTTCATGGTCTAGTCTTTTTTCTCATTCTATGAGTGCTTTCACTATGTCGAAGTGTCCTTCCATCGCTGCAATATGAAAAGGAGTCTCGCCATCGATATTCAAGCAGTGCAACAACGATGACAACGGACTCTTTTCTAAGATTATTTTCACATATTTTTGTTACCGAATTGGGCTGCGACATGGATGACTGTGTTTTTATTTGAAGCGAATTACAGTTCAAGTTGTTGTTGGTCATTAATGTATGGCATGAGGTGGTGGACATCTTCATCATTGTCTTCATTCTCTTTGCCTCTTATTTTTTGTTTTGATAACTTGGTATTTGACTCACTAGACCAATTAATCCAGGCAAACAATCGGCTAGACCAACTAATCTGGGGGACCAATTTAAGTTTCTCTTCACCTCCCATTTTCTCTTTTGCCTCCCATGGCTTCTCTGTACAACTTGGGATCCATTTTGGAGGCTACAATAAGATAGTAATAGGAATGGTATGATCTATTCGGGTCATGGCTTTTACAACATCTATCTATATGTATATTAAGGAAAATAGGGTTTCTTACAACAAGTCATGTGGAAACTCTAAATTCTCAAACTAATTTTGTTAGTTTTTATATTTTCAAATAATTAAAAAAATTTCTATTGGTTAACGCAACTAAAATAAAACTCTAATTGTCCATTAAATTTGAATTTCAAAATTCAAATATCCTATTAATATGAAAATCATTAACATATCTCATATATTTACCTCTCTCTCTCTCTCTCTCTCTCTCTCTCTCTCTCTCTCTCTCTCTCTCTCTCTCCAAATAATGCCAATAAAAAACATAAAGTAAAATTAAAAGACAGAGAATTTTGAGAACCCTAAATAACATATAATAACAATTCAACATGAAAAGCATTTTAGAATAAGGCATAATCCTACACAATTGAACAATCTAATGCAACATGTGGTCAGAAGAAGGTTGTCACGACCCGAACCCGCCCCCATGAGTTAAGGACATGAGCGGCCAGTAATCTTGTGATTACCTACGGCCTCAAACCAAAAAGACATAACTCGTCAGAGTAAAGGGGGCCAAACGGAAGCAAAAATTTAAAACTTTGTCCATAGAGCGGTGCTTATATGCACATCAACAAGCCAAACTCATATGCGTTAATAACTCACATCAAAAGTATAGCAGCATAAACTTCTTTACAACAGGATCGTCTAAACTGAGCCAACCCATGTTAAGCTACATACAAATGTACACAAAACCCTTGCCAACAAAGCAAAATATGATTACATACGCTACTACAAATATAGGTAAAGATCACACTTTTTTTGTGTGATGTTTGTTTTTTAATCACTTTTTAAGTTTTATTAAAGTGTGGTCTTTGGGAGTGTGATTAAAAGGGGTCATTTTTAATCACACTTTTTAAGTGTGATTAAAAAATGCTTTCATCACACCTTTTAAGTGTGATTAAAAACATTTAGATCACACATTTTAAGTGTGATTAATAACATTTCAATCACACCTTTTAAGTGTGATTAAAAACATTTAGATCACACCTTTTAAGTGTGATTGAAAACATTTAGATCACATCTTTAAAGTGTGATTGAAAACATTTAGATCACACCTTTTAAGTGTGATTGAAAACATTTAGATCACATCTTTAAAGTGTGATTAAAAACATTTAGATCACACCTTTAAGTGTGATTAATAACATTTAGATCACACCTTTAAAGTGTGATTAAAAACATTTAGATCACATCTTTTAAGTGTGATTAATAACTAATAAAACCTGTGATAAAAAAAAAAATTGAAATATTTGAAAAATAATCAATATTATTTTTGTACGTACGTGCATTTGAAGAATATAATACACACTATATACGATATTTTGAGTCACAGCTATATATTTCATGAAATAACGTCATATATTTCATAAATTAAAGTTAAATGTTCAAAAGTATATACAAAGAAATTAATAAAAAAACAATTAACTATAATTACATATATTAAAAAAATTTTAAAAAAAATTTAAAAAAACTAAGTTCTTGAATGCTTTCAAAGCCATGTGGTGCGGCTCGTCAAAAGGTAAGTATCCAGCCATAAGAACAAACAGAGTGACCCCACAAGACCATATATTAGCTGCTGTACCATCATAACCTTTATCAGTGAGCACCTGATAGAAAGGGGAAAAAAAAGAAAGAAGTATCACAAATGTAAGAAACTTATAAGAAAAGGAAAAAAAAATTTGCATCAAAGCGACCATCCATTTCCATGACATCATAATTGATACCTCAGGAGCAACATAATTTGGGGTTCCACAGGCAGTGTGAAGCAGCACGTCTTCCTACAGTAAAAAAAGTTGTCAGTCTTTGATTAAGAAAAGCCACAATACTAACTTATATTGATGACTGAGGGTTAGGTTTAAGGCAATCCATAACTTATGTGTCTGAATGACATTGAGATCATATAACCTCAATGTGGATTAGATCAAGTCTTAAAAAATGGTCACTGAATGTTTTCAAAGTGTCAAAATCTAGACGATGCATGATACAGAATCTTATGAAGAAGTCAACTAATAAAACTAAACTGCCTCCTTGATTTGGCGAAACTAATATAAAAAGAGGGAAAGGAAAGACACAAATCATAAGAAAAAGTTCATTTCCAAATTAATAGAAACAAGAAATGAACAAGCCACTGAAGGACAGAAGAAAAACTAATGGCCACATTATTCCTGAGGAATTCCTTTCAGAGCAGGGCACTGCTCCTGGCCGGAAAGGTAGTTTCTGGACTAGGTGATTTTAGTAAACCAAATAGACTGCAAAATTGACTTAGTGCTGCAACCACTTTTAAAAATTTAACGTTCAATTTATTAACTCCCACCTGCTAAAAATCTGCTCTTAGATGAGGAAATTGTTGCAAACTCACATAATACTTACTCACACTTGCTGGGAAAATGCACTCAATTCAAAGTCTGAAATCTTGAGAACACCAAATGAGTCTAGAAGCAGATTCTCGGGCTGCAAAAGATGCAGGGTAATGCAAATTTCAGAGTCATGGTCGCATAGATAGCCAAAGAAACCAAATTACTGTTAGATAATAAATTCTTTTTTATAGGAAGAAATTAGAATAAATACATTAATTAATCAATGAAACATGTAAGAAAGTTTGTTAAGTTTTTAAGTCTCTATGGTACATGCCTCTACTGTGGCAGTAGTCTACAGCATTGATGAGCTGCTGAAAATATCTCCTAGCTTCATCCTCTTTAAGTCTTCCTAGATTGGCCTAGTTATAAAAGGGTCAATAAGGGAATTTTATCAGACAAATACAAGACTCGGTACCCACATGATTTACATAAATGAGCCTCAATGGAACACACATTACCACAACAAAATGGTAAGCATGACATGAGCAAATGCCTAAATTAAGATGTAATGCATTACACAATTGATTATATTATGAATGAAATTATAGGTGCTCAGAGAGTAGAAGCTCAAAAAACAATGCCTTACTATTTTGTCAAAAAGCTTGCCGTCGACAACATACTCAAGCACAATGTAGATCTTTGTCTTGCTTGCCATAACCTATTTTCAAGCATAGAAAAAGGATGCATTACCATGTAAAACATGAAGCACTTAGACCATCATATTTCTAGTAGTGCGAAGAGCATTCAATTCCTTTTAAATTCTGCTCATAAATATAAAAAAAAACTCAAAAAAATGTTGCAACAAATAGACATATAAGATAGGCTACTAGTAGTTAGTTAGTTACCTTGGCATGGCAATTGACTCTTCTTAATCTGGCTTTCCTATAAGATGGGCGCACATTAAGGGCAGCAGTCCAGTCCTTGATTGCTTTCTCAAATTGACCAAGTTTGGACCTGCAAGTGGCTCTGTTGCACAACAACACCGAGTTGTAGGGGTCATGGTCGAGTCCCTCTCCATATGCAACACAAGCCTCTGAGTATCTTTATCCCCTGAACAAATCGTTACCGTTGGATCGAGCCATTGCCACCGCCCATGTCCTCCTAACCACCATGTTCACTTCCTTGCTGCTTGAGTCCAGCCGTGCTGCTCTTTGAGCCGCTGCCACTGCATCATCAAATCTGTCAACATATGTCATTCCCTATATATATTAAAAAAACCATATCTTGGCTTAACAATTCAAAGTTAAAAACAAGTTTAAATTAATAGTATAAGCTTTTTATGTTAAATATACTTGAAAATGTCAACTGTTTTCATGTTTACACTAGACAAAATTATATGCATAGAAAGTTGCATAGTGAAGTGGTTAGAAAATTAACTGTGTGATGAAGAATCAAGGTTTGTGAATAGTGGTAGCAAGAGACAAACTATTGGTTGTGGTATTAGAAATGTTGAGCAATATGTATCCAGAATCAGATGATATAATTGTGAATTTTATTTTACTTATTTTTAAATCACCAGTAGCAAAAAAAGTTTTATAGTAGCTAAATCAACTATAATCAATCATGAACCAATTGTATCAACTATGAACCAAATCATGAATCAGCTATAAACCGATATACGTATCGCAAACTGGCTAATATATATGATTTTCATTTCTATTAATTCTGGTATTAAAAGGCTAAAACCCAATACATACTGCATCTATGAATATCAAAAATCATGAGTGAGAGTCATGCTCCAAATTAATCTTATCCACGTATACATTTTATTTTTGATCACTTGCAACTTTTTTCTCTCTTTTCTTTATTCGTAAGTTTTTACCTTTTGAAGTATTCTTAAAAAAACACAATTAGCATCTTCAACACACTAACAGACTTGCATGACCAATAGGCCCAAAGAATTGAGTGCAATCATCCATGTCAAAATTTGGTCCCTTGGTCAATGCTTCATCTGCTTCTTGAAGCCTATGCAGCTTCAGCAAGGCCTTAGCTTACAATGCAAAAATCTTACCAACAACCAAAACAAAACACTCATGTCAATTTCAAGCCTATAGCTGTGGCACCAAACCTTGAAAGCATAACATAACATTTAAAGGCTGAAATTGAAGTGTATAGCTAACCTGTGGAGCAGAATCAGTACTAGCTGATATGGCGAGCCTGGTTTCTTTCAGTAGTGTGTTTCAATCTCGTTGGCCTCAGTACACTTACTTAGATGAACCTGAAGATTTTTAGCTTTAGTCAAGACATCAGGGTCTGATTCAGCACCAGCTTGTTTATAGTGATACATTGCCTTTTCTGCTTCTCTTAATCTGCAATCACAAATATATATTACAACAACAATAGTAATGCCCAATTAAGCATAATGAACATAACTAAATGACAATTGAAGATTTGAAAACTAAAAGATGATTAAAAAAAAATTATCAAGTTTTAAATAGTAGGAGACGAATTAGTATTGGTCGAAGTGCAGTGATATATAGAGTATTGAAAGATATGTATTGAGAATTTTGGTGGCACAATTAAAGATATGAACAATGGCCTCCAATATAGAAAATCAAATGATGTCACGAACCATTCTTGTTGCAGGTTTCCAAGAAAAACATTCATAGATGAACAATGGCCTACAAGTGCCATAGAACAATGCAAATGAAAAGATCAAAAACACTAATCTGTTCGATCATGAGCATCTCATCGAACAGAAAAAAGAAAAAAAAGATTAACTCACTAAACATAACAGCTATATAAACAATAAAGGATTAGATTGAATAGCTATATAATCTATTCAATTTTGTAATTTATCGAACGCTATAAGGTCCGAATCTATTGTTAAGCAAATTACATAAGAAATGATAGAAATTTGGATATAGAAAATACACATTCATCATTTTGGCAGCACAGAAAAACCAATGCTTAAATCAAATTCTATAGTCTTCTACAAAGCACATCTGAAATTCACCAAAATACGACTATAAGCTAAAATTCACACACATGCTCCAATCTAACATGACAGAAAATAATAATAATAATAATTCGAATTCAGAACTAAAATCAAGCAAGTTCAGAGCAAGTTCATCATTTTCGCAGCACAAAAAATACACAATTAAGAATGAATGGTTCAGCTTGTACCTGTAGCAGATGATGAAGAAGAATTGAATGGAGATTTATGATCATAGCACATAATAAATCGAGTTGATTTTAGCTGTTCCATAATATGTACATAGTTCACTTATGCAAGAATGAATATGCTGCCATTTATACCATTAAATGAAAATAAAATATCAAAAGTCACCAATCCTTTTATTTCCCGAACTCTCACCAATCCTCTGATTAAAAAGTAGTAGTGTATATATAATCACACTTTTAATTAGAAGGTGTGATTAAAATATATATATATATATATATAATCACACTTCATTGAAAAGTCACATAAAAAATAAATATTATCACACTCAATCAAATTAAGTGTGATTAAAATATCAATCTAATTTTTTTTATCACACTTCTAATAAAAGTGAGATCTTTTTTTTTGTCAAAGTGTGATCTTTAACTATTTTGGTAGTAGTGAAATGAGAATTACAAGAAAAAGTGCATGATGATTCTATACTCATGCTTGCTTCCATGTGAAATGACTTTGAACATAAAAAGAAGAAACAAAAAAACCAGCTAGAATATACTCCTACCAGCACTACACCTCAACCAGCCACAAAACACACTACACAAAGACAAGGCCAAACATGCACAGTACTGATCATCAACCTACTCAAAAGCTCTGGCCCTGCTCACTCTTACTCTCAGTATTCCTGAGCCACGAAAATACATGACTTCCCACTCATTAAAATTTTTTTTTTTTATTATCAAAGGTGTTGGAAAGTTGTTTTGTTATACCAACAAAACACAATTCAACAAATGAAAAACTAAAAAACAAGAGAGAAACATACTATGTTAAGAAACATCACACCAAGAATGACCGCATTAGCAAAACCAAAACTCAAAACGTGCATGAAAGAGCATGTGCATCGATATTGTGTTATGAAACATTTATAGAAGAAAGAAACCTCTCAAACTGTTTGAATTTAGCGGCAAATTTTAATAAACACAAGATGGGAAATGCAAGGTATGAAAACTTTGTTGTACTTACTCTTTCGATAGTGAGAAAATGCATGGTGTAGAGCTCCATTCAAGAATCCTTCATCAATTCCTTCAAAGACAAACCTTTAAGAAATAATGAAGACATAAATTGCATCAGTTAAAAGCTTGAGCCTACAAAACCAAATATTTAGATGTAGCACTTTCCTCAATCTAAAACTAATGTTTACATTTCAACAAGCACTAACTAGATCACATCACTTTTATTGAACCATGTGGACAATTCAAGCTCTTAATTTAATCAATCTATTAACATCATTAGGTTTTCAAATGCTCTCGATCCTCATCGTGAAATGCCCATGTATAGTTGACAATATTTACCAATTGGACCACCGATATACAAAGTTATTCAATAGCCTTCCTTTGTGAGAGTTTAAAACATACCAGAACAACCAAAATAATAAATTCTATCCTAGATGATATTATATTACCCAAACTGAGAAAGAAAGATTGTCAGCTTAATATTATTCTCACAGTAACTAATAGACCACTTGCATTTTGATTATTCCATACCCTCACCATGGGCTCTATATATCAATGTGATGAAATCAAATTTTTTTTTTTTTTTTTTAAATTTGTTTTCAAGACTAGGCCCCAATATAAAAATCTTAACTGAGAAAAGAGTGTATATTCTTTTCTTTTCAACTCAATTTGGAATTTCTAAAGAATGGGATCACCTTTAAATGAAATTAAAAAATGCTCTAAAATTTGAAAAATCAAACCAAGCTATCTAACCTCCAATAGAATAATAAAGATCAAAGAGAAAGATGAAGAAACATTACTACTTTAAGCTTAAACCTGTTTACTAGGCACAAATACTCTATCACTCAACTCTGAGAGTTAAAACTACACGAGTACACCCAAAAAAATAACAACTAGCTCATTGTTAGACTAGAAATATATTGAAGATCACAAGCCAGAAGGACATATAGAATGATAAATTTTCATCTAAAACCAATAGAAATAGCCAAAATGGGCATTCTATATGCATCTTTATGCACACCTGTTGCTCTAACTATATGAATGAAGAATCTAGACAAAGTGTTTAAATGTAGACTTTAAAAATGCAGAGACTGGAAGATAAACTAAATAAAATGAAGTGAACCATACATAACTAATCAATTAGAGCACCGGCATGCAAAGATACTCAGTAAACAACCAAATTTAAATGTTGAAACAAACCCATTCAAAAGACTAATAAGTAAAGATCACAACCTAGATAAGTGACAAAGAACTGATGAACTTTCAGCTCAAACTAATACTACAACTCCATTGATCTGCTTCCATGCACATTCACTTGACAATGATTACTTTTGATAGTCAAGATGAACAAACCAAGCAAAAACTAATAAATCAAATAGTAAGAAGTAAAATTATGACAAAGAACCATTAACGGGGGGAGAAAAAAATATATTTTGAGCTGACTCAGACACTAAAACTCAATTGGACCCACTCAATTAGCCAACACTCTTTCACAAGTGCAATATCTGTAAATTACATATATCTTAGACTAGAAAGTGAGACTTCAAAAAATCGATAATTGAGGATAAAAACCAAATATTCTTAACAGGAAAATGTACTCAGTGTTAGTACCCTCTACCGTAAAAAATTCAGAATAAAGAGCACTCAAATAATAATTGTACCTGAATCACAAACTAGCAGACAATTGGCGACTAGAAGGATTAAAACTTCAATCAACACAGACATTAATATGAACACGATCACCTCAAATAAGCCCATTAATTCTTACATAAATAATAATTGTATTTGAATAAAAAAACTAGCAGACAATTGCCCCACCCATGTTCAAATTTACAAAATACCCTATTGAAAAGAAAAACAAAACATATTGCATAAAACATGAAATCCCACCCTCATAAAACAATTCATTATAGAAGAAACCATAAAATAATTAGTAGATACTTGGTTCCTGCTGATCTGACTGTCGGTCAGTTTGTGTATGTGGTGCAAAAGAGGATTAAGCTCAGTCCTGAAGAGGCTATCTTCATTTTGTTGAAGAATATTTTGCCTCCCACTGGTGAGATTTAACATCTATCTCTTAGAAATATTATTCTTCCCATCCCCGTTTTTCTTGAGTTTTCCCAACGGAAAAAAATGAAATTTGAAGTAATGTTTGAGTTGTTGCAGCGGCTATGATGTCAGCCATTTATGGGGAAAACAACGGAATCACCAAAACCAAATTAACTCAATCTAGAAGTCCTCTATTTGATTCAAGAAAATCAAACACAAGAATATAAAATTTTTAACTCTTTTGTTTGCTATTTATTTGATTTTCCCCCAAAATCAAACTAAACTAACCCAAAATACGAAAGACAGGCTCATTTTAATTAAACCCATGGCAATGTTTCTCACAGGTATTTTATCAAACACAAGAAGGGCTTTTACACCGTCTCCCTCTCCCAACCCTCTTATAGCTCCCCAATCTCTTCATTCCCCTTAGGAACCCCTATCCTACCTGGTTACACTTCCCTTTCGGCCCCTTGCCACAGCCCCTCCAACCCTCTACTACCATAGATCCATTGCCCCTTTCCCTCTTATCCACAACCACAAAACTACTCTTTTTCTCCACCACAAATCTGAAATGTCGCCCCTTTCCCTCCCTACTATAGCACCACTAGCCCTCCTCTCACACCACACCTCCCGTTACACCATTCCATCCCCACCACAGCGCCACCACATTACCGAAAACCCTTACCCCACCATTAAACAAGAGAGAGAGAGAGAGAGAGAGAGAGAGAGGCCATACCTTTGCAAGGGAGAAGGGATGGCGAGTCCACTGTGAGGGAGATTGGAAGAGGCTGAAGAGATGTTGACATTGAGCATACAATGAGGTGCTAGGGTTTTATTTGGAAAAAGCCCCAAAATGATTTGTCCTTACAAATTCAATCTTGTTTCCTGCTGAGAGTAATGGAAGAGAAAAAGGCACCAGTTTAGGATATATTATGATATAAAAACAATATATTCAAAACTATATACAATCACATTAATTAAAAGGTATGAATAAAAAATATACATATAATCACATTTTATTTAAAATGACATAAAAATAAATATTATTACACTCAATTAAATTAAGTATGATTAAAATATCAATCTAATTTTTTTTATCACACTTTTAATAAAAGTGAGATATTTTTATTTGTCAAAGTGTGATCTTTAACTATTTTTGTAGTAATGATATAATCACACTTTAATTAGAAGGTGTGATTAAAAATATATATATATAATCACATTTATTTAAAAAGTGTGATTAAAAAGTAGTAGTGTATATATAATCACACTTTAATTAGAATGTGTGATTAAAAAATATATATATAATCACACTTGTTTAAAAAGTGTGATTAAAAAGTAGTAGTGTATATATAATCACACTTTTAATTAAAAGGTGTGATTAAAAAATATATATATAATCACACTTAATTGAAAAGTGACATAAAAAAATATATTATCACACTCAATCAAATTAAGTGTGATTAAAATAACAATCTAATTTTTTTTATCACACTTCCAATAAAAGTGAGATCTTTTTTTTTTTGTCAAAGTGTGATCTTTAACTATTTTTGTAGTAGTGATAACAAAAAGGCAAGGACGGGTCTTGCACGTGAGACACGAGGCTGACTCTCCAAAACTCAAGTTGTTCATGGTAGACTTCACTGGGGCTGGGTTTGTACTTCTCTTGGCTCACCTACAAAAACATGAATGAGCGTGAGCGATAGCCCAGTGAATAATATCAATTACAGAATTTATGCGGCAAGACGTAGAACAACGTTTTCCAAACGGCCTTGGGCCCAATTCATTTCTGTAGTTAACATATATAAGGGTAATTTAAATCATAGTTCCACACATACTGGCTTCTTACTCGTTCAGCTTCACATTCATTACGAAACGGCCTTTGGCCCATTTGATTATGTCAAAACGGCCTTTGGCCCAATCATTCATTTCAAAACGGCCTTTGGCCCACTTATTCATTTCAAAACGGCCTTTGGCCCACTTATTCATGTCAGAACGGCCCTTGGCCCAATCATTCATTTCAAAACGGCCTTTGGCCCATACATTCGTGTCAGAACGGCCCTTGGCCCAATCATTCATTTCAAAACGGCCTTTGGCCCACTTATTCATTTCGAAACGGCCTTTGGCCCACTCATTCATGTCAGAACGGCCTTTGGCCCAACCATTCATGTCAGAACGGCCTTCGGCCCATACATTCGTATCAAAACGACCTTTGGTCCATTCATGTTTAACAAAACGACCTTGGGTCCATTTATACTTATCAGAACGACCTTGGGTCCATTTATGCTTATCAAAACGACCTTGGGTCCATTTATGCATTCGTGTCTGACTTACGTCCACAATCCCAATTAGCAATACATAAAGCTTAAAAGGGGGTAAACAAATGGACATTCACAAGCAATCAAACATCGATATTACTCACAGTGATCGGCTTGTGGATTTGCCCTGGAGCTTGACCCTACACATTTCATGAACACAAAAGGGTCATTAACAGTTCAATCCGTTCTTTAATTCACATATTCCTCTTTAGGCTTTGTTATTATCTCATTAACTCATTTACAATGCTTAACACATGCCTAAGAGTGCTTGCAACTGGAAGAGAACGGGAAACAGAACACGAAATGCAAAAACAGGATTTCAGAAAATAGGGTCCCCGCTCGAGCGGACCCTTAGGTCTGCAAAAGTACTGGTTGCCTTCAATTCGGCTCAGCGTGAACTTCGGCCTCGGCGGTAATGCTGTCACATAGCTCGCTCGGCGTCAAATCCGCTTCGGCGAACCATCTTGCAATCTTGGGAGCTCGATTTCTCCGCTCGAGCGGCACTTCCCCCGCTCGAGCGGACGTCGAAAATTCTGGGTTTTCCAGAACACTCCCTTGAGTTCAAACTCGACATTCAACCAATTTTTCTTGCATACAAGGGCCCCAATCTCACATATATTAGTACTAACATGCCATAGACACCAAAACACATCACAACGGAGCTCAATCCCTTGTATTACTTATATGCATGTCTCAAATCAACCCAAATTCATCACCAACACATCACATTCAAACATGCAAAGCTTATTCTTACATGATTCACTCTTGCATGTGAGAAATATGTCTTCATATCAACTTAATTGGTGAAGAGGGGTCCCAATACATGGCTTTTAAACAATATTCAACACAAATCATATACATTGTGCTCAAACATAAAGATTCTTGGCCATTTCTTACATGCATGTACATATTGGGCTTCAATTCAACAAATACCACCCAATTTCCTTTCAATCTCACTCTTGATCACCGATTTAGCTTGAACACACAAAATTACAAACTATAATTCAAGAATTACTCACCTAGAAGCTTTGATCTTTCAAGCTCTAGACAATTCTTGAGCTAAATCTCCAAAATTTCCAAGCTCCAAGCTAAAATGCACAATTCTCCTCCTTTTCTCTCACTATGGCCGGCCTCTCTCTCTCACTCTCAATTTCTAACTCAGATTTTGAGTTTAAGAGAGCTAAGGGAGGGTGTAATGTTACTATACAACAAGCCCCACTAACAAACATTTTAATATAAAATAATAGGGCGCTTAATTTATCAATTTAATCAGTTTAAATTGACCAGAATCAATTTTCAATTAAATTTCACTGTAGGCTCTAAAAATTATGCCAATCACAATGGCGCAATCAATTTCGGGTTCTGTGGCCGATAAGGCCCTCAATTTAATTCCCGAAGTGGATGATTCAAACAGGTATTCCTACGGTGCACAGATACGAATTCAAAATCACATATTATCACATAATGGCACACAAAATCATGCTAAACACATAACCATAAACAAATTAAGGACCAATTTAGCATAATACAGAACAGGGGTATCACAGTCTTCCCCCCTTTAGGAAGTTTGGTCCTCCAAACTTAAGTTACCTTCGTCGGGAAACAAATGTGGGTAGCGTAGTCGCATTTCCTCCTCTTTTTCCCACGTGGCATCCGTCCCATAGTGCTCTTTCCATTCTACTTTCACCATTGGGATGGACTTGTTTCTCAATTCTTTCACTTGTCGGTCAACAATTCTTTCTGGCCATTCCGCATATTCCATATTTTCATCAATAGCAACCCGGTGATAATCAATCACATGGAACGGGTCTCGGAGGTAACCTCTCAACATCGACACGTGAAATACATTGTGGATTTGTTCAAATCCTGGTGGCAAAGCAACTCTATGAGCAACTGGACCAAGTTTCTCCAGAATCTGGAACGGCCCGATGTAACGGGGCGACAACTTGCCCTTTTTCCCAAATCTAACTTGGCCTTTCATCGGAGAAACACGGATGAACACATGGTCACCAACCTCATACTCAAGAGGTCTTCTCCGGACGTCTGCATAATTCTTTTGTCGGTCCTGAGCTGTTTTGAGCCTTTGGCGAATAGTCTTGATCTTCTCAGAAGTGTGTTGCACAATTTCTGGCCCAAGCAAAGCTCTATCCCCGACCTCTGTCCAACAAATAGGGGATCTACACTTCCTACCATACAAAGCCTCGTATGGTGCCATACCGATACTGGAGTGGAAGCTGTTATTATAGGCAAATTCTGCAAGCGGCAAATAATCTTCCCAACTCCCCTGAAAATCCAAAGCACACATGCGAAGCATATCTTCCAAAGTTTGTATCGTTCTTTCATTGCCCATACATGCATGGGTGGAATGCAAGATCTTGAACCTTAGTTCCGTTCCCATAGCTTCCTGCAAACTCTTCCACAACCTAGATACAAATTTCGGATCCCTATCCGATACAATAGACACTGGGACCCCGTGTAAACGGACAATCTCATCAACATAAATGGTTGCCAATCTATAAGCAGTAAATGTGGTTTTGACAGGCAGAAAATGTGCGGATTTAGTTAGTCTATCAACCACAACCCAAACAGAATCCATACCTCGTGAAGTCCGAGGCAGGCCCACGACGAAATCCATAGTCACATGTTCCCATTTCCATTCAGGAATAGGGAGAGGTTGAAGTAGACCGCCTGGTTTCTGATGTTCAGCCTTAACTTGCTGACATTGAAGGCACTTGGACACATATTCTGCAATCTCTTTCTTCATCTTAGGCCACCAATACGTTTGTTTCAAATCCCAATACATTTTATTGTTACCCGGATGCATAGCAAACACGGATCTGTGGGCTTCATCCAAGACCCTCTTCCTTAATTCCGGGGTATCGGGAACACACATTCTGTTTCGGAATTTCAACACTTCATTTCCAATGCTGAAATCTGCCTTCAGACTTGTCTCAAATTCATCAATTACTTTTCTGAGGAACTCATCCTCTTTCTATTTCTGTTTGATTTCTTCAATGATTGCCGGCTCGGCTGAAATAGCGGCTATCAAACCGCCTTGTTCACACAGTACCACTTCGATTTCCGATCTCTCAAAATCTTGTAAAATTTCCCTTTGTTCAGTAAGCAAACAAGCCATACTCCCTGTTGATTTCCTGCTCAAGGCATCAGCCACCGTATTAGCTTTTCCGGGGTGATACTGAATCTCTAGATCGTAGTCTTTTATTAATTCTAGCCACCTTCTCTGACGCATATTCAATTCTTTCTGTGTGAAGAAGTACTTCAGGCTCTTATGATCCGTGTAAACTTCACATTTTGCTCCATACAAATAATGCCGCCAGATTTTCAAAGCAAAAACAACCGCGGCCAACTCCAGGTCATGTGTTGGATAATTCTTCTCATGTGGCCTCAACTGTCATGAGGCGTAAGCAATAACCTTCCCGTTCTGCATTAACACACAACCCAAACCCTTATATGATGCATCACTGAAAATTACGAAATTTTCCGTACCTGAAGGCAATGTCAAAATTGGTGCAGTGGTCAATCTTGTCTTCAATTCATGAAAGGCTGATTCTTTTTCTTCGTTCCACTCAAAAGGCTGCCCCTTGCGTGTCAGTTGGGTAAGAGGTACTGCTATCTTTGAAAAGTCCTTCACAAACCTCCGATAGTACCCAGCTAAGCCCATGAAACTGCGAACTTCTGTCACATTAGTGGGAGCAGGCCAATTCACAATCGCTTCTATTTTCTGCGGGTCCACCGAAATTCCTTCTTTGTTGATCACATGTCCTAAGAAAACAACTTCATCCAACCAAAACTCACATTTCTTTAGTTTAGCAAACAATTTTCTTTCCCGAAGTATTTGTAAAACAATCCTCAAGTGATGTTCATGCTCAAGTCTATCTCTAGAGTATATCAAAATATCATCAATGAAGACTACAACAAATTCATCGAGGTAGGTTTTAAAAACTCTATTCATTAAGTCCATGAACGCTGCCGGAGCATTAGTTACTCCAAATGGCATAACCAGAAACTCAAAATGACCATACCTCGTCCTGAATGTTGTCTTCTCAACATCCTCTGCCTTGACTTTCAGCTGATGATACCCAGACCTCAAATCAATCTTGGAAAACACCTGTGATCCCTGCAACTGGTCAAATAAATCATCAATTCGAGGTAAGGGATATTTGTTCTTTATCGTTACCTTGTTCAATTCCCGATAATCGATGCACAGACGCAAGGTACCATCCTTCTTTTTCACAAACAACACTGGCGCACCCCAAGGCGAAGTGCTAGGTCGGATAAACCCTTTATTAAGAAGATCTTGTAACTGTTCCTTTAATTCTTTCATTTTGGCAGTAGCCATCCTGTAGGGAGTTTTAGAAATAGGCTGGGTGCCTGGCACAGTCTCAATAGTAAACTCTATCTCCCTGTCTACCAATTCCCCTGGTAATTCATTTGGAAACACGTCTGGGAATTCTCTAACAACGGGAATGTCATTCAATTCAACATTCACAGATTGTTCAGTCAATACGTAACACAAATAACCCTGGCACCCTTTCCTGTTCAATTTACATGCTTTCATTGCAGATATCAAATATGGTGGAGGCACTACCCCATTTCCCACAAACTCAATCTCTTTCTGTTCAGGTGGTCTAAACACAACCCTTTTTTGTAGCGACCCTAATTTTCTTAAGTTTTTATTTATTATTATTATGATTATTATTATCTTATTTTATTTTGACTTTATTAATTATGTGGATCCATGAGAATTTAATGTGTTGTTTAGTTAAGTTAATGTGATGTTTAAAGATTTTAATGTGATAATTAAGTAATTTAAAGTGTTATTTAATTATATGTATTTAATAAAAAAAAAAATATTTATTTAAAAGTGGTGTTGATGGATGAGGCCATTGGTTATGCTTTCGGTGGTGGAGAAATTATTATGTTCATAAATAAACAAAGAGTGAAATAAGTGGTGTTGATGAATGGGGCCAACTTATTCAAATTATAAAGGAATTATAGTGGGGAACAAGAGAAAGGAATATGTGCATATGAATATGTATATTCGGTGAGTGCTGGTGTGGGTCCAAAGGAATACTTATCTCAGCTTCTGATTTAAGAGAGTGGATCGGTCAGTGAGTCTCCGACTTACATACATACAATCTATATCTCTACATGTATACTCATAGACACAGAGAGAGAGAGGCATGGTGATGAGAGGAAGTTCTTGAGTTCAAAGATAAAGTTGAAGACTTTGATAAGAATAGAAGAGTGAATCCAAGTAGAGGCAGCTACGGAAGAGAGGAAGAAAAGTGTTAGGATTTTATTTTGGTGGTTCAATTAATCTTCTTGGTCTTGTTTCAATCTTCAAAAATAATGGTGAGTACAAACCCTATTTTCCTTGATTATATTTGATTCGTTAGTTTATTTATTTATTTTATTAGGTTGATGTGATTGGATATTTTGTATGTGGATGTAGATGATGAATTAACTTAATTATTTTGATTAGTGTCTATGAGATGCTTAGGGTTTTTAGATGATTGTTTGGTTTGAATTATTTGAAATAGTTGAGTATGTAAGGTTTAGGGTTTCATTTTGGGTGGCTATATTAATTCTTTGAGTGATTCTTTGATCTTCAACATAATCTTGTGAGTACAAAACCCACTTCTCTTGATTTATGTTTAATTCTTTGTTTTTATTTATTTGTTTTTATTTATTTATTTGATGTTAGTTTGATTGGGTTTTACATAAAGATGATAGATTAATGTTAATTATTTTGATTAGTTGTTTATGTAAGATTTATGGTTTTATATGGATTGATTTTATTATTGTAATCACACTCATGATTATATAAAATTAAAATAAATTTAGAATCCATAGATATTGGTTGGAGGATGAATTGATTCATTATTTTTATTTACTTATTTATTTTTATTTGATGTTGAATTGATTTTGTATTTGCATGTAGATGATGGATTGATTTTAATTAGTTTGATTAGTTGTATATGCCATGTTTAGGATGTTTATATGAATTTATTTTATGATTGTAATTACACTCATGGTTATATGAAATTAAAATTAATTATGAACACATAAATAAATTCCTTATACTCCACCATGACTCCATGGATTGTTATTTTATTTGAGTGATGGTGAGAAAGAGTATAAAAAAAAAGGTGAGGATTATGAGAGTTGTTTGATGCCTTATGCGGCATTGTTATATTTGTCTCATGATGTCGATGAGATGTTTATATATATTGTTGCCTCGTTCTCATGAGTAGACGAGTGCTTTGATTTAGCGTAAGACGTATATGCTAACCATCCGGGAGCGTGAGTCAAACTCGGACGATATCCCGTGCAAGTTTGGCTTGGAGTGGGTTAGGTATCTGGAGGCACATGGGATATATGTAGGCGAAGGAGGGCGAAGTGGTGGAGTCAAGGTACAAAGAATTAATTATGAACTTGTATGTTAGTTTGAATTGTATTAATTGAGTTAAGGAACAAAGAAGTTATTATGAACTTATATGTATAGTTCGAATTATATTGATGGAGTTGAGGTACAAAAATTGAATTATGAGTTTATTGAATTGTACATCGTGAAAAATAGTAATCGACCTCAATAATTTATGAAATTTGAAGAGAGGCATGTATATGTGATTTTGGACAACCTTTGTGTTGTAGCTTTTTATAAAAAAGATCGATTAGAACTTATAATCGGATGACCTTGGTTATGGTCGGTTTGATTCATTTCGGTCATGCAGATTTTATGGGCTGTTTTAACCCACGAAACGAGTTCATTTTTATTGGTTTTGCGTAAACTGAAGTAAAACATTATTCTGCACATTTTTCATGTTTTGAACTTTTTCGAAAAAAATCATCTTAAGGCAGTTTTTGTTCATTTTCAGTTTCGGATTTTTCGATTGAATTCCGTCTAGAATTTTAGATCAAGTTTTCTTCTTAACCTGTTCAGTTTCTGTCAAATCCGTCCGCGTTGTCTTTTATAAAATTTGATTCTGTACAACTTTCGTTCTTTGAGTTTTGATCAATTCGAATTATTTAAGTGTGAAACGGTGTAACTTTATATTTGTTTTAATAAGCTACTTATGATTCAATTATACTAACTTTATTTGTTTTTGCAGGATGGTGGGTCTTACTAATTTTTTTTTTTATGCAGGGCTGACCCACTATATTTTTATTTCTATTTTTGTTCATTTTATAATCAATTTATATTTTGTTGTGTACGGACAAGAAACTAAATGCCACCGTATCTCGAGAAACTACCCATTTGTCTCGGTGCGGCTGGAACTACTTGTCTTGTCTAGTAATAAGAATTTAATGTATTTTTGTTTGTGTCTGGTGGACACGTGGGTGTTGATTCTTGTACTCATACCAGTATATCTGTATACTGACCCGTTTTGTCTCTTGGCAACTCGGGTGCGTTCTGTTGAGCGTAGCTGAGCTTCCTTTGCAGGATTAGTAGAGGCTTTGGTGGTGACAAGAAATAACTATGATCGTAGGACATGTCGTTTGGACTTCTTTTGTTTTCTCATGTTTATGATCATTAGTAGTTTATGTAATTTTATTTTCTTCTATGACCTTAGTATTTTGAAAATTTGGCATGGGTTGTAACCTTACATTATTTAAGTTGTTTTGAAGTATTTATTGCTACTTTAATGTTGGAGGTATTAGGTAGTTTATGAAATTATGGTACATGGTATGATTGGTGTTTTGTTAATTACCTTACTGAGACTAGAATGTTTGGATTTTTGTTTCACCCCTAGGATTTGGATGATGGAATATTGATTGGGATTTAATCCTAAGTTAATATTTAATTGTCCAAATTTTGGGGGCGTGACAGTTTGGTATCAGAGCTCTAGGTTACCCTAGACTTGTGAGAGTTTAGGTGATCCTCGGATTGTGGAAACATGGGTTAGCTAGTTTAGTTTGGTGGTTGATTTTATTCTGAGAAGTTATGAACAAATTCTTTTTGTGCGTTTAACTTGAAGGTGATGGCTGGAAGGTATAATTTAAAGTTCGAGTCGGCGACACGAGGGACGAAACAATCGCTAACGCTTGGCGGCCAAGGCTACTAGGCTACTACGATCGCTAATGAGGCAACCAATACGGTGCGAGGTTAATGTGGGAGATGATGGCACAATTACTTGGGTTGTGCGAACAATAATCAAAGTCAACAGGAGATTCATTTGCGAGAAACAAAGATTTTGGTTCTTTGGGGGTCAAAATTCTCTGGAGATGGAGGACCCATTCGGTGGACGCAGGTTGAGAAATGTGAGATGGTATTTGGTCGTGTATCTGACTTACCGAGGTCCAAAAGCGAGAATTAGCGACACATCGACTTGAGGAGCGGCCCTATTTTGGTGGAACTCGTGGAAGGAGGGTGTAGACTTGACAACTTTGACTTGGCGATTTCAAGATTCGTTTTGACCGGAAGTTTGTTCCTCGCCGCTATTAGGTCTCAACTAAGTGATGAATTTTCGAAATTGACTCAAGAGGGTAGAAACGGATCGAGTATGTCACCAAGTTTAATGAGTTGTCCGTTATGCCCTTACTTGATCGTCTGCCAGGAGAAGAAGAATGAGAAGTTTATTAAGGGATTGAATCATTACTGTCTAAGTCCCTTATTCCTTTGATCTTTGAACCGTTTGCGGGGTTCTTGACTTGCTTGAAGTATGAGGAAAAAGAAGCGGTTTAAAGAAGGGAAGGCCAAGGTCGGAGAGACTTCTAGAGGAGTCACTTCGGCGGGATGGGAGCAGATCTGAACCCTATGATCAAAGGCATAGGTCAGCATTTGAGGCCACAACAACAGGGTAGTCAGGGAAATTTCAGACCTCAGGGTAATTTCCGGCCTCAGGGCAATTTCCAGCCCCAGGGGCACTATTATCAGAGACAGGGTGGTCCACGCCCCCAGGGTTATCAAGGACAGCGGCAACAAGTGCCACAGTTGGGTTATCGTCCTCCCGTACCTTCATTGGAGGACCCCACCGATCGTATCAAGTAGCACCTCAACCGATCAATATGAAGTGTTTTGGGTGTCAGCAGTTAGGACATGTAATCAAGAATTGCCCTCAGAGACAGCAGGCACGACAGGGTCAGGCAGCTCCAGCCAGGGCATTTGCAGTTATGCCAGGAACTGACAAAGTGCAAGGTACTTTTAATCTCTTTCAAGAACCCATTAGAGTACTTTTTGATACCGGAGCCTCTCATTCTTTTATATCTAGGCAGTTTATCGAAAGAGAACGTATTGTAACTACCTTATTGTCTAGACCTATTCGTGTTGAGACCCCCTTAGGAGGGGCAGTTACTCTTTATGAGATGTGTAAAGATTTTGAGATTGATTTTGCGGGTAGAGTCTTGCATGCAGACCTAATTGTGTTAGGGTTTGAAGGGTTCACAATTATTTTGGGTATGGATTGGCTGCAAAAATATTTTGTAACTTTAGATTGTGCTGGAAGGACTGTAAATATAGATATTCCTGGTATGCCACGGCTTACCCACACTTCTAGCAATGGAGAAGAATCGGTGATGACGAGTTTTCTGTGCTCGGTAGAAATTCCTAAGCAGGATATTAGTGAGGTAGATGTGGTGCGTGAGTTTGAAGATGTATTTCAGGAGATACCTGGACCTCCTCCTCGACGGGTAGTAGAATTTCGCATTGATCTAGTGCCAGGAACTGCACCAATTTCTAAGGCGGCATACAGAATGGCGCCTAAAGAGCTTGTGGAGATGAAGAAACAGCTAGAAGAGATGCTTCAGAAAGGGTTCATTCGTTCAAGTAACTCTCCGTGGGGAGCACCTGCGATCTTTGTCTCCAAGAAAGATGGCACTCTCCGTATGTGCATAGATTACAGGGAGCTGAACAAGGTGACTATCAAGAATAAGTATCCACTACCTAGAATTGATGATTTGTTTGATCAGTTGAAGGGGGCAGCCATTTTCTCTCAGATTGATCTCAGAACGGGTTACCATCAGATGGGTGTGTCAGAGGAAAGTATACCGCTTACTGCTTTTCGGACCCGGTATGGGTTGTACGAATTTTCTGTAATGCCTTTTGGTTTGACTAATGCTCCTGCCTATTTCATGGACTTGATGAATGTAATTTTTCAACCGTATCTAGATAAGTTTGTGATTATCTTTATAGATGATATCTGGTGTATTCTAATAATGAGGAGGAACACAGAGAACACTTGAAAGTTGTGTTGCAAACTTTGAGCAACAGCTTATACGCTAAGTTCAAGAAGTGTCACTTTTGGGAGAAAGAAGTTCGATTTTTGGGACATGTTGTGTCCAACCAAGGGATAGCGGTAGATCTGAAAAGGTTGTTGCGGTCAAAGAATGGAAGCGACCCACGAATCCTCTGAGGTGAGAAGTTTTTAGGACTAGCCGGTTATTACTGAAGATTTATAGAAGTTTTCTACTATTGCGGCACCCATGACCAAGTTGACCCAAGAATGTGAAGTTCATATGGAGATGATTGTGAGAAAGCTTTCCGGAGTTAAAAAGCGGTTGACTACAAAGACCTGTTAACTATACCAAGACAAAGGAAAAGTTAGTAGTGTTCTTGATGCGAGTGGGCTGGGTTGGGATGTGTATTGATGCAAAGATCGAAGGTTGTATCTTATGCTTCTCGACGGCTAAAACCTCATGAGAGCGATACCCTACTCATGACTTAGAGTTGGCGGCGATTGTTTTTTGCGTTAAAAGTGTGGCGACACTACTTGTTTGGGAGCACTTTGAGTTGTACACGGATCACAAGAGCCTCAAATATCTCTTTTCTCAAAAGAGTTGAACATGAGGCAACAAAGATGGGTTGAATTTATCAAGAGTTATGATTTGAGATCCTTTACCACCGGGGAAAGGAAATGTAGTCGCCGATGCACTTAGTCGACAACATGAGATTATGGCTTCTTTGATGATTCAAGAATGGAAGTCTTTGGAGTTAATTTCGATGCATGATATTCAACCAATAGAGAGTCTTTGAGAGGGCACACATTAGTAGTTTGACTGCGGTAGCGTTCTTGGGTAAAGCTCGTCAGTTGCAGAATATAGATGGATTTCTCGTTAACAAGCTCGATGACCTTGTAGTGGATTTGATCGATGATTGTCCTACCGATTGGTCTGTGGACTCAGATGGGGGATTGCGATTCAAGGACAGGTTGTGTGTACCTAATATTGTTGAATTGAGGAAAGAGATTATGGATGATGCCCATAGGTCCCGATATACCATTCACCCTGGTGGGACTAAGATGTATCATGACTTAAAGAGAACGTTTTGGTGGGAAGGTATGAAGAAGGACGTAGGAGAGTATGTTTCTCGATGTTATGTGTGCCAACAGGTTAAGGCAGAACATCAACGACCGTTTGGACTGTTGCAGCCTCTTGAGATCCCTACTTGGAAGTGGGAGTGTATCTCTATGGATTTCGTGGATGGATTGCCGCGGTCTAAACGAGGCAATGAATCTATTTGGGTGATAGTGGATCGACTCACAAAGTCTGCCCATTTTATTCCTATCAGTGTTCACCGAACTGCGGATAAACTAGCTAGGTTATATATTCGGGAGGTGGTGCGACTTCATGGCGCACCCGTTTCTATAGTTTCGGATCGTGATCCGTTGTTTGTGGCAGAGTTTTGGAAAAGTTTTCAGCATGCTTTGGGTGCGAGGATAGACTTGAGCACGGCTTATCATCCCCAGACAGATGGACAAACTGAGCGGGTAAATCAGATCTTGGAGGATATGTTGAGAGCTTGTGTCCTTGATCTTAGTGGTAGTTGGGAAGAACACTTGCCATTGGTGGAGTTTGCTTATAATAATAGCTATCACTCCAGTATCGGGATGGCACCTTTTGAGGCTTTGTATGGGAGGCCATGTCGATCACCTGCTTGTTGGATGGAGGTAGGAGATGCGCCGTTGTTAGGGCCAGAGTTGGTGAGGGAGACTACGGAGAAGGTAAATATTATTCGGGAACGTATTAAGACCGCAGTCGTCGGAAGAGTTCTGTTGATAAGCGTAAGGGGGTTGAATTGAATGTTGGAGATTTCGTGTTTTTGAAGGTCTCGCCGATGAAGGGTATTATGCGGTTCGGAAAGAAGGGAAAGTTAGCACCTAGATTTGTGGGACCATATGAGATCATTGAGAGGATTGGTAATGTGGCTTACAAATTAGCTCTACCACCTGCTTTATCTATGATTCACAATGTGTTCCATGTATCCTTATTGCGGAAGTGTATACAAGACCCATCCCAAGTAGTATCACCAGAAGTGTTGGAGATTAGTGATGATCTAACGTATGTGGTGCGACCAGTTACTATTCTAGATCGGGATGTAAAGCGATTCTTGGCGCAAGAAAGTGAACTTGGTGAAAGTGCAATGGAGTGAAGATGAGAACGACATTACCTGGGAGTTAGAAGAGAAAGTTCGGCGTATGCACCCTGAACTTTTTGCTTAGTACCCTCTCCTATCGAATCTCGGGACGAGATTCTTTTGAGGTGTGTATATTGTAGCGACCCTAATTTTCTTAAGTTTTTATTTATTATTATTATGATTATTATTATCTTATTTTATTTTGACTTTATTAATTATGTGGATCCATGAGAATTTAATGTGTTGTTTAGTTAAGTTAATGTGATGTTTAAAGATTTTAATGTGATAATTAAGTAATTTAAAGTGTTATTTAATTATATGTATTTAATAAAAAAAAAAAAATATTTATTTAAAAGTGGTGTTGATGGATGAGGCCATTGGTTATGCTTTCGGTGGTGGAGAAATTATTATGTTCATAAATAAACAAAGAGTGAAATAAGTGGTGTTGATGAATGGGGCCAACTTATTCAAATTATAAAGGAATTATAGTGGGGAACAAGAGAAAGGAATATGTGCATATGAATATGTATATTCGGTGAGTGCTGGTGTGGGTCCAAAGGAATACTTATCTCAGCTTCTGATTTAAGAGAGTGGATCGGCCAGTGAGTCTCCGACTTACATACATACAATCTATATCTCTACATGTATACTCATAGACACAGAGAGAGAGAGGCATGGTGATGAGAGGAAGTTCTTGAGTTCAAAGATAAAGTTGAAGACTTTGATAAGAATAGAAGAGTGAATCCAAGTAGAGGCAGCAGCTACGGAAGAGAGGAAGAAAAGTGTTAGGATTTTATTTTGGTGGTTCAATTAATCTTCTTGGTCTTGTTTCAATCTTCAAAAATAATGGTGAGTACAAACCCTATTTTCCTTGATTATATTTGATTCGTTAGTTTATTTATTTATTTTATTAGGTTGATGTGATTGGATATTTTGTATGTGGATGTAGATGATGAATTAACTTAATTATTTTGATTAGTGTCTATGAGATGCTTAGGGTTTTTAGATGATTGTTTGGTTTGAATTATTTGAAATAGTTGAGTATGTAAGGTTTAGGGTTTCATTTTGGGTGGCTATATTAATTCTTTGAGTGATTCTTTGATCTTCAACATAATCTTGTGAGTACAAAACCCACTTCTCTTGATTTATGTTTAATTCTTTGTTTTTATTTATTTGTTTTTATTTATTTATTTGATGTTAGTTTGATTGGGTTTTACATAAAGATGATAGATTAATGTTAATTATTTTGATTAGTTGTTTATGTAAGATTTATGGTTTTTATATGGATTGATTTTATAATTGTAATCACACTCATGATTATATAAAATTAAAATAAATTTAGAATCCATAGATATTGGTTGGAGGATGAATTGATTCATTATTTTTATTTACTTATTTATTTTTATTTGATGTTGAATTGATTTTGTATTTGCATGTAGATGATGGATTGATTTTAATTAGTTTGATTAGTTGTATATGCCATGTTTAGGATGTTTATATGAATTTATTTTATGATTGTAATTACACTCATGGTTATATGAAATTAAAATTAATTATGAACACATAAATAAATTCCTTATACTCCACCATGACTCCATGGATTGTTATTTTATTTGAGTGATGGTGAGAAAGAGTGTATAAAAAAAAAAGGTGAGGATTATGAGAGTTGTTTGATGCCTTATGCCCGGCATTGTTATATTTGTCTCATGATGTCGATGAGATGTTTATATATATTGTTGCCTCGTTCTCATGAGTAGACGAGTGCTTTGATTTACTGTACAGACGTATATGCTAACCATCCGGGAGCGTGAGTCAAACTCGGACGATATCCCGTGCAAGTTTGGCTTTGAGTGGGTTAGGTATACGGGAGGCACATGGGATATATGTGTAGGCCAGAAGGGGAGGGCCGAAGTGGTGGAGTCAAGGTACAAAGAATTAATTATGAACTTGTATGTTAGTTTGAATTGTATTAATTGAGTTAAGGAACAAAGAAGTTATTATGAACTTATATGTATAGTTCGAATTATATTGATGGAGTTGAGGTACAAAAATTGAATTATGAGTTTATTGAATTGTACATCGTGAAAAATAGTAATCGACCTCAATAATTTATGAAATTTGAAGAGAGGCATGTATATGTGATTTTGGACAACCTTTGTGTTGTAGCTTTTTATAAAAAAGATCGATTAGAACTTATAATCGGATGACCTTGGTTATGGTCGGTTTGATTCATTTCGGTCATGCAGATTTTATGGGCTGTTTTAACCCACGAAACGAGTTCATTTTTATTGGTTTTGCGTAAACTGAAGTAAAACATTATTCTGCACATTTTTCATGTTTTGAACTTTTTCGAAAAAAATCATCTTAAGGCAGTTTTTGTTCATTTTCAGTTTCGGATTTTTCGATTGAATTCCGTCTAGAATTTTAGATCAAGTTTTCTTCTTAACCTGTTCAGTTTCTGTCAAATCCGTCCGCGTTGTCTTTTATAAAATTTGATTCTGTACAACTTTCGTTCTTTGAGTTTTGATCAATTCGAATTATTTAAGTGTGAAACGGTGTAACTTTATATTTGTTTTAATAAGCTACTTATGATTCAATTATACTAACTTTATTTGTTTTTGCAGATGGTGGGTCTTACTAATTTTTTTTTTTTATGCAGCTGACCCACTATATTTTTATTTCTATTTTTGTTCATTTTATAATCAATTTATATTTTGTTGTGTACGGGCAAGAAACTAAATGCCACCGTATCTCGAGAACCTACCGATTTGTCTCGGTGCGGCTGGAACTACTTGACTTGTCTTGTAATAAGAATTTAATGTATTTTTGTTTGTGTCTGTGGACACGTGGGTGTTGATTCTTGTACTCATACCAAGATATATCAGTATCTTGACCCGTTTTGTCTCTTGGCAACCTTTCGGGTGCGTTACATGAGCGTGTGAGCTTCCTTTGCAGGATTAGTAGAGGCTTTGGTGGTGACAAGAAATAACTATGATCGTAGGACATGTCGTTTGGACTTCTTTTGTTTTCTCATGTTTATGATCATTAGTAGTTTATGTAATTTTATTTTCTTCTATGACCTTAGTATTTTGAAAATTTGGCATGGGTTGTAACCTTACATTATTTAAGTTGTTTTGAAGTATTTATTGCTACTTTAATGTTGGAGGTATTAGGTAGTTTATGAAATTATGGTACATGGTATGATTGGTGTTTTGTTAATTACCTTACTGAGACTAGAATGTTTGGATTTTTGTTTCACCCCTAGGATTTGGATGATGGAATATTGATTGGGATTTAATCCTAAGTTAATATTTAATTGTCCAAATTTTGGGGGCGTGACATTTTTGTTACACAATCTATGGTGGCACAATATTTGATCAACCAATCCATGCCCAAAATTACATCGAAATGTCGAAAGTTTAAGGGCAACAAATCTACATATAGGGTAGCATCCTCAATATGCATGTCACAAAACCGATATATATATTCACATAACACAGATTCCCCTGATGGAGCGGAACATATACAATATATGGCAACAATTCTAGGGGTCTTTTCAGTCTAGATGCAAATGCATATGTCACAAAAGAGTGTGTTGATCCAGAATCAATTAATACAAAGGCATCCTGATTACATATTGAAATAGTACCTGAGACAACGGCATTGGCATTCCGTGTATCGCCCGGGACAAGCGCAAAAACCCTCCCCTGTCTCACTGTATCCCCGGTGATAGCGGTTCTCACAGTATTTCCCGACTTCGGGATCGATGCAATGGAACTAGCTACAATCTTCCCACCATTCTGATTACACTCTCGGGCTATATGCCCTTGTTTCCCACACTTGAAACAGCCTCCTGATGCACGGTAACAAACTCCACGGTGCCTTTTGCTACAGATGTTGCATATGGGAGCTGTGTCTCGGGAAGAATTTGAAGTAGTGGAGGAGCCCGTGTTTTGCTTTTTCAGAAATTTCTTCTTTGAAAAGAAGCCTTGCCTTTTGTTACCCTTCCATTCTGACGTTGGTTTAGCTTGTCTAGCTATATTAGCCTCGGATATGATGGCCCTGTCAAGCACCCCAATATAGGTTTCCAGCTTTAGGACATTCACCCTCTCTAGGATGTCACTGCGGAGTCCACCTTCGAAATGTCTTGCTTTCTTATAGTCTGTGTCAATCACATGCGGTGCAAACCTGGCCAACTCAGTGAACTTGGCCTCATACTCAGCCACCGTCATGCTATTTTGCTTAAGTTCCATGAACTCTGCCACTTTCCTATCCCGGACACACTGCGGGAAGTACTTATCATAAAAGATTTCCAGAAACTTTGCCCAGTCAACATCCTTATGATTTTCTCGCATCAACATCCACTATCTCCTCGCTTCGTCTTCTAGCATAAAAGTGGCTAGAAGCACTTTCTAAGTCTCTGAACAGGGGAACACTTCAAATAATTTCTCTATGCCGAGGACCCATGCTTCGGCCTTCAACGGATCCAATCCCCCGTGGAACTGCGGTGGTTTCATCTTCTTAAATTCCTTGGTGAGAGCTATAATCCGGTCATCATTCTGATTATCGGGCACGGGTGGTGCCTGAGGTTGGGGTGGAGGTGGCGGGGGTGGTTGCTGCCACTGTTGTTGCCACTCCTGTTGCTGTCTCAGTGTTTCTGCCATTTCTTGGATCACTCTTTCCATTCTGTCCATCCTGGCAGTAGAAGACTCCTCTATCTCATCACTTCTTGTTCTCACCATCTGATTAGACTTGCATTATATTTCATACAAGAGACTCAAAAATGTATATACGCTAAGGCGCACATATTCAAATAATTGCAATGCAAGTGAATTACAACTTGTAGCACATAATTACCCAAATCAAAACATTTAAGCACATAATCAATGCTTCCAAACTCATATTCATCTCGTGAATGCATCCTAGATCTCATCTAGACGCTTATTGCTCTTCTTGGACAAGTGTGTGAGTTATTAACTCGTGCTCTGATACCACTCTGTCACGACCCGAACCCGCCCCCATGGGTTAAGGACATGAGCGGCCAGTAATCTTGTGATTACCTACGGGCCTCAAACCAAAAAGACATAACTCGTCAGAGTAAAGGGGGCCAAACGGAAGCAAAAATTTAAAACTTTGTCCATAGAGCGGTGCTTATATGCACATCAACAAGCCAAACTCATATGCGTTAATAACTCACATCAAAAGTATAGCAGCATAAACTTCTTTACAACAGGATCGTCTAAACTGAGCCAACCCATGTTAAGCTACATACAAATGTACACAAAACCCTTGCCAACAAAGCAAAATATGATTACATAACAAAAAGGCAAGGACGGGTCTCGCACGTGAGACACGAGGTTGACTCTCCAAAACTCAAGTTGTTCATGGTAGACTTCACTGGGGCTGGGTTTGTACTTCTCTTGGCTCACCTACAAAAACATGAATGAGCGTGAGCGATAGCCCAGTGAATAATATCAATTACAGAATTTATGCGGCAAGACGTAGAACAACGTTTTCCAAACGGCCTTGGGCCCAATTCATTTCTGTAGTTAACATATATAAGGGTAATTTAAATCATAGTTCCACACATACTGGCTTCTTACTCGTTCAGCTTCACATTCATTACGAAACGGCCTTTGGCCCATTTGATTATGTCAAAACGGCCTTTGGCCCAATCATTCATTTCAAAACGGCCTTTGGCCCACTTATTCATTTCAAAACGGCCTTTGGCCCACTTATTCATGTCAGAACGGCCCTTGGCCCAATCATTCATTTCAAAACGGCCTTTGGCCCATACATTCGTGTCAGAACGGCCCTTGGCCCAATCATTCATTTCAAAACGGCCTTTGGCCCACTTATTCATTTCGAAACGGCCTTTGGCCCACTCATTCATGTCAGAACGGCCTTTGGCCCAACCATTCATGTCAGAACGGCCTTCGGCCCATACATTCGTATCAAAACGACCTTTGGTCCATTCATATTTAACAAAACGACCTTGGGTCCATTTATACTTATCAGAACGACCTTGGGTCCATTTATGCTTATCAAAACGACCTTGGGTCCATTTATGCATTCGTGTCTGACTTACGTCCACAATCCCAATTAGCAATACATAAAGCTTAAAAGGGGGTAAACAAATGGACATTCACAAGCAATCAAACATCGATATTACTCACAGTGATCGGCTTGTGGATTTGCCCTGGAGCTTGACCCTACACATTTCATGAACACAAAAGGGTCATTAACAGTTCAATCCGTTCTTTAATTCACATATTCCTCTTTAGGCTTTGTTATTATCTCATTAACTCATTTACAATGCTTAACACATGCCTAAGAGTGCTTGCAACTGGAAGAGAACGGGAAACAGTACACGAAATGCAAAAACAGGATTTCAGAAAATAGGGTCCCCGCTCGAGGGGACCCTTAGGTCTGCAAAAGTACTGGTTGCCTTCAATTCCAGCTCGAGCGTGAACTCGGCCGCTCGAGCGGACTGCTTGTCCACATAGCTCCCCGCTCAAGCGTCAAATCCCCCGCTCGAGCGGGAACCATGTCTGCAGAAAATGCTGGGAGCTCGATTTCTCCGCCGGCGGCACTTCGCCTTCGGCGGACGTCGAAAATTTCGGGTTTTCGACACTCCCTTGAGTTCAAACTCGACATTCAACCAATTTTTCTTGCATACAAGGGCCCCAATCTCACATATATTAGTACTAACATGCCATAGACACCAAAACACATCACAATGGAGCTCAATCCCTTGTATTACTTATATGCATGTCTCAAATCAACCCAAATTCATCACCAACACATCACATTCAAACATGCAAAGCTTATTCTTACATGATTCACTCTTGCATGTGAGAAATATGTCTTCATATCAACTTAATTGGTGAAGAGGGGTCCCAATACATGGCTTTTAAACAATATTCAACACAAATCATATACATTGTGCTCAAACATAAAGATTCTTGGCCATTTCTTACATGCATGTACATATTGGGCTTCAATTCAACAAATACCACCCAATTTCCTTTCAATCTCACTCTTGATCACCGATTTAGCTTGAACACACAAAATTACAAACTATAATTCAAGAATTACTCACCTAGAAGCTTTGATCTTTCAAGCTCTAGACAATTCTTGAGCTAAATCTCCAAAATTTCCAAGCTCCAAGCTAAAATGCACAATTCTCCTCCTTTTCTCTCACTATGGCCGGCCTCTCTCTCTCACTCTCAATTTCTAACTCAGATTTTGAGTTTAAGAGAGCTAAGGGAGGGTGTAATGTTACTATACAACAAGCCCCACTAACAAACATTTTAATATAAAATAATAGGGCGCTTAATTTATCAATTTAATCAGTTTAAATTGACCAGAATCAATTTTCAATTAAATTTCACTGTAGGCTCTAAAAATTATGCCAATCACAATGGCGCAATCAATTTCGGGTTCTGTGGCCGATAAGGCCCTCAATTTAATTCCCGAAGTGGATGATTCAAACAGGTATTCCTACGGTGCACAGATACGAATTCAAAATCACATATTATCACATAATGGCACACAAAATCATGCTAAACACATAACCATAAACAAATTAAGGACCAATTTAGCATAATACAGAACAGGGGTATCACAAAGGTAGTTTTATACTTATTCATATATTTGTCTCTTTTGTTATGTACAATTATTTACATTTAAATGAATGTTTAAATAATTGTTCCTTTCGTATTCTCTCTTTCAACCTTTTGCCTTGAGTACCTACATGTAATATGTTTATAAATAATAATATATGTATGTGATGTTAAATATATTTGCATATGTATAAATGTGTATATTTTGTATGTATATACATGTCTGATGTTGATTATATATAATGTATCATAACCTATATGCATACCTTTGCTTTTAAATCGTTGTTCAATTTATTTTGATTAATAGGTTGATCCTCCATATATTACTATTTCACAAAAAATTGTATTGAAATCCTTTTTAACTATCTTGATTCTCTCCAAATGTTTATCATTCAAAATCTCGAATTTCATTAAAAAAAATTGCGGTGAGGGGTATGAGGATTTTTGAAATCCTGAAATAGTTAGAGACACCATGCCTCATGTTCATTGCGTTCATTTGATTTTTTAAAATTTTTAATGAATTGCTTAGTTTTCAAAAATAAAAATATAAAATTTAGGAATAAATAATTTTAAAAATTGAAATTATATAGGATTAAAGTTATATTTAAAATTTCCTTCCAAAGATTTTTAAATTTCAAATTAAATATGAGTTGGATATGGCCTTTTTTATTTTTTATTTTACTTTCTATATTAAGATTTTTAAATTCCAAAATCATAGATATGATTAGATGGATTAATATTTCAGTGCCATATGCATTTCTTAATATTTACAAATTTTTTAAAATTTTAGAAATTTAGATTAATGTTTTGGAACTAATGAGAAATCCCTTTTGCTTAATCTATAGTATAGTGATGTCTAAAAAAACTAAAAAAAAATAGTGTCAAAATATTTATAGCACCTTTTTTAATTAAAAGAAAATTTTGCATGACATATATCGTGCAAATTTTTATGTCATATCAAAAGATACATATATGGTATTTAAAAAGTATGTATTTTAAATTGTATATTTTAACCATATCTACGCCTTCTATTTAAAAAAATAAAAAAAATGTCTACCATAGGATATACATGGTATAGAACTATTAGTCTGTCAATTTTTGTTTTTAAATCTAAGAATTTGTAGATGGAAAAATATTTAAACATATCTAAATTGCATCTAATTTGAGATTTAAAAAAAAAAAAAAAAAAAAAGAGTCCAAACAAAATCGAATTATTTGTGATTTAAAAAGATTTAAATAGAAAATATGAATGAATCTTTTGGTTATATATAATTGGATAAACTTTAACATAAAATAAACTAAAACTGAAAAAATTATATTTTAATTTTATCATAAATAGAATTTTTGTAATTTATTCTTTTTTTTTAATCTTTACCAATCAAATTATGACATCTATTTCTTATTTAAAAACTTAGAATATATAATTAATGAAATAACTGCTATATATATATATATATAAGAATCAAACGATTGAATTTATTATTCATTAAATATGTATATCTTAATTAAGATTATACCTGAATTCAAATATGCTAATAAAATGGTTAAAATTTAATTTATTCTAAATTATTTTTTTATATATGCACGGGTCATGTGCTAGTATATTAATATTTCAAAACTTATTTCTATAAACATTAAAATATTAGGACAATTAAAATTTATACTATGTTTTTTTTTGCATCAATAGTTAAGGTCAATGTAAAATGTTTAAATTACCAAACTTCTCCTCCTAGCAAATCTTCTATTTGAAATGAAAAAATAAAATAAAAAATTGGTTCAAAGCTACATGAGAATTTGAACTTAAATATAAAAGTCATACCAAAAAAAAAAATAAAAAATTAAAGGATTTGCTTTATTAAAATTAAATTTGCAGAGTGGTTCAAAGCTGCATGAGAATATAATGCATATAAAAATATATAACAAGGCACACAAAAAAAAGAATTTGCTTGGTTAAAATTATACAGCTACAGATGATCAGTTCTCTTTCATTATGGGTTTATTTTGCTAGAGTTGATAGAAATAAGCTCACCATTGTTAATGTTATAATTATATTGGGGAGGTGCATTGGTTTTTTGGGTTGAAGGGAGAGAATGCGGTACCTGCAAAAGACAAAAACTAATTCTTTTTTCCTAGAAACTGGCAATGTGGCCTCTCTTCATACCAAACTGAGCAGAAAGATCATCATTGCTCAACTCAAGAAGCTTTGCAAGAGATTTCCCAGAATCCTCAAGCTTATCTCCATATTGCATCAGAGTGCGATGATCATGGAGGTATGACATCATTTCCAGTGCATCCTATTAGATGTAAGAAAAAGAGATATGGTTTTGATGAAATTCATTAACTTTTTCAAAAGTAGAACTGTGTGCCTGAGGAAAATTGAAGGGGAGAGGGTTTGATAGAAATAAAAATACCTTTTGTTGTTGAGTCATATTGATTGCATCCATATCTTCTAATTTCATAAGTTTCAAGTTCCTTACATTGTCCCAACTTTCCTCCAACAGCTTTGAAAGAATTCCCTTCAAAGCTCCATTCCCAACAAAATCCTCCACTGGAAAAGTAAGTCATCCTATATATTTTGAAACACACACACACACACAGAGGTTTACGTGAGGGAAGTGACACACACACACACACAGAGGTTTACGTGAGGGAAGTGAACCCTTTGTGGAAATGAGTTCTGGATATACAACCATGTTGATTGATAATAAGACCAACTTATCTTCTTACATATACATGAGGGAAAATTCCATGGTCACACAACTTTTAAAAACTGTGTATTATATGTTATAATGAGTAATGATTGAGACCCTCCCCCCACAAAACCCTCACAAATTTCGACCACTCATGATATGAATTTCACACATATATAAGTGATGTATAGGGATCATCCCCAAAGGGGGTCTCACACACTTCCCACATTATAATTATCAACATTTGTAATTTTTAAGTTAGAACAAATTATATTCATTAATTTATCTTTTATATCAATTTGATTATCGTAATTACAATTATATTAATGTCTCTCTTATATTTTTCACATTATGTTAATATAAACCAATTAATTAATAATGCCTTTTAAAAAATTGGACTAAAATCACGAGACAAAATAGTATATATTCACTCTCTTCTAATTTCCTCTTGAATGAACTATTTGTTCTCGATTTAGGTTTAATTTTGTGATAGATGTTATGATGCAATGTAAAAAATTATAAGGTGAGATTGGGGAAATACTATCGTAAATGGCATAATTTTATACTTTTGAGTCATAACTAAAATAAATAAATAAATAAAATAAAATAAAAGTCATAACTAAACACAATATGAGGCATAAATAAAAATCTCATTAGTGTTGGAAAATGGTTATGAAAGCTTTTGAAAAATCTTATTTTCTGATAACTTTGAGCATTAATTAAGGTGGGACCCAAGCGTTATTTTTGACGTTTCTAATTGGGTTCATGTTTAATGCCGCGTAATGAATAAAACCATGTATTTGGTTGCTCAAAACCATTTCTGGATGAATGAGAATTCAACGCGTATTTTCGGGTTCGTGAAAATGAATTTAGGTGGGTTTCCTACACATTTGTGAAATGTGTTTATCCCATATTGGAAAAGCTTAAGGATTTATTTGGGTTTATATACCTTAGTTTGGGATAATTGTGATGGGCCCCAATGGGTACCCAAGTTTGTGGAAGGGTGAGGTCATGAGCGAAGTGGGCTAGACCCATTGGACCCAAAACAAAAACCACAAGAGTGCGCCGCCGCTATCCGGACGGGCTTGGCTTCGGCGCGGGTGCGTGATGTGAGATTGGACTTGTCCGGCCCAATACTTATCTTTTTAGGCCAAAAATATTTGTAAATTATTTATTTATTTTTTATTTTGGTTTCAAAATTCAAAATAAATTGGTCCAGAAAATTTTTTTTTTTTGTTTCACTCAAACATATCCTAAACAGGTTCACAAGGTCCACATCCGAACAAGTTCAAAAAGTTCGCCCGAACAAGTGCAATTTCCACCCGAACAGATCTGTTTCTGTTTTGAACAGATATGTTCCTGTTCTGAACAGTTTTTTTTTCCTGTTGGTACCTGTTCAAACAGCCACCATTCTGTCTATATAAAGGCTGCTTCAATTCATTTTATTCAATTTTTCTCTCAGAATTTCGTCTTTCTTCTTTTGTTCTTCCTGTGCTCTTGCATCTGTTTCTGTATTTATTTTTTTAGGAAGAAAAAAGAGAGAGTTACAACAGAGTTTTGGTTCGCCAGGCTTGAATTTGTAGTGCTACAAATTTAAGTATTAGTTGTTGAATCCTAGAAAGTAATGTTCTGCATTTCGGAATACTGTTCTCTCTTATATTTTAAATGTTAGACTTGAATTTGGGAAGTAATGTTCTCTCTTATATTTTTCTGCATTTTGGAATGTTCTGACTTATGAATCAAAAATCGATATGCACTACTATTCTTGGCATAACCAATGAAAATGCAATCAACGGTTTTAGGACCTATCTTAGTCTTTTGAGGACTAGAAATAGCCACTTTAGCCAAGCACCCCCACATTTTTCAGTATTTGTAGGATGGTACTCTCTCATGTCACATTTTATAAGGTGTTTGATTCACTTTCTTTCGGGATACTTTATTAAGTATATAATTAGCATAAAGCATTACTTCCCCCCACAAGTTCTGAGGTAATTCAGAACTTATTAACATGGCATTCATCATTTCTTTTAAAGTCCTATTTTTCCTTTCAGCAATTCCATTTTACTTAGGTGAGTAAGGAGCGATGGTTTGATGAATTATTCCATATTCTTTACAAAATTCACCAAAAGGTGAGTCATATTCACCACCTCTATCACTTCTAAGTTTTTAAAATTTCTTACCAAGTTGATTTTCAACTTCATTCTTGTATTGAATAAAAGTTTCCAAAATTTCATCCTTTGTTCAAATTAAATAAACATAACTATATCTAGTATAGTCATCTATGAAAGTGATAAAATATTTTTTCCCACCTCTAGTTTGAATTGATTTAAAATCACAAATGTCACTATGAATTAATTCAAGTGGTTCCGTACTTCTTTCAATTGAATGAAAAGGAGTTTTAAAAAATTTTGGCTCAACACAAATTTCACATTTATGATTTAAATTAATGTCAAATTTAGGTAAACATTCCATATTAATTAATCTACACAAAGATCTATAATTAACCTGTCCAAGTCTACCATGTTATAAATTTGAAGACTCAAGCAAGTAAGAAGAAGATGTATTTTTATTAATAACAAAGGGTATAACCATCATTACATTCACTTTGAAAAGGTCATCAGACATGTAACCTTTTCTACATACATCCCGTTTTTGGTAAGTACAAACTTGTCACTTTCAAAAACTAGCCTAAACCCATTTTTACTCAACAAAGAACCAAAAACAAGGTTCTTGCGAATGTCCAGTACATGCAGCACATTGTTGGGAGTTAGTTCATTTCTAGATGTCATCTTCAGAATAATCTTTCCTTGTTCTTTAACTTTAGAAGTCGAGGAGTTACCCATAAATAGTTGTTCACCGTTGTCCACCACAAAATAAGATGTGAACATATTTTTGTCTGCACAGATATTGCGAGTAGTATCAGTATCCACCCACTATTCTTTAGGATTTCCAACAAGGTTTACCTCGGAAACAACTGCAGAAAGATTTATGTCATCTATACCATTGAAAATTTTATCCACTTCGGTCATATTGGCTTGAGTAGGCTTTTTGTTTGATCTTCCTTTGCCTTTGCGCTTGCTACGACAGTTTTTGGCCAGATGTCCCTCTTTGTCACAGATGTAACATCTGCCCTTGAACTTGTACTTTTTAGTTTCCCCTCCTTTAGAGCCTCGTGCAGAACTTTCTCCAGAAAACTTTCGTTTCTTTGTTTTTGGAGCATGTTCCACCACATTTGCCTTAGACTCCATAGGATGCTTACTAGTCTGTTTCTCAGAATTACGGTTGTCCTCCTCAATTCTCAAATGCACAATCAATTCCTCTAAAGTCATTTCTTTGCACTTGTGTTTGAGGTAGTTCTTGAATTCCTTCGAGCCTTGTGGTAATTTTTCAATTAAGGCAACAACTTGAAAGGATTCACTGAGAGACATGCCTTCTACATGAATGTCATGCAGAATGAGTTGGAGATCTTGAACTTGGCTTATCACAGTCTTTGAATCAACCATCACAAATTTCTTTGAGCCAGCATCTTCTATTTTGTACTTTTTCTCCAGAGACTCCCAAAGTTCCTTTGTCGTTTTGATAGGACTGTGGACGTTATATAATGTATTGTCAACTTCATTCAAGATGTAGTTCCGGCAAAGAAAATTAGTATGTTTCCAGGCATCGACTGCAGTAACCACTTGCCAGTCGATTTCATCAACTTTTAGAGTAAGAGCACCCTCATAGAGAAAATGTGCCAAGTTGAGAGTAGTAAAATAGAACAACATTTTCTATTGTCATCTTTTAAAATTAGTTCTTAAGAACTTCTCTGGTTTCACACCGTGATTGACTGGCACAGTCACAACAGAAGGAGGGGGTGGAGCAATTACAACCACCACACCAGTACATATTTGAGCATTAGTTTCAGCAGCCATGAATGAGGGAAAAACTGACTGGAAATCCCCCACATGAATGAAATTCACGATAACGGACATGCAACAAGATGCTGACAAAGAAAGAGTACATTAAGAAGATACAGCATATCGAGATAGGTAGCTTTTGGCTTTGAACCTCCTCTAGTGAAAGCCTATTGGACTTACTGGCTAACCAGTGGACGCGATGCCTTGAATTGTTCAGCTGTTTGTGTAAGCCAAGACAATACACTACACATAGTGTATCCACTGACACAGCTTGGTTCTTACAGTTGTGGTCATTTTGGCTCTGAACAACGCTTGGTAATTCATAAGTGCTCTAGAGAATTTAGCCTTCTCAATTCTCACAGAACCGGCCCAGTTCACACTCATATAGATGATTTCTTATTAAGAGTATCCTGCTATACCCCACTTGGATGTCCAAGCTATAAGAATATTAAAAGCAAAACTTATCCTACTAACGCTGCAGATATCACTCTTCTTATCAAAGAAATGTGTAGAAGTAAACCTCCTTACTAATACGTGAAGTTATCCATAATTCGGTTGTCTTTTTGAACCTAGATCTTGGGATCTCCAGTCAACTAGGTTGGGTTGCCATTATGGCGACTTTTAAGTAATATGCTTTAATTCCATTTCCATCGATAAATAGTACACTTGCTCTCTGGCCAGCCCTTTAGTCAATGGATCCGCAATATTCTCCTCTGACTTTACATATTCTATGGAAATTATTCCATATGAGAGCAAATTCCTAATGGTATTATGTCTTCGACGAATATGTCGAGACTTACCGTTATACATATGATTCTGTGTCCGTCTTATTGCTGCTTCACTATCACAGTGAATGCATATAGCTGGCATAGGCTACATTGGAATGTCTTCTAAGAAATTACGTAGCCATTCTGCTTCTTCTCCTATTTTATCTAATGCGATAAACTCAGATTTCATTGTCAACCTAGCTATGCATGTCTGCTTGGAGGATTTCCAAGAGACTGCAGCACCTCCCAGGGTAAAGACGTATCCACTAGTGAATTTTGAGTCTTTAGCATCTGATATCCAATTTGTATCACTGTACCCTTTGAGTACTGCTGGATATTTGGTATAACGTAAGCCATAATTCTAGGTATGTCTTAGATACCTAAATACCCTAATTATCGCTTTCCAATGATTGGACCCTGGATTACTTGTGTACCTACTCAACTTGCTTACAACATAGGCTATATCTGGCCTAGTGCAATTCATTAAGTACATCAAGCTTCCGATTATCTGAGAGTACTCTAATTGTGATATGCCTGCACCAGTATTTTTTGACAAATGAAGACTAATGTCAACAGGTGTTTTAGCAAGACAATCGTCATGCTTTCCAAATTTCTCCTGAATCTTCTCAACATAGTGAGACTGAGATAAAGCATATCCTTGAAATGTTCTAATAATTTTTATTCCTAGAATTACATTTGCTACTCCTAGATCTTTCATGCCAAACTTTTTGTTCAACATTTTCTTTGTAGATTTAATCATGTCATTATTACTTCCAATAATGAACATGTCATCCACATAAAGACAAACTATGACATAGTCTTTATCTGTGTTTTTAACATAGGCGCATTTGTCACATTCGTTTATCTTAAAACCATCTGAAAGTATAGTGTGATCAAATTTTTCATGCCGTTGTTTCGGAGGTTGTTTTAATCCATAAAAGGATTTGACAAGTTTACAGACCCTTTTCTCTTGGCCAGGAACTTGAAACCCTTCCAGTTGTTCCATATAGATTTCCTCATCTAACTCGCCATTCAAAAAAGCTGTTATAATATCCATTTGATGTATTTCCAAATTATACAAAGCTGTAATCGCAATCAACATACGAATAGATGTTATTCTTGTCACTAGTGAATAGGTGTCAAAATAATCAAGGTCTTCCTTCTGCCTGTATCCCTTAGCAACAAGCCTAGCCTTGTATTTATCTATTGAACCATCTGCTTTCATTTTCTCTTGAATATCCACTAATATCCAAGAGGTTTACACCCTGGTGGAAGATCCACCAGTTCCCAAGTATGATTTTACAATATTGATTCAATTTCACTATTCACAGCCTCTCTCCACAATGGAGCTTTAGGACTTGACATTGTTTCCTCGAAGTTTTAAGGCTCATTTTCTAACAGGTATGTCAGAAAATCTGGACCAAATGAATTAGAGATCCTAGCCCTCTTGCTACGTCTAGGTTCATCTGATTCATTATCATTTTGGTCTTCACTACTACCCATAACAGTATCAAAAGTTCTTTTATTTGAACTTTTCTCTTCAATTTCCTTACTAGGAAAAATGTGTTCAAAAAATGACACATTCCTTGACTCAATAATAGTGTTTACATGCATATCTAAATTTTTAGATCTATGAATTAAAAATCTTTATGCACTACTATCATTTGCATAACAAATGAACACACAATCAACAGTTTTGGTCCTCTCTTAGTCGTTTTAGGATTAGGGACTACCACATTGGCCAAACACCCCTACACTTTGAGGTAATTGTAAGTAGGTCGTCGACCTTTCCATAATTCATAAGATGTTGGATTGAGTTTCTTATGGGGTACCCTATTAAGGATAAAGTTAGCAGACAAAATCGCCTCCCCCTACAAGTTCTGAGGTAACCCTGAACTAATCAACATAGCATTCATCATTTGTTTAAGAGTTTGATTCTTTCTCTCAGCAGTGCCATTTGACTGAGCAGAATAGGGTGCAGTTGTTTGGTGAATAATACCATGTTCAGAACAAAATTCTTCAAATGGTGCATCATACTCACCACCTCTATCACTCCTCGCTATCTTTATAGTTTTGCCAAGTTGATTTTTAACCTCAAGTTTATATTGCCTAAAAGCTTCTATAGCTTCATCTTTACTTCTCAATAAGTGAACATAGCAATATCGAGTGCAATTATTAATAAAAGTAATAAAGTACTTCTTACCTCATCTAGTTTGAACAAATTTTAAATCATAGATATCTATGTGAATTAAACTTAAAGGTTCAGTACTTCTTTTAACTTTATTAAATGATGCCTTAGTGAGTTTTGCCTCAACACAAATCTCACATTCATAATTAGGATCAAATTCTATGTTTGGTAAACAATCTAAAGCAACAAGTCTACGTAAACAATTAAAATTAACATGTCCTAATCTATCTTGCCATAAAAAAGAAGACTCAACAATACAAACAGAAGATGTGTTCTTATTGTTAAAAGCCAAATTAGGTACAACAAGTATTACATTGAGCTTAAAAAGCCCATCACTCATGTAACCTTGCCCCACATACATTCCACTCTTGGAAAGTACAACTTTATCAGATTCAAAGACTAATTTAAACCCATTCTTGATCAACAATAACCCATAAATCAAATTTTTGCAAATTTCTAGCACATGGAGTATATTGTTAAGAGTGGGTTCTTTTTCCGAGGTCATTTTCAACACGATCTTTCCTTGTCCTTCCATAGTTGAAGTGGAAGAGTTTCTTATAAAAAGTTGTTCCCCATTTTCCACCACTTTGTAGGTTGTGAACATCTTCTTATCTACACAGATATGGTGGGTTGCTCCAGTATCCACCCACCACTCCTTGGGATTGCCCACCAAATTTGCTTTAGAGACTACTGCAACAAGATTGATGTCTGCCACTCCATCGGAAAGATAAAAATCCTCGACTATGTTTGCTTGTGCTTGAACTCCCTCAGTCCTTGCGAACGTGACAATCCTAAGCGCAATGCCCATCTTTGCCGCACACAAAACACTTTCCTTTAAATATCTTGTTGAACCTGTTGTTGATCCCTTTATTGATCTTATTAGTGGATTCTTGTTTGGGACCATTACCATCAGGCTTCCATCCACTTCTTTTTGTTGAATTTTGACTCTTGTCCATGTTCCACAACATTTTCTTTAGCCTGCATGACATGGTTTCCTGACTTCTTGTCGGAACCACGGTTGTTCTCCTCTATTCGGAGCTTCACTCCTTGCGCTTATGGTTCAGATAATTCTTGAATTCTTTCCAAGATGGTGGCAATTTTTTAATGATTGCCGCTGCTTGGAAAGATTTATTGAGAACCATCCCTTCCGCATGTATGTCATGGAAAAGTAATTGGAGATCCTGAACCTGGCTAATAACTGTCTTGGAATCCATTATTTTAAAATCCAGAAAACAACCGACAACAAAATTTCTTTGTACCAGCGTCCTCTGTCTTATACCTATGATCTAGAGATTCCTACAGTTCTTTAGCAATGCTTTTGACACTATATACATTGTACAGTGTATTGTCTAATCCATTGAGAATATAATTCCGACACAGAAAATCACCATGTTTCCATGCATCAACTGTGGCAACCACTTGCTGGTCAGTTTCTCCCTTGTTTAGTGCCAAAGCTTTTTCATAGGTGAAGCGAGCCAAATTCAATGTGGTAAGATAAAACATCATTTTTTGTTGCCATCTTTTAAAATTATTTCCATTGAATTTTTCGAGCTTTTCCCCATGATTTACTGGTAGTGCCAGAGTCATCACTGGCACAATAGGTGTGGGGGTTTGAGTAATAACAGTCTCAGTACTGTTAATTTCAATTTTCATAATTCTGACGAAATAAAAATACCCCAATCACAAATTTATATACAAAAGAATTTACACACAAAATAAACATAATAATATTTTGTAAAAAAATTACAATGATAAACAGTATATTACTACCATGTTATCAAAGAAATCATTAAACAGTATATTACTACTATTTAAGAAATTAAACAATGTATGACTATTATTTAATTTTCCGAAACAAAATATTCGTCTATCGAACACAAAAATAAATAAAAATAAAAATCTACTTTAAGATTGTTATACCCACAGTGGTGTGTGTGTGTAAATTAAATGTATAAATTAAATAAACAGTAAAATAAAATAATTCAAAAAATAATTATATAAATTATTTTCTGAATTAAACGCTTACAGAAATTAATGTCGAGGCTTGTGTTAGACACATAATCTCCTTAAAGTAGATTTTGCCCTCGCTCCGGTATTTCGAGTTTTAACCGGCATCTACTTCCCAATATGCAACAACTAACACTTAAATTTGCAACACTACAAATTCAAGTCTAGTAAACCAAAACTCTGTTGTAACTCTCTCTTTTTTCTTCCTAAAAAAATAAATGCAGAAATAGATGCAAGAGCACAAGAAGAACAGAAGAAGAAGAAGAAGAAGAAGAAGAAGAAGAAGAAGGACGAAATTCTGAGGAAAAAATTGAATAAAATGAATTGCTGAAAGCAGTCTTTATATAGGCAGAAGGGTGGCTATTCGAACAGGTACCAACAGGAAAAAACCTATTTAGAATTGGAACATATCTGTTCAAAATAGAAATGGATCTGTTCCAGTGGAAATTGCACCTGTTCAGATGAACTTTTTGAACTCAGATGTGGACCTTGTGAACCTATTTAGGATCTGTTTGGGTGAAGGAAAAAAAATTATGGACCAATTTATTTTGAATTTTGAAACCAAAATAATAAATAAATAAATAATTTACAAATGTTTTTGGCCCAAAAATATAAGTATTAGGTTGGACAAGCCCAACCTCACACCAAGCACAAAAGCAAAGCTTTGCTTGTGTGGTTTTTGTTTTGGGTCCAATGGGTCTAGCCCACTTTACCCATAATCTCACCCTTCCACAAACTTGGGTACCCCTTGGGGCCCATCCCAAATATCCCAAGCTAAGGTATATAAACCCAAATAAATCCTTAAGCTTTTCCAATGTGGGACAAGCACATTTCACAAATGTGTAGGAAACCCACCAAAATTCAGTTTCATAAACCCGAAAATTCGCGTTGAATTTTCATTCATCCGAAAATGGTTTTGAGCAACCAAATACACGATTTTATTCACTACACGGCATTAAACATGAACCCAATTAGAAATGTTAAAAATAACGCTTGGGTCCTGCCTTAATTAATGCTCAAAGTTAACAAAAAATAAGATTTTTCAAAACCTTCCATAACCATTTTCCAACAATTAGTTATAACTAAAATATTATCATAATTAAAAGAAGAAAATTGGTAATAATTAAAGAAAAAAATGGCGAACGTAAGGGAGTGCATATGGTACACTCTTTTAAAGGGTGTGTATAATAGAATTTCTCAGTGAAATTGATGTAATTAAAATTATAGAGATCACATTGACAGAAAAGACAAATTATAAGGATCATAGGTAAGTTATTAATCATGTTGGTGCTTGATTATGAGGTTTTGTGATAGTAAAATTTGTAGTGAATTTGGTTATGTTCTGTGATTTTTTTTTATTATGACCCAGAGTCATTTTGAAATGATCTGAGTAGGTCTTCCGTATGAAACTTTTGTACTGTTTTTGTTCTGAGCTAAGTTGGTTTTGTTATGATCCAAATTGTTAAAATGAACTAGCGGTTGAATTTTTAAATGCAGTGAACTTCCTAAATTGGGCATGTTTAGTAACGTTTTTGTTTTATGTTTTTATTTTCACAAATTTTAAAAACTGAAAATAAAAACAGTTTTGGTAAACTGTTTCCATTTCCAAAACATGACAACAATTTTCCAAATTTCTAAAAGTTCAGAAAGAAAAATTTTTTTTTAAAAAAATCACTCAATTCATTTTTTTTTCCCATTCTTTTTCCACCCTTTTGGCAACTAGTTTTTGTTTTTGTTTTTGTTTTGTCTTATTTTTTATGGGATATTTATTCATAAATTCTTCTTTACCTATTTATGTTCCACTTAGTTCAAATTATTTTCTTATATTTCAATAAGTCGTATGAGTAACAGTGTGACATAGTCATCAAAATACTCCTAATAATAATATTCACATTGACAATGTGAATGTTTATACTATCAATGTGAGCATTCAAACTGTAAAATATAAATGTTTATATCATCAAAATAATTAAGAATTAAAATAAAATGCATCATTGCAGTATTTTATTTATTATTACAATTATTTTATGAAATTTCATTTCCGCTGTTCTGGGTGGGCAGTGATCACATCGGGCCTAAGATAGAATAATAAAAAGGTCGAGTTAGAATAATAAAAAGGGGAATTTAGTTAAAATCTTTCCATTAAACCCTTATTTGATAAAAAGGACAGTTCAATTTATTTTACTTTATGAACTCTTAAGGAAAAAACACATAATTGGGTAAGGATAAAGTAAAATATCTTTTTTTTTCTTAAACAATATTGCCAGAGTAACATATTACTATGAGACAGAGTAACATATTACTATGAGACAGAGTAACATGTTACTATTACTGTTTACATTAATTTTAACGGTAATAATTTTTTTTTTTTTAAGAATTTCATAGTTAATATGAATCTTATTTGATAGATCTTGATGAGAAAATTCTAGAAATACTAATTTTTTAAAAAACTGACATCTACATCAAAAGTTATATTATTTTAAAATTTAATATTTTGATAATAATAATATGAGTTGGACTTTTGAAAAAAAAAATTTGTGCTTATCTTTAATGCAAGTTTATTATGAAAATTTTTTGACTAAATCCCCCAATAAAAAAACATATCGTGAAAAATTTTAAGCTTACCCAATAAACTTATATTGACATCAATTTGACATTAGGCTTAAAAATTTTATTTTACACATTGCTATTAAATTACATTATAATTTTAAGCCTACCCAATAAGCTTATGTTGACAACAAAACACCAAAATAAAACAAATCTCAAAAACTCAAAAATTGTGTTTAATAATAAAGTGAAATTTTTTGTAAAATTAACACACAGTTCGTTTTTGTTCATTACATTCAAATTTATACTGGACAGGCGTACTTTTCCTCTTAAATAAATTTTCTTTAATTTTAAACATAAATAAAACTAAATAAATTAAAATTGACGAACTTAAATAAAAGAAGACCTATTAAATAGACTCACTTAAAATTTTATCTTATATTTGTATTATGACTGGTGGAGAAAATAAGATATTATGATTTTGTGTTGGATGCTTGAGGAATATGAGGAGACATAGTAAATGATAATTAATAAAAAAAATATGAACACGTAATACTCCGGACTACCTGGCCTTTTCTTTTTGGGTCTCCCTCACTCAAATAATATATGCCTCATCTTCATCTCTTTTTTCCATACTAAGAGCATCTTCAACAGTAGTAGACATTTTACCTATCTAAATATTACTATAAAGTATATATTTTATTTTGCCTATCAACTGTTTTATGTTTTTACTCCAACCATGCTCTTTATTTTAGCTATTTATCCAAATACTATTAATTTTATAGAATGTCACGTCAATAACAAAGATTGAGGAAAATGATCCTAATGATTGAATACATTTTGCCTAGCGTTGAAGTCTAACTACATGTAGCTAGTGAATATGAATTGAGCCAAAATACCTAATCATATGCCTAGTACATTGAAATTGAAAAAAGTGAATCACACTTATAGTCTATAATTTATTGATTTTGAGATTTATTTTGGGTTCACTTCAATAATCTAAGAAGTTTAAACATATCAATAATTATATATTTAAATTATATTTGTTTAAAAAAAAAATAAATGATAAGAATGATATCAAAAATAAACTTTTTTTTAAAAAATAAACTTCTTTTTTTTTTTAAAAAACAAATATATTCCAAACATGTATCAAAATCTAATTTATATAATTTTTTTTATAAATAATTTACTCTTAAAATATTAAAATCCTAAAATATGAATATTTTAAATTACCAACACAGATCGGTGCGGGTCGGTGTGGTTTGAGAGAAAAATAGAAACCGTATGGCGGGTGGCGGATTGATAAAAGTGTCACTAGAATTTGCCATTTTTCTTATCAAAAACTGGCGGTTCGGTTGGCAAATAATGGTGGATTTGCCTTGACAGTTTGGACGGATTGGCGGTTTATAAAAAATATAATTCAAATTACAAAACTTAAATCAAAGAGTAAAAAAAAGACGAGAGATATCGTGATGTTAAGCATCTTGCAAAGCTTTCTTCTGATGCAGCAAGTATAGTAACAACATGATAATATCAACGACTATGCCATCAGTTTATTACAAGCATCTGTGGAAGCTACAATGATCAAATACAATACATAAATCTAATATCATTTAGGGTTTACAATATATTGAAAATGTTTACTGTTGAAAAGTATTTAGATTGAAAAGTGAGCTGATGCAAGTTTACAACATGGCCAGGAAAAAAAAAAGATTAAAAAGTGAATTGGAATCCAACTTTATTTTGGATTACTGACATCTTGAATTCTCCTCGAGCAATAATATAATACTATATTTTAAGGTATAGAACAACAAGCAAATTTAAGTAAAAAAGAATTTTTAGAATCTTATAAAACATGATTTAATAGCGGTGTGGGTCGGTGCGGTTTGAAAGAAAAATAGAAACCGACGGATTAATAAAAGTGTGACTAGAATTTGTCATTTTTTTTTATCAAAAATCAGTGGTTCGATTGATAAATAATAACGAATTTGTCTTAACGGTGCGACTCGATACAATTTTGACGATTTCAACGATATTATGCACATCCCTAACTAGACCCACCTATCTAAATAGTGATATGGAGGGAAGCTTCATCTTCGCTGTTATTACCAAAGTAGCACACTCTAGTTGGGGCTCGGCGCCACAAAAGAAAAATGGTTTGGTAATTTTTGATCTCTAAAGTTAACTTTAATAAGGTGACAGTGAATTTTATTTATTATGATGTGATATTTTGATTTTTATTTATTTATTTATTTTTTTCTTATCATGTCATTATTAGTCTTCCATTAGAATATCTAAATGTGTGATTTGAATCATTGTTGACCACAAAATCACAACTTTTTTTTATTCTCTCTCCCTCCAGTAGTAATATGTACCTTATATTTTTCTTTGTTTTTATTTTTTATTTTTTTATCACTAAAAAAAAAACTTTATTAATGAAAATCAAAATATAAGAATAAGATATACATCAATAAAAAAAATTAGTGCATAGCATCACAACAAAACTTAAAGAAGATAGTTAAAAGTTAAATTTTGAGTTTTAATTTATTTTAGATTACATCATTTTTTTTATTTTTTTACCCGATTTGTTAAAAAAAATTTAAAAAAAAAATTAAATTTTAACTAACTTTTCAAAACAATCCTAAACTTTAGGACTGAGTAAGGAATCTGTAAAATTCATAATCCGATCCAGTCCAGTGCAATCCAGTAGGTTTGGATTGGTTTTTTAAATCCGTGGTTTGGTTTCCGATTGAAAAATTAAAAATCTGTAATTCACGGATTGGTTTCGGATTGAATCCCACGGTTCCGGATTGGAACCGATCCGGACCGTATACAAATAGTTTATATTTTTATTATACATTCTCCTGCATAATATCTTCTCTTATTTCATATAAAACTTAAATCCAAACCTAAACTTGCATAGTATCTTCTTTTATTACTTTTGTTTGCTAGTTTTTCGTGTTAATTTGTAATGGTCTAAATATTTATGGTGGAATTAGTTTTCTTATAGTTGTTTAAATTTTAGAACAGTTTGTTGTTATTACGAAAAGATATGTTGCTATTGTGAAACTAACATGGTACTATATTTATATTTTATGAAATTAAAGTGTTATATATATTTTCTGATATTTAATTATGTAAATCTGTGATCTTAAACAGATCAAATCCGTATTTAAATGAATTAATTTAGATTGATTTCACAATTTAAATAAATTAGATTAATTTTAATTTTTCAGAATCCATAAATAACATATTAATCCTGATTTTATTTCAATCTAATTCAATTCGAACTAATGCTCACCTCTACTAAACTAGTACACAATCGTCTCCGTACAACACATTCCACTTTTGCTTTGTGTCTGTCTTGCAATGCAATTCTTGTTCGCTTTTTGAAATTCCTTGCTTCAACAACTTACCCAGTTATTAGTTTGACTGATTGCCGACAGATGCTCATTTTTCAGGAATAAAAATTCATAAAACTATAAATTCAGAAATTTTATTCATAATTTACTCACAAATATTAATGTGGTTCAAAAATTTACACGACTTTCACAGCATATATTTTCAATTTCCACCATATACTAATTTTTTAACACAAATTTGGGACCTAAAATCTGAATCTCTAGACTTTCTGATTAATATTTAGAGTAAGGGCTGGTTTGGTATGAACTATATAATCCATCTTTTTATTTATTTTTTCATTGCTCACCTATCTATTTTTCTGCATATCTTTTCATAAAAAGATAAAAAGTAAACTTTTTTAGAACACCCCATTATAAGGGTAACTCCAATGATTAATATTAAAATAATATTGTAAAAGTTTGTTTTTTTTTTTTTTTTTTTCGTTTGTTAATGCGAATATATCACAATTTGATATTGCTTAAAGGTTTTGTTAAATTTTGATATTTTTATAGGCATGCTGGCCCACCTTAAAGGGGTGTGTACTATTAGAATTTATATATATACATATGTATACCTCTTTTTCTGTACATATGTATAAAGGAGTTTTAATGAGTACGGTCATTATTGATGTGATGTTTTAATTTTTTTTTTGTTTTTTTTTATTTTTTTTTCATTGTCACATAAGTAGAGCTCAATTTAGAACTCTTCTTTTAGAGCTCTTTATCAACACCTTTTTCTTTATGCTTTTTCCTATTCCTAAGAATAAAATTCCTATTTTTTTTTGGTAATTCCTTACTTCAACAACTTTCACTGGTATAAGTTTTTTTTGGTGGGTCGTACTATAACATTTGTGGAGTTGATTATCGTAAATATTAAATTTTTTATAAATTATAAGTTTTTTAAAAATATATTAAATAGTCATAACAAAATATAAGGTATAACTAAAGATTTTTTTATACTATATATGACTTATAATTAACATTTTAATAGATCATAACTTAATACTACAAATATCGTAATAAGAGACATATGATACACCTTTCAAAATACATACCAATAAGTTTTCATTCTCTGATGCATTTGTCGTTAAATTTATCATTGGTCTCCAAAATATACATTTTGTATTATTTTAGTATCTAACATTTCGATTGTTTCAATTTATTAATATCTAGTTATTGAAATTTGTGTTGAAATGCTCCCAATATTAACATTATCAAAAGTAAATGACGGAAACAAAGGCGTCTTAGGAAAAATTATTAAGATCATTAATGTTAGGAATATAAAATTAAACACAGAATGGGATACAATCCTCTCATAAGGAGTGGGTTCCATATGACTATGAGACTCAACCCTTATGAGAGAGTTGTATCTCATTTTATATTTAGGCCAAGTTTGCCTAAACTAAAAAAGTGCACTTATTTTATCTTTTTATCTTTTTTGGGTCACATTAATCAACATTTTCTCTCTACTTTTTCTACACATAATACAAAAAAAAGTCAAAAATATACTTATTTAATCTTTCCAAACTTAACCTTAGTTTCTGTGCACTTAACTTACTTTATTGATATATGATTAATTACAACCACTTTTTTTAGCGTGTTTATAATTATGATAGAGTATAAATTTTAAAATAATCATAAAATGCCAAATTTGCATTCCATTTTGATTCTCTCTCTTAATTTTTTTCCCTCCTCTTTCTTTCTCTTTGCTCCCTCCACCTCATCAACAACCACCCCTTCATTACCCTCTCCCTCTACCACCACGCCACATTGCTGACGACCACTTCCAACCATTTTTTACTGCTAGAAACAAATAATAATAATAATGAAACCTGTTTAAATTATGTTTAGTTTGATTTTTTAAAATTTATTTTTAAATAATTTATTTTTTTGTCTTTAATAAACTTTGTTCATATTTTAGTAATTTATTTAAAACATTTTAGAACATCTAAAAATTAAACTAAAAAAACACTAAAATACAAAATTTTGAAAAAATGTGATACAAAAACAATTCTTAAAAAATCAAACCAGCCTAACCTCATCAAAAAGTCTCACTACAAGAAATAAGCTTTTTAGGGACAAATTTATTCCGTCCCTAAAAGTATAATATTTGTTGGGAAAAACTTAAGTCAACCAATTTTTTCCGTTACGAGTCGCGAAATTTGTCCCAAATGGCCCGTCCGGAAAAGTCAAAAAATGACTTTTAGAGACAAAATTTTACATTTGTCACTATAAATAGAGTTTTAGAGACAAAAATATGTGGTTGCAAAAACTTTTGATTTTGAGACAACCAAAATTTGTCTCTAAAAGTCTAATTATAGTCCAATAGGCAGAGTAGTTATGGAGACAAAAATTAATTCAAATGTGAATTTGGAACAATAGTGATCCCCTCTTCCCAGAACATTAAAAAAAAGAAAAGAAAAGAGAATGGAAAAATAGCTATTTCTTTAATTCTTTTGGGAAGGAAATTGGTCTCTAAACTTTTAGAGACCAATTTCTGTTGTCTCAAAAATTAATTTTTGTCTCCATAACCACTCTGCCTGCTAGACTAAATTAGATTTTTAGAGATAAATTTTGGTTGTCTCAAAATCAAAAGTTTTTGCAACCACATATTTTTGTCTTTAAAAGTCTATTTATAGTGACAAATGTAAAATTTTGTCTCTAAAAGTCATTTTTTGACTTTTCCGGACGGACCATTTGGGACAAATTTCGCGACTCGCAACGGAGAAAATTGGTTGACTTAAGTTTTTTTCAACAAATATTATACTTTTAGGGACGGAATAAATTTGTCCCTGAAAAGTTGATTTCTTGTAGTGACCACTTAATCAACTCACATTTGTGTCAACAATAAGTATGATTTTTAAAATAAATTATTTATTCAAATCTGATCTAATCGATATCAGGTTAACATAATTTTTTACAGGGCTGAAGTACTCGACAAACCTTACATATTACTGTTTCTCTCCCATCCAAATTGGGCTAGAGGGTGTTGTGGTTCCACGGAGCCCACATTGATATTCGAACCATTCAATATATAGGGCTTGTCGAGTATTTAATCTATAAAAAAACATATTGAAGGTTGTATGGTGGTGTTATTCGAACCATTTTTGATTCTATTATTATGTGCAGACACCCCATTTTTTACAGCCTTTACAACTTGGACATCTTTGCAGGTACACTCGATGATAAGTCTGTTTGCTCACCAAGAGCTCGAAGTCCTCGGCGGAATGCCACAACTTTGAGCCTTTCAAACCCTACATCCATTTTGTCTCATTTTTGGAACAGGCCTTGGTCTTTCCTTCCTGTAATCTCTGGTGGCCTCCCGACCATCCCTGTAGGCTACCGGCTATCATTTCTTGTCTGCCAGTCATTGATGTGCCTTGCCGACCATCACTGATGGCCGGCCGGCTGCCAGTGTTTTCTGCAGATATTTTATGCCAACTGTTTACACAGATGCAAGCATCTGTCCACACGTGGAGGGCTGGATCTCCATGTAGAAATTTCACGTTTTCTATATATAGGGACCCTCTCTCTCATGTTTAGAGGTTATAAAATTTTAGACTCAAAAAATTTCCTCTCTCTCTACAATTCTCTCTCTCTCTCTCTCTCTCTCTCTCTCTCTCTATCTCTCTCTCTTTACAAATTCTTTACACTTTTGCCTACTTACACTATACTCTTGCATGTACTTCCTTAGCCAAATCCTCTCACCTTTGAGCTGAGGTTCCTTGAGGCTTTCTTGGAGCTCTTGAAATTGGTTTTGGCTTGAATTGTTGCTTAGAGTTACTCTTCTCTTCAAGAGGTATAATACTTGCTTTATTAGCTTGCTTTACATACTTGTCTTTCTATCTTTTTCCTACTGTTTTGGGCTGTTTTTGAGCTATGAAAAACTTTGTTTTTATGCGCTAAAATTGGTGTTTTTGGCCATTAAGGTTAGGGGGTGGTCCACCATTCTTTATTCCGTGTTGTTAAGGCCATTTCACCTTTGTTTCCCATTTTCAAACCATCTTTTTTTGGGCCTTTAAACACTGATTTTTAGAGTGTTTTTAGTGAAAAAAAAATATCAGGTTTTGAAGTCCAAATTTGGAGGGGGTAGCCTCCTCTCCTTGTGTCTTGTTTGTTAGCCTAGTTGGTGCCATGCTTTAGCTTGTTTTTCTAGCATGCTTTAGGCTCTATTTTGGACCGTTTTAACTTTGTTTTGGGTTGGTTAAGTCATTTGAGTCTTATATTGCATAGTTGTAGTGTAATAGTCCTCACAAGCTTGGTGTGTTAGGCCTTTAGACACCACTTGTTTGAGTTGATTGCATGTTTTTAGTGCTTTTTCATACTTAGTTTCAACACTAATCATCTTTGTAACCTCCCTTTATTCTTGGCTATTTGCTTTGCTTTGAAAGTGCTTCAAACGGCTTGCTTGTTTAAAGCATGAGATTGAGGCCTCATGCTTAATGGTTTAATCCCTTTGGGATTCATTACCAACAACATGAAGCTTCTCTTATGTCTAAAACAAATTGTGGTTTGATGCTCTTTCCTTTAGAGGACCTTAATTCACCTTTTGGACTTAATTGGATTAAGGAATGGTTGTAAAGTTAAAATGAGTAACTAACAACTTGGGACTAAAAATGAACAAGATAATAACTTGGTGTGTTCAATCGAACGTTAATTGAACACATGGAAACTTGGACCATTTCATACTTGCTAGTGATGAAATGATCCAAGTCTCCAAGGTCAACTTCTTCCCTTGATCTTTCATGAAAAGGAGGAGGTTTGTGTCTCATTTTGCATTTATTGAACTTGCACATCTTGAATCACAAGCCATCATGCAATGAAATTTCTTGAGTTGGTGGTTTGTGGCTTAAGTTCGCCTTTCCTTGGATTTGTTCATGAAAATGAGGGGTGAGTTGTGCAAACAATCTGTGAGAATATCCTCTTTTTGATCTGTTTGTCCTCTGTTGCAGCAAGATAAACCAGTGCATCAGTGGCTGGTAGGCCACTTCCATGGCCAATAGGTGGCCGGCAATATTCACTAGTGGCCGGCTGGCCACTGATGCAAATCTCAGCAGAGTGTTGGTAAGGTGGAGCAAAATTGTTCTGGAAGTGTTTAATTGTGCAAACAGAGGCTTTCGAGAGCAAAGCGGAGGTCTTTTTGGATGGAAACCGAGCATGCACATGCACATCTTTCATCTCCCGAGGCAGAGCAGCTAATTAGCTTAGTTTAGTTACTTAGTCAAATTATTAGTTGCAATTGTTTTGTAATTATTTAATTAGTTAGTTAGCTAATTAGTTCATTTGTTGTTGTAATAATTAGTTAATTAGTTTAACTAGTTATTCATTTTGGTTTGTAATAATTAGCTTAATTAGTTGTAGCTTACTTAGTTTATGATGTAATACTTAATTAGCTTAGATAGTTAGTTAATTATTCATTTAATTAGCTTAGCTTAATGCTTAAATTAGCTTAGTTATTCATTCGGACTCTCCTTCGTGAGAGCAAAATGATGTAATAATGTGTATGTCTTCCAACCCCACGTCTTTCTCCCTTTTACTTAGCTGCTTTTAATGGTTAGATTAGGAGCATCATGTTTCGCTTAGCATATCTTATGCTTGCATACATTCATCTTGTCTTGCATGTGTCGAGACTCGGCGCATCATTCAAACTGCATTGTCGTTTAAATACTTCTTTGAATACGTGCTTAGACCGCATGCTATTTAATTGAGCCGTATGCCATATTAGTAGCCGAGCCTATTAATTGCACATTGCATGTGTTGCATTAGACATTTTGCATAGTTAGGAATCATGCATAGTTTTCTAACTCTTTTGTCTTAGCTTGGAGTACTAGGTGAGTTTTTAGTGCTTTAGCATACTTGCATGAGTGTGAGCGACTGCCATGATTAACATGTTTGCCATGAGGCCAAATGCTTGAATGCCTGTGGATAAAAGCTTGTTGTTTGAATTGGAACGATTCAATAAATGTACATTTAAGCCCACTTTGTTGAGTGGCAAATTTGTAAACTTTAAGCCCACATGAGGTGGCAAATTCAAACCCCTTTTCACAAACAAACATGAAATTGAATTGTTCCAATTCTTGTAATTTTAGTCTATACTTGCTTGTGCGCATCACATAGTAATGCTAGCCTATTAACCAGAACACGAGTACATAATGTTGATAAAAATCATATCATGATTAGTAGAGGCCAATCTTTGATCGGGTGAGCGGGGATGCTCAATTCATGACGTTCCCTTTTCATACCTAAGTTCCCAAGCCGAGGAAACTTTGGTGATGACGGACACATGGCCTTTGGCACGAGTCATAGGTTTCCTAAATTTCTCCAAAACAAAAAATATTTAGGTGGCGACTCTGTATCTGGAAAAGCAGTCCAACTTTGGCATTTTTTATTCAAAAATCAATTTTTCAAAAGATTTGACAGATTTGGACTTTTTGGTGTTTATCAATTTCACATTGCACTTGTGAGATTAGATTCAGAACCATGGGAGTCCGAATTGTAGGGCTTATTTTCGAGTTTTCGAAAGGGGGCACGAAAAAGACGAGCTACATTATGAAATATCAATAATTACTGCAACTAAAGAGTAGGGGTTTGAGGAGAAGAATATTACTTTTTTTTCTCAGAAAACCAGTTCTTAATTATTACTGCTGTGTGCAATGTCGTTCTACCACCAGGGCCACCATAAATTGGCAATGTGCAACCCAAGATCGCAGAAACCACATCAACACATCCTATCTCAGTATCCAAGTGTTCATTCCACACTGCCATGTGCAAGGCTGTCTCCTTGGCTGCTCCGCCCCCACTTTCAAGTTCTCAGTCCAGTTCCTTCGCACAATCTATGAGTGCTTTGGCTACATCCAAGCCTTCTTCCCTCACCGCAAAGTGAAAAGGAGTCTCGCATTTGTTATTCACCCAACGTAACAACACGGGACACTCTTCTAAGATCTCTTCCAGACATTGTAATCAACCAAGCTGGACTGCGACATGAAAAACAGTGTTGTTATTGGGGGTGACTTGGTTATCAATTTGATCAATGTGTTGCCTGAGGACATCAACTTTGCCTTCCATGACAGCCTTGTACAAGTTAACATCCATGGTGACTGTAATAGGAATGAGAGTATGAATTAGTGAGATTATTATGAATTTTGTGGCTATTTGTGTTTTGTAGAACCCAAATAACATATATATATATATAGTAGTAGTATATATGTATGATCCACCACTTTTTTTTTTTTTTTTTTTTTTTTTTTTTTTTTTTTTTTTTTGCCCCAGTCCCAAACTCTTCAACCTTGTCACTACCCTTTGGCTGTAAATTCTATTAATATAAATTTAGATAAAAAAAAAAATGGTGTGGTCTTTCACGTTTTTCATTTCGAAAAGTTTTATGCTAATTTCACATGAGAAATACTTGTCTTTGTAAGTTTTCTGAATAAAACTATATATTAGTCTTGAATTGATTGAACAAAGAATGCATCATTTATATAGAACACTATTTCCTAATCCTACATGAATACATCACTTGTAAGAATGCCATAAGTAAAATTGACTCAATTGAGAATCTAACTGAAACGAGGAAAGTGCAACTGGAGAGGTGGATAAGGGAAGATGCAAGCTTTCAACCACATAGAGATCTCCAACCCTACGGCTAATTCCAATATGCTTCTTGGACACCTGATCCTGCACACAACAAACATAAGAGGAAAAGATAACATCAAAACCAGACTCATCAAGTTGACTGATAGATAATAAACTGACAGATAACTAAAGGACATAAAGAACAGAAGGAATAGTAATAGTAGACATGATAGAGGGTAAAATAGACCCAATAGACAAAACAGACATACCAAACCCATTAGCAGTATTAATAATAATAAGAATGGGCGGGGGAATACAGTTTTGAAGTAAGGAAATGTGAAGAGTCATATAATGAGAGGCACTAGAATCAAAAAGCTAGACAGAAGAAGGGATACCTGAAGATGACCCAAGCAAACCTGAATGAAGAGAGGTAAGAGCGTGGTAGATGACGATGGCTGAGAGGTGGACAGGATATACTGAAGTTGTGCAACCTGAGCACTTAAGGAAGCCAAGTTAGGATCGAGAGCCGGAGTAGATGCAGTATAAGTAGCAGAAGGTTAGAAAGTACCGGAGGTAGGACCACGGAACTGTGTCTAAGAAAACGGTGCAGACTGACGTCCCTTCTTAGGATAGTTGTTCTTCCAATGACCCCTCTGATAGTAGAAAGCACACTCATCTGGCCCTAATGGTCATTTATTGGGTTTCGCAGTGGCCTGAAGCTGATGAGGAGGTGGGGTCGATAACAAGGGAGGCTTAGCAGGAGCCAAGAAGACAAAAGAAGGCAGAGTCTAACTAGCCGTCTTAAGACATGTTTCCTCGGAGAAGAGATCATGAACAATAGCATCCATAGATGGAAGAGGAGATCGGTGAAGGATGCCACCTCGAATAGCCTCATACTGAGGGGAAAGAGCCGTTAAGAACTGCACTAAACAACCCTGCTCCTAAGACTCAATATAAGTGTCCAGTATCTTGAGACTAGGTGGTTCCATAAGAGCCAACTGATCCTAGAGACCTGTCATTTCAATATAGAAGTCCTGAATAGTCTGATCCCGTTGACGAGCACTCTGAATAGCTGTTTCCAACTCATACCGCTTGGCAAAGTTGGACTGCTGATAAACACCTAGTAAATAATCCCACACCTTCTTGGCAGTACTGTACTTGGAAAACATCATTCCAATACAGTCGTCCACGGAATTATGAAACTAGGTTAGAACTTGAGCATTATCACAATCCCAAGTATCACAGGAAGTCAGATATCCTTCCACTTTCGAGTCCGATGGATGAGGAACAGAACCAGAAATAGAAACATAGCCCCATTTTTTCTGACCAAGAAGAAAATTCTTCATAACACTGGCTCAAAAGGCATAATTGCCACTAGTGAGTTTGCATTTGACGGCTTGAATTTTAGTGTCCGACATTGTAATAAAACACAGGTATAGGTCGAAGTATAAATAAAACAAATTTGGGCTTCAAGTGTAAATACCCAGAACCAATAGAATAGAAGAGTAAATGAAGCGAAGCTGAGCCAGAGAGAGACTTAGCCAAAAACGACACCACCAAGCGAGAAAGAGAGCAGACCTTTGTGAGAGAGATAGAGAATGAAATTGAAGAATAGAAGATGACTCGAAGGCCTAGACGAGAGTGAGCAAAGCAGAGCGAGAGTGAGCCCTTACTGTGATAACCATGTCCCTTGTTATGTTAATTATTCTTAATTATGATTGTAATTATGTGCTTGATATGATTTTGAGTGCCATTTATATGATTATTTGTGTTTTTGAATTTCTATTTGTTCACCGTAGGAAAATCTGTTTGATTTTCTGCTATAAAATTTAATTAAAGGCCGTAGAGGCGATTGAAACTAAAATTGACTGTATTTTTACGATTAGAATGATTTTTAGAGCCTATGGCGAAATTTAATTAAAAATTGATTCGGATCAAAATAATTAGATTAAATTGATTGAATCAGGTAAAATTAATTAGCCTTAATCAAGTTTAATTAGGCAAGCCTATATGTGATGACCGGGTACGTTATTCCTCTCGTCCTTCTTTGTTTAACCTTGGGTTTGCCTTGTTAGAGTGTTGGGTTTAACCGGGAGCCTTGTTAACGGTTTGGGTTTGTTGTATTTGGAAGCTTTATTCAGAGTCCTTGCCTTCGTTTATTTATTTGCCAAGTTTCTCATGTTTCGGAAGGTGCGAGGTTGAGTCTGTAGTGTCTTGTGCTGGGCTAAAAAACTTCCTGGTTGGAAGACTAAGCTGCACATACGGGGCCTTAGGCAGCACGTGCAGGAGGGAGGCCGCACGTGCGGGAAATAGGAGAAGTCCTGGGTTGGCTACTGCGATAAATGCAAGTGCAGGTGGAGGTTCAGAATAAGGGTGCCACACGTGCAGGGGTGAGTGGCGTACGTGCGAGAGGTAAGCTCTGCACGTACGGAAGTGAGTGCCACACGTGCGGGACGATCTGTGTCCGAAAATCAGCTTTTTCCTTCTTTTTGGGCTGAGTGTACATCACTTTTGTGTATCTCTCACTGACTCTAAAATCTTCTTTTGCTCCCCCTTCTCTCTAAAAAACCTCCACCAAACATCTTAAACCCTTGATTTCTCCTAATCCATTGGGGTTTTGACCCATCACCCTTCACAAATTTTGGAGAGCTAACCAAGGGCTTCATCTTGTGCGGTGGAGATTGGATTTCAACACTTTCAAATTTGGGGCTTTTACATCTTTCCTTGAAGAAATTTGAGGTAGGGATCTCTTAGAGTAATATATATGTTTTTGCAAGATTTGTGTTGATTTTGGAGTTTCCCTGATGATGTTAAAAAAGTTTTGGTTTTTGGCTCAAGAATGATAGGAGTTTTAAAAGTGGGTTTGATTTTTGACTCTTTCCAAACTAATTCTTGAAAAGTTTCAACCACATTGTGTGAGAGGTGATACATTGTGTAAATTTCTTTCAAAAAGGTGAAGAGGTGCCTATTTTTGTCAAAAAAAACCTAGAATTTGAGATTGTTGAAATGGGTGGAGAATCTAAGATTTTTTGTCATTTATTAACATGTCACAATGGATGAATGAAATGAAAAATCTCCTATTTGCTATTTGTGTGAATAACGAATTTCATGGAATATATGAAATATGAACTTAGAAACTTATTGTTAAAATTGTAGACATAGTCATAAAGTGACAAATTTGTTGAGAACACATGAGATGTGGGCATGTTATTACTTTTAATGAAATTGGATAGATATATGCTTATCTTATGAAATCATATTGGAAATCGTGACCTTCATGGTTGAATTATGGAAGGAATGTTGCATTATCTTGATAATTATTACATTGCATTTCAATTCATTCGGTTATGGTAAATTTTGATTTTTTTGTTTTGTTTTGTTTTTTTTTTTTTTTTGAATTTGAAAACTTTGCATTGAGAAAGGAAAGTTGTGAAATAAGTTTTCGTGGAATGGTTTTGGGGTAAATACATTGTAAGTCCAGATAAGGGGTGTAGTGGAAATTGATTTAAGTTGGCCTGAGTGTCTGGCGTGAAAGACCGAAAACATGCACGAAAGTGGTACCACTTCCAATCCGGTTAGCAACTGGTAAAGTGGGGTTTCGGTAGCGCTAGTTATGCCTACTTGTAGACACCAACCTAGGGATCACCTGAGTCGTATTTACTGCCCCTTGAACTAAATTGATAATTTTGAATTGTTAAGGTTTCAAGTGATCATTGAGTTCAATGTTTTTTGTTAAAAAGATGTAAAGATGATTTTCTTTCAAAAAGCATAGCATGGCATATGCATTTCATTTGGTGAAGCTTGTATAAAACGTATATACTTTGTTAAGAATTTCCTACAGGGCTTTATGCTCACCTTATGGGATTTTGATGCAAGAAAAGATGTAGTGATTCCGCCAAACTAGGGCGTGGATGTATATGTTGAGAGCACAAGGCTCTTGTTTTGTTGTGATAAATTTTGCTAGCCAATGGCTATAACTGTATGGGTTCGAGAAACCATTTTTGTGTAACCGGGCATAAGCCTTGGAATTTGTAAACCCTTAAGGGTATTTATCTTTTTTTTTTTTGGTTTGACGTTCAACATGCTATAGATTCATGTACTAGAAATCATTGAATGTATAATCGCATGTGGAAATATTTGTACGAACCTAATGATCATGTAATGCAAGTGTTGGGAATTTATTTTGGGTTATCATAAAGAGCCATAGTTATTGTACTATTATTTTGCATAAATTTTGGGGTGTTACACTATAAATAGGCCTATATACACTTAAGTGTACTCCTTGAGCTCATTTTCTTCCAACTTGGTTGAGATTTCACTCTAGAGAGAGAGAGAGAGAGAGAGTGAGCCGATTGTAGAGAGAGAGGGAGCACAAAATTGGAGCTTTGAACTACAAAGCTTGGAAATTTGGAAGCTAGGCTCAAGAACTAGCTAGGAATTGGAAGATTAGAGCTTCTAGGTGAATAATTGAACTCAAATTCATAAGTTTAAGTTTATAACTAAGTGAATTCAAAGAGGATATGAAGTTAAGAACAAGATTTGAGTTAGAAATGATGAAATTGAGATCATTATGTACATGCATGTAACAAATTACTATGAATCTTCATGTTTGTGTATAAGACATGATAAATAAGCTGAATTGGTAGTCATTTAAGACATGCATCCATGAAGAATGAGGTTATGAGGCTTAATTACATGTTTTGAAGATGATGAATTCATGTAAAATCATACATGCATGAGACTCAAAGTTATGAACATGGAATTGGATGATTTGAGCTTGATTTTGGAAATTGGTCCATGATTTCGAGTAATTGGTTTCAAAATTAGAAGTGTTTCTATGTCATATAATGTTTTCCATGTTTTTGTACCTAAAATGTGAGTTTTGAACCTTTGGCATCAAGTTTTGAGCTTCAAACGCAGTTCTGAAAATTCCAGAATTCGTCATGTCTGCTTGAGCGGGGAGAGTGCCGCTCGAGCGTAAAATACTAGCTTCCAGAAGTTTTGCATACATTGATGTCCACTCGAGCAAGAATAATCACGCTCAAGTGTCCACTCACATGTTTTGACCCTTGGCTCGAGTGACCAAAGTCATGCTCGAGCGCAAAATTGAGGTAACTAGTACTTTTGCAGACCAAAGGGGTCTGCTCGAGCGGCCAATTCTGCGCTCAAGCAAAGAGCCTTGTTTCAAAAATTTTGAAAAGTCGTTTTGTGTTTTGTTTTCCATTCTCTTTCGTTTCTAAGCACTCTTAGGCATGCATTGGACATTGTAAATGACCTAAAAGGATAAGAAAGAGGCCTAAGAGAAATAAATAAATTAAGAACGGATTGAATCGCTTGTAACCCAACATGTTATGAAATGTGTAAGGTCAAGCGCAGGGACAAATCCATCGGCGGAACACTGTGAGTAATGTCTTAGTAAGAATGCGTCGAAGTATGCTACTTTTCAAATGCTTACTTCTGTATGAGTTCTACAGATTTGACAATTTGAATCGAATATTCGTTGTGCCAATGATTGAATAAGGTCATTTGACATGAATGAATTGGGCCCGAGGCCATTTGACATAAATGAATTGGGCCCGAGGCCTTTTGACATGAATGATTGGGCCAAAGGCCGTTTGACATGAATGAATTGGGCCCGTGGCCCTTTGACATGAATGAATTGGGCCCGAGGCCGTTTGATAATAATGAATTGGGCCCGAGGCCATTTGATATGTTTGGGCCTGAGGCCGTCTGATGTATTAGATAGAAACATGAATGGGCCTAAGGCCGTTTGATATGTCTGTTACGAATTTCATTCATGTAACTTCTTTATTTTGATATTACACACTGGGTTTTCTCTCACTCTCATTTATATGCTTGTAGTTGAGCAAAGAGATGTCCAAATCCAGCCTTAGTGAAGAAAGTGAGAGAAAGTCATGTTTTGTGGAGTCAGCCCGAATGTCTCGCGCACGAGACCTTGTTTTTGTTCTTTAGTTTACCCCTTTTTGCTATCTTGGTGAATGTAGACGTCCCCGAACGCATCCCGGGCGAGGAGTGCGAGTCCCCTCCGTTACGGTTCAATATTGGGTCACTACAGTTCGAAGGACTCAAAATGTCACGGTTCTTAATCTTGAACCAAAGAGTCCAAATCCGGCAAATCGTTTTGAGAAAACAGATTTTTGAAAGAAGTGCCAAGCATGGATTGCTTTGCCAGATACAGAGTCGCCACCTAAATATTTTTTAATGGGGGAATTTAGGAGACCCTGACACGATGCCAAAGGCCACGTGTCCGTCATCACCAAAGTTGTCTTGGCTCGGGAGCTTGGGTACGATCGGGAAAGGTCAGCTATGAGCACCCCCTTTCGCCCAGTCCGAGGACCGGCCTCTACTAACCATGATATCCAATTTTGAAAACTTTATGTGTTCTTATACCGGTTATTAGCCTAGATTTACTACGTTATGCGCGCGGCAAACAAGTATAGACCAAATCGCCTAAGTTGGAACAAAACACTACATGTTTGTTTTGAAAACGGTTTGCTACTCGTAAGTAGGCTAAAAGGCAGGTTTTGCCACCCTCAAGTGGGCTTTAAAATTCACAGTTTTTAATGCATTGTCCCAATTTAGGGAATTCAACCTCCATCCATAGGCATTCAAGCAGTTATATCACATAAGCAGCTAGCCTCATGGTAATCATGCTATTATGGCAACATTCACACGCATGCGATATGCTAAAGCATAAAAGCTCACCTAGTACTCCAAACCAAAACAGAAACTAGTTAGTAATCATATGCATGATCCTAGTTCATGTTAAGTGGCTAATGCAACACATGCAAAGAATGTAATCTAGACAGGCCCGGCTATCCTAAATATGGCATATGGAATGCTACAAATAACATGTATTCAATTTGGAAATTGAAATACAATGCAGTTAGCGTGATGTACCGAGCCCGGTGCATGTAAACAAATGCATGGATGCACGCATGCATTGCATAAGGTATGCTAAAATAAATATGCCCTAATCTACCATCATAAGCAGGAAAATAAAAGGGAAGAAAGAAATGGGGATTGGAAGACATACACACACTCACCCACACTTATTACAATTATGCCCTCTCTCGGAGGGACCAAAAGAATATACAGTCCAAAAATAATACAGTCAGAATCTGAGAATAAATGAATTATTACGAAATTTCTAATTATCAAATTAAATCAAATGTAAAGAAGGGGCCTCAATACCTCGGGATATGCGAATGATGCATGCTCGAATCCGACTCGACCGGAAAGTCCGCACCATGCCACTGTTGCCCCTGTTTTACTGCCTTTTCTTCTCTGAAAACTGTAAAAGTCCCAGAGAACCTTCTATGAGCATTGCAGAACATCATCGGCTGGGAAGGATGACCACCGGCCGTGTACAATAGTCACCGGCTATCAATGATGTTATCGGCCACCCATATAGTGCCGGTCGGCACTATATAATGCCGGTCGGCACAAAATTCCTGCAGGAGACAGTTTGACAGCAGCAGCAGACAAGCAGTGCATGGCATGAATTTTTAGGCATATGTAAGCATGGCCAATGCTTCCCTATCATGTTTGGGACTCAAGGGAGCATGACCCTTGGTTCTTGGGCCATCAATTATGCATCTTGGTGCATGATAGCCTAAGGAACCAAGATTGCATTTCAATGTCAATATGCATGCAACACACAAATGAGAACTAAGTCCCTATCATGTCAAGATCAAGGGCCTTAGTGACCATGAGTTGAGACAAGTTGCATCACTTGTAGTATGAACTCATCTCAACCCTTACACTTGGTTTGACACCCCAAACCAAATAATGCAATGCATGTTATGCAAACATGGCTCCATGATGCAACCTAATACTAAAATGCCAACATGCCAAATGTAATGCAACATGCAAGGTGCGAATGCAATGCAAACATGGGCAATTTAGGCGATAGGACTAACATGTAGCAACACTTAATGAATCAATTAAGCAACAAACATGAGGCAAGCATGCAATGGTGGATTTAACTACAATGGGGCAGCCCTCAAACCAACCCAAAACAGTGGCAAAACACCCAAGATTGTGACCAATGTACATGCCAATATGCAAACCAAATGGGGCCAAGTCTAGGGCACCAAAAAGGGAACACTCCTCCACCATTACCAAGACCACTCATGACATGAATTATGTAAGCAAAAACAGAGTTCCATCATGCATAAATACACCCAAAAACCTTGGTATGACAGCCCCAAAATGCTCTAAATATGCAAGCATGCACAACACCCTTTTTAAAGCATAAGAGACCAATACTTCAAAGCATGAAAGGCATGACAAATGGAGACATATAAACATGGCATAAGGACTGAGATAGCATATTAGATGATTCCAAATCACTAAAATAGCCTAACCAAATGCATGCTAAGAATTCACATCTTAAGACTAACAAGCCCTAATGCAAAACAACTTTGTCAAACATACCAAACATGGCGGAATCAATGGCCTACAGCCTCTAGACATGGCAAAATGATGCTAATATCTTCATGAAGTGAGGCTCATACATGCAAGAAACATGGCCTAAACTCATGGCTCATTTCTAGGCGAACTAGAGCATTACAAAGCAAGTATAAGAAGCATGCTAAGGACCATAAAACCAACCAAAAACAGAGATGATATATGATCCAAAACACCCAAATAAGCTCTGAAATGAAGGCATATAAGGCTAAAAATGCATGCTACTATGTGAGCCAAAGTAAAGACCAAAGAGGGACAAAGGGGAGGGGGGTGTCCCTCCCCTATATACGACTCCAAAATACCTCCCTCACCACTGAAAACCCACTGGTTTTCAGTGGTGAGAAGACCAAAAACACCAAGTTAAACAAGGCTTCAAGAAAAGGGACTAAAAAGACCAAAACAAGGCCTGTGCTCGAAACCCCCAAGTGACCTTAATGAAGGTTCTAAAGCAAGAAAATATAAGACTTTTTTATGTTGAACACAAAGCCAAAAACACAAAGCAAGGCAATTAAAAGCTAGTGCAAGTTTGGGGAAACTAAAGCAACATGCTTACCCTTGAAGACTCCTTGAAGAACAAGTGGTGCAGCCCTCCTCTAATGATCAAAACCAGTCCAAAATCACAACAAACAACCCTCCAAGTCCCTCAATCTCGGAGCTAGGTGTAATAGTGTGTGTAATGGTGCAAAAGTAAGGTAAAACACACTATTTAGGCCAAAAAAACACACACAATGGATGAGGGAAGGGAAGATATAGATATAGATAGATACATATCAGAGATATATAGATATAAGCTCTGGTTTTGTGTTGGAAATGGCTAACTCCTCTCAAAGGGAGAGGGGTGGTGTTTATATAGGCCAAGACTAAGCCACAAGACTTAATGGCTAAGCAAAGGAAAAGAGGCAAGAGGTGCAAAGGGGCCTCGGCTTCTTGGAGAAGCTAAGACAGCTGGCCAAGCTTCTCCAAGAAGCTTGGCCAAAGGTGCAAGCTTCTAGAAGCTTAAAGGGTGCAAAGGGTGCAAAATGGCAACACATGCACGGGAGTGTGAGGTGCATTCGGTGGCACACTGCATGCACCATGCCTCGAGGTGTCTGAGCACGCCCAGCCAAAAAGATCATCGGCACAAAATAGTGCGGTCGGCAACATCTGATGCCGATCGGCCAAAGATTTGAACAAAAGCAGTGCGGTGGAACCAATGTAGCCGGTGATGGTGTGAGGAGGTGGTGTGTGTTGATGGTTAATAAGCCATTCCCTGCCCTTCCAAGACAAAACACAAGTGTTTGGTGCAAAACCAGACACAACACGGTCAAGTTCGGAGATCCTGAGGCAAGGCGCGTAGCCGAGCCCCCAGGGAACTCTAAACGAACACAAACATGGATAATCGCCGAGTGTTCAAACGGTGACGTCCAAGTCTTGAGGACGGTCAAAAATGGGGTGTCTACAGTTGCCCCTCTTTGACAGAACTCGAAAGTCATAACAATGACGGGAGTGAATGTCAAAGCTCAGAGATGACCCATTTTTGACAAGGCCGAAGACTTGGACAAACATGCAAGACAAACAAGGTATGCGCCCGAAGGCAGGGGCAAAATGCAAGACAAATGCAAGAAGCCGACCATAACTTATGATCATGCAAAGAAAGCTGTAACGAATCACGCATGCAACAGTTTTAAGCTAGCAAGCACCAAACTACACTACGATGTAGAAAGGATGTAAGAGAATTATGCAATTCTCAATACGTCTCACTCGGAGGATACAATACCTGTGCGGCTCGTCCGGTTGCACCGGCCTCAAATGAACCGTACATACAATATCGTGCCTGCAAAGAAAACAAACTTAACAGGTACAATGTTGTTAGCAACATGCATGACAATGCAGTCGAAAGTGCGTGACAATGCATGCACTGTGTATAGCAAGATAGTAGGATTGAACACATGTGAGTAAAGCAATGCACGTAAGCACGCAATGTGTACGGAAAGAGAACTTGAACACATGTGAGTAAAGCAATGCACACGTGCACGCAATGTGTGTATAAAGGAACTTGAACACATATCAGTAAAGCAATGCACACATGCACGCAATGTGTATAAAAAGGAACTTGAACACATATCAGTAAAGCAAAGCACGCATACAATGCAATGTGTATAGGCAGGAATTTGAACACATATCAGTAAAGCAATGCACGCATACAATGCAATGTGTATATAGAGGAACTCGAACACATATCAGTAAAGCAATGCACGCATACAATGCAATGTGTATATAGAGGAACTCGAACACATATCAGTAAAGCAATGCACGCATACAATACAATGTGTATAAAAGGGGAACTTGAACACATATCAGTAAAGCAAAGCACACATACAATGCAATGTGTATAAAAGGGAACTTTAACACATATCAGTAGAGCAAAGCACGCATACAATGTAATGTGTATAAAAGGGGAACTTGAACACACATCAGTAAAGCAAAGCACGCATACAATGCAATGTGTATAAAAGGGGAACTTGAACACATATCAGTAAAGCAAAGCACGCATACAATGCAATGTGTATAAAAGGGGAACTTTAACACATATCAGTAGAGCAAAGCACGCATACAATGCAATGTGTATAAAAGGGGACTTGAACACATATCAGTAGAGCAAAGCACGCATACAATGCAATGTGTATAAAAGGGGAACTTGAACACATATCAGTAAAGCAAAGCACGCATACAATGCAATGTGTATAAAAGGGGAACTTGAACACATATCAGTAAAGCAAAGCACGCATACAATGCAATGTGTATAAAAAGGAACTTGAACACATAGTAAAGCAAAGCACGCATACAATGCAATGTGTATAAAAGGGGAACTTGAACACATATCAGTAAAGCAAAGCACGCATACAATGCAATGTGTATAAAAGGGGAACTTGAACACATATCAATAAAGCAAAGCACGCATACAATGCAATGTGTATAAAAAGGAACTTGAACACATATCAAGAAGCAAAAGCGCATACAATGCAATGTGTATAAAAAGGAACTTGAAACCGATCATGATAAATATGATCTTTGGAATGCAACGTCGCAACTCAGTATGATTGAAATGATTTAGAGAATTCACAAGATATAAAAGGATACGGGAAGGGACGTCCTTCGCATGTCCCGAGCATCGCTCACAAAAGTTGTGGTACGAGGTCAACTCGAAGCTCCACTTATGTTCTGAAAGCGCAGTTTCTTGGACTGCCTTAAGTGATGAAGGTGCCAAATCACATGACTGACCCGAACAAGGGCGCAAAAGGTATGATGACCGAAAGGGGGAGGTTACCGGTGTCAAACCCAGCACTCTGCTACCCTGCTATTCTTCTGCTTTACTTTCCTTTTTACTAGGAGTTTAAGCACATTGCACTGCCTCGGGCAGGTTTTATTTCTCAAAAGCGTGTGTTTTTTGCAAAACATATGATGGAAATGAAACAGCTGTTTGTTCAAAAGGTGTTACATTTGCGTGTTCTATGCATCGCATCGCAAGGCATCACACAACAATGTGACTGAAATTGAAACTGCGTTTTGAAAACAAAGCATCGCATCGTAATAATCAGGTAGTAAACCAATTACAACTCGATAAGCAAAACAAGGGGACTCAGCAAACTAGCCAAATGCGAGTACACCTTGATAAACATTACAAAGACTTAAAGAGAGTGAAATACAACTCGATAAGCAAATATGCAACAACTCGATAAGCAAATGGGCGCGCCCTCATAAGAATTGATCACTGGAGGGTATTGGAAGTGGTGGGATTTTCCAAATTCCTAGCATAAACAGCTCAGAGGACAAGGGAGAGAACCACCGGCCCAGCAGAAAGGCTACTGGCCTTGAGGAATGGCCATCGGTCGAAAGGGTGATCCATCGGCCAAAACAGATGGCCGGTCGGCACTATAATTGGCCGGTCGGCACTAAACTGTCAGCACCAGCAGAATGTTGACATCTATCCTTCACTCAACCTTATCTTCTTCAAAAGGGTCTCAACTTCGTGGTTCTCTTCATTTCCACACTGATTTGCTCCAAATGGAAGAATTTCTTGCCCAAAATCTCGCAACTTGGATTAACAATTTGGATGGCTCGGAAAAGCTGAATTTCTGGGCTTCCGGCATAAACGCACTATTCACCTTTGCACCGTACCCCGCTGCATTCTCCATTCCTCCATGCCGTGGCAAGGTTTTGGAACCCGGTAACACATGTCTTTAGCTTTAGCGAGCAAGAGGTGTGTCCCACTTTTGAAGATTTCCAAGCTCTAATGGAATCTGAGTGCGATGAGGAGATCCTGCCCCAACTTCGTTTTGGCCATGCTCAAGCCTTAGGGCAAATGTGCGGGCTCTCAATACCCGATGCTCGTTCTCTGATTTGTGATGGGACATTAGATGTTCCGAGCTTGGTTTGTCGTTTTTCTGAGACTGGTGATCGCGGCGACCATCACTGGCAAGGCTTTCGGCGACACGCCCTCTGTCTATGCATGCTATCTCATTTTCTGTTCGTCTCCGGTTCCGGAGGGCCTAGTGTCCGGTTGATTGAGGTTGCCCAAGGCTTGAAGGAGGGCAAAAGCTGCATCGCCATCATCCTGGATGAGACATTGCTGGGCTTAGACGCCTTTTATCGTTGAGAGACGATCAGATTAGCAGGGAGTCCACTATTACTGCAGGTATATTTCCCACCCAATCTCACATTTATGTTTGCTCTCATCACTCGGCCCTCAGGCTCGGTTTTTCTCACAAAAACCCTTTTCTCACTTTTCTTCTCATCGTACATCTCTCTATTCTTTATTCTCTCATTTTTCATCCCTCCCCAGGTGTGGTTAATGGATAAACTGAAGGTTGTGGACTCTTGCCCAAAGATATTATTCGTGGCTACTTCTTCAGGCAACGCCTAGTTGACGCCCTTGATGAGGGTTGGTGGTTTGAATGGATGTGCAGTTTGTCCGCAGACCGCATTGCTTGGCGGTGCCCTTGGCTCAATCTCCCAATGATGAGTTACAGCATGACCCGTCAACCCGGGATCCAATTGATTGGTTTGACTCACTGTGTCTTCTACTTCCCATTCCGTATCCTGTGCCAATTTGGTCATAATCAGACTTGTCCGCCGGAAGGGATAGAGTACCCGGTTACATTCCCGATTCGGCGCCTGGTGGCCGGTATGCCACAAAGATGGAGGGCGAGAGAACTCTGGCCTCCGCTCCGCTTCGGTTGCACTTTGTCGATGAGTGCTTGGATTGGCTTAATGAAGAGGCACAGAGGGGCCCACTTTGGCATCGAGGCGTCGACCAGCTCGGGAGGCGCGAGGACATTTGACTTGACCATGCCCCGGATTTATTGCTTTATTAGTACTTTCAAGTTTTCTTTATGAATGTAATAAAAAGCAACTTCAATTGTATGCAAGAGCAAGATAACTCTATTTGAAATCAATGAAATTAAAGGTTGTGGTACTGAAAATTTTCCATTTTGGTCCAGAAATGGTCGTAGTTGTAAAAAGATTTATTTGAACAAAGTCATTTTTATTAAAACTTTTCAAAACTATTTTCGATATGGATCAGAACTGGATACGCTTGAGATCTGTCACAGAGATGCACAACCCCAGATCCTAGCAGCTGGAAAGTTGCCCCATGTTTGAATGGTACCGCGGCACTGTACAGCAACGGAAAGTTGCCCCTAGTCTGAATAGCACTGTACCGGAGATTGCGATAAATGCTGATGGGCAAAGATGACCAAGATGATTAAATGGACAAAGTTGATCGGGGAAGAGTTTATGGCTGAACTTCGGGATGAAGCTGCCTACGTATCCCAATGATGGGAATCAAGCCTTACGTAGTTCAGGCTTGGGTTCACTCGAGTATTTTCACTCTTCTTTTGCGCTCTAACTTTTGCCAAGGCCGCCCTTTGCGGGTTTTCAACCTTGCGAGCTCAGTTTTTATATTTTCTAATTTTTTTGTGCTCTGAATTTTGCCTAGGTTGCCCTTTCGGGTTTTCAGCCTAGCGAGCCTCTCAGGGGTAATATTTCTTCAACTTGTCCATGTTGATCGGTTGGGAGAACTCTAGGCCATCTAGGTCCATTAGAACCACAGCTCCACCTGACCAGATAGACTTGATGATATAGGGACCCGTCCAATTAGGTCTGAACTTGCCCCTTGGGTCGTGGATGGGAGCTCGGTTGTCTTTGAGCACCAAATCTCCTTCCTTCAAATTCCTAGACTTAACTTTCTTGTTAAAAGCCCGGGCGATTCTGCGTTGATATCCTTGGACATGGTACAGTGCTTTTAATCTCCTTTCATCGAAGAGCATGAGTTCCTTGAATCTGCTCTGCTGCCAATCTGTCTCGACTATCTGACACTCAGCCAATACTCGTAGAGACGGAACCTCAATCTCTATAGGTAGAACGGCCTCCATCCCATATACCAAAAAATACAGAGTCGCCCCAGTAGAAGTTCTAATTGAAGTTCGGTAGCCCCACAGAGCAAACGACAATTTATCTGGCCAGTCCCGATAGGTTTCCACCATCTTCTGCAGTATGTGTTTGATGTTTTTGTTGGCGGCCTCAACTGCTCCGTTGGTCTGCGGCCGATACTTGGATGACTTATGAAAAGCCACATTATACCTCTCTAACAAATCAATCACCTCCTTTTTGAAGTCAGAACCATTGTCCGAAATGATCTCATTCGGGACTCCATAACAGCAGATAATGTTGTTTCTGATAAACTTTGCAACATGCGAAGCCTTCAACACGGCATAAGATTGGGCCTCGACCTACTTTGTAAAGTAATTTATTGCTACCAAGATAAACTCATGCCCATTCGACCCCTTCGGAGTAACAGCTCCAATCACATCGATCCCTCAAACTGAAAATGGCCATGGCGACGTCACGTTGTACAGCTTTGACAGCGGGATGTTCATGCGGTTTGCATGAATCTGGCATTTGTGGCATCGCCGAACAAAGCCGATACAATCTTCCTCCATGGTAGACCAAGAGTAGCCTACTTCGAGGATCTTCGTACAAAGATCACCCCATTCATATGTGCCCCACATTCTCCTCCATGGATGGCCTCCATCGGTAACCGACTCTTGGCTTCCACACACACTTGTGCATTCCCGGATGACCTCTTTTGTACAACTTACCCCGCAGATGATAAATCAAATGACCATTCTTCTAATTACCGTCTTGTCCTTGGCATTTGCCCCTAGTGGATATGCCTCCTTTTCCAAGAAGTTCCATATAACGTGATACCAAGGGTTGTTATCCTGCACTTCATCTATGGCAGAGATTGACTCGTAGGCATGTGCGAATTTCTGGTCAATAATGACTGGACGCATCCGGGCCCCAGATGGGATGTCTATCATGGAAGATAGAGTTGCTAGCGAATCTGCAAACCTGTTGTTCTCTCTTACTAGGTGAGTGAAATTTAGCTTTTCAAACCGCGGAATTAACAAATCCAAGGTCTGGTGGTAAATTATCATCTTTTCCTCTTTTACTTTCCAATCTCCTTTAGCTTGAGACACAACTAGGTTCGAATCCCCAATGACGTCCAATCGCCTTGCCCCTAGTTCTAGGGCAGCTTCTAGACCGGCAATACATGCCTCATACTCTGCCTCATTGTTCGAGACTTTGAATCGAAGCTTGAATGCTAAAGGGATACGGGAATCGTCAGGCGCTATCAGCAACACCCCTATCCCATACCCGTATTGATTTGACGCTCCGTCAAAGTACATCGTCCAAGTTTCATCTTCGATGTGCAGAATGGCTTCATCTGGGAACAGGTACTCAACCGCTTCATCCCCTTCAACCGGGTGGTCGGCAAGGAACTCTGCTACCGCTCTTCCTTTTACCGACTTGCGCGTCACATACTTGAGGTCAAATTCGGAGAGCAACAGCAACCAACGAGCTAGCCTACCCGTAAGCGCTGGTTTCTCGAAAAGATATTTGATGGGATCAAGTCGTGAAACCAACATTACAGAGTGAGCTAACAGGTAGTGCCGCAGCTTCCTGGTAGCCCATACCAAGGCCAAACAAGCCTTCTCCAGCGGAGTGTAGCGGGTCTCGTAATCCAGCATCTTCTTGCTCAGATAGTAGATGGCCCTTTCCACTTTATCTTCCGACTCTTGTGCGAGCATGCAGCCCATTGTAGTTTCATCCTTGTGGTCTGAGATCAATGGTTTTCCCGGCTTTGGTGGTGACAACACGGGCGGGTTCTGTAGATATTCTTTAATCTGTTCAAATGCAGCTTGGCATCGGCCGTCCCATTGGAACTTCTTTCCTTTCTTTAGAAGACCAAAAAGTGGTTCACAAGTTAAGGTTAGTTTTGAAATAAACCGCCTTATGAATTGCACTTTACCTAGAAAGCCTCGCACCTCCTTTTCAGTCATTGGTGGGGGCATTTCTAAGATGGCCTTGATTTTGGAAGGGTCGACCTCGATGCCCCTTTGTGTAATCAGAAATCCCAGCATTTTCCCCGCTGTAACACCAAATGTACACTTCTGAGGATTCAACCGCAGCCGAAATTCCCTGATCCTTTGGAAAAACTTTTGCAAGGCGGTGTAGTGGCCCTCTCTTTCTTTGGACTTGACAATCATGTCGTCCACATACACCTCGACCTCTTTATGGATCATGTCATGTAATATTGTGGTTGCAGCCCGTTGATATGTAGCCCCAGCGTTCTTCAACCCAAATGGCATCACTCTGTAACAATATGTACCCCACGGGGTGGTAAAAGCAGTCTTCTCCCGGTCTTCGGGTGCCATTACTATCTGATTATAGCCTGAAAAGCCATCCATGAACGAGAGCAAAGCATGCCCCGCTGTGAAATCTACCAACTCGTCGATATGCGGCAAGGGAAAGTCATCCTTCGGACTGGCTCTGTTCAAATCCCTGAAGTCCACACATACCCGGATTCTGCCATCCTTCTTCGGCACTGGAACAATGTTGGCCAGCCAAGTCGGGTATTCAGATACCAGCAGGAAGCCTGCGTCAATCTGCTTGGTGACCTCTTCCTTGATCTTAATGGCCCAATCAGGGCGGATCCTTCTGAGTTTCTGTTTGACAGGTCGGGCCTCGGGGTCAAGAGGGATCCAGTGCTGTACAATCTCAGGATCGATTCCAGGCATGTCTTCGTAGGACCACGCGAAAACATCTTTGAAATCTTTTAATAAAGCGACTAAGCGCTCGCGTTCCTCCGAAGACAACGTGGACCCGATCTGGACCAGCCGCGGGTCCTTCTCAGTACCAATGTTCACGGTAGGGATTTCATCCATTAAGGGTTTAACAAACCTCTCCTGCTCTTGTTCAATTAGTCGTTGCAAAATCGGAGGAATTTCGTCCTCGTCGTTTTTATCAAAATTTTGAAAGTCCTGATTTAAGCAATAAACCAAAGGCACGGAAAAATACTCGGAAACCACAGTCACCTCATTCTTATTAGATACTTCTGAACCGTCCAATTCTTCTGTTACAACAGACTCAAAAGAGAAAGAAAAAGACGACCGACAGAATTTGTGGCATCCGGGTTATCACCCCCAGGAATACCGAACTCAGACTTCAGATTAGTGGAACACGATTAGACTCACAAGACTCGGTGGTATCAGATTCCGCACTACTGACCAGTCTTTGCTTGACAAAAATCCCTCCTTGTCTTGCCCGGTGAGGGTGCGATGGATGCATCCAAAATAGGCGATGGTAGGCCCGATCGTTTCATCTCCGATCATGGACACCGAGGAGTCATCCCCCAAGCACACCTGGTCGATCAAAGGATCTGAAAGTAGACATGCCAGTGCTACCCCCATTTCAAACTCTGTGCCCGCAGATTCCACTTCCTTGCTATGCTCAGTCTCAACTGTTGGGTCTGTCTGCTTTTCAACAACATCATCCCCAGATAACTGTAGGTCAAAGAAAATTTCGAACCCCGGCATGCGCTTCTTTTCTTCATTCAGCCATGGCTCAGGAAAACCACAGAATGGAAAGTCTTCCCCCTCCCGGACGAAGCGTCCGTTCAGGGTACCCTGGATGGGCCGATGCATCAATTCAAAAGGTTTCCCCATCTGTTTTGCTTTGGCTGTGCCTGCCGTCTCTTTTCATTTTCTTACCCAATCTTCCTTGGTGGGCAGATAACCCAAACCGAAGGTATGGGGGTTGTGCGGCACTTCGGCCAACGCTGCAATGCCCTTACGGCCGCTCTTTCCTAATCCCATCCTGGGGATGTATTGGAGCTTGTTCATGAGGTACACTGCTTGAGCACTGACGTATATTCCTTCGTTAGCGGCCATGATATTCTGTACAACCTGAGCCTCGGCCAAGGTAAAACCTGACATAAACAGATCTTCCATGCCGTGCTCGATCTCTAGAACAGGCGTGGATACTTCCGGTGGTGGGTGGATTGATGAATTCCCAAAGACAATCGCTACTCCCTTTCCATAGGGGTATTTCACCATTTGATGTAAAGTAGATGATACTGCCTTCGCCTGATGCAGCCACGGCTGCCCTAAAAGCAAATTGAAAGTTGCGGGAACTTCTAGGACATGGAAATCTATCTCGTGCTGCCCTGGCCCAACCTTTGTCTGAACTTTAACTGTTCCCATTACTTCTCTACTTGTGTTGTCATATGCCCGGATGACTTGGGCTGTTGGTATGAAATTTGCAGTTTTCAAGCCAATTGCATACGCCGTCCTCGCTGGGCAGACGTTGATGGCAGACCCGGTATCGACAAGTACCACCGGTATCCACTTATCTCTACATTCCACGGAGATGTAGAGGGGTTTATTGTGATTTACGCCCTCAGGCGGAAGTTCTTTATCCGAAAAGGTCAATGCCGGGGAACCTCCTCCCCGGAAGACCAGTCCAACCAGCTGCTCTGGCGTAGTCTCTATGGAGAGTTTGGCCTTATCTATGGCTGTCAAAACAGCCTGCCTGTGTACTCGCGAGGCCATGAGCAGTCCCCAAATGGAGATGTCTGCTTGTATCTTTTTTAGCTGTTTGAGTACAGCTTCCTCTTCAAGCTGTTTCTCTTTTTGCTTCTCGGCTTCCCTATCCTTCCCCGTGGTTTTCGGTTGATCTAGGTGTGGGGGTTTGAAGTACCGCCCACTCCGTGTCATGTGGTCGACCTCTCCAAGGTACCAGGTGTTATCGGGTTGGTTATTTCCCCAATCTTCGTCAGTGTGAGCAAGAGATAAGTCCTCGTCTTCCCACCACATTCCATCAGCGACTGACAGACACCTGTCTGGCCCTGGTATGACTGTTCTTGCGCTTGCAGCATCTTCCATCCACATGCCTGCAGTATTCTCGGTTCCTGTGCACGCAGCAGTTTCAACTCCCACATGGGCCTTCGTCTTCCTGATTCTCTCGGAATCTTCAAAACTTACTTGTTCTGACAAAGCTGACTGTTCAATGATCTCGGCACTCAAAATATTCCAATCTCGGGCAAAATTCTCGACACCGGCATCCCCCGGCGATGTATTTTGCTCTTCGATACTTCGGCTAGCGATGTTCTCAATCTCGCCGAGTCACGGTCGAAACTCTCCTATCACATCATGTTGATCATCTAACCACCCAGTAACTTCTGCTGAATCTTCATAATCGAACCATGCGATTGTTGCATTATCTGGGTCTTGGTCATTGTAAAACTGGAGATCGGCAAAGTCCTCCCCTACAGCTGTTACACCATCGCTTTCCTGTCCCAAACTATCCCCGTGAATCACACACAATTCTCCTTCCATTGGCAATTTTACTCCGGGCCCATCTTGGCCTATCGATGAAATGTAGTCACTCGGACTATATGTCTTACCCACATAACTCCCAGATTCTGCAGACTCTGACCCGACAACCTGTTTCTCCTTTGGAATCTCCCTTCCCCTGTTCTCGGCGGTCACCACTGCTGGCTTAGGTTGGGTCATGGAGATGTCCATCATGCACAAGTCGGTGCAATCGGGGAGGAACACCTCTGGTTTAGCCAGGTGGGTAGGTGTGATGTAGACACTAGGGTCGTAGAACACGGCCCTGGTATGGATGAAATTGAGTCTTTTGGGTGGGAGGGCTTGGTTATGTGTGGGGAGGGGATTTGTAGTAACATTGGGCTTCTCGGGAGGCAAAATCACCCCATTATCGATGAGATCTTGAATTTCATGGCGTAACCGATAGCATTGGTCGGTGTCGTGACCGTGCTGCTGGTGAAACGCACAATACTTGGCTGGGTTATGGGTAGGGGGAAGTTTTTCTGGTAGGGGCCGCGGCTCCAGGGGCTTCAAGTGCCCTTTTTTGATTAGCACCCCCAAAGCCTTGGACAGGGGCATATAAAGTGGGGCGAAGGTTCTGGTGTTCTTGGGTGGGTATTTGGTTGTTTGCGGGTTGCTTCCGGACGCGCCGGAGAATGGTGCAGCTGCCGTACTTCTTGGAGGGGGGTTGGCGGTGACCATGCTTACTTCGGTGGCTCTCGTAGTAGTAGTGCCACTCGGGCCTGCATTGCTACCACGATTGAAAGTTCGTCGGGGTTGCTCCCGGTCGTTATCAATCAAGCCTTGCTTCAAGGCATCTTCAATCTGCACTCCCATTTCATGTAGGTCAGAAAAAGTAGGAAAGGGGAGTACTATCATCTTTTGCATCAATTTCGGTTGAAGATTGCGCACAATCATCCGAATCTGGTCTTTGTCCGTAGGCCTCAAGGTCATCATTGAAGCCTTGGCCCTCCACCTGGTTACAAACTCTGAAAAACTCTCCTTAGGCTCTTGCCTAGTCGTCTCGAGATCACGGGTCGTAATCTCAATCTGTGTATTATACGAATACTGTGCGATGAAGGCCTCAGCCATTTCGTCCCAATTCCTCTTGACGTCATCTTCTAGCTTGGCATACCATATGGCCGCCACACCCGACAGGGTCCGGCCAAACAAAGACAACTTCTGAAGCCTACTGAGGCCCATCGGCCTTAGAATATCTGAAAACAGTCTCAAGTGTACCATGGGGTCCCCGGACCCGTCAAATCGATCAATATGAGGTATTTTGAACCTATCGGGCAGCGTCACGGCTGCGTCGGTATATCCATCTTCAATGTCGGGGATAGTCTTGACCCCTTGGGATCTCTTAAACAACTTTTCAAGTTTGCTCAGCTTTAGTGCGGTGGGGTCAGTCTCGAACTCAAAGGGAGAGTCCGGTAAGTTGGTAGGTGTTTTTGATAGCTGAGGTTGGATTTGAGGTAGAGTTGAAGGTGGGGGTGGTCCTGTGGGCAGTTCTGTATCATTCTGAACATTGGCTGTCTCCCCAAGGTTTGGAACTCCTGGTGGGGGAGGAGCTTGATGCGAAGCAGATGCTCCGGTTTGCTGTTCTAGCCTGGCAATTGTCTCTGCCTGTTCCCTCACAACTGTGGCCTGTTGCCTGGCGAAATCTGCCTGACAGACGGCATCCTGCTGCATTGTTTTCATGCTTTCTTGAAGGTGGCGCACCATTTCCTCCAAACTAGCCATGCTATCCTGCTCTGGTTGGATTACTGGTATATATTCTCTCTCCGTTGGTGACACAGAATCCTGATCCCTACTGAACACAGGTGGGGTAGATAAAGCCCTTTGAACTGACTGTTGTACTGATGTCCTCTGCCTGACTGACCTCCGTCTAGTAACCAGGGGTAGTGAGTAGTACACTGGTTGTCCGTCTATCAGATCCTCAGATCGAACGAGTCGACGACCTCTAATCCAGGGTACTTGGGGGATATCTATCGGGTCAGAAGCAATTGTGCTCAACTACCTAATAAAAAGATAAATAAAGCGTATAAATAAACAAAAAAATCAGACAGCATAACGGCATAAAATAAACAACACACGGTTGGAAAACACGCTGAACTCGATACCTTTGTTCCTCAAATCGATTCTTGTTTCAAGTATTGCCCCAAGTCTGAATCTGGTACCCACGGATAAGCGATTTCCCAAAAATCATTCTTGGTGCCCTCAGGCCTGATACCCAATCTTGCAAACTGACATGTGTGTTCCTGTAGAGATATACTCTAAAAGCACATAGCAGATAAATGAGAGCCAATACACCCCTATGTTGGGGTAGGGTCTCCCTGTCCTATTTTGTCAGGAGCTAGGGTTTTACTATGCACACATCGGTTTCAAACAACCTACATCGGGTAAGCAACCTGTCCTAGTTTGGAATGGTCACTATGGATTTCGATATGCACTAGGTCGAATGGTCAAAAAGGGTGCCCCGGTAAAACCGGGGTTTGTGTTCCCATACTGGCAGAGCCCTAGCACTGGTCACCTTATGGTCATGCCTTGACAAGACAAGCCTCCAGCAAACCGCTCAGGAATAGCAGATGGCCAACACGGTGTCCTAGGCGCACCAATGCACATGCAATGCAAAGAAACACATAAGTGTAGTCAAAACAGGATATCACGAGTTCGAGTCAAGCTCTCTAAATCCCCAGCAGAGTCGCCAGAAACTGTAGACGTCCCCGAATGCATCTCGGGCGAGGAGTGCGTGTCCCCTCCGTTACGGTTCGATATTGGGTCACTACAGTTCGAAGGACTCAAAATGTCACGGTTTTTAATCTTGAACCAAAGAGTCCAAATCCGGCAAATCGTTTTGAGAAAACAGATTTTTGAAAGAAGTGCCAAACATGGACTGCTTTGCCAGATACAGAGTCGCCACCTAAATATTTTTTAATGGGGGAATTTAGGAAACCCTAACTCGATGCCAAAGGCCACGTGTCTGTCATCACCAAAGTTGTCTTGGCTCGGGAGCTTGGGTACGATCGGGGAAGGTCAGCTATGAGCACCCCCTTTCGCCCGGTCCGAGGACCGGCCTCTACTAACCATGATATCCAATTTTGAAAACTTTATGTGTTCTTATACCGGTTATTAGCCTAGATTTACTATGTTATGCGCACATCAAACAAGTATAGACCAAATCGCCTAAGTTGGAACAAAACAATACATGTTTGTTTTGAAAACGGTTTGCTACTCGCAAGTAGGCTAAAATGCAGGTTTTGCCACCCTCAAGTGGGCTTAAAACTCACAATTTTTAATGCATTGTCCCAATTTAGGTAATTCAACCTCCATCCACAGGCATTCAAGCAGTTATATCACATAAGCAGCTAGCCTCATGGTAATCATGCTATTATGACAACATTCACACGCATGCGATATGCTAAAGCATAAAAGCTCACCTAGTACTCCAAGCCAAAACAGAAACTAGTTAGTAATCATATGGATGATCCTAGTTCATGTTAAGTGGCTAATGCAACACATGCAAAGAATGTAATCTAGACAGGCTCGGCTATCCTAAACATGGCATATGAAATGCTACAAATAACATGTATTCAATTTGGAATTGAAGTACAATGCAATTTGTGTGATGTACCGAGCCCGATGCATGTCAACAAATGCATGGATGCACGCATGCATTGCATAAGGTATGCTAATTTTAAATATGCCCTAATCTACCATCATAAGCAGGTAAATAAAAGGGAAGAAAGAAATGGGGGTTGGAAGACATACACACACTCACCCACACTTATTACAATTATGCCCTCTCTCGGAGGGACCAAAAGAATATACAGTCCAAAAATAATACAGTCCGAATACAGAATAAATGAATTATTACAGAAATTTCTAATTATCAAATTAAATCAAATGTAAAAAGAAGGGGGCCTCAGCCCTGCCTCGGGATATGCGAATGATGCATGCTTGAATCCGACTCGCCCGGAAAGTCCGCACCATGCCACTATTGCCCCTGTTTTACTGCCTTTTCTTCTCTGAAAACTGTAAAAGTCCAAGAGAACCTTCTATGAGCATTGCAGAACATCATCGGCTGGGAGGGATGATCACCGGCCGTGTACAATAGTCACCGGCTGTCAATGATGTTATCGGCCACCCATATAGTGCCGGTCGGCACAAAATTCCTGCAGGAGACAGTTTTGACAGCAGCAGCAGACAAGCAGTGCATGGCATGAATTTTTAGGCATATGTAAGCATGGCCAATGCTTCCCTATCATGTTTGGGACTCAAGGGAGCATGACCCTTGGTTCTTGGGCCATCAATTATGCATCTTGGTGCATGATAGCCTAAGGAACCAAGATTGCATTTCAATGTCAATATGCATGCAACACACAAATGAGAACTAAGTCCCTATCATGTCAAGATCAAGGGCCTTAGTGACCATGAATTGAGACAAGTTGCATCACTTGTAGTATGAACTCATCTCAACCCTTACACTTGGTTTGACACCCCAAACCAAGTAATGCAATGCATGTTATGCAAACATGGCTCCATGATGCAACCTAATACTAAAATGCCAACATGCCAAATGTAATGCAACATGCAAGGTGCGAATGCAATGCAAACATGGGCAATTTAGGCGATAGGACTAACATGTAGCAACACTTAATGAATCAATTAAGCAACAAACATGAGGCAAGCATGCAATGGTGGATTTAACTACAATGGGGCAGCCCTCAAACCAACCCAAAACAGTGGCAAAACACCCAAGATTGTGACCAATGTACATGCCAATATGCAAACCAAATGGGGCCAAGTCTAGGGCACCAAAAGGGAACACTCCTCCACCATTACCAAGACCACTCATGACATGAATTATGTAAGCAAAAACAGAGTTCCATCATGCATAAATACACCCAAAACCTTGGTATGACAAAATGCTCTAAATATGCAAGCATGCACAACACCCTTTTTAAAGCATAAGAGACCAATACTTCAAAGCATGAAAGGCATGACAAATGAAGACATATAAACATGGCATAAGGACTGAGATAGCATATTAGATGATTCCAAATCACTAAAATAGCCTAACCAAATGCATGCTAAGAATTCACATCTTAAGACTAACAAGCCCTAATGCAAAACAACTTTGTCAAACATACCAAACATGGCGGAATCAATGGCCTACAGCCTCTAGACATGGCAAAATGATGCTAATATCTTCATGAAGTGAGGCTCATACATGCAAGAAACATGGCCTAAACTCATGGCTCATTTCTAGGCAAACTAGAGCATTACAAAGCAAGTATAAGAAGCATGCTAAGGACCATAAAACCAACCAAAAACAGAGATGATATATGATCCAAAACACCCAAATAAGCTCTGAAATGAAGGCATATAAGGCTAAAAATGCATGCTACTATGTGAGCCAAAGTAAAGACCAAAGAGGGACAAAGGGGAGGGGGGTGTCCCTCCCCTATATACGACTCCAAAATACCTCCCTCACCACTGAAAACCCACTGGTTTTCGGTGGTGAGAAGACCAAAAACACCAAGTTAAACAAGGCTTCAAGAAAAGGGACTAAAAAGACCGAAACAAGGCCTGTGCTCGAAACCCCCAAGTGACCTTAATGAAGGTTCTAAAGCAAGAAAATATAAGACTTTTTTATGTTGAACACAAAGCCAAAAACACAAAGCAAGACAGGTAAAAAGCTAGTGCAAGTTTGGGGAAACTAAAGCAACATGCTTACCCTTGAAGACTCCTTGAAGAACAAGTGGTGCAGCCCTCCTCTAATGATCAAAACCAGTCCAAAATCACAACAAACAACCCTCCAAGTCCCTCAATCTCGAAGCTAGGTGTAATAGTGTGTGTAATGGTGCAAAAGTAAGGTAAAACACACTATTTAGGCCAAAAAAACACACACAATGGATGAGGGAAGGGAAGATATAGATATAGATAGATATATATCAGAGATATATAGATATAAGCTATGGTTTTGTGTTGGAAATGGCTAACTCCTCTCAAAGGGAGAGGGGTGGTGTTTATATAGGCCAAGACTAAGCCACAAGACTTAATGGCTAAGCAAAGGAAAAGGGGCAAGAGGTGCAAAGGGGCCTTGGCTTCTTGGAGAAGCTAAGACAGTTGGCCAAGCTTCTCCAAGAAGCTTGGCCAAAGGTGCAAGCTTCTAGAAGCTTAAAGGGTGCAAAATAGCCACACCTGTGCACGGGGGAGTGTGAGGGTGCATTCCAGCTGGCACAGCTGGCATGCACCATGCCTCAGAGGTGTACAGAATGCACGCCGGCCACAAAAAAAGATCATCGGCACAAAATAGTGCCGGTCGGCAACATACAGTGCCGACCGGCCAAAGATTTGAACAAAACAGTGCCGGTGGAACCAATGTGTAGCCGGTGATGGTAGGGGAGGGCCGGTGGTGTGTGGGGATGGTTAATAAGCCATTCCCTGCCCTTCCAAGACAAAACACAAGTGTTTGGTGCAAAACCAGACACAACACGGTCAAGTTCGGAGATCCTGAGGCAAGGCGCGTAGCCGAGCCCCCCGGGAACTCTAAACGAACACAAACATGGATAATCGCCGAGTGTTCAAACGGCGACGTCCAAGTCTTGAGGACGGTCAAAAATGGGGTGTCTACAGTGAATACGATGGATTACCCATGCGTATAAGCTTTTTGTTTGGCTGACTACATGTCTGAAAGTTCCTAAATGTATAAGATGTTAACTCTGTTTATATGTGTGAGTTATTATGGATTATTAAATGTTTTGCTTTACCATGTAAGCACAACTCATTAGACAAAACTTTTAAGTCCGCTTTGGTATTGGTCACCTTATCCTATTGAAAATATGTTTAATTAGGATTGAAGGTCGTAGGTAATCCCTTGATTACTGGCCGTTTATGACCTTAATCCATAAGGGCGGGTTCGGGTCATGACAAAGTGGTATCAGAGCATGAGTAATAACTCACACATTTGTCCAAATGAGCAATAAGCATCTTGAAAAGATCTACGATGCATTCATGTGATAAGTATGAACTTGAAGACATTGAACATATACTTAAATATTCCAAAGTGAATGACTATGTGCTATTTTTTTTGTGATTTGCTTGCATTGTGAATTGCTTAAATACGTATACTCTTTTGTATATGCATACTTGTGAACATTTTTGTATAAAGAATAATGCAAGTTTAATCAGATAATGGTGAGAACAAGAGGTGATGAATTAGAGGAGTCCTCTATTGCCAGAATGGATAGGATGGAAAGATTGATACAGGATATGGCATAAACATTGAGGCAATAACAACAGTGGCAGCAACAATGGCAACAGCGACACCCTCTGCCTCCACTTCCAACACCACCTGTACAAGACCTACAGAATGATGACCGAACAATAGCTCTCACCAAAGAGTTTAAGAAGATGAAACCGCCACAGTTTCATGGGGGATTGGATCCATTGAAGACTGAAGCATGGGTCCTTGGCATAGAGAAATTGTTTGAGGTGTTTCCTTGTCTAGAAACACAGAAAGTATTGCTAAACACCTTTACACTAGAAGATGAAGCAAGAAGGTGGTGGATGTTAATGCGTGAAAGTAATAAAGATATTGGTTGGGCACAATTCTTGGAAATTTTTTACGACAAATACTTTCCACAATGTGTCCGTGACAGGAAAGTGTCAGAGTTCATGGGACTTAAGCAAAACAGCATGACTGTAGTTGAGTATAAGGCCAAGTTTACTGAATTGGCTGGATTTGCACCACATATGGTCGATACCGACTATAAAAAAGGGAGGCATTTTGAAGGAGGGCTTCGAGATGATATCTTAGAGAAAGTGAATGTACTCAAGCTGGAAATCTATATTGAAGTGTTAGACCGGGCCATAATATCAAAAGCTAACATAGCCAGGCAGGCCAAAATCATCAACTGATTGGAAAAGTAAGAGGCAGGGCTTCTTTTCAAAGAAACAGAATACGGGCTCCTCAAGTACTTCAAATTTTTCCAGAGATACGTCCCCAATGTGCAACTAATATGGGAAAAGACATCGTGGGGTTTGTTATCGTGTATCAGGGGCCTGTTTTAAGTGTGGTAAAATAGGGCATATGGCCAGGGATTGTAATCAAAGCAGTGGGAAATTGGCTGCTAGCTCAACTGCATCGATTCCAAAACCAGGAAACACTGCGAGGCCTACTACCACCGAAGACGCCGTGAGGCAAGGGAGAGTCTTTGCACTCATTCCGGGCGATACATGGAACGTTGCAACCGTCGTTTCAGGTACTATCTCTATATGTAATCAGGACGCGTTTGTGTTAATTGACTCCAAATCAACGCACTTCTTTGTAACTTATGCATTTGCATCTAGATTGAGTAGACCTCTAGAATCATTGCCATATTTGTTATGTGTATCAGCTTCATCCGGGGAATCTGTGTTGTGTACATCTGTGTGTCGATTTTGCGATATGTGTACTGGGAATGCTACTTTGTAAGTAGATCTGTTACCCTTGGACTTTAGACATTTTAATGTAATTTTGGGCATGGACTGGTTATCTAAATACTGTGTCACCATTGATTGTGTAACAAAATGAGTTGTATGTAGACCACCAGGGTAGGAAGAAATTGTGCTTGTGGGTAATGGGCTAATGCCTCAACCTTATTTGATATCTGCAATGAAAGCATGTAAACTAATTAGGAAGGGGTGCCAAGGTTACTTATGTTGTGTATTGTCTGAACAGTCTGTGAATGTTGAATTGAACAGTATCCCTATTGTTAGCGAGTTTCCAGATGTATTCCCAGATGAATTGCCAAGAGAATTGGTTGACAGGGAGATACAGTTTACTATTAATATTGTGCCAGGCACTTAGCCTATCTCAAAAACCCTCTTACAGAATGGCTACTGCTGAAATGAAAGAACTAAAAGAACAATTGCAAGACTAAATTGACAAAGGGTTTATTTGACCTAGTACTTCACCATGGGGTGCACCAGTATTATTTGTGAAAAATAAAGATGGAACCTTGCCCCTGTGTACTGACTACCGTGAATTAAACAAGGTAACAATAAAGAATAAACATCCTTTACCCTATATTGACGACTTGATTGATCAGTTGCACAGCTCACAAGTATTTTCTAAAATTGATTTGAGATTCGGGTACCACCAGTTGAAGGTAAAGGCAGAGGAATTTGAGAAAACTGCATTTAGAACGAGGTATGGTCATTATGAATTCCTTGTTATGCCGTTTGGAGTGACTAATGCCCCTGTAGCATTTATGGATCTTATGAACCGAATTTTTAAGCCTTACCTCGATGAATTTGTTGTAGTTTTTATTGATGATATTCTGATATATTCAAAGAGTGGACTTGAACATGAACAACATTTGAGGACCGTCTTGCAAACACTTAGCGAGAATAAATTATTTGCTAAATTAAAGAAATGTGAGTTTTGGTTGGATGAAGTTATTTTCTTAGGGCATGTCATCAACAAAGATGGGATTTCGGTAGACCTACAGAAAATAGAGGCAATTATGAGTTGGCCTACACCAAAAAATGTAACTGAGGTCTGCAGTTTCATGGGCTTAGCTGGGTACTACAGAAGTGTAGACTCAGATGTCATCGATTGAGTGCTCGGTGATGGTGCATGTTGTGCTCGTTCTGAAGCTTCGGAGTTTTGGCTGAGAGCCTTACCCTCCGAGCCTCGGAACTTTTTGTGCCTTGACTCGGTCTACGGACTAGGTCTTGTTTTCTTTTCCCGAAGGGAGGGAGAGGTCTTGTAGACCATCTCTCAGTGGTTGTAGGCTACTTTTCGTGGTCGTAGGCTACTGTTCTCGTTTGAAGGCTTGTTTCTGGTTTTCGGAGCCGTTGGCCGCGCGCCTCAGCTCGGAACCGCTTAACATTCTCTGTTTGGCACGGTTTTTGGAACACACCTTGTTTCCTCTATCTAGAGGGACACTGTGGTCCAGGAGACCACTTTTGTGGCCGTACGCCACTTTTGGTGCTTAATAGCCAGTTTTCAGGGCACCCGGCCGCGCGTTTTGCCCCCCGAACTCTCGTTTTGCATCCGTGTTGGTTCATTTTTGGCATGAACCTTGTTTTCCTTGTTTGGGAGGTGGTACAAGGTGGGAGACCACCTTTTCTCCTTTGAGACCACTTTCTCCCCGCCAGCTGGTTTTCATGTCGGGAAGCTGGTTTTCTTGGTCTTTGGGCTATATTTGCTGGTCTCCCACTATACCACTAGCTTGCTTTCAAAGTGGAGACTACGAAATGGAGCCACCGACCACTTTTTTGTGTGGGAGACCACTTACCCTGGTTGGCCGACCACCTTTTCTGGTCGGCCAGCTCCCTCCTGTTTTGTCTGTTTGAGTGGGTGCCAGTTGTGCCAGCTGGAAGGCACAAACTGTATCGTCCATACACGTGTATGGCGGATCTTGAGCCTTGTTTTTAGCTTCTTGAAGAAGCTTTGGCCTTGTTTGTCTATAAGAGAGGCCTTACCCCTCCTTGAACCAGGTTCAAATTTTGTCTAAGGCAAAACAATACATATCTCTCTATATCTCTATATTTTCGCTCATAAGGTGCATTGTTCTTGACCCTTTTACATTACACCTCATAGCCATACACTTCCACCATTGATTTGAGGTTCTTGGAGGTTGTTTTCAGAGGTTAAAGAGCTGGTTTTTTGGCCCCAAAGTTGGTTGGTTTTGCTGAGCTTCATGGGTAATCACTTTTCCCTCTTTTAAGGATTATTTGATCCTTCTCTTAGCCTCATTTGCATGCTTCTTTGAGCTTTGTTGTCAACTGAAAAAAGGTTCATATTTAAGTGATTTTCATGTTTGTTTAAGGCTCTTTTGGTGTTGGGGGTCATCTACCCTCTTGCATTCTCTATTTAGCCTTGTTTTGAGCCATGCCATAAGACCTTTGTATTGAGATTTTCTTGGCCCTTTAGCCACTGAAATCCAGTGGATTTTCAGTGGTTGGCATGTGGTTTTGAGGACCAAAATCAGAGAGGGGTGACCCTCTCTCTTTTGGCCTTGTTTGCTTGCATTTTTGGCTTTCCAAGGGAGCATATATTTCCACACTTCCTAGCCTTGGTTCAAGCCCTTTTTAGTGACTTTTAGGACCTTCCTAGACTCTATCTATGGCTGGTTTGGTCACCTTTTGTTTGCCTCTTGCATGTGTAGAACAATCCCTTGCATAGCCTATCAAAGTAACACCTCATTCTTGCATGTATTGGTCATGTTTCAGTGGGTTTTTGGCCATCTTTTGGCATGCCATGATTCTATTTTTGGCTGGTTTGGTAGCCTCTCATATGCTTCACATGCTTGTAGTGTAAATCATGTTCACTAGCTTATAATGCATGTTGTTTTGGCCTTCTATGCTAGCATATTTTGGCCATGCTCCAAACTAATTTTGTTCATATTTTGGGCTGCCTTAGCTTTGTTTTGAGGTCCCTTGGTTGAATGATGCTTGCCATGTATGGTTGTAGTGTAATAGCCTTGCTTAGCCTTGAGTTTTGAATCCCCTTGCATGCTTAACTTGAGGTGTTTGCATGTTTTAGCATCATTGAGCATGTTGGCCATATTCTCATGTTTGTCACTCTTTCAATGTGTTTGAAAGTTGCATCATTATACCCCATTTATGAGCCTTTGCATTGAGCTTCATTATTACGCCTTTCAAGCCACCATCCTGGCTCATTTTGCCACTATTTTGGGCCTGCTTAAGGTCTATTTGGAGTTGGTTTTGTCATTTGAGCGTCGCCTTGCATGCCTCTAGTGTAATGTGCTTTACTAGCTTCGGTACTTGAGCCTTTCAACATGCATTGTGTAAGTTGTTTGCATGATTCAGAGCCATTTTGTTTGTCATTTTAGAGCTGGAACATGTGTCATTGTATGCCATATTTCATCCTTTCAATGCTTTTGTAGAGTTGCATTTTGTGTCTTGGGCTTAGGTCCTTACATTGTGTATGCTAGCATGGGTTTTGGAGTCTTGTTTTCATCATGTTTGGCCACTGATTTGGGTGTGGCTGAGGCCCATTTATTTTGGTTTAAGTCCATTTTTTTTGCATTGAGTATGCCATTGTATTCCATAGCATTGAGTATGCCACATTGTCGCATGATTGATCATTGCATCGTGCATGCCTTGTTCATCTCATTGCGTATGTTAGTTCTTAGGTGCATTGTGTATGTTAAGTACCACGTGCATTGAGTTTGCCATTGTTAGTTCATAGCATTGTGTATGCTAGTTGCATGTTTCCATGTCATCCTTTGCATGTTTGCATCACTTAGTTGCATAGCATTTAGGTTGCATACTTAAAGTCTCATTGTGCATGCCATTGTTTGTTGCAATGTGTTCAGAATAGGAGTTAGTCCGAACACAGGAAACGAGGGATGTTTCGTACTCAAAGTGACGAAACGTGCCTCGATTCCCGGTCGCCAACACTCTTGACTACCCATGACGGAGTTGTTGGCTTTAGGTGCTTGTATGCGCATTCATTTCACATTAAGTCGTGCAATTCGACTCCTCGGCCATCATGCATCGAGATGTGCGACCGGTGGCCTGAGGGTCGAGAACTACACTCCCTAGAGCTAATGCAATGACGGGGAGAGTGGTCATGCACACATGTGTTGCAAATACCTTGTCGTGCCTCTCTCTTTCCCTTTGTTGCAGAAAAATAGAATCCAGGAGAAGAAACTGGTCGGCCGACCAGGTTTTCTGGCAGGCCGACTACCTTATTTGGTTTCCACCACAAAAGGTGGTCGGTAGTTGGTCTCCCATGCCTATAAGCTGGTCGGCAGCCTTCTCATAGTCCCCCGGGGTAGAGTTTCATCTCTCTGGAGCTTTGTGCAAATTTCTGAAGTCAATTGCAAACAAAGGCAAGCCAGGGCATCGCGATGGATTTCCTGACAAGGCGACTCGAGCATGCATGCATCCTTTATCATTCAAGGTAGAGCTGAGGCGGTCCACATTCATGTAGTTTGCATGCTAGTTTAATTGCTTACTTAGTTAGTTTGTTAATTAATTAGAGTTGTGTAATAATTAGCTGTAATTTATTATTCATTTTGGTTGTGTAATAACTAGCTTAATTAGATTAGCTAGTTGGAGTTGTATTATTTATTCGGACCCTTCGTCGAGAGGGCCAACTGTTGTAATAAGTGTGCGTGTGTGTGATGCATGTCTTCCAATCCCACGTCTTTTTTCCTTTTATTTACCTGCTTATGATGGTTAGTTTTAGGGCATGTTTCAATTAGCATCCTTATGCTCACATGATTGCATCCATTCATCTGTCCTGCATGCACCGGGCTAGACGCATCATACTAACTGCATTGTATTTCAATTCCAAGTTGAATACATGTCATCTGTAACATCTCATATGCCATTTTAGAATAGCCGAGCCTATCTTAGTCGCATCTTGCATGTGTTGCATTAGGCATCTCAGCATAGTTAGGATTCATGCATGATTTCTAATTAGCTTCTTTCTTTGGCTCGGAGTACTCGGTGAGTGTTTATGCTTTAGCATCCTTGCATGTGTGTGAGTGACTGCCATGATAGCATGCTTGCCATGAGGCTATTTGCTTATGTGATATAACTGCCTGAATGCCTGTGGGTGAAGGTTGGGTTACTTAAATTGGGACAATTCATTGACTGCGAGTTTTAAGCCCACTTGAGAGTGGCAAATCACCATGTTTTCTAAGGCCACTTGAGGGTGGCAAAATCCGTATTTTAGCCTACTTGCGAGTAGCAAACCATTTTCAAAACGAATATGCAATGCTTTGTTCCAACTTAGGTAATCCAGTCTATACTTGTATGTTGTGTGCATCACATAGTAATTCTAGGTTAATAACCAGAATAAGAGCACATGTGTTTTCAAAAACAAGATATCATGTTAGTAAAGGCCGATCTTTGATTGGGCGAGCGGGAGTGCTCATTGTATGACCTTCCCCTCTCGTACCCAAGTTCCCAAGCCGAGGCAACTTTGGTGATGATGGACGCGTAGCCTTAGGCACAAGTCAGGGTTTCCTAAATTCCCCCAAAATAAAATATTTAGGTGGCGACTCTGTATCTGGCAAAGTAGTCCATGTTTGGCACTTCTTTCTAAAAATTAGTTTTTCAAAACGATTTGTCGGATTTGGACTCTTTGGTGATTTATCAATCTTGCATTACACTTTGTGAGATTAGATTCAGAACTGTGACATTGAGTCCGAACTGTAGTGAGCCCAATGAACAAAACGAGATTTTCCTGGTACGTTCGGGCACGTCTACAAGAAGGTTTGTGAAAGATTTTTCAAAAATAGTTGTACCACTTACTCAACTCATGCGCAAAGGACAACCATTTGAGTGGACTGATGAAAGGGAGTCTGCCTTTCAAGAATTAAAGACGAGACTAACCACTGCACCAGTTTTGACATTGCCCTCAGGTATGGAAAACTTTGAGATATATAGTGATGCTTCTTATAAAGGTTTGGGTTGTGTATTAATGCAGAATAGAAGGGTGATTGTTTATGCCTCTCGACAGTTGAGGCCACATGAGAAGAACTACCCAACACATGATCTAGAATTGGTCGCGGTTGTATTTGCTTTGAAAATCTGGCGGCATTATTTGTATGGGGTAAAATGCGAAGTCTACACAGACCACAAAAGTTTGAAGTAGTTCTTTACTCAGAAGGAGTTGAATATGCAACAAAGAAGATGGCTTGAACTAATAAAAGATTATGATCTTCAGATTCAGTATCACCCCGGGAAAGCCAATATAGTTGCTGATGCCTTGAGCAGAAACTCGACGGGGAGTTTGGCTTGCTTACTTACTGAACATAAGGAAATCTTACTAGATTTTGAGAGAACTGAAATTGAAGTTGTGTTACATAAACAAGCTGGGTTGGTAGCTGCCATCTTAGCAGAGCCAACAATAGTCAATGAAGTTAAGCGAAGGCAAAAAGAGGATGACTTCCTCAAGAAAATAATTGATGAGTAAGAGACAAATCCGAAATCAGAATTCGGCATTGACGGTTAAGTGTTGAGATTTCAAAATCGAATATATGTCCCAAACAGTCCTGAACTAAAGAACAGAATCCTAAATGAAGCTCATAAGTCGGTATTTGCTATGCACCTGCGTAATAACAAAATGTATCGGGACTTGAAGCAAAGCTATTGGTGGCCCAAAATGAAGAAGGAAATCGCAGAGTATGTGTCCAAGTGCCTTCAATGTCAACAAGTTAAAGCTGAACATCAAAAACCAGGCAGTCTACTTCAACCTCTCCCTATTCTGGAATGGAAGTGGAAGCATGTGACCATGGACTTCGTTGTTGGACTATCTCGAACTCTTAGAGATATGGATTCTATTTGGGTTATAGTTGATAGACTGACTAAGTCTACACATTTTCTACCTGTGAAGACTACTTTTGATGCCTATAGACTGGCCACTATATATATTGATGAGATTGTTCGCTTGCATGGGGTTCCAGTAGCCATTGTCTCAGATAGAGATATGAAATTTGTATCTAGATTGTGAAAAAATTTGCAAAAAGCTATGGGAACAAAACTGAGATTTAGTACCGCATTCCATCCACAAACAGACAGGCAATCAGAACGAACCATACAAACCTTAGAAGACATGCTCAAAATGTGTGCTTTAGATTTTCAAGGGAGCTGGGAAGATTATTTGCCACTAGCTGAATTTGCATACAATAACAGCTTGCATTCCAGCATCGGTATGGCACCATACAAAGCGTTGTATGGTAGGAAGTGTAGGTCGCCAATTTGTTCGACAGAATTCGGAGATAGAGCTTTACTTGGGCCCGAAATTGTGTAAGACACATCGGAGAAGATTAAAATCATCCAACAAATGCTCAAAATAGCACAGAGCAGGCAAAAGAATTATGTGGATGTTCGAAGAAGACCTCCTGAGTATGAGGTCGGCGACCATGTATTTATTCGTGTGATTCCAATGAAAGGCCAGTTGAGATTTGGTAAAAAGGGCAAATTGTCACCCCATTACATTGGGTCGTTTCAAATTCTGGAAAGGCTTAGCCCAATTGCTTATAGGGTTGTTTTGCCACCGGGATTCGAACAAATACACAATGTGTTCCACGTATCGATGTTGAGGGGCTATCTTCGAGATCCGTTTCATGTGATTGATTACCACCAGATAGCTCTTGATGAAAATATGGAATATTAAGAATGGCTAGAACGAATCATTGAACGGCAAGTGAAACAGTTGATAAATAAGTCCATCCCAATGGTGAAGATAGAATGGAAAGAACACTACGGAAAGGACGCCACATGGGAAAAAGAGGATAAGACGCGACTACGCTATCCACATTTGTTTCCGAACAAAGGTAAAATAAGTTTGGAGGACCAAACTTTCTAAATGGGGGAAGATTGTGATAACCCTGTCCCGTGTTATGTTAATTATTCTCAATTATGATTGTGATTATGTGCTTGATATGATTTTGAGTGCCATTTATATGATTATATGTGTTTTCAAATTTCTATCTGTTCACCGTAGGAAAATTTGTTCAATTTTCTGCTATAAAATTTAATTAAAGGCCGTAAAGGCGACTGAAACTGAAATTGACTGTATTTTTGCGATTAGCATGATTTTTAGAGCCTATGGTGAAATTTAATTAAAAATTGATTCAGATCAAAATAATTAGATTAAACTAATTGAATTAGGCACAATTAATTAGCCTGGCCTCGTTTGGGAAGCGATCGGTTTAGCCAAAAAGCCAAAAAGTTACTAAAAAAGCCAAAAAGCCAACAACACATACCAAAAAGTCAAAGATTCTCTTTGCTCTCTACTTTTTTCACATCTTTTCGTAAAAAGTCAAAAAGTCATCCCAAACATACTAGCTTTTTTTAGCTCATATTTTAGCCAAATAGCCAAAAAGTTACTAAATTAGCATGTTCCCAAATGAGACCTTAATCAAGTTTAATTAGGCAAGCCTATAAATAGGCCTATATACACTTAAGTGTACTCTTTGAGTTCATTTTCTTCCAACTTGGTTGAGATTTCACTCTAGAGAGAGAGAGAAGGAGCACAAAATTGGAGCTTTGAACTAAAGGCTTGGGAATTTAGAAGCTAGGCTCAAGAACTAGCTAGGAATTGGAAGATTAGAACTTCTAGGTGAGTAATTGAACTCAAATTCATGAGTTTAAGTTTATAACTAAGTGAATTCAAAGAGGATATGCAGTTAAGAACAAGATTTGAGTTGGAAATGATGAAATTGAGATCATTATGTACATGCACGTAACAAATTACTATGAATCTTCATGTTTATGTATCAGACATGTTAAATAAGCTGAATTGGTAGTCATTTAAGACATGCATCCATGAAGAATGAGGTTATGAGGCTTAATTACATGTTTTGAAGATGATGAATTCATGTAAAATCATACATGCACGAGACTCAAAGTTATGAACATGGAATTGGATGATTTGAGCTTGATTTTGGAAATTGGTCCATGATTTTGAGTAATTGGTTTCAAAATTAGAAGTATTTCCATGTCATATAATGTTTTCCATGTTTTTGTACCTAAAATGTGCCTTTGGAATCAAGTTTTGAGCTTCAAACGCAGTTCTGGAAATTCCAAAATTCGTCATGTCCGCTTGAGCGTGAAGAGTGCCGCTCGAGCATAAAATACTAGCTCCCAAAAGTTTTGTAGACATTGATGTCAGCTCAAGCGAGAATAATCATGCTTGAGCGCCCACTCACATGTTTTGATCCATGGCTCGAGCCACCAAAGTCATGCTTGAACACAAAATTGAGGTAACCAGTACTTTTGCAGACCAAAGCGATCCGCTCAAGCGAAGAGCCTTATTTCAAAAATTTTGAAAAGTCATTTTGTGTTTTGTTTTCCATTCTCTTTCATTTCTAAGCACTCTTAGGCATGCATTGGGCATTGTAAATGACCTAAAAGGATAAGAAAGAGGCCTAAGAGAAATGAATAAATTAAGAATGGATTGAATCGCTTATAACCCATTATGTTATGAAATATTTAGGGTCAAGCGCAAGGACAAATCGATCGGCAGAACACTGTGAATAATATCTTAGTAAGAATGTGTTGAAGTATGCTACTTTCCAAATGCTTACTTCTGTATGAGTTCTATGGATTTGATAATTTGAATCGAATATTCGTTATGCCAATAATTGAATAAGGCCATTTGACATGAATGAATTGGGCCCGATGCCGTTTGACATGAATGAATTGGGCCCGAGGTTGTTTGACATGAATGATTGGGCCGAAGGCCGTTTGACATGAAGAATTGGGCCAAAGGCCGTTTGACATGAATGAATTGGGCTCGAGGCCGTTTGACATGTTTGGGCTTGAGGTCGTCTGATGTATTTGATAGAAACATGAATGGGCCTAAGGCCGTTTGATATGTCTGTTACGAATTTCATTCATGTAACTTCTTTATTTTGATATTATTCACTGGGTTTTCTCTCACTCTCATTTATATGCTTGTAGGTGAGCAAAGAGATGTCCAAACCCAACCTCAGTGAAGAAAGTGAGAGGAATTCATGTTTTGTGGAGTCAACCTAAATGTCTCACGCACGAGACCTTGTTTTTGTTCTTTTGTTTACCCCTTTTTGCTATCTTGGTGAATACGACGGATTGCCCATGTATATAAGTTTTTTGTTTGGCTGACTACATGTCTGAAAGTTCCTGGATGTATAAGATGTTAACTCTGTTTATATGTGTGAGTTATTATGGACTGTTTATGAAATGTTTTGCTTTACCATGTAAGCACAGCTCATTGGACAAAACTTTTAAGGCCGCTTTCGTATTGGTCCCCTTATCCTATTGAAAATATGTTTAATCAGGATTGAAGGTTGTAGGTAATCCCTTGATTATTGGCTGGTTATAATCTTAATCCATAGGGGCAGGTTCGGGTCATGACACTTACTGCCTTACAACCACGATTAGACCCAAACGAAAGAAGATGACTCAAAGCACCAAGTTGACGCATTGAGAGTACTACGACAACTAGCAAACATGGCTTCGACTAGCAATTGCAACTCCGAATTAGGAACGAATGGATCACCCACCCAAGTTGAAGACAACCAGTGAATCTGAGAGTGCACAAATCAAAGAACAATGGTGACAGTTCTAGGGTTTTGAATCAGAGAGTAACGGTGATGGCTCTAATACCATGTAAGTTTTCTAAGTAAAACTGTATATTAGTCTTGAATTGATTGAACAAAGAACACATCATTTATATATAACTCTAATTCCTAATCCTACATGAATACATCATTGATATATAGAAGTCTAATAGATATAGGATACTAATTCCTAATCCTATAAGGAAAAAAGAGAACACATTCTCACAGTCTTATGACAATGATTATCCAATTTAGTTTTTTTTTTTTTTGATCAGCAAAAAAGGCAATTTGTTGATGAATAATGAATAAAACTGTACATCAATAAAGGAGATGGATGCACAAGCATCATAGCAAAGTAATATGATCCCAACTAGGTTGGCACCATAGAACAAACCTAATCATCTGTAGCATCGCATCAAGTTGGTGAGTAACCAACCAAAACCATAACTAAAACCACACCATACAACAAAAAATAACATACAAAAAACTCACCTGCCATCAGAAGCAACAACAACAACCATACTCAAATAAACCAATTCCTGCAGCCACTGACAGCACTAACATCTGTAGCATCCCTTATCATGATACTTCAGAAAGACACAAGGCCAATAGACAACTCAAGAAGACCAGAACATAGATTCACACTCAACCAGGACAGCCTCCAATTCAATCCAGTAGCTTATTGATATTAGCACCTAGTCGAAATCATAACAGCCACCACAGATACCCAGTCACTTAACACATAACCTGATCTGTTGTAGGTTTGATACAAACTAATTAATTGAGTAGTCCCTTCCCACCAAATTTGACTTCATCCACATGGCTACTCTTACCTTAATGAGATCACATAGTTCTTCCAAATTAGGGTAGACCTTATTAAAAATAACTTCATTTTTGTGCTTCCACACAGACCAAAACAGTGTTACTGGTATTGCTTTCCATATCTGCAATTCCTCTTTTTTAAACTTCCATCCACTCCACCACTGAAGCAAAAATTCCACTATTCCTGGAACAACCCATTACACTCCCCACCATTTGATGATGCTAGACCAAGTTTTCCAAACAAAAGGGCAATGTAGCATTATATGGTTTAATGATTCCTCCCATGTTCTACAAAGAACACAGCTTGGTGCCAGATTAGAGTTGCTGGATGTTTTGGAAGCAAATGTGTGTTTTAAACTACAAAGGAATCAATCTAGAACACACAAAATCAAATTTGATTTTTTCTGCAGAAAATAAAGAAAAAGAAGAGCCAAAACAAGGGACAAGAGGGGTCACTTTTAATATCCCCTTCAGCAGAATTTTCTATTAACTTTTTAGCTTCCCTTACATGCTTTATATATGAAATTATATCAACCCAAGTACCAATAAAACATCTGGACAAATTTCCTTATCATACATTAACTCTAATTAACAAAACCCAACCCAAAACATAACTAGAATTAAATAAGCATAAATGATTGTTTGGATACAAAATTAAACAAGCACATTATATCAACATTGATCCCCTCTAATGTGCTGCTCCATAACTCCAAGTAACTCTCTGAAATGCTGGAACTTTTCTTTGGGAAGAGCCTTAGTGAATATATCTGCAATTTGTTCATCTGACCTGCAAAATTTGAGCTGCACTTCACCTTCTTCAATTGCCTCATGAATAAAATGATGTTCAATTGCAATATGATGAGTGCGACTGTGAAAAACAGGGTTCTTAGCCATGGCAATGGCTGATTTGTTGTCAAAATTTTTTTTTGTACCATCTTCTTGCTTTTCGCAAACATCTTCAAGTATTCTCCTCAACCAATTTACTTGGAAAGTTGCCAAACCCCGCTGAAACATATTCCGTTTCTACAGATGATTGCGCCACACTCTGTTGTTTCTTTGATGCCGAAGAAAATACTCCAGAACGCAAGAAAAATGCATACCCGGAGGTGCTTTTCATATCATCAGTGCAGCCACCCTAATCACCATCACAAAAACCAAACAATTTCACAGTTGAATCTATGCAATACTTGATACTATAGCTGGTTGTGCCTCGAATATATCTCAAAACTCGTTTTGCTGCACCAAGATGCTTTTGGCTGGGATTATTCATAAATCTAGAAAGCAAACTTGCAGCATACATTATATTCGGCCTTGTAGTTGTAAGATACAAGAAATTTCCAACCAAGCTTCTATACAACGAACCATCGATTTTTTTTCTCTCCATCTTCCTTTGTAAGTTTTCTATTCACAACTAGTGGTATGGCCATAGGCTTACAACCACTCATGCCAAATTTCATTAAAATATTTTCAGCATATTTCTTTTGAGAAATAAATACTCCATCTTCAACTTGATAGATTTCAATTCCAAGAAAATGATTCAATGAACCCATGTCACTCATTTCATATCTTCTCATCATGTCATTTCTAAATTCTTCAATCATTATCTCATCATTACCGAAAAATAACAAATCATCAACATACAAGGCAACAATAAGAATTGACATACCTTGATTTTTCACATATAAGGTTGGCTCACTCTTTCTCTTCTTGAAACCCTTGTTGGAGAAATATAAATCAATTTGGTTATACCATGCCCTTGGAGCTTGCTTTAGCCCATATAGTGCTTTCTTCAATTTATACACCTTGTCTTCATCTCCTTTCATTAAAAACCCTTGGGGTTGTTTAACATACACTTCCTCTTTCAATTCTCCATTTAAAAACACAGATTTAACATCAAGTTGATACAATGACCAACCTTTTTGGGCTGCTAAGTCGTGCAACTGGTGCAAATGTTTCTTGAAATCGATTCCAAATTGTTGTGTGTACCCTTTTGCGACCAGCCTTGCCTTCTTTCTTTGGAATGAACCGTCCGAATTCAACTTTACTTTATAAATCCATTTCACCCCAATGATTTCCTTGCCTTGTGGTCTTTCAACCAATTCTCATGTGTTGTTGTTCTCAATGACTTTAATTTCTTCTTCCATTGCTTTCTTCCAAGCTTCCTCTTTAATTGCTTCTTCAAAACTTCCAAGTTCTGCTACACAAAATTGCATCTAGCATGCACATCACTCAAACTCCTCAATTTTTTTAGAGTTGAGCTAGGTGAGGATGAATTAGAATTTGAGCTTAAACTTGGAGAAGAGCTGGAAGATGATGATGAACCTATCCTTGGTGAGGATTGGTGTGAATCTTCATTATTTTCATCTTCATGTGTTGAATTTTCTTTCTCCTCATCAACTAGGACAGATTGCTTTTCAATTTTACCTTCTTCCTAATTCCATGAAGCATTCTCATCAAATAACACATCATGGCTGATTATTATCTGATTTTTCTTCAAGCTATACAATCGATAACCCTTGAATTTGCTGCTATATCCCACAAAGATACATTTCTCACTTGTTTCATCTAATTTGCTTATTCTTTTCTTTGGAATTTGAGCATAGCAAACACATCCAAATACTTTGAGATGTTTTATTGATGGCTTTCTCCCACTCCAAGCTTCTATGGGAGTTTCATTCCAAGCGGCTTTGGTAGGACACCTATTTATCAAGTACACTGTTGTGTAAACAGCTTCAGCCCAAAAACTCTTTGATTGCCCCTTTTCATGCATCATAGATTTGGCCATTTCCATCACCGTTTGATTCTTTCTTTCAGGTACTCCATTTTGTTGTGGAGTATAACCCACTGTTAGTTGCCTTTCTACACCTTCATTTTCACAAAATTTGTCAAACTCCTTAGAGTTGTATTCTTTGCCATTATCACTTCTCAAAGTCTTTATGTAGTGCCCACTTTGCTTTTCTACTATGCTCTTGAACCTCTTGAAAATAGTGAAGATCTTTCCCTCATGAAATACACCCATGTCATCCTTGTATAATCATCAATAAAGAGAATAAAGTACTTGTTTTGGGCATGGGATGGAGTTCTCATAGGCCCACAAACATCCGTATGAACTAACTCTAACATTTCTTTTTTGTTCAACTCTTTCACCATATGATTTCATTTGATTGACAATCTCCATTAGTTTAGAGAAATAATCAGTTAAAGTTTCAGACTCTTTCATCTTCAAATATTCTAACTCGCTTCTAAGAGTTTGGAGTTTGATAATTTTTACCTTTTTGTCTCCTTGAGATTCTTGTTGTAAAATTTCCCATGCTTCCTTTGATTTCTTGGTTTCAATGATTCTTGGAAACAACTCATTAGAGAGTGTTGTTGGATGAAGAAGAGTGCTTTAGCATCCTTTTTTAAGGTTTCCTCTAGCTGTTGCTCTTGTGCTGAAGTTAATGTAGTTATTGAATCGGGTTCATCACACCCATTTTGTACCAAGTTTCATAAACCTTGGGACTGAAATAAGGTCCTCATCCTCATACACCAATAATCATAATCTTCTCTAGCAAAAATGGGCATAGATGGTTGCTAGATACCTATACTTTGGTTACTTGAGTTAGCCATAGATATTTTCTGCAAAACCCACTTTTCTTCTTCACACACCTATTTTCAGTCCTCTTTTTCAAATCCAAGCTTCCACTTCGAACTAGGCTCTGATACCACTTTATGTTGAGTGTTTTGGAAGCAAATGTGTGTTTTAAACTAAAAAGGAATCAATGTAGAACACACAAAATCAGATCTGATTTTTTCTGCAGAAAATAGAGAAGAAGAAGAGCCAAAACAGGGGAGAAAAGGGGTCACTTTTAACAACCCCTTTAGCAGAATTTTCTATTAACTTTTTAGCTTCCCTTACAAGCTTTATATATGAAATTATATCAAGCCAAGTGCCAATAAAACATCTGGACAAATTTCCTTCACATACATTAACTCTAATTAACAAAACACAACCCAAAACATAACTAGAATTAAATAAGCCTAAGTGATTGTTTGGATACAAAATTAAACAAGCACGTTATATCAACAAGAGTCAACAACCCCACTCTTCTGCAAAAAATCTAGTGTCTTTATTCTCCCTTTCCACACCAACCACGCAAAAAACTGGGATTTCGGAGATGCAGCATTATTCCAGATTAGGCCAGGTAAACTTTTCATAGGACCATAATGCAGCTCACACCAATTATATACTGATTTTACATTGAAACACCCTGAGTTGCAATCTCTCTATCTGATGTTGTCCATTGCTTCCAAACAAGTGCTGGACTTGATCCTAAATCGTCCTTCATTTTTCTCAATTCCTCATCTTCCCACACCTGTAAAATTCTTCTAAAGCTGAAGAACCAATCATCATTGCTGGCTTTTTTGTGCACCATGTCTTTCAAGGTGACCCCTTTATCAGTAAAATCACTAAATAATCTCGGGTATTTGTCTTTAAAACAAGAGCTACCCTGCCAGACATCCTCCCAAAACTTAAACCTTCTCCCATTCCCAACTTTGATTGTAACATTATCCATAAAAAATAATAATAATAATAATAATAATAATAATAATTTAAATTAAATTAAATTAAAAAGCCTAAGATTGGATTGTGCTACTAATAGAATATCACTTCGGATCCTTGAGCAAGGATTAGCAACCATGGGGAAAGGAAACCATCTTCCACGATCAGCTCCATACCTGCAGCAAATCAATTTCTTCCACAAAGCATTATCTTCAGACCCAAACCTCCACCACCATTTGGCAATTAGACTTTCATTCACTGCTTTAATGTTCCTTATCCCCAATCCTCCAATTTTCTTACTCATTGTAGCTTCTTTCCACTTCACAAGATGAATCCTTCTCTTCAGATCAGTGCCTCCCCATAAAAATGCTGATTGTATCTTATTTAGCTCCTTTACAATTCCTTGAGGCATCCTAAATAAGGACATGTAATAAACAGGAAGATTGGATAGCACAGATTTAATTAATGTCACCCTGCCAGCAAAAAAAAGCACTCTTCTTTTCCATCCGGCTAATTTAGCTTTGAACTTATCCACCACAGGTTTCCAAGTTTGTATTCGTCTAGGATTAGCTCCTAAGGGCAAACCTAAGTATTTGAAGGTTTGACTTGTGTAATTTAATCTCGAAGCAAATTCATCAACTGTAGTCTCATCAATTCCTACTCCACTAACAGGACTTTTATGATAGTTGATCTTCATCTTAGAATCTGCTTCACATTTGTAACCACCACCCAATCAGCCTTGCAAAACAAAATCGTGTCATCAGTAAACTTTAGATGAGATAAATTCAACCCTTCATTCCCATTACTGACCCCTCTTATTAGTCCAAGTTCTTTGGCTCTTGTTAGTAGCATGTTTAGGCCTTCAACTGCAATATTGAACAAGAATGGTGAGATTGGATCCCCTTCCCTCAACCCTTTTTGGAGACATACCTCCTCAAATGGGGAACCATTAACAAGAATTGAAACTCCAACTGAAACTAAACATGTCCTCATCCATTCCACCCATTTTTTCCTGAAACCAAACTTTCCCAACATATCAAACAAGAAACTCCAATTTACTGTATCATAAGCCTTTTCAAAGTCAAGTTTGATGACTAACCCACTTCTCTTGGATCTTTTCCACCAATCTACTACCTCATTAGCAACTAATACCTCATCCAAAATGTTCCTTCCACTTAGAAATGCAGATTGGGTTAGGCTAATGATACTTGGAAGCACCATTTTTAATCTACAAGCTAGGACCTTTGAGAGAATCTTGTAAATGGAATTTATGGGACTGATTGGTCTAAAGTCTTGGATAACGGTTGGATTTTCCTTCTTTGGAATTAATGTTACAAAAGAACAATTTAGTCCCTTCACCAATCTCTCATTCTCATGAAAATCAGCCATAAACTTAATTATATCAGCTTTCATTAGCCTCCATCCCTTTTGAATGCAAATCAAATTAAACCCATCTGGCCCAGGTGCTTTCACACTCCTTGATTGTAGCTCGTATTTTTGCTTCAGTAAATTCCTTCACCAGCAACTCAGCTTGAGAGGGATCAATAGTCTTAAAAACACCACCAATCTTAGTGTAGCACGTCCGCGGGGGACCTCGGCTACAGTTCGGACTCCCTTTGTGTCGGTTCTAAATCTGAACCAAAGAGTCCAAATCCGGCAAATCGTTTGAGAAAATAGATTTTTTTGAAAAGTAGTGCCAAACATGGACTGCTTTGCCAGATTACAGAGTCGCCACCTAAATATTTTTTTAATGGGGGAATTTAGGAAACCCTGACTCGGTGCCGAAGGCGACGTGTCCGTCATCACCAAAGTGGTCTTGGCTCGGGAGCTTGGGTACGATCGAGGAAGGTCAGCTATGAGCACCCCCTTTCGCCCGGTCCGAAGACCGGCCTCTACTAACCGTGATATCCGTTTTTGAAAACTTTATGCGTTCTTATTCCGGTTATTAGCCTAGAATTACTATGTGATGCGCACAACACAAAAGTATAGACTAGATTGCCTAACTTGGAAATAAATATTGCATATCCGTTTTGTCTCGAAAAACGTGTTGGTTTTTGCTACTCGCAAGTAGGCTAAAATTCGGATTTCAACGAGTTGTTCCAACTCAGGCAATCCAACCTCCACCCACAGACATTCAAACAGTTCATCATGTAAGCAATTAGGCGCATGGGAAGCATACTGACATGGAAAACATTCACACGCATGGGGTATGCTAAAGCCCTAAAACTTACATCGCACTGTACAAACCAGTAAACTAGTTAGCAAACATGCATGACCTAGTTCATGTTAAGTGGCTAATGCGACACATACAAGAGTGTAATCTAAACAGGCTCGGCTAACCCTAAACATGGCACATGAGATGCAACAACTATCATGTATTCAATTTGGAATTGAAAGTACGATGCGGTTTGCATGATGCGCCGAGCCCGATGTATGTAAACAAATGCATGAATGCACGCATGCATTGCATAAGGTATGCTAAAATAAACATGCCCTAATCTACCAACATAAGCGAGTAAATAAAAGGGAGAAAGAAATGGGGGTTGGAAGACATACACCCACTCACGCACACTTATTACAAATTCGCCCTCGCTCGGAGGGACCAAATAAAAATACAGTCCGAATAATAAATGGATTAATTTAAATATTACAAAATTCTGACTATTTAAAATTAAAGCAAATAAATGAAAGAAAAGGGGCCTCAGCCCTGCCTTGGGGCGCGTGAATGATGCATGCTCGATCCGACTTGCCCGGAAAAACCCGTACCGTGCCACTGCTGGTTCTGTTTTCACTGCCCTGCCTCTCCAAAAATTTCCAAAGTTTCATAATACCTCCCAAATGATCTGAAATACCCCACCGGCTGGGGGAGGAGCTCATCGGCTGCTTGTATTAGCCATCGGCTTCTAATGGTGTTTATCGGCACAAATACAGTGCCGATCGGCACATTATACTGCCGGTCGTGAAAGTTCTGCAGAGACAAGCTTTAGCGGCAAGAAGAAAGCAAAGTGCAAGGCATGGTTTTTGGGCATATGTAAGCATGGTCATGACCTCCTATCATGCTTTGAGACTCAAGGAGGCAAGGCCCTTGGTTCTTGGGCCATCAATTGTGCACTTTGATGCATGATAGCCTAAAGAACCAAAATTGCTATTTTTGATGTAACAATGCATGCAAACAAACAAATGGATTAAGCCCCTATCATGTTAATGTCAAGGGCCCTAACGACATGGGGGATTGAGGTGTGTTTTGTCACTTAAGGTACAAACACCCCTCAACTCCCACACTTGGTTTGACACCCCAAACCAAGTAATGAAATGCAACTATGCAATCATGCAAACATGCAAACATGCAAACATACAAACATGGGGACTAAGATGCTAGCACATTAGGCATGCAAAATGTTAGAATATGGAAAGCATAGAAGTCATGCAAAGAGGGACCAATTAAGCATAGAACTAGCATGCTCTCAAGGCTTCATTGACCAATCATGCAACAACCATGTAATGAGCATGCAATAATGGACTTAAGCCATAGAGGGCAGCCCTCAAACTCCCCTAAAACAGTGGCAAAACATGCCTCAAAACAAGAGCAAGATGCCACACAAGCATGCAAGCCATAAGGCATAAGGCTAAGGCACAAAGTGGGGCATTGAACCACCACTTAACAAGACCAAACATGGCACATGTTAGGCAACCAAAACAGGTTTTTATCATGCAAAATGGCACCCAAATCCCCTCATGGCACCTCCCAAAATGCATTAAACATGGAAGCATGCCCAATGTTCAATCCTAGACATACAAGAGCACACCCTTATGACATGAAATAGGCTACACATGCATGTATACAAGCATGATTTATGGACTGAAAAATGACCCTAGATGATGCCAAATCATGGGATCAAGACAAGTTAAGCATGCTAGGAGCCAAAACATACAAGGCTTACAAGCCTAAAGTACAAGACAAACATGCTAAACATACCAAACATGGCCAAAACAGTGGCTCACAGCCCTTTCACATAGCGAAGAGATGCTAGTATCTTCATGGAATCATGCTAAAACATGTAAGAATCAAGGCCTCAAAACATGGCATACCTTTGAGCATAAAAGAGCATTTTAAAGCAAACATGAGAGGCATGCAAGAGGCCACGGAATCAACCAAAAACAGAGGTTATTCATGACTTAAAACACCCTAAAAAGTTCTGAAATGAAGGCAAATACAAACATTCATTCATGCTATGCTATGAGCCAAGAACAAAGGCCAACAAAGGGCCAAGGTGAGAGGTGTCCCTCCCTATGTGAGGCTTCAAAACACCTCCTCACCTTGAAAACCCACTGGTTTTCAGTGGTGAGAAGGCCAAAAATACTGAAGTTAGACAATGCTCCAAAAAGAGCCACAAAAGGACCAAAACAAGGCCTAAAAGAGTGAGGCTTAACTCAAATGCAAAAGTGACCTTAATGAATGTTCTTAAGCAAGTAAAAAAAAGATTTTTTTTATGTTAAACACAAGTCCAAAAACACAAAGCAAAAGGGGTAGAAACTAGTTGCAAAAAGGGGGAATCTAAAGTAAAGTGTTTACCCTTGAAGATCCCTTGAAGAACAAAGGTTCCAGCCACTCTCTAGTGATCAAAACCAGCTCAAAACCACAGCAATCAACCCCTAGAGTCTCTCAATCTCGAGCTAAGGTGTAAAGGTGTGTGTAATGGTGCAAAAGTAAGGTAAAATCACACTTTTTGGCCTAGAATCACACACACAAGAGGAGAGAGGGAGAATATAGAGAGAGAAGATATATCACACAGATATATAGATATAAGCTCTGGTTTTGCCTTCCAAAATGCTAACCTTGAGCCAAGAGGAAGAGTTCTCCTCTTATAGGCAAGGAATACTTAGCCACTAAGCAAGCCAAGGGCTCATCCCTCCATACACGTGTATGGAGGGGAGCAAAAAACTTTACAGCTGCAAGAAAATATCTGATAAAGCAAGTGTACAGTGCTCGGCCGGCAAAGAGTACCATTTTGGAAAAAAACAGTGCCGGTCGGCACAAAAGAGTGCCGGTCGGCACAATAAAGTGCCGATAGAAGCTTCAGCCAGCCGGTGGCCTCTAGTCCCAGCCGGTGGTGTGTAGGGATGCCTCATAAGGCATTCCCTCCCCTTTCATGGCAAAACACAAGTGTTTGGTGCAAAACCAAACACAACTGGTCGAGTTCCGAGGTCCTGAGGCAGGGCGCGCGCAGCCGAGAACTCCGGGAACTCCAAACGAACACAAACATAGATAATCACCGAGTGTTCCAACGGTGACGTCCAAGTCTTGAGGACGATCAAAAATGGGGTGTCTGATTGCCCTCTTTGTGAACTTCGGAAGTCATAAGAATGACGGGAGTGAATGTCAAAGCCCAGAGACGACCCATTTTTGACAAGGCCGAAGACTTAGACAATCATGTAAAACAAGTAAGATATGCGCCCGAAGGCAGGGGCAAAATGCAAGACAATGCACGAAGCCGAGCATAACTTATGATCATGCAAAGAAAGCTGTAACAGAGCACACATGCAACAGTTATAAGCTAGCATATGCCAAACTACACCACAATGTAGAAAGGATGTAAGAGAATTATGCAATTCTCAAAACGTCTCACGCGGAGGATACAATACAATGCGGCTCGTCGTTGCCGACCTCAAATGAATTACATACAATATCGTGCTCAGAAGAAAGCAAACTTAACAGTACAATATTGTTAGTGATATGTATATCATGTAATCGAAAGTCTTGACGCCCAAATCGAGAGGGGTGCCTAACAATGCTGTGAAGGTACAGACACATGTAAGTAAAGCATGCAGTCTTTGCAAACAACGTGTATAGGCAGTTATAATTGAACACATGTGAGTAAAGCAGTACACGCATGTAAGCAATGTGTATAAAGGAACTTGAACACATATCAGTAAAGCAATGCACGCATACAATGCAATGTGTATAGAGAAAATTGAACACATATCAGTAAAGCAATGCACGCATACAATGCAATGTGTATAGAGAAAATTGAACACATATCAGTAAAGCAATGCACGCATACAATGCAATGTGTATAGAGAAAATTGAACACATGTCAGTAAAGCAATGCACGCATACAATGCAATGTGTATAGAGAAAATTGAACACATATCAGTAAAGCAATGCACGCATACAATGCAATGTGTATAGAGAAAATTGAACACATATCAGTAAAGCAATGCACGCATACAATGCAATGTGTATAGAGAAAATTGAACACATATCAGTAAAGCAATGCACGCATACAATGCAATGTGTATAGAGAAAATTGAACACATATCAGTAAAGCAATGCACGCATACAATGCAATGCGTATAATAGAAACTTGAAATTGAGCATGATAAAATATGATGTTGAAATGCAACGTACCGCAACACAGTATAATTGAAACAATTTCTTTTGAAATTCACAAGATATAAAGGATACGAGAAGGGACATCCTTCGCATGTTCCGAGCATTGCTCACAAAAGTCATGGCTTGAAATCAACTCGAAGATCCATTAACATTCCAGAAGTGCACTTCCCTGCTTGTTCTTAAGTGTGAAGGTGCGGACCTCGTAATCAACGGACAAGGGCATGAAAGGTACTCGATTGCAAGGAGGTTTTCGGTATCCAATCCTGATACATTTACCCATTGTCTTCGCTTTTACATTCCTTTTCATTAGTTGTTTAAGCACATTACCTTTGCCTCAGTGAGTTTATATTCTTTTGAAATTGCGGGTTTTTTTTTTTTACAAAAACACATGACGGAGATAAGACAGCTATTTGCTTGAAAAGATGTTGCACTTATGTGCACCGCATCGCAAGGCATCACATAACAATGTGAATGAAATTGAAACTGTTTTCTTGAAAACAAAGCATCGCGTCGTAATAACCAGGTAGTGAACCGACTTACACCTCGATAAGCAAATCAAAGACTCGACAGACTAGCCAAGTGCAAGCACAACTTGATAGACACAGCAAAGACTTAAAGGGAGTGACATACAACTCGATAAACAAATTTACAACAACTCGATAAACAAATACGCGCGACTCGGCGGGAACCAAATCACCGGAGAGTGCTGGAAGTGGTGGAATTCCCCAATATTCAGCATAAACAGCTTAGAAAACACAGGGGAGAGCCATCGGCCCGACAGAAAGTCGACCGGCCTTGAGGAATTTCCATCGGCACAATACTTGGTCGGTCGGCACAAAAGTACGGCCGGTCGGCACTATCACCTGCCGGTCGGCCGCCAATCTTCAGCATCGGCAGAATGTTGACACGTGTCCTCCACTCAACCTTATCCTTTACAAAAGATCTCAGCCTCGTGGTTTTCTTCATTTCCACACTGATTTACTCCAAATGGAGGAATTTCTTGCTCAAAATCTCGCAACTTGGATTAACAACTTGGATGGCTCGGAAAAGCTGAATTTCCGGGCTTTCGGCATAAACGCACTATTCACTTTGCGCCGCACCCCGCTGCATTTTCCGTTCCTTCATGCCGCGGCAAGGTTCTGGAACCCGGTAACACATGTCTTTAGCTTCAGCGGGCAAGAGGCGTGTCCCACCTTCGAAGATTTCCAAGCTCTGATGGAATCTGAGCGTAATGAAGAAATCCTGCCCCAATTTCGTTTTGGCCATGCTCAAGCCTTAGGACAAATGTGTGGGCTCTCAATACCCGATGCTCGTTCTCTGATTTGTGACGGGACATTAGATGTTCCGAGCTTGGTCTGTCGTTTTTCCGAGACTGGTGATCGCGACGACCATCACTGGTAAGGTTTTCGGCGACACGCCCTCTGTCTATGCTTGCTTTCTCATTTTCTGTTCGTCTCCAGTTCTGGAGGGCCCAGTGTCCGGTTGATTGAAGTTGACCAAGGCTTGAAGGAGGGCAAAAGCTGCATTGCCATGGTCCTGGCTGAGACACTGTTGGGCTTAGACGCCTTTTATCGTCGAGAGACGATCAGATTAGCAGGGAGTCTACTATTACTGCAGGTAATGTTTCCCACCCAATCTCACTTTTTATGTTTGCTCACATCACTCGGCTCTCAGGCTCGATTTTTCTCACAAAAGCCCTTTTCTCACTTTTTCTCTCATCGTACTTCTCTCTATTCTTTATTCTCTCATTTTTTATCCCTCCCCAGGTGTGGTTAATGGATAAACTGAAGGTTGTGGACTCTTGCCCAAATATTCGGTAGCGGCTATTTCTTCAGGCAACGTCTAGTTGACGCCCTTGATGAAGGTTGGTGGTTTGAGTGGATGTGCAATTTGTCCGCAGATCGCATTGCTTGGCGGTGCCCTTGGCTTAACCTCCCAGTGATGAGTTACAGCATGACCCGTCAACCGGGGATCCAATTGATTGGCTTGACTCACTGTGTTTTCTACTTCCCATTCCGCATCCTGCGCCAGTTTGGTCATGATCAGACTTGCCCACCGGAAGGGATAGAGTACCCGGCTGCCTTCCCAATCCGAGGCTCACAGCTGGCTCGATATGCCACAGTGTGGAGGACGAGAGAACTCCTGGCCCCCGCTCCCACTTTCAGTTGCACTTTGTCTGATGAGTGCTTGGATTGGCTTAATGAAGAGGCACAGGAGGGGCCCACTTTGGCATCAGAGGCTTCACGACTCACGGGAGGCGCAGGGACATTTGACTTGACCATGCCCCGGATTTATTGCTTTATTGGTACTTTCAAGTTTTCTTTATGAATGTAATAAAAGCAACTTCGATTGTATGCAAGAGCAAGAGAACTCTAGTTGAAATCAATGAAATTGAAGGTTGTGGTACTGAAAAGTTTCCGTTTTGGTCCAGAAATGGTCTTAGTTGTAAAAAGATTTATTTGAACAAAGTCATCTTTTATCAAAACTTTTCAAAACCATTTTTGATATGGATCAGAACTGGACACGCCTGAAATTTGTCACTGAGATGCACAACCCCGGATCCTAGCAACTGGAAAGTTGCCCCTTGTTTGAATGGTACCGCTGACGCATGCGGCAATGGAAAGTTGCCCTAGTCCGAATAACCTGCAGGAGATTGCGATAAATGCTGATGGGCAAAGATGACCAAGATGATCAAATGGACAAAGTTGATCGGGGAAGAGTTTATGGCTGAACTTCAGGACGAAGCTGCCTACGTATCCCAAAGATGGGAATCAAGCCTTACGTAGTTCAGGCTTGGGTTCACTCGAGTATTTTTGCTCTCCTTTTGCGTTCTAACTTTTGCTAAGGCCGCCCTTTGCGGGTTTTCAACCTTGCGAGCTCAGTTTTTATATTTTCTAATTTTCTCTGCTCTGGATTTTGCCTAGGTCGCCCTTTCGGGTTTTCGGCCTAGCGAGCCTCTCAGGGATAATATTTCTTCAACTTGTCCATGTTGATCGGTTGGGAGAACTCTAGGCCATCTAGATCCATCAGAACAACAGCTCCACCTGACCATATAGACTTGATGATATAGGGACCAGTCCAATTGGGTCTGAACTTGCCCCTTGGGTCATGGATGGGAGCTCGGTTGTCTTTGAGTACCAAATCTCCTTCTTTCAGATTCCTAGACTTAACTTTCTTGTTGAAAGCCCGGGTGATTCTGCGCCGATATCCTTGGACATGGTACAGTGCTTTTAATCTCCTCTCATCGAAGAGCATGAGTTCCTCGAATCTGCTTTGTTGCCAATCTGCTTCAGCTATCTGACACTCAGCCAACACTCGTAATGACGGGACCTCAATCTCAATCGGTAGAACGGCTTCCATCCCATAGACCAAGGAATACGGGGTCGCCCCTGTAGAAGTTCTAATCGACGTTCGGTAGCCCCACAGAGCAAACGGCAACTTATCTGGCCAGTCCCGATAGGTCTCCACCATTTTCTGCAGTATGTGTTTGATGTTCTTGTTGGCGGCCTCAACTGCTCCGTTGGTCTGCGGCCGATATGTGGATGACTTATGAAAAGCCACATTATACTTCTCCAGCAAATCAATCACCTCTTTCTTGAAGTGAGAACCATTGTCTGAAATGATCTCGTTCGGGACTCCATAACGGCAGATAATGTTGTTCCTGATAAACTTTGCAACCTGCGAAGCCTTCAACACGGCATATGATTGGGCCTCAACCCATTTTGTAAAGTAATCTATTGCTACCAAGATAAACTCATGCCCATTCGACCCCTTCGGAGTAACAGCTCCAATCACGTCAATTCCCCAAACTGAAAATGGCCATGGCGACGTCATGTTGTACAGTTTTGACGGCGGGATGTTCATCCGGTTCAAGGTGAATCGGCACTTGTGGCATCGCCGAACAAAGCCGATACAATCTTCCTCCATGGTAGACCAAGAGTAGCCTTTGTCGAGGATCTTACGTGCAACATTACCCGTTCATGTGTGCCCGCATTCTCCTCCATGGATAGCCTCCATTAGGCGCCGACTCTTGGCTTCCACGCACTTTTGTGCATTCCCAGATGACCTCTCTTGTACAATTTACCCCGGCAGATGATAAACTGAACAACCATTCTTCTGATTGCCCTTTTGTCTTTGGCATTTGCCCCTGGTGGATATGTCTCCTTCTCCAAGAGGTTCCATATGTCGTAATACCAAGGGTTGTTATCCTGCGCCTCGTCTATGGCGTAGATCGTCTCATAAGGTACAAGCTTCACGGTCAATAATGATCGGACGATCCGGACCCGGATGGGATGTCTATCATGGAAGATAGAGTTGCTAGCGAATCTGCAAACCTGTTGTTCTCTCTCACTAGGTGAGTGAAATTTATCTTTTCAAACCGAGGAATTAACAAATCCAAGGTCTGGTGGTAAGTTATCATCTTTTCCTCCTTCACTTTCCAATCTCCTTTCGCTTGAGACACAACCAGGTTCGAATCTCCAATGACGTCCAATCGCCTTGCCCCTAGTTCTAGGGCCGCTTCTAGACCGGCAATACATGCCTCGTACTCTGCCTCATTGTTCGAGATTTTGAACCGGAGCTTAAATGCTAAAAGGATACGGGACTCGTCAGGCGCTATCAGCAACACCCCTATTTCGTACCCGTACTGATTTGACGCTCTGTCAAAGTACATCGTCCAAGTCTCATTTTCGACGTGCAAAATAGCTTCATCTGGGAATAGGTACTCAACCGCTTCATCCCCTTCAACCGGGTGGTCGGCAAGGAACTCTGCCACCGCTCTCCTTTTTACGGACTTGCGTGTCACATACTTGAGGTCAAATTCTGAGAGCAACAGCAACCAACGAGCTAGCCTACCCGTAAGCGCTAGTTTCTCGAAAAGATATTTGATGGGATCAAGTCGTGAAACCAACATTACAGAGTGGGCTAACAGGTAGTGCAGCCTTCTGGTAGCCCATACCAAACCAAAACAAGCTTTCTAGCGGAGTATAGCGGGTCTCGTAATCCAAAGATCTTCTTGCTCGGATAGTAGATGGCCCTTTCCACTTTATCTTCCGACTCTTGCGAGCGAGCTGGCCCATTGTGGTTTGATCCGACAGTACAGTATCAACGGTTTTCTGGCTTTGGTGGTGATAACGGTGGATTCTGAGATACTCTTTAACTGTTCAAATGCGGCTTGGCATCGGCCGTCCCATTGGAACTTCGTTCCTTTCTTCAAGAGACCAAAAAGTGGTTCACAAGTCAAGGTTAGTTTTGAGATGAACCGCCTTATGAATTGCACTTTACCCAGAAAGCCTCGCACCTCCTTTTCAGTCATTGGTGGTGGCATTTCTAAGATGGCCTTGATTTTGGAAGGGTCGACTTCGATGCCCCTTTGTGTAATCCAAAATCGACATTTTTCCCAACAGAACACCAAACGTACATTTCTGAGGATTCAACCGCAGCCGAAATTCTCTGATCCTTTGGAAAAACTTTTGCAAGGCGGTGTGGTGGCCCTCTCTTTCTTCGGACTTGACAATCATGTCGTCCACATACACCTCGACCTCTTTATGGATCATGTCATGTAATATTGTGGTTGCAGCCCGTTGATACGTAGCCCCAGCGTTCTTTAGCCCAAATGGCATCACTGTAGTAATATGTACCCCACGGTGGTAAAAGCGATCTTCTCCGGTCTTGGTGCCATTACTATCGATTATAGCCCGAAGCCATCCATGAACGAAAGCAAAGTGTGCCCATTGTGAAATCTACCAACTCGTCGATATCGGCAAGGAAAGTCATCCTTGACCGCTCTGTTCAAATCCCTGAAGTCTACACATACCCGGATTCTGCCATCCTTCTTCGGCACCGGAACAATGTTGGCCAGCCAGGTCGGGTATTCAGATACCAGCAGGAAGCCTGCGTCAATTTGCTTGGTGACCTCTTCCTTGATCTTGATGGCCCAATCAGGGCGGATCCTCCTGAGTTTCTGTTTGACAGGTCGGGCCTCGGGGTCAAGAGGGATCCGGTCGCACAATCTCAGGATCGATTCTAGGCATGTCTTCGTAGGACCACGCGAAAACATCTTTGAAATCTTTTAATAAAGCGACTAAGCGCTCGCGTTCCTCCGAAGACAACGTGGACCCGATCTGGACCAGCCGCGGGTCCTTCTCAGTACCGACATTCACAGTAGTGATTTCATCAATTAAGGGTTTAACAAACCTCTCTTGCTCTTGTTCAATTAGTCGTTGCAAAATCGGAGGAATTTCGTCCTCGTCGTTTTCATCAAAATTTTGAAAGTCCTGATTTAAACAATAAACCAAAGGCACAGAAAAGTACTCGGAAACCACAGTTACCTCATTCTCATTAGATACTTCCAAACCGTCCGATTCTTCTGTTACAACAGACTCAAAAGAGAAAGAAAAAGACGACCTGGACAGGACTGTGGCATCCGGGTTATCACTCCCAGGAATACCGGACTCAGACTCAGACGAGCTGGAACCTGATTCCGACTCACAAGACTCAGTGGAATCAGATTCCTCCACTACTGACCCGGTGTCGCTTGATAAAAATCCTCCTCGCATCGCCAGATGAGGGAGGGTGTGATGGATGCATCCAAAATAGCATTGGTTGGCCCACGCCGCTTTCATCTCTAATCATGGACACCGAGGAGTCATCCCCAAGCACAACCGTTGGTTGATCAAAGGATCTGAAAGTAGACATGCCAAGCACTACCCCCATTTCAAACTCAGGTCCGCAGACTCCAATTCCTTGCTATATTCGGCCTCAACTGCTTCGGGTCATCGCTCTTCAAGAACATCATCCCCAGATAATCGCAAGTCGAAGAAAATTTCAAATCCGGCATGCGTTTTTTCTTTATTCACCATGGCTCGGAAAACCACAGAATGGGAAGTCTTCCTTCCCTTTTAAACGTCCGTTCAGAGTACCCTGGATGGGCCGATGCATCAATTCAAAAGGTTTCCCCATCTGTTTTGCTTTGGCTCTTCCAGCCATCTCTTTTCCTTTTCTTACCCAATCTTCCTTGGTGGGCAGGTAACCCAAGCCGAAGGTGTGAGGGTTGTGCGGCACTTCGGCCAACATTGCAATGCCTTTACGGCCGCTCTTCCCTAATCCCATCCCGGGGATGTATTGGAGTTTGTTCATGAGGTACACTGCTTGGGCACTAACATATATCCCTTCATTAGCGGCCATGATATTCTGTACGACCTGAGCCTCAGCCAAGGTAAAACCTGATATGAACACGTCCTCCAGGCCATGCTCTATCTCCAGAACAGGCGTGGATACTTCCGGTGGTGGATGAATCGATGAATTCCCGAAAACGATGGCTACTCCCTTCCCATAGGGGTATTTCACCATTTGGTGCAAAGTAGATGATACTGCCTTCACCTGATGCAGCCACGGCCGCCCCAACAACAAATTGAAAGTTGCCGGTACTTCCAAGACATGAAAATCTATCTCCTGCTATCCCGGCCCAACCTTGGTCTGGATTTTAACGGTTCCCATCACCTTTCGGCTTGTATTGTCATATGCCCTGATGACCTGGACTGTTGGTATAAAGTCTGCGACTTTCAGACCAATCGCGTAAGCTGTCCTCGCCGGGCAGATGTTGATGGCGGACCCTGTATCAACAAGGACTACCGGTATCCATTTATCCCTGCACTCCACGGAGATGTAGAGTGGCTTGTTGTGATTTGTGCCCTCAGGCGGTAATTCCTTATCAGCAAACGTCAACATCGGGGCAGCTCCTCCCGGAAAGACTAACCCCACTAGCTGTTCTGGTGTTGTTTCTATTGAAAGCTTTGCCTTATCCATGGCTGATAAAACAGCCTCCCTATGCACTCGAGAAGCCATAAGCAGTCCCCAGATGGAGATGTCTGCTTGTATCTTTTTCAACTGTCTTAATACGGCCTCATCCTCAAGTTGCTTTTCTTTCTGTCTCTCTGCCTCCCTATCCTTTCCGGACGTCTCTGGTTGATCCAGGTGCGGAGGCTTGAAATACCGTCCACTCCTAGTCATATGGTCGATTTCCCCCAGGTACCAGGTATCGTCAGGTTGATCATTTCCCCAGTCTTCGTCTGTGTGGGCAAGACAAAGATCCTCATCTTCCCACCACATTCCATCAGCAACTGACAAACATCTGTCGGGCTCTGGCATGGCTGTTCTCGTACTCACGGCACTTTCCATTCTCGTACTCGTAGCATCATCTGTCTATGTGCACACAGCGGCTTGAGCCCCCACATGGGCCTTTGCCTTCCTGGCTCTCTCAGATTCCTCAAACCTTTCTCGTTTCGACCGTGCTAATACATCGGGTGTTCAACAATTCTGTGGTCAAGATGTTCCACTCCAGCGAATTCTTCGTGCGGCGCGCTCTCGACAATACACTCTTTTTCAACCTTTCTCGTATTCTCGATGTTCTTGCCCTCTTTCCCTTACGGCTGAAACTCTTCTATCACGTCTGGGTGATCGTCCAACCACCCAATGGCCTCAGCTGTTTCCCCATAATCGAACCAGTTGACCGCTGAGTCCTCTGGATTTTGGTTGTAGTAAAACCGGAGGTTGGCAAAGTCCTCTCCCACGGCTGTTACACTATCCATTTCCTGTCCCAGACTATCTCCTTGGATTACACACAGTTCTCCTTGGATTACACACAGTTCTCCTCTGGCTGGAAGCTTCACCACTGGCACATCCTGGCCTATCGGTAAAATGTAGTCACTCGGACTATACGTTTTCTCAGTACAAATTCCAAATCTCGCAGATTTTGGCTCAACAACTCGTTCTTGCTTCGGGTCCCCCTGTTCCCTGTTCTCGGCAATTACCGCGACTGGCTTGGGTTGGGTCATGGAGATGTCCATCATGCACAAGTCGGTGCAATCGGGAAGAAACACCTCTGGTTTGGGCAGATGAGTAGGTGTAATGTAGATACTGGGGTCGTAGGACACGCCTCCAGTATGGATGAAATTGAGTCTTTTGGGTGGTGGAGCTTGGTTATGTATAGGGAGGGGATTTGTAGTAACGTTGGGTCTCTCAGGAGGTAAAATCACCCCATTATCAATGAGATCCTGGATTTCATGGCGTAACCGATAACACTGGTCGGTGACGGTGCTGTTGGTGGAACGCACAGTACTTGGCCGGGTTATGGTTAGGGGGAAGTTTTTCTGGTAGGGGCCGCGGCTCCAAGGGCTTCAGGTGCCCTTTTTTGATTAACACCCCCAATGCCTTGGATAGGGACATGTAAAGTGGGGCGAAGGTTCTGGTGTTCTTGGGTGGGTATTTGGTTGTTTGCGGGTTGCTTCCGGACGCGGAGAATGTATGGTGCCAGATTTCTTGGGGGTTGGCGGTGACCATGCTTACCGTAGCTCGTGGTGGTAGTGCCACTCGGGCCTGCATTGCTACCACGATTGAAAGTTCGTCGGGGTTGTTCCCGGTCATTATCAATCAAACCTTGTTTCAAGGCGTCCTCAATCTGCACCCCCATTTCGTGTAGGTCAGAAAAAGTGGGAAAGGGGAGTACTATCATCTTCTACATCAACTTGGGTTGGAGGTTGTGCACAACCATCCGAATCTGATCTTTGTCAGTCGGCCTAATAGTCATCATTGAGGCCTTGGCCCTCCACCGAGTTACAAAATCAGAGAAACTCTCCTTCGGCTCTTGCCTGGTCGTCTCGAGATCACGAGTTGTAATCTCGATTTGCGTGTTATAAGAGTACTGTGCGACGAAGGCCTCGGCCATCTCCTCCTAATTTCTCTTAACATCATCTTCCAGTTTTGCGTACCAAATGGCTGCTACACCCGACAGGGTCCGGCCAAACAAAGAAAGCTTTTGTAGCCTAGTGAGGCCCATTGGCCTTAGAACATCGGAAAACAACCGCAGGTGCACCATGGGATCACCAGATCCATCAAAGCGGTCGATTTGTGGCATCTTGAACTTGTCCGGCAGCGTCACAGCTGCATCAGTATACCCGTCCTCAATGTCCGGGATAGTCTTGACCCCCTGGGATCTTTTGAACAACTTTTCAAGTTTGCTCAACTTCAGTGCGGTGGGATCAGTCTCGAACTCAAAGGGAGAGTCCGGTAGATTGGTGGGTGTTTTTGATAGCTGAGGTTGAATTTGAGGTAGGGTTGGAGGTGGGGGTGGTCCTGTGGGCAGCTCTGTATCCGAACATTGGCATCTCCCGACGTTGGAACTCTGGTGGGGAAGGAGCTTGATGCGGCAGATGCTCCGGTTCTTTGTTCCACCGCAATGGTCTCTGCCGTTTCTCTCACAATGGGCTCTGTTCGGCAAAATCGCTCGACAGACGGCATCCTCGCATTGCTTTCATGCTCTCTTGAAGGTGGCGCACCATCTCCTCCAAACTAGCCATACTATCCTGCTCTGGTTGGATTACTGGTATATATCCCCTCTCTGTTGGTGACACAAAACCCCGATCTCTACTAAGCACAGGTGGGGTAGACAAAGCCCTCTGAACTGACTGTTGTACTGATGTCCTCTGCCTTACTGACCTCTGTTTAGTAACCGGGGGTAGTGAGTAGTACATCGTTGTCCGCTCTATCGATCCTCGGATCAAGGAGTCGACGCCTCGACCCAGTGGTGCTTGGGGAATATCTATCGGGTCGGTAGCAATCGTGCTCAACTACCTAATAAAAGATAAATAAAGCGTATAAATAAGCGTAAAATCGGACAAAGATAACGGCATAAAATAAATAAACACACAACACTCGGTTGGAATTTATAATATATAGCCAAAACCCGTACACTGCTTTCAAACACCGTCATCAAGTTTCAATCTCTTGCCTCCCAAAGTCAGAATCGGATACCCACAGATAATCGATTCTCAACAATATCATTGTTGGTGCCCTCAGTTCGATGCCTAATCTTGCAAACTGATACACGTATTTCCCCTGTAGAGACACACTCCAAAACACATAGCATGTAAAAGAGAGCCAATACACCCCTATGTTGGGGTAGGGTTTCCCTGTCCTATTTTGTCAGGAGCTAGGGTTTCACTACGCACACAGCGGTTTCAAACAACTTAGCATCGGGTAAGCAACCTGTCCTAGTTTGGAATGGTCACTATGGATTCCGAATATGCACTAGGTCGAATGGTCAAAAGAGGGTGCCCTGGTAAAAACCGGGGTTTGTGTTCCCATACTGGCAGAGCCCGCAACCGGTCAGCCTTATGGACATGCCTTGACAAGACAAGCCTCCAGCAAACCGCTCAGGAATAGCAGACGGCCAACACGGTGTCCTAGGCGCACCAATGCACATGCATTGCAAAGAAACACATAAGTGTAGTCAAAATAGGATATCACGAGTTCGAGTCAAGCTCTCTAAACTCCCCAGCGGAGTCGCCAGAAACTGTAGCACGTCTGCGGGGGACCTCGGCTACAGTTCGGACTCCCTTTGTGTCGGTTCTAAATCTGAACCAAAGAGTCCAAATCCGGCAAATCGTTTGAGAAAACAGATTTTTTTGAAAAGTAGTGCCAAACATGGACTGCTTTGCCAGATTACAGAGTTGCCACCTAAATATTTTTTTAATGGGGGAATTTAGAAAACCCTGACTCGGTGCCGAAGGCCACGTGTCCGTCATCACCAAAGTGGTCTTGGCTCGGGAGCTTGGGTACGATCGGGGAAGGTCAACTATGAGCACCCCCTTTCGCCCGGTCCGAAGACCGGCCTCTACTAACCGTGATATCCGTTTTTGAAAACTTTATGCGTTCTTATTCCGGTTATTAGCCTAGAATTACTATGTGATGCGCACAAAACAAAAGTATAGACTAGATTGCCTAACTTGAAAATAAACATTGCATATCCGTTTTGTCTCGAAAAACGTGTTGGTTTTTGCTACTCGCAAGTAGGCTAAAATTCAGATTTCAACGAGTTGTTCCAACTCAGGCAATCCAACCTCCACCCACAGGCATTCAAACAGTTTATCATGTAAGCACTTAGCTGCATGGCAAGCATACTGTCATGGTAAACATTCACACGCATGCGATATGCTAAAGCCATAAAAACTTACATCGTACTGTACAAAACAGTAAACTAGTTAGCAAACATGCATGACCTAGTTCATGTTAAGTGGCTAATGCGACACATACAAGAGTGTAATCTAAACAGGCTCGGCTAACCCTAAACATGGCACATGAGATGCAACAACTATCATGTATTCAATTTGGAATTGAAAGTACGATGCGGTTTGCATGATGCGCCGAGCCCGATGTATGTAAACAAATGCATGAATGCACGCATGCATTGCATAAGGTATGCTAAAATAAACATGCCCTAATCTACCAACATAAGCGGGTAAATAAAAGGGAGAAAGAAATGGGGGTTGGAAGACATACACCCACTCACGCACACTTATTACAAATTCGCCCTCGCTCGGAGGGACCAAATAATAATACAGTCCGAATAATAAATGGATTAATTTAAATATTACAAAATTCTAACTATTTAAAATTAAAGCAAATAAATGAAAGAAAAGGGGCCTCAGCCTTGCCTTGGGGCGCGTGAATGATGCATGCTCAATCCGACTTGCCCGGAAAAACCCGTACCGTGCCACTGCTGGTTCTGTTTTCACTGCCCTGCCTCTCCAAAAATTTCCAAAGTTTCATAATACCTCCCAAATGATCTGAAATACCCCACCGGCTGGGGGAAGAGCTCATCGGCTGCTTGTATTAGCCATCGGCTTCTAATGGTGTTTATCGGCACAAATACAGTGCCGATCGGCACATTATACTGCCGGTCGGCAGAAAGTTCCCGCAGAGGACAGTTTGACAGCAGCAGCAAAAACAGCAGTGCAAGGCATGGTTTTTGGGCATATGTAAGCATGGTCATGACCTCCTATCATGCTTTGAGACTCAAGGAGGCAAGGCCCTTGGTTCTTGGGCCATCAATTGTGCACTTTGATGCATGATAGCCTAAAGAACCAAAATTGCTATTTTTGATGTAACAATGCATGCAAACAAACAAATGGATTAAGCCCCTATCATGTTAATGTCAAGGGCCCTAACGACATGGGGGATTGAGGTGTGTTTTGTCACTTAAGGTACAAACACCCCTTAACTCCCACACTTGGTTTGACACCCCAAACCAAGTAATGAAATGCAACTATGCAATCATGCAAACATGCAAACATGCAAACATACAAACATGGGGACTAAGATGCTAGCACATTAGGCATGCAAAATGTTAGAATATGGAAAGCATAGAAGTCATGCAAAGAGGGACCAATTAAGCATAGAACTAGCATGCTCTCAAGGCTTCATTGACCAATCATGCAACAACCATGTAATGAGCATGCAATAATGGACTTAAGCCATAGAGGGCAGCCCTCAAACTCCCCTAAAACAGTGGCAAAACATGCCTCAAAACAAGAGCAAGATGCCACACAAGCATGCAAGCCATAAGGCATAAGGCTAAGGCACAAAGTGGGGCATTGAACCACCACTTAACAAGACCAAACATGGCACATGTTAGGCAACCAAAACAGGTTTTTATCATGCAAAATGGCACCCAAATCCTCTCATGGCACCTCCCAAAATGCATTAAACATGGAAGCATGCCCAATGTTCAATCCTAGACATACAAGAGCACACCCTTATGACATGAAATAGGCTACACATGCATGTATACAAGCATGATTTATGGACTGAAAAATGACCCTAGATGATGCCAAATCATGAGATCAAGACAAGTTAAGCATGCTAGGAGCCAAAACATACAAGGCTTACAAGCCTAAAGTACAAGACAAACATGCTAAACATACCAAACATGGCCAAAACAAGGGGTCACAGCCCCTTCACATAGCGAAGAGATGCTAGTATCTTCATGGAATCATGCTAAAACATGTAAGAATCAAGGCCTCAAAACATGGCATACCTTTGAGCATAAAAGAGCATTTTAAAGAAAACATGAGAGGCATGCAAGAGGCCACGGAATCAACCAAAAACAGAGGTTATTCATGACTGAAAACACCCTAAAAAGTTCTGAAATGAAGGCAAATACAAACATTCATTCATGCTATGCTATGAGCCAAGAACAAAGGCCAACAAAGGGCCAAGGTGAGAGGGGTGTCCCTCCCCTATGTGAGGCTTCAAAACACCTCCCTCACCACTGAAAACCCACTGGTTTTCAGTGGTGAGAAGGCCAAAAATACTGAAGTTAGACAATGCTCCAAAAAGAGACACAAAAGGACCAAAACAAGGCCTAAAAGAGTGAGGCTTAACTCAAATGTAAAAAGTGACCTTAATGAATGTTCTTAAGCAAGTAAAAACAAGATTTTTTTATGTTAAACACAAGTCCAAAAACACAAAGCAAAAGGGGTAGAAACTAGTTGCAAAAAGGGGGAATCTAAAGTAAAGTGTTTACCCTTGAAGATCCCTTGAAGAACAAAGGTTCCAGCCACTCTCTAGTGATCAAAACCAGCTCAAAACCACAGCAATCAACCCCTCAAGTCTCTCAATCTCGAGCTAAGGTGTAAAGGTGTGTGTAATGGTGCAAAAGTAAGGTAAAATCACACTTTTTGGCCTAGAATCACACACACAAGAGGAAAGAGAGGGAGAATATAGAGAGAGAAGATATATCACACAGATATATAGATATAAGCTCTGGTTTTGCCTTCCAAAATGCTAACCTGAGCCAAGAGGAAGAGTTCTCCTCTTATAGGCAAGGAATACTTAGCCACTAAGCAAGCCAAGGGCTCATCCCTCCATACACGTGTATGGAGGGGAGCAAAACTTACACTGCAAGAAAATATCCGATAAAGCAAGTGTACAAAGGTTCGGCCGGCAAAGAGTACCATTTTGAAAAAATAAAGGCTTGGTCGGCACAAAGAGTGCCGGTCGGCACAATAAAGTGCCGATAGAAGCTTGACCACCGGTGGCCTCTAGTCCCAAATGGTGGTGTGTAGGATGCCTCATAAGGCATTCCCTCCCCTTTCATGGCAAAACACAAGTGTTTGGTGCAAAACCAAACACAACTGGTCGAGTTCCGAGGTCCTGAGGCAGGGCGCGCGCAGCCGAGAACTCCGGGAACTCCAAACGAACACAAACATAGATAATCACCGAGTGTTCCAACGGTGACGTCCAAGTCTTGAGGACGATCAAAAATGGGGTGTCTACACTTAGGTCTAATCATCCAATTTTCAGCAAATGCCTCACCAAAATACCTTGCAATCTCTTGTTTCATCTCTATAGGTTTGTTAAAGGTGTTACCCTTGATTGTGATGGAACCCATCAAATTTCTATTCCATCTCTTTGTAGCCATGATGTGGAAATACCTGGTATTTCTATTACATTTTAGAGCCCAATTTACCCTAATTTCTGCATCCAAACCCATTCTTTCATTTTTCGTAGCTTCCATATCTCCCCTTTGAGCTTTCTTTTATTTATTACTTCATAATCATGAAAGGTTCTCACCTCAATAGCCAAGTCTAGTGCATGCATTGCCTCTTCTGCTTCTTTTGGCTTGAACTCAACATTCCAAAAAACTTCCTTATTCCATACTTTCAATGCTTCTTTCAAGGACTTCATTTTAACCTTTAACATATACCCAGCCCATCCATCTACATGAGTGCTCTCCCATACAGATTTTACCTTGTTCATGAAAGTGGGATGAAGTACCTAAGCATTTAAGAACCAAAATGGCTTAGGCCCCCAATCCCTATCATCTTCTATTAAGATTATTGGGCTATGGTCTGATAACAACCTTGGCAGACCCCAAAGTTTAAATCTAAACCATTCCAACCATTCTATACTGACTAGGAATCGATCTAATCTGCTCTACCTCTCCCCTTCCTATGAGTTACACCATGTGAACCTTCTCCCAGTCATTGGAACATCTATTAACTCACTACAAGAAATTGTACTTTTGGCGACTAAATTTTCAGTCGCCAAAAGTCATATTTTTAGTCGCCAAAAGGTTTTCCCGACTAAATAGTTTGGTCGCCAACTTGGTCGCGGAAGGACGGTCGGCGAAGGTATTGGCGACTAAAAGAATTTTAGTCGCCGAAAGTCCTAAATTGGCGACTAAACAAGTAGTCGCCAAAAGTAAAAGTTATTGGCAACAAAAAAAACTTTAGTCACTGAAAGGCTAAATTGGCGACTAATTTTTTGGTCGCCAAAAGCTTACAATTAAATTTAACATCACATTTTTAGCTAATAAAATTTTTGTCGCCAAAACTTTTTTTTTTTTTTTTGGCTACGAAATCATTAGTCGCCTAAAGTCTTTTTTTTTAAATGGCTACTAAATGTTTAGTCGCCAAAATGTTTGTTTCCATTTAATTCTTTTTTTAGCTACTAACTATTTAGTCACTAAAAATATTTAACTCCATTTTTGGCTACCAATTGTTTAGTCGCCAAAAATATCATTTTATATTTTTTTTACTTTAATTAATTTGTCCACAACCTCTATGTATCCCATGCAACCTGTAACAAATATACAAACAAAACAATACATACATATTATCACCCATTTCACAACATGTATTTCACTTACAACCATCCAAAAAAGAGAACAACTTTTAATGTCAAATTTTATACAAGCCAAGTATATTCCCACTGAAAATAATAATTTCATACAGAATAAAAAGTAGTACAAAAACCATGTCCTCTGTAGACAAAAAAGTAATATCTACAATTCCACGCCAAAAATATCTGTAAAAAAAAAAAATTAATCATTAGTATTGACCGAATAGCATTGGCATATTTGAAATCATAAAAAAAAAATTATATAATGCAAAATCTTCGCATTACCCTTATGGGTCTTCACAAGCAAATAGCACCCAAAAGATAGAGATGTCAAAACCCTCTTGTACATGTCATGCAGGAGTTCCTTCTTAACCTCTTCATTTTAGGTCATTAAAAAATTCACAAAATAGTGAGATTCACATAAAATTATAGTTTTCACCCACTTTATAATATGGCATTCACTAAAATAATATTCCAAAAATTAATACCCACTTTCAAGTGAAAGTGACTAACTGAAATAACAACTTTGTCTTCTACAGCTCAAATGAACCTATAGTTATGATTTTCCTCAAATGTTCCACACTAAGAATGACCAAATTTAAGCTAAGGAATATGCATGACATTTTTCTTCAGAATATATGTACACACAAAAAAACTGGATATCATTTGTGTGCCTAAAAACAAGTAAACCTCAGCTTTTTCTAGTCTCTATGCAGCTAACACATATCCAAACTGTGTTATCAAGTTTAATTTAGGGAGATCAAAAAAAAAAAAAAAAAAAAGGCTATGCACTGGGGAACAGTTTTAGCTGCAATGCCTAATCTTAATTCTTCTGTGTGCCAAAATCCTTCTCACTATTGCAGAGCTCAAGCTGAAAGGCATAGAAAACCAACAGAAGGATGACCACTATGGCCATTTTGGTTCAAGATGGTGAATAAATCATCTGAGTGGCCCAGTTATTTTAGTCGCACAATGGGCACCGGGCACCCAAGTTGAGTATCAAGCACTATGGGTTGCGTTGGAATGGCCAGCAGTTTTAGGCATAGGAACTTCACCAATTTCACGGATTAAGCAGTGCTGATGTCCAGTTTGTCTAGGACGGAAGACAATAGGTGTAATATCAAAGTGGTTTGTATGATATTAGTGCAATTAATGAGCTACAAATTAGTTTGCTATTAGATAACACAACACATTATTAGGTAATATATCCAAGAGAGAAGAACATATCAAATAGGACACAATCAGAATTGAGAATACTTGGTGAAATTCAACAAGGAGATTGTTGCTGGTAAGATATCTCTCAACTGATAAAGCAGCAATGCATCCTAAACCAGCTGCAGTTACGGCTTGCCTCCATTCATGGTCCTATACAAAGATCAAGAAACTGAAATACAAAATAGTCTCAAATAATTACAAGTTCAATGACAAATACAAATATGTAAGAGCTTGATACACATGTTGAGTCCATGCCCTAACAGATTAACTTTTGAGGCAACTGGTTGCTTAACATGTTACTAGAGCTTTAGTTCTAGACATCACACGTTCAAATATCATTGTATTTGTTTGTACCTTATAATATGTTTGTCAGTGTGTCAGTTTAGCTTGTGTTAATTTGTATCTTCATGTTGGATAGGGGGTCACAAATAAAAGGAGGGTGTGAGAGCTTAAAAATGTGTTGGGCTTATTTCCTAATAGGTTAAGCTTTTAGAGCAACTAGTTACATTACAAAACCCAAAGAGTATCATGAAAATTCTTATCAAACTAGGATTTTATTCATCTCTTCAATCAAATATATGAATTGGGCAAGTTTCCCTACAGCCGAAAAAACTAACTTGTTCTACACCTGTACTTAAGTCCTGGCCTAATCCACACCTCATTCAAACTAAGCCAACTCGCAAGAAGTACATACTTACACGGCAAACCTTTAAACCAAATGATAAACTTTTATATACACTGAAATGTTGTCCTTGGTAATAAAGAAATAGAGAAAAAAAACTATAAAAGCGATAAATAATTAACAAAGTAAAAAAGCAATAAAGAACCAATAGAATAAACATATATTATGTGTCGATAGTTGACTTCACAAAAACAGCTCATACACTACTCCATGAGATCACCTCATTATACGAATCTCCTTATGTGGGACCCTATATATATTTTAATTTTTTTTATTATTTATATATTTATAATAGAATTGGGATGTTCCAATTAGTACATTGCTAAGGTCAAGGAACCTTCATAATGTCAGAACAAAGGGACAAGTTTCATACAGCAAGAAAACATTAATTATTGTAATTATATTATCATTATTGTTATTATTTTTATTATTAATGTATGATAATTGTATTGTATTCAATGTTGGAATGTGTTTAATGGAAATAAATAATTAAGAAAAAATGTATTTTTAAAAAAAGACTTTTTTAGTATGAATGTTTGCTCACACATAATTAGAAGGTAATATAATGCTTTATATAATAAAAATAATGTGTTTGTCAAAATTATGTAGATAAGTCATAGAAGTCAAAATTATATAACATTAGCCACAACAAGTACAAGTACATTCATAATAATTGAGAGGTTAATTAAAAGCAACTCCAACCACACTCTTTATTTTTCACTAGCTAAAGGACAAAAAAAGGACATTTTTTATTTTACCTAATTAGTTTAACTATCGTATGTTCTAATCATACTCTTTATTTTAACTAGTCATTCACACTAACTAAATCAATTTTTAAAACAAAAAATGCTATATATATTACTATCTTTTTCATAAAATGCCACGTACGCACCAAACGCTAATATAGTTGCCAATGTGACATTTGCGATAATATTTTTAAAGATAATATTTTTAAAAATAATAAAATAATGTTAAGTAATATTTTATTTTTTTTATAAAATTTATAGTACGTGAATATATACCAACATATGAATTTTGTGGAACCATTTTGAAGGGGAGGGGAGGGGAAGAATAAAAGAAAACAATAAAGAATTTTTTTTTAAAAATAATAATACAAAGGAAGTTCTTCAATAATTGTAATTTATCAAATTAAATTAAGAACTGAAAGAACACAAAATAACTAATCAAAAACCTTACAAAGGTCAATGAATAAAATAAAATAAAATAAATCATAAATAGCAAAGTTAGGAATAAATTTCAAAATAAATAAACTATTTCTAATTCAAGTTGTTACAAATCTCCATGTAGATGCCACAAATGCTCAACTAGGTCTGCTTGGAGTTGAGAATGAGTTTGTCTATCTCTGATGTGATGATGATTTTGAATGAATTCATAAAGTTCGGGTGTACGCTCATGTGACACTGCTAGAGGGAGACTTTCTTCGATTGCATCATAACTACAGTCTATATTTTGTTCATTTCGCTCATCTTCAATAATCATGTTATACAATATTATACATGCCTTCATAATAACTTTAAGGGTTTCAACTTTCCAAAAACGTGCAGGTCCTCGCACAATTGCGAAACGTGCTTGGAGCACTCCAAATGCTCGTTCGACATCCTTCCTTGCTGGCTCTTGAGCTTTAGCAAAATTTATTTGCTTATTGCCTCGTGGAGATGGGATTGTTTTAACGAATGTTGACCATTGAGGATATATACCATCAGCGAGATAATATCCCATTGTATAGTCACTTCCATTGATTGAGTACTCAACTTGGGGAGCACGTCCTTCAGCAAGGAGAGAAAATACAGAAAAACGTTCTAGCACATTGATATCGTTATGAGATCCAGGTAATCCAAAAAATGCATGCCATATCCATAGATCATAGGAAGCCACCGCTTCTAAAATAATAGTTGGTTCATGGATGTGACCACAATACATACCTTTCCATGCAGTAGGACAATTCTTCCACTTCCAATGCATACAGTCAATGCTCCCCAACATTCCAGGAAACCCACGATTTTTTCCTACCTCTAGTAATTTAGCAATGTCATCTTTGTTTGGCGTCCTCAAATACACATATGAAAAATTTGCAACCACTGCCTCAACAAACCTTTGTAAGCTTTCTATTGCAGTGCTTTCTCCAATCCTCACATAATCATCTACAGAATCAACCGCTACTCCATAAGCGAGCATCCTTATAGCAGTTGTCATCTTTTGAAGGGAAGACAGACCAAAAACTCCAACAACATCTTTCTTCTAGACAAAATAAGGATCATATGCTTCCACCTAGATAAAATACGAAGAAAGAGACATCGACTCATCCGGAACGTCCTCCTAAATAAATTGGGAGGATATGTAGGCGTTTCAGAGAAGTAATCTCGATAAAGTCTCTTGTGGCCTTGAATTCGATTACGATAAATAACTGCATGACCTTGTATGGAACCACGACGTAATCCCAATTGTCTCTCATTATTTAACCGCTCTTCTTTTAAAGCAGCTATTGCAAATATCTCCAATTCATTATCAGAATCAGAGTCATCAATAATCATCTTCATTACACTATTGCAAGCCATGGAAATTAAAAGAAGAATGAAGCTGAGAGATAAATTAATGAAAATAAATATTAGGTTGTGTTTTGCTTCTTAAGCTTTGCAAGTTTTGCCTAACAACTTCAATTTTCTGCAAAGTCAAATATGTAAAACATATCAAACAACTTCCAAAATCAAAACACCAGCAACTTACATAATATGTATTTAATTCATCAACAAATAGAAATGTCCTATAAATAAGTAGCACTCCAATCCAACATACAACAAGCAATTATATTTAGCCATGGAGTACTGTAGCAAGCATTCAACAAGAATTCTACTCAGTAATTAAATTACTACTAGTTCAACCATTCAACAATAGGTAGTTCCAAAATAATTTTAACATATAATAACTAGTTCCAACATAAACTACATAAAAAATATAGTTCTGCCTACAATGAAGAATCAAATCCAACAATAAATAAAGTGATAAACATAGTTCCAATAATTAATTTTTTTTTTGGGTAGTTCCAACAACTAAATCTTTTTTTTGGAGAATTTCTGTTTGGCGGCGTTAAACGTATTCTACGTGCAATGGAGGCAGACCACTCGTATCTATTGACATTATTCGCTCTTCCTCCTTCAATTGTTCCATTCGTATCTTCTCTTTCTCATTATCAACCTTTTCTTGTTCCGTTTGCGTCCTCTTTTTCTCATTATCAATCTTTTCTTGCTCTTGAAGATACGACCTTTCATATATCTCTATTTTCTTGTCATTCATTTTCTTTCTATCTTCCTTTAAATCCTCTAATAATATTAAAATAGTCGACCCTCTTTCATTTCCACGGTCTTTATTCTTTCTTTTATTCAAACGCTCCTTTTCAGCCTTCCTACCCGGTGGTCTTTCCAAGCCTACATTGTCATTATGTGAAACATCATTGTCCTCTAAATTGATTGAATCCACTCTAGTAGGAGAACAAACGCCGGGAGTTACCACCTTTTTTGGTTTTTGTTTCTTCATGCTATATTCCTCTCGCCATTTTGGTTGATCTCTTAACTCATGCCAACAATGTTCAAATGGAAATGACGATTTGTACAACTCTTTGTATAATTTCTTCGCATCATGAATCTGAATAACAGATAAAAGAACACTAATTATCATGAGATCAGACAATTTCAACGATAATAAGAATAAAAATCTCAATGGTATTAATACCTTGTCTTTTTCAGTCTTTCCACTTTGATTCAACCTTTGGATTTGGGTGAAGCACCCACTGAACTTATTCGTGGCAAGTTGAATCGTTGACCAACAATTCATTAAAGAAGTTTGACTACGATTAGATGAAAATGTTTTGAGTTGGTGGAAATACTTCCACACTCTTAGCCAATATGCCTTTGATTTTTGTTCATTCCCTTGCACTGGATCTAAGCTAATGTTAAGCCATGCCGATATGAGCATACTGTCTTCTTCTGTAGTGAAGTTGCCACCTCGTTGTGGTTTCTATTTGAGGAGAGATTGGGGAAGACTGATCCCTTTGGTGAAGAGGTTCATCCATAAATTCATAATCAGTCCTATCATTTATCAAGTTGGTGAAATATGCATCATTTTGTTGCTGACTCATCTATAGACAAGGTAAAGAAAATTATGGCAACATATATTGGGTTGGAGAAATAACTGAGATTCCCAATTGGAAGCAAATTAATTAATAAATGGATATCATGTAAATTAAAACAATAGTTGTTTGGTTGAAAATGATTCAATGATAATTTTAGATAAATAAATGGAGATCATGTAAATTCAATGAAAAAGAATTCAATGATAGTTGCACCAACTCTCTATCAAGCCTATATATTATGGAGCCAGAAGATATTTCTGTTTCCATGTACAAAGAGAGACAGGACTCTAAATCTAAGAATTTCTGGAGTTGCGGAAGTTTCATCTTTTTCTCAAAGAAATCAAAGAATTTCAAGGTATGTGAATCAAAGGATAGAATAATCGTCGGTTGGAAGCACTCATGAAGTCACAACTTTTGGTAGAAAATTTGCTTCAAAAGCTTTCAATACTGGCAAAACTACGAGATTGACTCCAGAAAAGGTAGTATCTCAAAGGAGGCTAACATATATTACATTTATATATATGTGCTTGTGATGACTAACCATGATAAGAGGGCAGAGAACAATTGATTTTTAGAGCCACTCATAAGTAGGAAATTTCACAAATTTATACGTATAGAAAATTAGCATGAATGCATACACAAATATTTTGTATTTCTTTTAGTAGGATAATTCATGATTATCTTATATGAGTTAGTATTCTTGATATTTTGGCTGAGAAATTCAAGTGAAAAACAAGCATACCAATATGAATCATGTCAAAATCATAAATCCTTAAGAACTTTGCAGTAAAAAGTTAATGGTAAGGCCTAAGAGAGAGGGCATATCAACACAGGCAAAATTCTACAAATCCACCTAGATGCATATTGCAGGCAAACTCAAAAAAGTTTAAAGCACAATATACTAAAGCAACTTTTGGGTGGAAAGAGCAGGAAGAAACTGTAAAATTTATCCAAATGATTAAATAAGTTCTGCCCACAAGTAGAAAGCAGTAAGTCAAGTGTTTTTTGACTTCCCTAAACTTGAGGCATATAGATTTCTCATTTATTCACATTAATGTTAGGATTGAGGGTTTCAAATGAACACACTTGTTCTCAAGTACCCCTGTTTACTTTCAGAATTCAGTAGCAAGGAATTGAGGGAGTAAATTCAATTATGGACACAAAAGGAAAAGGAAAAAAAAGGAAAAAAAAAAAAATAACTCAGTAAAATAACCGCAACCAAGTCTTTAATGTTCTCACTGTATTGAAGGAACCCTAAACCTAAGTAAACTTCAAAATGGATTTAAACATTCTTAATGGGGGTTGGCAACTTAATCACATTATGCAGACAGAATTCCCTTCAACCCAAATTTAGAAAAATAACAATGAGAACTAATCAGAGGAACAAACTAGTTCAGGTGTAAGAGACAGTGCCACATTTTCAAATTAAAATGTCAAAATCACAACAAAGAAATGCTAAAACTTGCATTTAACAGAATAGCACTCAGATCTTTGGCTATTATCCGTCTTCTATTTGTCTCTTATTCCTTTTCCCATGTTAGTTCTAGCATGGAGGGAGGATTCCTGATATAGAGTGTGGAAGGGAAAAGAGGGACTAATTTAAAATTTCACATAGAGCACAATCTAGTTTGACTTGTTTAGGATCAATTTGGGTCATACTTATAATTTTTGAGTTACAATGTTGTTGGACTAATTTGTCTATGTTTTACTGAGTTTTAGACATGGACCATGGGTTGTATCAAATTTCTAGTTATGTTTGCAGATCTCATATATGGTTCTCTAGTTTGCATATATATATATATATGTTGAGTGTCCTAGTTTCTTAATTTTGAAGTCAAAATTCAAGTAGAATTAGGAAAAACAACACCTTATAAATATTTATGTACTTTTTGTGTTATGTGAAGCTTTTAAAAGAATAATCGAATTTATGCAGAACAGTTTTTGGATACTTGCCCAAGTGTTGCCTATAATTAGAGTTGTGGTGAGTTTTGGGTAGGAAAAGATTGTATGGTTAGAGTTTTAACAGGTAGAAGATAGAATTTATGATTTGGCAAGGAAGAAGGCTAGATTTTGGCTTGATTTTTGAAATGGCAGATTATGGAATTTCTGAAATATTAGTTGCAAGAATTCTCTGAACAACCAAAGTTTTGATTTAGGTGCTAATTCAAAGGTACAAAGGTAGGGGAAGGGTAAGGTTGACTGGACACGATTGAGTATGGTTTTGGGACTGAAAAGTCTACTAAATAGACAGTCTCAATGGTCAAATAACTGGTTTTTTGAAACCATCCCACTTTTAGAACTAGCTTTTTGGAATTTTATTTTGGTTGGCCCATGCCCGTGTGAATAAATTCCAATTTCGAGTTCTCCATTTGAATCGCCCCACAAAGATATTGGGGAAATTTGTAAATTTCTATACAGATCAAAGAATAATCGAATTTAAAAAAATTGGGGAATTTGTAAATAATCTTACAAAGATCAAAGAATAATCGAATTTCGATTGAAGTAACAATTTTCTGCTTAGTAATTTACAAGGTCATAAAATCAGATAGGAGGAGAAGATAGTATCTCTATGGTAGCTGTTCTTCCTATATATCCTAGGCAATATCAAATAAAATGCCAGAATGTGAGTAAACCCATTATAATATTCTTAGAATATGTAAAATTAAGGTCCATCTTGCAAAATCATTCGCAACACAAAAACACAAAACACAAAAATAGAATAGTAAAGTATCAAGGTATGCTTGAACTCACAGATCAGACAGACGATACACACATAAATTGTATACAGATTCGTAAACCAAGAAAATGGGAGAGACCCAGATTACAGAGGAACAAGGAAAGTTTGTGCTATACATATATATATATATAGAGAGAGAGGGTTTATGAGTTGCATAGAAGGGGAAGACAGAGAGATAGAAAAATCCATACCTTGAGGAAGAGGTCGATGGAGGGAGTTGCAGACAACGTTGAAGGAGAAGATCAATTTCGCACTGAAGGAGTAGATCGATTTCGCGGGAGAGACGTGTTTGGAGATCGATTTCACGCTGAAGAAGCATATCAATTTCGTCGGGAGAGACGTGAGCAGATCGATTTCGCAGGAGAGAAGAGTTTGAAGAGCCTTCAATCACTGTCCAATTGAAGCCAGCAGAGAAGCCACAAGGGAAAATAGGAAGCCATTTAGCCGGCCCATTGGTGTGAGAATATTAGGGTGATATGAGCTAAAATAGCTAACAGTACCATTTTACCTCTTCCTTTGGAGTTGCTCTAAGTGGAATATTACAAACTAATTTGTGGTTAAGCCAAATGGGAATCTAGTAGTAATGGGAAAGGAATCTTTAATATCAATCACCATAAATCCCACACTCCAATCTCTTTGATCCATCACATATCAGATATACATACATCCATGACTCCATTCTTCTCATCTTATCATTTATCATTCTTATCATTATTTGTATCTATCCTTATCTCATACATTGTATAAATAGAATAGAATAGTCATGGAAACAATGTAATACACAAAAACGATTTTCCTTTAAACTCAATCAAAATTTACAGTAGGTTGTTCAAGTGCCATCTATAGATTGGCCATACATCCCTAAGTTGATGAATTTCCATACAGTTGTTTGTTCACAGCTACTGCCAAATTGAGCTAAATTGCTATTTTCACTGTAAATCAATATAATCAATTATGACAAATTTGAAGACCCATTTTACTATAGGACCCAAAAAGGCCAACCATGCTCACTAGTAGTCTAGTACTAACAACAGCATAACCAACAACATGCAGTAGCAGCTGGAATCTTAATATTTGTGTATCACAATGCTTTCTAGTTTGTATCATGAACCCAACATTTTATTTAGCTTTTCTTCTTTTTCTTTTTTCTTTTTTCCCTTTGTTTTAGGCATTCTTCTCTGGAAATTTGTCACTTACCCAAGCAAACCTAAGTTTGAAGACTTCACACCAAGACCAAAACTGTATATTGTTGAATTGATCTTAATTTTCACTTTTCTAGAGCCCATATCAGCACACACAGTACTAGAGTTTATCAAAGAAACAACAAATGATTGACCGAACCCAAAACTATGGAACTAACAAATTTCAAAATTCTATGAAACATTGAAGCAAACATCTGACGGGTGACATAGAAAACATCAGATTTTCAATATTAGAAACAGAGGAAACACTAGTTTATGTGTAAATTGAAATCCCAAATAAACAGAAAGATCAATGAATGTGTATAAATCGACAAAGGGGTATTAGAGAAGGGACCGAGAGTGACGGCCTGAGAGAATGCTTGCCGGAACTGAATAGATTTGATAGAGTCCACCACCGTTGTCACTCTAATCAACCCCATTGTTCTTTCGATCGTGCTCTTCTTCTTCTTCGTCGAATTACACCAACTTCTTTGCATGTTGTGATTGTTGAACCTGCCTCATGACACGCCTAGTCTACTCACGCGTTTACTCTTCTCCTTCTGATTTCTCCATTTTTGTTTGGTTTGTTTGGGTTCGAGAGAGAGAGAGAGAGAGAGCGATGATGGTCTGCGGTGAAAAGAAGTGGGTGATGTTTGGTCGTGAAGGAGCATCTGTGTGAGAGAGAACAATCTATTTTTGTCTAAACAGGAGAACCATCTGTTTTGTCTAAAATTTTCATACCTTTGGCGACCAAATTGGTTTTTTTGTCGGCAAATGTTAAGTAATTTCATACATCCCAAAAAATTTGAAATATTTCCCTCCAAATATTTTAGTTCTTTGGCGACAAAAATAATTTTAGTCGCTGAAAATATATTTTTGACGACCAAATTTTTGGTCGCCAAAGATAAAAAATAATTTTTTATTTTTACATTCGGCGACTAAATGATTTTAATAGCCAAAACTAACTGTTTGGCGACAGAAAAAGAAAATTTAGTCGCTGAAAATATATTTTTGGCGACCAAAACTTGGTCGCCAAAGATAAAAAATAATTTTTTATTTTTACATTCGGCGACTAAATGGTTTTAGTAGCCAAAACTAACTATTTGGCGTCAAAAAAAAATTTTGTCGCCAATTCTGGTATTTTTAGCGACTAATTTTTTTTAGTCGCCAATAATGAATATATCTCGACTAAAAAAAATTAGTAGCTAAATATTGTACTTTTTTCGACTAAAAAAATTTTTAGTCCCCAATTCCACAACTTTTGGCGACTAAATTTTTTTTAGTCGCCAAAAGTGCATTTTGTTGTAGTGACTCCAAATTATTTATAAAGTCATTAAACTCAGTCATCCCCTATCTCTCCTAATACATCCTTTCCTTTCAGCCACAGATCTAATTTCATTAAAATCTCCCCCAATGCACCAAGGTTTAGGTTAACTCAAGTTGTAATTTACCCAAAACTTGCTAAAGTTTTCTTCTCAAATTCCTATCAGTTGGTGCGTAAACATTAACAACCATACATTCAATTACATGATGAAGCTCACCTGATAGTATGATGCAATTTCTGTTACTGCAGCAATCAATCAGAGCAAATACCTCACGTCTCGACACACATAGCAGTCTTTCAGCACTGCCATCTGCATCTACTACCATGAAATCAACCAATTCTTTAGGCCAAAGAGATTTGACAAATTGTTCTGATATTCCTATTCTTTTTGTTTCTTGAAATAGGACCATGTCTACCTTTTTCTACCTTAAGAGCTCTTTCACTCTCCTTCTCTTCTCAATCCTTCCCAAACCTCTTATATTCCAAGATACTATCTTCATTAAAAACTATTATAACCCCTATTTCTCTTAAGATGCTTTTTCAAGCACCCACTCCTTCATTCCTCTTTAATACCTAGGCCAGGTCATTCTATTCCATTGTGATAATTCTCTCAAAAAACATCTCCCTTTCTTTGCCTTGAAAATCCACACCCAGGGCCTTTCCAATGTGTATTGTGGCTTCTACTTCATTTCTTAGATATCTACTTCTGCTAGACTTCCTACGATGTGGTAATGATGATGAAATAGCCTCAGCTGTAGCCCTAAAGATAGCTTCTCTACAAAGTCCATGCCTTGACCACACCTTTTTTTGCCCCACTCTTCTTTTCCTTATCGCCTCTCTACTCAGATGAGCTTCACTCTTGTTTCCTCTCTGCTCAACTTGATTTTTAAGGTTCCCCATTTTTTACTATATGTCTGCCACATTATGATTTGGTTGCCCATATGTTTCTACTGGGCCTGAAACTTCCTCTAAAGCTAGCTGAGCTACTAATAACTTATTTGTGTTTTGGACTTCATCTTTATGCCATTGAATTCTTCCTTGATTCAACCCCACAAGTAAACCTTTGAATTGGGCCTGGTCCAACACCACATTAAGGTTAATGCTGGGCCAATGAAAATCTAAACTGCTTATACTTTTCACAAAGCCTGTTGATGGCCCACTCTCTATATCTCTTCGATTTCCCATGTTACTACTCTGATACAAGACCCTGGGCATGCCATCTTCTTTTCCTAGACCTGCACTAGTTGTTTTTGGGTCTCCTGCATCATCGCACGTCTCATTTACTACTGAGACAGTATCTAAACGAATAATGCTATATGTACCAATTAGTGTACTACCTATTGTACCAATTGATGATGTGGTATAATTTAAGAGGTTTTTGGTATTTGTAATGTGATTAATGAGTGGGGTCAATAATAATGTCATAACTAGTGTTGGTACACTAGTTAGTACATTAATTGGTGCATGTAGCACCACTAGTATCTAAACTGTCTCTGATGCCATCTCTTACCTTGTTGTTCCTTCCCCTTTGACCATAAGCCACATCATCATTGCCTTCCACTTCATCCTCTGATTCATCCACGTCATCATCATCAGCCTCCTGCCCATTTTCTTTCTCTGTAACGCTGTACTGGTAATTTGATGATTCATCTTCCCTTTGTTGTTCATGACAAGAACACAGCTCTTCACACACCCTAATCGTACTTTCAATACCTTTATTAATCAACTTGATACTCTTGTTAATTGTCTCTATATTCTTTGTCAAAATTCTAAGTTTACCACATGCCAAGTTTGTGATAGCCATTGTGTTCCCCTCAACCTCTAACACCTCTCCCCATAATTTCCCAATCTTTCTGAAATTTGTGGTATTCTAAAGATTAAGAGGTATACCATAGCATCGTAGCCATACCTCCCTCTCTTGCTCTATGACAAGGCCATTCCCCCATTCTACCATGGTCTCACACCACTCCTCAATCCAGTCCCCTAACACCTGCCTCTTATTCCTTAAGGCCTCAATCGTTTCAAAAGACAGAACAGCTACCCTGCCACCACCTTGTCAAACTTGTACATTCTTTAGATCTCTTTTTTTACACTTCTTTCTAAAATCTGTGAAATGAAAATTATTCTTGAGCTTAACTATAACACTTTGATACAGCCAACCATTTCTATATTCCTCAACTATGACTACTTTTTCAGACTCTTTTTGTTGTTGCCCTCTTCTTACCACCTTTGCGAAAGAAGGTATTTTATTCACCCAAACCCCAACCGTAGCATTTCCTTTAACTTGCATATTTTGTTTAACTAAGTTCTGAAAATTTCTTTTCTGCTCTCTTCCAAAAGTAATGGTCTTCACTATTAAGGATTTGTTTCCACACCAAACTCCATTTGCCTTATGTATAGCCACCTTTGCTGCAATTGGGCAGTTGTAACGAATGAAGCCGAACCTTGATCATGTTGCTTTTCTTCTTTTTCCTAGAATGAACACATCTTTGACCGCACCAAACTTTGTGAACAAAGTATGGAGTCCTTTTGGATGCATGGACTCAGGAAGATTATCCACAAATATTGTTTGTATTCTTTGGTTGCCCATGCTCTTCCTATGTTTTTTATGAAAGACTGGCATCCAACCTCCATCTTCCTTACTTTGTTGATCCATCTTCTCTTAGACAGTCTCTTTTTGATCATCCTATGTAGTTGAATAACAGAGTTCAACTTCTGAGCTCGCTCTCTCTCTCTCTCTCTCTCTCTCTCTCTCTCTTATGGAGATGTTGTGTGTTCTTTTGGTTAGAGAACAGAACTACACTTTAAATGAGTGCTTTGTATCTAAAAAAACATCCCTGTCTTAATAAGCCTACACATTATTGCTTTTTGCTATTGCTAAAATTTTCAATTCCTATTTGTATTGTTGATTGGTTTTAAGTAGAATTTGAAATATATAATGATCAAATCCTATGGAAAGAAAATAACATGGATCAAGGGAGTATTATGATTGTGGTGTAGAGGGAATTTCTTGATAAAGTGGATAGGTATCAAGTGAAGGTCTGCTTTGTGTGAGAGTTTTCTAACCGCCTTGATGATATACCATTGATTCTTTGTTTCTTTCTTAAGGTTGACTGGTGTGCTTTTATTTGGGTTAATTTACCAAAATATTGGTGCTTCTTTTATAAACCTTACTACTGTCCTGAATTTGACATCTTTTCAATATGAATAATTAGGTCAAATCTATTCTTACAAAGAATAATATCGAATTTATGCAATCTTAAGAAAAAGCTTGTGATACACAATTCAAAGATTAATAATGTAATTCAGTTTTTAATTTTGACTACCATACCACAAAAGTCTCCATCCCCTTTATGTGATAAGCTTCCTATAGAGTTATTATGATCTTTAAAGTTAAATTATAGTAAGACTTTTGGAACTACCAAAGATGTTTCCCATTGGTTACATGCTCTGAAGACATAATCATAGTTACGTTTACAAAGTTTTAGATGAAATACAAAAGAGAAGTAGATGTGATAGTTGTGGAGCTATTTTGTAAAATATCAAACTACATGGCATATAAGAGATATATTTGTAAAAACAAAAGAAAATGTCCAAAAGATCAAGTAAGAAACTTTGAAAGTTGCAATAAAGAAGTAAGATTTGGTTATTCATCCTATTTAGAATTTTATCACTAAAATATCTAAATATTTTTGCTTAAAATTACAAAATTTGGGATGGTGCATATTCATACTACTTGCATTCTTACTAATTCATTTCCAGCTTTGTTCTTATATATATATATATATATTCATATGTTTAAAGTTGCCCATTATATGCTTGACTTTATGTTGGTCATCCATTAATGCATTCTTTTTGAAATGCTTCCAGATATTTTTGGTGTGTGACAGTTGTATGGAAGTTGTTCTTATTAAGAGATTTACCAAATAGGTAAATTGATTATTGAAATACCTAAGTGATTCATGATTAGATCAAGATTTAATTATACCAATTCCCAAACAATTAAAACTAACAATCTAAATCATCTAGCACATATGAAAGTGATTTAGATTATCGCTTAAAAAAAAATAAATTGTCACAAGCAATTTTTACGTGGAAAAACCACAATTGGAACACCTCCAATTGTGATAAAAAAAATTACGGGCGAAACGCCACAAATCAATCCACTACTGAAGAAAGAAAGATTACAAATATACCAAACAAATTACCCAAACACTGTCAATTTGTCTTCAACAATCTGTATATCTTTCACCGCAACCTTTGTCTCAGAATTGATCAGAATGATGTTGAATTCACAACATCCATTGTCGAATCAACGACTGCGCACAGCATCAAACTCCTTCGACTACTCCGCGCTTGAATCTTCAGATTCCTCGAAAGAAGAACACTTTTAAAGATGAACAATCAAGCTCCTTGATGTGTGCTTATCAAAACATGAGTTTAATACTCAATCAAACATCAACGAAAACTAGTAAAACAACCCCAAAAGAAAACCCTAAAACCCTCAAAGAATATCTGAAAAACGTACCCTAGATTTGAAGCAACTTGCAGTTTTATAGTTGTTGAAATCACGAAGTCTGCTCGAGCGTAGGAATGGACGCTCGAGCGGGGATGCTAAAATGCGTGTTCTAGACCAGGACGTATGCTCGAGCATAGGAACTTACGCTCGAGCGTAAAAAATACCTCACAGTATATTTGTAGACTAACCAAAATACTGGGAAGGTGAAACCTCCGCTCGAGCGCCACGTTCCCCGCTCGAGCGGGAAAATTTGGCAATAAGTAGGGACCTAACAATCTCCCCCTTGGTCAATTCTCGGACAAAACTTTCTAACAATTTTTCCTGAACAGAACACACGCACTAGACACGCTGAACCACGACAATCAAAAAACGACGAAACTGCCTAACCACTAAAACCGATGAGATTGAGAAACACTTATAAACATTTTGCACAATCCATCTGTAAAAAAAAAAATACCATTCAAACCAAAATTGTGGAACCAAATAAGATGAATCATAAAGAGATAAGCACGATGAATATGAGAGAAAGAAGCAGATATATATAGCCAAATCTATCTATGCCAAATGTCCAACAAATCGCTCAAATCTCTCCCAAAAACAAATCCTAACCAAATAAGCATGTAAAGTCCCACAAACCCCAAATAACTACAAAGCCAAAAACATCAACCAAAAATATCAAATCCCAAAATATCTACTCCCCCTTTTTGTCCAGGAGGCAAACATAAGAAAAAATAAAAAGAAAACAAGAGAAAAAAAACTATGCAAAGAAATATACTGGCCCATAAACATGAAACAAGCATTATTGGGGTGGAGGCTATGGAGGTGGCTGCATCTGAAGGAGGGACAAGATCTGGGAAAGATGAAAGGAGGACTAAGTAACTGACCCCTCAATGCAGCTAGAAAAGGCCTCCAATGCAGTGAGCCAGGCATCGGTGGTAGTCTCAAGACCAATAAGCCGGGCATCAAAGATATCTATCCGACCCTCCAAGTGATCAAAATGTGAAACCATGGACTGCTCGAACTGACGCATCTGACATCTAATAGAACGAGCCGGAAGAAGCTGCTTTCCCTCACTGGCAGCCTTACTTGCAGCAGCAGCATCATACTCGGCCTCCTCGGCCAAAGGAACATCTCCTACATGTCACGACCTGAACCAGCCCCTATGGGTTAAGGCCATGACCGGCCAGTAATTACGAGATTACCTACAGCCTCAAACCAAATAAGACAAAACTCATCAGAGTAAAGGGTCCAAACGGAAGCAAATTTAAAACTTTGTCCATAGAGTCGTGCTTATATGCACATCATAATATTCCACCTTTACATATGTTAATAACTCACAACATAAAGTATAGTAGCATAAGGTTCTGTACAGACAGGATCATTCAAATCTAAGTCAGCCAAACAAAACTATACGCAGACGTATACCAAAGTCCTCGCCGACATGATGAAATACACAGAATGGCAAAAGGACGAAGACGTGTCTCGTGCATGAGACGCAAGGGCTGACTCTTCAAAACTTTGGTTGTTCCATACAGACTTCACTGAGGCTGGGTCCGGACCTCTCTTGGCTCACCTACAAACACATGAATGAGCGTGAGTGAAAGCCCAGTGAATACTATCAAATAAAGAATACACATTGGAACAATATACCTCAAACGGCCTTGGGCCCAGTTTATATTTCTAACTAATACACACATACAAAGACATATGTAAGTTAAGTAACTGCGGTTCCAAACACATCATACGGCCTCGAGCCCAATTCATTCGTATCATTCAGGTCAAATTGGCCTTTGGCCCATTCATACTTTCATGTCAAATTGTTATTCGTGTCAAACTATTATTCGTGTCAAACTGGCCTCTGGCCCATTCATTCATGTCAAAACGGCCTCTGGCCCATCCATTCATTCTTGTCAAAATGGCCTCTGGCCCATTCATTCATTCTTGTCAAAACGGCCTCTGGCCCATTCATTTGGTATAGCAAACATTGTCCACCAATCGAATCAACGAATCTTATAAAACTTACATGGACGTAAGCAATTGGACAATAACATATTTCAGATATCTTTGTTAAGATATTACTCACAGTGATCGGCCGATTGGTTTGCTCTGGAGCTTGACCCTATACATCACATAACACATATGGGTCACAACCGATTCAATCCGTTCTTAACTCACATATTCCTCTCTAGGCTTAATTCTTATTCTTCTAACTCATTTACAATGCTCAATGTATGCCTAAGAGTACTTCGAAGTGAAAGGGAACGGAAAACGGAACACAGAATGCACTTTCAAAATTTCAGAAAACAGGGTCCCCGCTCGAGCGTGGACTTCCCTGCTCGAGCGGACCTATGAGGTCTGCAGAGGTACTGGATGCATCGAATTTACGCTCGAGCGTGAAGTTTGGCGCTCGAGCTGAAGGTCTGTCTACATAGCTCCCCGCTCGAGCGGACACCATGTCTGCAAAAGTTCTGGGAGCACGTATTTCCCATTCGAGCGGCGATTTCCACGCTCGAGCAGACACCAAAAATTCTGGGTTTTCCAGTAATGTTCTTGAGCGGAAATTTGACAATTCAAAGGTTCCAAAACACATGATTTCAGTTCAAAAACATGCAAACACATTACATTACATGAGAGTATAAAAGTATGACACCAAATTGTTCAAAGTCATCATTTAATTCCCAAATAGATCGACATTTCTTTCGTATGATCAAAATCCACACATTCAAACTTCATACCAATTCCGTAACTTCTTCAATCATGCATGCATGTCAAATTTTGACTTCATTTCTGTTACAAATGGTACAAATGATGCTCCAAATCATGAAGCTACCCAAAACTACTCATGCATGGAAGGTTTGATGCTTCATTCTTCATATTTAACATGCTACATGCTAGAACACCCAAAATTGTAACAATTATGCACATGCATGTTCATTTTAACTTCAAATTCAACTCAATCTTAGCCATGAGCTACCATACCACTTGATTTCACAAAATTACATACTCAATTCATAAATCAAGAATTGATTACTCACCTAGGAGCTTCAAACACTCCATGTTCTTTGAGTTTTAACTTCCAATTTCACAATCTTGAATCAAAATGCATAACTCCTCCTCCTCTCTCTCTAGAACCGGCCCTCTTTCTCCCTCTTTAGAGAAATCTCAGCCCAAATGGATAAAAGAGAGGAATTGAGTACATTGTGCCCTTTTATGTAAGTCCCACTAGTCAAAATTATTAATATTAAATAATTAGGCACTTAATTAATTGTTCTAAATTTAATTATTTTGATCCAAAACAATTTTCAATTAAATTTCACTGTAGGCTCTAAAAATTATGCCAATCACAATGGCGTAATCAATTTCGGCTTTTACGGCCGATAAGGCCTTCAATTTAAATTCCAAAGCAGGTAATAAAATAGATATTCCTACGGTGAACAGATAGAAATTCAAAACCACATATTTTCACATAATGGCACACAAAATCATATCAAACACATAATCACATTCATAATAAGGACCAATTAGCTAAATACGGAATAGGGTTAGCACAGTCTTCCCCCCTTTAGGAAGTTTGGTCCTCCAAACTTATTTTATCTCTAGTTAAAAGCAACTCGGGAGACTTTCTTATTCAACGGTTTCAACCCTTTTGATAGTTATCTGCTTAGTCTCAAAATCAAACAACACTCTGTTCTCAATCAGTCAGAGACTTACATTTCCCGCCATACAAGGCTTGTATGGTGCCATACCAAAACTAGAGTGTGAGCTGTTGTTGTAAGCAAAGTCTGCCAATGATGGATAGATTTTTCCAACTTCCCTGAAAAATCTAAGGCATGTATTTAGAGCATTCCTCCCAAAATCTAAAAGTTCCTTCTGATTATACATCAAATAGTGGATAGAAGGTAGCGTTGACTCACAATCCAGTTCCCATCGCCTCTTGAGGGCTTGTCAGAATTCAAACACACTTTAGGATCCCTGTCCAAAACAATAGATACTAGGATCCCATGCAAACGAGCAATCTTGTCGATGTAAACAGTGGCTAATCTATAAACATCATACGAAAATTTTACAGCGAGGAAATGGGCAAACTTAGTAATTCTTCATACAATAACCCAAACGAGACTTATACTTTGGGTGCTCAAGGTAGCCCCACAATGAAATTCGTAGCCACACATTCCTACTTCCGTTCCGAAATGGAGAGAGGTCGAAGTGATCCAGCCTACATCTGATGTTCAACTTTGACTTGTTGACACCGAAAACATTTGGACACAAATTCAATGATTTCCTCGTCACAGAAGTTCAATTCATTCTCCAATAATCCCACAATTCACAATCTAATTCGGTATTTAGTTCAGTGACTCATCATAGTTTTCCAAGGTCAATCAAAATTCTTCAGGAATATAAAGTGAATCCGGATACTGATTCCCGAATCAACAAAGGTAGCATCGAAGCAATTACTCATACAATGCACACAGTCTGCCTATCCCCATAATACTGATTGTAAAGTACATTAACATCGAAGCAGTCAATTTCTAACACAATACACGTGTTCTTAATTCATTCAACGGTTTACGGTTTACAATTCAGTTCATTATTCAATCCTCTGTTCCATCGAGTCTTTCCACATTATCAGATAGTTGTCAAAAGCATAAGGCAATTCATATATAAACCCCCATGATGTCAAAGACAATATCAAAGGAGTCAATCATACGTTAAGCACAATTTGCACATCCCCAGAGTCCCAATTACAGAATATAATGGCACTGAGCAGTTATTTACAAGACGTACCCAATTCATATACTTACGGATAATCAAGGTTTTTCAAGCTTCTTGGATGTCAATAACATCTACATAATACCAAAGGATGACATTCTGAACAAAATAAGGGAATAATCGTCTCAGGATCAAAGCACACCCGTTCACAATCGTCGGTGGCCGACCCGAGATCGATTAGATAAACCCACCCGTACAAAACCGTTGGTGGCAAAAGAGATATCTCAACAAAGGTGCTACATAGGCTTAGCATCCCCTAGCAGGAAAGGACGTCTCAAGAATGTCATCAAAATAAACACAATACCACTCACCATAACCGGATTTCCCAAAATCCAATAACACTGAAGCAGACATATGAGACATATTCTGATTAGTTGAGGATAATTATTCAGTACTGTTTACAATCAAATCAATCTGTTGTCACCAGCTTCCTTAGCGTCAAATACGTAAGAACATGACAATACACAAGCATTGTTCCTTAAGACACCCAATCACTGGATTTGCACAATTCGGTTCATTTTTAATACGTATGTCCTCGATAGTTGGAGGTTGGTTCTCAATGGTGTTCATGGCTAGATCAATCTGCTGATAGCCCATATAAGGTCTTTTAAATAAGTCAAGTATTCTGAACGGATTCAAGTTTTGGGTCTATCAGTTTTCCTACCCAGAATAATCTGGTTATTTATTTATAAGTAATTCTTAATCCCCCTTTTACAAAATCAATTTAGATAGAGGGTCGTATCGATCAATCCAAGCAAGGGTCTTGTCAAATCATATCCAATGAGGGTTTTATCAGGCCAAATCAAGCATAAGTTCTATCAAATCGAATCAGATAAAAGTTTTCTTAAATAGGGTACATTTGGTTCTGTAAGGCATACTTCATTTGCTTAGGTACATGGTTGATAGTTTCACAACTGTCCTAAGTTCATCAGTTCTCAAAGTCAAATCGGAGTCATTCATCACGACTGTTTCTATCAAAGTATCTCAGGTCATGTACAATACGGTATTGTTCACATAAGTTCAGGTGTAGTTGCGTATGCATGTAGTTGTTCATATCAAGTGGTATGTATCATAATCAATGCAGTAGTTCCCAAATAAGTCCTATATGCAAGCACATGGTGCACAGTAACACATTAAACAAAGTTCCTCGGTTGCACATAAGATAGGGTCTGTTCAATAAAAGTTCCAAATTAGTCACGAATCATAGGTTTACGAGTTAAGCCCAATATAGTCAGATAGTTCAGTCAATTTTCTACCAATCCAAGTACATGATCTCGCAATTTATAGAGCTCGTTATTTGGGGTGCTCAACCTAGTCACACAATCACAGAGTCATAATTCCAGTGGTTTAGTCATTGAAGACAGTAATATAACAAATCGCCCTGAGCATAGGTTTAGATGTACATGTGCATGTGTAGAGTTAATCGATATCCCAATACATATTTCACAAATTTCCCAAATGGAGCATATACATTCAATGATTATGGTCTCAACCTTGTGGGTCTAACCAGTCTAGATATACATGCAGCAGATACGAAAAAAGATGCCGACCCGAATCAAATAATATTCCAAGCAAGGATGTACACATGTACTAATTCAGAATCAATTAACACATAAGCAGTCATTTATAGACAGTATAAATACCTGGAATAACAGTCGCAATATTCTGAGCACTTTCTGGGATGAGTGTGATTACTCTATCCTGATTAGCAATTCCTACCATTGGTATGAATCTAGTTGAGGCGGAAGATTTATTCACATTTTGTTCAGTTCGGAGACAGTTCCTTACCATGTGGTCCATTTTACCACACCTATTACAAGGCCCAGAAATTCGATAACAAACTCCTTGGTGTTTCTTACCACATTCATTACATGTCGGTGTTGTATTCCTTATAGAGTTTGAAGTGCGCGATGATCCCATATTTCGTTTTTTAAATGACCTCTTCTTTGAGAAAAAGCCTTGTCTCTTGCTTTTCCATTCAGAAGATCGGTTCATGTTAGCTTTGGTCATTAGTGTTCGGTCCAGTACCTCAACATATTTTGTAACTTCCAACACATTTACTTGGTGCTCTTGTACTGGTGGTGGAAAAGGTTCTTGCCGTAGCGGCAACTGACGTTGTTGTCTTAAAATCTCTGCCATTTCTTGTACTATTCTTTGCAGTCTATCAAGTCGGGCTGTGGAAGAGTCTGCCAACTCGTATGCCCTTACTTTATCCATGTTCTACACAAATTCTTATTAAGCCTTGCCAAATACCGAGATGCCCAATACAAAAATAAACACAGATACACATGCGTACATTCGCTCATAGGCACATTGTTATATTCCCATTTTATGTATCGCCAAGGCACAATTAATCACATACGTAACAGATGATTGCTTACTTATCAGATATCGCATGCTGAACATTTACTAAGTAGTTATATACTCAAATCATGTTCATATTTCACATAGACACCCATTTGCAGAATCGAATGCACATAAGCAACTTTTCATGACTCATATGTTCATGTATGTGCATTATAACAAAACAAACTTATTGTACACATTAGTGTAACAATTCATATCTCATATAATCACATGTTCTCACCATCTGATTAAACTTGCATTATACTTTATACAAAAGATTCACAGGTATGCATATACTAAAGAGCGTACGTATTTAAATAATTTACAATGCAAGCGAATTACAAACTTATAATATATAATCGTTCGCATTAAACAATTAAGCGTATTCTTGATGCTTTCAGATTCATACTTATTACATGAATGCATCCTAGATCTTCTCTAGACGCTTATTGCTCTTTTGGACAAGTGTGTGAGTTATTAGCTCGTGCTCTGATACCACTTTGTCACGACCCGAACCCGCCCCTATGGGTTAAGACCATAACCGGCCAGTAATCATGAGATTACCTACGGCCTCAAACCAAATAAGACAAAACTCATCAGAGTAAAATGGCCAAACAGAAGCAAATTTAAAACTTTGTCCATAGAGCCGTGCTTATATGCACATCATAACATTCCACCTTTACATATGTTAATAACTCACAACATAAAGTATAGTAGCATAAGGTTCTGTACAGAAAGGATCATTCAAATCTAAGTCAGCCAAACAAAACTATACACAGACGTATACCAAAGTCCTTGCCAACATGACGAAATACACAGAATGGCAAAAAGACGAAGACATGTCTTGTGCGTGAGACGCAAGGGCTAACTCTTCAAAACTTTGGTTGTTCCATACAGACTTCACTGAGGCTGGGTCTGGACCTCTCTTGGCTCACCTACAAACAAATGAATGAGCGTGAGCGAAAGCCCAGTGAATAATATCAAATAAAGAATATACATTGGAACAATATACCTCAAACGGCCTTAGGCCCAGTTTATATTTCTAACTAATACACACATACATAGACATATGTAAGTTAAGTAACTGCGGTTCCAAACACATCATACGGCCTCGGGCCCAATTCATTCGTATCATTCAGGTCAAACTGGCCTTTGGCCCATTCATACTTTCATGTCGAACTGTTATTCGTGTCAAACTGTTATTCGTGTCAAAACGGCCTCTGGCCCATCCATTCATTCTTGTCAAAACGGCCTCTGGCCCATCCATTCATTCTTGTCAAAACGGCCTCTGGCCCATCCATTCATTCTTGTCAAAACGGCCTCTGGCCCATTCATTCATTCTTGTCAAAACGGCCTCTAGCCCATTCATTTGGTATAGCAAACATTGTCCACCATTTGAATCAACGAATCTTATAAAACTTACATGGACGTAAGCAATTGGACAATAACATATTTCAGATATCTTTGTTAAGATACTACTCACAGTGATCGGCTGATTGGTTTGCTCTGGAGCTTGACCTTACACATCACATAACACACATGGGTCACAACCGATTCAATCCGTTATTAATTCACATATTCCTCTCTAGGCTTAATATCACTACTACAAAAACAGATAAAGATCACACTTTTTTTGTGTGATGTATGTTATTTAATCACACATTTTAAGTTTTATTAAAGTGTGATCTTTGGGAGTGTGATTAAAAGTGGTCATTTTTAATCACACTTTTTAAGTGTGATTAAAAATATTTAGATCACATCTTTTAAGTGTGATTAAAAGTATTTAGATCACACCTTTTAAGTGTGATTAAAAGTATTTAGATCACACCTTTTAAGTGTAATCTTTGGAAGTGTGATTAAAAAGGGTCATTTTTAATCACACTTTTTAAGTGTGATTAATAACATTTTGATCACACCTTTTAAGTGTGATTAAAAATATTTACATCACATCTTTTAAGTGTGATTAATAACATTCACGACTAAAAAAAATACTTTTTGCGACCGTCACATGCCGTCGCAAATAATAAAAATCTGATCATAAAGACTTTTTATGACGGCCTATCTTGCACATGGGGTCATAAAAAGACTTTTTGCGACAGCTATTTTGCTGTCACAAAAAAAAATAAAAATAAAAATAAACACTTTTAGTGACCATTGTTTTACTGTCGCAAATAATTATTTATTAAAAAAAAATCATATATGGGTTTGCTACAACAAAAAAATCAATTACAAGCACTAAATAATTTTTTGTAAATGAAAAATAACAAAATTAACAAATTAATTAAATTTATAATAGACATTATCCATTAACCATCTTTAAATACACTGTACTAAAAAATTCAAGTCTTCAAAAAAAAAAGAAAAAGAAAAAAGAAGAGCAACATAATCTTTGGCTCCCAACATCAACCGCTCGATCATATCAACTATTCCCTCAACAAAATCTGCAAAAACATATATCAAACTTGACTTGAAAACTTAATGCACTTAAATGTGTTAGTTTAGGTTAAAATAATCAAAATAAAACTATGTCAGTGACCTATCTCTATGGCAGATCAGTGATTTGCAACAAGAGTTTCAATTACCTTAAGAGCAACTTCAAGCTTAACTATGGGATCACTTAATTATGGTGTTCGGAATTATATAATAGTATTGTGGCGAGAGATTTCCTTAAGAACTCCACCATCACCACCACCTACAACCAAAACCTGCATCAAGTAATTCAATTAAATTTAGCACAAATACCTGACAAACAGAATAATTATAGATTGCATAAACATGAAGAGCAGAAGATAGCTAGCTCTACCAACAATGTTTTCCTCAATCATTGGCAACTTAAATTACAAGTTCTCTTTCTACTTGTAAATATGATGAATTGAGGCTAAGAGTACATAGAAATATTATTTGTTCACAATTTAACAATGAGACAAAAACAAGGTGAGTCTTATATTCAATTCTAGAATTAAATTTGTCATACAATGCCTTTAATCTAATAGAAAGAGTAAATTTTGCACATAGAACTCAAATACTATTTTGTCTGAAATTCCCTGGGAAGAGTGTGCAACATAGTGATAATAAAAGGATGGTGCCACACAGCCTTGTCTCTAATGAAAGTCGAACCCTTAACCTCTCATACGTGAAAAGTAGGAAGTTGATGTTGTTGGGTTAGAAGACTGTTTGGCACATATAAAATAATTACTTAGAATCAAGAAATTTTGGAAAGAGGGTGATGAGTTTTTTCACCCAATTTAGAGTAATGCCCTGTTTCTAGAAATTAATGCAAGAAATTAGTGAGGTAGAGATGACAAGTGATGTTGATGAGAAAGTGAAATGATGGTGAAATTGAAAAAAACATGAATGATTCAAAATAAAAGTTGTAGTAGAAGAAATTGGGGACATGGATCTGGGTTTATCAGAATTTTTTTTTCTCGAAAGGTCTTTAAAATCATAATCAATGCTTTAGGTTTACCTAGATCCAAAACCTCAAGCCCAAGATAAGGAATGAGAGCCTTTGGTATAACTATAGTTGGATGTCCATCATAGGCCATCAACAGAGGAAGAGTAGCAATTGATGGCAATAATAATTTCCTGTTCTTCAAAGTCAGAAAGACCTAGTTTAGCATTAACTCTGAATGCAGTAATGCAAAGAGAAAACAATGCTCTTGAAATAAATGGGCCGATAAATCCAAAAAATATGATTGGAATACTCACACTCTCCAAGGGAAATCGAGGACATCATCTACAAATCCAAGCAAAATCATGAAGCAGATGGATGCCAAAGCCGCATTGTACTCTACAAGCCACTGCACATATTAATAATCAACAGTTCAGTCTATCACTAGTTAGAGCAAATAATGTTCCTAACCTAACAATGCAGAAGAAAGAGGGTTGTAATACCCAAAAAAATACAAAGAGAAGACACAATTGAGGAGGAAAAATAGAAGTACAACACTTGTTACAACTTACTACATATGACACAGAAGTGCATAACAAACTCACACATCCTTACAATAAAGTACAATTGACAAGGCCAAAAAGAAAAGATGGTCACCATATACAATAAGGTAAATTACAAAATCATTAAAACTGGTAGCTAATAATTTTTTTTTCCTGAAAGTATATTAAGAAAGCATCAAGAGGGGATGCCACCCAATTCCCAATTCATGGAAAGGAATCTGCCAAAATGGGGTTGCTTTCCAACCATCTCATTGTAATAGGTAATTTACTAAAGCAACTTCTATTTATATAATTTTCCTTATATATAATATGGATAATTTGAATGTTCAATCCACCAAAGTCCAAATTAAAAGAGGACGATCTTATCATAGTGGAATGCACATGATTCAGATTTTTTTTTTAAAATTTTTTTTTTAACTAGTGCTATGTACTCATATTTTTATTTTTAAAAAGTTTGTAAAATTTTAATATATAGCATAGATTTAAATTTGTTTAGTGTAACTCACACATAATAAATTCAATTCACATATGATGTTTTTCTAGGAAAATTGTCTGAGGCTCTATTTGGATCAAAGATTTGAGGAATGACATGCAAAAGGAAAGAAAATAGAAAGGATATCAATTCTCAAATCCTTAATCCAAACATAGTCCTAGAAGTGTTCTAAGTTGTGCCATAATGTGAAGAATGAACCTCTTAGCGGCATGTTTCAAGCCATGACAGAGAGTTGTGGGATAGGCTTCAGAGCCAAGCATCACTTTTATTTCTCACGAGCGTAAATCGTACATAATGGGGTCATGATGGGCCAAACGACTAGTCTGATCATTCGTTACACAATCAACTTAGTGGAAGTAACCATACCATAGAGCTCCAAGAAGCAAATGCAAAAGTTCCATGGATTAGAATCATCGGTTGTGGGAGCAGTCAATATAACCCCTAAAGAATCTGAAGGGAAGCAGAGCATTGGAACCTATTATTGGCCATGAAGAAAACTGACTCAGTTTGCACATTGTCTGGTCATTCTCGTGCACTCTCAAGTTTGTCCAAGTCTTCCCATCCAGAGAACCCTAGGACTCAAGACAATAGGAACTCGCAACTTTGCTTGTCAAAAAACGCTAGCCCGTGCCTCCAAATTTTGGATTAGCAGAAAAGCATAAATTATCCCTTAAATTCAAGCCTGAATTTTCGAAAGTAGTTCCCTATATTTTTATAACAATTGCAAGAGCATTGAAGAACAAAAAAATGGCAAGATTTAGATTCTTACAATTTCAGGGCACTCATAATCAATACCAGCAGCTTCAATCTTCTTACGCTTTTTTTGGTCACGTTTTAGGATTTCTCCTACCAGCTTCTTGTGCTCTTCCAATGTTCTTTCCTGAATAATCATCACAAGTAAATGGTTACTATCTCTTTAAAAATAACCACATCAAGATCAATAGTGAATGACAGGTTTTCTTAATTTGCCTCATAAGCATCCAAGAATGATTGCCAGATGTCTGTATCTATATTCACACACCTTGTCATGTCGCTTCCTTTCACTTTGAACCCAGTCCACTGGCTTGTGCCATCGGCTAGGGCCTTTCCACCTTAAAAATAAAGTAAAACCATCAGCAATTCATTGGTGTCACAGAAACTAAATAATTTTGCACAGAACAATTTTATTTATCTCCTCTATTTATTTACTTGATTTGATTCCTTCTATTTTTTTTTTCTTGAAAATCTTATCATTTTCTACGATTATTATGGGAAACCACAATCTAACAAACTGCAACTGCTTCTGGGAAACCAAAATTTTGAAAATGCATTCCTTCACTAAAATTTATCATTCAATGAACATGAGTTACCTACATCGTAAGAAGAATAAAAGCGTACAAGGTTCAGGTTTTCTTCTCGAACAAAGACTAAATTCCTGTTACAAAACAAATATCACCATTAGCCAATCAAATTGATTTAATTGAAACTGAGAACAACACAGACCAAATAAGGGTATAGTTTCAAAATTCAAACAAGTTATTTTGATAAACCAAAGTCATCAATGAGTCTCTTTCTAGGCTTTAGAACAAACAATTGGAGTGCTATAAATTTTCAAACTTTCTTCTACACCCAAGAAAATGGGAAAAAATATAAGCAGAGAGACCTAAACCCAAGTTCTCCTACAAACTAAGCTCTAACACCATGTTAAATCACCAACTTGAGTTATAAATTGCATTTGTGATGAAAATAAATAAATTTACTTTCATGCATACATGTAAAATCTATATTTATTTGGGCATCATGTCCTAGTTTTTTAATAATTGACACGTTCGCATGTTATAGCATGTCGTATCAATGTCCAACGTTCATATCCATGCTCTTTAGGGTGTAAGTGACACAGACACAAATCGAAGTTAACCAATACTTGATATTCAAAGCAGAAAAAATTGAGTTGTGACAATTAGCGCATACTCAAAGATTCATGTTTTAACAACCAATTATCAACGAATTTAAAGATCAAATGACAAGCAATTACCTGACTTTCAGAGACAGATGATATAGAGGAGCCAAACCATAATCTGAGACATGTACTACAAGCTCATCATCAAAACAACTTGGGATTAGGGAAATCTGTTTCAAAATAACACAAGATTAGTGATCAAACTCGTAGATCATACATAAATTTCTAAATCTACACATACATAACAAAGATCGGAAAATACAAATCAAAGCAAAACCATCATCAATATCTAAAATTAAAAGTAAATAAAAGAATATACAAATACTAGATTTGGGGGTTTAAGATTTACTAATAATTATCATAAGCACATAAAACATGCATAATCTCAATAAGAGGTATGATAGTACCTCTGCCAACATGTGGTTAGCTTCATCAAAAACAAGAATCTTCAAATAGTTCGTGCTCAATTTCTTTGTTGTCGCCCATTTATTGATTGTACCAGGAGTGCCAATCACAACTTGTGCTGTCACTGGTGCTCGTTTTGAAATTGGAACATAATTGCTGCTATCCATTGGTATAGCACATTCAGAAGTAATTCCTGTATAATTCCCCATCTTCTTAAGAAATTCCATGTTCTGCATCATTGTCATCCACTGCTATTAGTTAAATCGTAAACTCACAAACACTTTAGAGAAAAGTCCCAACAAAATGTGTACACATGATCCACTTGCTACCATTGATTAAATATTAAACTACATGTTAAAGAACACTGATCTTTAAACCCACCAGAGAACCTGTAGACGTCCCCGAACACATCCCGGGGAAAGGGAGTGCGAATCCCCTCCGTTCTGGTTCGATATAGGGTCTACTACAGTTCAAAGGACTCAAATGTCACGGTTCTTAATCTTGAACCAAAGAGTCCAAATCCGGCAAATCGTTTTGAAAACAAATTTTTTTGAAAGAAGTGCCAAACATGGACTGCTTTGCCAGATATAGAGTCGCCACCTAAATAATTTTAAAATGGGGAAATTTAGGAAACCCTGACTCGGTGCCGAAGGCCACATGTCCGTCATCACCAAAGTGGTCTTGGCTCAGGAGCTTGGGTACGATCGGGGAAGGTCAGCTATGAGCACCCCCTTTCGCCCGGTCCGAAGACCGGCCTCTACTAACCGTGATATCCGTTTTTGAAAACTTTATGTGTTCTTATTCCGGTTATTAACCTAGAATTACTATGTGATGCGCACAACACAAAAGTATAGACTAGATTGCCTAACTTGGAAATAAACATTGCATATCCGTTTTGTCTCGAAAAACGTGTTATATTTTGCTACTCGCAAGTAGACTAAAATACGGATTTCAACGAGTTGTTCCAACTCAGGCAATCCAACCTTCACCCACAGGCATTCAAACAGTTTATCTCACATAAGCACTTAGCCGCATGGTAAGCATACTGTCATGGCAACATTCACACGCGTGCGATATGCTAAAGCGTAAAACTTACATTGTACTCCGCGCCAAAACAATAAACCGGTTAGCGAACATGCATGACCTAGTTCATGTTAAGTGGCTAATGCAACACAGGCATAGATGCAATCTAGAGTAGGCTCGGCTAACCCTAAAGATGGCATGTGAAATGCACGAGTAGCATGTATTCAATTTGGAATTGAAAATTGCTATGCAGTTTGTATGATGTACCGAGCCCGGTGCATGTAAACAAATGTATGAATGCACGCATGCATTGCATAAGGTATGCTAAAATAAATATGCCCTAATCTACCATTGAAAGCGGGTAAATAAAAGGGAGAAAGAAATGGGGATTAGAGGACATGCACCCACTCACACACACTTATTACAGATTCGCTCTCGCTCGGAGGGACCAAAAGAATAATACAAATTAATTAACTACGCAAGCTAATTAAATATTACAAATTCACTAAATTAATTAACAAATTAACTAAGTTAATTAAAGCAGTAAATGCCTCGGGAAGAGGGCAAGATTCATCACACGCTCGGGACTCGCTCGGAATCGCACTGTCATGCATGATTTGCCTCTGTTTCCTCTGCTCTCCTCCTCAGAAAATTACCAAAACTTCAGGAGTGCCTTTCAGAGCACTGGGGAGTGCCACCGGCTGGGGTAGAGCGCCACCGGCACTAGATGAAGCTATCGGCTGTCAATTGACTGCCGGTCGGCACTAAATAGTGCCGGCCGGCACTGAATTCCTGCAGAACCTGCAACTCACAGCAGCAGAGGACAACAACATGCATGGCAATGTGATTCAAGGTATTTATGCACTATACACACCCCTTATCATGTTATTGACTCAAGGGGGCATGTGCCTCGATTCCCGGACCATCAATCGCGCATTTCCATGCATTATGGCCCTAAGAACCAAGAATGCAACTTTGATTTCAAATGCATGCAATGCAAACAAGCAAACAAGGGTGCTCAACCTCCATCATACTTCACTTCAAGAGGCTTAGCATGCACAATACAAATGCAACCCTAAACATGTCAACTAGGCATGCAACATGGACTATGTGATGCACTTGTGCAAGGCATACAAGCAAGCATGCAAACCAATGGGGGACGGACTTATACATGAATTAGGCAACTCTAAAAGGCCCAAAATCAGTAGCCAAATGCTAAGCCAAGAGGGCCAAACACACATGCACACGTGCACAAGTTAAGGCACCAACACTTAAGCATAATCAAGCAACTCTTAAACACATCTAAGAGGCACGAACATGGACTATTAGCATACATGAAAAGCTCTGAAATCCATGCAAAACATGAGGCCAAATCCACTAACAAAGCAAGCCAAACAAGACATACAAATGGTCTAAGGTTCAAAGCAAGTCAATGAGGCATTGAACCACACTTAACACAACCACATGTGGCAATACTTAAACACTTAAGAACAGAGTTTTAACACATAAAACTGAGCCTAAATAACCACCTAGATGGCATCCAGATGACATGATTCCAAAAGCATGCATTAAAGCCAAAACATGGAGCATTTAGCACATACTCTTAAAGCATTAAAGAGGCATGCAAGGCAATCAAACAAGCACATCATAAGGTCTGAAATGGCATGTTAGATGGTTTCAAATCATTGAAAATGAAGCAAGCAAGTCATGCTACACTCACATGCTCTCAAGGCCAACAAGCCAAATGCAAAGGGGCTATGTAATGCATGAGATCGACCAAATGGCTATGGACAGAGCTAGATCATGGAAAAAAGAGCATACAACCTTCATGGATCTAGGCCTAAAACATGCTAGAAATGAAGGCACACAACCTAGGCATATTAAGGCAATAAGAGGCATTACAAGGCAACTATGCTAAGCATACATGAGGGACCGAAACCAACTTGAAATCATGTTATAACATGGCAATATAAGCATGGAAAACAAGTCAAACATGCTCAACACACACTCAAGCATGAAGCTCCATAAGGCAGCAAAACTTGCCCTTTTCAAGGACATCAAGGAGAGGGGGTGGCCCTCTCCTTCTTGAGACTCTAAGGCATGCTCTTCACCACTGAAATCCCTCAAGATTTCAGTGGTGAAGAGATCCTAACACCAAAGTCTCGGATCTCCCACTAAATAGCACAAAAAGTGGCCTTTTCAAGGCCTAAGGGTGGTCAAACTTGTTCAAACCACAAAACACTCTTAATGAACAATAAAGAGGCTTAAAAAACAGAACCTTTATGTGTTATATACTAAGCACAAAAACAGTTCTAAACTAGGTAAAAATAAGGTACAAAAATGGGGTAAAAAGAGAGTTAGTGTCTCACCCTTGTTGACCTCTTTGACAAAGATGTAGTTGATGCTTCCTTAGGCTCAAAATCTGTCAAGAACTTCAAAAACCAGCCCTTAGAACCTCAGTTGCAAGGAAAAGGTGAAACACTAGGTGTTTGTGTGCAATAGTAAGGCACAAAACAGCTAGACACACAAGAGAAGGATAGAGATAGAAGGTGTATGCAACTCAAACCCTAGAAAAACCAGAGCCTCTCTCTCTCTTTTTCTCTCTAACACTCTAAATTTGCTAACCTTTTAGCCAAGAGAAGAGAGCTTCTCCTTATAGGCAACAAGGACTTACAAACTAAGTCATCCAAGGGCTCATCCCTCCATACACGTGTATGGAGGGAAAACAAGAGCTAAACAGCTGTCTAAAAATATCTCATAAAGCAGCTGTAAAGCAGTCGGCAGGGCAAAATGGTCATTTTGCCAAAAAGAGTGCCGACCGGCACAATATAGTGCCGGTGGCAAATCTATGGGTGGCCTCTAGCCACCGGTGGTATGTGGGGATGCCTCGAAGGCATTCCCCGCCTCAAAGGCAAAGCGCAAGTGTTTGGTGCAAAACCAGACACAAAACGGTCAAGTTCGGAGATCCTGAGGCAAGGCGCGTAGCTGAGAACTCCGGGAACTCCAAACAAACCCAAACATGGATAATCACCGAAAGTGTTCAGCGGTGACGCCCAAGTCTTGAGGACGGTCAAAATGGGGTGTCTCTGTTGCCTCTCTTGACAGAACTCGGAAGTCATGAAATGACGTGAGTGAATGTCAAAGTCCAGAGACGACCCATTTTTGACAAGGCCGAAGACTTGGACAAACATGCAAGACAAAACAAGGTATGCGCCCGAAGGCAGGGGCAAAATGCAAGACGATGCAAGAAGCCGAGCATAACTTATTATCATGCAAAGAAAGCTGTAACGAAGCACACATGCGACAGTTATAAGCTAGCATACGCCAATCTACACTACAATGCAGAAAGGATGTAAGAGAATTATGCAATTCTCAGAACGTCTCACGCGGAGGGTACAATACCTGTGCGGCTCGTCCGGTTGCACCGGCCTCAAATGAGCCGTACATACAATATCGTGCCTGCAAAGAAAGTAAACTTAACAGGTACAATATTGTTAGCCATATGCATGGCAATGCGAAATGCAAAATGATATGCAATATATACAAAATGATGTATGAATAATGCAAATGATAATGCAATGCAATCGAAACTATGCAAACTACATGCAAAGCAATTGAATCATGATTCAAACCGGAGCGTTTCGAATCCACACAAATGTCAAATAGATTGATGGAAGTAACAAGTCCGTCTACCATAGAAAAGGTGTCGAAGCCCTCAAGGCGCGAGCGCACACAGAACTATGAGTAATGTAGACAGACACAAGAACAAGTATTGGGTGGAATGACATAAGTGGGGAAACGACCCGCTGGGGAGAAAATAATGATCCTAATGCCGGATGCAACAATTACACTACAATGTAATATGCGATTATGGCGCGCGGGCCAAGCCGTATCTTGCCTAGGAAAGGCATGCACACATACGAACCATGTCTAACACAGAAAAGGGTGCCGCAACCTCAAACCAACATACCAACGTGGAGTAGGCGCGATACACGAGCAGAACTATGCTTTGACACGAGAAGTATAGGCACATGCCAGACCAAGCTTAACAAGGAAAGGCGCAAGCCATAGATGGAAGGGATGCAGTGAAATGCATGCCACTACAATGCAATGGAAATGGATATCTACAGAAAATGCATGACATATGCACTATACTACAATGATGATGCATGATAAATGTATGTTCTCTTTGTTTTTTTTGAAATGCATGACATACGCAATATTATCAATGATGTATGAAATGCATGTTTTGTTTTTTGAATTTTTTTGATATGCATGACATATGCGATATTTACAATGATGCATGAAATGCATGTTTTGTTTTTTGAATTTTGATATGCATGACATATGCGATATTATCAATGATGCATGAAATGCATGTTTATGCAATGGCTATGATTGCGATTTTCCCTATTCTCCCGACAGGGCGATATACTAGGTTGGTTCAGTATCCAGAATTGAGGCGTAAACACGCCGCCTCAACCTATGGGGCTTCCATACAGATTTCAAGCCGAGGGTACACCCCCTGGGTATTTAAACCAGACTTTAGTCTCGGAAATCTCGAACCTTTGCGTCCTAGGCATAAGCCGTTCGAACTCTAGTTTTCACCGTCCCCATTGGTCTCCTAGGAACTCACCGCAAACACAGACAGGTGGCTTTACCAGACCACCGAAAGTTGTTCGGGCACGACAAACACCGAAGGAATTGCACCTTCAGAGGATTTAAGGTCTCCTAGACCGGGATACAAATGTAGTGAAGGTTTCGCACCCTCCAAGGATTTAAGGTCTCCTAGACCGTGCGTGTTTAAGGTCTCGTCAGACCCGGGGGGCAACCGTTACACAACACTTTAAGTGCATACGATGCAAATGAGACACACACACGGATGCAAATGGGGCGAATGAGACGTGTGTGTCTCAAAAGATGGAAAATGGAGTGCAATGAGGTACACGTGCCTCAAAGGATGGAAAATGAAGTGCAATGAGGGTGCGCTAAACGGCGCGATGAAATGCATGCCAAATGCAATGAGGGGCGACTTAACACACCGAAGGTCTCGCACCTCCCGAGGATTTAAGGTCTCCTAGACCAGGATGCAAATATGGTGAAGGTTTCGCACCCTCTAAGGATTTAAGGTCTCCTAGACCGTACGTGTTTAAGGTCTCGCCAGACCCGGGGGCGTGGTTTCAAAATGCGCGGCAATGCGCGGCAATGCGTGGCTGTTGAAATGATGATACCTGACAATGCATACGCCAAAGGTTTTGCACCTTCGAAGGATTTAAGGTCTCCTAGACCGTACGTGTTTAAGGTCTCGCCAGACCGGACGGGGCAACGATACAAAGCATAAATGCATGACAGTGCTCGTAATAAAGCACGTGACAATGCAGTCAAGCGGGTTTAAGGTCTCGCCAGACCGCGCGTGTTTTTGGTCCCGCCGGACCTTGCGTGTTTTTGGTCCCGCTGGACCTTCTTTGTAAAATGAAATGCTCATGAGGCACGCATACCTCATTTGATGGAAAATGAAGTGCAATGCGAGGCATACGTGCCTCGAAATGCAATGAAATGCAAAATGAAATGCAAAACGAGGCACACGTACCTCGAGATGCAATGAAATGCAAAATGAAACACGTGAGGTAGTACACCTCACGTGGATCAAAATGAGATGCAAAATGAAAGAGTATGACACGCATCACGTGGGTCAAAATGAGATGCAAAATGAAGCACGTGAGGTAGTACACCTCACGTGGATCAAAATGTGATGCATCTCAAGATGCAAAGAAATGCAAAATGAGGCACGCATACCTCGTTTGATGGAAAATGAAATGCAAAATGAGGCACACATACCTCGAGATGCAATGGGGGTGTGCAGCTAAACAAATATAGCGATGCGTTAGACAACGCGAAAGTGCAAAATGAAGGCGATTAAATGCATGCCAAATGCAATGTAATGCGCAAGATAGCGCGATGCGTTAGACAACGCGAGTGATGTATGCAAAGCACACGGGGCAACTTTTGAATTTTATAAAAGACAAAAGGATACGAAAAGGATATAGTCTTCGCTTGAATTTGAGTGCCACTCGCAGTAGACACAGTCCGAAGTCGAAACGGAAGCTGGTTGAACATCGGGGGTGCATTTTCTTGCACTTTCTTGAGCTATGAAGATCCAAAAACTCCTCATTTTGCCTAAACAAGGCCTTGGGAACACCACCGGCTGGGTGGGGAGATCACCGGCTGCCACCGGCTGCCTAAACTTATCCACCGGCACAATAATGTGCCGACCGGCACAAAATAGTGCTGACCGGCCAAAATGGTCGATCGGGGCGATGCCATTTTGCCTCGGGTCTTTTAAAATAGGGCTTGAAACCCTATTCCTTTCACTTTTCCACCGCCGAAATCACTCTCTCTATCTCTCTAGAGCTTTGTTCTCTCCATTTTTCGCCGTTTCTTTGAGTTTTAGGCTTGATTTCGTCGTTCGATCCGCGAATACCTTCATGTTTCGGACATTTCCATCTGATTGAAATTTCATTTCGGAGTCTCTTTTGCTATTTTCATCTTTTCGGGACTTGTTCCCCTCGATTTCCTCTTCATTTCCGTGTATTCTCATCTTCCGGCCTTTCCGGCCATTTCCGACCCGCTCGGGGTTGACTTTTTCGGTTGACCTTTCATATTCCGACCCGGTTTTCCTTTTCGGCCATTCTTCTTACCACCACTACCATGGCGGACGACGTTCCACGTGTCGGGACTCCCCCGGATCACGAGATGGATCCCGGGGTTGAGCTCCTTCCGCTAAGCGACCATTCGACGACCTGCGACCATTCACGTACCCCCGCCAGATGGACCCCGCCACTTCCGTGGTTTTGACAGGGCTCTGGACCCGGAGCTTCTGCTGCGCGAGCCGACCTCGCATCTCTCATTCGGCACTTCCGAGGTGACATTCTTGTCTTTGCTTTATTTTCTGTAGTGTAGATTTGTAAACTGTCAACTGCCAACCTTTACTTGCTTAACTCTGATATACTATACTGTGGTTGATCGTAGACAACTTCACAACCGATATCTGCTTAGGACCGACACACGTGCACACACACTGCACTAGCCTCAATCACCCATACACACTCAAGACAATCAGATTTCACTACAAACTCACCGATACCCAGATTTATTTGAATCAAAACCCCGCACACATGCTAAATTTATCTTGAATTGAACCACTCGAACACGCCGACATATTACATGTCAGAGTTCATCAGAGGCACACTGTGACCCGTTATCTGCTTGAATCTGAAAAATGTGCACACGTGCACCATATCTGTATGTTGTTCCTCACAAACACACTGACACATCACAGGTCGTAGTCCACCGTAGTACACTGAAACCTGATATTTGCTTGGATCTAAAAAACGTGCACACATGCACCATATCTGCATTGCATTTACTCAAAAACACACTGATGCATCGCATATTGTAGTTTACTGTAAGTACACCGGCACCCGGTTTCTGCTCGAATCTGAAAAATGTACACGCATGCTAGATTTGTATCGACTTTAACATGTTTCCTCAGAACTGTACATTTCATACTGCTTTGCGACCATTTGTTTGTAAACAGAGAGATTCTCATACCATCCGTGGGTATAGGAATGTTTCAGCTCGAGATTGGTACTCGGAGCTTCCGGAGGCAGTCCGACACATCGTGGACGAGGCGGGCTTCGGTTCTTTCTGCAGGGGTCTGACTCGGCTTACTGCCTGCAGGCCTCTTTTAGCTGCCTTGGCGGAGAGGTGGTGGGACACCACCGATTCATTCCATCTATCGGCAGCGGGAGACATGACGATGACTCCCTACGACTTCTCGGTGCTCACCGGCATCGGGGTAGGGGGTGATCCGATCCCCTTCGACACTGACATGGACGAGTGGACCGCCGCTCAGATCCACTTACTTGGCGCGGTTCCGCCTCTTGCACGTCCAGGCTTCGTCCGCTATTCTTGGTTCGAGGTGCAGTTCAGGGTGCAGCCTCTTCTCGTCGACGCGGCTCCGATGACCGAGGTGGCCGTGGAGCAGTATGCGCGCGGCTTTTTGATGTTCTTGCTGGGGACTACCCTATTCGCCGACCGGGTGAACACCGTGCCTCTCTGCCTACTCAGCGCACTGGTGGATGTGAGGGACATCTTACATTTTGATTGGAGTGGCGCCTCTCTGGCCACCCTTTATGGATATATGAGCTCAGCCTCCCGCGGCAGTGGACAGTTGCTCGGGGGTTACTAGCGTGCTTGGGAGGTACATTTCTTTTTTTCTGCCTTGCATTTCCGTTCTTTATTTTTCACAGACTATCGCACACAATCGTAGTTTGCTTTACACTGGCTGTATACTGTACACACGGCACGCACATACTCTTCTTTTACACCGATCAGACATCGCCACATCTGCACACTCGCACAATACACGCAACACACGGCTCGCTATTTCGCCTTCTATTCTCAGATTCGCTTTTATCGATAAATACCTTGGTATTTATCTTGCAGTTGTGGGTTTACTCCTACTTTCCTAGGCTCGCCTCGCGTGCGACGCAGAGACCCTCTAGTCGCCCCTTTTCACGCCGCTTGACGGAGATGCACACGACCTGGTGAGACTTTTAGCTTCTTCCGCCGTTCCTTTGACACCATCACCCCCGCCGAGGTATGTTTTACTTATAGTTCATGTAAGCTTCACTTTTCTACTGTATATTTGCAATACTAGTAGGTAATAAACTGTATGACAATTTCAGATCACCTGGCAGCCATGCGCTCCTCGCGCCGATAGTCGCGGGATCGGTTTGCTTGCCGACGAGACCTCGCGTTCACGGATTTTGCTAGAGGGCCCGGCAGCCGGGCTTGGTACTGGTGAGCGCTTCTTCGTCCGACTGTGGTTACTCGAGCAGATAGTCCCTGCATCCTCCCGAGCATATGAGGACACCGAAGTTTCACCGAAGCAGATGGCGGACTACACCATCGGCGGGGAGGCAGACGGCTCCAGGGGCGAGGGCGACTACTCAGATTACGTCCGGACCTTCATCATGCGGCCGAGTGGTGGTCGCCGAGCCGAGCCAGAGACTCGGCGCCGGGCGGCTAGGGCAGAGGCGGGAGCAGAGCGGAATCGTCTGTAGAGTTCGAGCTCGCGGGCGAGGGGAGTCAGAGGGACGAGGGACGGCTGGCCCGCTTACCACAAGACCGACGACAGGGCAGAGTGAGAGACCTACCAGATCCTTTTGCTCCTACCATTTGGTCACGAAGTTGGTCGGTATTCTGACTTGCCTCCGTATGTATTCTTGCATTTCATATCATTTGATTTGATTGATTCATTTGATATTCCTCGAATATTGATGTATCTAATATCGCTGCAGCTACCTCTGAGTACACCCCGCAATGGAGTCAATGCCTCCATGGCGGGATGCAATGACCTTTGAGTTCTTAGCCTTCTACAACCTTCCGGTATGTTTTCTCGACATAGTTCCAAACTATATACAAATCGCCGCATAACTGATGCACGACACAACATCTCGATAAACTGCTCACAAGATTCACACACCGGATTCTCGTGACCGATAAACTGCTTTCACGGCATTCACACATCAGATTTATACATCGCATTACGACCGATTAAACCGCCACGGCATCCTCACATTGTACTCATACACCGTGATTCAGACCGATTAAACCGCCACGGCATCCTCACATTGTACTCATACACCGATTACGTGACCGATAAACCGCTTCATGTGTCTCGATGCATTTGCCTTTTGTACTTTTTCACCTCCTTCCCGACTCCTCCCGGGTGGCGGCGCCCATCTGACCTCCCATTTCTACTCGGATGGCAGGATATTCCCTGCACTGAGGGGGCGTGGCCATGTGGGGAGCACCACGAGCTCCAGCCAGGGGATGCCGAAGTCGGAGGCGGAGGCCTCTCGAGGAGGAGGCCGGGCAGCTGGCTCTGCCCGACAAATGACACTTCGACGATGTTCTCGTGCTTGCCAGAAGAGGGCGAGATGGATCCCGCCTTGAGGCCATTGACGATGATTACAGACTTCTGCTGTTTTTCTTTTATTTTCTTTTCTTGTACTTTTCTCTTTTTTAGTAGATAGAGTACTATGTACTGCCGCAGGCAGATTTTTGCTTTTCTCAAACTTTGTATTCGAAAGAGATGATATGGGATGAAACAAACTTTTGGTTTTAGAAAAAGAGTGTTACATTTGTCTATATCTGCATATTTCATGCTTTGCACTGCATTGCATCATATTACACCTCAAATGTAAATGATATTGATCTGTTGTCTGACAACTGAAAACTTGCACTGTAATAATCAGATAACCAACCAACTAATAGTAAAACAGTTTATACAAACCACTGCTCAAAACTGGGTTCACAGTCCATACCCTGCTAGGGACTAATCTGCTAGGGATTGACCTGTATATAGCCCATAACGCAGCATTTGGTTCATTCTGCATACAGCAAACTCTTGACAAATAGCCCCAATCTGACGAGACAGATCACAAAACTGACGCGGTTGCAATTGAAACACACTCGGATGTCCCAAATTTTCCCTTTTCTTCTCTTGCTTCGCACGGATGTAAAGAATGGCACAGCATTCTGAGCATAAGCGATTACTTTTTGGAAGAAGACGGGTTTTCAACCGGGGTGTCGAGCCTACCACAGAACACGACGAGACAGACTCAAACAAAGAAACAAAAGGCACACGACCTAACACAACGAGACACACTCAGAAAAGACTTCAAGGCCAAAATTGAGACCGACAAATCAAAAGACACGACACACAGACATGTTTACAAAAAGACCTTAGATCTCGAGAAGCCAGTTCCTCCGGGCATTATTCCCGCCCTTTCTGATTTGTGATACTCACATCACTCGACCCTCGGGCTTGGTTTTTCTCTCAAAACTCTTTTCTCACTTTTCTCTCAACTTACTCCTCTCTATTCTTTATTCTCTCATTTTTCACCCCTCCCCAGGGTGAATGACAGATGAATAGGAAGTTGCGGGTTCACGCCCGATACAGCTAGCTTGCAGCCACTTCTTCTGGCGGATAAAGTGCCTCTCGGGCAATCAGATTAACGGGGGGAAGACAGAGGACCCGACTCAATCGTGCCCCTAGTTCGTCATTTTGACCATTTTTTGTTGTGTTTTCTAAAACAGTTCTGACCAAAATGAGAGCTGGATTAACACACTTATTCGATTTTTGATTTGAAATCATGCAAGTCAGGCTATGAGCACTGAAAATTTTCCTTTTTGGGTCCAAACATGGTCCAATTTTGAAAATGAAACAGTTTTCGAGAAAATAAGTCAACTTCAGTGAAAATTTTCAAAAACTATTTTCGCAAACAGTCAATGCTCAACAAGCGTAGAACTTACCCTTGAGGTACGCAACCTTGGATCGGAGGTAATGGAAAATTGCCCCTGGTTTAAAGGGGGATGAGGCAACGGAAAGTTGCCCCTGGTTTGGATGGTGACTCAGGGCGACTTATGGCAATGCATGGCAACGGAAAGTTGCCCCTTGTTTGGATGATGCCGCGGCATTTTTGTGAGTTAGTCCTTGTTGACGACAATCGGACCCTCGGATGCGGAGGAGTCGAAGACGGTTTGAATCAATATGTGGACACAGTCACCTGGAAGATGTAGGTGGTTTGGCTTCAAGAGGAAGTTAATCACGTAGCTCCGGGTTGCTGCAATCGAGACATTGGATTTGGAGAGGGCAAAAAGGATCAAAACTATGACATGGACCAAGACGCTATGGAAGCGCTAGTCGGACTTCAAGATGAAGTTGCCTACGATCCCAAACATGGGAATCAAGCCTTACGAGTTAGATTAAGGTACACTCGGTATTTTAACCTTCACTGCTCAGGCTCTAACTTTTGCCAAGGTGCCCAATGCGGTTTTCGACCTATGCGAGTTATGCTTTTTTTTTTTTGCATTTTCTTCTATTTTCTTTTTTTTTTCTTTTGTATTTTTCTTTTTCTTTTGCTTTCTTTTTGTATTTTGCTCTAACTTTTGCTCGCCTTCCGGTTTTCACCCAAATGAGCCTCTCAAAGGGTAAAAGTGTAGCAAGTCCATGCCAAATGGTTTTGAGATTGAAGCCTCCGCACTCCAAGAGAGCGATTGTATTGATTTGCGTGAAAAGTCCATCACGGTTGCTTCTCGAGCTTTGCTTGGTGGGATCTCGATCTTCTTGATCCGATGTTGATGCCTCTTACCGAGGGTCGCTTCAAATTGGGCCACACAGCGCTTTCATGGTACCGATCGCTTGAACGGATCCGGTTTGCAACAGATGAATTGAAACTTGAGATCGAGCGATCCTGGCCGCACAATCTCAAGAGCGGTTCCACACGTGTCTTTGAGACTGCGCAAAAATATTTTGTTTTTGAAAGTTTTAAGGAAGACAAATCGCCGTGTTGAAGATAGTGTGGAACTACCGATCGTGCCGTGGTCCTTCTCAGTACTCACGCCGACAAGCATGATTTCATTCATTAAAAGCTTAACATGCCTCTCTTTCTCTTAAGATGATCAAAATTTTACAAAACCCGAGGAACTACTTCCTCTTCGTTTTTATCACCGCAGTGTTTGAAAAAGGTTTTTCCGAAAAGCTTAGGTCATTGCGATGATGTTTAGGACACGAGAGTGTAGGCCAAATGCACTGTCGTTCCATCCAAATTCTCTGGCACGGCTAGCTCGAATAGCAACAAATTCGGCCCATGATAGCCGCAGCTGTTTCATTCAGATTTGTTGGCATAACTGGCTCCTCAGCAGAAACAAACTCAAAAGCAACTAATTGAAAGACAAAACGGTGTTTGAGGCAACAACCCCGAAATCACCTGGTATACTATACAAGAGGGACTGACTCGTTACAACAAGACAGACCCTGTAAACAAAAAGACTGACTCAATACAGAGAGACAGACTCAAAAACAAAACAAAAGACTGACTCGACACCCAAGTCAGGATTTACAAAACTAGCATTGGCAGGTGCTCAAAAATGCGTGCCAAACGCCATATCCAAAAATGTACCAGACATTGCCCGCAGGCAGTTGAATCCCAATTACATACTCGCAGTATCGGTGTCCTCAAAATCCAACAACTGAGTGGTGACGGACTTTGCTGAGGTAGGCGGGAGGATAACCTCGTTGTCAATTAAATCTTGTACCTCATGACGGAGGCGGAAGCAATTATCAGTGGCATGGCCAGTCTGCTGATGGTACGCACAGTACAAGGAAACATCATGTGTGGCCGGGAGATTCTTCGGGAGCGGCCGAGGCTCCAGGGGCTTAAGGTGTCCCCTTTCAGCAAGGATCTGCAAGGCCTTGGACAATGGCATATAGAGAGCATGAAAGACCCTGCGCCCTTTGCATTTTGGAGTCTGAGCACTCTTGCTGGATGCACTAGCGAACGGATCGGCGGGTGCGGCCTTGGGTTTCTGATCCTTTCCGGATGCAAGGCTGGGAACGGGAAGAACGGTCTTGGCATGACGGGGCCTATCCCGATTCTCTGATTGACTGGAATTGCCCTCCGGTGAAGTAGGGAAAGCATCCTCCACAGCTTTTGTCGTAACTGCGGATATCTGTTGTTTGTTCATTCCCCCGGCTTTCAAAGCCTCTACTGCCCACAGCAGTTGTTCGATAGGGTCGGCATCTGCCTTCATCTTACCTCTCTCGCCTCACCGTCTAGAACTTGGTTTGTCGCCATTGTTACAGCTTGAGGCCATCTCGGCTATTGAGTTCAATTACTATTCGCCCTAGTAGCGGGGTTCTGGGTACAAAGTTCTTAAGATGATGCAGCTGGCGGTGAAACAGACATCCCATAGGCGAGATCCGCCACGGACCTTTGAAGATCACCTATCATTCCCATTAGTTCAAAAGTAGTAGGCTCACGAGCCTGATATAGGTGAGGAGTCCAAATTGGGTGCACGGCAGGGGACCTAGGTGGATGCGCATGTCAACAAGAGTTTCATCTTGTGGGTGGTTCCTTAACTCAAGGCCGTCATGACCACAATTTCTTCCGAAGTTCTCATGTTCATGTTGCCTCAAAGAAGGAGAAGACACTAGCTATTCGCTCAACTCTCTCAATCTCGATCAAACGGAAAACAAGCGATTTCACTTCAAACAGATCAAACACGGTGTAGTCGAACAATCGCACTTCTACTATCAACACTGTTCTCAAGTCATCGCCCCAAATCTGAATCTGACACCCGCAAATATAACTGATTCACAACAACTCTGATACTGGTGCCCTCAGGCCTGATACCCAAATTTTGCAAACTGATACGCGCATTCCCTGTAGAGATACACTCTAAAGCACATAGCATGTAAATGAGAGCCAATACACCCCTATGTTGGGGTAGGGTTTCCCTGTCCTATTTTGTCAGGAGCTAGGGTTTTACTTTGCACGCAATGTTTCAAACAACCTAACATCGGGTGAGCAACCCGCCTAGTTTGGAATGGTCACTACGGATTCGACTATGCACTAGGTCGATCGGTCGAAGGGTGCCCCGGTAAAACCGGGTTTGTGTTCCCATATCGGCAGAGCAAGAACCGTCAAATTTTATGGACATGCCTTAACAAGACAAGCCTCCAAAGAAACCGCCAGAATAGCAGATGGCCAACACGGTGTCCTAGGCGCACTAATGCACATGAAATGCAAAGAAACACATAAGTGTAGTCAAAACAGATATCACGAGTTCGAGTCAAGCTCTAAAATCCCCAATAGTGCCAGAATCAGACGCCCCGAACGCATCCCGGGAAAGAGTGTGAACTCGTGAATCTCTCTACAGTTCGATATTGGGTCTACTACAACAAGGACTCAAATGTCACGGTTCTTAATCTTGAACCAAAGAGTCCAAATCCGCAAATCGCTTTGAAAAATGATTTTTGAAAGAAGTGCCAAACATGGACCGCTTGCGGATATACAAAGTCGCCACCTAAATATTTTTAAAATGGGAAATTTAGGAAACCCGACTCGGTCAAGGCCACATGTCCGCCATCACCAAAGTGGTCTTGGCTCGAGCTTGGGTACGATCGGGAAGGTCACTATGAGCACCTTTCGCCATTCCAAGACCGGCCTCTACTAACCGTGATATCCGTTTTTGAAAACTTTATGTGTTCTTATTCCGGTTATTAACCTAGAATTACTATGTGATGCGCACAACACAAAAGTATAGACTAGATTGCCTAACTTGGAAATAAACATTGCATATCCGTTTTGTCTCGAAAAACGTGTTATATTTTGCTACTCGCAAGTAGACTAAAATACGGATTTCAACGAGTTGTTCCAACTCAGGCAATCCAACCTTCACCCACAGGCATTCAAACAGTTTATCTCACATAAGCACTTAGCCGCATGGTAAGCATACTGTCATGGCAACATTCACACGCGTGCGATATGCTAAAGCGTAAAACTTACATCGTACTCCGCGCCAAAACAATAAACCGGTTAGCGAACATGCATGACCTAGTTCATGTTAAGTGGCTAATGCAACACAGGCATAGATGCAATCTAGAGTAGGCTCGGCTAACCCTAAAGATGGCATGTGAAATGCACGAGTAGCATGTATTCAATTTGGAATTGAAAATTGCTATGCAGTTTGTATGATGTACCGAGCCCGGTGCATGTAAACAAATGCATGAATGCACGCATGCATTGCATAAGGTATGCTAAAATAAATATGCCCTAATCTACCATTGAAAGCGGGTAAATAAAAGGGAGAAAGAAATGGGGATTAGAGGACATGCACCCACTCACACACACTTATTACGATTCGCCGCCGAGGGACCAAAAGAATAATACAAATTAATTAACTACGCAAGCTAATTAAATATTACAAATTCACTAAATTAATTAACAAATTAACTAAGTTAATTAAAGCAGTAAATGCCTCGGGAAGAGGGCAAGATTCATCACACGCTCGGGACTCGCTCGGAATCGCACTGTCATGCATGATTTGCCTTTGTTTCCTCTGCTCTCCTCCTCAGAAAATTACCAAAACTTCAGGAGTGCCTTTCAGGGCACTGGTGTGTGCCACCGGCCGGTAGAGCACCACCGCCAAGAAGGAGGTCACCGCACTAGATGAAGCTATCGGTCAATTGATCACGGCCGGCACTAAATAGTGCCGCCTGGCATCAATTCTGCAGAACCTACAACTCACAGCAGCAGAGGACAACAACATGCATGGCAATGTGATTCCAGGTATTTAAGCACTATACACACCCCTTATCATGTTATTGACCCAAGGGGGCATGTGCCACGATTCCCGGACCATCAATCACAAGATTTCCATGCATTATGGCCCTAAGAACCAAGAATGCAACTTTAATTTCAAATGCATGCAATGCAAACAAGCAAACAAGGGTGCTCAACCTCCATCATACTTCACTTCAAGAGGCTTAGCATGCACAATACAAATGCAACCCTAAACATGTCAACTAGGCATGCAACATGGACTATGTGATGCACTTGTGCAAGGCATACAAGCAAGCATGCAAACCAATGGGGGACGGACTTATACATGAATTAGGCAACTCTAAAAGGCCCAAAATCAGTAGCCAAATGCTAAGCCAAGAGGGCCAAACACACATGCACACGTGCACAAGTTAAGGCACCAACACTTAAGCATAATCAAGCAACTCTTAAACACATCTAAGAGGCACGAACATGGACTATTAGCATACATGAAAAGCTCAAATCCATGCAAAACATGAGGCCAAATCCACTAACAAAGCAAGCCAAACAAGACATACAAATGGACTAAGGTTCAAAGCAAGTCAATGAGGCATTGAACCACACTTAACACAACCACATGTGGCAATACTTAAACACTTAAGAACAGAGTTTTAACACATAAAAGCGAGCCTAAATAACCACCTAGATGGCATCCAGATGACATGATTCCAAAAGCATGCATTAAAGCCAAAACATGGAGCATTTAGCACATACTCTAAAGCATTAAAGAGGCATGCAAGGCAATCAAACAAGCACATCATAAGGTCTGAAATGGCATGTTAGATGGTTTCAAATCATTGAAAATGAAGCAAGCAAGTCATGCTACACTCACATGCTCTCAAGGCCAACAAGCCAAATGCAAAGGGCTATGTAATGCATGAGGAGATCGACCCAAATGGCTATGGACAGAGCTAGATCATGGAAAATGAGCATACAAGCTTTATGGATCTAGGCCTAAAACATGCTAGAAATGAAGGCACACAACCTAGGCATATTAAGGCAATAAGAGGCATTACAAGGCAACTATGCTAAGCATACATGAGGGACCTAAACCAACTTGAAATCATGTTATAACATGGCAATATAAGCATGGAAAACAAGTCAAACATGCTCAACACACAATCAAGCATGAAGCTCCATAAGGCAGCAAAACTTGCCCTTTTCAAGGACATCAAGGAGAGGGGGTGGCCCTCTCCTTCTTGAGACTCTATAGACATGCTCTTCACCACTGAAATCCTCAAGATTTCAGTGGTGAAGAGATCCTAACACCAAAGTCTCGGATCTCCCACAAAATAGCACAAAAAGTGGCCTTTTCAAGGCCTAAGGGTGGTCAAACTTGCTCAAACCACAAAACACTCTTAATGAACAATAAAGAGGCTTAAAAAACAGAACTTTTATGTGTTATATACTAAGCACAAAAAACAGTTCTAAACTAGGTAAAAATAAGGTACAAAAATGGGGTAAAAAGAGAGTTAGTGTCTCACCCTTGTTGACCTCTTTAACAAAGATGTAGTTGATGCTTCCTTAGGCTCAAAATCTGTCAAGAACTTCAAAAACCAGCCCTTAGAACCTCGATTTCAAGGAAAAGGGAACACTAGTTGTTTGTGTGAAAAAGTAAGGCACAACACACCTAGACACACAAGAGAAGGATAGAGATAGAAGGTGTATGCAACTCAAACCCTAGAAAAACCAGAGCCTCTCTCTCTCTTTTTCTCTCTAACTCTCTAAATTTGCTAACCTTTTAGCCAAGAGAAGAGAGCTTCTCCTTATAGGCAACAAAGACTTACAAACTAAGTCATCCAAGGGCTCATCCCTCCATACACGTGTATGGAGGGAAAACAAGAGCTAAACAGCTGTCTAAAAATATCTCATAAAGCAGCTGTAAAGCAGTCGGCAGGGCAAAATGGTCATTTTGCCAAAAAGAGTGCCGACCGGCACAATATAGTGCCGGTGGCAAAATCAGCCAGCCGGTGGCCTCTAGCCACAGCCGGTGGTATGTGGGGATGCCTCAGAAGGCATTCCCTGCCCTTCAAAGGCAAAGAACAAGTGTTTGGTGCAAAACCAGACACAAAACGGTCAAGTTCGGAGATCCTGAGGCAAGGCGCGTAGCTGAGAACTCCGGGAACTCCAAACAAACGCAAACATGGATAATCACCGAGTGTTCAAACGGTGACGTCCAAGTCTTGAGGACGGTCAAAAATGGGGTGTCTACAGTTGCCCGTCTTTGACAGAACTCGGAAGTCATGAAATGACGTGAGTGAATGTCAAAGTCCAGAGACGACCCATTTTTGACAAGGCCGAAGACTTGGACAAACATGCAAGACAAAACAAGGTATGCGCCCGAAGGCAGGGGCAAAATGCAAGACGATGCAAGAAGCCGAGCATAACTTATTATCATGCAAAGAAAGTCAGAACGAAGCACACATGCGGCTTATAAGCTAGCATACGCCAATCTACACTACAATGCAGAAGGATGTAAGAGAATTATGCAATTCTAACGCCTCACGCGGAGGGTACAATACAGGCGGCTCGTCTGCTGTAATCGCCTCAATGAGCCGACATACAATATCATGCCCGCAAAGAAAGTAAACTTAACAGTATAATATTGTTAGCTATATGCATGGCAATGCGAAATGCAAAATGATATGCAATATATACAAAATGATGTATGAATAATGCAAATGATAATGCAATGCAATAAACTATGCAAACTACATGCAAAGCAATTGAATCATGATTCAAACCGAGCGTTTCAATCCACACAAATGTCAAATAGATTGATGGAAGTAACAAGTCCGCTACCATAGAAAAGGTGTCGGTTCTCAAGGCGCGAAAGCACGTAACTATGAGTAATGTAGATGCACACAAGAACAAGTATTGGGTGGAATGACATAAGTGGGGAAACGACTACTGGGAGAGAATAATGATCCTAATGCCGGATGCAACAATTACACTACAATGTAATATGCGATTATGGCGCGCGAGCCAAGCCGTATCTCGCCTAGGAAAGGCATGCACACATACGAGCCATGTCTAACACAGAAAAGGGCGCCGCAACCTCAAACCAACATACCAGCGTGGAGTAGGCGCGATACAAGCGTAACTATGCTTTGACACGAGAAGTATAGGCACATGCCGCACTGCTTAACAAGGAAAGGCGCAGCCATAGATGGAAGGGATGCAAAGGAAATGCATGCCACTACAATGCAATGGAAATGGATATCTACAGAAAATGCATGACATATGCACTATACTACAATGATGATGCATGATAAATGTATGTTCTCTTTGTTTTTTTTGAAATGCATGACATACGCAATATTATCAATGATGTATGAAATGCATGTTTTGTTTTTTGAATTTTTTTGATATGCATGACATATGCGATATTTACAATGATGCATGAAATTCATGTTTTGTTTTTTGAATTTTGATATGCATGACATATGCGATATTATCAATGATGCATGAAATGCATGTTTATGCAATGGCTATGATTGCGATTTTCCCTATTCTCCCGACAGGGCGATATACTAGGTTGGTTCAGTATCCAGAATTGAGGCGTAAACACGCCGCCTCAACCTATGGGGCTTCCATACAGATTTCAAGCCGAGGGTACACCTCGGGTATTTAAACCGACTTTAGTCTCGAAATTAACCTTCAAGGCCCTAGGCATAAGCCGTCGAACTCTAGTTTTCACCGTCCCCATTGGTCTCCTAGAACTCACCGCAAATAAACACGCATGTGTGGCTTTACCACACCAAAGTTGTTCAAGAGACAAACATAAACAAGGAATTGCACCTTGAGGATTTAAGGTCTCCTAGACCGATACAAATGTAGTGAAGGTTTCGCACCTCCAAGGATTTAAGGTCTCCTAGACCGGCGTGTTTAAGGTCTCGCTGCACGGGGCAACCGTTACACAACACTTTAAGTGCATACGATGCAAATGAGACACACACACGGATGCAAATGGGGCGAATGAGACGTGTGTGTCTCAAAAGATGGAAAATGGAGTGCAATGAGGTACACGTGCCTCAAAGGATGGAAAATGAAGTGCAATGAGGGTGCGCTAAACGGCGCGATGAAATGCATGCCAAATGCAATGAGGGCGCTTAACTTAACACAATCAAGGTCTCGCACCTCCCGAGGATTTAAGGTCTCCAGACCAGATGCAAATATGGTGAAGGTTTCGCACCCCCTAAGGATTTAAGGTCTCCTAGACCGTACGTGTATAAGGTCTCGCCAGACCCGGGGGCGTGGTTTCAAAATGCGCGGCAATGCGCGGCAATGCGTGGCTGTTGAAATGATGATACCTGACAATGCATACGCCAAACGTTTTGCACCTTCGAAGGATTTAAGGTCTCCTAGACCGTACGTGTTTAAGGTCTCGCCAGACCGGACGGGGCAACGATATAAAGCATAAATGCATGAGGCTCGTAATAAAGCACGCGACAATGCAAATAAGCGGTTTAAGGTCTCGCCAGATCACGTTTTTGGTCCCGCCGACCTTATGGTTTTTGGTCCCGCCGGACCTTCTTTGTAAAATGAAATGCTCATGAGGCACGCATACCTCATTTGATGGAAAATGAAATGCAAAGCGAGGCGTACGTGCCTCGAGATGCAATGAAATGCAAAATGAAATGCGAAACGAGGCACACGTACCTCGAGATGCAATGAAATGCAAAATGAAACACGTGAGGTAGTACACCTCACGTGGATCAAAATGAGATGCAAAATGAAGCACGTGAGGTAGTACACCTCACGTGGATCAAAATGAGATGCAAAACGAGGCACACGTACCTCAAGATGCAAAGAAATGCAAAATGAGGCACGCATACCTCGTTTGATGGAAAATGAAATGCAAAATGAGGCACACATACCTCGAGATGCAATGGGGGTGTGCCAAACGGCGCGATGCACAAAATAGCGCGATGCGTTAGACAACGCGAGTGCACAAAACAGTGCGATTAAATGCATGCCAAATGCAATGTAATGCGCAAGATAGCGCGATGCGTTAGACAACGCGAGTGATGTATGCAAAGCACACGGGGCAACTTTTGAATTTTATAAAAGACAAAAGGATACGAAAAGGATATAGTCTTCGCTTGAATTTGAGTGCCACTCGCAGTAGACACAGTCCGAAGTCGAAACGGAAGCTGGTTGAACATCGGGGGTGCATTTTCTTGCACTTTCTTGAGCTATGAAGATCCAAAAACTCCTCATTTTGCCTAAACAAGGCCTTGGGAACACCACCTTTTGGGTGGGAGATCACCACGCCACCGCTGCCTAAACTTATCCACCGGCACAATAATGTGCCGACCGGCACAAAATAGTGCTGACCGGCCAAAAATGGCTAATCGGGGGCAGTTTTGCCATTTTGCCTCGGGTCTTTTAAAATAGGGCTTGAAACCCTATTCCTTTCACTTTTCCACCGCCGAAATCACTCTCTCTATCTCTCTAGAGCTTTGTTCTCTCCATTTTTCGCCGCTTCTTTGAGTTTTAGGCTTGATTTCGCTGCTCGATCCGCTGATACCTTCATGTTTCGACATTTCCATCCGATTGAAATTTCATTTCGAGTCTCTTTTGCTATTTTCATCTTTTCGACTTGTTCCCCGATTTCCTCTTCATTTCGTATTCTCATCTTCGGCCTTCCTACCATTTTCGACGCCGGGTTGACTTTTTCGGTTGACCTTTCATATTCCGACCCGGTTTTCCTTTTCGGCCATTCTTCTTACCACCACTACCATGGCGGACGACGTTCCACGTGTCGGGACTCCCCCGGATCACGAGATGGATCCCGAGGTTGAGCTCCTTCCGCTAAGCGAGCGACCATTCGACCCGGCGACCTACCGCCCGGCCATTCACGTACTCCCGCCAGATGGACTCCGCCACTTCCGTGGTTTTGACAGGGCTCTGGACCCGGAGCTTCTGCTGCGCGAGCCGACCTCGCATCTCTCATTCGGCACTTCCGAGGTGACATTCTTGTCTTTGCTTTATTTTCTGTAGTGTAGATTTGTAAACTGTCAACTGCCAACCTTTACTTGCTTAACTCTGATATACTATACTGTGGTTGATCGTAGACAACTTCACAACCGATATCTGCTTAGGACCGACACACGTGCACACACACTGCACTAGCCTCAATCACCCATACACACGGCACACCGTATTTCACTACAAACTCACCGATACCCGGTATTTATTTGAATCTGAAAACCTGCACACATGCTAAATTTATACTGAATTGAACCACTCGAACACGCTGACATATTACATGTCAGAAGTTCACCAGAGGCACACCGTGACCCGTATCTACTTGAATTAAAAATGTGCACACGCACCATATCTATGTTGTTCCTCACAAACACATCGACACATCACAGTCGTAGTCCACCGTAGTATCAAACCTCGATATTTGCTTGATCTAAAAACGCACACATGCACCATATTCGCATTGCATTTACTCAAAACACACCGATGCATCGCATATTGTAGTTTATCAAGTACACCGCACTTGCCGCTTTCGAATCAAAAATGTACACGCATGCTAGATTTGTATCGACTTTTAACATGTTTCCTCGTAATCTGACATTTCATACCGCTTTGCACCATTTGTTTGTAAACAGAGATTCTCATACCATCCGTGGGTATAGGAATGTTTACCGAGATTGGTACTGAGCTTCCGGAGGCAACCGACACATCGTGGACGAGGCGGGCTTCTTTTTCGCAGGGTCCGACGGCCATCGCTCGCAGAGCCTCTTTTTAGTCGCTTTGGCGGAGAGGTGGTGGGACACCACCGATTCATTCCATCTATCGGCAACGGAGACATGACGATGACTCCTACGACTTTCTGTGCTCACCGCATCGGTAGGGGTGATCCGATCCTTCGACATCGACATGGACGAGTGGACCGCCAGATCCACTTACTTGGCGCTGTTCCGCCTTTGCACGTCCAGCTTCGTCCGCTATTCTTGGTTCGAGGTGCATGTGGTGCACTTTCTTCGTCGACGCGTTCGATGACCGAGGTGGCCGTGGAGCAGTATGCGCGCGGCTTTTTAATGTTCTTGCTGGGGACTACCCTATTCGCCGACCGGGTGAACACCGTGCCTCTCTGCCTACTCAGCGCACTGGTGGATGTGAGGGACATCTTACATTTTGATTGGAGTGGCGCCTCGCCACTTTATGGATATATGAGCTCGGCCGCGGCAAAGGGGCTGTTTCGGGGGTTACTAGCGTGTTTGGGAGGTACATTTTTTTTTCGCCTTGCATTTCGCTTCTTTATTTTTCAGACGCATTAATCGCACACACGTAGTCTCGCTTTACACTTGCCGATATCATACACGGCACACACATACTCTTCTTACACCGACCAGACACCGCCACATCGTGATACTCGACAATACACCGCACAACACACGGCTCGCTTATTTCGCCTTATTCTCAGATTCGCTTTTATCTGATAAATGCACTGGTATTTATCTTGCAGTTGTGGGTTTACGCCTACTTTCCTAGGCTCGCTCCCGTACCCGACGCAGAGACCCCTCTAGTCGTCCCCTTTTCACGTCGCTTTGACGGGAGATGCACACGGCGGCCTCGTGAGACTTTTAGCTTCTTCCGCCGTTACTTTGACACCATCACCCCCGCCGAGGTATGTTTTACTTATAGTTCATTTAAGCTTCACTTTTCTACTGTATATTTGCAATACTAGTAGGTAATAAACTGTATTTCAATTTCAGATCACCTGGCAGCCATGGGCTCCTCTGCCAGCGATAGTGCGGGATCGGTTTGCCGGCGCGATCGAGACCTCGCGTTACCGGATTTTGCTAGAGGGCCCGGCCGGGCTTGGTACTGGTGAGCGCTTCTGGCCGCACTGTGGTTACCTCGAGCAGATAGTCCCGTGCATCCTCCCGAGCATATGAGGGACACCGAAGCGCCACCGCCGAAAGCGATGGCGACTACACCATCGGCCGGGAGGCGACGGCCAGGGCGAGGGCGACTACCGAGTACGTCGGACCTTCATCATGCGACGGCCGAGTGGTGGTCGCCGAGCCGAGCCAGAGACCAAGGCGCCGGGCGGCTAGGGCAGAGGCGGGAGCAGAGCGTAATCGCCACAGAGTTCGAGTCATGGCAGGAGGGGAGTGCAGAGGGGACGAGGGACGGTGCCCGCCTGCCATCATGACGTCTGAGGGCAGAGTGGAGAGACCTACCAGATCCCTTTGCTCCTACCGGGTCACGAAGTTGGTCAGTATTCCCGACTTGCCTCCGGTATGTATCAAGATTGCATACCATTTGATTTCAGCTTCATTTGATATTCCTCGTAATATTGATGTATCTAATACTGCAGCTACCTCCGAGTACACCCGATCAATGGAGTCAATGCCTCCATGGCGGGGATGCGGCAATGACCTTGAGTTCTTAGCCTTCTACGGCCTTCCGTATGTTTTCTCGACATAGTTCCAAACTATATACAACCGCCGATAATCTGATGCACGGCACAACATCTCGATAAACTGCTCACAAAGATTCACACACCGGATTCTCGACCGATAAACCGCCACGGCATTCACACCGTACTCATACACCTGATTCTCGACCGATTAAACCGCCACGGCATCCTCACATTGTACTCATACACCGTGATTCTCAGACCGACAACCGCCACGGCATCCTCACATTGTACTATTCATACACCTTTCGATAAACTGCTTCATGTGTACTGATGCATTTGCCTTTTGTACTTTTTCAGCCTCCCTTCCCGACTCCTCCGTGGTGGCGGCGCTCCATCTGGACCTCCCATTTCTACTCGGGATGGCAGGATATTCCCCGCACAGGCGTGGCCATGTGGGAAGCGCTCCACGAGCTCAGTTGGGGATGGCGAGTCGGGCGGAGGCCTCTCGAGGAGGCCAGGCGGCTTCGGGCTCGGGCTCCGACAGCGACACTTCTGACGATGCTCCTGTGCTTCTGCCCAGGAAGAGGGCGAGGATGGATCCCCCGGCGCGAGGCCATTGACGATGATTACAGACTTCTGCTGTTTTTCTTTTATTTTCTTTTCTTGTACTTTTCTCTTTTTGGTAGATAGAGTACTATGCACTGTCGCAGGCAGATTTTTGCTTTTCTCAAACTTTGTATTCGAAAGAGATGATATGGGATGAAACAAACTTTTGGTTTTAGAAAAAGAGTGTTACATTTGTCTATATCTGCATATTTCATGCTTTGCACTGCATTGCATCATATTACACCTCAAATGTAAATGATATTGATCATTGTCGACAACCGAAAACTTGCCTTAATAATCAGATAACCAACCAACTAATAGTAAAACAGTTTATACAAACCACTGCTCAAAACTGGGTTCACAGTCCATACCCTGTTAGGGACTAATCTGCTAGGGATTGACCTATATATAGCCCATAACGCAGCATTTGGTTCATTCTGCATACAGCAAACTCTTGACAAATAGCCCCAATCTGACGAGACAGGTCACAAATGGACAGCGTTGCAATTGAAACACACTCGGATGTCCCAAATTTTCCCTTTTCTTCTCTTGCTTCGCACGGATGTAAAGAATGGCACAGCATTCTGAGCATAAGCGATTACTTTTTGGAAGAAGACGGGTTTTCAACCGGGGTGTCGAGCCTACCACAGAACACGACGAGACAGACTCAAACAAAGAAACAAAAGGCACACGACCTAACACAACGAGACACACTCGGAAAAGACTTCAAGGCCAAAATTGAGACCGACAAATCAAAAGACACGACACACAGACATGTTTACAAAAAGACCTTAGATCTCGAGAAGCCAGTTCCTCCGGGCATTATTCCCGCCCTTTCTGATTTGTGATACTCACATCACTCGACCCTCGGGCTTGGTTTTTCTCTCAAAACTCTTTTCTCACTTTTCTCTCAACTTACTCCTCTCTATTCTTTATTCTCTCATTTTTCACCCCTCCCCAGGGTGAATGACAGATGAATAGGAAGTTGCAGGTTCACGCCCGTCTGACTAGCTTGCAGCCACTTCTTACAGCGGATAAAGTGCCTCTGCAATCGATTAATCTGGGAAAGACAGAGGACCCGACTCAATCGTGCCCCTAGTTCGTCATTTTGACCATTTTTTGTTGTGTTTTCTAAAATAGTTCTGACCAAAATGAGAGCTGGATTAACACACTTATTCGATTTTTGATTTGAAATCATGCAAGTCAGGCTATGAGCACTGAAAATTTTCCTTTTTGGGTCCAAACATGTCCAATTTTGAAAATGAAACAGTTTTCGAGAAAATAAGTCAACTTCAGTGAAAATTTTCAAAAACTATTTTCGCAAACAGTCAATGCTCAACAAGCGTAGAACTTACCCTTGAGGTACGCAACCTTGGATCAGAGGTAATGGAAAATTGCCCCTGGTTTAAAGGGGGATGAGGCAACGGAAAGTTGCCCCTGGTTTGGACGGTGACTCAGGGCGACTTATGGCAATGCATGGCAACGGAAAGTTGCCCCTTGTTTGGATGATGCCGCGGCATTTTTGTGAGTCAGTCCTTGTTGACGACAATCGGACCCTCGGATGCGGAGGAGTCGAAGACGGTTTGAATCAATATGTGGACACAGTCACCTGGAAGATGTAGGTGGTTTGGCTTCAAGAGGAAGTTAATCACGTAGCTCCGGGTTGCTGCAATCGAGACATTGGATTTGGAGAGGGCAAAAAGGATCAAAACTATGACATGGACCAAGACGCTATGGAAGCGTTGGGGGCTGGACTTCAAGATGAAGTTGCCTACGTATCCCAAACATGGGAATCAAGCCTTACGTAGTTCCGATTAAGGTACACTCGGGTATTTTAACCTTCACTGTTCAGGCTCTAACTTTTGCCAAGGTGCCCAATGCGGGTTTTCGACCTTGCGAGTTATGCTTTTTTTTCTTTGCATTTTTCTTCTATTTTCTTTTTTTGCTTCTTTTGTATTTTTCTTTTTCTTTTGCTTTCTTTTGTATTTTGCTCTAACTTTTGCCTGGGCCGCCCTTCCGGGTTTTCAGTCCAGCGAGCCTCTCAAAGGGTAAAAGTGTAGCAAGTCCATGCCAAATGGTTTTGAGATTGAAGCCTCTCCGTACCCAAGAGAGCGACTGTTGTATTGATTTGCAGGAAAAGTCCATCACGGTTGCTTCTCGAGCTTTGCTTGGTGGGATCTGATCTTCTTGATCTGATGTTGATGCCTCTTACTCGAGGGCTGCTTCAAATTGGGCCACACAGGCGTTTCATGGTACTGATCGTTTTGAACGGGTCCGGTTTGCAACAGATGAATTGAAACTTGAGACTGGGAGCGATCCTGGGCTGCACAATCTCAAGAGCGGTTCCACACAGGTCTTTGCGAGACTTGCTCAAAATATTTTGTTTTTGAAAGTTTTTAAGGAAGCGACAAATCGCTCGTGTTGAAGATAGTGTGGAACCAGTCTGGATCAGGCCAGGGTCCTTCTCAGTACTCACGCCGACAAGCATGATTTCATTCATTAAAAGTTTAACATGCCTCTCTTTCTCTCAAGATGATCAAAATTTTACAAAACCCGAGGAACTACTTCCTCTTCGTTTTTATCACCGCAGTGTTTGAAAAAGGTTTTTCCGAAAAGCTTAGGTCATTGTGATGATGTTTAGGACACGAGAGTGTAGGCCAAATGCACTGTCGTTCCATCCAAATTCTCTGGCACGGCTAGCTCGAATAGCAACAAATTCGGCCCATGATAGCCACAGCTGTTTCATTCAGATTTGTTGGCATAACTGGCTCCTCAGCAGAAACAAACTCAAAAGCAACTAATTGAAAGACAAAACGGTGTTTGAGGCAACAACCCCAAAATCACCTGGTATACTATACAAGAGGGACTGACTCGTTACAACAAGACCACGTAAACAAAAAGCCCGACTCAATCTGAGAGGCAGACTCGAAAACAAAACAAAAATGACTCGACACCCAAGTCGATTTACAAAACTAGCATTGGCGGTGCTCAAAATGCGTGCCAACGCCATATCCAAAATGTACCGGACATTGCCCGCAGCGTTGAATCCCAATTACATACTGCGATGTCGGTGTCCTCAAAATCCAACAACCGGCGGTGGCGGACTTTCTTTGAGGTAGGCGGAGGATAACCTCGGTGTCAATTAAATCTTGTACCTCATGACGGAGGCGGAAGCAATTATCAGTGGCATGGCGGTCTGTGATAATGCGCCTGACAAGGAAACATCATGTGTGGCCGGGAGATTCTTCGGGAGCGGCCGAGGCTCCAGGGGCTTAAGGTGTCCCCTTTCAGCAAGGATCTGCAAGGCCTTGGACAATGGCATATAGAGAGCATGAAAGACCCTGCGCCCTCGGGGCAGGTACTTTGGAGTCTGAGCACTCTTGCTGGATGCACTAGCGAACGGATCGGCGGGTGCGGCCTTGGGTTTATGATCCTTTCCGGATGCAAGGCTGGGAACGGGAAGAACGGTCCTAGCATGACGGGGCCTATCCCGATTCTCTGATTGACTGGAACTGCCCTCAGGTGGAGTAGGGAAAGCATCCTCCACAGCTTTTGTCGTAACTGCGGATATCTGTTGTTTGTTCATTCCCCCGGCTTTCAAAGCCTCTACTGCCCACAGCAGTTGTTCGATAGGGTCGGCATCTGCCTTCATCTTACCTCTGTCTCTGGCCTCAGCCTGGTCTAGAACTTGGTTTGCTGCGTCATTGCCACAGTTGGAGGCCATCTCCGGTTGGCTGAGTTCAATTACTATTCGTCCTAGTAGCGGGGGTTCTTGGGGTACAAAGTTCCCGGCGTATGATGCAGCTGGCGGTGAAACAGACATCCCATAGGCGAGATCCGCCACGGACCTTTGAAGATCACCTATCATTCCCATTAGTTCAAAAGTAGTAGGCTCACGAGCCTGATATAGGTGAGGAGTCCAAATTGGATGCACGGCAGGCGACCTAGGTGGATGCGGCATGTCAACAGTAGCTTCATCTTGTGGGGTGGTTCCTTAACTCAGCGCGGCCGTCATGACCACAATTTCTTCTGAGTTCTGCGTCATGTTCAGTCTTGCCTCAGCAAGGAGAAGACACTAGCTATTCTGGCTCAACTCTCTGAATCTACGGGTGAAGCGGAAAACAAGCGATATTTGACCCCAAAGCAGATCAAACACGGGTGTAGTCGAACAATCGCACTCTACTCTTGAACACTTGTTCCCGAAGTCATCATCCCAAATCTGAATCGACACATAAATATAACTGATTCACAACAACTCTGATACTGGTGCCCTCAGGCCTGATACCCAAATTTTGCAAACTGATACGCGCATTCCCTGTAGAGATACACTCTAAAGCACATAGCATGTAAATGAGAGCCAATACACCCCTATGTTGGGGTAGGGTTTCCCTGTCCTATTTTGTCAGGAGCTAGGGTTTTACTTTGCACGCAGCGGTTTCAAACAACCTAACATCGGGTGAGCAACCTGTCCTAGTTTGGAATGGTCACTACGGATTCCGACTATGCACTAGGTCGACTGGTCGAAAAGGGTGCCCCGGTAAAACCGGGGTTTGTGTTCCCATACTGGCAGAGCCCGCAACCGGTCAGCCTTATGGACATGCCTTAACAAGACAAGCCTCCAGCAAACCGCTCAGGAATAGCCGATGGCCAACACGGTGTCCTAGGCGCACCAATACACATGAAATGCAAAGAAACACATAAGTGTAGTCAAAACAGGATATCACGAGTTCGAGTCAAGCTCTCTAAAATCTCCAGCGGAGTCGCCAGAAACTGTAGACGTCCCCGAATGCATCCCGGGGAAAGGGAGTGCGAATCCCCCCCGTTCTGGTTCGATATTGGGTCTACTACATGTAGACACCCCATTTTTGAACGACCTTAAGACTCAGACGTCACCGATTGAGCGCTTGGTGATGTTGCATATCGCGCTTGTTCGGAAGTTTTAGAGTCACGGCCGTGCGCCCTGCCTCCGGACTTCCGAACCCTCTCCTGTGCCTTGTCTCGGTTTGCGAACCAGACTCGGTTTTCTCTGTTTTCTTTCTGAGGAGAGGTCTATGAACCGTCTGTCAATGGCCGTAGGCTACATTTCATGGTCGTAGGCCATTTTGCCCCGAGTCCGGTTCACGGTTTTGAGCCGTTAGGCCGTGTGCCTCGGTTGGGACCGCTCAACCATCTCTGTTTTCTCCGGTTTTGGCATACATCTCTGTTTTATCCTTGTTAGGAACTCTTGGGGTCCGAGAACCCCGCCGGTCCCAAGTACCACTCCGGTGCTTGGCCCATTCAGGGAACGAACCACGCGGTTTTGGTCCCCGGCCTTTCGTTCGTGTTGTTGTCGATCAATCTTGGCAGGAACCTCTGTTTTACCTGCTAAGAAACACGGGGTCAAAAACCCCACCGGTCCCAAGTACCACTCCGGTGTAGCGGCCCATTCAGGAATCCGAACCAGCGGTTTGGTCCCCGGCGCTCGTTCGCATTGTTGTTTATTCATTTTTGGCATACATCTTTGATTCAGCATTTTGAGGAACAACGGGTCCGAGAACCCCGCCGTGGCGAGTGTCACCAGGTGCTTCCTGCCCATTTAGGACCCGAACCACGCGGTTTTGGTCCCCGAGCTCTCGTTTGCATTAGTTTGCTCCGGTTTTTGGCGGTACCTCTGTTTCATCCTTCTAAGGAACACTAGGGCCTCGATATCCGCCGTGGCGACGTCGCTTCGGTGTCTGTGACTCTCTTTTTCCCGAACCGTGATTCGGTCCCGAGCTTCGTTTTGCATCGTTTTTCGTTCAATTTTGGCAAGTGCTTGTTTTATCATTCGAGGGACCTTTGGGGCCTCGATGCCCACGCCGGGCGAACAAAATATCTCGATTTTGCCCTCAAAATATCTAGATATTTTGTCCTCAAAATATCTAGATATTTTGGCCTAGATATTTTCCATCTTCTTAGCCCTCTTTTTGACCTCTCTCTTGTGCACAATGAAGAGCCGAACCAGCTGGTTTGAGAGAAGAAAAAAATGGCTTCAAGAGTTCCATAGCCAAAACCTTCATTTCCATAACCAAAAACCTTGAAACAACTCCAAGTCTTGTTTGATTTCTTCACCAACACCTAGCCTCACCACCACAAATTCGATTCCAGAAGCAAGGAAGTGAATTTCAGAGGTTGAGAAGCTACAAATCAAAGCCAAAAAGCAAAGAAAGGCAAGTCTTCAAGGGTAAGTGTCTAAAACCAACTTTTAGGGCCTTTTCTTGATCTTTTTCTACACTCTAATTGGTTGAGAATTGGGGCTCCGACCCCTACTGCTTTTGTGCTCATTTTGAGCCCCTCTACAACATTGTAGAAGGGGTCAACTCCATTTGGTATTTGTATATACTAGTTCCTTCAATATTCATCAAGATTGTCACATTTTTGCATGCTAAAATTGACCTATTTGTGTTGTTTTGGGGCTCCGACCCTACTGGTTTAATGCTTAAAATGAGTCCCTCTACAACATTGTAGCATAGCTCAACTTCATTTGGCCATTATATATACTATTTCATCAAGTGTGTCACTCTTTGTATGCCATTTTTGTCCTTTTTGCGTTTGTTTTTAGGACTTCGATCGCTACTGGTTTTAGTCTTATTTTGACCCCCTTTACATGTTTCATGAAGAAGGTTTGGTCATTTGGTGTATAGATTACATGTCTCATGTTATACTCTCTTTTGGCTCCATTTTGCCTTCCATTTCTAGCATGTTTGTCTTATGAATTAGAGGCTGCCATTTACTGCATATATGCTTATTTTTGGGCCCTCTTTCATGTTGTAGAAGAGAGTTTGTTCATTTGGTGTTTGTATATGCCATCTTCCTTTGTAATGCTCTTTTGGCCACTAATCTTGTATGATTTTGTTGCCATGACTATGTCTACATTTTGGCCATGTTTGCTACTGAAATGAGCCATTCTTGGGACTGCCTTGCTACTGTTTTTGCTGCCATGTATCAATTGTGCATGTTTAGTGTGGCCATAAGCCATTTCGGGTGCACATTATCGCATTTCGGGATCATTTTTTCGCTTTGGGTGCGCTTCGGTTGTGTTTTCGGGGCTGTTTTCCCCTCATGTAGCTGCTGAAATTTCATTACCATGCTTGCATATCATTACCCACGTTATTTTGTGCCTTAATGCATTGCCTCGGTTTGCGTGCCCGCATGCGCATTTGGCTGCCGTTTTATCCGAGCGGCCTCCTATGTGAGTGGTGAGGCTCTCCCATGTTGGTGTAAGCCCATCGTTGCATTTTTATGCCATTTGTATCATTTTTGTATTGCCTCGGTTTGCGTGCTGAGTACGCATTTCGAGGCACCGTTCTATCCGATGGCCTCCCTATGTGAGTGGTGAGGCTCTCCCATGTTGGTGTAAGCCCATCGTTGCATTCGTATGCCATTTGTATCATTTTGCATTGCCTCGGTTTTGCGTGCTTGTAGTACGCATTTGGCTGCCGTTATCCGGCGGCCTCCTATGTGAGTGGTGAGGCTCTCCCATGTTGGTGTAAGCACATCGTTGCATTCGTATGCCATTTGTATCATTTTGCATTGCCTCGGTTTGCGTGCCGCAGTACGCATTTGGCTGCCGTTTATCCGACGGCCTCCTATGTGAGTGGTGAGGCTCTCCCATGTTGGTGTAAGCCCATCGTTGCATTTCGTATGCCATTTGTATCATTTTGCATTGCCTCGGTTTTGCGTGCCCTTGACGCATTTAAACGCCGTTCTATCGACGGCCTCCTATGTGAGTGGTGAGGCTCTCCCATGTTGGTGTAAGCCCATCGTTGCATTTAAGTATGCCATTTGTATCATTTTGCATTGCCTCGGTTTTGCGTGCCGGCGAATGCGCATTTCGCTGCCGTTATCCGGCGGCCTCCTATGTGAGTGAGGCTCTCCCATGTTGGTGTAAGCCCATCGTTGCATTTCGTATGCCATTTGTATCATTTTGCATTGCCTCGGTTTTGCGTGCGTGTACGCATTTGGCTGCCGGTTATCCGATTTGCATTTCATCATCGCCTCGGTTGCGCGTGCCTATGGTAGCGCATTTCGCTGCCGGTTTATCCGATTTTTGCATATCATCGCCTCGGTTTGCGTGCACAGGCGCGCATTTGAACGCCGATTATCGATTTTACATCACATATCATCGCCTCGGTTTGCGTGTCGCGCACGCATTTTGGCGCTATTTTACCGATTTGCATTTCATCATTGACTCGGTTTGCGTGCGGTGGGCACGCATTTGAAACACCTCATTTTATCATTCGGCATCCGTGTGAGTGTGGTAGGGGGCCCTCTCATATTGGTGTAAGTCCATCGTTGCATTTCATGCCTTTATGTCATCGCCTCGGTTTTGCGTGCGGTGGGCACGCATTTGGCATCTCATTACATCGACATTGTGCATACTAGGTTGTATCTTAGTTGCATTTCATGCATCTCATGCATATTGCATCGTGTTCGGGATAGGAGTTAGCGCACGGAAGCAGGCGTTGCGTACTCACGAGTGTGAGCGGGTCTCAATCCCCAAGTCACCGACACTCCGGATTACCCATGATGGAGTTAGGTTTTCTTGTAACATTCATCGCATTCATCCCATATTGAGTTGTGCAATTCGATTCCTCGGCCATCATGCATCGGTATCGTGATTGGTGGCGCGAGGATCGAGACATCATACATTTGTGAAATACCTTCTTTGTGCCCTTTTCTGCTCTCTGTTGCGGCAAAATTGAGTTGGCAACTTTAGGAGCATGGCAGCGTTTCAAGGTAAATTGCAAGCGAGGCTAATTGGGGCATCGGTGGATTTCTGCGCCCGCGGCTACAACATACATCATCCTTGAAGCGGCGGTCCACGGCTTGCATGCCCCTTCTGACTTTCATAGTTAATTTGTTTAATTAATTAGAAATTTGTAATATTTTGGACTGTAATATTTGGGACTGTATTATTCTTTTATTCGGACCCTCTGCGCGAGGGCAATGTTGTAATAAGGGTGTGTGAGTGCGATGTATGTCTTCCAACCCCCATTTCTTTCTCCCTTTTATTTACCCGCTTTGGATGGTTAGATATAGGGCATATTTCAATTAGCATACAGTATGACGGCATGTTTGCATCATTCATCTGTTTTGCACGCACCGGGCTCGGCGCATCATACAAACTGCATTTGTATTCCAATTCCAAGTTGAGTACTTGATAGCTGTAGCATTCCATATGCCATGTTTAGGATAGCCGAGCCTGCTATAGCTTGCATCTTTGCATGTGTTGCATTAGGCATTCTGTATACTTAGGATCATGCATGATTTCTAATCAGTTTTCTGTTTTGGCTTGGAGTACTCGGTAAGTTTTATGCTTTAGCATTCTTGCATGCGTGTGAGTGTTGCCATGATAGCATGCTTACCATGAGGCTACATGCTTATGTGATATAACTGCCTTGAATGCCTGTGGGTGGAGGTTGAGTTATCTAAATTGGGACAATTCATCGACTGTTTGTTTTAAGCCCACTAGATAGTGGCAAAATCATGTTTTCTAAGCCCACTCGAGGGTGGCAAATCTGCGTTTTAGCCTACCTGCGGGTAGCACCTTCACACCATTTTCAAACAAACAAACATGAAATGTTTTGTTCCAATCGACGGCCCGATCTATACTTGTTTCTTTGCGAGCATCACATAGTAATCCTAGGCTAATAGCGGAATAAGAACTCACAAAGTTTTCAAAAGCAGATATCATGGTTAGTAGAGGCGGTCTTTGGCCGGCGAGAGAAGTGCTCACGATGTGACCTTCCCTAATCGTACCCAAGTTCGAACCAACTTTGGTGATAGCGGACACGTGGCCTTTTGGCACCGAGTCGGGGTTTCCTAAATTTCCCATTTAAAAATATTTAGGTGGCGACTCTGTATCTGGCAAAGCAGTCCATGTTTGGCACTTCTTTCAAAATCCATTTTTCTTCAAAAACGATTTGCGGATTTGGCCTCTTTGGTTCGAGATTTAGAACCTAACAAAATCGAGTCAGTATGCGAGGGTCCCATGGCGTTATTCTGAGTTCTGGCGACTCTTTGGGATTTAGAGAACTTGACTCGAACTCTTGATATCTGGTTTTGACTACATTTGTGTGTTTCTTTGCATTGCATTTGCATTGGTGCGCCTAGGACCGTGTTTGCCATCTGCTATTCTGGCGGTTTCTTGGGAGGCTTGTCTTGTCAAGGCATGTCCATAAAATTTGTCGATTCTGAGCTCTGCCGATGGGAACACAAACCCGGTTTTACCGGGCCACCCTATTTGACCATTCGACCTAGTGCATATTCGGATCCATAGTGATCATTCCAAACTAGGACAGGTTGCTTACCGGTTATAGGTTGTTTGAAGCATTGCGTGCGTAGTGAACCCCTAGTTCTGACGAAATAGGGCGAAACCCTACCCAACATAGGGGTGTTTTGGCTCTCACTTATACATTATGTGCTTGTTAGAGTGTGCCTCTGAGGAATGCATGTATCGATCTATGAGTTTGAGCATCGAGCCCTACGGGCACAGATTGATATTTTAGGAATCGATTATATCTGCGTGCTCAGATTCAGTTTTGGGGCAGTAATTTTGGGAGCGATGATCGATGGTGAACACAGTTATTGATTATGTTCATATACGTATTGGTGGGATTGAAATTTGAGATCTTTGCATGTTTTCTCTTTCAAGTTCGAAGACTTCGATCGAGCAACGGTGTTCTCCTTTCTTTGAGGCAAGGCGAAAAAACTCACGGTTCATCGAATCCGTCGATCACCGATCCGGTCCATCGATCCGTTAGTCACGATCGATCCATCGATCCGTTAGTCACGATCCACATCACCTCGGTTCGGTTAGTAGACTTCGTGATGGCGCAAAATTCGGAAGAAATTGTGGTTATGACAACGCAATAGACCAAGAATCATCTTGCGAGATGAGACTAATGTTGAGTGCCACATCCACCTAGGTGCTTTGCCGCTCACCCGTCTGGGCGCCCGATTGTTTCAAGCTCGTGAGCCCACATCTGAATTAATGGGAATGATTGGTGACCTTGAGGTCCGTGGCGGTCAGCTTACGGAATGTCGGTTCATCGCCAATTGCATCATCTGGCAGAATTTTGCACCATGAGCCCCGCTATTAGGCGGTGTGATCGAGCTCACCAACCCGAGGCATCTTAAGCTATAGCAATGACATGTCAGCAATGACCCAAACCCATGATCGGTGAGGCTAAAAGTAGAATAAAAGCAAGGCGGAACCGATCCCATCAAGCAAGCTGCTGCGGGCGTGAGGCTTTGGCCGGGGATGAACAAGCGACAAGTATTTGCGGTCATGGCCAAAATTGTGGACGATGCTTTCTCCACTCGGCCGAGGCGATTCAAGCGAGAAGCCGGGATAGGCCCGTCATGCGAGCAGTTCCTTCCATCCCCAACTACGCATCCGGAAAAGATCGAGAAAGCCAAGACAATGCTGCCGAGCCCTTTCGCGGTCGTCTAGCAAGAAGCCTCGAGACGAAGTATCCTCCTCAAGTAGCGCGAGTCTTTCATGCCCTCTATATGCCTCTGTCTAGGGCATTTCAAATTCAGCTAACGAGGGCATCTTACACCCCTCGACCCTCGACCGTTGCCGAAGAATCTCCCTCTCACAAACGATGCTACCCTGTATTGCGCATACCACCAACAGATCGGTCACAGCACCGACAGTTGTTTTCGCCTTCGTCACGAAGTGCAAGATTTGATCGACAATGAGGTTATCCTCTCACCCACCTCAGCAAAGTCTGCCACGGCAATTTGTTGGACTCGAGGATCTGCAAGTATGTGATCATGGGTTGGTCCACTGGTGGCGCTTGGTGTATTCGGATATGGCGTTTGTACGCACTATGTTGAGCATCTGCGTATGCTAATTTTGTGATTCGGCTTGGGTGTTGAGTCGGTTTTGTCGATTTGTTTTGAGTCTTTCTCTTTGTTTTGAGTCGATCTTTTGCTTAAGTGCGCCTTGTTGTAGTCGATCCCATTGTATAGAGGTCGGGTGATTAGGAGGTGTTACCTCGGCGTCCCCATTTTGTTTTGTGTTTGTCTTTTTGTTTGTTTTGAGTCTGTTTTACGCGAGCCAATTGTGCCATGATTTGAATAAACAGCGATGATTTCCACGCTCTCGCATTTATACGCCGTGTGCTAGTTATCTTAGGGATTTGAATGAAATGGCGATGCATTCCACCTTTCTCTTGCCTGAAGCCATTGTATTGACCTAAGTTTTGAAAACCTTTTTGAACAACTGCGGTGAAAACAAAGAGGAGGAATTCCTCGGGATTTGCAAAACTTTGATCAAATTGAGAGAAAGAGAGGCGTGCTAAGCCTTTAATGAATGAAATCATGCTTGTTAGCGTGAGTCTTGAGAAGGACCACGGCTTTGATCCAGATTGATCCTACCTTGTCTTGACGGCGATTTGTCGCTTTCTTAAAATTTCAAAAATGTTTTCTTGTGATCCTGCGAACATGTGTGGAATCGCTCTTGAGATTGTGCGACTTAGGATCACTCTCGACCTCGAGACTCAACCCCTTTGCTTCCAGACCTTGAGCTTGAATTGAGAATGTTCAGCGGTCAACCACAATGTGAGGCACTGTGTGGCGGTTGAAGCGACCCTCGAACAAGAGGCACCAAAGTCAGATCAAGAAGATCAGAAGTCGTCAAAAGAAGCTTGCAGAGCTAGATCAGAAGCACCTCTCGAACTAGGGGCAAAAAAATATCCGATGTGCTCGAAGAGCCAAAGGTGGATCATACGTAAAATCAATACATGACCACTCTCCGGGATACAAAGGGCCTCAATCACAAAACCATTTGGCAGGGACTTGTTACACTTTTACCCTTTGAGAGGCCCGCTGGGCCGAAAACCTGGAAGGGCGACCCAGGCAAAAGTTAGAGCAAAGAAAAGAATGAAAAAAGGAAAAAAGAGAACAAATGCAAAGATACAAAAAATGCAAAAGAAAAGAAAAGAAAAGAAAATGCAAAAAAAAAGAAGAAAAAAGGAATGAAAAGAATAGAAAAAAAAAGAAAAAGAAAGAAGAACAAAGCTACTTAAGGTCGAAAACACTGACAGCGCCTTGGCAAAAGTTAGAGCATAAAAGGAGAGGTTAAATACGAGTGTACCTTAACCCGAACTACGTGGGCTTGATTCCCATGTTTGGGATCGTAGGCAACTTCATTACGAAGTCGACCATAAACACTTCAAAATCAAGTGTGTCCATGTAATGGTTTTAACCATCCTTGCCTTCTCTGTATCAGAGTTCGATTGCAATCATCGCTCGAGGGTGACTACAATCTTATTGCGGTGCTATCAAACAAGGGGCAACTTTCCGTTGCCATTCAATATCTTGTGATCTTGTTCAAACAAGGGGCAACTTTCCGTTGCCATGTAGTTCTCTTCAAGCAGGCGGTGTTCCTTTGGATCGAGGTTGTGCATCTCGAGTAGGTTTCATGCTTTCGTTGAGCAAGTGTCCATTGCAAAAATAGTTTTGAGGATTTTCTTGAGGTTGGCTAATTTTCTCGAAAATTGTTCCATCTTTTCCAAAAACTAGGCCATTTCTTGGACCCAAAAAAGGAAAATTTTCAGTGCTCATAGCCTGACTTGCATGATTTCAAATCAAAAATCGAACAAGCATGTTAATCTAACTCTCATTTTGGTCAAATTTTTTTTAGGAGAAAACCAAAATAAAAAAAAAAAATGGTCAAAATGACGAACTAGGGGCACATTTGAGTCAGGTTCTCTGTCTTTTTCCCCGTTATCAACATACTTGCCAAGAAGGGCACTCTACCTCCCAGCAAAGGCACAAGCGAAGGGCACTGACAAGAGGCGAAAGCTCTCTCATCCTCAGACCAGAAGTATCAAGCCAAGTCTGAAGCACAAAGCGGAATGGATCAACATATTCCCATTCCCTCATCTGGGAGATCTAACCATGTCCAAACTCCCGGCGAGGCATCATCGATCGATGTCGGCCGGATCATTGCACACCCAATTGCTTGATCCCTACGTGGGAGAAACTCCTTGTTGTGAACAAGAAGAGAATCTAGCGAGAATACTAGGGGCATGAGCCCGCATCTTCTGTTTATCCATCAACCACCTAGGGAGGGATTAAAAAAATGAGAGATTGAAGAATAGAGATGTGCGATGAGAGGAAAAGTGAGAAAGGGCTTTTTGAAAAGCGAGCTTGAGGGCGAGTGATGTGAGAATCACAAATGAGAAAGGGAAACACTACGTGAAACAGGCTCCTGTGCGTCTGAGTGTCGTGTCTTTTGTTTTATCTCGTTTCTTGTTTTGAGTCGTTTGAGTGTTACTCGATGTGTCTAGGTTGTGTGCCTTTTATTTCCTTGTTGAGTCGTTTCTTTGTGTTCGATGGTAGGCTCAATACAGTCGAAAAACTCATCTCTCAATTTCAAAAACAAAATCATTTTGTGTTCAGTCTTGTGCCGTTCTCCACATTTGTGCAAAAGCAATTTGTTCTTTGAGAAAGCCTCGGGGTCCACCCGATAAGTGTGAATAGTAGAACCGGGGCCTATCTGATTTGTGAGTTTAATTTTGCAAAGCAAAAGCAAAAGAAAAAGGAAAAATGTCGGGCATCTGAGTTTGTTTCAACCGCAAGTTACGTCGTAGCATCACTTTGTTGAATGATTTGTGTGTTCAAAATTAAAAGAATCTTGTGTTATGAGCCATGTGTTGGATCGGCGAGTTGTGTTATAGGCTGCGTGTTCACAATCAAAAGCAGGCTGCGTGTTGAAATTCAAAAGTTTGGGCTGTGTGTTCAACCTTCTACAAAGTGTGTGCTCGTGTTCACCTTAAGATATGAAAGTGTGTTTGACATCAAATGTTTGGTTTGTGTGTTCGGACTTCAAAGTGTCCGTGTGTTCACCTCAACAATTGTGTGTTCGACATCGAGATTTGAGTAGTGTGTTCAGACTTCAAAGTGTGCAGTGTGTTCACCCCAACAATGAAATTGTGTGTTCGGCGTCAAATGTTTGAGTGTGTGTTCGGACTTCAAAGTGTGCCGTGTGTTCACCTCAACAATGGTTTGTGTGTTCGACATCAAATGTTTGATTTGTGTGTTCAGACTTCAAAGTGTCTTGTGTGTTCATCTCAACAATGAATTTGTGTGTTCGACATCAAATGTTTGAAATTTGTGTGTTCGGACTTCAAAGTGTGCGTGTGTTCACCTCAACAATGAAAGTGTGTTCGACATCAAATGTTTGAAATTGTGTGTTCGGACTTCAAAGTGTCGTGTGTTCACCTCAACAACAGTTGTGTGCAGAAATGAGTTGTGTGCTGAAAAAGCAATTTGTGTGCCCGTAAATGAAATTTGTGTGCCCAAAAGAAAAAGTGTGTGCAAGAAGGATGTGTGCTGAAAAAGCAGTGTGTGCTGAAAAGCAGTGTGTGCAGGAAATTTGTGTGCTGAAAAACAGTATGTGTGCGAAATGGTGTGTGCTTGAAAAGGTGTGTGCGAAAAGCAATTTGTGTGCGGAAATGGTGTCTTGAAAAGCAATTTGTGTGCCAGAAAAAGCAGGTTGTGTGCGGAAGCGAGTTGTGTGCTTGAATGAGGATTTGTGTGCAGAAGAAGTGTGCTGAAAAAACAAGCTATATGTGCCCAGTGTGTGGGAAAGAATGTGTGCCAGAAAAAGCAGTGTGTGCGGAAATGGTGTGTGCTAGAAAAGTTGTGTGCTGAAAAACAGTGTGTGCAGAAATGGGTTGTGTGCCCAAAAAAGCAGTGTGTGCCGTAAATGGTTTGTGTGCCCAAAGAAAAAGGAATGTGTGCAGAAGAATGAAATTTGTGTGCTGAAAAAGCAGTTGTGTGCTAGAAAAAGGTGTGTGCTGAAAAAGCAGTGTGTGCAGAATGGTGTGTGCTTGAAAAAGCAATTTGTGTGCCGAAATGGTGTGTGCGAAAAATTTGTGTGCGGGAAATGGTGTGTGTGCAGAAAAATTTGTCTTGTAGAAAAAAGCAATTGTGTGCGGAAGCAGTGTGTGTGTTTGTATTATGCCCAAAGAAGAGTTGTCTTGGGAAAAAACAAGCTATGTGCAGTAATGTGCGGAAAGGTGTGTGCCAAAAAAGAAGTGTGTGCTGAAAAAAGGTGTGTGCAGAAAAGGTGTGTGCAGAAAAAGCAGTGTGTGCGGAAATGGTGTGCCCCAGCAATTTGTGTGCTGGAAATGAAGTGTGTGCTCGAAAAATTGTGTGCCCATAAATGAAATGTGTGTCAAATGAACTTTGTGCCAAAAAGTGTGTGCCCAGGATAAAGTAGAGTGTTGTGTTTGAGCTGCGTGCCAAAGCAGACAAAATGCGTAAAATTTGTGTGCCAAGTCTTGTCTGTGCATTTCACCTCCATCGCACTATTTTGTGCAATCATCATTATTTGTTTTTTTTCGTACTTGCATTTTACTTACATTTCATCGTATTGTCTTGTGCACTCCGGTCTAGGAGACCTTAAATCCTCTAAAGGTGCAATTCCTTTGGTGTTTGTCGTGCTTAACGACTTAGATGGTCTGGTATAGCCACACACTGTGTTTGCGGTGAGTTCCTAGGAGACCAAGCGAGGCGGTGGAAACTAGAGTTCGAGTGGCTCATGCCTAGAACACAAAGGTTAAGGATTTCGAGACTAAAGTCTGGTTTAAATACCGGGGTATATCCTCGGCTTGAAATACGTATGGCGGCCCATAGATTGAGATAGCATGTATATGCGCCTAAGTGCAGATCTTGAATCAACCTAGTCTGTCACCTGTTGGAGAATAGGAAAATTGCAACCATAGTCGGGAGAAAGGTAGTACTGCGGTTCAATCAAGAAGAAGCGAAGATCTAGCGACATGAGGCCGCGATATTGTATGTAGGGTTCATTTGAAATTTGGTGCGACCAGACGAATCAGCGAGTATCGTATCTTCTCCGTGTGAGGCAGCGAAATTAAATGATTCTCGCATTCTTAACTACATGAAATGTAGTTGTTGCTTTACATTCTTGCTTAAAAGCTGTTGCATCTATTGTAAATATGTGTTTCATTACGACTTGCCGCATTTGCATGATCATTGAGTTACCCTCGGCTTCTTACATTGTCGGTTGCATTTGCCCCCCGCTGCTTACACATCTCTTCTGTCTTGTATGATTGTCTAAGTCTTGGCCTTGTCAAAAATGGGTGCTCTGGGCTTTGACACTCACTCCGTCATTGTTATGACTTAGAGTTACATCAAAGAGGGCAGCTGTAGACACCCCATTTTGAGCGACCTTAAGACTCGAGCGTCACCGATTGGCGCTTGGTGATGTTGCATATCGCTTGTTCGGAAGTTTAGTCGCTGACGTCGCCTGCCTCCGGACTTCCGACCCCTCTCCTGTGTCTTGTCTCGGTTTGCGAACCCGACTCGGTTTTCTCTGTTGTCTTTCCTGAGGGAGAGAGAGGTCTAGCACACCGTCTGTTAATGCCCGTTGGCCACATTTCATAGTCGTAGGCCATTTGCCCACCAGTCCGGTTCTGGTTTTGAACCCGTTAGGCCGTGTGCCTCGGTTGGGACGCTCAACCATCTCTGTTTCCTCCGGTTTTTGGCATACCTCTCTGTTTTATCCTTGTTAGGAACTCTGGGGTCGAGAACCCCGCCGGTCCCAAGTACCACTCCGGTGCTTGGCGGCCCATTCGAACGAACCAGCGGTTTTGGTCCCCGGCGCTTCGTTCGTTGTTGTTACGATCAATCTTGGCGGGAACCTCTGTTTTTACCGCTAAGAAACTCTGGGGTCCGAAACCCCCGCCGGTCCCAAGTACCACTCCGGTGTTGACGGCCCATTTAGGGAATCCGAACCACGCGGTTTTGGTCTGGCCTTTCGTTCGCATTGTTGTTTATTCATTTTGGCATACATCTTTGATTCAGCATTTTGAGAACAACGGGTCGAGAACCCCATCGTGGCGAGTGTCACCCGGTGCTTCTGACCCATTTGGGACCGAACCACGCGGTTTTGGTCCCGAGCTCTCGTTTGCATTAGTTTGCTCCGGTTTTTGGCGGTACCTCTGTTTCATCCTTCTACACGAGGGACAACTGGGGCCTCGATGCCCGCCGGGGCGAACAAAATATCTCGATTTTGCCCTCAAAATATCTAGATATTTTGTCCTCAAAATATCTAGATATTTTGGCCTAGATATTTTCCATCTTCTTAGCCCTCTTTTGACCTCTCTCTTGTGCACAATGAAGAGCGAACCAGCTGGTTTGAGAGAAGAAAAAAAATGGCTTCAAGAGTTCCATAGCCAAAACCTTCATTTCCATAACCAAAAACCTTGAAACAACTCCAAGTCTTGTTTGATTTCTTCACCAACACCTAGCCTCACCACCACAAATTCGATTCAGCAGCAAGGAAGTGAATTTCAGAGGTTGAAGCTACAAATCAAAGCCAAAAAGCAAAAAGGCAAGTCTTCAAGGGTAAGTGTCTAAAACCAACTTTTAGGGCCTTTTCTTGATCTTTTCTACACTCTAATTGGTTGAGAATTGGGGCTCCGACCCTACTGCTTTGTGCTCATTTTGAGCCCCTCTACAACATTGTAGAAGGGTCAACTCCATTTGGTATTTGTATATACTAGTTCCTTCAATATTCATCAAGATTGTCACATTTTGCATGCTAAAATTGACCTATTTGTGTTGTTTTGGGGCTCCGACCCTACTGGTTTTGTGCTTAAAATGAGTCCCTCTACAACATTGTAGCATAGCTCAACTTCATTTGGCCATTATATATACCATTTCATCAAGTGTGCCACTTTTTGTATGCAATTTTCGACCTATTTGTGTTTGTTTTAGGACTTCGACCCCTACTGGTTTTAGTCTTATTTTGACCCCCTTTACATGTTTCATGAAGAAGGTTTGGTCATTTGGTGTATAGATTACATGTCTCATGTTATACTCTCTTTTGGCTCCATTTTGCCTTCCATTTCTAGCATGTTTGTCTTATGAATTAGAGGCTGCCATTTACTGCATATATGCTTATTTTTGGGCCCTCTTTCATGTTGTAGAAGAGTTTGTTCATTTGGTGTTTGTATATGCCATCTTCCTTTGTAATGCTCTTTTGGCCACTAATCTTGTATGATTTTGTTGCCATGACTATGTCTACATTTTGGCCATGTTTGCTACTGAAATGAGCCATTCTTGGGACTGCCTTGCTACTGTTTTGCTGCCATGTATCAATTGTGCATGTTTAGTGTGGCCATAAGCCATTTGGTGCACATTATCGCATTCGGGATCATTTTTACGCTTTGGGTGCGCTTGGTTGTGTTTTGGGCTGTTTTCCCCTCATGTAGCTGCTGAAATTTCATTACCATGCTTGCATATCATTACCCACGTTATTTTGTGCCTTAATGCATTGCCTCGGTTTTGCGTGCCAGCAGTACGCATTTGGCTGCCGTTTATCAAGCGGCCTCCTATGTGAGTGGTGAGGCTCTCCCATGTTGGTGTAAGCCCATCGTTGCATTCGTATGCCATTTGTATCATTTTGCATTGCCTCGGTTTGCGTGCCAGTAGTGCGCATTTCGAACGCCGTTTATCCGGCCTCCTATGTGGTGGTGAGGCTCTCCCATGTTGGTGTAAGCCCATCGTTGCATTTATGCCATTTGTATCATTTTGCATTGCCTCGGTTTTGCGTGCCCAGTGCGCATTTGGCTGCCGTTTATCAAGCGGCCTCCTATGTGAGTGGTGAGGCTCTCCCATGTTGGTGTAAGCCCATCGTTGCATTTATTATGCCATTTGTATCATTTTGCATTGCCTCGGTTTTGCGTGCGCGAATGCGCATTTGAACTGCCGTTTATCCAGCGGCATCTTATGTGAGTCGTGAGGTCCTCTCATGTTAGTGTAAGCCAATCTGCATTTTCCATGTCATTGGCATTGCGTATGCCTCGCCTCGGTTTGCGTGTCCGTGTGCCGCGCATTTGAAACAATCTATTTATCCGATTTGCATCTCATTCATCTCGCCTCGGTTTGCGTGTCCATGTGCACGCATTTGAGGCAATCTATTTTCGATTTGCATTTCACATCATCGCCTCGGTTTGCGTGCCGTGTGCGCATTTGGCTGCCGGTTTATCCGATTTGCATTTCATCATCGCCTCGGTTTGCGTGCCTATGGCGCGCATTTGGCTGCCGGTTTATCGATTTTGCGCCGCATATCATCGCCTCGGTTTGCGTACTGGCGCGCGCATTTGAAACGCCGGTTTATCCGATTTTACATCACATATCATCGCCTCGGTTTTGCGTGTCATGAGCACGCATTTTGGCGCTTTATTTACCGATTTGTATTTCATCATTGACTCGGTTTTGCGTGCGGTGGGCACGCATTTAACACCTCATTTTATCATGCGGCATCCGTGTGAGTGTGGTGGGGCCCTCTCATATTGGTGTAAGTCCATCGTTGCATTTCATGCCTTTATGTCATCGCCTCGGTTTGCGTGCGGTGGAGCACGCATTTGGCATCTCATTACATCGGCATTGTGCATACTAGGTTGTATCTTAGTTGCATTTCATGCATCTCATGCATATTGCATCGTGTTCGGGATAGGAGTTAGCAGACACGCAGGCGAACGCGTTCGTACTCACGAGTAATGAGCGGGTCTCAATCCCCAATCACCGACACTCCGGATTACCCATGATGGAGTTAGGTTTCTTGTAACATTCATACGCATTCATCCCATATTGAGTTGTGCAATTCGATTCCTCGGCCATCATGCATCGGTATCGTGATTGGTGGCGCGAGGATCGAGACATCATACATTTGTGAAATACCTTCTTGTGCCCTTTTCTGCTCTCTGTTAAGCCAAAATTGAGTTAGCAACTTTAGGAGCATAGCACGCGTTTCAAGGTAAATTACAAGCGAGGCTAATTGGGGCATCGGTGGATTCTGCGCCCGGCGACTACAACATACATCATCCTTGAAGCGAGGCGGTCCACGGCTTGCATGCACTTCTGACTTTCATAGTTAATTTGTTTAATTAATTAGAAATTTGTAATATTTTGGACTATAATATTTGGGACTGTATTATTCTTTTATTCGGACCCTCTGCGCGAGGGCAATGTTGTAATAAGGGTGTGTGAGTGCGATGTATGTCTTCCAACCCCCATTTCTTTCTCCCTTTTATTTACCCGCTTTGGATGGTTAGATATAGGGCATATTTCAATTAGCATACAGTATGACGGCATGTTTGCATCATTCATCTGTTTTGCACGCACCGGGCTCGGCGCATCATACAAACTGCATTTGTATTCCAATTCCAAGTTGAGTACTTGATAGCTGTAGCATTCCATATGCCATGTTTAGGATAGCCGAGCCTGCTATAGCTTGCATCTTTGCATGTGTTGCATTAGGCATTCTGTATACTTAGGATCATGCATGATTTCTAATCAATTTTCTGTTTTGGCTGGGAGTACTCGGTAAGTTTTATGCTTTAGCATTCTTGCATGCGTGTGAGTGTTGCCATGATAGCATGCTTACCATGAGGCTACATGCTTATGTGATATAACTGCCTTGAATGCCTGTGGGTGGAGGTTGAGTTATCTAAATTGGGACAATTCATCGACTGTTTGTTTTAAGCCCACTAGATAGTGGCAAAATCATGTTTTCTAAGCCCACTCGAGGGTGGCAAATCTGCGTTTTAGCCTACCTGCGGGTAGCACCTTCACACCATTTTCAAACAAACAAACATGAAATGTTTTGTTCCAATTCAGACGGCCCAGTCTATACTTGTTTGCTGCGAGCATCACATAGTAATCCTAGGCTAATAACCGGAATAAGAACTCACAAAGTTTTCAAAAACAGATATCATGGTTAGTAGAGGCCGGTCTTTGACCAAGGCGAGGAATGCTCACGATGTGACCTTCCCTAATCGTACCCAAGTTCGAACCAACTTTGGTGATAGCCGGACCGTGGCCTTTTGGCAGAGTCGGGGTTTCCTAAATTTCCCATTTAAAAATATTTAGGTGGCGACTCTATTATCGCAGCGGTCCATGTTTGGCACTTCTTTCAAAAAATCATTTTTCTTCAAAGCGATTTGCGGATTTAGCCTCTTTAGTTCGAGATTTAGAACCGCAACAAAGTCGAGTCAGTATGGCGAGGTCCCATGGCGTTGTTACACTACGGTTGAAGGACTCAAATGTCACGGTTCTTAATCTTGAACCAAGAGTCCAAATCCAAGGCAAATCGTTTTGAAAACATATTTTTTGAAAGAAGTGCCAAACATGGAATGCTTTGCGGAATCTGAGTCGCCACCTAAATATTTTAAAATAAAAATTTAGAAAATTATAAAATCATTTAAAAGTATAGACTAGATTGCCTAACTTGGAAATAAACATTGCATATCCGTTTTGTCTCGAAAAACGTGTTATATTTTGCTACTCGCAAGTAGACTAAAATACGGATTTCAACGAGTTGTTCCAACACAGGCAATCCAACCTTCACCCACAGGCATTCAAACAGTTTATCTCACATAAGCACTTAGCCGCATGGTAAGCATACTGTCATGGCAACATTCACACGCGTGCGATATGCTAAAGCGTAAAACTTACATCGTACTCCGCGCCAAAACAATAAACCGGTTAGCGAACATGCATGACCTAGTTCATGTTAAGTGGCTAATGCAACACAGGCATAGATGCAATCTAGAGTAGGCTCGGCTAACCCTAAAGATGGCATGTGAAATGCACGAGTAGCATGTATTCAATTTGGAATTGAAAATTGCTATGCAGTTTGTATGATGTACCGAGCCCGGTGCATGTAAACAAATGCATGAATGCACGCATGCATTGCATAAGGTATGCTAAAATAAATATGCCCTAATCTACCATTGAAAGCGGGTAAATAAAAGGGAGAAAGAAATGGGGGATTGGAGGACATGCACCCACTCACACACACTTATTACAGATTCGCCGTCGCTCGGAGGGACCAAAAGAATAATACAAATTAATTAACTACGCAAGCTAATTAAATATTACAAATTCACTAAATTAATTAACAAATTAACTAAGTTAATTAAAGCAGATCGGGACTCGCTCGGAATCGCACTGTCATGCATGATTTGCCTTTGTTTCCTCTGCTCTCCTCCTCAGAAAATTACCAAAACTTCAGGAGTGCCTTTCAGAGCACTGGGGAGTGCCACCGGCTGGGGTAGAGCACCACCGGCTGAAGAAGGAGGTCACCGGCACTAGATGAAGCTATCGGCTGTCAATTGATCACGGCTTAATTCTGCAGAACACGCAACTCACAATGTGAGAGGACAACAACATGCATGGCAATGTGATTCAAGGTATTTATGCACTATACACACCCCTTATCATGTTATTGACTCAAGGGGGTATGTGCCTCGATTCCCGGACCATCAATCGCGCATTTCCATGCATTATGGCCCTAAGAACCAAGAATGCAACTTTGATTTCAAATGCATGCAATGCAAACAAGCAAACAAGGGTGCTCAACTTCCATCATACTTCACTTCAAGAGGCTTAGCATGCACAATACAAATGCAACCCTAAACATGTCAACTAGGCATGCAACATGGACTATGTGATGCACTTGTGCAAGGCATACAAGCAAGCATGCAAACCAATGGGGGACGGACTTATACATGAATTAGGCAACTCTAAAAGGCCCAAAATCAGTAGCCAAATGCTAAGCCAAGAGGGCCAAACACACATGCACACGTGCACAAGTTAAGGCACCAACACTTAAGCATAATCAAGCAACTCTTAAACACATCTAAGAGGCACGAACATGGACTATTAGCATACATGAAAAGCTCTGAAATCCATGCAAAACATGAGGCCAAATCCACTAACAAAGCAAGCCAAACAAGACATACAAATGGTCTAAGGTTCAAAGCAAGTCAATGAGGCATTGAACCACACTTAACACAACCACATGTGGCAATACTTAAACACTTAAGAACAGAGTTTTAACACATAAAACTGAGCCTAAATAACCACCTAGATGGCATCCAGATGACATGATTCCAAAAGCATGCATTAAAGCCAAAACATGGAGCATTTAGCACATACTCTTAAAGCATTAAAGAGGCATGCAAGGCAATCAAACAAGCACATCATAAGGTCTGAAATGGCATGTTAGATGGTTTCAAATCATTGAAAATGAAGCAAGCAAGTCATGCTACACTCACATGCTCTCAAGGCCAACAAGCCAAATGCAAAGGGGCTATGTAATGCATGAGGAGATCGACCCAAATGGCTATGGACAGAGCTAGATCATGGAAAAATGAGCATACAAGCTTCATGGATCTAGGCCTAAAACATGCTAGAAATGAAGGCACACAACCTAGGCATATTAAGGCAATAAGAGGCATTACAAGGCAACTATGCTAAGCATACATGAGGGACCTAAACCAACTTGAAATCATGTTATAACATGGCAATATAAGCATGGAAAACAAGTCAAACATGCTCAACACACACTCAAGCATGAAGCTCCATAAGGCAGCAAAACTTGCCCTTTTCAAGGACATCAAGGAGAGGGGGTGGCCCTCTCCTTCTTGAGACTCTAAGGCATGCTCTTCACCACTGAAATCCCTCAAGATTTCAGTGGTGAAGAGATCCTAACACCAAAGTCTCGGATCTCCCACTAAATAGCACAAAAAGTGGCCTTTTCAAGGCCTAAGGGTGGTCAAACTTGTTCAAACCACAAAACACTCTTAATGAACAATAAAGAGGCTTAAAAAACAGAACCTTTATGTGTTATATACTAAGCACAAAAACAGTTCTAAACTAGGTAAAAATAAGGTACAAAAATAGGGTAAAAAGAGAGTTAGTGTCTCACCCTTGTTGACCTCTTTGACAAAGATGTAGTTGATGCTTCCTTAGGCTCAAAATCTGTCAAGAACTTCAAAAACCAGCCCTTAGAACCTCAGTTTCAAGGAAAAGGTGAAACACTAGGTGTTTGTGTGCAATAGTAAGGCACAAAACACCTAGACACACAAGAGAAGGATAGAGATAGAAGGTGTATGCAACTCAAACCCTAGAAAAACCAGAGCCTCTCTCTCTCTTTTTCTCTCTAACTCTCTAAATTTGCTAACCTTTTAGCCAAGAGAAGAGAGCTTCTCCTTATAGGCAACAAAGACTTACAAACTAAGTCATCCAAGGGCTCATCCCTCCATACACGTGTATGGAGGGAAAACAAGAGCTAAACAGCTGTCTAAAAATATCTCATAAAGCAGCTGTAAAGCAGTCGGCAGGGCAAAATGGTCATTTTGCCAAAAAGAGTGCCGACCGGCACAAAATAGTGCTGACCGGCACAATATAGTGCCGGTGGCAAAATCAGCCAGCCGGTGGCCTCTAGCCACAGCCGGTGGTATGTGGAGATGCCTCAGAAGGCAAAGAACAAGTGTTTGGTGCAAAACCAGACACAAAACGGTCAAGTTCGGAGATCCTGAGGCAAGGCGCGTAGCTGAGAACTCCGGGAACTCCAAACAAACGCAAACATGGATAATCACTGAGTGTTCAAGCGGTGACGTCCAAGTCTTGAGGACGGTCAAAAATGGGGTGTCTACAGAACCATATATCATTAATTCATCCTTAGTTTCATAAACATTGCAAAATAGAACATAAGAGCATCTCCAGCAAGGCTAGTTAAAACATCATCACCACCATCAGTCCAATTAATGATATGATTAAAACATTATAGATAGGGAATTAAGATTAAATTTACCTTTCTAAAAGCTGCACCTTTTGCTTAGGTTTTGTCCCATAGATAACTTGAAAGGAGGAGCTAACAATCTCTTCTATGTGAGCTGATTGCAGAAGCCTCAAATCTCTCATCACCTAACAATCTCTTCTTTGTGTACATAAAAAGGAAGGCTAAACAGGGAAACCCAGTGCATGAGGCTCCAGCTAATCACATTCTCTCTGTGTGTGTGTGTGTGTTTGTAGTGTTGTGAAACACAAGTTAACAGTCCTTCACCTATGATTTATGGTTTCATCTAGAATGATGCCATGACAGTACCCTTGGTAATATTAATCAATTTTCTCCTTGATCATCCTTCTAGACAAGTTTTAAGATAAAGGCATGAAAGTGTATTTATCCAAGCATATAAAAATCAAAAGTCTCCACCTGATATCAATTATTAGTCATGTATTTACCTTCGCACAGGTACAGATGAACCCAAATCACAAAGCATGGAGTAGAATTACCAAATAGGTGGAACAAATAAACAAATCTTTAACTGTGATTTGGGTAATAGTAAGCGCCACTGTGTTAAAAAGCATATTGGGAAAGAACATAGAGGAGGAGATTGCTGTTAGGCAATAGCTCAAAGGCTAGAGTACTTGATAGTGCACCGAATTTAGAAGTAACTGGTATTTTAAAAAGACAAGCCTCTACATCACTGCAGAAAAGAATTCAATGTAGTTCCAAGGCCCAATAATCATCTCAACTTTAGACTTTCGATCCTCTCTCCAAACTCTAGATCAAACAAAAATCAATCCAAACTGTCTAGCACATACAAACATATATCTCAATACTCCCCATCCTTGCACGTTTATCTACTGAGTTGATTTGACTATCCTTATACTAAAAAAGCAACACAAATGAAATACCAAACATAAAACCATCTTAGAAGATACAACACCAAAAGATATAGATCAATCAGGCCCAACAATGCATGCACTACCAATGCCAAAAATTTGTCATCACTAGCAATGGAAGTCTTACAAACACATGAAAATTCAATTCATTCATTTACAAGTGATTAAGTAAGGCAAATGAATGCACAAATTCACAAGAACACGTCGATATACTCGAGAGGATCACATTTGAAATTATTTCAATATTAACATTTTAGAACACGAAGCAACAAAATCGATCAACCAAGTAATGCTTTGGTCCGATTACATGTCGCGACATAGAAAGGTTAGCAATTTCAATCTTTGATCAAATAGAAATTATGTCTGATTTGCATATGTTAACGAACTGGATCGCCAATTCTCGGGTAGGGCAAATCTGAGCGCTTGAGGAAGCGATGAGTTTGGGATCAACACGGCTCAACATGCCAAGCAGAAACAAGTAGTCTTGCAGAACCATTGTGTGCTGGCGATCAAGTGCTTGTAAGGAGGTCGAATCATAGGCAAACTGATCGTTTGGATCTTACTCGGCCTCTCAAACTTCATCTCCACATATAAACCCTTCAACAGTCAATCGATCGATAGAGAGGGAGGGGTAAGAAGAGACTAGGGTTTTTTGGTTTTGGGCGGGCGGCGGGGAACAGAGCAGGGATGGAAAAAAAAAAAATGAGGGGGGGAAGAAAAAATCAAAATCTTTTTTTTAAAAAAAAAAAAAATTAAACAATCAAATAACACTATTTAATTTATTTATTTTTTGCGATAGGGGTTGTCGTCGCAAAAAAACTTTATTTTTTGTTAAAATAAAATTTTTTAAAAAAATTATTTTATTTTGGTTACTAAGCTTGAAAATTTATTTGTTTCATTTTTTTTTAATGAAAAAAAAATTTATTATTATTTTTTATTTGGTAGAAGTAGGGGTAATATTTTAATGAAAAATATTGTAATGGTAGTCGTAGTGGTGAAGTGGCGATCGTGGTAGTAGTGGTGGTAGTGAAATGGAGTTTGCAGTAGTAGTGAAGGTGGTAGAGGAAATGGGTAGTGAGAGAGAGAGAGATAAGTGGGACACAGATAGATGAGAGAGAGAGAGAGAGACAGAGAGAGAGAGACAGAGACAGAGTGGTGAGCGAGAGAGAGACAAAGTGGTGCTAAAAGTGTATTTTCTTATAGTGGATCGATAAATTGAGAGGGAGCTTAGTAAATAGAGAAGACGGAAGGGAAATAGTGAGCAACGCGAACACAATGGGAGAGAGAGAGAGAGAGAGAGAGAGAGAGAGAGAGACATTGAGAGAAGAGTGATGAGTGAGAGAGAGAAAGAAAAGAAAGAAATTAAGATGAAAAATAGGTGACAAGATATATATATATAGAGAGAAAGAGCGAAAAGAGATAAACGAGAGAGAGAGACAGAAAGAGATGAGCGAGAGAACGAGAGAGAAAAGAGACAGAGAGAGAAGATAGATGAAAGAGATAGAGAGAAGAGAGATGGACGAGAGACACAGAGAAAAACAGAAAGGCAGACAGACAAAGAAAAGTGATGAGTGAGAGAGAGAAAGAGAAGAGACACAGAGACACAGAGAGAATGAGAGAAACGGACAGACAGAGAAGAGTGATGAGTGAGAGAAAGAAAAGAGAGACAGAGACACATAGAGAAAGGGAGAGACAGACAGAGGAGATGGAGTGGCAGTGGTGGAGGAGAGGTAATGGTAGTAGTAGTGGTAGTAGTGGTAGTGGGGGTAGGGAAGTGGTGGCGATGATGGTAGTAATGGTAATCGTAGAGGTGGAGTGGCAACAGTGGTAGTAGTGGTGGTAGTGGAATGGCATTTGCAATAGTGGTAAATGTAGTAGAGAAGATGGGTGGTGAAAGGGAGAGATGAGTGAGAGATAGATAGAGAAGAGAGATAAAGAGACAGAGACAAAGTGATGAGCGAGAAAGAGACAAAGTGGTCGCTAAAAGTTCATTTTCTTGTAGTGGATCGATAAGAAAAATGCCCTAGACCCCCAGTGGGAGTGACCCCACCACCCCCACTATTTTTTGATTGGTTCAAAAAAATTTATTTATTTATTTATTTTCACTCTTGCTCTCACAGCCCCCCACGTGGAGGTGGGGGTGCTGGGGGTCACCGCCCACTGGGGGTCCCCAACATGGTTGGATCGATAAATTGAGAGGGAGCTCAATAAATAGAGAAGAGATGAGGGAGAGAGTGAGCAAGGCGAACACAGTGAGGGAGAGAGAGAGAGAGACAGACAGACAAATAGACAGGTAGATAGAGAAAGAGAAAAGTGATGAGTGAGAGACAGAGAGAGAAAGAGATAAAGATAGACAAAGAGAGAAAAAGATAGAGAGAGAGTGAGACAGAAAAAGAGAGAGAAACAAGAGATGAGCAAGAGATAAACAAAAGAGAAAGAAAGCGAAAAGAGATTAACGAGAGAGAGACATAGAAAAAAGGAAAGAGAGAGAAGAGAGAAAAACGAGAGAGACAGAGAGATAGAGATAGAGAGAGAGTGAGAGATAGAGAAAAAAAAAGAGAGAAACAAAAGATGCTCGAGAGATAGACAAAAAGAGAGAGAGAAAGAGAGAGAGATAAACGAGAGAGAGACAGAGAAAGAAGAGAGATGAGTGAGAGACACAGAGAGAAAGAGAGACTGACAGACAGAGAAGAGTGATGAGAGAGAGAGAGAGAAAGAGAAGAGAGATAGAGACAGAGACATAAAGAAAGAGAGACGAGACAGAGAAGAGTGAGAGAGAGAAAGAGAAGAGAGACAGAGACACAGAGAGAAAGAGACAGACAGACAGACAGAGAAGAGTGATGAGTGAGAGAGAGAAAGAGAAGAGAGACAGAGATAGAGACAGAGAGACAGGAAGATGAAAAAATGATGAAAAGAGAAATGTTATATCGAAAGAGTAAGACGACGTCGTTTTTTTCAATTTTTTTTTTTTATGATAGAAAAATACCATTGCATTTATTTAAACCATTTTGTAACTATATATATGAAGTCTCAAAAAGTCACATTTTTTTGCAACGACAAGTTGTGCCGTCTCAAAAAGGCATATTTTTCGCGACGGCAAGTTGTACCGTCTCAAAAAGTCACTTTTTTTTTTTTTTGCGAGACGGCAAGTCGTGCCGTCTCAAAAAGTCATATTTTTTACGATAGCAAATTGTGTCGTCTCAAAAGGTCACATTTTTTGCGATGGTAAGTTGTGTCGTCTCAAAAAGTCATATTTTTTGCGACGGCAAATTGTGCTGTCTCAAAAGGTCACATTTTTTGCGACAGCAAATGTGCCGTCGCAAAAAGTTCCGTCTCATAAGTCCACTTTTCTTGTAGTGTTACTTAAAAAGTGTGATTAAAAAGTAGTAGTGTATATACAATCACATTTTAATTAAAAGAATGTGATTAAAAAATATATAAATAATCACACTTTAATTAGAATATGTGATTACAAAATATATATATATATATAATCACACTTACTTAAAAAGTGTGATTAAAAAGTAGTAGTGTATATACAATCACACTTTAATTAAAAATATGTGATTAAAAAATATATACATAATCACACTTGTTTAAAAAGTGCGATTAAAAAGTAGTAGTGTATATATAATCACATTTTAATTAAAAGGTGTAATTAAAAAATATATAAATAATCACACTTTAATTAGAATGTGTGATTAAAAAATATATATATAATCACACTAACTTAAAAAGTGTGACTAAAAAGTAGTAGTGTATATACAATCACACTTTAATTAAAAATGTGTGATTAAAAAATATATAAATAATCACACTTTAATTAGAATGTGTGATTAAAAAATATATATATAATCACACTTGTTTAAAAAGTGTGATTAAAAATTAATTGTGTATATATAATCACACTTTAATTAAAAGGTGTGATTAAAAAATATATAAACAATCACACTTTAATTAGAATGTGTGATTAAAAAATATATATATAATCACATTTTGTTTAAAAAGTGTGATTAAAAAATAGTAGTGTATATATAATCACACTTTTAATTAGAAGGTGTGATTAAAAAATATATATATAATCACACTTAATTGAAAAGTGACATAAAAAATAAATATTATCACACTCAATCAAATTAAGTGTGATTAAAATATCAGTATAATTTTTTTTTATCACACTTCCAATAAAAGTGAGATCTTTTTTTTTTTTTGGTCAAAGTGTGATCTTTAACTATTTTTGTAGTGGTGAATTCTTATTCTTCTAACTCAGTTGCAATGCTCAATGTATGTCTAAGAATACTTAGAAGTGAAAGGGAACGGAAAACGGAACACATAATGCACTTTCAAAATTTTAGAAAACAGGGTCCCTGCTCGAGTGTGGACTTCCCCGCTCGAGCGGACCCATAAGGTCTGTAGAAGTACTAGATGCATCGAATTTACGCTCGAGCGTGAAGTCTGGCGCTTGAGCTGAAGGTCTGTCTACATAGCTCCCCGCTTGAGCGTGAACTTCCCTGCTCGAGCAGACACCATGTCTGCAAAAAGTTCTGGGGGCACGTATTTCCCGCTCGAGCGGTGGTTTCCACGCTCGAGCGGTGGTTTCCACGCTCGAGCGGACACCAAAAATTCTGGGTTTTCCAACAATGTTCTTGAGCGGAAATTTGACATTCAAAGGTTCCAAAACACATGATTTCAGTTCAAAAACATGCAAACACATTACATTACATGAGAGTATAAAAGTATGACACCAAATTGTTCAAAGTCATCATTTAATTCCCAAATAGATCGACATTTCTTTCGTATGATCAAAATCCACACATTCAAACTTCATACCAATTCCATAACTTCTTCAATCATGCATGCATGTCAAATTTTGACTTCATTTCTGTTACAAATGGTACAAATGATGCTCCAAATCATAAAGCTACCCAAAACTACTCATGCATGGAAGGTTTGATGCTCCATTCTTCATATTTAACATGTTACATGCTAGAACACCCAAAATTGTAACAATTATGCACATGCATGTTCATTTTAACTTCAAATTCAACTCAATCTTAGCCATGAGCTACCATACCACTTGATTTCACAAAATTACATACTCAATTCATAAATCAAGAATTGATTACTCACCTAGGAGCTTCAAACACTTAATGTTCTTTGAGTTTTAACTTCCAATTTCACAATCTTGAATCAAAATGCATAACTCCTCCTCCTCTCTCTCTAGAACTGGCCCTCTCTCTCCCTCTTTAGAGAAATCTCAGCCCAAATGGATAAAAGAGAGGAATTGAGTGCATTGTGCCCTTTTATGTAAGTCCCACTAGTCAAAATTATTAATATTAAATAATTAGGCACTTAATTAATCGTTCTAAATCTAATTATTTTGATGTAAAACAATTTTCAATTAAATTTCACCATAGGCTCTAAAAATTATGCCAATCACAATGGCGCAATCAATTTCGGCTTTTACGGCCGATAAGGCCTTCAATTTAAATTCCAAACCAGGTAATTAAATAGATATTCCTACGGTGAACAGATAGAAATTCAAAACCACATATTTTCACATAATGGCACACAAAATCATATCAAACACATAATCACATTCATAATAAGGACCAATTAGCTAAATACGAAATAGGGTTATCACATTACACCTGCACCAGAACTACCCACGTCGGAAGGAACCCCCTTGACATGAGACTAACTCTAAGAGATGGTCTTTTTGGTGAATGAGCGAGTAGGAAGGGAAAATTTATCCTCATCGAAAGAAGGAACCTCAAATTTGGTGAGAAGCCGGTTAATAAGGCAACCGTAAGGAAGAACTAAGTTATTTCTCTCAAAAGCGGCTACCATTTTCTGAATAATAAGGGTGGCAAGATTGATAGAATGGTGGTGAACAATGCAAAATAGTACAAAACCTTGTTCTTGATTGATTTCGGAGCTATGAGTGGTGACGATGATGTTGGCACACACAATGAAATTTAGCAAGCGGAACTGGGGAAGAAGCTCATATTGTTTTATCAAGGCGCCCTTGAACCAAGTACGGGGTGTGCCACACAATGCAGTGGCCACCTCGTCAAAGTCACAAGTGGGTCGGACAGGAAAGGGATAGTGACAAGGAAAAACCTGGCCAATGCCTAATAGCTCACGAATAAGGTCAGGGGTAATGGTGATGGAGTTAGACCGGACCCAGGAGTATGGCCAATATCGTCAATCCCCTCAACATCACAATAAAATTTTCAGACCCAGTCACGGTTTTGACAGCCGGAGAAAGAAGAACCAAGTCACCCCCTAATGGATCAAATAATGGGCGAATGGGAATGGACTCAAAGGTGTTGGGCTGTACATTACGCTCTAAATGAACTGTCCTAGAGGGGTAAGAGTCTCTAAACAACTTGGCTTTTTCTGCCGAGGAAAACTAGTCGGTGTTATAAGAGGGGCGAGTGGCAATGGACTTTCGACATTTGGCAGTAGACATAGCTAACCCAAGGACACCCAAACCAAGTTAGACAAACCCCGAAAACCATATTCAAAATTTATAAATAAAAAAAAATAAAAAAAACAAAAAAAAAAAACAATAAGAGCAAAAAGAATCTCGCGCACTCTGCAAAAGTGCTGGATGAAGTGAAAAAGTGCTCGAGCGCTATAAGGTCCACTCTAGCGGATCAGAAAAAAAACACCAAGGAGCAAAAAACACTTTTCTGAGCAGTTAAAACCAGGTCACACTACCAAGTGGGACCTAAAACAAAAAGAAGTGAGCACACTAGCAAGTATGTGACACTAAGATGGGATAATCCACAAACCATGAAGCCCGTAAACTCGCAATTTGGACATTAGAAACCACAATTTCATAAGCAAATTAGACAAACCTTGATCAATGAGCATAAGCTATATGAGAATGCACAACTCAAATACAATCAATGAGAGCTCACAAAATGAATGTGTGTGTGTGTGTATGCGTGTGTGTGCAATCCTTGAGAGGCCACAGAGCTAGAGTTAATCCTCGTAGTGATCGGATGGCTGGACCTCTGGCAATAGTAACTCAACATCACAGAGAAAAGTCAAACCACTAGAAATCAAGGGGTATTTGTTGAGTAAACACGGAGGCTCCCCCTTAATCAATGAGTTTTTTTATGCATTATTTTTTTATTATTATTTTTGACTTTTCTTTCCTGTGGGCACTCACTGGTGGCATGCACGCTCAAAAGTATGGAGACCAAACCAGAGAAGCATGGGATCAATAAGGATGGCCTGGTTGATGCCTCTGAGGAAGCCTTTTCCTAATGCTCGGACTTTGGTGAACTAAGGAAGGAACTGTGAAAGTGAAAAACGATGGTAGATGGTTAAGAGATTCAACATCACCCATGATATGCCAGTATAGGTCAATTCCTCCAATAATGCAAAAGAGACACTGTTAGTGGTCTATAGAGAACTTTGATCACTTGTGCGGAAACCCCTATAACAGTTTATCTCAAGGATGTGTACAAAATGAGATCATGAAGTCAATGAGAATGAGCATTCAGATGAGCTACGTACAAAGAAGAATGATATCTTGCAAGCAGCATGAGAGGTGTTCATATAAGTCTAAATGCAGAGATGACAAGAATCAATGAAAATGAGATTATAGCATCCAAGTACACATGAAACCAATCACTCACACCCACTCAAGTAACAGGTAACACCCTAGTGACTGAGCACTACACCCAAGGTCTTCCTAAGGAACTTAAACCTAAAAAGATTAAGGGGTTTTGTAAAATTATCAGCTTTTTGATGCTCAGTGGGTACATGTTCAAGAACAACAAGGCCCTCTTCCACTGACTCTTGAATGAAATGATGATGAATGTCAATGTGTTTGGTGTGAGAGTGTTGGACAGGATTTTTAGAAATGTTAATGGCACTTGTGTCATCACAAAAGAGGGTGAGAGTGTTCTGGTCTATACCATAATCATGAAGCATTTGATTCATCCACAACATTTGGGCACAACAACTCCCTGTAGCAATGTACTCATTGATCGTCGAAGAGAGATGGCATTTTTTTTGCTATGCCAGTGTAGCTTTCGGCTTTTAAGCCTTCGGAAGAATGAAATAGCCCTTACAGTTCGGACTCCACTTGTGTGTTGGTTCTGAATCTGATTTCACAAGTGCAATGTGAAATAGTGGAAACACAAAAAGAGTCCAAATCCGGCAATTGTTTTTGAAAAATCGATGTTTGAATCAAATGCCAAAAATGGACTGCTTTGCCAGATTTCAGAGTCGCCACCTAAATATTTATGGGAAATTTAGGAAACCCGTGACTCGTGCCAAAGGCCATTAGTCCGTCGTTACCAAAGTATCTTGGTTCGGGAACTTAGGTATGAGAGGGGAAGGTCAATAATGAGCACCCCACTCACCCGATCAAAGATCGGCCTCTACTAATTATGATGTGATTCTTATGTACAATATATGTTCTTATTCTGATTATTTAATAAATCCTAAAATTTATTATGTGAAGCATACAAGGTATAGACTAATTTGCTCAAATTGGAACAATTCAATTTCATGTTTGTTTCTCGAAAAGGGTTTGAATTTGCCACCCTTAGGTGGGCTTAAGGTTTGTGAATCTTAAAACGTACATTTGTTGAATCATTCCAATTTAAGCAACCAGCCTTCATCCACGGGCATTCAAACAGTTTATCATATAAGCAATTAGCCTCATGGTAGGATGCTAAACATAATAAGAAGATGCTAAAGCATAACAACTCACATATTTACCGACGTCCCGCGAACAACTACAAAACAAAGTTAGAAAATATGCATGATTCCTAGCTGTACAATGTGACAATGCAACACATGTGATATGCAATTTACTAGGCTCGGCCACTAATATGACATATGAGATGATTTGATCGCATGTGGTCTAAGCATGTATTCAGAGAAGTATTGAAACGACAATGCGGATTGAAATGATGGACCGAGCCCCAGTGCATGCAATACAAGTGGATGCAAACATGAGTATGCTAAATTAAACATGATGCCTCTAAACTAACCATCATAAGCTGGTAAATAAAAGGGAGAAAGACGTGGGGTTGGAAGACATACACACACACACGCACACTTATTACAAGTTTGTTTGCCCTCGCGCAGGAGGGTCCGAATGAAGTAATGCGCCCCCACGCAGGAGGGTCCGAATGAACTAGCTAGCTAACTAAATTACTTAACTAATTATTACAAAACAAATCAATTAACTATACTAGCTACAACATTACAATTAATCTAACTATTTTACAAACTAGAATTTAGCTATTTAATTACACTAATGAATGCATTGTAAAAGTCTAATTCACTAACTAAGTAATTACACTAATTAGTCAATTACACTAAAATTCTAATGACCTTACTTATACAATTCTAATTAGTGAAACTAATTAATTACTTATTAACTAATTAATTAATAATTAACTAAGCTAATTAATTAATTATAAAAGTCCAATTGGCTAGCTAATTAATTACACTAATTAATTACTACACTAACTAATTAATTACAGTGTAACTAATTAAATTACAACATGAAGTAACTAATTAAATAACTAACTAATTTTAATTACTTATAAAATTCTAATGAAGTAACTGATTAATTATACTAACGAATTAATTAAGTATCAAATTCTAATTAACTAAATTAACTAACTCAACTAATTAATTCTAGGACTACACTAATTAATTAACATCAATTAGTTAATTGAGATGGTGGCTCGGTCATGGAGTTGCAGCAGGGACAGCCCGGCTTCTCAAAATCTTCGTGAAGCTTTGCATCTACGGTGGTCTGAGCTATAATTCTAGCACTGTGTTTCGATCGCCCCGAACTGCCGGAAGACTGGCTAGGTACTGCAGACGACATATTCACTCAACCTGAAAAGAGAAACACACGAGAGAGAGAGAGAGAGAGAGAGGTTATGGTTTTGGTCTCTCGGTTTAGAGAGAGAGGTTGGTCATGCATGCATATACTTGTGTGTGATAGGAGAGGCTTATCATGTGTGCTGGGTGTGTGTGTTGTGAATGGTCTGTGGGTGTATGGTGTGTCCGTGTGTGCCGTGCATGGTCTGTGGGTGTATGGTGTGTGTCTCCCGTGAGTGAGAGAGAGGTGGGTGAATGTGTTGTGTGTTCTCTTCCTTCCCTCTAACCCCGTGTGTGTGTATGTATCAGTCTATCTGCATGTGTCTGCTACGGGTTTGCCGAGAGAGAGAAGAGAGAAATCAGTCTGTGTTGCTGCCGTGGTGTATGGCAGTGATGGGTGTGTATGTGAGCTGCTGGGTGCATGGATGGTGTGAGAGGTGGGTGTGTGCCCGTGTGCATGGGTCTGCCATGTGTGTGTGGTCAGTGTGTGTATGTAGCTGGGTGGGTGTGTGAGTGAGCTGTTGGGTTGCCGTGTGTGTGTTAGCTGGGTGTATGGGTTGTGTGTGTGTGCCGTAGCCGAGAGAGAAAGCTCTGTGGGGGTCTGTTCTGCCGTGTGTGTATGGGTGAGTTTGTGTGTGATCAGTGTGTGTATGTAGCTGGGTGGGTTTGCCGTGTGTGCATGTGTAGTGTGTGGGTGTATGAATGTGTATCAATGGTGTGTGTAAATGGCTGTGGTGTGTGCCTCCTCTCCTCCCTCTCTCTACCCGTGTGTATTCATTTTTTGTGAGAGAGAGGGAGAGCCCCCCCCCCAGTATGCCTCTCCTGCGCCAAAAATGGGTGTGTGGGTTGTCCTTCCTTCACCTCCAAACCGAGAGAGAGAGTCGAATGGGTCTCTCTAGAGAGAAAAGTCTCTCTCTCCTCTTGTGGTCTCCTCTTGCTGTGTAGTCCTGAATCTCTTTTTTTCTTATTTTTCTTATTCTTTTTTCCCCCACCTATCATCATGCCCCTTCTTAGCTGTCTTCCTTTTTCAAAATAATTTTCCACTACACTAAACATCATCATTCGCATACCCCTCTCTTCCACCACCCATCGAAAGTCCCCCTCCCTTCATCATCAGATTGATATTCTTTAAAGCATATTCTCCAAAGCCTACACCATTTCTTTTTCTTTGTTTTTCTTTTTCTTTTTTTGTTTTTATCATTTTTTATTTATCAAATATCACATGCTTATATAAAATTATTCAAAATTATAAATTCACATAAAAATATTTTCATTCGACCAAAATGGGTGAGTTTTGAGATTAAAATTTCAATTTGATTTTTTTGGTGAGGATGGTCAAAACAAAGTGCCCAAGTCTTAAGGGTGGTCAAAAATGGGGTGTCTACAGTTGCCCCTCTTTGACAGAGCTCGAAGTCATTTTATGACGTGAGTGAATGTCAAAGCCCGAAGACGACCCGTTTTTGACAAAGCCGTAAGACTTGGGCAAACAAACAAAATGCAATGCAAGTGGTTGAACCCGAAAGTTGCCTACGTATCCCTTTGCAAGGAATCAAACCAGCGTAGTTCAGGGGCAAGATGCTAATGATATGAAGGAAGATTTTGAGAATTGGACTTATACGCTTACGCGAAGCCGGTGTGAAAAGTGGACTTATACGCTATGCGAAGCTGGGTATTTTTGAAAAACAAACACTTATGATCATGCAAAACAACCTAACGCGTCTCATGCGAAAGGAGGAAGGATGGTGTGTGAGCAGCGCGACTTTCTTGTTGTTAACCGATTTGGGTGGCCATGGATGCCGCTTTTCTGATCATATTTACAACTTTCCCTATTCTCCAACGGGGTGACAGACTAGGTTGGTTCAGTTTCCAGAGTTGAGGCGCATACAAGCTACCTCAACCTATGGGGCTGCCATACAGATTTCAAGCCGAGAATGCACCCCTGGATGCACCTCTGGGTATTTAAACCAGACTTTAGTCTCGGAAATCCCGAACCTTTTGCGTTCTAGGCATCGCCATTCGAACTCTAATTTCCACCGTCGCAGTTGGTCTCCTAGGAACTCATTGCAATCACAGGCAGGCGCTATACCAGACCACCTAAAGTCGTTCGGGCACGACAAACACCAGAGGAATTGCACCTCTAGAGGATTTAAGGTCTCCTAGACCGTTGAAGTCGTTCGGGCACGACAAACACCAAAGGAATTGCACCTTTAGAGGATTTAAGGTCTCCTAGACCATTGAAGTGTACAAGATAGTGCGAGGGCGGTGTACAAAACAGGGCAATGGATTTGAACTTGTCCTAACGCGTCTTTTCACGAAAGGGGGGGATGGAAGTCCTAACGCGTCTTTTCGCGAAAGGGGGAGATGGATGTCCTAACGCGTCTTTTCGCGAAAGGGGGAGATTGAAGTCCTAACACGTCTTTTTGCGCAAGGGGGAGATTGAAGTCCTAACGCGTCTTTTCGCCAAAGGGGGCTATTGTAGTCCTCACGCGTCTTTTCGCGAAAGGTGGAGATGGATGTCCTAACGCGTCTTTTCGCGAAAGGGGGAGATTGAAGTCCTAACGCATCTTTTCGCGAAAGGGGGAGATTGAAGTCCTAACGCGTCTTTTCGCGAAAGGGGGCTATTGTAGTCCTCACGCGTCTTTTCGCGAAAGGGGGAGATTGAAGTCCTAACGTGTCTTTTCGCAAAAGGAGGAGATGGATGTCCTAACGCGTCTTTTCGCGAAAGGGGGAGATTGAAGTCCTAACGCGTCTTTTCGCGAAAGGGGGAGATTGAAGTCCTAACGCGTCTTTTCGCAAAAGGGGGCTATTGAAGTCCTAACGCGTCTTTTCGCGAAAGGGGGAGATGGATGTCCTAACGCGTCTTTTCGCGAAAGGGGGAGATTGAAGTCCTAACGCGTCTTTTCGCGAAAGGGGGAGATTGAAGTCCTAACGCGTCTTTTCGCGAAAGGGGGCTATTGTAGTCCTCACGCATCTTTTCGCAAAAGGGGGCTATTGAAGTCCTAACGCGTCTTTTCGCGAAAGGGGGCTATTGCTTTCCAAACGCGTGTTAGGCGAGAGGAGGAATTTTGCTTTCCAAACGCGTGTTAGGCGAGAGGAGGAATTTTGCTTTCCAAACGCGTGTTAGGCGAGAGGAGGAATTTGCTTTCCAAACGCGTGTTAGGCGAGAGGAGGAATTTGCTTTCCAAACGCGTGTTAGGCGAGAGGAGGAATTTGCTTTCCAAACGCGTGTTAGGCGAGAGGAGGGATTTTGCTTTCCAAACGCGTGTTAGGCGAGAGGAGGAATTTTTCTTTCCAAACGCGTGTTAGGCGAGAGGAGGAATTTGCTTTCCAAACGCGTGTTAGGCGAGAGGAGGAATTTTGCTTTCCAAACGCGTGTTAGGCGAGAGGAGGAATTTTGCTTTCCAAACGCGTGTTAGGCAAGAGGAGGAATTTGCTTTCCAAACGCGTGTTAGGCGAGAGGAGGAATTTTGCTTTCCAAACGCGTGTTAGGCGAGAGGAGGAATTTTGCTTTCCACACGCGTGTTAAGCGAGAGGAGGAATTTTGCTTTCCAAACGCGTGTTAGGCGAGAGGAGGAATTTTGCTTTCCAAACGCGTGTTAGGCGAGAGGAGGAATTTTGCTTTCCAAACGCGTGTTAGGCGAGAGGAGGAATTTGCTTTCCAAATGCTTGTTAGGCGAGAGGAGGAATTTTGCTTTCCAAACGCGTGTTAGGCGAGAGGAGGAATTTTGCTTTCCAAACGCGTGTTAGGCGAGAGGAGGAATTTGCTTTCCAAACGCGTGTTAGGCGAGAGGAGGAATTTTGCTTTCCAAACGCGTGTTAGGCGAGAGGAGGAAGATAGAATGATGATTTTTCTTTTTTTTTTCTTTTCTTTTTTTTTTATTTATTATTTTATTTATTTATTTATTCTTTGTTGACAATGGGTAATCTCTACATGTAGAAGTCACAGATGCCCCTTTTCTTCCTTATTTTTATAATACACAGATATTTACATATAAATGCACACAGATATTTACAAATATATTCAGAGAGATATATACAGTATATATACAGGTATATACGGCACAGACATATACAGACCTATACACAAGCATATACAATATATATACAAGTATATACGACACAGACATATAACATATATATACAGGTATATACGACACAGACATATAACATATACAGTATATATACAGGTGGGGAATATTCTGTTTGCTATTGTCAGTAGGAAGATGTCGTTACTGAGAAGGCATATTTCGTTTGCTGACGTCAGCACACGCACGCAAAATACGCAAAAAAGAAAGAAAAATCACAAAATGGATAGACATGGGATACGGGATTTCGAACCCCTGACCTTAGGCCTGGTCTTCGAGTCCTTGACCACTGAGCCACTCCACTCTTATGACAAGATATGCAAACAAATATATATATATACTATACAAGACATATATATACATAAAACTAAAACAAACCAAAAGAAACACTCAAAGTGGGGTTCGAACCCCTGACCTCAGGCTCAGCCCTTCACTCTTCAACCACTGGGCCTAACCATTGAACCCAAGCCACTCGTGTGACAGAAACAATTCAAACAAATATATATATATATATATAGGTGGACAAAACATATATACATCAAAACCAAAACAAAAACAAAACAAAGAAACACTCGATGTGGGGTTCGAACCCCTGACCTCGGGCTCAGCCTTTCAATCCTTAACTCACTAGGCCAAACCACTGAACCCAAGCCACACCTGTGACTCAAATGTTCAAACAAATATATATATTACATAGCTATACAATATATATACATATATACATATGCAACTCTCCCGCGTCTCTTGCCGCGTTTGGCACGCGGGCTTTGCTTTTGTGTCGGCTGGCCGACAAAAGCAGCCCCCTCGATCGACGCTCGCCTCGACCCTCTCACTCTTTTGTCCTTCTCTCTCGTCTTCTTCTTCTCTTCAGCATCTTCCATCTTCTCCATCTTCTTCTTAACCACTCTCTTCTTCTTCTTCTTCTCCATCACTCTTCCATCTTCCTCCTCCTTCTTCCTTTCTTCTTCTATTTTCCTCGCCATTTCTCTTATACATGGCTACGTCTCGCCCCTTCTCTCTCTTTCCGGATCTTAGTCCATCGAGCTCTTCTGGGCCAAGTGCCCCTGCCCTTACTCAACCTAGTCTTCCCACACTATCAGTTGAGCAAGTGATGGCTACTCAAACTGATATTGAGGCCAACCACTACACGTTGAGGTCCTGCATGGAGACAGTGGCGGCGGTCACTAACCTGTCTCACCGTCTGCAAAACAAGGCGTGTGAGGTGTACCAGGCCAACGCCCAACTGTCTCTACTCCAGTGCATGTACAGAGATGCACGGGCAGAGATTTGTGCCTTGAAGGTTGAAAACAAGGAGCTGAAGGTTGAAAACAAGGAGCTGAAAAGGCATACCACCTCTATGACCCGATTTGGGGCACCTTCGTACCTCTCCTTTGATAGCCGGCGGGGAGCCGACTCTGTCGGCGGAAGCACTATGGTGGTTCTCGGTGGAGACACTGGAGTAGGACCTTCGAAGGTTGACGACAAAAAGAATGACAAAAAGCGGAAGAGCTCGGCGACGGAAGAGCCGAGTAAGTGAAGTCCGCATGTGGCCGGCATCGGCGAAGAAGAAGAAGATCCTTTTTTTTTTTTCCCTTTTTTTTTTTGTATTTCTAGTTTTTCTTTTTTTTTTTTGTTTCTGTATTTTCTGTATTTTCTGTTTTTTTTTTTTTTTTTTTTTTTTTTTTTTTGGAGTCTCTGTAATCGGGGATGTCCTCCCCTAACTTCAATAAAATCAGTTTAGTTTTTGTACATCGATGGCGTGACTGGCATTTTAAGCTGGAAAACAATTTGTGTGATTTGAAAATGATTAACTTTTGCACTATGAATTGGACATTGATCCATACTGACCTGAATAAAAATAAAACTGACTCAAGAAAAACAAACAAAATAAAACAATACAAACACAGACTAGTATGAAATACACTGACTGTTATTAAAGAAACATACTTATACACACTGACTGGATTGGTATGAATACCTTGATTGATATAAATACACTAACTGGTATGGATACACACTTCGATACACTGATTGGTATAAATACACTGACTAGTGTGAATACACACTCATATACACTGACGAGTTGACTCGAGTGGTGGAGAAGACAAAGTCACTGACTCAACTATGCCCCTAATTCATTACCTTGAATTTTTTTCTTGATTTTTTTTCTATTTTTATTTTTTGTTTTTTTGTAAAATGTTTTGATCAACATGAGAGTTAGATTAGCCTACTTATTCCATTTTCTGTTTTGAAATCACGTAAGCTAAGCTGTGAGCACTGAAAATTTTCCTTTTTCAAATCCAAAGAATGGTCCAAGGTTTGCAAAAAAATGGAATAATTTTTGAGAAAAATTAGTCAGCTTTATTCAAATTAATCAAAACCTATTTTGACAAATGGCCACTACTCAACTAACATAGAATCAACCATTGGGGTGCATAGTCCCAAGCCAGATAACCCCGAATTGGTTCTGTTGTAGCAACGATGATATCCGAACCGAGCTGATCTGAATCGAATGAAACCGAGCAGAACTGGACCGAACTGAACCGCCGAACCGAACCGAACCGAATTGAACCAAGTTGATTTGGACCAACTGAACTGAGTAGATCGAAGATACACCAATCAAATACGAATAGGACAACCAAGTCGACTAAAGATACACCAATCAAACATGGACAAAATGAATGAGTTGAACAAAAATTATTGGGGCCGAACTTCAAGATGAAGCTACCTACGTATCTTCAAGATAGGAATCAGGCCATCGTAGTTCCGGCCAAGGTTCACTCGGGTATTAACACTCTCCTTTTTGTTTCATCATCATTTCATTTTTTTATTTTTTCTTGTTTTTTTTTTCTATATATATTATTATTTATTTTTTTCATTCTTTTTTTTTTGTTTTTAATTTAATTTTTTTTTTTCTGCTCTAACTTTTGCCTAGGTCGCCCTTCCGGGTTTTCGACCCAGCGAGCCTCTCAAGGGTTACTTTCATTTTACTTTGTCCATGTTGATTGGGTGTGAAATCTCTAGGCCATCTATAAGAACGACTGCTACACTTGACCAGTACTGAATTTGCCCCTAGTGTAGTGGATAGGAACTTGATGTCCTTCAATAATAAAATTCATTCTCTCAACTTCTGGGTTTGCCTTTCTGGGCGGTCTTCATTGGGGAACGATTCAGTTTTAACTCTTTGATCACATCCAACCTTTTGCCCCTAGTTCAAGGGCTGCTTCAAATCTGACTCACATCTGACCTTCTTGCCCCTAGTTCAATGGTTGCTTTCAATCTGAATCACAGGCCCTACAAAGTTTTGGCTAAAGTTTACTCGAGTATTGACACTCTCCTTTTACGCTTTAACTTTTGCCAAAGCCGCCCTTTCGGGTTTTCAACCTTGCGAGCTTTTCATTTTTCTTTTTATTTTTCCTTCTTCTTTTTTTTTTTTTTTTTTTTTTTTTTTTTTTTTTGTGCTCTAACTTTTGCCTGGGTCGCCCTTCCAGGTTTTCGGCCCAGCGAGCCTCTCAAGGGTGGTACCTTCTTGCCCCTAGTTCAAGGGTTGTTTCAAATCTGGAATCACATTTGACCTTATTGCCCCTAGTAGAAGGACTGCCTCCATTTGAATCACATCCTTGCCCCTAGTTCAAGGGCTGTTTCCATTTGAACCATATTCGATCTTATTGCCCCTAGTTGAAGGGCTGTCTTCATTTGAATCACATCATCGCCCCTAGTTCAAGGGCTGTTTCCAATTTGGCTATGCAAGCCTTACACTTTGGTTGATCATTGAATACTTCGAATAATGGTTTGAAAGCTAAGGAGCTAAGGAGGTCGGACCTTGAGTCAAGAGGGACCCTATGCTGTATAATCAATTCCAGGCATGTTTTCGTAGGACCACGCAAAAACAATTTTTGAAATCTTTTCACAAAGTGACTAATCACTCGTACTCTTACGAAGACAAGATAGAACTAATTTGGACCAAGCCAGGATCCTTCTCAGTACCCACATTAACAAAATTGATTTTATTCATCAAGGGCTTAGTACACCTCTCTTCTTCTCAGTTGATCAAAATTTGCAAATCCCGAGGAAATTCTCCCTCTTTGTTTTTATTAGAGTTTTGGAAAAAGTTTTGAAAAACTTTGGTCAAGGCAATGATTTAAAGGCACAGAGAAGTAGGCAGACTCTATGGTATTTTGTTTTGTTTTGTTTTTGTTTTTTTGTTTTTTGTTTTTTTGTTTTTTGTTTGTTTGTTTGTTTGTTTTTTTTTTTTTTTTTTTTTTTTTTTTTGGGTTTATTGGAAAGAGACTATGACTCAGCAATGACAACAGACTCAAAAGAAAAAGACAAAGAAGATCTAGACATGACAGAAATGTCTAGGTTAGCACTCTTGAAATCAACAGACTCTGATGCACTAGGTTGACTCGAGTCTGATCCCAAAACTTGGTGGAATCAAACTTAGACTCAATACTCAATTCAGAACTCAAAATAAAACCATTCTCAAATTGCCAGTCAACATGTGGGCTATCCACAACATTCAAAATAAAGCCCATGTAATCAACAAGTGGTCACTACCCAATTACAGAAATGGTCGGATATCCCACAAGTTCTATTTATTTAAACTGGTGGACTTGTGGGATATCAAAAAAATTTTTTTTTTTTTTAATATATGTACTCAAAAAACAAAAACACATTTTTTATGAAAAACAAACCCCATTCCCATTTTTTTTTTTTTTTAAAAAAAAACCTTTTTTTTTTTTTTTTTTGAAAAAAAACAACAAGTACAAAACGACACAAACAAAATGATTTGATTTTTTTTTTATATATATAAAACCAAAAACACATTATACAAGAAAACAAACCCCTTTCCTTTTTCCTTTTTTTTTAAAAAAATTTTTTGGTGAAAACAACACAATGAATGATGATTTTTTTTTTTTTTTTTGGTGTAAAATAACAACACAAATAAAATTAGTTGACTTGGCATTAGTTTTTTTTCTTTTTTTATTTTTTTATTTTTTATTTTTTTGGAAGCCATGTGTAACGCCCTCAAAATTAAACCCATACATATATAATAATAATATGCATTCATTCATTAGAGTATCCTTAAATAAAACATTACATGTAATAACCAAATAAATGCCCTACGGGCTTACATCTTGCCAAGCCAACACTTGGACACAATTCCATGAGTTTTAACTCAAAACAAATAAAGCCCTAGGCTTGAATGTTTACATAGTTCAAGTAAAACAATTAAAACATATAAAGCAAGTCTTCAAGTCCAAATCCTCACAAGCTAAGTCTTTGGAGGTAGTGAACCACCTGAACCTGAAAATGAAGTTCCCATATAGGGTGAGCCACAGCCCAGTAGAGAAATACTAAACCAAGCATAAGAATTAACTAAAGCAGTAGCATCTGATACATGGTTAACACAAAATAATCCATTTTACAATTTCATGACACAAATGTCTACATTGCCTATGACACTTTGTCTATGGCATAACTCACCTTCCAACTATGGCTCAGAACCTGGCCAAACAACTCAACAAGGATAACAAATCAGGTTAAACCTTTCTTATAACAAAATAAACACACGTACTGATGTTATAACAATCTCAATCAAATACACTTCCATACTTCCAAACAAATAGATAAGCATAAGCTGTATCTCTGCTATAGGCGCGCATAAAAGCAGCAACCTGGGTTCATCCCCTATCTTCCCATAATCATTAACCGGTTTAGAGGTACACCCCCCATCTTTCCCTAAACCGTGGAGTACATCCCCTATCTCCTCCCATACACAAGTAATGCATATAAACAGAAAGTCATATACATAATAAATCAATACATGAATTTAATGTATTAATCCAACTTTTATACTCAACAACTTAACCAAATGATTAGTTTCAATTTTGCCTAATCCGCATGCAATGTCTACAACAATCATGGCTATCCTCCACCGATAGCCCAAAATAATTATTTCTAAACAAGAAATAAATATAACAACAAATGTAATTTCAACATTTTCAAAGGTAAGTATTTAAACTAACCAAATACATCATTAAACCACTAATTTCCCCAATTTCATGAACTAAACCCAATATCACAATCTTCCCTTAAATTAATTATATAAATTAATCTATGACAAACCCTAAGGTTTCTCCCAAAATTACCAAACTACCCCCACATACCAAAATACCACTACTTAGGATTAAAACGTATAAATGGAGTAGGAAATCCCTACCTCAAGCCAAGAAGAGGAAACCAAGCAAAAATCCAATTTCCACCAAAATCATGAATCTGAATTTGAATATTTGGCGATTGCAATTATGTTGAGATTTCTACCAACATAGATCTTTGAATGAAGTCAGAATGTGTGCTGTGTATCTTGGACAGAGAAGGTATCCTTGAATATAATAATGGGTAACATCACTCTGCCAACTCTCACACACCCACCGACACTACACGCCTCTTTCTCTCACCGCCATCTCACTCTCCTCGGCAAACCCACAAAACACATGCAAACCCAACTCTCTCTAAGACACGCCAACCTTTGACTCTCCTCTCTCAATTCCACACCGAGAGAGAGATCAAGGACCCAGAGAAAAGTAAACTTCAAGAAAGTATGGAAAAAGATTATTGCCAAGAACATTTGCAACAGCTGTCTGCAAGTTGTGTAGTTGAAGAATTTCATCATGGTTGCCAAATAAATAAAGGAAATCAATCTTTCTCTATCATGTAGTTGGTCTAACAAGATCGAGATCTGAACAATTGAAATACGAAATGGTAGGTGGATCCTACAATAACTCTAAGATGCTTCACGAATGACATCACCCAAGGCGCGGATTTCGCTATATTGGATACAACAGATTGAAGGAAATGTTATTCACAGAATAATTCTCAGGAATGTTCTTTCATGCCCTACCTCATATAGTGACACAAATCCATAGCTTTTCAAATATTTAATATTAGAGAAGGAGTGAGGGATACGAAGGTGGAGACTAAACGAGAAGAGGGTTTGAGAGAAACGCTCTGGCCATTGTCGTCAGAAGATGATGATGAAGATGTGTGAATGCCCCCACCCCATGTGCCTTCCCTTTTCTTTTAAATAAAAAAAAACACCCACCGAAAGAATGGTGGCCAAGCTGTTGTCCCCCCCTTTTTTGAAAAAAAGATCTACTTATTTCTTGAAAATATTCCTCCCACTTTATATACCCCACTCCAGCACTCTCATTCTACTATATTACAATATGCCATACCACCTAGTCAACATTGCAATCTGCGTCTCTCTCTCTCCCTAGAAAATATTCCTACAACTTTTGACTCCACTTCAGCACCTCTTCTTATATTTATTTTATTATTATTATTATTATTATTATTATTATTATTATTATTATTATTATTATTATTATTATTATTATTATTTTATTTTTATTTTTTTTTGAGCCATTACAACCTACCCTCCTTAAAGAAATTTCGTCCTCGAAATTCAAACAAGTAAGGTAATGCATCTTACTGTCACCCTCAAACTCTCTCAGGTACTTACCATCGCATCAACAAAATTCTTCGACTACTACATGAGTCTCAACGAATCATACCGGTAACGAACCAAACCATTACTTTTGCACCACAATTGGTTATAAAAACTCTCACTAGTATAAACCATCAATAACCTAAAGTAACCAAAATAGGATCTAATCTCTTAAGCATGACACACATTTTGTCAAAACGACTCCTCAGAATACCAAGACACCATAGCTTATCGGTGATAACCCAACTTTAACGAACGATCTCCATCGCCTAATGCACGATGCACCCCAAGGTCTAAATAACTACCACTACTCCGAGACCTGATCAAGGTGACATAATAATTCTTCAAAAGTACTAAGCTAATGCCGTTACCACGACGGAATATTCCGTTAGCTGTCGTCATCTCGCGTAAGCAAAATGAAGCTAAAACACGAATGCAGGAATACGGGGTTTCGAACCCCTGACCTCAAGCTCAGGCCACAGCCCAAACCACTAAGCCAAACCACTGAGCCAAGCCACTCTTGTAATCAGATATTCAAACAAATATATATATGTATGAGACACATATATATCAAAACAAAACAAAGTAGGAGAAACACTCGTTGCGGGGTTCGAACCCTTAATCTCGGGCTTAACCTCTCCATCCTTACACGCCGAACCAGACCACTCAACCAAGTCACTCTTGTGACACTATTAGTCAAATAAATGTATATAACACATAAATATACAATATATATACATATATGTATACAACTTTCCCGCTCCTCTCTCTTCCGTCGAAAACTGCGTCTGACACGCGGTTTGCTTTTGCGCCGATTGGCCGACAAAAATAGGTTTCATCGATTACCGCTCGCCTCGACTCTCTCTCCATCTTGTCTTCTTCTCTTCAGTATTATTCTGAATCAGCATCTTCAATTTTCTACTTATTCGTTCATTTCTCTTTCTTCCTCATCACTCTCTTCCATCTCCCTCTTCATCACTCTCTTTTGTTTCCTCATCCTCATCGAGAGAAAAGAGAGACTGAACGGAGGAGAAAAGTTGTCTCAAAACTCAGTCTGTTCTCTATTATTTTTCCGACTTTCCTTTCTTACTCTCTACATCTCTCACCACACATGGCCTCATCTCGTCCCCTCACTCTCTTTCCGGACCTCCATGATCCGAGCTCCTCTGGACCAAGTGTCCCTGCTCCTATCCCTCATAACCTTCCTGGATTGAGTGCCCCTGTTCCCATTCTTCCTAACCTTCCTGGACCGAGTGCCCCTGTTCCCATTCCCCCTAGCTTTCCTATGATATCAGTTGAGCAAATCATGGCTGCTCAATCTGACATTGAGGCCAACCACTTCACACTAAGTTCTTGCATGGAAACCGTGACTGCGGTTACCAAATTATCTCACCGGTTACAGAATAGAACCATTGAAGTACAAAAGCTAAACTCCCAACTTTCTCTGCTCCAGAGCATGTACAGAGATGCGCGAGCAGAAATTTGCGCCCTAAAGGCAGAGAACAAAGAGTTGAAGCGAAAGACCACCGTCATGACCCGACTCGGAGCACCTCCGTACTTCACCTTTGACAACCAGCAGGGAGTCATATCCCTCGTCGGTCCTGCACATACTGAGGCAGAGCCTTCAAAAGTCAACCAGCAGGGAGTCAAATCCCCGGTCCTCAAGACGCATCGAGGCAGAGCCTTCAAAAGTCTCCCGAAGCGACAAAAAAAGGAAGGGCTCGGCGGGAGAGTCGAGTAAGTGAAGTCGGCATGTGGCTGTTATCCAAAACAAGATCCTTCTCTCTTTTTTTTTTTTTTTTTTTTTTTTTTTTTTTGTTGTCTCTGTAATCAGGGATGTCATCCATTGACTTCAATAAAATTAGTTTTGCTTTGCCCTTTTGTTTTACACAACTATGGCATAACTGGCATACTACTTTGAGCTCGACAACGATACTAAACAATCTCCATTTCCATTACATGAATCACACCATCATGACACACACCAAATTTAACCCAAAACCCGATACCAACGAGCTAACTAATCAACTCAATAACCTCCACACTCAGTAGTCCACACACTGATGTGCTACTCAAACCACTAACCCCAGATACGGAGTTCCCTACACAAACCCTAAATTTTGGAATCGCACTGGATCTCCTCAAATGGCTACATAGCGAGCCTGCTCATCTCCTCGACCGAAGACCGACATGGTCAACCTCAATCACAATAATCCAATCACGAAGGACAATTTTAACCAACGCTATTCTCGTTACTCTAAAACACAACACTCACAAACCATACCCCACAATTGATAACCAACCACAGTACGAATACTACTCCTATACAACCGATGGGGTCACCACGGACTTACTAACTAGCAAAGCCCAAAACACGAACCAACATATAAGTACCATTCCCACCAAATACTCAAATTACCGCCATACTAATGACCCTAGAGCACTTACTTTAGAATTATAATATCCTCACAGAGAAATCTTGAAATTTCCTCTAAGAGCATTAGTTGCTAACACAACTCCACAACATCCATCATATCATGTCCTTCAACACTCATTTATTGCACTTGAGAACATCAACAACTACCTTTGAGGCTATGGACTCCACCAATCTCACAAGTAGTCCTACACGTGTATCTACATCACATAAGGCAAACCATATAAGCACATAGTCACATAATCACATACAGATTTTCTTTCTAGATAATGATTGTCCCATGACGTTACTAGAGTTCCAATCAGAAATAGCGGTGATCAAGTGCTCTTCCGACTGGACTTCCAGGAACTCACAGACTCAATCAACATCTCAGAAATCAAACCCCATACCCACATAGCCACATAAGCATGTTATCACATAAGCATACAATACATGCTAACGTCTCAATCAAGCGAGACAAACCCATTGTGGTACTAACCACTTCCCACGTACCCAAAGTATTCAAACCCGGTACGCTCTGATACCAAGTTGTAACGCCCTCAAAATTAAACCCATACATATATAATAATAATATGCATTCATTCATCAGAGTATCCTTAAATAAAACATTACATGTAATAACCAAATAAATGCCCTACGGGCTTACATCTTGCCAAGCCAACACTTGGACACAATTCCATGAGTTTTAACTCAAAACAAATAAAGCCCTAGGCTTGAATGTTTACATAGTTCAAATAAAACAATTAAAACATATAAAGCAAGTCTTCAAGTCCAAATCCTCACAAGCTAAGTCTTTGGAGGTAGTGAACCACCAACACGAAAATGAAGTTCTATATAGGGTGAGCCACACCAAAGAGAGAAATACTAAACCAAGCATAAGAATTAACTAAAGCAAGAGCATCGATACATGGTTAACACAAAATAATCCATTTTACAATTTCATGACACAAATGTCTACATTGCCTATGACACTTTGTCTATGGCATAACTCACCTTCCAACTATGGCTCAGAACCTGGCCAAACAACTCAACAAGGATAACAAATCAGGTTAAACCTTTCTTATAACAAAATAAACACACGTACTGATGTTATAACAATCTCAATCAAATACACTTCCATACTTCCAAACAAATAGATAAGCATAAGCTGTATCTCTGCTATAGGCGCGCATAAAAGCAGCAACCTGGGTTCATCCCCTATCTTCCCATAATCATTAACCGGTTTAGAGGTACACCCCCCATCTTCCCCTAAACCGTGGAGTACATCCCCTATCTCCTCCCATACACAAGTAATGCATATAAACAGAAAGTCATATACATAATAAATCAATACATGAATTTAATGTATTAATCCAACTTTTATACTCAACAACTTAACCAAATGATTAGTTTCAATTTTGCCTAATCCGCATGCAATGTCTACAACAATCATGGCTATCCTCCACCGATAGCCCAAAATAATTATTTCTAAACAAGAAATAAATATAACAACAAATGTAATTTCAACATTTTCAAAGGTAAGTATTTAAACTAACCAAATACATCATTAAACCACTAATTTCCCCAATTTCATGAACTAAACCCAATATCACAATCTTCCCTTAAATTAATTATATAAATTAATCTATGACAAACCCTAAGGTTTCTCCCAAAATTACCAAACTACCCCCACATACCAAAATACCACTACTTAGGATTAAAACGTATAAATGGAGTAGGAAATCCCTACCTCAAGCCAAGAAGAGGAAACCAAGCAAAAATCCAATTTCCACCAAAATCATGAATCTGAATTTGAATATTTGGCGATTGCAATTATGTTGAGATTTCTACCAACATAGATCTTTGAATGAAGTCAGAATGTGTGCTGTGTATCTTGGACAGAGAAGGTATCCTTGAATATAATAATGGGTAACATCTCTCTGCCAACTCTCACACACCCACAGCACACTACACGTCTCTTTCTCTCTCACTGCCATCTCACTCTCTCCCTCGGCAAACCCACAAAACACATGCAAACCCAACTCTCTCTCTAAGACACGCCACCAACTTGACTCTCCCTCTCTGAATTCCACACCGAGAGAGAGATCAAGGACCCAGAGAAAAGTAAACTTCAAGAAAGTATGGAAAAAGATTATTGCCAAGAACATTTGCAACAGCTGTCTGCAAGTTGTGTAGTTGAAGAATTCTGTCATGGTTGCCAAATAAATAAAGGAAATCAATCTTTCTCTATCATGTAGTTGGTCTAACAAGATCGAGATCTGAACAATTGAAATATGAAATGGTAGGTGGATCCTACAATAACTCTAAGATGCTTCACGAATGACATCACCCAAGGCGCGGATTTCGCTATATTGGATACAACAGATTGAAGGAAATGTTATTCACAGAATAATTCTCAGGAATGTTCTTTCATGCCCTACCTCATATAGTGACACAAATCCATAGCTTTTCAAATATTTAATATTAGAGAAGGAGTGAGGGATACGAAGGTGGAGACTAAACGAGAAGAGGGTTTGAGAGAAACGCCCGCCATTGTCGTCAGAAGATGATGATGAAGATGTGTGAATGCCCCCACCCCATGTGCCTTCCCTTTTCTTTTAAATAAAAAAAAACACCCACCGAAAGAATGGTGGCCAAGCTGTTGTCCCCCCCTTTTTTGAAAAAAAGATCTACTTATTTCTTGAAAATATTCCTCCCACTTTATATACCCCACTCCAGCACTCTCATTCTACTATATTACAATATGCCATACCACCTAGTCAACATTGCAATCTGCGTCTCTCTCTCTCCCTAGAAAATATTCCTACAACTTTTGACTCCACTTCAGCACCTCTTCTTATATTTATTTTATTATTATTATTATTATTTTTTTTTTTTTGGAGCCACTACACCATGTTTGCAAACTAAAACAATAATGGGACCCCAATCAGAATTTTAGCATTGCTCATCGACATCGCTAACTCATCTTCGACAATAATCGAACTCTACCCCACAAATGAAAATGCTCGAACCATCGCTCGTAATTTGAGAACCCTCAGATAGATTCAATAAATTGCATAGAACACATAGCAGGAAAGAGAACAAACACCCCTATGGAGGGTGAGGTTATCCTGTCCTAGCTTTTGAAATGATCTAGGGTTCACTATTCAAACAAGCAGCTTCACAACATCCTACAAATGGGTGGCATCCTGTCCTAAGTTGGACTAGTCACTATGGCTTTACTATATGCAGCTAGGCCGATTGGTCAAAAAGGGTACCTCAGCAAGACTACCTAATATACCTCTCACACCTAACACCGAGAAGTGAAAGGAGGATCAAACAAAGACAAATGGGTAGTCCAGATCCAAGGGTTGTGTTCCCAACTTGACAGAGCCCATGACCGGTCAGCCTTTTGGCAAGCTTTGTAGGCAAGCCTCCGGCAAACCGTCCAGGAATAACAGATGGCAAACACAGGAACTTAGGCGCACCAATGCAAATGCAATGCAAATAACATATAAATGTAGATAAAAAGTCACATCATAAAGTTCAAGTCAAGTTCTCTAAATCCCCAGCAGAGTCGCTAGAATCAGAGCTGCTGCAGCTCTTTCGAAGAATGAAATAGCCCTTACAGCCGGACTCCACTTGTGTGTTTGTTCAACTGATTTCACAAGTGCAATGTGAAACAAGGAAACACAAAAGAGTCCAACCGCAATTGTTTTTGAAAATCGATGTTTGAATCAAATGCCAAAATGGATCGCTTTGCGATTGAGTCGCCACCTAAATATTTATGGGAAATTTAGGAAACCCATGACTCGTGCCAAAGGCCATTAGTCCGTCGTTACCAAAGTATCTTGGTTCGAACTAAGGTATGAGAGGGGAAGGTCAATAATGAGCACCCCACTCACCCGATCAAAGATCGGCCTCTACTAATTATGATGTGATTCTTATGTACAATATATGTTCTTATTCTGATTATTTAATAAATCCTAAAATTTATTATGTGAAGCATACAAGGTATAGACTAATTTGCTCAAATTGGAACAATTCAATTTCATGTTTGTTTCTCGAAAAGGGTTTGAATTTGCCACCCTTAGGTGGGCTTAAGGTTTGTGAATCTTAAAACGTACATTTGTTGAATCATTCCAATTTAAGCAACCAGCCTTCATCCACAGGCATTCAAACAGTTTATCATTTAAGCAATTAGCCTCATGGTAAGATGCTAAACATAATAAGAAGATGCTAAAGCATAACAACTCACATATTTACCGACGTCCCGCGAACAACTACAAAACAAAGTTAGAAAATATGCATGATTCCTAGCTGTACAATGTGACAATGCAACACATGTGATATGCAATTTACTAGGCTCGGCCACTAATATGACATATGAGATGATTTGATCGCATGTGGTCTAAGCATGTATTCAGAGAAGTATTGAAACGACAATGCGGATTGAAATGATGGACCGAGCCCCGGTGCATGCAATACAAGTGGATGCAAACATGAGTATGCTAAATTAAACATGATGCCTCTAAACTAACCATCATAAGCTGGTAAATAAAAGGGAGAAAGACGTGGGGTTGGAAGACATACACACACACGCACATTTATTACAAGTTTGTTTGCCCTCGCGCAGGAGGGTCCGAATGAAGTAATGCGCCCTCACGCAGGAGGGTCCGAATGAACTAGCTAGCTAACTAAATTACTTAACTAATTATTACAAAACAAATCAATTAACTATACTAGCTACAACATTACAATTAATCTAACTATTTTACAAACTAGAATTTAGCTATTTAATTACACTAATGAATGCATTGTAAAAGTCTAATTCACTAACTAAGTAATTACACTAATTAGTCAATTACACTAAAATTCTAATGACCTTACTTATACAATTCTAATTAGTGAAACTAATTAATTACACTAATTAATTACTTATTAACTAATTAATTAATAATTAACTAAGCTAATTAATTAATTATAAAAGTCCAATTGGCTAGCTAATTAATTACACTAATTAATTTCTACACTAACTAATTAATTACAGTGTAACTAATTAAATTACAACATGAAGTAACTAATTAAATAACTAACTAATTTTAATTACTTATAAAATTCTAATGAAGTAACTGATTAATTATACTAACGAATTAATTAAGTATCAAATTCTAATTAACTAAATTAACTAACTCAACTAATTAATTCTAGGACTACACTAATTAATTAACATCAATTAGTTAATTGAGATGGTGGCTCGGTCATGGAGTTGCAGCAGGGATAGCCCGGCTTCTCAAAATCTTCGTGAAGCTTTGCATCTACGTGGTCTCGAGCTATAATTCTAGCACTGTTTTGATCGCCCAACTGCCAAGGCTGCTAGGTACTGCAGACGACATATTCACTCAACCTGAAAAGAGAAACACACGAGAGAGAGAGAGGTTATGGTTTTGGTCTCTCGGTTTAGAGAGAGAGTTGGTCATGCATGCATATACTTGTGTGTGATAGGAGAGGCTTATCATGTGTCTTTGGGTGTGTGTGTTGTGAATGGTCTGTGGGTGTATGGTGTGTCCGTGTGTGCCGTGCATGGTCTCAGGGTGTATGGTGTGTGTCTCCGTGAGTGAGAGAGAGAGGTGGGTGAATGTGTTGTGTGTTCTTCCTTCCCTCTAACCCCGTGTGTGTGTATGTATCACCATCTGCATGTGTCTGCTACGGGTTTGCCGAGAGAGAAGAGAGAAATCACTGTGTTGCTACTGTGGTGTATGGCGTTGATGGGTGTGTATGTGAGCTGCTGGGTGCATGGATGGTGTGAGAGGTGGGTGTGTGCCCGTGTGCATGGGTCTGCTGTGTGTGTGGTCAGTGTGTGTATGTAGCTGGGTGGGTGTGTGTGAGTGAGCTTTGGGTTGCCGTGTGTGTGTTAGCTGGGTGTATGGGCTGTGTGTGTGTGCCGAGAGAGAAAGCTCTGTGGGGTCTGTCTGCCGTGTGTGTATGGGTGAGTTTGTGTGTGATCGGTGTGTGTATGTAGCTGGGTGGGTTTGCCGTGTGTGCATGTGTAGTGTGTGGGTGTATGAATGTGTATCAATGGTGTGTGTAAATGGTCGTGGTGTCTGCCTCCTCTCCTCCCTCTCTCTACCCGTGTGTATTCATTTTTTGAGAGAGAGGGAGAGCCCCCCCCCCAGTATGCCTCCCCTGCGCCCAAAATGGGTGTGTGGGGTGTCCTTCCTTCACCTCCAAACCGAGAGAGAGAGTCGAATGGGTCTCCTTAGAGAGAAAAGTCTCTCCCTCCTCCTGTGGTCTCCTCTTTCTGTGTAGTTCTGAATCTCTTTTTTTCTTATTTTTCTTATTCTTTTCCCCCACCTATCATCATGCCCCTTCTTAGCTGTCTTCCTTTTTCAAAATAATTTTTCACTACACTAAACATCATCATTCGCATACCCCTCTCTTCCACCACCCACCGAAAGTCTCCCCTCCCTTCATCAGATTGATATTCTTTAAAGCATATTCTCCAAAGCCTATACCATTTCTTTTTCTTTGTTTTTTCTTTTTTCTTTTTTTGTTTTTATCATTTTTTATTTATCAAATATCACATGCTTATATAAAATTATTCAAAATTATAAATTCACATAAAAATATTTTCATTCGACCAAAATGGGTGAGTTTTGAGATTAAAATTTCAATTTGATTTTTTTGGTGAGGATGGTCAAAACAAAGTGCCCAAGTCTTAAGGGTGGTCAAAAATGGGGTGTCTACACCAGGCAACCAAATTATTCCCAAGGTAAAAACACCCCCTAGATGTGCTCTTACGATCATTAGCACACCCTGCCCAGTCGGCATCATAAAAACCAGTGATTTCAGTTTTATTGTCAGTCGAGAACCAAATCCCATAACCCAATGTCCCATTAACATACTTAATGATATGTTTGATTACAAGAAGATGAGACTCTTTAGGACAAGCTTGGCAGTGAGCACAAACACCTACACTAAATGCAATGTCAGGACAACTGCCTGTGAGGTACAAGAGACTCCCTATCATACTCCTATAAAGAGTAGGATCAATATTAGTACCAGAGGAATCTTTGGAAAGGTGAAGACTGGTGCTCATGGGAGTGCGTGCATGTTTGGCCGACTCATGACAGAACTTTGACACAAGGTTTTTGGCATACTTAGTCTGAGAAACAAACATACCCGAAAGAGACTGTTTAATTTCAAGACCTAAGAAATAAGACAACTCTCCCATCATGCTCATCTCAAACTCATGTGTCATGCAATCCGAAAAATATTTCACAAGATGATCAGTAGTGGATTCAAACGTAATATTATCAACATAAATCTAAGCAACAAGTATATGAGATTTAGCATGTTTCACAAATAAAGTCTTATCCACACTATCCCTTTGAAAATCATTATCAAGAAGAAAGGTAGTAAGTCTATTATACCAAGCCTGAGGGGCTTGTTTCAACCCATACAAAGCCTTGTCTAACTTGTAGACATGGTGTAGACATTTTGGGTCCTCAAACCCTTTTGGTTGCTCAACATAAGCCTCTTCTTTCAAGTACCCATTCAGAAAGGCACGTTTCACATCCATTTGGAACAATTTGAACCCAAGAAAACATGCAACACCCAGTAAAATGCAAATAGATTTGAGACGTGCAACAGGGGAAAACATCTTATCATAATCAACACCCTCTACTTGTGTATAGCCTTGAGCAACTAACCTAGCTTTATTTCTAACCACAGTACCATTTTCATCAGATTTATTCTTAAAGATCCACTTGGTACCTATCACATTCATGTCTCTAGGTCTGGGGACAAGAGACCAAACTTTGTTTGTTCAAATTGACCTAACTCTTCATGCATAGCATTGACCCAACTATCATCTAGTAAGGCCTCTTTTATATTCTTAGGTTCAATTAATGAAACATAACACATATGAGATACCTCTTCTCGAATTTGTCTTCAGGTTCTCATTCGATTTGAGACACTTCCAATCACCTATTGAGTCAGATGATTCAGTTTCACCCTTGCTGATGGTTTGAATTATGGACTTTTAGTGACAGGAGCATCAAAAGTGGTGTCTCTTTGTGCACTCTTTGGACTCGGACTTACCTGAGAAGTTGGTGCTGGCTCACCTTCTTGAGCTTGGTCCTCTGCTTCTCCTTGACTTTGTGGTTCAGTATCCAGGATTGGAGACCCACCATTTTCTTCCTTATTTAACACTAAAGTAGGAGAACCCGTGTCATCTATAACCACATTGATCGATTCCATTAAAGACAAAGTACGCAGATTATAGACACGAAAAGCTCTACTAGTGGTTGAATACCCGAGAAAAATACCTTCATCGCTTCGGGAGTCAAATTTGCCCAAGGGCTCTCCATCTTTGAAAATGTAACATTTCCTCCCAAAAGTTTTGAAGTATTTTACCTTAGGTTTCAATCCCTTCCATAATTCATATGGAGTTTGTAAAGTGCCGGGCCTTAAATACATACGATTCACAACATAAACTACGGTATTTAAGGCTTCAGCCCAAAACTTTTGAGGAACTTTCTTGCTAAGGAGCACGACCCTAGACATCTCTTGAACAACTCTATTTTTCCTCTTAACAACTCAATTTTCCTGTGGAGTAATATGAGAAAAAAACTCATGCTTAATTCTATGCATATCACAAAAATCCAAAAATGAACTATTTTCAAATTCACGACCATGATTAGTTTGGATTCTTATGATACGCCCAATAGAAACACCATGTTCATTTTGGATTCTAAGGACCAAGGCCTGAAAAGTATCAAACGTATCAGACTTTTCTCTTAAAAAATTAACCCATGAAAAACGAGTATAGTCATCCACAGTTAAAAAGATGTATCGTTTACCTCCAATGCTTTCAGTGTAAGTGGGTCCCATAAGATCCATATGAACAAGTTCAAGAGGACGCTTCATTGTGAAGCTGTTCACCTTTTTATGAGGGGCACAAGTTTGCTTCCAAAGTTGACATGGCCCATACACATGGTTCACATTCTTACTCATTCTTGGTACTCCTCTCACAAGCTCTTTGTTGGCTATCTTAGTTAGGTCTTTGAAATTCATGTGACCTAATCTTTAATGCCATAGCTCAATATTACTTATGACGGCTGAGTGACAAGTGAGATCATTAGTGGTAACAATTCCATAGTAGTTATCAGATGTGCGAACCCCATGCATGACAGTATTTCCCTTCTTATCTAAAATTTCATAATTATTTTTTGAAAATAATACTTCATGGTGGGAATCACACATTTGACTAATGCTCAAAAGATTTGCTTTAAGGCCATCAACAAGTAATGTATTTTTGAGCTTAGAAAGACCAGCCACACTTATAGAGCCCTTACCAATGACTCTAGAAGCACCACCATCTCCAAGAGTAACAATTTCTCCTTCATATTTTTCAAGAGAGGTGAAGTAGGATTTGTCACCAGACATATGACGAGAGCACCCACTATCAAGATACCATATGTGTGTGTCACGTGCTTTCAGAGCAATGTGAACAACAAAACAAGTCAAGTCATCCTTTCTCACCCATATCTTTTTAGTCTTAGTAAAATTAGGACTAGCAGTCTTGGTAAATGTCTTAGCGTTGTGAACACCCTCATGAATCTTGGTGTTCCACCTAGATATGTAAGGTTGTCTCCCAACCCAAATAGTATTAGAATTTCTACCCTTTTGAGACACCTTACCAAACAACTCAAAACAATAAGGACGAATGTGGCCATACCTACCACAGTGATGACAAACAAAAACATGTTTTACCTCCCTTTTGTTGATCTTACCCCTGTCAGGCAAATAAAGAGAGGGATCACCCTGTTGCACCTTTAGCTTTCCTTTTGTTTGAGCCGTGATGTTATGTGTTGTAGAGGCTTGTCCCTTGTGAACTGTCATATTACCATAGCCTAGCCCACTTTTGTCATAACCCATTTGTTGAGACCTGAGAATGTCTTCTAATATCTTTGAACCTTTGTTGCGCATGGCAATTGTGGCTCTAGCATCTTTGAGTTCTTCATCTTTTTGACCAACCATCACTTCCAATGCATCTTGTGACATCTCAAGGTTTGTCAATCTTCTCTTCAAATGTGGCATACACTTTCAGAAGTTCATTCCTTTCGGTTTCACAAGATAGAAGTTTTCCACATAGGTCTTGCCTGTCATTAGAGATCTTGATGACATTCTGCTTTGCTGTTCTAATTTCTCCTTTTAGCTTGACATTCTCGCTTTGACATGCTTTGAGCTTGAGAGTGAGTTTGTCATTTATCTTGGATAGATTCAGAGATTCATCGTAAAGCTTTTCATAAGCTTGTTGTAGGTCATCACAATCAATCTAATCATTGTCTTTCGAGGTTTCATTATCTTCTTTTTGCTCCTCTTTCTCCTGGACCTCATCCAGTCAAGCAACTAAGGCATGAAAGTTAATAGATGGTGGTGAAGATGACTCTCCTATTTCATGAAATAGATTGAGAATGTCTCATACATCTTTGGCATTTGTGCAGTGAGCAATTTGTTGTTGTTCTTCGTCAAAAATTGCTTCACGAATGATAGTCAGAACACTTTGATTGCTCGGATTGTCAGTGCTTTCAACATCCTCTTCAATGGCTTGCCAGCCCGTAGGGTCGTAAGCTTTCAGAAACATCCTCATTCTGATCTTCCAGTACAGGTAATTACTCTCATCAAAGGTAGGAGCACGGTGTAGATTCTGACCACGAGCAAATTCCATTGGCTTTGGAGGAGGTTGAGTGAAAGTAGACCAGAACGCCATGTAAGTACTGTCTCCGTCTTCATCGGATTTAGTTTCTTCGGGTTCTTTCTCTGACCCGCTTTCGTCATCCCAAGTCACTATATAGACTTTCTTCCGGTTCTTTTTCGATGGACATTCAAGAGCAATATGTCCAAACCCTTGGCATTCGTAACACTTGACACCTTGCCCCTTCACAATCTTCTTTTCAGTTTTTGGAGCACTTTTTGGTGAAAAAGTTTTGGGTTTTTCATTACCCTTATCTTTTGAACTAGGATCCTTGCAATTAGGTTTCTTTTTCTTTAAATTTTTTTTGAACTGTTTGGTAAACATAGCTGTCATTTTGGACTCCAGATCAAACTCAATCTTAGGGGTCTTAGTAGTCTCATGAGCACTAGTAAAAGCCACACTATCTTTTTGTTTTTTCTTAAAAATCTGATAGGCTTCATAAGTCTGCAAGTTTCCAACCAACTGATCAAGCTTGAGGGTATCAACATCCTGAGCCTCCTCAATAGCTGTAACCTTTGATTGGAACCTCTCGGGTAAAGACCTCAAAATTTTTCCAACAACCTTAGTTTCAGAGATTTTTTCACCAAGTGTGAAATAGGAATTCACTATGTCACTAGGTTTAGCATAAAAATCATCAAACATCTCATCATTATGCATAAAAAAAAGTTTCAAAAGTGGAGGTCAGACGTTGTCACGCCCTCAAAATGAATAACTCATAACATACACAATAATAAGATGCATTACTTAAGAAAATAAACTACAATTCATTCATCAGAGTATTACTAAATAAAGACATTACATATAACATCCAAAATAAATGCCCTACGGGCTTACATCTTGCCAAGCCAACACTTGGACACAAAAACATGAGTTCTAACTCAAATACAAATAAAGCCCTAGGCTTGAATGTTTACATGTAATTCAAATAAAAACAAATAACTAAAGACAAGGCTTCATAGTCCAAATCCTTCCAAGCTAAGTCCTTGGAGGTAGTGAATCACCTGGACCTGAAAATGATGTTCCCTAATAGGGTGAGCCACAGCCCAGCAGAAATATTCTAAACCAATTATAAGCATTGAATAAAGCAATAGCATTCAATAGATGGTTATCCAGGATAATCAATTATAACAGTATACAGTTTCATGACACTAATGTATATGTCACATTTACTCATTTTTAGCAATATGGCTCAGAACCTGGCCAAACTTACAAAAGTGAATTATATAACATGTTCACATCACTTCCAATATCAACAACACAAATGAGACTCAGGCTCATATCAAACACTTCATACTTCCAGTTTGATACACATTTTAGTGTTGTATCAATAAAAACACTTCAATATAAATAAGCACACATAAAAGTGATACTAATGGAGTCCATCCCCTATCTCCTCCCAAACAAAATCCGGTTTAGAGGTCCATCCCCTATCTTCCCCTAAACCGTGGAGTACATCCCCTATCTCCTCCCACACAATACAATGTATGTAAGCACATAACATATACAACAAACAATCAATACACATAATGTCTGTATTAATTCAACAGTCAAAATTAATGACTAAACCAATGTGATTAGTTTTAGTTATCCCTAATCCACATGCAATGTCTACAACAATCATGACTATCCTCCACCGATAGCCCAAAACAGTTATTTCTAGACTGGAAATAAATAAACCAACAATTCAATAGACGAGTGATTTAAAATAACCAACTACCCCATTTAATCATAAATTCCTCAATTTCATGAATTTATGAATTTAACTAATTTCCCAATGTTTCCTTAAATTAAATATACAATTCAATTTATTTAAACAATTAGGGTTTTTCCCAAAATTACCAAAATACCCCCAACATATTAAAGTACCAAAACTTAGAACAAAACTCATAAGATGGAGTAGGAAATCCCTACCTCGAAGAAATAACCCAAAAATTAGAAGACGGAGATGATGACCCAAACTCCAAAGTGCTCCAAAACTAAGATTGTTCAGATTAAACTGAAGCCCTCGACCGACACTATCTTTTTAATAAAGGATCTAGGGTAGAAACACACTCTAAATAGATCAAACCTAAGAGAAAATGTGAGTTGGGAGAGAGAGAACTCGAAACTAGGGTTTGGAATCAAAAAGAGGATGAAAAACTGATTAAATTCCCGCTGCTGTCTATTTAAACTGGACAGGCTCGCTCGAGCGAAGACATGGTCGCTCGAGCGACCAGACACAAGAAAGACTCGCTCGGGCGAAGAAAAGCTCGCTCGAACCAAGAATGCAATGCTTCAGGTCTGCAACCCAGAAGCATGCTCGAGCGACAGAATGCTTGCTCGAGCGAAGAACTCGAAAACATACACCTCGCTTGCTCGAAGAAAAAAGCTTCGCTTCGGCGAAGAAACATCGCTCTCGTGTCTATACTAGACGCAATCGCCGCTCGGCGAAGAAACCACGCTCGAGCCACCAGAGACAAACTCAACCTCGCTCGAGCAACCAAACCTCGCTCGGCGACCAACCCAAAAAGCGAAGCAACACTTGGTTTAGGACCCAACCAACTCAGAATAAACGCCCAACACAACCCATAACTTAAGAATAGGGATTTAAAGGACAACAACAATTATACAATGACAAAATCTACGGAACCCAAGTCCGAATACAATAATCAAATGGGAAAAGACCGGGGTTGCTATAACATTGAAATTTTAACCTTTTAACAGAAGTAGTACCCTCGTGAATAGTTTCAAAAATATCCCAAGCTTTTTTTGCTACCTCACAAGTACAAATACGACGAAACTCTTCAGGTGTGACGGACCAAAAGAGGAAATTGAGAGCCTTACTGTTCCAACTCGAATTTTGATAATCGAATGCGTCCCATTTATCAAGAGGTTTGGAAATATCAACACCATCAATGGTGACAACATGTTCACTCCACCCATAGATCACACAGTGCCAAACTTTCTCATCGATGGATTTTAAAAACGCTCTCATACGAGCTTTCCAATAAGAATAGTTTGTACCATTAAGTAACGGAGGTCTATAGGTCGAGTTACCTTCACAAATTAAATCCATATCACCAATCACACTCCTATAGTTTTGATAAAAACAAAGAGTGACCTGCTCTGATATCATTTGAAAAACCTAAGTGATTCATGATTAGATCAAGATTTAATTATACCAATTCCCAGACAATTAAAACTAACAATTTAAATCATCTAGCACATATGAAAGTGATTCAGATTGTCGCTTTAAAAAAAATAAATTGACACAAGCAATTTTTACATTGAAAAATCACAATTGGAACACCTCCAATTATGATTAAAAAACCATGGGCGAAACGCCACAAATCAATCCACTACTGAAGAAAGAAAGATTACAAATATACTAAACAAATTACCCAAACACTGTCAATTTGTCTTTAACAATCTGTATATCTTTCACTGCAACCTTCGTCTCGAAATTGATCAAAATAATGTTGAATCCGCAACATCCATTGTCGAATCAACGACTGCGCACAGCATCAAACTCCTTCGATTACTTCGCGCTTGAATCTTTGGATTCCACCAAAGAAGAACACTCTTAAATATGAACAATCAAACTCCTTGATGTGTGCTTATCAAAACATGAGTTTAATACTCAATCAAACATCAAGGAAAACTAGTAAAACAGCCCTAAAAGAGAACACTCAAAGAAGATCTGAAAAACGTATCCTAGATTTGGAGCAACTTGCAGTTTTATAGCTGTTGAAATCGCGAAGTCCACTCGAGCGTAGGAATGGACGCTCGAGCAGGCATGCTAAAACGTGTGTTCCAAACCAAGATGTATGCTCAAGCGTAGGAAATTATGCTCGAGCATAAAAACACACCTCACAGTATATTTGTAGACTAACCAAAATACTGGGAAGGTGGAACCTCCACTCGAGCGCCATGTTCCCTGCTCATGCGGGAAGACAAAAAAACAAAAGGAAAAAAACAACATGATCAACTCAAGCTTGTTCGCGAAATTGGCAATAAGTAAGGATCTTACAGTTATGTTAAATGGTGTTTGAGACATGTCCAAGATTGGGAAATCTTATTTTTTATTTGGACATGTTTAAATTTAAAAAGTGTGGGATACATTTTTAAGTAGTGTCCAAGAAGTGTTGGATTCTACCAATTTTTGAAGTTCATTAGGTGATGTCAGATTCAGTTCTTAATTTGATGAAATGTTGGGGTGTTGATGTAAGGTGAAGAGGAAGAAAAAGGCATCGAAGATTGCTCCGTTGTGTCTCATGTGGTGCCTATGGAGAGAAAGCGATCGACATACATTTGAAGATACTAATTTTGGAGTGCAAAAGCTCAAAATGTTTTATTGCATATTTTTCATTTTTGGTGTAAAAGATTGATTTGTGAATCCTTTTTTGTTTTTATAGATTTTAGTAGAGAGCTCAATTTTCGTGTTGAGTATTGTAGACGCGCCCTTGGGCTTCATTCTACAGTTCGGACTCCCTTTTGTTGTTGCGGTTCTTAATCTGAACCAAAGAGTCCAACTCTGGCAAATCGTTTTGAAGAAAAACAGATTTTTTGAAAAGTAGTGCCAAACATGGACTGCTTTGCCAGATTACAGAGTCGCCACCTAAATATTTTTAAAATGGGAAATTTAGGAAACCCTGACTCAGTGCCGAAGGCCACGTGTCCGTCATCACCAAAGTGGTCTTGGCTCGGGAGCTTGGGTACGATCGGGAAAGGTCAGCTATGAGCACCCCCTTTCGCTTGGGTCCAAGACCGCCTCTACTAACCGTGATATCCGATTTTGAAAACATTACATGCTCTTATTCCAATTATTAGCCTAGAATTACTATATTATGCGCGCAGCAAACAAGTATAGACTAGATTGCCTAATTTAGAAATAAACATTGCATATCCGTTTGTTTTAAAAATGCTTCGGAATTTGCTACTCGCAAGTAGGCTAAAACACGGATTTCAACGAGTTTTTCCAACTCAAACAATCCAACCTCCACCCACAGGCATTCAAACAGTTTATCTCACATAAGCATTTAGCCGCATGGTAAGCATACTGTCATGTTAGCATTCACACGCATGCGATATGCTAAAGCATAAATACTTACATTGTACTCCGTGCCAAAACAAGAAACTAGTTAGCAAACATGCATGACCTAGTTCATGTTAGAGTGGCTAATGCAACACAGGCAAGGATGCAATTTAGAGTAGGCTCGGTTATCCTAAACATGGCATGTGAAGTGCAATCATTCGATGCACGTATTCAAGTTGCAAATTGAAATACAATGCGGTTTGTATGATGTACCGAGCCCGGTGCATGTTAACAAATGCATGGATGCACGCATGCATAGCATAAGGTATGCTAATTTTAAAAATGCCCTAATCTACCATCATAAGCAGGTAAATAAAAGGGAAGAAAGAAATGGGGGTTGGAAGACATACACACACTCACCCACACTTATTACAGATACGCCCTCGCTCGGAGGGACCAAAAGAATAATACAGTCTCAAAATAATACAGTCCAAATACAGAATAAATTAATTATTACAGAAATTTCTAATTATCAAATTAAATCATATGTAAAAAAGAAGGGAGCCTCAGCCCTGCCTCGGGATGTGCGAATGATGCATGCTCGAATCCGACTCGCCCGGAAAGTCCGCACTATGCCACTGCTGCCTCTGTTTTCACTGTCCTGTCTTTCTGAAAACTGCCAAAATCTCAGAACACCTTCCACATACACTGAAGATTACCACCGGCTGAAAGGGACACCACCGGCTAAAGGGTGAGGCCGCCGACTGCATTTGGAGTTATCGGCTGTTCATAAAGTGCCGGTCGGCACTATGTACTGCCGGTCGGCACAAAGTTCCTGCAGAGGACAGTTTGACAGCAACAGTAGGCAGACAGTGCATGATATGGATTTCTAGGCATATGTAAGCATGGCCAATGCTTCCCTATCATGTTTGGGACTCAAGGGAGCATGACCCTAGGTTCTTGGGCCATCAATTATGCATCTTGGTGCATGATAGCCTAAGGAACTAAGTTTGCATTTTAATGTAAAAATGCATGCAAACACACAAATGAAACCAAGGCCTTATCATGTGTTGGTCAAGGGCCTTGATGACCAAAAATTGAAATAAGTTGCACCACTTGTAGTGTGAACTTCTCTCAATCTTTACACTTGGTTTGACACCCCAAACCAAGACATGGAATGCATGTATGCAACAAGGCTCAACAATGCAACAACAATGCAAAAATGCAAGGCATACCAAATGCAATGCAACATGATATTAAGTGTGCAATATTAGGCATGCAAAAGGCAAGGTGTAATGCAAACATGGACACTTAAGGCAATGGGAATGACGTGTAGTAACACTTAATGAATCAATTAAGCAACCACCATGAGGCAAGCATGCAATGGTGGATTTAACTAGAATGGGGCAGCCTTCAAATCTCCCCAAAACAGTGGCAAAACATGCCCAAAATGGTGACCAATACTCATGCAAACATGCAAGTCAAAATGGCCTAGGATTAGGGCACAAAAAGGGAGCACCCTTCCACCACTACTAAGACCAATCATGGCATGAATTATTTAAGGAAAAACAGAGTTCCATCATGCAAAAATACACCCACAAACCTTGACATGACACCCCCAAAATGCATTAATCATGCGAGCATGCACAATGCCCTCTTTAAAGCATAAGAGACCAACACTTCAAGACATGGAAGAGGTGATAGGCGGAGACATATAAGCATGGAATAGTGACTGAAATGTGATCTAAAATGATGCCAAACCATAAGATCGAGGTAGGCTAAACATGCTAGGGACTCACACACCCAAGGCTTGCAAGCCAACAAGCAAGATAACAACACTAAACATGCCAAACATGGTAAAAACAGTGGCTAACAGCCCTTACACATAGCAATATGAGGCTAATGCCCTCATGGAATTATGCTAAAATATGCAAAGAATAAGGCTTAGATGCATGGCATACTTTTAAGCATAAGAGAGCATTTCAAAGCAAGTATGAGAGCTACAAATCTGACCCAAAACAGAGGTATAACATATGATATGAACCACAAATATGCTCTGAAATGAAGTCAAAACCAACCAAGCATGCATGCTATCCATTAGGCCAAGAGTGAAGGCCAAAGAGGGACAAAGGGGAGAGGGGTATCCCTCCCCAATTTAAGACATGAAACCATCTCCCTCACCACTGAAAACCCACTGGTTTTCAGTGGTGAGAAGGCCAAAAACACCAAGTTAAACAATGCTCAAAGAAAAGGCACTAAAAGGGCCAAAACAAGGCCTAAGAGGGTGAGTTCTTACTCAAATCAAAAGGTGACCTTAATGAAAGTTCTTAAGCAAGTAAAAAAAAGTTTTTTTTATGTTATACACAAAGCTTAAAACACAAAGCAAGATGGGTAGAAACTTGTTGCAAAAATGGAGAAACTAAAGTAACAAGCTCACCCTTGAAGATCCTTTGAAGAACAGGTGGAGCAGCCCTCCTCTAGTGATCAAAATCAGTCCAAAATCACAACAAACAACCCTCCAAGTCCCTCAATCTCGAAATAAGGTGTAATAGTGTGTGTAATGGTGCAAAAGTAAGGTAAAAGTGTACTATTTGGCCACAAAACACACACACAAGGATGAGAGAGAGTGAGATATAGAGAGAGAGAATATATAAGCTCTGGTTTTTGTGTTGGAGAATGGCTAACCCCCCAGCCAAGAAGACAAGGCCTCCTCTTATAGAGGAGCCAATCTTATAAGCTTAGCAACTAAGCAAACAAGAGGCTCATCCCTCCATACACGTGTATGGAGGGGAAGAAAGTGGTAGACAGCTGCTTAAAAATATCTCAAAAAGCAACTGCACAGTAGCCGGCCGGCAAAGAGTGTCATTTTGACAAGATTTACTGCCGACCGGCACAAAAGAGTGCCGACCGGCACAATATAGTGCCGATGGCAACACCAACCAGCCGGTGGCCTCTAGCTAGTGCCGGTGGTGTGTGGGGATGCCTCAAAAGGCATTCCCTGCCCCTCCAAGGCAAAGCGCAAGTGTTTGGTGCAAAACCAAACACAAAACAGTCGAGTTCGGAGATCCTGAGGCAAGACACGTAGCCGAGAACTCCGGGAACTCCAGACAAACACGAACATGGATAATCACCAAGTGTTCAAATGGTGACGTCCAAGTCTTGAGGACGGTCAAAAATGGGGTGTCTACCAGTATTTTTGACAAGTGTCTTTTTTATCCCTTTTTTTTTTTTAAACCAAAACAAAAAAACAAAAAACAAAGTTTGCCCCCTTTTGGTTCTACCTTAACATGCAGTTGCTTTACTTAAAGAAAATTAAAAAGGAGTGTTGGTTTCCAACACTTGTTTGACATTGACATGGACATGGCTCCTCTCTAGAAATATATGTGCTACTGAGATATTACACCTAAGAAGCACGGATATAGATATGGATATGGATGGACATAGCAATTTTAAAATAAAAAAAAGAAAAAGAAAAAGAAAAAGAAGATATGAACACGATAGAGATACAATAATATAAAATATATATATATATATATATATATTTATTCATAAACAACCAAAAATAATGAAAAAAACTCACACTAATTCAACATGAATAAAACAATCAATATAAAATTTAAACATCATTGTACAGATATTGAAAATTAAACATATAATGGGAAAGTTTTTGTTTTTTCATTACATTTTCACCGTCTCTAAATACTATACTCTGATCACCAAACCACCTTTTAAAAATTATAATAAAACCTCAAATGTGTCTTGTGCATGAGTGGAGCCATGTAGATGCAAAAGTTTTGGAAAATTTTATTTTTCATATATGATTCCCAAAATTGGCAATTTTTTCAAATATTTGTTTATCTATTATTTAAAGCATATTTAATTTGCCCGCACTAAAATTATGCGAAACATTAATTTTTACTTTTGAAATATGGTTTTATTTTCCCCATTTTTTTCCCCGTTTGGAAATTATTTATTTTAGTTTTGAAATAGGGAAAAATCGTGTGTGATTCTAGGGGAGGTTTTTTCCCCAATGTACATGACTTCTAGCTCTGCCCCTAGTCTTTTGGCTTGTCTGATCTGGACATAAGAGACACATCTTTGACGTATCTCGTAACATGTCCTGTTGAAAGATATTTTTTTTTTTAAAAAAAAAAAATTGACATGTCCGACATATATTCCAAGTGTGTTCGAGAAGTGCCGGTGTCCTACACGGATATGATGACTAAATGAAGTGATCGTGCTTCATAGGATATCAATAAGAAGCTATTTATAACCATGACTGACATTTCTACAATGTTCTTTTCTTAGCATACCCCCCCCCCCCCCAACCTTTTAAAAATTATAATAAAACCTCAAATGTGTCATGTGCATGAGTGAAGCCATGTAGATGCAAAAGTTTTGGAAAATTTTATTTTTCATATATGATTCCCAAAATTGGCAATTTTTTTCTAAATATTTGTTTATCTATTTAAAACATATTTAATTTGCCTGCACTAAAATTCTGCAAAACATTAATTTTTACTTTGAAATATGGTTTTATTTTTCCCATTTTTTTCCCTGTTTGGAAATTATTATTTTAGTTTTGAAATAGGAAAAAATTGTGCGTGATTCTAGGGGAGTTTTTTTTCCCCAATGTACGTGACTTCTAGCTCTGCCCCTAGTATTTTGGCTTGTCTAATCTGGACATAAGACACACGTCTTTGATGTATCTCGTAACATGTCCTGTTGAAAGATATTTTTTAAAAAAATAAAAAAAATTGACATGCCGTGTAATGTGTCTGACATGTATTCCAAGTGTGTTCGAGGAGTGTCAGTGTCCTACACAGATATGATGACTAAACGAAGTGATCGTGCTTCATAGGATATCAATAAAGAAGCTATTTATAACCATGACTGACATTTCTACGATATTCTTTTTTAGCATAACCCCCTCCCCCCCCCCCCCCCCCCTCTCTCTCAATTTGCAATTTGGAAATATGGGGTTTTAATTCTTGACTTGAATTTCAATTTACAAACTATAGTTGATTTAGTATGACATTGAGCTAAAACTAAGGTAACCAACTTTAGTTATGATATTCTAGACCTAAACCTCTCGGGGCTCAGCAAAAAGGGGAAAAAAATCTCAACCATTTGAATTGTAGTCACCATTTAGAAAAACCTTTATTTGTGTTAAAGCTGGCGCCTCGTTCGGTTTTGCTACACGTATATGAGTGTATAGTTTAGACATATGATATGTGTTAGTTTGTATATGTACACTTATGCGAAGATATATGTAAAGGACATGAGTATGCATATATGTATATGTAGACACATGTATATGTTTTAAACATGTGGGATTGAGGTGTCTATTAGGAAAAACTGCTTATGGAAACGAAATCAATAGTCATTTGGAGTTCGTGGAAGGTAAAACATACCCCTTTTAAATAAATATAAAAATATTTTACATACAAATAAATGCTTGAAAAATGCTGAATGCTTATTTTAGATAAATATAAATTTTTAATTTTTTTTTTGTGAAACATAGTAGCATCAAAAAGGAAATTTTATGCTCTTTTCAGACTTTGGAACAAGTTTATTAAATAGGGATTCTATTTATTGGTTGGGTTTTTAGATTTTGATTCATCTATTTTACTAGATTGCATTTGTTTGTTGTGTTTTCTACTTGTACGGGAGTGTGACATTAAAGTCAAGTGTGATGCACCTTTTTATTTCATTTATTTCAATTTTTGATGTGTTTGAGGCATGCATATGTTCTTTACAAGTATTAATAGTTTTTCTTACTTGTGCCCTGTACACAGTAGTCATGAAGATGTAATAGTATGTTGAGTTTTTAATGCTTTCAGCGATGAACAAGAGCAATTATGTTTGAAAGTTGTTTAAGGTAGTTCTGTCCTCAGCTACAAATTGTCATGGTATATCTGATGAGGGTCGCTACAACTCAACATATAGTTTAATAGTATCCTAATCAACATGGCATGATCCGTAGTTTGTTAGGTGAGTAATGTTTTTGACCCTTTTCGATAATTGAAATGCCTATTATTTTTTACTTATATTTATTTATTTGTGAATGCTGTTGAGGTTTGAGTGGAAATGCTTATTTTGTTAACTGTATATAGAGAGAGTAATTTAAGGGTAGGAATGGACCAGAGAAGACGGTGTTTCAGGGGGATATTATTATGGAGGTAGTAGGTTTAGATTTTAATAAGGCAAAACGGAGGCTACAAGTTTGGGGATTGGTGTTGGAGAAGGCATGATTTTTAAATTGTGAGGCTGCTCAAATTTGATATTAATGGTTCTAGGAAATTTTGTTGACAAAAAAAATAAAAAATAAAAAAAAAAACAAAAAAAACACGAGGGGACAACAAGCATTCTAGAATTGTAAGGATGAAACTGAAGGCCGTGGAAAAGGGTTAGGATTGATAAAGGAGGATAATGTGAGTTTTTTTTTTTTTTAGGGAAATAGCAATAGTTGCGGGCTATAAGGATTATCTTATGAACAATTTTTATAAAAAAGAAAAAAAGAAGAGAAGGAGAAGAAACATAAGAATATGGGAATTTCACTTAGGATACCTTAGGAATCACCCCTAAGGTAAGGCTGTTTCACACATAACATAACATATAGCTCCAAAAGATTTTTACAAATTTATACAAGTTAAAATTCAATGAATCAAAGCTCAAATGATTATGTAAAAGTAATTAGGTTGCTGGGCGGGTCTTTCTAATGCTCGGAATAAGACTCTTAACATGAAAAGTTGGAATTTTTGAGACATAGGTGACCCATACATTATTTGATCGATAATGAGTTCACATATCATTACTACATTCCAAGTCCATTAAATCTGGAGATTTTTTAAGTTGACAAACTCCTAAAACTTCCAAACCAAGAAAGAAAAAAAAAATCCCAAATCTTGGGAAAGTTGCAACTAACATTTTAAAACACGAAAGTAGGACTCAACTTGAATGATGACTTGATTATGCAATGTCCCAAGTGTAACCTATGCAAATCCGAATTTGTTTTTTTGTTCATGGAGCAGACTGCAGCATAGTTAATTTGACTCTCTTATGCTTTTAGCTGTGGGGGTAATTTCAGTAATTCTCTCAGCTCCCCTGTTGTTTGAGTTGCTGAGTTATTCTGACATAGTTTAAACTTAAGCGTCTCTTTGTTGTGGATGTGTATTATTCTCTAATTCTCATAGTAGGCAAAGCAAAAGTAAGCATGGATACGAACGGGAATGAGTTCATGCGGATACTACACAGTAAGGACATGCCAACAAGACAATTTAAAAAAAAATCAACACATGACATGCCAGTGATACAGAAACAAATAAATATGTGATTATATGTGAAAAATCTAGAAATCCTATATGTTGATTTGTGATTATGTACCAATTTTAAGTAGAATATAACAATCCCAATCAAACAATAAAAGACAAATCGACACAACGATTTTACGTGGAAAAACCACAATTGGACACCTCCAACTGTGATTAAAAAACCACGGGCAACAGCCACAAAACAATCCACTAAGAAGATTTAAAGGAATTACACAAGTATACTCTCAATTACCTTGCGAACCCACGCCTAATTGAACCAACCTCTATGTGCCTCTTCCAACCCCATCTTCACCTCTGAATTGTCTTTACGATAAGCCACTTGACTGAAATCCAAGCTCGAATTCTTCAGAATCCACCGAAGAACAACTCTCTCTCTCTCTCTCTCTCTCTCTCTCTCTCTCTCTCTCTCTTGTATATAACAAACAAAACCTTTGATGTACTCTCTTTAAACCATGAGTTGAATACTCAGTAAAACATCAAAGAAAACTAACAAAATATCTCCAGATATAAACCTTAATATCCAACAAGAAGATCTAGAGGAATTACTCTAGTTTTAGAAGAAAATCAACTATTTATAGAAAATCAAAGTAATCCTAGTTTTGGAAGAAATCAAATTACTTATAGAAATTCAAAAGTAATCTTAGTTTTGGAAGAAAACCAACTTCTTATACAAATCCTTGTCAAATGGGATTGCCAACAATAAAACCTAACAATCTCCCCCTTTGGCAATGCCGTGACAAAACACACCTAACAAATAAAATCTTAACCTAACAAATAAAATCCTAATCACCCTAACCCATAACAGCCAACAAAAGCCAACTTCTATCTCAAGGTCATGATCTGCAAAACAGTTATTAGTGCCACAATCTCCAAAATAACTATTAGTGCCACAAGAGTATATGAAAAAAAATAATAAACATATGACAAGATTATCTTGAAGCATGAGATGGAAAACATGAATAGATACGTCTTGGAGATATTAAGAACATGTAGCATGAAAACATGTACAACTCCTTTTTGTCACGAATTGACAAAGGAAGCTCAATCAACTAAAGTATGATCATAAACCACACAAGCAATGATATGATGATGTAAATATCAGGAGCATGCAAGAATGCAAAGCAACATGCAAAACAACTAAAACCAATCTTCTTTACCAAACAAATCAAAGTGATCATGCGAACAAACTTTTGTAACAATAAACCAAACTCCCCCACACTAAAAACAGCCACACACACTGAAAACAGTGAACAAGAAGAAAAAGACAAAAAATAATATGGTGGAGCAGACAAGGAATTTCAGATTAGTACCTTAATACACACAAGACTATCCAAGAAGCACAATTACTTGAAAACACAATGTGCACAGCCTCTAGAAAATTCCTCATAAAAGAAAGTGATGCATTATGTGAAAAGCATAGATCTCATGATAAAAGTGTGTGTGTGACTATTGGGATTCGACAAACACTAGATTCAAATCCTAGTAGTGATATAAAAGCTGGACCTCCAACAAGAGAATCTAAGCATAACTACGGAAAGTCAAACCACTAGGAATCAAGGGGTATTTGGTGAGTAAAAGTAGAGGCTCCCCCTCAATCAATGAATCCTTTATTTTTTTTCTTTTTTTTTCACATCTTTTTCTTTTCTTTCTTTTGCACATTTTATTTTTCTTTTTCACATTTTTTTTTTCTTTCTTTTGCACACTCATTGGCGGCTGACACGCTCAAGAGTATGGAAACCGAACCAGAGAAGCATGGATATAATAAGGATGGCCTGGTTGGTGACTCTGAGGTAGGCTTTTTCTCATGGCTGGACTACAAGGAATAGAGGGGAAAGCCATGGAGATGCAAAAAGATGGAAGATGGTTAAGAGACTCAACATCACCCATGATATGCTAGTATAGGTCAATTCCTCTAGAAAAGCAAAAGATATAATGCCAGAAGTCCATAGAAAAAAAATAATCACTAAGGCGGAAGACTCCGATATTTGCTAATCCAAGAGTGTGTACAGAATAAGACATACTAATCAAAAAACACACACTCCAAAATGAGTAATGACCACAGAAAGCACACACATATTAACATGTAATGGATATTCTTATCAATTCCAATATACACCAAGGACATCTCAAAAAAAAAAAAAAAAATTCAAGTTTGCAAAACCATACTAAGAAAATCTTTTTGGGTTTTTTTTCTTTTTCTTTTTTTTTCTTTTTCTAAACCAAGCAAGACAAAAAACGAAGAAGCACACATTTTTTTTTCTCATTAAAAAAAAAACACACAGAAATCCAAAAACTAAAACAAATAAACAAATTAACACAAGTCAAGTTTTCTCACCCAAACCGCTTTAGTATAAACAAAGTTGTGAGCATTGCAGTTTTTGGGTGATGTCTTGACATTGTGGTTCCCTTTGTTTTCAATGGGAACCCGTTTTGACTTGGTTTCCAACTTCCTATTTTTAGATCTAGGCAAATACACTCTCTCATGCAACTTATAACAATAAGGGCGAATATGACCATGCATACCACAATGATGACAAATAAAAACAAGATGTACCTTCTTTTCTTTTACCTTGCCAACTCTAGGAAGTTTGAAAAGTCCATCCTTATATTGAATTTTTTGTTCTCCCTTTCCTTGAGTTCTTGTATCATGAGATGTAGATGTACTCTGTTTTTGCTCTTTGTTATCACCAAAGCCAATGCCACTCTTGTCAGAACAAATTTGTTGAGACCCAATGATATTGTCCAAAGTCTTTGATCCTCTATTCCAAAGACCAATGGTTGCTATAGCACACTTCAGTTCTTCCTCTTTCTTGATCATTAGTTCTTCCAAAGCAACTTGAGACATCTCAAGAAATTCAATCTTTTCTTTATATGTTGCATAAATTTGTTGTAGCTCATTCCTCTCTATCTCACAAGTCAAGAGTTTTGCACAAAGAGCTTGTCGATCATTAGAAATCTTAAGGGCATCATTCCTAGCCTCGGAAATCTCTTTTTATAACTTGACATTCTCACTTTCACATGTTTTGAGTTTCTTTATGAGTTTGTCATTCAATTTGAATAAGTTAAGAGACTCCTTATACAACTTTTGATATGCTTGCTGAAGTTCTTCATCTTCACTCCCCGAGGATTCGTCAAGTAGAGGTGGTCGAACTATAGAATTTCCCTCACAAATTGAATCCATTATCACAAATCAAACAAGATCTCTTCTAAAAGAATTTTTTTGAAAGAAAAAAAAATAGAACGCCCTGCTCTGATACCAATTGAAAAATCTAGAAACCCTAGATGTTGATTTGTGATTATGTACCAATTTTAAGCAGAATATAACAATCCCAATCAAACAATAAAAGACAAATCGACACAACGATTTTACGTGGAAAAATTACAATTGGACACCTCCAACTGTGATTAAAAAACAACGGGCAACAGTCACAAAACAATCCACTAAGAATATTTAAAGGAATTACACAGGTATACTCTCAATTACCTAGCGAATCCACGCCTAATTGAACCAACCTCTATGTGCCTCTTCCAACCCCGTCTTTACCTCGGAATTGTCTTTACGATGAGCCACTCCAGAATCCACCGAAACTTCAGGCTCGAATTCTTCAGAATCCACCGAAGAACAACTCTCTCTCTCTCTCTTGTATATAACAAACAAAACTTTTGATGTACTCTCTTTAAACCATGAGTTGAATACTCAATAAAACATCAAAGAAAACTAACAAAATATTCCCAGATATAAACCTTAATATCCAACAAGAAGATCTGGAGGAATTACTCTAGTTTTAGGAGAAAACCAACTACTTATAGAAAATCAAAGTAATCCTAGTTTTGGAAGAAATCCAAAAGTAATCCTAGTTTTGGAAGAAAACCAACTTCTTATAGAAATCATTGTCAAACGGGATTGCCAAGAATAAAACCTAACAATATGTGCATGAAAATAATGATAGCTTTGTTTTTTACATTACAAATACATTTATATTTGGATAAATTACACTGTCCTCCCTTGAGGTTGAAAAATACACCAAGCCTAACAAGTTTGGCATAATTACACTATGCTTGCTTATGATTTGAATTCACATAACAATTAGCTCCTTTTTCATTAGTAATTCATTAGTCATATGAATTAAAAAAAAATGATATTATTATATGTTTTGTACCCCCTGTATATTTTATAATTGACTATCCTTGTGTTTGCACATCACCTGCATTAATTCTGCTTGCAAAAAGGGAGTTTTACTATAATTATGCCAGTCTTGTAAAGTTTATTGTAATTTTCTAAACCTTAGGGGTGGTCAATGTAATTTACTTTTTATATTTTGTCAAAATAGTAAGCAATCATATTCTACATTCTATGTATTAGAAATAGAGGGAAAAAAAGTTGGACGAAGGTCCTAATATCTATTTTGACAACACTATCCCAAACGAATTTGAAATTTAGATTTTAGAGCTCTTGAAACTAAAACATAGGATGAATGATTAATAGGTATAAACTCACATTGCTTCAATTTTAATTACTGACTCTCAAATTTTTTTTTTCCCTTCAAATTGGTAATGTGTATTATGTGTCTAAACAATGGATATGTGTGTCCTTCAAGTATCCAAAGCTTTGCTAATTCTAAAGACGTTTAAAAATAACAGGATGCATTTCTGTTACTGTCTTCAGAAATATTGGTGTTCGATGTGTCCAACACGGTCATGCACATTCTTAATAAGTTTTCATGCTTCTTAATAAGTTTTGGCTTAGGTTCTGTGTAGTTTTTCTGTTTTGTTTTGTTCCACTCTTGTTCTGTTTGTTTCTCTTTGTTTCGGGTTTGGTTCCTCACCAAACTCCTGGGGTTGTCCTTGCAAATGATAGGGCTCTCATCTCGGTGCCAACCTAGTTGGGATTGGGTTTGATTGCTTTGATGAAGGCTGCTCTTCCCCTCCCTCCGTTTTTGATGTAATCTCGAATCTTGTTTGATTTTCCATCAATAAAGGTTTCTTCTTTGCCGATCAAAAAAAAAACTTTCGACACTAGTATGGATGGTCTAGAAATGCAATTTCTAGGCATGTTAGAAGTAGTTTAGCATGTGCTGCGCTTGTTCTAGACTTTAGTTAAAGTTTAGTTTTGGATTAGCTTTCATTTACTACATTTTTTTTTACACTAGTATAGTAATTCTAGAAATCCAATTCTGTAGGCATGGCAGAAGTGGCTTTTAGCATATTTTGTGCATGTTTTTTGTTAATTATTGCCTCTCGATATTTTTTTTTTTTATTTTTCAAACTAGTAATGGCCTTTAATGTGTCTAAATGTTGGATATGAGTACCCAAATGTCCAAAGATTGTCTAGTTCTAAAAATATTTTAAAAATAATAGGATGTAGTTCTATGTGTCTTCAGGAATATTGGTGTTCGACATGTCCAACGCGAAGAGGCACCGCCTTAAAATTGTTCTTGCATCTTAGGTTTCAACTTTTAGACACTATTAGAGCAGTAGTAGAAACCCAATTTTCTAGGCATGTTAAAGTGGTTTAGCTTGGTCAGAATTTAGTACTGGATTAGTGTTATTTTTATTTTTATCGACAACAAAGTGGAATTTATTAATAAAAATAAAATTACAGAGTACAGAGAAGTGGACAAGAAGTCCGCTGAAAGAAAAAGGGAAAATACAAGAATTGAAGAATTATTATATGACCTACATATGGCTTTCTGATCTCTAGAAATCAAAAGTAAAGTAATGCCCTTATAGTATGGAGACACCGAAACCCAAAATGAAGCTAAATAGCAAACTTTTCCCTATATATGGGTACCCTCTATATCTTCAAACTTCTCAAAAACTTTGGACAAATTTGCTGCTTCATTTTCATTGATTGAACAGACGGTTTTTGTGTGTAGTCTTATTTAACTCCACTTTAGATTGATGTATCTCATTGATGTTTTTCTACTTCCACTTTTGACTGATTGATATCTACGTCGATCATTTTTTACTAAATTAGCTTAGATGAGCCTATTGTAATGTCCTTAATTAAGATGAGTGGACTTGGTTTGGATTGATGAGCATGTTTTATAGATGAGTGGACTTGAGTAGTTATGATAACATACTGAGTCATCTATTTTGGGTCATTTACATCCTCCCTACCAATAAATTTTAGATGACTAGTCATCAAAATTGGGTTGTAGGATTGTAACTGTCTTGCCATACCAAATTCACTACCTATATGATCTGCTACCACTCTTAACTCTTTTAAGCTTGTATTTCCTTCATCGTTTTATAACCTTGTATTCATTTTAATGTTTGGCTTTATTCAATACGTCCTGTTTTGAAAATTGGCTACGTTTCTGCTGTGTCAATGCATTTCCAACGGAAGATTATCCCATTGTCTCCCTTATATGTTTGGCCATTTTAATTCAGATAACAAATACGTTTCGTGAAATGGAAATACGTGGGCGTGTGGCTATCCCCACAAAAAGCCTGGACAGAAATGGAGTGGTCCCCCAAAGCTCAGTTGTGACAGGCCTCTTAAAGGAATTGCTGCTCATTAAGTCCACAAAGGAGCATGGTTACTTCCTTGCAATAACCGAACTGAAGACCATAGGCAATGGTGAGTTTGAAGATGAATCAGGGGACGTCCTCTTCTCGGTGGCCTTTCACTGCCGCACCTTCCTACCTGTCAATGGAGAGATCATGCTTGGAGTTGTGCACAAGATACATGGAAGGGGGGTCTTCTTGAGATGTGGACCCATGAAATATATTTATCCATCAGCTCAAAAGATGCCAAATTTCTACTATGCCCAATGGAAAGCACAAGAGATCTTCATTAGCAATGATCACTCAAGGATAGAGAATGATGTGGTTATCCGTTTTGTGGTCTTCGCTGTGAGATGGAGAAAGTAACATTGGGACATCGAAAGAGATTTCATGATTCTTGCCAGTTTGGAAGGTGATTGCCTGGGACCGGTTTCGTTGCCTGGGTCTGATGAGTTGGAATTATAATTTTTTTTTTTTTTTTTTTTTTTGGTACTCTAAATTCATTATGTAGGTGGTGGTGGTGGTGGAAAGTGAAAATTGATGTTTCCTAGAGTGAAATTTGTAACTGATGAACAATTGTTTACCCTTCAGCTTTGCTTCTGTATGTAGATAGAAACATTATACTCGAATGATGTTTTATAGAAAAGGGCTTAAGCATTGTACCCAGCAGAAATGACAAGTCTTACAGAAAGTACTAGCTTGTAGTTTGGGTCTTTCATGTTATGAAATGTCAATTGTTGACAACCCAATGCTTCAGTATCTGTATGAATGTTTTGAATGAGGAATGAGGATGTTGATCGGAAACTGTTAGCTGACCTTCTGTTCCATTAATGCTTAAATTCCATCCCTTTTTTTATTTTTTATTTTTATGTTTGGTTTCTCAAAGATGAACTTACATCATTGAGTGTGCAAAATATGAATTTCAGCTGTTTTTTTTATTTTTATTTTTTATTGTTGTTGATTTGTGACAAATTAATTGGTTTGGTATATTGAGTTGTTGATTGATATTGGTGTCACAATGGTTCTTTAATCTGTAGTAGTGGTAATAACTACTGTGCTAAGCAATATATTTTGTTGATCTTATAGTTTCTTCATGTCGTTTTTTCAATTTGCTCAATGCTTAATGTTTGGTAACACCGATCACAAGGTGAAATTATTATTTTCTCTTGCAGGACTTCTCAATGAAAAAGGCAATGCAACAAAAGATCTTGTCATTTATTTATTTATTTATTTTTTTAATTTTAAATTTTGTGCCGTAACAATGGACAAGATTGGGGAAGGAAGAGTCAGACAAGCACCTGCAATTAGTGAGAGCTTGGAGTGTGATTTTCTGGACATGTTTCTTAGTGAAGCTCTCATCACTTCCCGCCATTGCTTCCTTGCATTTGGCAATGTAAAGCATATTTGACAGCTTATCTGACACAGACTGGACAAATTTTCGTGCTTCGGCAAGATATCTACGACCACGAGTGAGTGAGAAGCAATTCACTAACAATATAAAAATTATAATAAATACACTAGTCATCGTCATCGATATCATTATGGGCATGTGGAATTTTTTCCCCTACAATTTCACATAACCCAGTCATCTAAAACATTCTTTGACATTGTAGAACTTGATGATTTTAATTTTAAGACAATTATTTTTTATACTGAATTTATTTACTAGTCGACGTATTATAAAAATTTGCTTTACAACATTACTCTACTTTCAAATCCAACAAGAGGGGAGTATTGTAAATTATCTAATAGGAAATGGATGAAAGTGGTGGTTCACCAAGGTTGATAGAGGCTAATCTGCCTTTTACTTTAAACTATGAGAGATTGTGGTTCACATAAACAAATGGTTGTTAAAATAAAGAAAATGCATTCCTACAACAACACTAAACAATAAAAGATACATTTTGTTTCGTCCTATTGGCCTAAATACTACGGAAAAAAACAAAATATACTTGAAAAAGTAAAAATTAAAAACTTATAGTCATCTTGATTTGCAAAGCAACTTTACTCTCTTCTGGATTCACATACTTAAGTATATTGCTCTCTAATCCTTATTTCTTCCAAAATACTAGCAAAACCTGAATCTGTTATATACTCATAATTATAAAGTTTAAAGACTTCAAAAATTAAAATGAAAAAGGAGAAAAAGCCAACAATACATGTAGTAATTGCAATGCCTAAAGAATGTGATAACAAGGTGTAAGTGCCTGTAATGAATGCCACCACCATCGCTCCCATTGCAACTAAAATAAGCCAGAATGCTAGCAAATGGCGGTGCTCCTGCTTTTTCACTTCATTGTAAAAAAAGGCAGATGCCTATAAAAACCTAGCAGAAATTGAGCAGATCATAGCTATAGTGTTGGTAATGACAAATGCTTTGAAAGCCACTGCTCTTAATAGAACTGGCATACCTTGTTCTGGACCTTGGTTGCTATCATATCGACCTGGCATTGTGAAACCTACTGCAAAAGTGACGGTTGCTATAAGCGTTGCCACAATCAAATGTGTTTGAGCCCTTCTATTGTTCTCTTCGACTAGTACTTTTCTTCTCTCTCTAAATTTTGGCTCCTCTTTCCCTCTATTTTCTCTGCGTGTTTTCTTCAATTTTGGAATGAAGTCTTGATCCATCCTGACTATATTTCTTCCACTAATCCACTTTAACGAGTAAGAAGAATCCTGCTTGTTTATTAATTAATTGATCATTTATAAAGAGGAGTCAAGTATCTAAAATAATATCTATTCAAAAAAAAAATCTAAAATAATATTGTGATAAATCTCAATGTTTACAGACCCACCACTAAAAACTTCATTTGCTTCATTATTTAAATATGTATAATAAATAAATAAATAACCCAAGGGCTGATCCTATGCAGAAAGTCTACTACTTAAGTTTTAAGAGGGAGCCGCGTGGTAATGGAATGGATTGAAAGTGAGGGGATTGATAGTGAAGGAATGAAGGTTATGTTTATTTGACAGATTAGGTTGGACAAGATTGTTAATGAAATGATTGTTAGTGAAGAGATTGTTAATGCGAAGATTGTTAGTGATGGGATTAAGTAAAAGTGTGTTTGTTTTAATGATAGTATAGAAGATGATTAGTGATGGGATCGTTAAATTATTTTAATATAAAATAAATGAAAAAATTATTTCTATATTAAAAAAATAGAATAAATATTAAAACAAACAGGTGCACTTGGTAAAAAAAAATAAAATTTTTATATAAAATAGACTCAATCCCCTCACTATTTTCCTAATCTCACCCAAAATCCGGCCATGCTAATTCCCTTATGTGAGGGTATTTATAGTCCCATGGGACTATTAGTCCCCTTCTATTTTTGTCAACCAAACATGGACTATGTAAGACCCACATGATTGATAGTCCAATCCCCCCACCTATGGAGCCAAACAAACATGATCTAAGTAAAATTGTGTTTGTTTTTATGGTAGTTGTTAATGAGAGGATTGTTAAATTATTACCCTATAAAAGAAATATAAAATATTAAAAAAATAAAATTATGATTTTTACTTAACAAAAAATACAAAAACATTAAACATTAATGTTAAAAAAAATACCAAACATGTAAATAAAAAAATAAAAAATAAAAAAACCTAATCCCATGAGACTAAAATTTCCTAATACTATCCCCACCTCTTCCATCTCAATCCCAACACCAAAGTCTATTATAATCCCATGGGATTATGAATCCCCTCTCCATCTTCCAAAAGAAACACAACATTTAGTGGGTCTCACCTCCATCTCAATCCCAATCTCACCTCTATTTCCCAAAACAAACGGAGCCTTGAAGTGTGAGGCAGGAAAAGGGGACACAAGATGAACCAAGTGACTCACCTAATATAAAAAAGTGATTAATTTTTTTAGCTATTAATATTATACTAACTCAAATAAAATAAAATAACCTAAATTGAAAATGTCTTGACAAATTTTAGTGAAGATTCAAGATTAATAATTGATTGATATATAGTAAATTATTTAAAACTAATGAATGATTATTTTAAAAAATGAATAATAATAAAAATAATAAAATCAATTGATATTGTGAATTATTTGAAATTAATGGATAGTTGCTCCCAAAAGGAAAAATTAGGAAACATCTCTCTCCAACTTTCGATAGTGGGATAGATCTAATATGTTTTTTTATTTGCTAAGGTTCCTCAACGAAATTTTTCTATGATCATACCAGAGAAATTTCTCTGTGAAAAGTGAAATTTCTCTGCAAAAATTGAAATTTCTTAGCGAAGAGTCGAAATTTCTGTGTCAAAATTTTTCTGTGAAAATATTGAGGGACCTCAATTTTTATAAAAATATTATATCTTATTTATCTTATAAAATTTCAATATCAAGAACCTTAAACTAAAAATCCCTTTTAACAGTGCATGAATTGTGACTAAAATATGATTAATTATATTAGTTATAGTTGTTTATGGGGAGAGAAACTTTCAAAATTTAAAAATGATTAAATCTTACCTCCAGTCAACTAGTCACAAGAAAAGGAAACAAAAAAAAAAAAATAGTCACAAGAATGATTAAATAAATTAATATTTTTATGAATTAAAAAGGATTTTGTCGATATTGGATTATTCAATTTCAAATAGCCATTTTGCAGTCAAATATACGAGAATGATGATGTTTAATTAATATTTTGTTATAATTTGTTCATTTTTTATTTAGTGTTTGAACTTGGATTATTTTGGTTTTTCTTATTATAAGCTTTATTATATATTTAAGTAAATTTTGATAGTTATATATCTAAGTAATGTTTTGGTAAGCACTATCAAATAAAAAAATACATAATCTTTTAGTCACATTTTTGTTTTTTAATGTATAAAAGGTTTTCACTTTAAGTTCCGAAAATGTGAAAGCGGGCCTGAATCTTATAAATATTAGGGTTCCGAAAATGTTGCAGTGCGCCTGAATCTTATAAATATTAGGGTTCGGGGATATTGTTGCGAGTGATCCGCAGCAGTAGCTGCTGTAAGTGTTTAACTAGTTAGGATCATGCATTGATTTCTAACTAGTTTTCTGTTTTGACTTGGAGTACACTGTAAGTGTTTACGCTTTAGCATACTTGTATGAGTGTGAGTGTTGCCATGATAGCATGCTTGCCATGAGACTATTTTCTTAATTGCTATAACTGCATGAATGCCTGTGGATGAAGGCTTCATTACTTGAATTGGAACAATTCATCAAAATGTGAGTTTTAAGCCCACTTGGAGTGGCAAATCATCATGTTTTAAGCCCACTTGAGGGTAGCAAATCCACGCTTTAGCCTACTTAAGGGTAGCAATTCCAAACCATTTTCAAAAACAAACATAAGATGTTTTGTTCCAATTTGAGAGATTTAGTCTATACTTGTGTGTTGTGCGCATCACATAGTAAAGTTAGATTAATAATCGGAATAAGAACACATGAGGTTTATAAAACAACATATCATGGTAGTAGAGGTCGATCCTTTGATCGGACGAGCGGGGGTGCTCATTTCATGACCTTCCCCCCTCATACCCAAGTTCTCGAGCCGAGACAACTTTGGTGATGATAGACACGTGGCCTTTGGCACGAGTCAGGGTTTCCAAAATTTCCCAAAACAAAATATTTAGGTGGCGACTCTGTAATCTGGCAAAGCAGTCCAGTTTGGCATTATTCGATTCAAAATCTGATTTTCCAAAATGATTTGCTAGATTGGACTCTTTGGTGATTTATCAGTCTTACATTGCACTTTGTGAGATTATATTCAGAACCGTGACAGGAGTCCGAACTGTAGTAGCATGAACCCAAATCCGCGCCCACTCCGAAAGGGGGGCGCGCATAGGAAGTTCGGGCGGTCTACAGTAGGGCTTAATGCGCCTCTCCTCCTCTTGGTCAACCAAATTTTTCAAAGCCCCAGGAATTTCTTCCTCTTCATTTAAGTCAAAATTTTGAAAATCAAGATCAGTGCAACAAACTAAAGGCACAGAGAAGTAAGCAAACTCTACGACATTCCCATCAGTAAAGTCTGGGTCCTCGGTTATAGTTGACTCAAAAGAAAAACTAAAAGAAGACTTTGACAGGACTTTGGCATCCGGGTTACCACTCCCGGAAGTACCAGACTCAAAAGAACTCGAATTTGACTCCGACTCTACAGACTCGATGGAATCAGATTCGGACTTATTATCCGATTCAGAACTGCTGATGATGCCCTTTTCAAATTTCCAGATTAGGTGTGGAGCCTCAGATGCATCCACAATAAGTTTAGAGAAATCCACTTATGGTTTATCCCCGATCATTGAGATAGTAAAACTATCCCCAAAATTGTCAGACTCAGTTCCGACAGTAGAATTTGCTAGTAGGTCAGTCAGTGTTTTTCCCAACAGCTCTTCTTCTTCAACGTTCACAGTTACAGTCCTGCCTTGACTTGTATTAGTACTCAGGTCTATCTGCTCATCTTCATTTTCCGATAACTGGTGCCCGAAGAAGATCTCGAACTAGGGATAGACTGTCTTCATCTCCTGGTTAAACCAAGGCTCTAAAAATCCACAAAAGGGGAAATCTTCCCCTTGGCGAACAAAGCGCCCGTTCAAGGTTCCCCGTATTGGTTTGTGAACTAACTCATATTGTTTTCCATCATTCTTTGCTTTAGTTCTTCCTCTCAACTCAGCCCACTTCTTTTGCCAATCCTCAGCAGTAGGTTTGTATCCTAGCCCAAAAGCGTGGGGGTTGTGAATCAGTTCCTTAGTAACAGCGCCTCTTTGCCTGCCACTCCTGCCTAGTCCTGATCCAGGCATATGCCCTTGTTTGTTCATCATGTAGATAGACTGAGCACTCACATAGATTCCGTCAACTTCTGCCATGATAGATTGGACTACTCGAGCTTCTGTTAGTGAGAAGTCAGAGAGGAATACATCTTCTTCCTCATGTATGATTTCCAACACTGGTATGGCAGTTCCCTGGGGAGGGTGGATCGATGAATTACAATACACCGTAGCAATCCCACCTTTGAAGGGGTATTTCACCAACTGATGGACTATTGATGACACGACTTTTATCTGATGTAGCCAAGGTCTTCCCGACAGTAGATTGAAGGTAGCCAAACATCCATTACATGGAATTCTACCTCATGTTCGGACGGGCCGATCAGAATATGGCTTTTGAATGTTCCCATGACATAACGGCTTGTATTGTCATAAGCTCAGACGGCTTAAGTTGTGGGTGTGAAGTCAACAGGCCTCAAACCTATGGCATAAGCAGTCCGTGCCGGACACACATTGATCGTCGATCCAATATCTACTAACACTATCGGAATCCACTTCTTTCAGCTCTCCAGAGTTACATATAAGGGCCGGTTGTGGTTGGCACCCTCATGTGGCAGCTCTTTATCCGTGAAAGATATCACTGGCATAACATCGCCGGATGTGACTAACGACACCAGTTGATCAGCAGTAGTGTTGATAGGCAGTTTGGTGCGATTCATTGCCTCTAGCAATGCTTGCCTATGCTCCCAGAAAGCCATTATCAATCCCCAAATTGAGATATCTGCCTGAATCTTCTTGAGCTCTTTCGAAACCAGGTTATCTTCACAGTCCTTCTCTCTAGTGTTATCAACCTCTTTGTTAGAGGATTTTGGTTGATCAATAACCGCAGGTTTGAAGTACCGACCACTCCGAGTCATGTGATTGATTTCGTCCGTATACCACGTATCGTCGGGGGTATTGGATTTCCACCCTTCGTCCGTGTATGCATGACTCAGATCATTATCTTCCCACCACTCTCCGGCAGTCATGGCCAAGCTTTTATCAGACTCTACTTTGAGCATATTCACATCACGTCCCTCAACAACATACATTTCCTTTCCAACTATGGTTTTGGTTTCTGGCAAGGCCATCTTCCTTTGAATTTCTTGCATTCTCTCTTACTGGAATTGTTCCAGCACTTGTTCTGTACTAGACGTGGCCTCGTCTTTTTCCTCCCTGACCCTTTTGTCTGTTCCACCTCATCTAGCTTTTCGTCACCAAACCAACTGTTGTTTGTTTCCGGCTGACTTGAATCCAACCAGCCTATCTGGACACTGCTTGTTTTCTCTTCTTCAAAGAAGTAGAGTTTGGCTAGGTCTTCTTCTATCTGAACTAGATCCTCTTCCAGTTCGGCCAAGTCATTTAGGCCTTGTTCAGGCCAATCGTTCTGATGTTGCCCTAACTGGCCTTCCCCGATAGCATTGACACTGAGAACATCTGGCAATAGGACCACTGGTTTTGGTTGGTCAATGGCCACAATGTATAAACTGAGGTCATACTCCTCTGCAAGCGAAGCCCCCTTTTCTATGACACAGGTATCAAATAACCTTGTCTTTAATGCACTTTTCTCTTTCTTTGTTCCTGCCACAACCTTTTTGGGTTGGATTTGTAGGGTTAGATCCAACATGTACATATCCGTGCCTTTTGAAATAACCACTTCCGGTTTCGGTAAGTGGGACGAGTTAATATATGTGCTTGGGTTGAAGGTATGTGGCAGTGTTTGGATGTGGTTAATATTTTCGGGGGGAGGAACTTGGTTATGTGTAGGAACTGGATTGGTTGTCACATTTGGTTTAGGACGGGTGATGACTTTGTTGTCAATGAGATTCTGAATCTCATGACGTAGACGATAGCATGAATCTGTATGATGGCCATGTTGTTGGTGGAAAGTACAATATTGGATTGGGTCATGTCTAGTTGGCAGTGGGTCTGGGAGAGGGCGAGGATCAAGAGGGTTAAGATGCCCCTTGTTCATCAACACCTTGAGGGCGCGGGTTGGACTCATATGGAGGGGGGTAAAAGATCTTCGGTTCCAAGGTTTACTATTTTGTGCGGTTTGTGAGTTTGTGGCAGCAGCAAAGGGATCGACCATCTTGGCCGATGATGTAGCAATGGTACTGACATCTGCAGGCCACGGAATAGTGCTAGTACTAGCATTGGTACTCCGAGTGAATGGCTTTTTTGCAGGTTCACTTGTTCTGTGGATGATGCCCTTTTTGAAGGTGCTCTCAATTTGAACCCCTAACTCATGTAAGGAAGCAAATGTGGACAACAGTGCCACTATCATTATCTGCAACATGTCTGGCTCAAGGTTTTGGACCACTAACCTGACTTGTTCTCTTTCAGGAGGTCTGCTCGTCATTCTGGCTGCCTTTACCCTCCATCTTGCCACAAAGTCAATGAAGGGTTCTTTAAGGTTCTGAGTGGTTGCTTCCAGCTCACTGATTGTTACTTCTATCTGAGTATTGTATGAGTATTGGTTAATAAACCCTTTAGACAGTTCTTCCCAATTCCGCTTCGTTGAGTCCTCTAGTTTGGCATACCAGATGGCCGCTACATCTGACAGGGTCCTCCCAAATAATGAGAGTTTTTGTGCCGTAGATAAACCCATGGACCTCAACACATCTGAAAACAGGCAGACATGCACAATCGGATCCCCGCTCTTATCAAATCTATCGATGTGAGGCATTTTGAATTTTTCTAGCAACCTGACTGAAGCCTCAGTGTACCCATCCTCAATGTCGGGAATTGAATTGAAACCCTGGGATTTCTTCACGGCTTTCTCAAGCCTAGCAATTTTGATCATGGCTGAATCAACTTCATTCATATCGAAGGGAATGGTTCCCATAGGAAGTTGTACCGGAGGTCTATAAGCTGAAGCTGTTGGAAACATCTCCTGAGGATCTGGGACCTGAGGAGTTTCCAGTGGTGGAGGGAGATCAGGATTCGGCTGGGCAGCTGGGACCGGATGTACAGTAGATGCAGATGCCCCAAATGGGCATCACAAATCAGAGATGACTTTATCATATGCGGCCATCCATTGGTTGACCGTATCCATGGTCCTTTGGACTACTGCCATCATGGCAGCAACTTCTTCTGTGTTTTGTGTTGGGTTTTATGCCATTGTTGAACTGGATGAAATAGATGTTGGTGAATGAACAAGATTTTTCTGAGTGCTTGGTATTGATGCTGACTGTCTATTCCTTCTTCGTTGAGTAACCGGTGAGAAAGAAACTAACACTGGCTGACCGTCAACAAGATCTTGCGTTTTACAAAGCCTATGAGAATGAGTCCAAACAACTCGAGGGATATCGAGTCTTTTTGAAGCTATGATGAAAAACTACCTAGCAAAAAGAAAGAAAGAAAACATATTTTCAAAAAACGGACAGCACTTCGGCCCCAATTCTCAATTAATCACAACATGCAGCTGAACTGTGATCCCCACTGAACTTTGTTCTCAGACTAATTGCTCATTTGTACCACTGCTATGAACCACCCTGTATATTTCACTGTAAAAGCACATACCACATAAAAAGAACCAAAACACCCCTATGAGGGGATAGGGTTACCCTGTTCTAGATTTTGACATGATCTAGGTTGCACTATTTCAAGCAAGTGGTTTCATAACATCCCGTACGGGTAGCATCCTATCCTAATTTGAATAGTCATTAGAGCGTACTATATGCATTAGGTCAAATAGTCACAAAGGGTACCTCAGCAAGACTACCTAATATACCTCTCACATATAACACCGAGAAGTGAAAGGAGGATCAAGCAGTACAGCGGTAATCCAGATCCAAGGGTTGTGTTCCCAACTTGACAGAGCCCATGACCGGTCAGCCTTTTGGCAAGCTTTGTAGGCAAACCTCCAGCAAATCGTCCAGGAATAACAGATGGCAAACACAGGGACAGAGGCGCACCAACGCAAATACAATGCAAAGAACATATTTAGGTAGATAAAATTTCACATCATGAAGTTTGAGTCAAGTTCTCTAATTCCCCAGCAAAGTTGCCAGAAACTGTAGCTTGACTTTTCACGCTCCCTTTCGGAAGAATGAATAGCCCTTACAGTTCAAACTCCACTTGTGTGTTGGTTCTGATTCTGATTTCACAAATGCAATGTGAAATAGTGAAAACACAAAAAGAGTCCAAATCCAGCAATTTCTTTTGTAAAATCGATGTTTGAATCAAATGCCAAAAATAGACTGCTTTGCCAGATATCAGAGTCGCCACCTAAATATTTATTTTAGGAAATTTAGGAAACCCATGACTCGTGCCAAAGGCGATTAGTCCGTCGTTACCAAAGTGTCTTGGTTCGGGAACTTAGGTATGAAAGGGGAAGGTCAATAATTGAACACCCCACTCACCTGATCAAAGATTGGCCTCTACTAATCATGATGTGGTTTTTATGTACAGGATATGCTTTTGTTCTATATGTAACATACAAGTATAGACTAATTTCACGAAAAGTTGAAATGTTTTATTTTATGTTTGTTTTTTTTTTAAAAAAAAAAAGTGTTTTTGAATATGTATCACTTAAAATGGTGATCTCATATATACATGAATCAAAGTATCCCAATTCAAGTGATTAGCCTTTTTCCACTGGCATTCAAACAGGTATATTAAATAAGCAGTTAGCCTTATGGTAGTATGTTTGATATGACAGTATCCACACTTATGCAATATGCTAAAGTAAAAATACTTACCTTAATGTCCGAAGGCGAGTCTAAAAAGAAAGCAAATAATTAAAAAAATGCATAATCCTAATTTAAAGACTAATGCAACACATGCAACGTGCAATTAAGGTTCGGCTACTAGTATGGCATGTGAGTCAATTCAAGGCATGTGATAGCGCATGTATGCAAGTAAGGAGTTTGAATTTGACATTGGAATAATATGATGAGCTGAACTTTTATGCATGTAAACGAATGGATGCAAATCATGGAAAATGCTAATTAAACATGATGTCCCTAATCTAACCATCATGGTGAAATAAAAGGGAGAAAGAATAGGGGTTGGAAGACATACAACTTATTACATATTTGTCCTCGCGAATGAGGGTCCGAATGTCCAAGTGTCCGAACAAATAATTATTACAAAGCCGAATGAATAATAAATGAAAAGGGCTGTCTAATTTAATGATAATATGCAATGATTGCTCGATGCTCCTCAGGAATTATTCTATCTGCCTTGCTGGGATTTGTTCTGTTTCACCCCTAGTTACTGCTTTCGACCAAAAGTGTATTGTTTTGCAATTTATTGGAGCCTTGCCGACCCCAAAACGCGACTCAGTCAAACCCCAAATAAATCCAATACTTTGTTTTCTTGTGGAAATCTGTTTTTTGTATCTGAGGTGAAACAGTGCAGATAGGGTATTCCTAACCATGTTTGCCTTTTTTTCTTTTACCCTTCTCTATCATAAAATTACTCAAGAGAGGGTTGGAATCATCTCCAAAACCATCAATTAGCAAGTTGATTGCTTGATGATCTCGGATACAATTTGGACAATGATCAATAAATGCAATGAATAAACAACCACCCCTCCCTCCTATCATGAAGGGAATTCAAGAAGGGAAGTAGAGACACCTCAAGGTTCATCAAATTATCATGAATGGATGTAAGACAAGCCTTGACACAATAAACTCGGTATAACGTCCGACCGAATTCAATTAAGCATATTGGTTCTTTATGTCGGTTGTAATCCAATTTTAACCAACTTTATTAGCCTTTTTTATTACCTTTCCATTTTTTTTTTTATCTTTTCTCTTGTTTGTGCAAAAGTGATATTTACGTCCACTAAGTCCAAAACGCAATAAAGAGAAACAAGCATCAACTTAACCTGAGAAACAAATCTTATTTTCTTCGGGGGGAAATTACAAAGGAAGAGTCAAACTTATTTACAAGCGATAAGGGATTCCAAGTCAAACTCAAGATGTGCAACAAGGACTAGTCAAACTCAAAAGAGTGATAATGACTTAGAAAAATCCAAACTTGAGTGATAATGACTTCAAATCCAAACTTGATATTAAGTGATAATGACAATTTCCTTGGTAATTTTCAAGGGTCAATTAGTCCCCTAAAAGTAAACACACTGTTGAATAAAGAGAAATGAAAAATAAAGATTGTGCTTTAGTATAAGAACATGTATACATTTGGGGTAGTGAACCTCCAAAGAATTTAAACCGTTAAGTATACAACGTTTTATGCCTTTGGTAGTAAATCCCCTAAGAGATTAAATCAGTAAGCATAGAATGTTGTATACTTTTGGTAATGAACCTCCTAAGCATGAAACGTTTTATGCCTTTGGTAGTGAATCTCCAAAGAGATTAAACCATTAAGTATAAAACGTTTTATACCTTTGGTGATGAACCTCCTAAGCATAAAACGTTTTATGCCTTTGGTAGTGAATCTCTAAAGAGATTAAACCATTAAGCATAGAGCGTTTTATACCTTCGGTAATGAACCTCCTAATCATAAAACGTTTTATGCCTTTGGTAGTGAATCTCCAAAGAGATTAAACCATTAAGCATAGAGCATTTTATACCTTTGGTAATGAATCTCCGAAGAGATTAAACCATTAAGCATGAAAGAGTTCCTTTCTTATACTTGAACCACAATCTTATTTTTCACAACTTTTTAATCGAAATAAGCAAAGAATGGAGGGAGGTTGCAGAGATAATTATGCGAAGTTGATTAATTGGTTAGTACAAACAAACTTGATATTTAAAACATAAATCATTGAAATAAATTAAATAGCCCCCTAATAGCATACAATAGTGCTGAAATTAAGCTATAGAAAGCGAGCAAAATTAAATAGGATCAAGTTAGTAAACAAGTAGAAGGAAGGGTGGCTAAACCCTCCACTTTTACAACTTCAAATCACATAGTTTAGATGTTGAAAAACAGCCCCAAAACAGTGGGAAAAATTAGCGAAAACAAGTGGGAAACACAAGGATTCAAGCTTGGAATAACGTTCAAAGAAGGGTGATTAACCCCTCCACCTTTGGGTAGCTTTTAATCACAAGTTTTAGCCCTCAAAATAGTCCCAAAACAGTACCAAAATAATATGAAAACACAAGAAAAAGATGAACAGAGATTGAAATGAAAGTAAGGAGGCTTTACCTCTTGTAGAGAAGTGTTCTTGTTGTAAATCAAACTTGATTTCAAATCACCCTCAAATTTGAGTATGATTTTCAATTCTCAAATCAAGATCCAAGTTCAAGCTCTTGTATGGTATGGATGGATGGAAGAACAAGGAAGAACAAAGATGGTTTCAACACTTGGATATTGCCTACTACCTTGATATTTCTCTTTGTTGATATTTCTAACTTGATATTTCTCTTTGATATATGATATTTCTAACTTGATATTGTTTTCTTAACTCTTGATAATGTTTTTTTGTTTTTCCTAAAACATCACTTTGAGCCTTGTATTTATAGGCCTTGAGCTGCTACTCCTCAAAATATCAGCACATTTGGACAGCTTTGAAAAGTCAAAAGGGGCGGCATGACCTCGGTGAGGTCTGATCGGACTTCAGAATCTGCATTCAGGCCCGACTTCAAACAGGCATATCTCCATCATTTGGACTCCGTTTCAGGTGATTCGTGAGTCTAAAATGAAGCCCTGGAAGTCCTCTTTCCAATGGTGATGGCCTCACATCTAAATGCTAAGTGTTCTAAGAGATATGCCTATTTTAGTGAAGGTTGCTTAGTTTTGACCTTATCGGATTTATGCCTAACTTCAACCAGCCATATCTCCCTCATCTGGACTCGGTTTTAGGAGATTCTTGAGTCTGAAATAAAGCCCCAAAAGTCCTCTTTCCAATGGTGGTGCCCTTACAGCTAAAGTCTAAGTATAGAAAGAGATAAGCCTGATTTAATGAAGGTTGTTCAGTTTTCTCTTAACGGTTTTATACCCAACTTCGCCCTAACTAGTTTTCTTCCCTTTCCTCTAATTTTCTTCAACTCCAAACCTTTAACCAAGATGTTTTAAAGATTTCACCTCCCTTTCATTTATTTCCACTTCGTCCTTACTTGGTTTACTGGCAAGTGCAGTTTTAAATGAAATGCGAGTCTCGGAACATCATAGAAGTATTTGGACAAATATTTTGAAAAAGGGTTTTGATTTAAAATACTTTGGCCAAAATGGGGTGCAAGGTTCGGGAGTAGAGCTTGAATGCAAATTTCTTCACTGAGAATTCAAAAGATTGCACAGTGTAACTTTCATCATCGGGTGTTCGAAATTACGAGCGGTCAAAATTGGGGTGTCTACTGTTGGGTATACCTCCTTATTGGAGTGTGGGGCCCAATTGGTTTATTAAAAGAGTTTAATTTGGTTTTGGTATTAGTTATAATATATTTTTATATATTATATCTAATTTGTGGAAACCCAATTCAATTTGGATACAACTAGGGTTTTTGATAGAAAAGCCCATTAATCAACAACATATATACATATAGATATATATATTGGTTTATGTGTTCAATGGCAGCAGCAAAAGGATACATTCAAGTTGGTGTGTTTCAATTGGGGTGAATTATTGTAGTGTATTTGACTTGGTCAAATTCAATACCTTGGTTGCTGCTTTGCTTCGGTGTTTGGTGTTCGGTATTGATTTGGGTATATTATTTTGGATCTTCTTCAACTCTGATTTTGAAGATTTTAGTTCATCTATTTGGTGAGGTCTTTCCTCTTGTTTATTTTTGATTATTTGGAATTCACCTAAGGGTAGTTTTGTGAGACCATTCGTGTTTCGTTTGTAATCGTTTGGAAACTATTTGGTTGATAGTGAAATCGGATTTCGATCTCGTGGACGTATCTCACATTGAAGGAACCACGTAAAATTCTTGTGTTGTTTTTTATTTAATTTTTCGCATTAGTTTTTATTCCCATTGATTGATTTACTTTTGGGGAATCACATATTTTCCCTAACAACTGGTATCAGAGCTTACGAGTTATTTGGGTTTATTTATTAGTGTAAATCAATGGAGGGGAATGTGGGTCGTATGTCTAGCTTCAATGGAAGCAATTGGGTAATTTGGAAAACTAAAATGGAGGACCTATTATTTTGTAAAGATTTGTATGGACCCATTGAGGGTGATAGTGGCAAACCCGAAGGTATAAAAGATGATGAGTGGAAGACACTTAATCGAAAGCCATTGGTGTTATTCGTCAATGGATTGATGACAGTGTGTTTCATCATGTTGCTATTGAAACTTCAGCACATGATTTATGGAAAAAATTAGAAGGCCTTTATGATAGAAAATCAACCACAAATAAAGCTTTTCTGTTTCGTAAGTTGGTTAATTTAAAATATAAAGATGGCAGCCCCATTCCAGAACATTTGAATGAAATAAAGAGTATTGTTAACCAACTTGCTTCTATGAAAATTATTTTTGATGATGAGTTGCAGGCTTTGATGCTACTTAGTTCTTTGCCTGAAAGTTGGGAGACTTTGGTTGTGACCGTTAGTAATTTGGCACCCGATGGAGTTGTCACAATGGGCCAAGTCACTAGTAGCCTGTTGAATGAAGAAACGAGAAGAAAATCAACGGTTCCTCTCATTTGGAAGCATTTGTTGTGAGAGGCCGAAGTAAAACAAGGGGGAGGAGTAAGACTCCTCATGGTCGTGATCAAAGCCGTGACAAAACAAAAGATGGTTCTTTTTCAAAAAAAGACATTGAGTGCTATTATTGCCATGAGAAATGGCACATGAAATGGGAATTCCGAAAGCTCAAGAATAAGGAGAAAAGGCGTGACAAAAGTGTAGATAAGAAGCAAGAAGACACTACAGCAGTTACTACCGATGATCTCATGGTCATTTGTGAAGATGATTGTATCAATTTTGTGGGCCAAGAGAGCAATTGGGTGATTGATTCTGGTGCTTCTTTTCATGTGACTTCTCGAGTTGATTTCTTCACTTCCTACACCAAAGGAGATTATGGTTCTGTTCGAATGGGTAATGAAGGTTTGTCCAAGATTATCGGCATGGGTGATATTTGCTTGGAAACAAATTTGGGCTGCAAGTTGTTACTTAAAGATGTGAGGCATGTTCCCGACATTCGCCTCAATTTGATCTCTACTGGGAAGCTAGATGATGAAGGCTTCAACAACAAATTTGGTGATGGAATATGGACGCTCACAAAGGGTTCTTTGGTGGTGACTGAGTGCAAGAAAACTCATACACTTTATTCGATGCAAGAAAAAATTTGTAAAGGTGTTGTCAATGCACTTCAAGATGATACTTCTACTGAATTGTGGCACAAGCGACTTGGCCATATGAGTGAAAAAGGGATGCAAGTATTGTTCAAGAAAGAGCTTCTACTCGGTTTGAAAGGTACACATCTTAAAACTTGTGTTCATTGTTTGGCGGGTAAACAACATAGAGTTTCTTTTCATAAAAATGTTGCTTCTAGAAAAGAAAAAGTTTTGGAGTTGATTCATTCGGATGTTTGTGGTCCTTTGAAAGTTAGAACACATAGTGGTGCACTTTATTTTGTTACTTTCATTGATGATTATTCAAGGAAAGTTTGGGCTTTTATACTAAAAACTAAAGATCAAGTTCTAGAAGTATTTAAGCATTTTCAGGCCATGGTTGAAAGAGAAACAGAGCAGAAATTGAAGTGCATCCGATCAGACAATGGTGGTGAATACATTGGGCCATTTGATGAGTATTGTCGCAGCCAAGGTATTCGGCACCAAAACACAGTTAAGAAGACTCCTCAACAAAATGGCGTTGCTGAGAGGATGAACCGCACCATTGTGGAAAGAACAAGGTGTTCGCTTTCACAAGCTAAATTGCCAAGATTTTTTTGGAGTGAGGCAATGAAGACAGCGGTTGACGTGATCAATTTGTCTCCTTCCTATCCTTTAAATGGTGATGTTCTTGAAAGAGTTTGGACCGGTAAAGATGTGTCTTATGAGCACTTGAGAGTGTTTGGTTGCCGAGCTTTTGTTCACATTCCAAAGGATGAGAGGTCCAAGCTTGATAGTAAGTCAAGACAATGTATTTTTCTTGGCTATGGACGTGATGAATTTGGGTATAGATTGTGGGATCCGGTCGACAAGAAAGTCATTCGAAACCGTGATGTTGTGTTTCTTGAAGACCAAACAATTGAAGACTTTGGCAAAGGTGATCAACCGGAGCCAACAACTAGTGATCTCATTGACATGGATCCATCTCCTTCATCTTCAGTTGATGATGAAAATGGAGGAGATGTGCAGCCACCTATTGAAGATGTGGAGGATAATGCTAATCCTAATGAAGTTGAGCCAGAAATTGAGGAAGAGCATCCAACTCAAGAACCGCCACCACAACTTGAGTTGAGGAAATCTATAAGGGACCGACAACCTTCAAGAAAGTATCCTCCCAATGAATTTGTGTTGATTTCCGATCAAGGGGAGCCTGAGAGCTACCAAGAAGCAATTGAGCATGCAAAGAAAGATGATTGGAAAAAGGCCATGGAAGAGGAGATGAATTCCTTACTTGAAAATCACACTTATGATTTAGTGAAGTTGCCTAAAGGAAGGAAAATTCTGAAAAATAAGTGGGTTTTCAAATTGAAGAATGATAGGAAGAATCTAAGGTACAAAGCACGTCTTGTTGTGAAAGGCTTTGGGCAAAAGAAAGGTATTGACTTTGATGAGATTTTCTCGCCGGTTGTGAAGATGTCTTCTATTCGGGTTGTACTTGACATGGCTGCAAGTATGAACCTTGAACTTGAGCAACTTGATGTGAAGACCGCATTTCTTCACGGTGATCTTGAAGAAGAAATTTACATGGAGCAACCAGAAGGTTTTGTGGAGAAAGGAAAAGAGAAATTTGTTTGTAAATTGAAGAAAAGTTTGTATGGCCTCAAGCAAGCCCCACGGCAATGGTACAAAAAATTTGACTCTCTCATGATGAATAATGGTTTTTCTAAAACCACTTCGGACCATTGTGTGTTTGTGAAAAATTTTCCGGATAGTAAATTTATTATTCTTTTGCTTTATGTTGATGATATGTTAATTGTGGGTCAAGATTCTACCATGATTAATAGGTTGAAATTGGAGTTGAGCAAGTCTTTTGCTATGAAAGATTTGGGACCGGCAAAGCAAATTCTTGGTATGAAAATTGTTCGTGATCGCAAAGAGGGACTGATTTGGTTGTCTCAAGAAAGCTACATTGAGAAAGTTCTTGAGAGGTTCAACATGAATAAAGCAAAGCCGGGGGAACTATGATTGTTACATCTATGAATAAAGCACATAATCGAATCAATGTACTATAAGTGAGAAAGACAAAGAAGAGATGTTGAAAGTTCCTTATGCTTCAGTAGTTGGTTTTTTGATGTACACCATAGTTTGTACAAGGCCGGATATTGCTCATGCCGTTGGTGTGGTGAGTCGGTTTCTCTCTAATCCGGGTAAAGAACATTAGGCAGCGGTAAAATGGATTCTGAGGTATCTTCGAGGGACTTCGAAGGTATGTTTGTGTTTTAGAGATGGTAAGCATGTGCTTAATGGGTTCACAGATTCTGGCATGGCCGGTGATATTGATTCTAGGAAATCTACTTCGGGGTATTTGATGACTTTTGCAGGGGGAGCTGTGGCATAGCAATCTAAATTACAAAAATGTGTTGCTCCCTCAACTACAGAAGCTGAATTTATTGCTATTACAGAAGCTTGCAAAGAAGAGTTATGGTTAAAGAAATTTTTGCAAGAGTTGGGTTTGAAGCAAGAAAAGTATGTGCTTTATTGTGATAGTCAAAGTGCTATTCACTTGAGCAAAAATTCTACTTTTCATTCGAGATCAAAACACATTAATGTGAGATACCATTGGATTCGTGATGTGTTAGATTCGAAATTGTTGCAACTCGAAAAGGTTCACACAGATGATAATATTTCGGATATGTTGACAAAGACTTTGTCGAGGGACAAACATTTGAAGTGTCGAACTTTGGCCGGTATGGTTGATATCTCCGCCTAAATCGGTAGGGGGAGAATTGTTGGGTATACCTCCTTATTGGAGTGTGGGGCCCAATTGGTTTATTAAAAGAGTTTAATTTGGTTTTGGTATTAGTTATAATATGTTTTTATATATTATATCTAATTTGTGGAAACCCAATTCAATTTGGATACAACTAAGGTTTTTGATAGAAAAGCCCATTAATCAACAACATATATACGTATAGATATATATATATAATGGTTTATGTGTTCAACGGCAGCAGCAAAAGGATAAATTCAAGTTGTTGGGTTTCAATTGGGGTGAATTATTGTAGTGTATTTGACTTGGTCAAATTCAATACCTTGGTTGCTACTCTACTTCGGTGTTTGGTGTTCGGTATTGATTTGGGTATATTATTTTGGATCTTCTTCAACTCTGATTTTGAAGATTTTGGTTCATCTATTTGGTGAGGTCTTTCCTCTTGTTTATTTGTGATTATTTGGAATTCACCTAAGGGTGGTTTTGTGAGACCATTCGTGTCTCGTTTGTAATCGTTTGGAAACTATTTGGTTGATAGTGGAATCGGATTTCGATCCCGTGGACGTACCTCACATTGAGGGAACCACGTAAAATTCTTGTGTTGTTTTTGATTTAATTTTTCGCATTAGTTTTTATTCCCATTGATTGATTTACTTGTGGGGAATCACATATTTTCCCTAACATCTACAAGTTAGAGGTCAACGCTTTAGTCAATGGTGGCTTTGTCTATTATAGAGACAGAGTACATGGCAGTGACAAAAGCTTTTAAGGAAGCTATTTGGCTACATGAGTTGATTAAGGACTTGGGTATTGTTTAAAAGCACGTTCAGGTGTACTGTGACAGTTAGAGTACCATTTGTTTGGCAAAGAACCAGGTTCATCATTCCCATACCAAGCACATTGATGTCCGTTTCCATTTCGTCCGAGAAATTGTGAATAAAGGGGATATTTTGCTTCAAAAGATTAGTACTGCAGATAATCCAGCCAATGTGCTCACAAAAGTGGTTTCTGGGATCAAGTTCCAACACTGTTTGGACTTGGTCAACATCTCTCGGAATTGAGCACCTTCGAGTGCATGGCAGTGTTGATCGATCACTATGTTCGATAGAGAATCCTCGCCAAGGTGGAGATTTGTTGAAGATTGGCTCAGATTTTCTTTGTCGGCAATGGCTGCTGATTGAAGACAAATGAAGAAGCTAGAGATCCAGCTGAGCTACTTATGGTAAGGTGGCTGATCTTGTTGGTGGCTGCCTTTAATGTTGTCCGCTGCTTGGCTCTCCCATTGCATCTATAAATGGGTAGTGAATGGGAGGAGTTTGTTGTGGTGAAATCAAAGAGTGTGAGAATTACAGAGTGTAAGCAACATGAGAGAGTGTAAGCAAGAGTTGAGTGAGAGTAGTGTCTCCTCCTCTTCCATTGATGTAATTTTGTATTTATGTCCATATAGTGAAATCCACTGCCCATGGACGTAAGCGATTTGCCGAACCACGTAAATCTTTATGTATTCTTGCTTGTGTGTTTGTGTGTGATTGTTTTCTGCCTCCGAGGCACAACACGTTCTGCATCTTACTCGACTACATGATGAACATGTTTTAAGATAATTGCATGTCGAGCGCTTAAGCGGAGCTTATAGTCATTCGTTCCTTGCTTATTCTAATCCTAGTGAAGAGAGTAAGCAAGCTACCTCATACCTTAATGGGACTTGTAGCTCTCTAAGGCAAGCAGCTTGCCTTTCCCTAGTTACTGGTCCCAAGGCATAACTCTTAGTAAGAGGACATCTGTAATAACCCTCACACTATCCTAACCATACTCATATGCATTTATATGATTCTGTCCTGTTAAGCTGTAGACGTCCCCAAACGCATCCCGGGGAAGGAGTGCGAATCCCCCCCGTTCTGGTTCGATATTGGGTCTACTACAGTTCGAAGGACTCAAATGTCACGGTTCTTAATCTTGAACCAAAGAGTCCAAATCTGGCAAAACATTTTGAAAATAGATTTTTTGAAAGAAGTGCCAAACATGGACTGCTTTGGAATCTGAGTCGCCACCTAAATATTTTATAATGGGAAATTTAGAAACCCCGACTCTGCCAAAGGCCACGTGTCCGCTATCACCAAAGTTGCCTCGGCTCGAACTTGGGTACGATTGGGAAGGTCACTTCGTGAGCACTCGCCGCCTTGGCCAAAGACCGCCTCTACTAACCATGATATCTTATTTTGAAAACATTGTATGTTCTTATTCGGTTATTAGCCTAGGTTACTATATGATGCGACAAAGATACAAATCTGATGGATCGCTTTGAATTGGAACAAAACATTTCATGTTTGTTTTTGAAAATGGTTTGATGGTGCTACCCGCAGGTAGGCTAAGACGTGGATTTGCCACCCTCGGGTGGGCTTAGAAAAACATGATTTTGCCACTATCTAGTGGGCTTAAAACAAACAGTCAATGATTTATTCCACTTCAAGTAACTCAACCTCCACCCACAGGCATTCAAGGCAGTTATATCACATAAGCATATAGCCTCATGGTAAGCATGCTATTCATGGTAGTCACTCACACGCATGCAAGGATGCTAAAGCATAAAACTCACCGAGTACTCCAAGCCAAAACAGAAGCTCATTAGAAATCATGCATGATCCTAAATATATAGAAATGCCTAATGCAACACATGCAAAAATGCAAACTATAGCAGGCTCGGCTATTCTAAACATGGCATATGAGATGCAACAGCTATCAAGTACTCAACTTGGAATTGAAATACAAATGCAGTTTGTATGATGCGCCGAGTCTTGTATGCGGCAAAACAGATGAATGATGCAAACATCTTTGTCATCTTGTATGCTAATTAAAATATGCCCTATATCTAACCATCGTAAGCAGGTAAATAAAAGGGAAGAAAGACGTGGGGTTGGAAGACATACATCACACTCACCCACACTTATTACAATTTTGCCCTCGCGCAGAGGGTCCGAATAAATAATAATACAATCCCAAATGAAAGAATAATACAGTCCGAATAATACAGTCCACATAATATACAAATCCCTAATTAATTGACAAATTAACTAAGAAAAACTGTAAACTGGCATGCAAGCCAGGGGCTGCCTTGATTCTGATGAATGCTACATGTTTGGGCTGCCTTGCGCGGAAATTCACTGGGATGCCCCCAATTAGCCTCTGTTTACACCTTTTCTTGAAATGCGTGCCAAGTCTCGAAAATTTGCTGATTCTTGATTTTGCTGCAACAGAGAGCAGGAAAGGGGCATAGCAATGTATTTCACAAATATATGCATGCCTCGATCCTCGTGCCACCAATTACGCATATCGATGCATGATGGCCGAGGAGCCGAATTGCACAACTCAATATAGGATGAATGCATATGAATGCTACAACAAAACCTAACTCCATCACGGATAATCCGAAGCGTCGGTGACTTGGGAATTGAGACACATTCCGTTACTCGAAGTACGTAACGTGCCTTGTTTCCCGTGCCCGGGGTAACTCCTATCCCGAGCACGATGCGATATGCATGATATGCGTGAGATGCAACTAAGATACAATCCTAACATACACAATGTTATGAAATGGCATGCACGCTACACGAGGTGATACACAACCGAGCATACACAATGCTTATGGATGAAATGGCATACGCAATGCAATAATGGACTTACACCCACATGAGAGAGCCTCAGCCACACTCACACAGGAGGCCATCAGATGAAAACAAGACACCTCGAAATGCGTGCCCGCGTGCACGCAAACCGAGGACGGACCCTCAGGCACCAAAATGCCACTCTAATGAGACATGGCAAAGACATGGGATATGGTATGCAAACATGCAAAAATCAGTGGCGAAATGAGGGGCAAAACAGCCCCGAAACGAGGCGAAACGACACCCGATGCATGGAATCTCTCCCGAAATGCAAAACTAGGCACATGGAATGGCCTACAGCTATACTAAACATGCATAATTTGGACATGAAGTAAAAAAGAAGAAGCAATGAAGCCCTAAATTAATCATTTTTACAATACAAAACATGGCCAAACAGTAAGCACAAGTAGGGCTAAAATGGCATACAAAAATGGCTCTGCAAGGGAGGCAATGAAGCAAATGGTAGATGCAAAACCCAAACAGGAAAATACCCTTCTACAACACTGAAGAGGGACCAAAAATATGAACATTTACAGTAGATGACAAGCCTTAAATGCAGATACCAATATGCCAAAGATGCTATGCAAGAAATAGGCCAACAAAGGGGTATAACATGAAGTATACAAAAAATTCACCAAAAAGCCAAAGACCCTTAATGAAACATGTCAAGGGGGTAAAAATATGTCCACTTTCAGTTCTGATCATGGCCGAAAAACAGAAGCATGATAGGCTAAAAAAACATGCAAGAATGGGGACCAAAGAGGGGTAATGAAGTAAGTTATACATGGAGGTTCCAAAAAAGGTTGATCCCTTCTTAAATGTTGAAGAGGGGCTCAAAATAGGCCTACTTACAGTTTACATCATGCTCAAAAACAGATTACAAATAGGCTAGAAATACTATGCAAAAATATGGCATACAAGAGGATAATGAAGAAAGTGCCAAAATGAAGCTTCAAACTGTAATGAGCTCTTAATGAAACATGGAATATAGCTCAAAAAAATAACATTTTCAGTTTTGGTCGGAGCTCAAAACAGCAAACAAGGAGGCTAAAAAAATGAAGCAAAAATAAGCTAGAAAGAGGGAGAAGAGTGCTCACCCTTGTAGACCAAAACCTTGGCTGCTTCTAGGACTGAAAATGATGCCTCCTAGCTGCTGGAAAGCCCTCCTATCTGCTGGAAATGGTGTAGTGGTGGTGGTGCTTGGTGGTGATGAAGAAAAAGGGTTGGAATTGAATGTTTTTAGCTTGGAAATATAGAGAGGGAGAGAGATATGGATATGGAGCTCTCAAGGGTTTTTCTCTAACCCTAAAACCAGACCTGGGGTGCTACATATATAGGCAAAAAGAGGTGAAAAATGGGGGGAAAAAAGGGGGGGAAAACAAGCCAAGTTTCTCCCCAAAATGGCCAAACCCTCGGACATTGATGAAGTGCAAAACAAAATTCACTTCTAGGACACACTTGGGGAGGGAGGGATGGCCGGCTAGTTTAAAGGGGCAAAAAAGTCATTTCACCAAATAGGTGGCCGGCCAGCTAGATTTTCTGGCCGGCCAGCTACTTTCAGGACAAGAAAAATGGCCTACCGGGAAGAAAAGTGGCCGGTGGGTGATTGGGAGGTCCAATGGTGGCCATTCAAGTGTTCAAATTGAATCCTCGGAAGTTAGCTTTCCAATGGCGCAAACCTTGCATCAAAATTCCTCCTGAGGAAAAAGTTATGTCCGTTTCCGTGAAGCCGCGCAGATTTCGGTTCAACCGGAGTGATGCCTTACTTCAATCAACGATATTTCCTCTGTCCGGAATTGAATTTAGGAGATTCTTGAGTGCAAAATGAAGCCCCGGGAGTAAGATTTCCAACGGTGGTGGCCTCGTAGCTTGATTCCAACTATGCGAACGAATAGGCCCGATTCGGCGAGGGCTGTTCGACTTTTCTTGACGGTTCATGCCCATTTTCTCCCCCAACTGGATTTCTTCCCTCTTCTCCTCTTTTCTTCAACTCCAAACCCCTAAGTAAGGTGTTTTGAAAGATTTTTTTAAAGATTTCATCTCTCTTTCATTCGTTTCCACTTTGTCCTTGCTCGGTTTACCGAAAAGCGCAACGTTTAACAAAATGAGAGCATTAAAACATCGCAGAAACTTTATTTTCAAAATGTTTTGAAAGAGAGGATTTTAAGTCTAAAATCTTTTGATCGAGATTGTTTTGGTCCAGAACAGGGGTATGAAGTTGAGATTTGACTCTCTCTTTGCCGAAGAAATTGCACCTTTCCCCTGCACAACTTTCTCCACCATGTAAACCATCAGTCGCGTCCAAGTCTTATGGACGGTCAAAAATGGGGTGTCTACATAAGCTTGCCTTTCAGATCTTGTCTTTGTTTTGCTTAAGTGTTATTTGCATGCTTTGTTCCCTGTTTGGTGTGTGGTTAGCCTAGACCAATCTAAGCCGAGGTCACCTTGAGCCTAGAACTACCTTGGAACCCTTTTCTGGTTGGCCTCCACCCCTGCCCTAACATGTTGGCCGAGATGTCACTATCTAGGCCAAGGTGTTCACCACCAAGGCCGAGATGTGTATTATCTAGGCCGAGATGTTACCCTTGAACCCAAGTGATCTTGCTCCTGGACTGGTACGACCTAGACCGAGGTGTGGTACATCTAGGCCGAGGTGTGGCACAGCTAGGCCAAGTGTTGTCCTTTCTAGCCGAGGTTATTGTCCTTTGCTTGCCAAAGCCTTGTTATTAGTCAATGTCACTACTTGCCGGAATGCCCTTGCCGCCTAGCTTGTTGAACACACTTTGTCATAGTCTTGTCTTTTCACTCAATCACCTTTTTTTAGTACAACCAACCAGTCGTTGCCACGTGCCCTGCAGAGGGTTAAGTCAGCCGACAGACCCAGAAAATATACATTTTTGTATCATATCTTTGCCTTGTAGAGAGAGAGAAGCTCTAGGAAGAAGAAGAGTTTTAGAATGAGAGAGTAGGCCTTCGAGCTTGATTCCTAGAGATCAAACCGTTAGATTCGTGTATTGAGGTTAGATTCTTGATTTACTCTTGTTGTTCTTTATGTTTATCTAGCTGCATTGCATGATTGAGCATGATTCATGAGCCATGCATTGATTTAAAGTTTGGTTCTAGAAAGAGAAAATGGTGTTCTTGGGTTCTTAAAAGAAAAGCCTTGTTTGATCCGAAAGTTTGTAACAAGTTCCATGTTTTTGTGTTTGTTTTCATAAGATCTTCAAGTATGGGTACCCAGGTCCATGTTTTCGAACTCATAGCATGAAAATTCCAGATTTTGAAATAACAAGTTGTGATTGAGAATTCATGTTTTTCATGTTCTTCATGTTCATGTTCTTCAGCAGAGGGAAACCCAGATTTTCCCGACTTCATATCCTTGAATGTGGCCCTCGGGACCACACCTCGGCGAGGAGGTGTGGAACCTCGGCCTACATTTGGTTGGTGCCCAGCATGTTTTCCCGAGATGAGAAACGGTGTTTCATTTTGATTTGACTTAGTTTTTGAAGAATGCCGAGATCATCTGTATGCATGTGAAACTTGTTTGAAAGTGCATTCAACAGACTTTGCCATGTGTTTGTAGTACTTGGACTTGCCTTGACCCCGACGTTTGAAGAACTATGTGAGTGGTATTTTTAATAAAGCTATGTTACAATGTTTTGATAAAAGCCTTGTTTTGCTTTGTTTTGGAAAGTATTTGTAAGCATGAATGATTATTCCTATTTTGTATATCAAGTATTATATCTTGTTTTGATGACATTCTTGGAAAGTCCTTACGTGCTGGAGGACTCAAAGCATTTGCAGCACAATCTTGAAAGTCCGTACGTGCTAGGGGACTCTAAGCATTTGTAGCACGAGTCCTTAGTGCCAGGGGACTATAATGCAACTGCACCATTGATTTGAGATATCTCCCTTGTCTTGCCACTAACGGTTTACCGCGTGGGTTTGTTTGTTCGAAATGTCATCACTTGTACTATATTGATGCTAGTAAACATCCCTTGAAGCTTGGAAGATTTGCTAGATGGACTTGGTTCATCCCTTGATTTGCACTAATTATGTTATGTATTGTTGATAAAGATCTTGAATATCAGTCATGCAAACCCCTTTATTATTCATACCATTCACTGAGTATCCAAGCTCACCCCTCTCTATATATATGTAGGTGACGAGCAGGACGGCGGTGATGCCTAGATGTACTTGCCACTTGTTTTGGATTTTGCACTTTTGCAGCATCTTGAAGATCATGCTTCTTAGTTGTATTTCACTATATTTTGTATTTGATGGCTGAGAAGCCTTTTGGTCAAGATGTATTTTTGTACTTCGTTTTGTTGTATTAAAGCTATGTAAAGATGTATGCCATTCCATTTGACTTATGCACTGCTCTTATGGACTACTTAGCTTTTAATTTATTGCTTCCGCATTTGTAAGCCCCATATGTGTACTCTGTTTGTGTGTGAATTTTGAAAGTTGGCCTTCGATAATCTCAGATTACTGGCCATCACGGCACCATTCTACTAGGGCGGAATGGGGTCATGACAACATCTTATTCAAGAATCGATTCTATTCGGAAAGAAGTTTGTTATTTTCTACTACCGATCTTCTCCTGTTACTCGCTTCGCTTGTTTCGTTGAGCTCGCTTTCTTTAAAGAAACTAAAAAAAATAGAATATGAACAGCAGCCAAGACTTTTAAATGAGAGTAATCCAGACATAAAATTCAACAAAGAAAATTTGTACATTGTGAGATTTTTGTTTCATTTAATCTCCGACAAGAAGAATTAATCGATCTGTTTGGTTTAGAGTTTTAAAAATTAATTTTTTGAGTTTTTAATTTGTGTTTTTTTGTTAGTAAAATTTTTATCGTTTTAATTTTTATTTTTTATTTTTTATTTTTTAGATCCACTTAATCTAGATACACTCCAAAAGTATTAAATTTATCAAAACAAACTCTTTAAAAAAATCATTGAATAATGCAAAATACGAAAATATATTAAAAGTTTGCATTTTTGGTATTCAATAAATTTTTGGAAGATTTCTGCACAAATTTTGTATTTTTTAAGTGCATCTAGATTAAGTGAATTTAAAAACTAAAAAAAAAAAAAAAAAATTGATTAAAATATTAAAAAATTTACTAAAAACAATATATATATATATGAATTAAAAACTCAAAAAACAGTTTTTAAAATCCAAGTTGAAATGGTTCCAGCCCTTATGCCATCTAAATTGATTAAAAAGAGACTACGTTTTTGAAATTTCACTAAAAAATACAACAAATTCAATAAATTTGGGGACGAAAATGCAACAGACAATTTTGAAATCGAATTATATGCTTTAAGAGCTATGTGTGTATTTGGTCTATTTTATTTTTAAAGCTTTACGTGAAATTTTAAAAAATCCCAATTCAATTGATTGATTGGTTTGGTTATCCAGGCACTCATGTTTCCATTCTTAGGCTTTAGGTTTGGATTCAAATCTCATACGGTGCATTGCAACATTTTTTTTTTCCCCTAAGCTATAAACATATAATTATATTTTTCTACATTTTGACAGAAATTGAATAAGCTCACCCTTGTGAATGCTATCATTTCTAGAAGATTTGTTGGTTTTTTTTGCTTGAAGTGAGACCATGTGGTGGTTGTTGCAAAGGATTTGGTGCAGAAGAATTAGCGGTTCTTTTTCCATAAAACAGACGATGTGGCCTCTCTTCATACCAAATTGAGAAGAAATTCCATTGGTGCTTAACCCAAGAAGCTTGGAAAGACACTTCCTAGAGGACTCAAGCTTATCTCCATATTGAATTAGAGCACAATCATGGAGGTATGACTTCATTTCCAGTGCATCCTATAGACTTAGTCAACCATGAAAAACCTTTAATTAGAGGTATAAGAAAAAGAGACGGTTTTAATGAATTTATGAAGTATTAGAATTTTAAAGAACAGGGGACTTGGATAGTAGTAGTAAAAGAAGTTTTTGTTGTTGAGACATGTTGATTTCATCCATATCCTCTGGTTTCATAAGCTTCAAGGTGGCACTACAAAAAATGACACTTTTGGCTACCAAATTATTGGTAGCCAAAAGTCAAAAATTTAGTCGCCAAAGGATTTAGCGACCAAAATTTTTTGTCGCTAAGCTCGTCGCCGTTACCTTGTCGGCGATAGTATTGGCGACCAAAATTTGTTTGGTCGTCGAAAGTGTACACATTTGGCTACTAGTTTTGGTTTAGTCGGCAAAAGATATGTTTCCGCCACTAAATCATTAGTCGCCGAATGAGGGTTTTGGCTACTAACTTGTTTTGGTCGGCAAAAGGTAACACTTTTAGCTACTAAATAATTGGTAGCTGAAAGTACACATTTGGCTACTAATTTTGGTTTAGTCGGCAAAAGGTATGCTTCCGCCACTAAATCATTAGTCGCCGAATGAGGGTTTTGGCTACTAACTTGTTTTGGTCGGCAAAAAGTATCACTTTTAGCTACTCAATAATTGGTAGCCGAAAGTACACATTTGGCTACTAATTTTGGTTTAGTCGGCAAAAGGTATTCTTCCGCCACTAAATCATTAGTCACTAAAAGTGCTACCCATAATTTTAATTTTACTTTTGCCCACTAAAAGTTTCGTAGCCAAAACATTTTCTCATGTATTTAGCTACCAAAATATTTGGTGGCCAAATACTTTAACATTTTTTTTTTTAAAATAAAAACTTCTAAACCACCTGTATCCATTATTAATACAACCTGTACCCTGTATAAACAATATAATCCATCAACAACGATTACACACATTTCAGTTCCAACCACCCAAAAAATTAATATTGAACGTCCACTTACATATATATTACAAATTTCATAAGAACCAAGTCTAATCCCACGTCAATAATTTATTGTACATACATAATACTGGAATACCACAATTAATTGTACTCCTACAACTTCTGTACCACAACAAAAATTATTTTGTACAACAAAATTTATATTCTACCAAAAATTTGTTGTTTAAGCCTCGCAATGCTCTCCAACTCATCTATTTGTCGCTTTTCGTTGTCTCCAACTTTAATTCAACAACTTCCTAGCCTTCTCATCGAGCTCAAGTTCACTAGCCTCCAAAGGTTCGGTGTGCTTTCTTGAACATCCTCATCTTCTCATCACCACCATTTCCATTTTCTTCAATGCCTCCTGCACCACCTCAAAGAATTTGGTTGCATGCCTCCTGTGGAGCTATCACACGTCTATCTTCTCCAGATTCTGGATTTCTTGATGAGTCCATATCAAGTTCTGTACATAATTATTACATTATAAGAGGAGAAGAAAAAAAATGAGAAGGGGAAAAATAAGAAGAAGCAGAGTTGAGAGAGAGGGAAACTTCAAATGCAGCAACTAAGTCCCAAATGAATTCAAAAGAATGTTTAAACAACTAATCGTCCAATAGGGGTTATCATCTAAACCTAATTCTAAATGCACATTTAATATTGAAACCAACACAAAGATTTCCGACAATCTAATACTTGATTGAGAACCTATAGAACTTTAATTGAGATACATCAACTCAATCTGATATGAGATGAATGAGACTTGAAAAAAGTAAGGTCAAATAGATGAAAGCACGTAATCTTAAACATTATCCCGACATGAAAATTAAAGGCTATGCCAATCTGTACAAACTTATAAGTAATTTGTTAATATTTAATCCACAATTTATGGAAACAAGATCCCCTTTTTTCATGTTTAGACATAGAGATGAAATTTCCCTGTTCAAAATAAGAGTCAAATTATTAGAAAAAACATAAAGAAATTCATGTAGAATAGAAGCCAGTCAGGTAAAATAAATTAAATTCAGATAAAACTTAGGCTGTGTTTGGCAATAGCGTAATCTTGCATGAAGAGCATAGGTACCATCAACTATTACCTACCAAGCATAAAACAAAGAGATCACAAGCTTTTATGGTTGATCAAGCAGAACATTATACGCATACTTACCACCCCCGATGACGATGTGGACCATCATAAACACCAAAGAACGATGTGGAAGCATCTAGATCAGGATATGTAGCATACTAAAAAAATGGAGAGAAAAAAAAAAGAGTAAGAAACCAATTATAAAAATAAATAAAATACAAATTTGTAGTATTAAACCCAAATGATGGAGATGGTATCACACAACTTCCACAAGTAGGAATTTACCAATTCTGACCACAAAAACATTAATTTGCAATAACATGGCAACTGGAATGAAACCTCTACAACTATCATGACACTTCAAGGAAAGAACAAGACAAAATTATTGATTAGTTTAAAGTACCCATCTTTTCATTATATCAACAAGACTTGAGCCCTTCTTCCAAAAAATCAATGCATCAAAAATTTTAACAAAATATAGCCTATAACGACTTATAATTTTCATCCCCATCCCAAAAGGGTTTGATAGAGAGGTTACCAGTTACCTAGTTCTTGTGTCAAATTATCATGTCTCCCTATGAAATGGTTACCTCCACCATGTATGAACAGTTGACAAATATATTATACACACGAAAAAATAATTGATATGAAAGAAAGAACGAGTCTGGAAAACAATTCATAGCCAATGACATTTTCAGTTTTATTCGAATTACATGATAATTGATAATCGCAACCCAGCCACAATACTTATTTTGACCATGGTTTTGATAATGATATAGGCACTTTACCAAAACGGCCATAAGTTAAAAAAGATTATAAATTAAACGTATTAATTTTTTTTTTTTTGCTTAAAAAAACTGCCAATATATAGAAAAAATACATATATTTACTTCCTGAAAAATATCATAAAGCGCATAGCTCATAAGAAAATATATAGAACCGTCTAGTTTACAAGGTAAAAAGTCTATTTCCCAAGAGAATGCATCTATTCTCCTCATACGGGTCAAGAATTGAACTATATTGCTCTAGAGTCTAGATTTACTCATAGTCAATCTATTTATATATGTACCCCACAAAATTTTTGATGAGAAATGCTACAAGTAGAGAGACTCACAAACAAACAAAGTTTTATCTTCTTAATGTCACCTTCTAAATAAAATGGTTTAGCCTCCTATACGAGTCCAAATTAAAAAGTCAAAATTATAAAGCATCAAGACCAAAAGCAAGAATCAATAGGGTTTCCTTCAAATTTATGTACCAATATAGTATAATTACTCCCATAAGAGCGAATATTGTTATCTGAAATATAGTTTGAAGCTAAAATAATTAATTAGAATAACAATCCACTCCCATTTCCTTTAAATGCCACCAAATTAATATGTGCATAAACGATTACCACATTTGATAATTGGACAACCGGTTGCATCGTGTTCTTCTCTACAAGTCGTGTTTGTTACATATGGAGTTGTGCTGCTTAGTACTCCAAAGCTGGAACATCATAAATGTTCTCTGATAAAAACCACCTATTAACCTAATCAAACTTTAATGATAATTTTTACAAAAAAGAACTGTGGGAAAGAATGTTTTCTTTGGGTTTGTCTTGATTTTCTTGAATTGTACTTTCCTCCAATCTTTTTTTCTAAAAACTAGGGTTTTTGATAGAGAACCTGCTACTAGTTCAGGCAATTCTTCAAACTCAAACAATGACATTGAATTTGGTTACCATAAGAGAAATTCAGCTTCCAAAAATGAAAACAATGCTATAGTAAACAAATTTATTTTAGTTAAGCATAAGTAAGTACTACTTGCACAACTAAATAATAAAAATATAATAGATTGCAGGGAATACAATACAAAAAAGAACATCTCTTACAACACTAATAAAAATAGGGTTAAATATATATTATGATAGAACATGAACACAACTACCTCAAAAATCGGTCGGAAAGAGATGATTCGATTGGGGGATACGATCTTCCTTCGCTGAATTTCAAACCATACAACACTTCTTCTTTCATCGCCTTTGAAATGTAATTGCCTATAAAGATAGACATGTATGCAAAAATTACCATTTTATAAGAAACATGTAAAATGGAGTTTTTGCACAAGTACTATTAAAAGCTTGTAAACAACACATAGCTTTACAAACTCTCCAAAAGAAACACTTATCATATATATTTTTTTTAAAAAAACCCATATATGTTCAATTTTTGTCAAAAATGAACTAGTCTAAAAAGCTTAAAATCATGAAACATACCTGTTAAGCTTTGTAGGGACTGCTCAATCTCCCAGCAAGCCATTACTACTTCCATTGTGTGTACACAAACATGTTAAAATGTTTCTTTAAAAGAATAGAGCAGTAGCACATAATGTGCCTACATTATAAAGAGATAAGAGATTAGAATTAAGACCATATTATAAATTATCATTTTCTTTTGAACATAGGATATGTTTATCTATCAAAATATATCTCAAAGTTGGCGGAATTGCTTCATGTCCATCAAGAACTCATCAAAACTAAGGCATGGAAAGGATAATAATAAATAAAAACCAAAACACAATCAACCCAGCCACTTCCAACACCTAATCTCAAATACAAGCTCTAATGTTATGGAAGTTAAAGATAAAGCTGCTCATTGAGAATTCCTTGAAAAGTGGTTTTGCTTTCACCCAAAAAGCCACATAATTTTTTATTTTTTTATTTTTTGTGAAATCTGATCCCACTCGCTTATCCCACAATTGAAAACCATTTCATTTCTAAATTTCCACAACACGCAAAAGATTGCTGGGATAGATAACCAGATTGCTCTGACTACTAAGTTGATGAACACTTGGTACAATAAAACAACACAAAAACACATAAATTTCTCACAAATTCAGCAATTAGGCACAATGTTGATCAAAAACCCACTTCACAAAAGCTAATTAAGAGTAATCAACATTTCAATACAAACTTGTATAAGTATATAAACAGAGAGGGAGAGAAAGAGAGATTTGGGGAAAAAGCCTTAAACATATACATAAAGACGAATAAATGATGTTTAGAGACCAAATAAATTCTGACAAAGAGATCAAATAAAAAAAGAACAAATTCTAATGAAGAGATTATAATATAATAATCAGTAACATCAATCTCATTCTTCAAGTAATCCAAAAGCCTAGTGACGAAAAAGAAAATGTAGGAACTAAACAGATATATGAAATTGATAGTTTAGAGATGAAATAGAACAAATGGTGATAGTTTAAGTGATAAAAGGTGAAATTAATTCTAAAAGAAAACAAACTTATCTCAGTGAGGGTTTGACAGAGCTTCACAAGCAGCTTAATCTGCCTTCGTCCAATCAACAACTCTTGACTGTGGTGGTTTCGAAACCCTAGCTTCGTAGAGAGAGAGAGAGATAGAGAGAGAAAGAGTAAATGAACGAGAAGCAACGACAGTTTCCCAAAACAAGAAAGAGAAGCAGTAGCAAAGAGTTGAAATCATTTGGTGAATCGCTTTTTCGATGAGACGATTCAGAGGAAAGAGATGAGGAAGTAGTGTACCTAGTAAATATCCTTCTTCAATGAGACGATTGAGAGAGACTGAGACTGAGTTGTTTCAAATTTGCTCCATTAGAACCCTCTCTCTTAGTTTTGCCCAAGTATCTTCTTCGAACCCTCTCTCTTCTCCACATCTTCCCAGTTTCTATGTACCTTTACAATAGTTGTGTATAATATATTTTTGGGTTTGGGGTTTGGTGCCAGATTATTTCATTTTGCCGCCTATTTTTATTTCGATCATATTATTCACGACAATCACAAAAAATATACAATCACATTAAGATATTTAAATAAAAATATAAGTAATAAAATTATAAATTAAAAAAATTAAAAATATTAAATTATCTTAAATATTTGTCCTAATATTTTTTTTACTGACAAATATAATAATATATTTTAAAATCTTATTTTCTTATATTGTTATATTATATATATATATATATAAAATAAGAAAGAAAAGAAAGAAAGAAAATTAAAAAAAAAAGAAGGAAAAAATTAATACTAAAAAATATTTTAATGAAAAATATTTTTCACTAAAATAAAAGTTAATTTTCTGTAGTCAATGAAAAATATTTTTCTGCGGCCTTTTTTTTTATTACTAAATATCATGAACTAATTTTTTGTGGTAGAGGAAAAAGAGCGGCAGCAGTAATGAAGGTGGTGGTGGTGGTGGTGATGGTGATGGCAAAAGAGATTAGTGGTGAAGTTGTGGTAGTGGTAGTGTAAATGGAGTGGCAGGGGTGAAAAAGAGGTAATGGTAGTAATAGTAGCAGTAGTAGTGGTGGTGGTAGTAGAGTGGTAGCGATAGTAGTAGTAATGGTAGTCATAGAGGTGAAAAGAGATGAGCGAGAGAGATAAAGAGAAGAGAGATGAGCGAGAGAGATAAAGAGAAGAGAGATGAGTAATGTGAACACAATGGGGGAGAGAGATAAATAGACAGATAGACACATAGGAAGAAAGAGAGAGAGAGAGAGAGAGAAGAGTGAGAGACAGACAAACAGACACAGAGAGAGAAAGAAAGAGAGAAGAGTGATAAGAGTGAGAGAGATAAAGAGAGAAAGAGATATAGAGAGAGAGACAGACAGACATAGAGACAAAGAGAGAAAGAGATGTGAAAAATAGATCAAGCTTGTTAAAGAGAGAGAAAGAAAAAGAGAGAGAGAGAGAGAGAGAGAGAGAGAGAGTGAGAGACAGAAAAAGAGACATGGAGCGAAAAGAGATGATCGAGAGAAAGACATAGAAAAAGAGAAAGATAAAGAGAGAAGAGAGAGAGAGCGAGAGAAGAGAGATGAGCAAGAGAGATAGAGACAAGAGAGATGAACGAAAGAGACAGAGAGAGATATAGAAAGGAAAGAAGAGATAGATGTATGAGAGACACAGAGAGAGAGACAGACAGACAGATAGACAAACAGATAGACAGATAGACAAACAGATAGATGAGTGAAGGCCTTGAATGCCCAGCCCCCTGCTTTGCTCGCCACTCCCATCTCCAGTCTCTTTGTCTCTCTCTCTTAATATACAAAATAAAGAAAATACAACCCTAGAGAGTGAGAGATAGAAAAACTAAAATCTGAAATCTGAAGCCAATGAAAATATTGTAATTAAATCTGAAGCCAATGAAAATACTGTTTCCCTCACAAGTTTCCCTCCGAAGTCTGAAGCATAATTTTTAAATTTTGTAATTATAATCGCCGACTAAAATTTAGTCGGTAAAAAATATATTAATTAAGATGAATTCTAACCACTGACTCTAGCCTGGAAGGTTAGATATCAAATCATACTAACACTATGTAAAGTTGATTTGCAATTAAGATGAATTTTTCTTTGAGGCATTTCATCAAACACCCTGTCCACCATTGGATCTCCCCTTTGATATGAGAAGCAGAAAACCACTTTGCTATCAAATATGAAAAGCTTCCACACCATTGGTCATTTTTGCTCAGTTCACACTTCCACGCCATTGGTGTTTCGGATATCAACTATTGAATGAAAACCCATGGTTTGAATATGAACTACTAAACCATAGGTGGGAGGGATAATGGTCCATGTAACACAGGTGCAATGGAAAGGAAAGAAATAATATGTCAGGTAGTTCAAGTTAAAGCACTCCAAAGTTTCCCTCCGAAGTCTGAAGCCCAAATTTTCAATTTTGTAAGACTAATCGCCGACTAAAATTTAGTCGGTAAATAATGAATTAAAAAAATATATTAAAAGTTACAAACAAAATTCATTATTTTAAAAAAATTTAAATAAAAGTAACAAATATATGAAAATTATATTTAAATAAAATATAAGTAATAAAATTATAAATTACAAATATTAAATTATCTTAAATATTTGTCATAATATTTTTTTTACTTAAAAATATAATAATATATATAAAAATTTTATATTCTTATATTATATTATATATATATATATAATAAGAAAGAAAAGAAAGAAAGAAAATTAAAAATAAAAGAAGGAAAAAAAATTTAAAAAAATTCTGAGCCAGCTCAACCCGTGTTTTTTTAGTCGCCAATTACTTTTATAAATCCCTCAAATTTAAATTAGAAATGTCTCCCTCCAAATTTAAATTAACAATAGTGTTTGATTATTGTTAACCGTGTATAACGTAAAAATAATTTTAAAAAGTTGAAAAAATTAATTATTAAAAAATTAAGAAAAAATTTAAAATCTGAAATAATTTCAATAAGTCTTACAAATAATTGGGATATTTTGTCTTTTATTAGTACTGGTAATAATATTGAAAAATTTATTGAAATGATAAATAATTGGGATATTTTGTCTTTTATTTGTGAATTTTGATTTATTCTTAATTTATTAGTGTTATTGAAATATGATGATGTAAAAAGTATAAATAGTTTAATTGTACTTTTCATCTGCTATTAATAGTCTATTTTCAGAATTTAATTTCTTTTTATGATACAATTATTACAATTTTAAAATATTAATTTATCAAAATTACCTTTCATAGTATATTTTTTTAGAAATATCAATTGTCATAATTGTAAATTTTTTATTATTAATGGATTTTAAAAAAGGACAAAATAAGAAATTCATATTATTTTAATAATTAATTTTTTTAAAAAAATTAATATTTTTTGATGGTGGGTGTACAACCTCTTCATAAAAAAAATAAAAAATATAAATAAAAATATAAATATAAATATAAATAAATAATTTTTTTTATTTTCATTCGGCTACCAAACATTTAGTAGCCGAAAGTAGGTCTATAGCGACTAAAACAAATTTGGTCGCCGAAGCTTGACATTTGGCAACCAAAAGTTTGGTCGGGAAAGATTAAAAATTAATTTTTTTTATTTTCATTTAGCTACCAAACATTTAGTAGCCGAAAGTAGGTCTATAGCGACTAAAATAAATTTGGTCGCCAAAACTTCACTTTTGGCGACCAAAACTTTGGTCGGGAAAGATTAAAAATTAATTTTTTTTATTTTCATTCGGCTACCAAACATTTAGTAGCCGAAAGTAGGTCTATAGCGACTAAAATAAATTTGGTTGCCGAAACTTCACTTTTGGCGACCAAAACTTTGGTCGGGAAAGATTAAAAATTATTTTTTTTTTATTTTCATTCGGCTACCAAACATTTAGTAGCCGAAAGTAGGTCTATAGCGACTAAAATAAATTTGGTCGTCGAAACTTCACTTTTGGCGACCAAAACTTTGGTCGGGAAAGATTAAAAAAAATTTTTTTTTTTATTTTCATTCGGCTACCAAACATTTAGTAGCTAAAGGTACCTCTACGGCTACTAAATTTTTTTTAGTCGCCAATTGTGATATGTTTAGCTACTAAAAATTTTTTTAGTCGCCAATTGTAATATCTTTAGCTACTAAATTTTTTTTAGTAGCCAATAATCAACATTCCCCTACTAAAAAAAATTAGTAGCTAAAAAGTTCATTTTTGCCGACTAAAATTATTTTTGGTAGCCAATTCCTTGACTTTTGGCGACTAAATTGGTTTTGGTAGCTAAAAGTGGTCGGCAAAAATGCTTTTTCTTGTAGTGTGGGTACATCATCCCAACCTTCTTCTATCAGCTTCGGAAGCACCCTCTGCAGAGCTCCATTTCCCACAAAACCCAGCCATCCTCTATGTATTTTGAGAAGGGATTATGTGAATTAACCCTTTTGTCCAAAAGGGTTCTGGATATACAAGCAACTTGATTGAGAATAAGCCCATCAAAACCTTATATATATGCAAGAGGGAAAATCCCATGCTCCATACCTTTCAAAAAGTGTGTATTATACGTTATAGTTATGAACATTTGTAATTTAAGTTAGGAAAAATTGTAAGAATATCCATAAAGTGGCACATATGCCACATGTTTGTTTTATTTCTTCATTTGTTTATATTATGTATATATATTTATTATATATATTTAATTGGTTTAATGGCTAATGGGTAACTAATGTCTGTTCACTATCCCATATGGTGGTTTCATGAGACTTTACAACTTTCCTGATGGTGGGAAGTTATAAGGAGTTTACTTGGATATGGGTACAAGCCTATCTATATATATGCATGTGATAGCCATCAAACACAGACGTTGTTTTGTGAATAGAATAGGCTTGAAACTCTATTCCTTCCACTTTTCCCATATGGTTCTGTAAAAGTGTTTAGTGAGTGGGTTTGTTTATACATTCAAGATTTGACCATTCAAGGATAAAGATTCAAAGGCTTGAACATCATGGCAGGAGGTATTCTTCTTTCTGAATTAATTTTAATTCTCACAATTGGTATCAGAGCCTCCTTCTGTTTGTTGTTCAACATTACTGTAATTTATGGAGACCAAATCTTGTTAGATCATATTTTATTTTGTTTTCGTTTATGCTATCCATATAATACAATGGCCTGATCACTAGCACACTACTGTGGCATAAGGAATCATTTCAATTATTATTCTCAGTTTTGAGAATTCATGAAACTTGTTTATTTTAATTCTACTGTTCGAAATTGATTCTGCAAGTGTGTAATGGTTTGGGGCATTTAGATTGGTTAATATCTATATGGGTATAAAGCATATCTTGCTGCGTAATTAAAAAAAAAAAATTTTTAAAAAAAAAAAGAGGAAGGAATGATTGAATCACCAAATTGTTTTTGGTTTTTATTCATCATCTCTAATAATAGATTTCTAGTGGGATTAGCTTTATTAAAATCTAAATTTTATTCTTTAAAAATCTATTTTTCTTTCCATTGATTTAGTGAATTTATATGTATTATAAATGTGGAAAGTAGCAGATGATCAACTTATATTGGGTTTTACTTCTAGAGATCACATTGATTTATAATTGCTTTCTTTATTTTTGGACTTTTGTGATTATGGTTTTACTGTTGATCAAACACTATGCATTCTGATAACTTTATATGCATTAGACAATTAATCTTGTATATGTGGTTATGAGTAGATCAATATTTAGCCTTAACCTTTGAAACCTACGCCAGTTTAATTTGTTGTTAAATATTATAGTAGGAATGACATGTTATAAAAGACATTTTATTGTAGTTGCATGTGAAAGTAATGAGTAAATTTAATTGAATTTCATACAGTGAATTATAATATGTTCTTTTAGTTTTTATAATTTTTGAGATTCATTGGCGACTTATCTAAAATAATGTAATATTATATTACATGCATTAAGGTAATTATTTATGCATTGAAAATTCATGTGAAATAAGAGCATGAATACACTATGTGTTGGACTTATGGAATTTATTTTGGTCCAATTTTTAAGCAAAATCTAGTATAAGGTTGAATTACATGTGTTTGGTCTTGGGATTTTTTCATGTGATATTACTCTGATTATATGTATTATACATTATGTGCATTGAAAGATTATGTATTTGTTGTGACTATAAAGATTTGCTCACATTGATAAATTATACCATATTTAAAAATTTTATTACGTTTTAAGAGTAGCCACAGCATCTTAAGACATAAAGATGTGATCCTCAGTATTTTGATCACATTAAGTGAAAAAAAATTAATTTGGCATTTTTTACATTGCAATTTTGTTTTAAAAATAATTTCATGGTCGTACAGGAAAGTAATTATTTATGAAATTTAATTAGAATAAGATAATAGATTGGGTATTAAAGGGATTGAACACTCTAAACCCACAGGTATAAGTTTTCTTTTCCTTAAATATTTCAGAACCCATTAGTCTTATTATAAAGTAATAGAAAATCTAATAAAGTTTAGTGACCTTTACTCACAAGAAGGTTTAGATTTGTTATTGAATTTGACATTGGTTGATTTAGACTATAGCTATTGTTTCAAAGCATTAATAATGTTCTTGGTAATTGTAGTAATTTCTATCTCTGTACTGTCTAATGAGTCTTCTCGTATTCCATTCTTGAACGGTGATAATTTTTCGGACTAGAAAGACAAAATCCTTCTAACATTAGGGTGCATAGACCTCGATCTGGCACTCCGTGTGGATGAACCTCCTGAACCCACGGACGAGAGTTCCGTTGCAGAAAAGAGTGCTTATGATAAGTGGAAGCAATCCAATCACTTAAGCCTAATGCTCATAAAGTCACATATCAGCCAGAGCATTAGGGGCTCAATCCCACCTTCTGATAAGGTCAAGAACTACATGAGGGCTATTGAAGAGCAATTTGTTAATTCTGACAAAGTATTGGCAAGCACCCTAATGAACAAACTATCAGGAATGAAGCATAACAATTCTAGGAGTGTGCATGAGCACATTATGGAAATGAGGGACATTGCAACTCATCTTAAGTTCTCAGAGATTGAGAAGAAAGGTAATCCCATATCTCTTGTGTGTTATGAATCTAATTTTGTTAATACTCATCAATATGATTAGTGGATTGATTCGGGTTCTACAATTCACATTGCTAATACCATGCAAGGCTTCCTCAGCCTAAGGAAACCGACGAGAAATGAACAAGGCATCTATTCGAGCAATGGGATGCGTTCGCACGTTGAAGCTGTTGGAACTTTCAGACTTGTTTTAAAAAATGGCTTTGTTTTGGATCTTGAAAACGCATTTTACATTCCATTTTTTTTCAAAAAACTTAATTTATGTTTCTAGACTAGTACCGTTTGGATTTGAATTTCAGTTTATTGGTGCAAATTTTAGTTTGTTTAAAGACTCTGTTTCTGTAGGATTTGGTGCTTTAATTAATGGTTTGTACAAATTAAATCTGGATCCTGTTTTTGAACAAAATCTTTTAACCTTGCATGGTGATATTGACATTAAGCGTAATATTGTTGATGAGTTCTCCTCTATTCTATGGTATAGGAGATTGGGACATATCTCCATTGAGAGAATAAAGAGGTTGGTTAATGATGAAGTCCTTCCGACTCTTGATTTTACCAACTTTGGTACTTGTGTGGACTGCATAAAGGGAAAGTAGACCAACAAGACCAGTAAAGGTGCCAAAAGGAGAGAGGAAATTCTTGGAATCATACTATAGCGATCCCGGGTTTTACCCATTGTGTACAGTGATTCGGACTTGTTTCCGTAGATGTTAGTAGTTGCTTATATCTTGTTTGCATCCTTTTATACCTTGTATTTGAGTTATAGGATGTGTTGGGCAGGTTTGTTACAGGTTGGTTGAACTTAGAAACCAAGTGTAGTTGCCCAGATTTCTGCCTTCATGCTCGAGCGGAGCTTCTGACGCTCGAGTGGGCCCTTCTTTGTTGCTTCTCCGCTCGAGCGGGAGTTCTGACGCTCGAGCGTGTTTTCCCATCTCCCAGTATTTCTTCTGCAGTGTTGGACGCTCGAGCGGGAGTTTTGACGCTCGAGCGTGAGTTTGTGTGTGACGCTCGAGCGAGAATTTTGACGCTCGAGCAGGGACCTGGTTCAGTGTAAAGTTCTGGAAGTATGTATCCGCCGCTCAAGGGGGAGTCTGTGAGTGACGCTCCAGCGGGGGTTTCCACGCTCGAGCGAGGCAACTTTTATATAAAGCCGAGATTCGACTTTTTGGATCACTTTTTCACATCCTTTTCTCTCTCTGACTTTTTCAAAACTCCATTGTTGAACACCTCACTCTAGAACCTAACTTCTCTCTTAGGATTGATCTAGCTAGAGTGATTTCCTCACCTTGGGCCTTTGTAAAAGTCGCGTGGATCGTCGAGGGCTATCTTCTAATCTGAAAATTTCGGGATTTGGAGCATCTTCATTTTCATCATTTTCTTTCCTTGGGCTCCGAATTTGAGGTAGGGATTCCTACTCATCACTATGGGTTTTGACATAGATTTTTCGGCATTTTGTTAAATGGTTGAGTTTGGGAGTTGGGGTTTGAAATGATGAAAAGTGGGTTTTGATATTTTGATTCTTAAATGTGTATTTTGGATTTCAAGATAATGATATTGTTGTTGGTTGTTGATATATAGACCATTGGGTCAATATTTGGAAATGGGGTAGAAAACCCTAATTTGTTGTATAAATTAATTGATATAATTAATTTGGGGTAATTGTGATTATATGGAAGTGGAATGGAAATAATGAAATTGACTCATTATATTGTAAAATGGTGGTGTTGGATTTATTAATCGCTTACTTTTGAAAACATTGATATTTTATCTGTTGGAGCTTTTATTATCTGTTTAGAAATAATTACTTGGGCTACCGGTGGAGGGTAGTTTTGATTGTTGTAGAGAATGCATGATGATTAGGCAAATTAAAACTAATCAATTGGGTATGTCATAGAGTATGACGGTTGATAGAATACATTAACGTTATGTATTGATTGATTGATTACGTATATGACCTTTGAGTATATATGTTGTGTGTGTGGGAGGAGATAGGGGATATACTCCACGGTTTAGGAGAAGATAGGGGATGGACCTCTAAACCGGATGTTGTTTGGGAGGAGATAGGGGATGGACTCCACTGATACAGCTAATGTGTGCTTGTCAGTTAATGTATGGATATAGCTCATATGCTTATCTATGGGAGTGTTGATACAGCTCATATGCTTATCTTTGGAAGTGTTGATGTAGCTAATATGCCCATCTGTTGAAATGTGGATCTGACTTGTATGCTTATCTGTTGAGAGGTTGATACAACTAGTATGTTTATCTATTGTAAGACGGGAAGCGTTTAATATGAGTCATTGTCTCATATAAGTGGTTGGCCAGGTTCTAAGCCGTTGATGTAAATTGGGAAAAATGATAAGAAATGGAAAATGAAATGAAAGATGAACATAGTGGTCATGCAATGGAAATGAGTTATGAATTGATTTATGGAAATTAAACATTTATCAATTGCTAATGTCTTAGTTACTGCTGATACGGTGTTTAGCATATCTCTGCTGGGCGTTGGCTTACCCTATATGGGACATTATTTTCAGGTACAGGTAGCATGCCACCTCCAAGGACTTAGCTTGGAAGGATATGAGAGTTGAAGACTCTTTTTGATTATTTTTGTTGTATTACATGTACATCAAGCCACGGGCTTATTTTGAATAGAGTTAGTACTCTTCTTTCGTGTAACCAAGTGTTATCTTGGAAAGCTGTAAGTCTAAAGGGCACTTGCTTTCGTTGTTAACATGTAATACTGTTGTAAGAATTATTCTGATGAATGAAAAGGTGTTGGTTTCTTTTTACTATTACATGTCTAGAATGATGGGAATTATGCATAATTTTGAGGGTGTTACAACTTGGTATTAGAGCGTACCAGGTTCGAATACTTTGGGTACATGGGAAGTGATTAGTATCACAATGGGTTTGTCTCGCTTGGTTAGAGACTTCGATGTAGTGTTATGTGTTTAATTGATAACATGCTTATGTGACTATTTGGGTATGGGATTTGATTTCTAGGATATTGATTGGATCCTTGGGTTTCTGTGAGTCTTGTTGGAAAAGCACTTGATCAATGCTGTTTCTAACCGGAACTCTAGTAACGCCTTGGGACTGTCATTATCCAGGAATGAAATTCGTAAGTGCTTATGTGTTTATGTGTTTACGTGGAGTGAATTATAGTTGTCCATGTATTAGGACGCGGGTGTTTAGTTTCAGCACATTTATGAATGTGCTAACGTCTTTGTTACCTTTAATAAGATGTCAGGACGAGGTGGTAGGCGTGGTAGGCCTAGGAGGCAGGAGGTGCCTTTACCGGATGACGTTCCGGCAATGCAGGAGGGAGTTGGTTAGACCAATGTGGCCGAGCCAGTGGGTCAGCAGGCTATGGGTGCCTTGGCCCGAGAGATAGGGGGAGCTTTAGGTATTCTCAGAGCTGAGCATCAGGTTGCAGAGGTAGGGCCTTCTTTCTTGAAGAGGGAATTTTTCCGGTCTAACCCAGACGAATTTGTTGGAGATCCAAAGGAGCCACTTAAGGCTGATGAGTGGTTGGAACAGATGGAGAAGACATTTGAGATGCTTGGCATCGAGGATGGGGCTCTAAAAGTGACCTTGGCATCCTTCCAACTGAAGGGAGATGCAGATCAATGGTGGAAGTATGAGAAGGGTCGTGTTGGGGGTGCATGGGAGGTCTTTGTGAATGCCTTCCAAGAGAAGTTCTTATCTTCAGCTGCTAGGGAGAAGCTGAGGGAGCAGTTTTGCCAGCTTAAACAGCAGGGTTTGTCCGTGGCCGAGTTTGAGGCCTCTTTTACTAGCTTGTCCAGGTTTGCACCTAAACTGGTAGCGTCCGAGGAATGCCGTTGCTTTGAGTTTGAGCGGAAGTTGAGGTGTGGACTCAAGCTGAGGGTTGGAGGATCTTTTATCCGAAAGTATAGACGCCTGGTAGATGCTGCAGCTCATATGGAGCTTATGATGTAGGAGGAGGATAATGAGAAGCATAGGGGCTCCAAGAGGGGCCAAGATGGCCAAAGTGATGGCAGGAGACAAAGTGGTTTTAACCCTCAACAGTCTCAGGGTGGTTTGGCTAGATCGACCTTTCCAGTGCCGAGCGCAGGCTCCGAGAGAGGTAATCAGGGAGGGTTGACTTGTTTAACATGTGGCCAGCTGGGTCACAAGTCTTCGGTTTGCCCGCAAAAGGGAGGGGGTCAGCGAGCTGCGTCTTCTTCAGCTAGACCTCAGGGCCAAAGTCTGGGCAGGGGCCAGCCCTTGTCTTGCTATCAATGTGGGCAGCCTGGGCATCTGAAGAGGTTTTGCCCGCAGTTGAGCGCCACTTCGGGGGCGTCTGGTTCTAGGCAAACGCAGAGTTATCAGCTAGCTCAGTCTGTGCAGGCCTCGAGGGCCAATCCGGGAGCTTCATCATCCCAGTCAGTGCAACAATCTTTTGCTCCTAGAGGTGAGCAAGTGGATCAGGGGCCTACAGGGCGCATGTATGCTGTTACTGCGCAGGACCTGGTACCGGTCCCGTCTGTTGTGAGAGGTACCTTTCTGTTTTGCAACTCGGTTGCTAGTGTTTTGATTGATACGGGTGCATCTCATTCTTTTGTGTCTGCTGCATTTGCATTTGTATTGGAGTTGGAGTTAGCACTATTAGCATCTCCTATATGTATTATATCGCCTATTGGGGGTGAATTGATTTTGAAACACGGATGTAGAGGTTGTGATATAGAGGTCGCCGACCATAGGCTTCCTTTTTCCTTTGTTGTTATGCCCATGAAGGGTTTTGATGTTATTTTGGGTATGGACTGGCTATCGTCATACAGGCGATTATTGATTACTACCTTGAGTCACTTGTTGTACCGTGAGCGGGGAGTGTTTCCATTTCTTGGGGGACCGGGTTGGTAGTGTTTTGCCACCGGGTTATGATTCGCGAGGGCGGGGTGAGCTTAGTGGTCTACTTGCTAGCTTTATGAGTGGTGAGTGTGATGAGGCCCAGATTGTGTTGCCGAGGGTGGTTTGTGAGTATTCGGATGTTTTTCCCGAGGATCTCGTTGGTTTACCACCTCACCGTGAGATAGAGTTCTCCATTGATTTAGTGCCCGGCACAGCGCCGATTTCTATGGCACCTTACCGTTTTGCCGCAGCCGAGTTGAGTGAGTTGAAGATTCAGCTCCAGGAGTTGCTGGATAAGGGCTTTGTTCGCCCTAGTGTTTCACCATGGGGAGCACCGGCACTCTTTGCTAAAAAGAAAGACGGTGCCTTGAGACTATGTATCGACTATCGGAAGTTGAATCGGGCTACGGTCAAGAATAAGTACCCTATGCCCCGTATAGATGATCTGTTCGACCAGTTGAAGGGTTCCCGTTGTTTCTCTAAAATAGACTTGAGATCAGGTTACCACCAGTTGAGGGTCAGAGAGGAGGATATTTCGAAGACGGCATTCCGTACGCGGTATAGCCATTATGAGTTTCTGGTGATGCCATTTGGGATCACCAATGCACCAGCAGTCTTTATGGATTTGATGAACCGGATATTCCGGGAATTCTTAGATCGTTTTGTAGTCATCTTTGTGGACGACATTCTTATCTATTCGCCTTCTGAGGAGGAGCACGAGAAACACTTAAGAGTGGTACTTGAGTTGCTTAGAGCCCATAGGCTATATGCCAAGTTCGGAAAGTGTGAGTTCTGGCTAGGAGAAGTCAAGTTCCTAGGCCATGTGGTTTCTGGGGAAGGGGTGTCTGTTGATACATCCAAGATAGAGGCAGTGCAAGACTGGGCACAGTCGAAGAGTGTGTTTGAGATCTGCAGTTTTCTGGGGTTAGCTGGGTATTACCGCCGGTTTGTGAAGGATTTCTCCAGGCTAACTTCGCCGTTGACTAGGTTGACTCGGAAGGGAGTCAAATTCGTGTGGAGTGAGACTTGCGAAAAGTCGTTCCAAGAGCTGAAAGTTAGATTGACCACCGCTCCGGTTTTGATTATTCCGGAGAGAGGGTTGGGTTATGCGGTTTATTGTGATGCCTCACGAGAGGGTTTGGGTTGTGTGTTAATGCAAGAGGGGAAAGTGGTAGCTTATGGTTTACGTCAGTTGAAAATACACGAGAAGAACTACCCTACACATGACCTAGAGCTAGCAGCAGTGATCTTTGCCTTGAAAATCTGGAGGCATTACCTTTATGGTGAGAAGTTCGAGGTGTTCTCGGGCCACAAGAGTTTGAAGTATCTGTTTACACAAAAAGACTTGAACCTGAGGCAGAGGATGTGGATGGAGTTTATTGAGGATTACGACTTCAAGTTGCACTATCATCCGGGGAAGGCCAATGTTGTGGCCGATGCCCTTAGCAGGAAATCCATAGGTGATGTGGCTTGTATAGCCATCCGGGAATGGGAGAGGTTAGGGGCGCTTGGCGAGTTTGAATTGCTTCTGGGTGAATCTGTTGAGGCTGCGGCCTTGTTTTCTGTTGCTGCGCAGCCTATACTTGTGACTCGAGTGTTAGAGGCACAAAGAGGTGACCTTGAAGTAGATTCCCTCCGAGAGAAGATCTCCAATGGGAAGGTTGAGAAGGGTTTGACGATGTATCCCGACCTGAGTGTGAGATACCAAGACCGTTTGTTTGTGGCAGAGTCTTGCCGAGAGGAGGTACTCCGAGAGTTTCACCATTCACGCCTTGCGGTGCATCCGAGAGGAACTAAGATGTATCGGGATTTGAGTCACCAGTTTTTGTGGCGAGGAATGAAGAAAGATGTAGCAGTTTTCGTGTCTAAGTGCCTTACTTGTCAGCAAGTGAAGGCCGAACATCAGAGGCCAGCGGGTTTGTTGCAACCCTTGCCTATTGCCGAGTGGAAGTGGGAGCATGTCACTATGGACTTCGTTGTAGGTCTTCTGAGGGCTCAACGGGGTAGTGATGCTATTTGGGTGGTTGTAGACCGGTTGACTAAGTCGGCGCACTTTATCCCTATGCGCGTGAAAGATTCGGTAGATCATCTTACCGACTTGTATATTCGGGATATAGTGAGGTTGCATGGGGTCCCAGTGACGATCGTCTCAGATAGAGATCCTCGTTTTACTACTAGGTTGTAGCAGAGTTTGCAGAGTGCCTTGGGCACTAAGTTGACTTTTAGTACGGCTTATCATCCACAGACTGACAGGCAGTCCGAGCATACTATTCAGATCCTTGAGGATATGCTTCGGGGTTGTGTCCTTGACTTTTGTGGGACGTGGGAGAGGCACTTGCCCTTGGTGGAGTTTGCCTGCAACAACAGCTTCCAGTCTAGTATCGGTATGGCACCGTTTGAGGCCTTGTATGGTCGACAGTGTAGGTCTCCAGTCTGTTGGGCCGAGGTGGGTGATACACCGTTGTTGGGTCCGGAGTTGGTTAGGGAGACGACGGAGAAGATTGAGCTTATCCGTAGGAGGCTTGTTACAGCCCAGAGTCGCCAAAAGAGTTATGCCGACCGTAGGAGGAGGCCTTTGGCGTTTGAGGTAGGTGATCATGTTTTCTTGAAAATATCACCTAGGCGAGGTTTGATGAGGTTCGGGAAGAGTGGGAAGTTATCCCCTGGATTTATCGGCCCCTTTGAGATACTTGAACGGATTGGGGAAGTTGCTTATCGTTTGGCTTTGCCACCACAGTTGTCCGGAGTTCATGATGTGTTTCATGTGAGTATGCTTCGGAAGTACGAGCCGGATCCGTCCCATGTGTTGGATTGGACCGACTTAGAGGTAGATGAGGATGCCTCGTATGAGGAGAGACCGATTCGGGTCTTGGATAGACGAGATCAAGTCTTGAGAGGCAAGACCATTCCCTTGGTAAAGGTTTTGTAGAGACATCACGGAGTGGAGGAAGCCACTTGGGAACGTGAGTTAGAGGTCCGCGAGAAATATCCGGACTTGTTTGTTGATGTGTAATCATGTATAGAAATTTTGTAACGTTATTGAACTTTAAGAACATTATGTATGTCTTAAGTTGTAAAACATTGTGAATATTTTGGTAAATGGAAGTTATGTTAACATTATATATGTTAAGTGTTGTGGAAATGCAAGCATGATATTAATGTTGCATGTGTTATGGAATTATGGAAAATGAGTTGAAATTGGTAAACTTCAAAGGGGTGCATGTTGATAATGCAGGTTGTTATGTGTAATGTGAAATGCCTCTTGGCAAGAGATGAGATTGACCGGTAATGGGTCGGAATGTTAAATATTATGTAGGGCAAATTACACAAATAGTCCCTATAGTTTGGAGTTTGTGTCATTTTGGTCCTTGACTTTTCAATTGTGACACATTTGACCCTGAATTTTGAATCTTGTTCCAAATAAGGACAATTGAATATATAATTACATTTTTCAAGGGTAAAATTGTCAATTTGATAAAATATAAATTAATTTGACAAAAATAAATGTCAAACAAATATTTTTGAATTTTTAAAAATTATTTCTACCTACTAAAAATAAAATTATGTAAAATTGATAAATCTTTTAGACATTTATTTATTTATTTTATCAAATTAATTTTTATTATGTGTTTGGATGATGATCATGTAAAATTAATTTTAAAAAATTAATCATGTAATTTTTATTAATTTTATATAATTTTATCATTGGTGGATAAAAATAATTTTAAAAAAATTAAAAATATTTTTTTGACATTTATTTTTGTCAAATTAGTTTATATTTTATCAAATTGACGATTTTACCCTTGAAAAATCTAATAATATTTTCAATTGTCCTTATTTGGAACAAGATTCAAAATTCAAGGTCAAATGTGTCATAATTGAAAAGTCAGGGACCAAAGTGACACAAGTCTCAAATTATAGGGACTACTAGTGTAATTAACCCTATTATGTATTAATATTGTTGGGAATGGAGAAAAACCTATTTTTGAAAAACTTGTGCTTAATTTCGGGGACGAAATTCTTTAAGGGGGGGAGGTTATAGCGATCCCGGGTTTTATCCCTTGTGTACGGTGATCCGGACTTGTTTCCGTAGATGTTAGTAGTTGCTTATATCTTGTTTGCATCCTTTTATACCTTGTATTTGAGTTATAGGATGTGTTGGGCAGGTTTGTTACAGGTTGGTTGAACTTAGAAACCAAGTGTAGTTGCCTAGATTTCTGCCTTCACGCTCGAGCGGAGCTTCTGATGCTCGAGCGGGCCCTTCTTGGTTGCTTCTCCGCTCGAGCGGGAGTTCTGACGCTCGAGCGTGTTTTCCCATCTCCCAGTATTTCTTCTGCAGTGTTGGACGCTCGAGCGGGAGTTTTGACGCTCAAGCGTGAGTTTGTGTGTGACACTCGAGCGGGAATTTTGACGCTCGAGCAGGGACCTGGTTCAGTGTAAAGTTCTGGAAGTATGTATCCGCCGCTCGAGCGGGATTTTTGACACTCGAGTGGGAGTCTGTGAGTGACGCTCGAGCGGGGGTTTCAACGCTCGAGCGGGGCAACTTTTATTTAAAGCCGAGATTCGACTTTTTGGATCACTTTTTCACATCCTTTTCTCTCTCTTACTTTTTCAAAACTCCATTGTTGAACACCTCACTCTAGAACCTAACTTCTCTCTTAGGATTGATCTAGCTAGAGTGATTTCCTCACCTTGGGCCTTTGTAAAAGTCGCGTGGATCGTCGAGTGCTATCTTCTAATCTGAAAATTTCGGGATTTGGAGCATCTTCATTTTCATCATTTTCTTCCCTTGGGCTCCGAATTTGAGGTAGGGATTCCTACTCATCACTATGGGTTTTGACATAGATTTTTCGGCATTTTGTTAAATGGTTGAGTTTGGGAGTTGGGGTTTGAAATGATGAAAAGTGGGTTTTGATATTTTGATTCTTAAATGTGTATTTTGGATTTCAAGATAATAATATTGTTATTAGTTGTTGATATATAGACCATTGGGTCAATATTTGGAAATATGGTAGAAAACCCTAATTTGTTGTATAAATTAATTGATATAATTAATTTGGGATAATTGTGATTATATGGAAGTGGAATGGAAATAATGAAATTGACTCATTATATTGTAAAATGGTGGTGTTGGATTTATTAATCGCTCACTTTTGAAAACATTGATATTTTATCTGTTGGAGCTTTTATTATCTGTTTAGAAATAATTGCTTGGGCTACCGGTGGAGGGTAGTTTTGATTGTTGTAGAGAATGTATGATGATTAGGCAAACTAAAACTAATCAATTGGGTATGTCATAGAGTATGACGGCTGATAGAATACATTAACGTTATGTATTGATTGATTGATTACGTATATGACCTTTGAGTATATATGTTGTGTGTGTAGGAGGAGATAGGGGATGTACTCCACGGTTTAGGAGAAGATAGGGGATGGACCTCTAAACCGGATGTTGTTTGGGAGGAGATAGGGGATGGACTCCACTAATACAGCTAATGTGTGCTTGTCAGTTAATGTATGGATATAGCTCATATGCTTATCTATGGGAGTGTTGATACAGCTCATATGCTTATCTTTGGAAGTGTTGATGTAGCTAATATGCCCATCTGTTGAAATGTGGATACAGCTTGTATGCTTATCTGTTGAGAGGTTGATACAACTAGTATGTTTATCTATTGTAAGACGGGAAGCGTTTAATATGAGTCATTGTCTCATATAAGTGGTTGGCCAGGTTCTAAGCCGTTGATGTAAATTGGGAAAAATGATAAGAAATGGAAAATGAAATGAAAGATGAACATAGTGGTCATGCAATGGAAATGAGTTATGAATTGATTTATGGAAATTAAACATTTATCAATTGCTAATGTCTTAGTTACTGCTGATACGGTGTTTAGCATATCTCTCTTATGCTATCTTACCTATATGGGACATTATTTTCAGGTACAGGTAGCATGCCACCTCCAAGGACTTAGCTTGGAAGGATATGAGAGTTAAAGACTCTTTTTGATTATTTTTGTTGTATTACATGTACATCAAGCCACGGGCTTATTTTGTATAGAGTTAGTACTCTTCTTTCGTGTAACCAAGTGTTATCTTGGAAAGTTGTAAGTCTAAAGGGCACTTGCTTTCGTTGTTAACATGTAATACTGTTGTAAGAATTATTCTGATGAATGAAAAGGTGTTGGTTTCTTTTTACTATTACATGTCTAGAATGATGGGAATTATGCATAATTTTGAGGGCGTTACACATACACACTGATATTTGTGGACCATTTACTCCGCCTTGTCTGAATAGTCAGAGATATTTTATCTCATTTATTGATGACTTCACATGATAGATATATCTCTACCTCTTGTTTGATAAGGCCGAGGCACTTGATGCCTTTAAAGTTTATAAAGTAGAGGTAGAGAAACAAACAGAAAAGAAAATTAAAATTGTGAGGTCAGACAGGGGTGGAGAATATTATGGGAGGTACGCAGAATTGGAACAATTACCAGGTCCATTTGCTAAGTTCCTTAAGGAAGAAGGCATTATTGCACAATATTCAATGCCTGGCACACCACAACAAAATGGTGTTGCTGAAAGAAGGAATCGAACACTTATGGACATGGTAAGAAGCATGCTTAGTTATTCTAATGTGTCTATAAATTTATGGAGTGAAGCTTTGAAAACCGTTGTGTATATCTTAAACAAGGTTCCATCCAAGGTTGTTCCCAAAACACCATTTCAGTTATGGAAAGGATGGAAGCCAAGTTTAAAACACTTACATATTTGGGGTTGTCTAGTTGAAGTGATGGTGTATAACCCACATTTAAAGAAATTGGACCCCAGAACAGTTAGTGGCTTTTTCACAGGCTATGCGGAAAACTCCAAGGGTTACAAATTTTATTGTCTTTCAAATTCAATTAGAATTGTTGAAGCCAGAAATGCTAAGTTTATTGATGAAGTTGACCCTAGTAAGAGTTACCCTCGAAAGATAGAGTGGAAAGAATCACAGGATCCGGATACAACACCCATGAATATAGGTGAATTGGTTGTCTTTCAAGATAATCAACCCGATATTCTTGAAAATTAACAAATTCAAGAACTTTCACCACAAGAGGAACAGGTCAACATAGAGCCTGTAGCTCAAGTCCCAATTGAGACTAAAGAATTAAGGAGATCCTCACGAGCTAGAAAGTCAGCAATTTCTTGTGATTATTTTGTATACTCAATGGAGTCTGATTTTGACATTGGACCTAAAAATGATCTTATTTCATTTTCCAATGCCATGAATAGGGATGATTCTAAATTATGGTATGATGCCATGAAGGAAGAGTTGGAATCTATGGCTAAGAATCAAGTTTGGAAAATTGTCGAGTTGCCTAAAGGAGTTAAAGCGGTTGTCTGTAAATGGATCTATCAGACCAAGAAAGACTCAAATGGCAATGTTGAACGATATAAAGCCAGACTCGTAGCTAAAAGTTTCACTCAAAGAGAAGGCATCGATTATCATAATACATTTTCTCCGGTTTCTAAGAAGGATTCATTTCGAATTATCATGGCATTAGTAGCTCATTTTGATTTAGAGCTGCATCAAATGGATGTGAAAACGGCATTTTTAAATGGAGATCTTGAGGAAGAAGTATACATGAACCAACCTGAAGGTTTTTGTTCCGATAAAGATAGTCACTTAGTTTGCAAGCTCAAGAAATCCATATATGGACTAAAACAAGCATCCCAACAGTGGTATTTAAAGTTTCACAATGTTATTACTTCATATGGTTTTACGGAGAATGTTGTGGACAACTGTATATACCCTAAGGTTAGTGGGAGCAAATACATTTTTCTAGTTCTATATGTGGATGACATTTTACTTGCATCTAATGATTTGGGATTGTTGCATGATACTAAACAATTTCTTTCCCAAAATTTTGAAATAAAGGATATGGGTGAAGCTTCTTATGTCATTGGCATAGAGATTCACAGAGATAGGTCTAAAAGGACATTAGAACTGTCTCATAAAGCTTACATTGAAAGAGTTTTGGAGAAATTCAAGATGACTGATTGCACTCCTAATGCAGTGCCCATTGTAAAGGGTGACAAATTCAGTTTAAATCAATGTCCGAAAAATGATTTGGAAAAGGAACAAATGGTTAGCATTCCCTATGCGTTTGTTGTAGGCAGTTTAATGCATGCCCTGGTTTGTACACGACCTGACATTGCATTTGCAGTTGGGATGCTTGGAAGATACCAAAGTAATCTAGGAATGGAACATTGGAAGGCTGCAAAGAAAATCATGGGGTACTTAAAGGGAACCAAGGACTACATGCTTACTTGCAAGCATGTTGACTGTCTTGAGGTGGTTGGATATTCAGACTTGGATTTTACGGGTTGTCAAGATTCCAGAAAATCCACTTTAGGATATGTCTATCTGCTAGCAAGCGGTGTTGTTTCATGGAAGAGCACCAAAGAGACGATAATTGCATCGTCAAGAATGGAAGCAGAGTTTATAGCATGCTTTGAAGCAACATCACAGGCTATTTGGTTAAGGAATTTAATCACAAGGCTTCGAATTGTGGATTCAATTTCTAGGCCATTAAAGGTTTACTGTGATAGTTTGGCTGCAATTTCCTTCTCTAACAACAACAAAAGTGGTAGCCGAAGCAAGCATATTGACATAAAGTATCTTGCTATTCAAGACCGTGTTAAGAAGCAAGAAATCAGTATTTAGCATATTAGTACCGATATGATGATTGTAGATCCCATGACCAAAGGTCTTTCTGTAATGGTGTTTTCAAAACACGTTGAGGGCATGGGACTGATTGGTTAGCTCAATAATTTTTCTAGTTGTTGTTTTATTTTGTTTTGTCATGACATTTTAATTATTATTAGTGAAAAGCATCATTTTGTGCACCTAAAGTATTTGTGATGCTATGCAGTCCATTGGGACTATTGATCCATAGGCATCATTGGACCCAGAATAACTTATTAGAAGTTATTCATAAAGAATAACACCGCATAAAGTTGAGAGTGTGATACAATGTAATACATGGAAGGAAATACTTAATTGATAGAGTATAATCGCCATGATTCGTGTATTATAATTCTAAGGTTTGGGTATTTTTATTTAATAGCCATAATCAGTTTGTTAGTTACCCGACAGTTAACAACGTGTGTTATGTGTGCCAAGTGGGAGAATGTAAGAATATTCATAAAGTGGCCCATATGCCACATGTTTGTTTTATTTATTTAGTTATTTATATTGTATATATTTATTATATATATTTAATTAGTTTAATGGTTATTGGATAACTAACATCTGTTCACTATCCCATATGGTGGTTTCATGGGACCTTACAACTTCCCTGATGGTGGGAAGTTATAAAGGGTTACACTTGGATATGAGTCCAAGCCTATCTATATATATGCCTGTGATAGCCATCAAATACAGACATTATTTTGGTAAATAGAATAGGCTTGAAACTCTTGTCCCATATGGTTCTGTGAAAGCTCAAGAACAAGATTCAAAGGCTTGAACATCATGGCATGAGGTATTTTTCTTTCTGGATTAATATTATTTTAATTCTCACAATATAGGCAATAAAATAAAAAAATTATGATTATCAAATTAATTTTTTTTTTCCATAAATAATATTCATGAAATACTTTACAAAATAAACAATTCAAATCATCATTCTAATAAGGGAAATTTATTGATAAATCCCATCTAGAGATGTTTTATCCCAATAAGTCCACAAAGAAAAATTATATCCCAATGAGTCCCATATAGTTTTCTGGTTATTCCATAAAGTCCATTTTTTTAATTTCATATTTGTACGTGGACTATTATGCCCTTATATATATATATATATACACACTGTGTTAATACGTAACACACGTTACTGTGATTTCGGTAGTCAGTTTTGACAGTTTCTTTATTTCTAATTGAAATCGATTCGTTTCTATCTTGCATGTTGTCGTTCTATCGTTCTGAGGCTTTGATGTGCTACGGTTCGATTGTTGTTATTCTTGTCTGGTATGGTGATTTTCAAGTGAAGAGGACGACTGCACGACTGTCATTTTCTGGAGTATAACTGCCTCGAAGCAGTTGTTTTTGAGTTTTTGCACGACTGTAGGTTTGCCTGATTTAGGTTAGTATCATTTTAGTTTTGAATACATGTTCACTTTTTGTTTTGATTTGTAGGATAGATCAGATGCTTTGTTCTTGGAGTGATATTGATTGGATGCTCTGTTTTCTCAATTACATGCATCATACGTGAGCAGTTGTTTTTGAGTTTTTGCACGACTGTAGGTTTGCCTGATTTAGGTTAGTATCATTTTAGTTTTGAATACATGTTCATTTTTTGTTTTGATTTGTAGGATAGATCAGATGCTTTGTTGTTGGATTGATATTGATTGCATGCTCTGTTTTCTCAATTACATGCATCATACGTGGTCATTGGAGGGGAGGTCATTCAGATATATGTTGAATATGTCTGAGTGATATAATTGTGATTATATGGATCAATGTGAATGTTTACATCGTGGTCATGTGGAGGGGAGGTCATCAGATTAGTGATGAATGTGGATCCTCTATAATTCACAGTATGTGGAACAATATGAATGTTTACATCGTGTTAGTATTACGTGAAGGATGTCGATGTTTGTATTTTACTTCAAGTTTTGCTTAATGAGGCTCTGCGTGAGTGATATAATTGAGATTAAATGGATCAATGTGAATGTTTACTTCGTGGTCCTGTGGAGGGGAGGTCCTCAGATTAGTGATGAATGTGGATATTCTATATTTAAAAGTGTGTGGAACAATGTGAATGTTTACATCCTGTTAGTATTACGTGAAGAATGTCGATGTTTGCATTTTACTTTAAGTTTTGCTTAGGAAGGCTATGTGTGTGTGATATAATGGAGAGTATATGGATCAATGTGAATGTTTACATCATGGTCCTTTGGAGGGGAGGTCATGAGATTAGTGATGCATGTGGATCTTCTATAATTCAGAGTGTATGTGTCAATGTAAATGTTTACATCGTGTTCATATCATGTGAAGAATGTGGATGTTCTCACTTTTACTTTGATGTTTGCTTAATGAGGCTTTTGTGTGGGTGTGAATATTCACAGCTTGTTTAATGATGGTTGTTGAATTTAACACTTGAACTGTACTTGTATGCTTCTAATTTTTCGCACAATGTGAATATTCATATCGGTTTGGATTATTGTTAATTGTTGTATTGTTTTGTTTTTACAGGAGATGGATAGCTTTATGATGTTGGTGTGTACATATGGAACCAGTACCACTGTAATAAATGCTGCCCGTGCATTGCGTTATTCACGTTTGATGGACTGTTTGTGTGAAAAATGGGGGGAGTTGTCTGCTGGTTCTATTTCATTGTTTTGTAAATTACCTGGGATTAATAGGTGTGATTTGGAGAATGAGGAAGAATTTCAGAACATGTTACTGCTTGCTAAATCAATGGGGGTACAACATATAGAAGTTGTGGTTGAGTTGAAAAGTGATATTGGTCAGTCAAGTAGTTTGGGATATGGTTGGGTGTGGAGAAAGCAAAGGCTGGTATTCATGGAGATCACTCGTTATCGTTTGACCAGCTGCGGTAGTATTCGGATGCCGTGATGCGGTACAATCCGGGGAGTTATGTCAATATTGACTATGATGCGAGTAGTCAACAGTTTTGTAAACTTCTTTATGTCATTATTTGCGTGTATTTACGGGTTCAATGCTTGTCGGCCTTTATTATTCTGGATGGAACATTCCTCAAAGGAAAGTACAAAGGTCATTTACTTGAACAAATGGGCGATCTAAACAATGGTTAGTAGTTTTTTTTAGCTGTCTATTCATGTCAATATTCACTCTGAGCAGCATTGTTTGGACAAAAGAGTGATTGGTAAATTATAAGTAATGTGAACATTTACATTAGTATGCACTGATGTGAAGGTTTACATCTGTGTATGCAAATGACAGTAATGTCAACATTCACATTACAACACACTGATGTGAATATTCATATTAGTGTATACTAATGTTAGTTGATCCACTAATGAACAGTATTGTGAATGTTAACATTGTCAGTGACTCAACAATCAACAATGAATTATGAATGGTCGTTAATTGTGTATTGGTGTTGCGTTGTAGGTATGTTTCCTGTTGCCTTTGCGATTGTTGATTCAGAGACCACGGCCAATTGGTCGTGGTTCTTGCATGAACTTGGGAAGGTTGTTGATGGGAAGCGAAATATTACTTTTATTTCGGATCGTAATCTTGGTCTGTTAGAAGCTATGCCAAAGGTGTTCCCATCGGCTCATCACGGTTATTGCTTATAACACGTGAAGAGCAATTTAAGAGACCGGATGAAAGGAATTGATAATGGATTCAGGGATCACCTAGTAAGTAGTTTGGGTGACTGTGCCTACGAGCCAACTGTGGTAGGGTTCCATGAAAAGCTTGCAAAATTAAAAGAGGAGGGTAAACAACGAGCTCATAATTTTTTCAAGGACTTGGCACCGAAAGACCGGGCAAATTGCATTTCGTAATAATAGTTTCCTAAGGTGTTTATCTTTGTGAATTTTAGAATGGTAGCAATGTGAATTATCGATTTAGAATGGTAACAATCTTCGAATTGTGTTTCATGTTCACTGTAAATGATGTGAATGTTCACATCTGCTAATGATGACTGATGTGAATGTTCACATCTGTTAAGTTGTCAAATAGTCATTCAATGTATTACAGATTTGAATGTTGACACGTGTCATATTTTGTTGTTGTTGTTAACATGCACATATTATCCATCGTTTAAGTTGACGACATAATAAGCATGTAATGTGAACATTCACATTATTATAAACTGGTAGCAGATGTAAACAGCCACATTATTATACCCTGATGTGAATGTTCACATCAGTGTATTCTCCTTTCAGTACTATGAATGTTCACATCTGTTAACGTCAATGGTCAGACCTGTTAAATTTCGTATTGTACAATGTTTGTCATATTGTGCAGGGGCATGCGTTATGGGGAGATGACATCCAATGCGGCGGAGTCATTCAATAACTGGATTAAAGAAGCACGTAATCTTCCTATCACTCAAATGGTGGACACAATTCGTACTCAGTTGATGCGGCAAATGTCTGCAAGGCGTGACCAAGCAAACAAATGGAATGAACTTATTTGTCCGACATTTGAAACAAGGCTTATGGATTCGTTCAATGACAGCAGGGCTTGGCAAGTTAGCAAAGCCAATGAGGATGTGTTTGAAGTTCATTCGATACTATCTGTTACAGTTGATGTTTCGAGGCGTACATGTTCTTGCTTCAAATGGCAAATCAACGGATTCCCGTGTGACCATGTTGTTATTGCCATTCAGAAGAGCCGCTACAATCTGAATGATTGTGTGGAACATTACTTTCATGTTCAGACATATCGCGGCCTATTCGGGAGCCATATTCCCTATACCATCGTGGAGAAGCCGCTTTTGATCCCACGGACTTCACTATATACCCGCCTAACCGTGAAAAGACCACCGGAAGGTCAAGAAGAATAGGATCCCATCAAGGGGTGAGAAATTGAAGCAAATAAGGTGCGGAGATGTGATAAGTTGGGGAGCCATAATAGGAAGTCATGCACGGAGCCGATATAGGATGTACCTTTTTTCCATTTCAACATTGTATTTTACATTGGATTCTTATATTCATTTTTGAAATAAGATGTGAATATTCATGACATCGTTGTTGCCATTCGCATAATCAGAAGTTATGATGTAAATATTCACATCATCAAATTATTAGATATGAATATTGACTTGTGTTAAGAAATATCAACTCATAAGGTGTGAATATTCATGACATCATTGTTGCCATTCGCATAATCAGAAGTTATGATGTGAATATTCACATCATCAAAATATTAGATGTGAATATTGACTTGTGTTAAGAAATATCATACGCACACCTGCCATATTGTGTTACTTGAACACTTTAAGCAATATTCACATTCATCAGTATGGTTTAAAACAGAAGAAAGTACACGATGATTCTGTGATGTGAACATTCACATCATGTCATGTGCATTCAAAAAAAAAAAAATTTACAATCTCAATGTGTATGACCAACGCAAAATAGGCCTGAAAATGCATATATATATTGAATGAAAAATATCTGTACAAGCAGTGATATAGACTTGATTTACAATTAAGCTAGTCTGCTCCAATATGAAAAATCTATTGACACTAAATTGTCTTAATTGTGGATAACAGATTTGGGTAACAGTGATAGATGGACAACCCCCACCTATAGGTTTTCACATTGCACTGTCTTTCTGTGGTTCAGGAAAAGGTGTACTAATGAGTCTCTTATTTGGCACCATTCATAGCGAGCTAGGCTGGCAACAATGTCTTCACGGTATACATGCGCCCTCATGATGTAACAAAGCGCAGTTCAAGAATCCACCCTGAAAATGCGAACTTGTTGTTAGATTTTGGAATTTAGGTGGGTAATGGTTGTGGAACATGTGTAGAAATCAATTTTAGGCTTACGAATTTGGTGCTTTGAGGACGATGTCCACGATATGATTGTTTTCGAAGTATTTTGGCATGATAAGTTGGTCCATAATAGTGATGATGGTCCAATGTTGTGCACCAACCCTGTGATGTAGTCCCTCTGCCAACAATTAAATTTCATATTAGGCACCAACCAACATAGGCATACATCCAATTTCAAATATTACACGTCACGACAAGTGTTATGTTTGGCAGCCAATTACCAGTATTTGTGCTTTGTCAATATGAGGGTCATGTATGCCTTCTCTTGGGCGCAGTGAGTTATAATGCCTCCATACATTCTCTTTCGTCGTATACACAACAATTGTCCATGGAAGTTGTCGGTATTGGGAAGATTAAGAATCTGGCATTGATACTCCTTGATGTGTACATCAATCGGTTTATTCCTCTTGTGAGGGGTACTCTTGCACGATTTTCGCGCACACAAAGGGCATACAATGATGCATATGGTTTGAATATCAATGTTTGATGTTAATGATGTGAATGTTCACATCCGCTAATGGCGAGTGATACTCGATGTGAATGTTCACATTTCGTAATGGTGAGTGATACTATTGATGTGAATGTTCACATCTGTTAATGGTGACTGATACTACTGATGTGAATGTTCACATTTCCTAATTGTCAGTGATATTACTGATGTGAATGTTCACATCTGTTAATGGTGACTGAGACAACTGATGTGAATGTTCACATTTCCTAATGTTGAGTGATACTACTGATGTGAATGTTCACATCTATTAATGTCGAGCATATCGATGTGAATGTTTCCATATGCTAATGGTGAGTGATGTTACTGATGAGCATTCACATGTATTGAAACGTAATCAACATTAAAGTCTAGTTTTACCAAACATGTGCTTGTAAAGATGAATGATGAATCCTCCAAACTTGGGTTGACTAGGCCTTGTAGTTCAAGGAGAATTTCACCGTAAGCATCTATGACCTGCAGAACCAGAGGGGTGGCAGTACATTATTTTGCACTGTCTTTACTCTGTGTGTGTGTGTGTGTCTGTGTGTGTGTGTGTTTTGTTCACATTTCTAGTTCCCATACGTTGTTTGTTATTGAATCTTCCTTGATGATGTGAATGATGTCATCAAAGTACACATCTTTAGTCTTTGAGTCCCCTCGCCACACTAGCAACCTGTGCATTGTGATTACAGAAAACGTTAATGTTAACATTGCACATTTATGAAATGATCTAATTTATCAAATATGTATGTGAAGTGAACATGATCCCAAAAAAAAATAAAAAAAACAATTTGGGATATGTAAGATCACTTACTCGTCACCGCCATTCTTGTGCAAACTTTGGACTTTTTGCTTGTTGAGTTTGTTCATGTTAGCCCAGACCTTCAGTTTGTTGTTCAAGGTTAACTTCTTCGACTTTGTTGGCTGCTTTTTTGGTGGTTGTTTGTCCGAATCTTGTGCGCTTTGACTGTATGTGATTGCTCTTGGCTCCTCTTTCCCTTTCTTGACCCGTGCAGTTGGGGTATTCAAACTCGTCCAACCTCAGTTCTTTCCTTACCTTTTGCTTCATGCGCTTTACCCTCGATAGGGGGCTGACAATGTGTTCCAATGTCATGGGGATGCTTGTTCAGGCTGTCATGAGCCTTTTGTGCTTCAGCTTGGGTGATGATGTGGACGGACTGATCGTCAAAAAGGTCTTGAAGTATTGTTTTTTCACATTCCAAGTTGATGACCAACTTTGTCAGCCGCTGAATTTCTACATCTTTCAACTCCATGCAAGTCTTCATGTCCATGTGCACATTGGATGGGCTTGATTGGTCAAATAGTTTGGCTTCAAGGGCAGCAATCACCTTGCCCTCAATTCCCAAGATTCTTCCAATTGTTTGTATTTCGCTTCCCATTGCCGTACAAGACCCCAAGCTTTTCGGTTTTCTGCTATGAGTACTTCTACAATGTCGGGTTCAGTTGGTTGTGCTATGACGGTTCCTTTCTCAGCATTGGGGATGCTACAGCTGGGGTTGGTATAATGTCCAACATCATTCAGGTCCGTTGCATCGCCGTAAAATGCATCCCCGCATCATCACCGTTGGATCGGCTTCACTTTGATGCTCATTGCTTTCATTTTTCTTTGCTACGACTTGACAAAATCTCAGTTTGGGCTCCACATTCGCTTTTGTATGACGGTACATCTTCGCTTGGTGATGCCATTAGCTCGCCGCCATATACCGCATTTGGAGACGATTTTAGTTAGCTAGTTCCTCATCTCATGATGTGAATAGGCACAATATATTTGGTTGTACTTCTACCTCATTTAACCCAAATTTTAGCCAAAGATATGGACTTCATGTTGCTATGTAAATCTGTGAGGTCCCATTTTACGATCGTGGAATAGCATTGGGGTTACGGGTTGTAAGATTGTTGTATGCTCACACCAAGATCTTGAAACAAATAACAAATATGAGTAATGTGAATGTTCTCATCAATTAACATTGATGTGAATGTTTACACCACTAGAAGAGTGTAAAATTTTACATCAATTAACACTGCTGTGAATGTTCACATCTGTTGATGTGAATGTTCACATCTGCTAATGGGGAGCCATGTTTCTGATGTGAATGTTCACATTCCGTAATGGTAAGTGTTACTAATGATGTGAATGTTCACATCTGTTAATGTCACTGCTATTACTGATGTGAATGTTCACATTTTGCTAATGGTGAGTGCTGTTACTGATGTGAATATTCACATCTGTTAATGTGAGTGGTACTACTGCTGTGAATGTTCACATCTGTTAATGTGAATGTTCACATCTGCTAATGGGGAGACATGTTTCTGATGTGAATGTTCACATTCCGTAAATGTTCATATTAAACATAGAATAAGTTTTATGAGATTTACCATTAACAACATCACACATCCGTGACTTCGGCACTGGTTTTCCACATTTTGGCCCAATGAACCCATCAAGTTTGCGGATGCTCAAATTTCAATCATACTCGATCATCTTCTCTAATGGGTCCATGTATGAGTAGAAAGCCCATCCAATTGTTTCGCCGGATGCAGAGAAGAATAGCTTGACGCATGCGTACATGCAAACTAATCTTGCGACCTCTTCATTGTCATGTTTTTTTGTGCCCTTCAATGCTTCGCTCCGAATTTCTCGTATTTTGGCAGCAGATAACCGACTAACATCCTTGCACATTCGGTGTATGATGTCGGTTGTTGGTTTTGCACCATAAGAGATGTCCATCGACTTGGTGCCGCAGTCCACCCCGAAAATCAGTGACACATCGCTTCTAAAAATCTGGATGTTCTTATCCCCAATGTAAAACCTCCCACTAGATTGCTTGAATGTCTGTACTGTACGTACAATGACATCATATTTCATGCAGTGGTTGAGGTCGATTTCGTTACTGATCAAGCAATCAAATAGTGCCCAGAACGGAGTTTTCCTGAGGCACTTCAGTTGGCCACGTGTGAATTTTGTATCCTTTAAGAGTTTGACCAATCCTGTTAGGTTTGACCGGTAGTTAACTTTTTTCATGTTCACTTCTTCAGGAACGTCTATTTGATCAGGCTTGGTTTTGGCACGGGATTCCCCTCGCTTTCGCTTGCCATCAACTTTGTGGGGAAGACCTGTGTGTTCAAATAAGCACATTTAATTGGCTGAAACACAGAATATGGAACCAGAAGCACCAAACAACATTCAACAACCAGCATTGACAATAATGTGAACATTTGCATCATTGTAGACTGATGTGAATGTTCACATCAATGTCAAATGCTGTAAGTTTGAGCGAAGTTTGGGGGGTTCTGACAGTAATGTGAACATTCTCTTTATGTGAATGTTCACATCGTTCATCTTTGTAAGTTTGCCCAGTAGTCAACACTATTTTGAATGTTAACATAATCCATGTTTGCAAAATAAATACCGAATACGACAACAGTTACAAGGCAATGTAAATATTGACATGGGTGACCACATTACGTCATAATTTGCGAAATATCAAAGGGGGGAAGCAACAGGGCCAAACAACACCCAATAACACAAACAACTAGGAGATTGATGTCACAATGTGCATATTTACATTAATGTGAATGTTCACATCATCCATGTTTGCAAAATAATTTCAGAAAATGACAACAGTTACTAGCCAATGTGAGCAAAATCAAATGGGGGAACCAACAGCACCAAACTACACCCAATGACACAAACAACTTGGACATTTATGGCGCAATGTGAATATTTACATCATAATGCATCACAATGTTGCGTGAAGTTTGGGGGTTCTGACATTAATGTGACTATTCACATGATGTCCATGTTCATATCAGTGTCTACTACTGGAAGTTTACTCAGTAAGGAACACTAATGTGCAAGTTCACATCATCCATATGTGCCAAATAAATTCTGAAAAGTACAATAGTTACAGGGCAATGTGAATGTTTACATGGTTGATCAGATTATGTTATAATTTGCTAAAAATCAAAGGGGGGAACCAACAGCACCAAACTATACCCAAGGACACAAACAAGTCCAACATTGATGTCACAATGTGAATATTTACATTACATTCCATCACATTGTTGACTGAAGTTTGGGGATTCTATGGACATCAACAATGAACAATATCAACACTGACTGTAATGTGAACATTCACGTCGTTATACACTGATGTGAATGTTCACATCATTATACACTGCTGTGAATGTTGACAGCAGTGTATACTACTGTAAGTTTGCCCAGTAATCAACGCTTATGTGAATGTTGACATCATCTATTTTCACAAAATCAATTCCGAAAACATCTATGTTTACTTAATTCAAACCGGAAAACCGTAGAAGGTGGATGTATACATCGTGATGACATTATGATTGAAAAGCGATGGTGGAATGTTAGTACTTACTTTTGTTCGTCATTGTTGGTGGGTATGGAAAACTTCGGTGGGGAGACGACAGAATTCGAACGCAAAGCACGCTCCTTCCGATGTGAACCTTCGCCATGGTGAGATGAAGACGAATCTGGGGTCGATGGTCGACGATGGACGACGAGGACGTTGGTGAGGCGATGTGAATCTAGGGTTTTTGGAGGCGATGTGAGTATTGTTTCATGGATTGAGTTTTCGTTTTGGAAATTTTGTGGATTGAATAGTTGGAATAGGAATGGGTTTTGAAGAATCAATTACACGCGGGAGAGACGGGGAGGGTTGTTTCGTCCTTTTACAATTAATGGACCTAATGGAATATTCAGAAATAGTTTGAGTTTTATGGAACTAAACAATTATAAATGAGACTTTTTAAAAAAGAGCCCTTCTAATAAACTCCACAAGTCTGCACATAAAAAATAAAAAATACCCGTGTTTTATTTAAAGGCATGCAAAAATAAGATCTACCGTCAATTTTAGGGTGTCAATCAAACTGAAGTCAAAAGCAAAATTATGCACACAAGATAAAATACTATTATAAATAGGGCTATTCAAATTTAATGGATACGCAAATAGGTTCTAGCAAAAATGTGAAAATCTTGGTCTAATAATGTTTGGAGATTTACATTTGAGATTTATAAATATATTTATTGGTAAGAAAATAGAATCTTATATAATTGAGTAAGTAACAAATTAAAAATTGACACTTATTATTATGGGAGTAGTTTGCCTTCAGTCCTTAATCAACTAGACGGTGCTGTTCGGCCCATGGGGGGCCACCACGGATCCCATTTTGATAATCCGAACCGTTCAATGTGTAAAACTCGTCAAGTACTATATGCCTATAAAAAAATCATATTTATTGGACATCGATAGCTATCTCATCTTATCAATTTTTGTCAACCGTTAATTTATTCACCGTCCATTTTTTTTATACAAAACTGATTTGATCACATAACTATCAATATCCGATCAACGTGATTTTTTATAGGGATATAATACTCGACAAGTTCTACACATCAAACAGTTCGGATTATCAAAATAAAATCCTTAATGGGCCCTCACTGACTGAACAATATCGTTCAATCCGATTAAGGGCTGGAGGCAAGCTACTCCCTATTATCATACATTATTGTGGATGAAATTATAAAATTTTATTAAGGTCTTAAACATTTTACTTTCTTAAATTAAAATTAATTCAATATTGCAAATGATGAAAAATGATGTCAAATGTTGAATTTATAGCTACACAGATGCTGCTGCGAGATGAATGAAAAGCAATGGTAGAATTGCAGACAAGAACAAGCGTTGATGAAAGTGACTAGCCGTTGATGTGATGTTTTGATCTTTGATTTATTTTTATTTTTTTAATTAATAAAGAAGAAGGTTGTGTTTGATAGAGTTTTAAAATTATGATTTGATAATAGAGTTATATTTTGAGTTTGTGAGTTTTTGAAATTATGATTTAAGTATGAAAATTTTGTTTGGTTATGAGCTTTAAAAAGAGTTTTGAATTGAGTGATGTAACATATGATATTTGATTTAAAAATTTATAACTCTTAACCAAACACATAACCCAAAATTCTATTCAAATGTCATAAAAAAATTAAAAAAATTTCTCAAAATACTTTTTATTTAAAATATAAAAATAACAAGTGAAAAAAAAAAAAAAAAAAAAACATGAACACTGCTCCGGTTAACCGACCGAACGTCCGGGAGACGTTCTGGAGAATGACTAGATAGACGTGTTTTGAAAAGTGAGTGTGAAATCAATTTTTAAAAATTATAAATAAAGAGAGCACTCAAATTATGTTTGAAAAGTTTCACCAAACACAGCCAAAAACTTTCTTGATAAAAACAAGGATAAATTATAAACACACCCCCTAAGTTTTACTTATTACAAATTACTCCCTGTAATTTTAAAAATTACACTATGCCCCCCTAAGGTTTCTAATTTCATAACAAATAAGTTCTTTTATAAATAAATCATCAAGTTAATTAACAATTTTTAATAATGTTAAAATTTTATTTTAATTAATAATTCATATAATTTTATTATTGTATAGGTAGACAGTTAGAAATTTTATTTTTTCAATTGATTGTGTTAAATAAATTTTTTTAATAAAGAGATATTTATAATTTTTCAAGTTATAAAAAATAATTTATATTTTAAACAAACCTTAAGAATATATTTGTAATTTATTCTAAAAACATCATAGAAAGTATATGGAAAGCTTTGTTTGGGTTTTGTTTAGTTGTGTGGGCCGCGCTGCGCTGGCCATTGCTGTGTTTACTAGATGGACTGTTAGTTGAGGGTCTGACTCCACTTTGATGATTTGATGCATTTATATTTTAGGCTTTTTATTTATAAATATAATAATAATTTAAACAATAAGTGTGATTTTAAAAAGTAGTCTCTATTTTTTTACTAAGATGAATTTGATAAAATTTGTACATACAATTATCAAATCAATGATTTTATTTTGTTTAAAAGTAATTTTAATAAAATTTTAAAATTATAGTTATCTGATGAATTTGACTTTTTTTTATTTTTTTTTTTATTGGATGAGTTACATGGAGGGATCTAAAATATCAACGGATAGAAGTGGATCATTTTTCTAGTGCATTCACTTAGATTTATTTATTTATTTATTTATTTTTAATTCAACTGGAAAGTAGCAACAGACAAAAGCAAGGAAAACAGAAAAACAAAAGCAAAACACAAGGCAGTAGACCTTAACACATGAGCCTGTTGGTATGTCCCAAATTAAGATATGCGTAGACTTGAGGAGGATTGATGAGATAGATGAGCGGACTTGAGTAACATACTTCTTAAGCCTGTGTTTGATTGTAAAATTTGGGGAGGATTTTTTTTTTTTTTTTTTTTGGGAGGGGGGGAGGGGGAAGGGAATGTATGTAAAATTAGACAAAATATAAGTATATTTTATTCACATTTTATGTATCTTTTTTTTTCTTTTTAAATTTTCTCTCAAATCTCCCGATCAAACACAAGCTTAGGAGGTATGTTACTCAAGTCTACTCATTTATAAAACACACTCATCAATCCTATTCAAGTCTACTCATATCAAATTACACTAACGGTCCCGGTAATTTGAGACTCATGTTACTCTAATCCCTAATATTTTAATTGTGATACATTTGATTTTGAATTTTGAATCTAAATAAGAACAATTGCAAATTTTGTTTCTTCATTTCAAGGGCAAAGTCGTCAATTTAATAAAATATAAATTAGTTTGATAAAAATAAATGTCAAAAAATTATTTTTAAATTTTTAAAAATTATTTCTACTCACCAAAAATAAAATTATATAAAAATGATCAATCTTTTACATTTTTATTTTTTTACTAAATTAATTTTTTAGTATGTGTTTGGATAATGATCATATAATGGGTGGTTGTGTTTGTTGATGTTAGACTTATTTATTTTGATTATTTATTTAATTATGTTTTAATTTATTTGAAAGAAAAAAATAAAATCAAAATTTATTTTGATAATTTATTTGAAAGAAAAAAATAGAATCAAAATTTATTTTGATAATTTATTTGAAAGAGAAAAATAGAATCAACATTTATTTTGATGATTTTATGTTTTAATAAAATCAAAATTTATTTTGTCCCATTATTTCTCACCTAAACTTTTATCCTAAATGTTGTTAGAATGTATTTAATATTTGATTAAATCAGGAGTTCAAATAGCCCAAAAACAAAGGTTCAAAGAGCCCAGCATAGCAGCAGTTCAAAAGGTTCAAAAGGTTCAAGTGGAAGATATTCAAATTTGTAATAATGGAGTGGAAGATATTTAAATTAGTAATGATGGAGTACAACGGCTATAAACGACTATAAATTCAAATGACTACAACAGTTATAAACGGTTATAAATTCAAATGACTACAACAGCCGAATGACTACAACAACTATAAACGGCTATAAATTCAAATGACTACAACGGCTATAAACGGTTATAATTTTCATTATATATACCAAAGCCCCTAATGTAAACAATTTACAAAAACCTGAAAATATTCTTTGATCTATAATCACTCACATCTATTTTCAGAAATTATATACTGAGCCTTATAGCTTTAAACTCATCTTTCCTGTGTGAGGTTTATAGAAAACCAGAGCTTCATTTTTATATCTATCTTTGAGAGATAATTTTTGTAGCTTTCTACGAAAGCAAAAATACATTTTTTTCAACATTGTAAGAGTGTAATACACTCAGTGTTCTTGACTTAGAAAGTCAGTATAAAATCTGTGGAGGATTGCTCCATCTGTAAAAAGGTTGCTATCACTCTGTGAAGCCACTACAATATTTTCTTAGTTTAGTGACATTTGAAAGTGCCACAAAACTATTGGTTTAATGACATTTTTTAGTCTTGTGACATTTTGAACAAGTGCCATTTGTATCCATGCCACGGTAGATACTTGCAAGTGCCACTACACCATCATGGCTAAAAACTTTCAATGACATTTTGATGTCATGGTAGATATTATTTGTGGCACTATCAAACGCCATTAAAAAAAGTGTTAGTGACACTTATAAGTGTCATTATACCATCAAGACTAAAACCTTTCAGTGACACTTTAATTTCATGATAGGCACTATTCGTAACGATAATTCGTTGTAGAACAATTTGATCCGCTCTTGCAGATACTCGAACCGCCAACCTCCTGCACCATAAACCTTATACACCACACTCTTCCCACTACACCTCTATAGTACCACATGATTATATATGTAACATATATTATTTATATAGTACATACATCCATATTAATATAAAAGTATATGTATAAACATAATTATTTTATTGAACATAATTTATGTAAAATAAACTATTTACTAGCAAAATAAAAAAAAGACCACTTTTGGCAACTAAAAATATTTTTTAGTCGCAAATTCTATACTTTTGGCTACTAATTGTTTTTTAGTTGCTAAAAAACTTAACTTTTGCCGACCAAAATCGGATTTAGTCGCCGAAGATGCACTTTCAGCTACCAAAATTTTGGTTGCCAAAAAATTTAATTCCTGCCTTAGGATTTTAGTTCTCCCGTGCTAAAAATGACCACTTTTGGCAACTAAACTTGTTTTTTAGTTACCAATTGTAGACTTTTGGCTACTAAAATTTTTTTAGTCACCAAAAAGCTTCACTTTTGGCTACTAAAATTTTTTTAGTCGGTAAAACCCATATAATCAACGACCAAACTTATTTTTAGTCGCCAAAAAGCTTTACTTTGGGCTACTAAAAATTTTTTAGTCACTAAAACCCATATAATCCGCGACCAAACTTAGTTTAGTCACCAATTGTAGACTTTTGGCTACTAAAAACTTGTAGCCAAAAGTCTACAATTGGTGACTAAACTAAGTTTGGTCGCGGATTATATGGGTTCTTGTTTAGTCGCCAAAAAGCTTTACTTTGGGCTACTAATGCTGTTTTGGGCGATGAAAGTTATACTTTTAGCGACCGAATTTTTTTTGTCAGGAAATTTAGTCACCGAATGTGCTTTTTCCTATAGTGTATATTGAGTTTAATTTATTTATTTTTAATCATTTGTTGCATTTTTAAAATTTAGAAAATATATTGGCATTTTTTGTTTTTCCAAAAATGCCATTATAAGCTTAGAAAGTTTTTGGCTTAGTGGCATTTCTCAAAATGCTATAAAATATTTGTTTATGACACTTTTCACCTAAGTGCCATAAAAAGTAATTTGCACATACCTAGTGTCCTGACATTTTTTAAAAAATGTCATTGCTACTAAAGTTTAGTGGCATCTGTTTGTAAATGTCACGAACATAATTTTTTGTGTCATTATTTTATAAAATGCCATAAAATTGATGTGACATTTCTTTATTGAAATGCCACTAGAGCTTTATATATTTGTGGTTCTGTGGCATTTTTCTAAAACATTTAATGCCAATTTTTATTTTTGTGGCATTTTCTAAAAACATGCCACTAGTGTAGTGTCACTAAAGTGTAAATTTGTTGTAGTGACATTTTTGTTGTAGTGAAGTGACACTTTTTTTAATTGAAATGCCACTAGAGCCTTGTATGTTTGTGGCTCTATGACATTTTTTCTAAAAAATGCCACCAAATATTCTTTTTATGACATTTTTTAAGAACATGCCACTAGTATGGTGTCACTAAAATATGTTTTTGTTGTAGTGAGCAAGAGTATAGTGAAAAATCTCAAGTGAAACTTGAGGAGTGGACGTAGGCCGAGTTGAAACCGAACCACTATAAATTTGTTTGTCTCTCTCTCCTTTATCTCTTTACTTTATTTTAAATTGCCATAGCTATATTTCACATTTTTACTATGCTAAAATCATTAACTAACATAGTTGTTAAGACAATTGTTTTAATTATTTTTATTTTATTAATTATATTTATCTATTGTGCTAGTTATAATTTTTATTAAGGTTTTATTAATTTTAATTATAAAAACCTAATTCACCCCCTCTTAGGTTGTCTTTTGGGTAACAGTTGATATTTTTTTATAGTTATCATGTAATAGATAATTGTATTTATTGTTAACAGATATGTTTGATGATTATTATGAAACGAATGGTTATTAAGCTTTTAATGTGTAATCGATATGTTTAATATATAAAATGTTTTTAGTTTTAGATTTTTTAATTTAATGGATTGGTTTAATAATAATATCAAACTTGTCGCCATATTTGACTTTTGAAAAAATAAAGACTAATTTAACAAAAAGAAATATCAAAGAAATTTATTTATACCCTCCCAAAAGATAAAATTATTTAAAAATAATGTATTTTTAATTTTTTTCATTAATTTAATTTTTTTCGAAAAAATAGATTCTGACAATCAAACAAAACAGAACTTTATAACCAAAATAGTTCAAACATTATTCATTAAAAAAAATGCCATTATATTTCAAACATATAAGTTAACCAACACAAATAAGTTGTATGACGACTTTCCCTTCAAATAGAGCAACAATGTCTTCAATTGTCCTTATTAGGAAAGAGATTCAAAATTCAGTGTCAAATGTGTTACAATTGAAAGGTTAAATATCAAAATGACACAAACTCCAATTATAAGAACTCGCCTATCTTAATTTGGGACATTCCAACAGGCTCATCTAAGTTAATGCACTAGAAAAATGCAGAGTTTGAAGAGGAATCAGGGAACATCCTCTACTCGGTGGCCTTTCACTATCACACCTTCCTACCCTGTCAATTGAGAAAGATCATGCTTGGAGTTGTGCACAAGATCCATAGAAGGGAGGTTTTCTTGAGATGTGAACCCATGAAATATATTTATCTATCAGCTAAAAAGATGCCAAATCGCTATCCAATGGAAAATCCGAGAGATCTTCATTAACGATGATCACTCGAGGTTAGAGAATGATATTGTTATCCGTTTTGTGGTCCTTGTCGTGAAATGGAGAAAGAAACATTGGGACATAGAAAGAGACTTCATGATTCTTGCTAGTTTGGAAGGTAAGTGCCTTGGACCGGTTTTGTTGCCTGGGTTTGATGAGTTGTGTTAGGTTTTATTCCGGACAATCCCATTTAACAAAACTCCTTTCAGTTGTATTTGTTTTCGCACTTTTTATTTCAGTGAGGCTATGAGTTTATTAGATGCGAATCCAACCCGAATCGAGCCTTGCAGAGAAGTTTGTGATGTTAATACTTTCAAAATTGCCACTTCACTGATTATGATGGGGGTCGAGCTGCTCGGTCAGCTCATGCCGGAAGCAAAATGCAAAATTGCATTCAAAGTTGGCTGTCCGCCCTTGCTCGCTCGAGCGAAGGATTGCGTCTATACAAAAACCTGAAAGAGCTCATTGTTCGCTCAGGCGAAGGGTTCGTGGCTCGAGCGAAGGCACTAGTGAAAATCACGCGAGTTAAGGTTCTCGCTCGAGCGAGAGAAACTTCGCTCGAGCGAGCTTCAAAATCCGGATTTCTATAAGGAATTGGTTTTCTTCCAAAACTAGGATTACTTTGGATTTCTATAACTAGTTGGTTTTCTCCCAAAACTTGACTTACCTCTCCAGATCTTCTTTTTGGATATTAAGGTTTATATCTGGAGATATTTTGCTAGTTTTTCTTTGATGTTTTGATTGAGTATTCAACTCATAGTTTAAAGAGTATACATCAAAGGATTATTTGTTTGTTCTACACAAAAGAGAGGGTGATTCTTCGGTGGATTCTGAAGAATTCAAGCCTGAAACTTTGGTGGATTCTGGAGTGGCTCATTGTCAAGATAATTCCGAGGTGAAGACGGGGTTGGAAGAGGCACATAGGGGTTGGTTCAATTCGGGCGTAGATTCGCTAGGTAATTGAGAGTATACCTGTCTCATTTGTTTATATCTTTTTAGTGGATTATTTTGTGGCTGTTGCCCGTGATTTTCTTATCACAATTGGAGGTGTCCAATTGTGGTTTTTCCACGTTAGAATCGTTGTATCGATTTGTCTTGATTATTTGATTGGGATTGTTATATACTGCTTAAAATTGATACATAATCACAAATCAACATCTAGGGGTGTAACAACCCTCGTACTGATTACCGATTAATTACTGATTATTACTGAATTAACCACTGATTACTGTTAAACGGAGATTGAATATGATTGGTAATTGAACCGATTTGAATTCTTGGTAATCGAAAAATTGGAACTGATTAATTGACTGTGTTTGTTTGACTTGCATTGCCTATCTGTTTAACTGTTTAACTATCTATTCATGTTTATGTGTTTAAACTGTTAATTGAAGGCCTTATCGGCGGCCGAATCGGAAATTGATTAATGTCTCATCATCACTAGAATTAATGGGATTTTATGGCATAATCATCTGAAAATCGATTTAGTATGATTAAACTAGATTAATTTAAGCCAAATGAATAGAGTTGCCTTATTTACGGAATTGCCATCTAGTGGGGCCTTTGTTTATTATTATGTTGAGGCTTATTACACCTTGAAGCAACATTTTCATCAGCTCATTTGAGCTTACAACCGAATTAGAGAGAGAGAGAGAGTGAGGAGATTTGGCTTCAATTGGGAATTGTCTTGGAGATTTAGTAGATTTTGAAGAAAGATTGCAAATTTAAGCTTCCCTTCGTGTACTCAAGACCTAAGGTAGATCATTGACCTTCTTCATTGTATATTTGAGTTGATTTTGCATGTTTCATGTTCAATTTATGAGCTAAGTCATGTTTTAAGCTTAGCATGTGAGATTGAAGCTTAATTGTTGCATGCATGTTAGTTTTAGTGAGTTTGAAGTTGATTCCATGGTCAAATGCCACATGCATGTTCATAATCATGTTTAAATCCATGTTTTCATCTTGTTTTGAAAAGATTGAGCTCTTTGGAACAAGAGTTGAAGTTTTGAAATGGTTTTGATCCATGCATGTTCCATTTGAGCATTGTTCATGAAAAACATGGTTTGATTTGGAGTTTAATTGACTCACCTTTGGGGCTTGAATTCATCAATTGGCTTTTGAAACTTGTTATACATTGTTTTGGGATGTATTTTCCAGAATTTGGGCCCAAGAGGTCGAGAATGGAGTTGAGAATGCTTGGTTTGAGCTTGGAAGGCAAATCTGGAAATTCCAGATTTGGCTTCTTCGCTCGAGCGACCAACGTTTCCACTGAGCCACGCTCGAGCGAAGGATTGGTGGCTCGGCGTAAAAATCGAGCATCGATTACTTTTCTTGTTTCATCGGACCGCTCGGCGAAGGATTGTTCGCCGGCGAAGCCCTGATTTTGCAACCTCGCTCGGCGAAAGAAGGCTCGCCGGCGAGACCCCTGCCAAAGAACTTTTGAAAAATGCCTTCCAAGTATTTTCGCATCCTCATCCCATCCTAGGCATTCTTAGGCCTAGTTTAAGGCATCTTAATGAGGATTTAGACATAGAACCACACCGAGGAAATTTAGGGATTTAATGATCATCCTTACGACTGTGCACTTCGTGTGTGTTCTAATTGTTAACAGTTAAGGGAAGGCTCTCGGGGACGAGCTCTAGCTGCTTTAGCCCAATCTCTGTGAGAAACAGATTGTGTAAAGATATGTTCAAAATGGTTATATTTTGAATCTTGAATCAATCGCTTATTGAACTAATATTGTTTATTGAATGAATGTATGTCTGTATTTTTAACTGTATTGTGGCATCCTTAGCACCTTGTTATTGGTATTACTGAGCTCTCGGTTTCCTTGTGGAACCATATTGTTTATCGATTGATGGCCATCATTATTGTTGGGTGCATTAAGGCCGGTCCTTTTGGACCTCTTGTTTATAGGCTAATGGATGTACCACATATGGTGATTGATTGAAATCTTGATTGGTGAAATCTTGAAAGATTGAAATCTTGTATAATGATTTGATTTCATTCGTAAGGACATTCATTCATAACCTCTTTACGTTATGTTATTCACTGGGCTTTAGCTCCTTTGTTATATATATATATGTAGGTTCTCGAATGACCGAGCTAGGGCGTGGGTTGGTCCCCGATTTTTGTCAAGCCCTATATGCCTCACCGCGAGGTTCCGAGTTGCCATGCTATGGCTTGGGGTGTTTTTGTGTCCCCTATCGGTCTCCTTCTTGTTTTGTCTCTTGTTTAGACATCTCTTGTTTTCTTGTCTTGTTATCGAGGATTAGGTCCCATCTTGAATGTTGGTATATGATTGTATAGATCTGCATTTGGCTGTATGAATGCATGAAAAATGTTTTTGGCATACTGATTTTCTGACTCAATGGACACTAGTTATATCTTGTATTGGCTTCCGCCACAGTACTCTGTTTAAGCGTATTCTTTGTTGAGGCCTTTGGTAATCACGGATTCTTGACGATTCTGATGCTAAACCCATAGGGCCGGGTTTGGGTCGTGACAGAGTGGTATCAGAGCGATACTTAACCACGAGTTGTACCGCACACACGTGTCCAAATGAGCTATAGGATGTCCTAGAAAAGAAGTTAGGGCATTGCATGAGCATAAAAAGTGTGCGTGGTTATGACATGACTGATTATATGCCAATGTGTTAAACTGTTTAAGTATGCAACTGTTTATATTTATAATTGCTACCACTGCTTATAGTGAAATGAAACGAAACCTATATGCATACTTAAAGAAGTTAAATGGAATAACATGTAATGTTAATGTTACTACCGACTGTGGAAATCTATAAGAAAGTGAACGTGTGAAAGTAAAGGGTCATGTGACCATACCTGAACTGAAATGAAAGTATACACACGTCTGATATGGAATAAAATGTGAAATCAGTGAGAACTTCCCTATGTTGATCAAAAAAAAAAATATGTGGGAACCTAATTTGTGGAATGTTAAACCGTAGAGTCTCATGCCTTTGTTGAATGACCTTGAAAGTTCGATTGGAATCACGTTGGCGGCGTTAGCCAGTCGGAAATTCTTGGTAAATTCCTGGGGAATGAATAGGTTAACTGAGAATCTGAAATAACAACAACAAGGGCGAGGATTGTGAACGAACTGAAACTTCTAATCTGAGGATTAACAGGCTAGAATGAATGATTGAGGCCTTAATCGAAAATCTGAGAGGATAAAGGCAGACATACGTGCCTGAACCAACTGAATATGAACTGATGACACTGATATCTGAAACCCAAATAAAGCTGAAACCACCGAATTTCGGAGGTCGGAACCAGGCAAATCGAGACTTGGGTTTAGAAACCGAGAAAATATGTGAAGTTCTCTTGAAAAAAGCTTTCCCAATACATAAAATAAGAAAGTATCAGGTTTGAACAACTTGAGTAAAGTGATAGCACTGTGGTAATATGAGGAAAAATTTACCCGACTAATCGATGGGCAACCCACATGATGACACCTTGTTGGAAAAGAACTGGAGGTGGGAGTGACCTAGATGTGTTTGACATCGTCAACTGAAATTAGAGAGAGTGAAACAGTAGTAACAGAAAGTGGGAACGACCGGTAAATCAATGACCTCCGTGAATGGAAAATCTCGGCAATAGCTTTGACCAATGAAGGTCAAAGAAGTAATGTGAACAACGATATACCTTTCTGTACCGTATGTGGGAAATACCAATGGGGCGTTGCCACCGCCTATCTAAAACTTATTCTAGGCATGGACAGGAGGGATATTTGCCTAAGTCTTGCCCACAAACTCAACTGAACGATATTGAGTCTAAATCTAGACCCTAGTTCCAGAGAATGCTCGGAACACTGAAAAGACTGACGTAGGTATTACCTGAAACAGATGAAATTGCTTATACGAACGTTTGTGTGGGGAATCGTATATTCTGTAATTTGGTATAGACTGCGAACATATTGACTGCGCTAATTGAACTACTAGAATTATGAACCATACACTGAGAACTGTTAGAACTTGTGAACAGCGAGAACTTGCTGAGTTAGGTCCTTGTATTGTAATGCAACGACTGAATGTGAACTGTTAGATGTGACCTTTTGAACTGTACTAGAACTGTTGAACATGGGTATACCCTATGATTGACTGTAATTCGAGAAATTTCCACAACTATAATTTGTACTGAACTGTTATGTATTGACGGACCCTTGAACTCTAATTATACACGCGAACTGTTTGTGTGTGAGACTGTTAGAACTGCGAACCCATATTGGTTTGTAAAGATGAACTTCTGCAGAATGTTTACCTGAAAACTGATTTTGAACTCACACCGTATATATGAAAACTGATTTTGAACTCACACTGTATATATGTTCCCATGCTAGTAATACTGTTAAGACTGAAAGGAATGAACTGTGGATAATGAATCTTTTGAAATCTACCGTTGATGCGGACTATATGTGCGACACTGTAAAATCTTATGTTAACATTTACCTGTGCTATGGAAACTGGTTAGACTTATGTATATATCTGCTTACCTTCCCAAGGATATTAGACTGAATAGACGTATGACTGGTTACCTTAACTATCGTATCTGGAGAAACCGTTTTGTATTGTACATCGAACTTGTGAATTCATATTGAAACTGTTAGTAGACTCCGAACATGCACATATATGACTGTACCTTTGCTCAGAATGACTGATAAATTTGTTTGATAAGTTAACCGTTGGGGCTATGACTCTGTAACTGCATGACTGAATAAAGATCCCAACCGATAAACTCTTGACTGGGAATCGTGATTGTGGAAAATTGACATGACTGTTGGAGTTGATCTGCGAGCCTATGCTTTAGTGACTATATGACTGATTTGGAACCCTTGTATGACAACTCACCATTATGTGCCACCAAGAACTTTGTGTGATGTATTACTGTATACCATATGCTTATATGAAGGATTTATTTGGAAATTGCTATATTGACTGTGATGCTTACCTCTCGATATGACTAACTGCGTGTCTGTGCATTTGTCTGTAAACTTATTGGGAGGAACGCACTGTATGTGACCTGTACTGCTGTGATATGAATTGTAATGGTACCGGACTCTGATGTAAGTTGGATAATTGATGAACTCAGACTGATTGTGAAACTACTATGTACCGAAATGACCGGAGTATGAACTAATGTTAACTGATCTGGAAATGATAAGAATGGAACTTTGATCTGAACTAATCTGATGGAACTGTGGGTTAATGAAACCCTTTTGTGTAACTGATGGAACTTTTGTTTGATGCTTGCGCTTCGAACTTTTATTTGATATGTTTGGACAGAACTTGCATCTGAAATGACCTAGTCGAACTTTCATCGATTTGATCTGAGAGAACTCTTATTAAGAGCTATTACCGGATTTGTTTACAATGTAGGAAACAACTGGGTATGTGGCATGTGATTAATTACCCGGTATTATCGTTATAACCATGAACTTGTTTGACTAGGGAATGATTGTTTTGGTGATTACTGTACTTCAGAACTGGGGGGATCTGTTGACCACAGACTGGTTTTGATCATAAACTCTGACTGTCTGGAAGTATATGTAATCAGATGATCGCCAGATAACATGTGCTATGACCGAATCGGTAGGGACTGCGAATGAATAGTAAATGAATGCTTAAGAACTCTGCCTACTGCTATGGGAGTAATGTACGAATTCGCCTTATGTTCCCGATAACTCCCGAATGAACTGGACTGACTGTGACGGCTTATCGAATCGAGAATCAAATTGAACTAAGACTGAAGGAAAGACTCGAAATTGAATGGATCGAATCTCTGTAATTTAACGGGGGAAATTACTTATGAAACTGAGACCAGTGTAAAGCCATAACCCCGATAAGTACTTGATATAAGTAGTGTGAATACTACTACATTGCTCTCGCATCACATCAGATTGTATCGTTATCTTTATCAGATTGTATCGCCACCGCATCAGATTGTATCGTTATCAAGTATTGTATTGTTACCATTACTGTCACTGCATCGACATCGCTATCACATCGCTATCGCCATCACTCCGTGTACTCTTTGTGCCACTTTATTCATATTTCGTGTCACGAAATAAGTTTTGTCTCGAAAATGCTATATGCTGTTTACTGAATGATTGTTCGATCCCTGTTATATATTCATGACTCTTAGTATTATGTAATATATGTTAGCTGCCCGGTATCGAAGGTTCCTTTATGGAACTTATATCTGTCTGTACTATGTTACCCGTACCGGAGGCCTCGTCATGGGGGGTCACTTCTATCTTGTTACGTTCACATTGATTCGGATTTCCTTATGGAACTGGTTATTCATAACCATTATGTAATCTATATCTGCTCTAATAATGCACCATGTATACATAAGCCAGGATTGTGCATCTACGTATGCACTAGACAAAAATATGCAAATGAACATGTATCCGAATCTGTCATTGACTGAAAACTGAAAGTGAGTAAGATTCTGTTTTAATGTGAACCCCAATCCCTATAGGTGATTCCTGATTCTGTTATTGTGCATTGTTAAGATTGGGTAAGATTGGGAATGGGTCATGAACCCGTTTTTGTATATGATTGTGCTCCTGTTATAGAGTGAAAGTTACCTTTATGATAGGCATCATCTCTGTTGTCATATGTTAACCCGAGTTTGGAGGACCAAACTCTTTATAAGGAGGGGAGACTGTAACAACCCTCGTACTGATTACCGATTAATTACTGATTATTACTGAATTAACCACTGATTACTGTTAAACGGAGACTGAATATGATTGGTAATTGAACCGACTGAATTACTGAACTGACTGACCGAAAAATTGGAACTGATTAATTGACTGTGTTTGTTTGACTTGCATTGCCTATCTGTTTAACTGTTTAACTATCTATTCATGTTTATGTGTTTAAACTGTTAATTGAAGGCCTTATCGGCGGCCGAATCGGAAATTGATTAATGTCTCATCATCACTAGAATTAATGGGATTTTATGGCATAATCATCTGAAAATCGATTTAGTATGATTAAACTAGATTAATTTAAGCCAAATGAATAGAGTTGCCTTATTTACGGAATTGCCATCTAGTGGGGCCTTTGTTTATTATTATGTTGAGGCTTATTACACCTTGAAGCAACATTTTCATCAGCTCATTTGAGCTTACAACCGAATTAGAGAAAGAGAGAGTGAGGAGATTTGGCTTCAATTGGGAATTGTCTTGGAGATTTAGTAGATTTTGAAGAAAGATTGCAAATTTAAGCTTCCCTTCGTGTACTCAAGACCTAAGGTAGATCATTGACCTTCTTCATTGTATATTTGAGTTGATTTTGCATGTTTCATGTTCAATTTATGAGCTAAGTCATGTTTTAAGCTTAGCATGTGAGATTGAAGCTTAATTGTTGCATGCATGTTAGTTTTAGTGAGTTTGAAGTTGATTCCATGGTCAAATGCCACATGCATGTTCATAATCATGTTTAAATCCATGTTTTCATCTTGTTTTGAAAAGATTGAGCTCTTTGGAGCAAGAGTTGAAGTTTTGAAATGGTTTTGATCCATGCATGTTCCATTTGAGCATTGTTCATGAAAAACATGGTTTGATTTGGAGTTTAATTGACTCACCTTTGGGGCTTGAATTCATCAATTGGCTTTTGAAACTTGTTATACATTGTTTTGGGATGTATTTTCCAGAATTTGGGCCCAAGAGGTCGAGAATGGAGTTGAGAATGCTTGGTTTGAGCTTGGAAGGCAAATCTGGAAATTCCAGATTTGGCTTCTTCGCTCGAGCGAAGGATTCCTCGCTCGAGCGACCAACGTTTCCTCTGAGCCACGCTCGAGCGAAGGATTGGTGGCTCGAGCGTAAAAATCGAGCATCTAGTACTTTTACTGTTTCATCAGACCGCTCGAGCGAAGGATTGTTCGCTCGAGCGAAGCCCTTGATTTTGCAACCTTGCTCGAGCGAAGGAAGGCTCGCCGAGACCCTGTTTCAAAGAACTTTTGAAAAATGCCTTCCAACTGTATTTTTGCATCCTCATCCCATCCTAGGCATTCTTAGGCCTAGTTTAAGGCATCTTAATGAGGATTTAGACATAGAACCACAACGAGGAAATTTAGGGATTTAATGATCATCCTTCCGACTGTGAACTTAGTGTGTGTTCTATTTGTTAACTGTTTAGGGTTGGCTCTCAGGGACGCGCTCTAGCTGCTATTAGCCCAATCTCTGTGAGTAACAGATTGTGTAAAGATATGTTCAAAATGGTTATATTTTGAATACTGAATCAAGTTTATTGAACTGATATTGTTTATTGAATGAATGTATGTCCTGTATTTCGAACTGTATTGTGGCATCCTTAGCACCCACTGTTATTGACTGTTACAGAGCTCTGTCGGTTTCCTTGTGGAACCATATTGTTTATCGATTGATGGCCATCATTATTGTTGGGTCTGTTAAGGTCCGGTCCTTTTGGACCTACTGTTTATAGGCTAATGGATGTACCACATATGGTGATTGATTGAAATCTTGATTGGTGAAATCGAAGATTGAAATATGTATAATGATTTGATTTCATTATCAGAAGGACATTCATTCATAACCTCTTTACACGTTATGTTATTCACCGGGCTTTAGCTCACGCTTATATATATATATGTAGGTTCTCGCAGCCTGCATCGAGCTAGCAGCGTGGGTTGGTCCCCAGTTTTGTCAAGCCAGCCTATATGCCTCACTGCGAGGTTCCGAGTTGCCATGCTATGGCTTGGGGGTGTTTTTGTGTCCCCTATCGGTCTCCTTCGCTTTTGTCTCTCGCTTAGACCGCCTATCGCTTTTTTCTTGTCTTGTATCGAGGGATTAGGTCCCCGTACTGAATGTTGGTATATGATTGTATAGACTGTACTGTTCTGAACTGTATGAATGCATGAAAAATTTTTTTGGCATACAGATTTTCACAGCTCAATGGACACTAGTTATATACTGTATTGGCTTCCGCCAGGCCCTGTACTCTGTTTAATCAGATTCGTTTCAGAGTCTTTGGTAATCACGGACATCGCCGATTCTGATGCTAAACCCATAGGGCCGGGTTTGGGTCGTGACAAGGGGATTTCTAGATTTTTCAATTGGTATCAGAGTGGGTCGTTCTATTTTTTCTTAAAAAAAAAAATCTTTTAGAACGAGATCTTGTTTGATTTGTGATAATGGATTCAATTCGTGAGGAAAATTCTATGGTTCGACCACCCCTACTTGACGGATCCAATTATTCGTTTTGGAAAGCTCGGATGAGATCGTTTTTAAAATCTATTGATGAAAAAGTTTGGCAATCTGTCATGTATGGGTGGACTGAACCGACAATTACCGTTGATGGAGTAACTTTCCCCAAACCAATTGATAAGTGGGACATAATTGATTACCAAAATAGTAGCTGGAATAGTAAAGCTATCAATTCTCTCTTTTGCGCTGTCACACCTGAAGAGTTTAGTCGTATTTGCAATTGTGAAGTCGCAAAAGAGGCTTGGGATATCTTACAAACTATTCATGAGGGCACTCCTTCTGTGAAACGCTCAAAACTTCAAAGGCTCACATCTAGCTTCGAAAACCTTTCAACGAAAGAGAGTGAGACCTTTGATGAATTTTATGCGAAGTTGAGTGACATTGTAAATTCCAGCTTCAATTTAGGTGAAAAAATACCAGAATCCAAAGTTGTAGGAAAAATTTTGAGGTCCTTGCCTGATCGGTTCCAACCAAAAGTTACGGCTATTGAGAAGGCTCAAGATGTTGACAACCTCAAGCTGGATCATTTGGTTGGAAATCTCCAAACCTATGAGGCATATAGAAATTTCAAAAAGAAACAAAAAGATACTATTGCTTTTAGTAGTGCTCATAGAGTTGGAAAGGATTTTGATGAGGATTGTGAGATAGATTCCAAGATTACGGCTGTCTTTGTTAAACAATTTAAAAAATCTTTTTTGAAAAAGAATCCTAATCTTTTGGAATCTACTCATACTCATAAATCTAAAGGCAAAGAGAAACTCAAAATTAATTCTATAGCCAAGAAGGAGAAAGGAAAGATACAGGGGAACTCTGAAAGAGTCCAATGCTATGAATGCCAAGGATTTGGCCACTTTGCTTCAGAATGCTCCATTCGTTTGAAGAAGAAGAAAGCCCTCACTATCACTTGGGATGATAAATCAGAATCTGAGGAAGATGAAAGTGACAATGAAGATCAAGGTGAAGAGGGACATAAACAATTCCTTGCTTTCATGGTGGCTTCCAAAACTAAAGGACAAACAAAGTATCCAAAGAGGTCAGTTGAGAATGCCACTGATGATGAATCCTTGGAGAGTGATGATGAAGAGCTTAAGCATGCTTATGAAAAGTTGTATAAGGAATCTCTTAACTTAACCAAATTGAATGACAAACTCACTACGAAACTCAAAGCATTGAAAGTTAGAATGTCAAATTAAAGAAAGAGATTTAGGAGGCTAGGAATGATGCCCTTAAGATTTCTAATGATCGACAAGCTCTTTGTGCAAAACTCTTGACTTGTGAGACAGAGAGAAATGAGCTACAGCAAATCTATACAACATATGAAAAAAAGATTGAAATTCTCGAAATGTCTCAAGTTGCTTTGGAAGAACTAATGATCAAGAAAGAGGAAGAACTCAAGTGTGCTGTGACTACCATTGGTCTTTGGAACAGAGGATCAAAGACTTTGGACAATATTATTGGGTCTCAACAAATTTGTTCTGACAAGAGTGGCATTGGCTTTGGTGATAACAAAGAGCAAAAACAGAATGCATCTACATCTCATAATACAAGAACTCAAGGAAAGGGAGAACAAAAAATTCAACATGAAGATGGACTTCTCAAACTTCCTAGATTTGGTAAGGTAAAAGAAAAGAAGATACACCATGTACACCCTATTTTTATTTGTCATCATTGTGGTATGTATGGTCATATTCGCCCTTATTGTTATAAGTTGCATGGGAGAGTGTCTCATAGAGATGGAAGAAATTATAACATCTCGTGGGATAGGAGACACTTCATTAGTGGTAATGAGGTTAAGGGTCATATTAGACCTCATTATTTTGATGTGCTTGAGACCAAACATGGAGCGAGTTTGCATATGCCTAGCTCTAGGAATAGGAAGTTGGAAACCATGTCAAGACGGGTTCCCATTGAAAGGGAAGGAAACCACAACGTCAAGACACTACCCAAAAACCGCAATTCTCACAACTTTGTTCATACTAAAGTGGTTTGGGTGAGAAAGCTTTACTTTTGTTAATTTGTTTATTCATTTTAATTTTTGGGTTTATGTGTGCATGTTCGTTTTTTGTCTTGCTTTAGTTATAATAAAAAAAAATGAAAAAAAAATCCAAAAAGATTTTCTTAGTATAGTTTTGCAAGTTTGAAATTTTTGAGTGATCCTTGGTGCATATTGGCATTGATGAGAATATCCATTACATGTTAATATGTGTGTACTTTCTGTGGTCATTACTCATTTTGGAGTGTGTGTTTTTTTTTTTATTAGTATGTCTCATTCTGTACACACTCTTGGATTAGCAAATATTGGAGTCTTCCGCCTTAGTGATTATTTTTTTTCTATGGACTTCTGGCATTGTATCTTTTGTTTTTCTAGAGGAATTGACCTATACTAGCATATCATGGGTGATGTTGAGTCTTTTAACCACCTTCCATCTTTTTGCACCTCCACGGCTTTCCTCTCAATTCGTTGCAGTCTAGCCATGAGGAAAAGGCTACCTTAGAGTCACAAACCAGGCCATCCTTATTATATCCATGCTTCTTTGGTTCGGTTTCCATACTCTTGAGCGTGTCAGTCGCCAATGAATGTGCAAGAAAAAAAAATTTGAAAAAGAAAGAAAAAATGTGCAAAAGAAAGAAAAGAAAAGAAAAGAAAGTAAGAAAAAAAAACTAAGGGATTCATTGATTAAGGGGGAGCCTCCGCTTTTACTCACCAAATACCCCTTGATTCCTAGTGGTTTGAATTTTCATAGTTGTGCTTAGATTCTATTGTCGGAGGTCCAGCTTTCATATCACTACTAGGATTTGAATCTCGTGTTTGTCAAACTCTAAGAGTCACACACACACTTTTCTCATGGGATCTATGCTTTTCACATAATGCATCACTTTCTTTTATGAGGATTTTTCTAGAGGCTGTGCACATTGTGTTTTCAAGTAATTGTGTTTCTTGGATAGTCTTGTATGTTTTAAGGTACAATCTGAAATTCCCTGCTTGCTCTACCATATTATTTTTGTCGTTTTCTTCTTGTTCTTTGTTTTTAGTGAGGGGGAATTTGGTTTATCATTACATGAGTTTGTTAGCATGATCACTTTGATTTGTTTGGTAAGTGAGATTGGCTTTAGTTGTTTTGCATGTTACTATGCACTATTTGCTTATTATTTCCTTCTTGCATGCTCCTGATATTTACATCATCATATTATTGCTTGTGTGGTTTTTGATCTTGCTTTAGTTGATTGAGCTTCCTTTGTCAATTCATGAAAAAAAGGGGGAGATTATTAAAATTGTTGTTCATGTTTTCATGCACATGTGTCGTAATGTGATTTCATCCATTCATGTGTCAGGTGCATGTGTCTTAGTTTTCATGTTTTCATGCTGCACGTTCTTAAAATCTCTAATTTCCATCTATTCATTTTTTTTCTCATGCTTCAAGATAATCTAGTCATATGTTTATTGTTTTTTTTACTCTTGTGGGACTGATAGTTGTTTTGGAGATTATAGCATTAATAGTTGTTTTGCATATCTTGACCGTTGTGGCATTAATAGTTGTTTTGCAGATCTTGACCGTCAGAAAGAAGTTTGTTTTTGTTGGCTGTAATGGGTTGGGGTGTTTAGGATTTTTTTTGTTATGTGTGTTTTGTCACGGCATTGCCAAAGGGGGAGATTGTTAGGTTTTATTCTTGGCAATCCTGTTTGACAAAACTCCTTTCAGTTGAATTTGTTTTCGCACTTTTTATTTCAGTGAGGCTATGAGTTTATTAGATACGAATCCAACCCAAATCGAGCCTTGCAGAGAAGTTTGTGATATTAATGCTTTCAAAATTGCCACTTCGCTGATTATGATGGGGTTGATTGCCGCCTGCCACCGCTAAGCAAAATGCAAAATTGCATTCAAAGTTGGCTGTCCGCCCTTGCTCGCTCGAGCGAAGGATTGCGTCTATACAAAAACCTGAAAGAGCTCATTGTTCGCTCGAGCGAAGGGTTCGTGGCTCGAGCGAAGGCACTAGTGGAAATCACGCGAGTTAAGGTTCTCGCTCGAGCGAGAGAAGCTTCGCTCGAGCGAGCTTCAAAATCCGGATTCCTATAAGGAATTGGTTTTCTTCCAAAACTAGGATTACTTTGGATTTCTATAAGTAGTTGGTTTTCTCCCAAAACTTGACTTACCTCTCCAGATCTTCTTTTTGGGATATTAAGGTTTATATCTGGGGATATTTTGCTAGTTTTTCTTTGATGTTTTGATTGAGTATTCAACTCATGGTTTAAAGAGTATACATCAAAGGATTATTTGTTTGTTTTACACAAAAGAGAGAGTGGTTCTTCAGTGGATTCTGAAGAATTCGAGCCTGAAGCTTTGGTGGATTCTGGAGTAGCTCATTGTCAAAACAATTCCAAGGTGAAGACGGGGTTGGAAGAGGCACATAGGGGTTGGTTCAATTCGGGCGTAGCTTCGCTAGGTAATTGAGAATATACCTGTGTAATTCCTTTATATCTTTTTAGTGGATTGTTTTGTGGCTGTTGCCCGTGATTTTCTTATCACAATTGGAGGTGTCCAATTGTGGTTTTTCCACGTTAAAATCGTTGTGTCGATTTGTCTTGATTGTTTTATTGGGCTTGTTATATAGTGCTTAAAATTGATATACAATCACAAATCAACATCTAGGGAATTTCTAGATTTTTCAGGAATTATAATATGTAGGTGGTGGTAGAAAGTGAAAAATGATGTTTCTTATAGTGAAATTTGAAGCTGATGAACAATTGTTTACCCTACAGCTTTGCTTCTGTATGTAGATAGAAAGATTATACTTTAAAATGATATTTTATAGGAAAGGCTTAAGCATTGTACCCAACAGAAATGATAGTCTTATAGAAAGTTCTAGCTTGTAGTTTGGGTCTTTCATGTTATGAAATGTCTATTGTTGACACCCCAATGCTTCAGTATCTGTGTGAATGTTTTGAATAAATGAGGATATTGATTGGAAACAAGGTAGCCAACCTTTTTGTTCCATTAATGCTTATTTTCGGCCATGAATCTGATGCTGCGGATGCAGAACTGATAAGCTTACTTCATTCTTTATAAAAAAAAAAAAAAAATTTTAAATTATCATCATTCTTGCCATTCTTTATGTTTGGCAATCCAATGCAAAATATAAAATTGTTATGATATTATCAATGTGGTTGGTTCTCACACCTTTTGTTCTCGATTAAGACCTTTTAAGTTTTCGATTGCTGTTTCCAAAAGGTGATTTGTGGGCTGTGATATGTTATGTGATTTCTATCACCAATAGGAAAAGCATTACTGCTTTGTTACCCTCTTTTTGACTTGTTAATAATAATCTTATGCCTTCCAGTGATTTTATTTGTTGCTGGCACAAAGCTAATTTTATTACTCCTCGTTATCATTCTAGACATATGGCGTTTGGTTGAGGGACTTGAGAACGAATTTGAAAAGGGAAAGGAAAAAGGTAGGTGAAATGTGAATAAAATATACGTATATTTTACCTAATTTCAAATCTCTTTTCCTTTTTCCTTTCCAAATTCCTCCCCAAATCCCCTAACCAAGCACAACATTACTGTTTCACGTGGGCTAGGCAAGTAAAACCTCCCTCCAACGTAAATGTGGATTCTGGTTGTCTTGCAAAATCTGGTGATATATATCTATATATTTTTTTCATTTGTAGATCGTTATATTTCTAAGATTAATATTTAGATAATTAATTTTTTATACCAAATTTATTATTTATTTGACGTAATATAAAAATTTGATCATTACAACATTATTTCCAAATCGAACATGAGGGAGTACTGCAAATTATCTAATAGGAAATGGATACTGCAAATTATCTAATAGGAAATGGATGAAAGTGGAGGTTTACCATGGTTGATTGAGGCTAATCTGCATTTTTCTTTAGACTATGAGGAGACTGTGGTTATATAAACAGATGGTTGTATAAAATAAAGAAAATGCAATCCCACAACATTAAACAACGAAAGATAAATTCATTTCGGCCTTTTGGCATAAAAAAATTAACATACACAAAAAAAGTAAAGATTAAAAATTAAAAATCTTCATAGTCCTCTTGATTTGCAAAACAACTTTATTCTGTGAGTCCACATACTAACCTTGACTTCTAATCCTTTCCCTTTCCAAATGCTGGGCATAATCTAGATTTGTAATATACTTGTACTTATAAAGCTTTATGACTTCGGGAATTAAAATGAAAAAGGAGCAGGTGCCAACAACACATGTAGCAATTGCAATGCCTAAAGAATGTGATAACACGGTATAAGTTCCTGTAATGAATGCTAGCACCATTGTTCCCATTGCAATTGAAATAAGCCAAAATGCCATCACATGGCGGTGCTCCTGCTTAGTCGCTTCATTGTAAAAAGAGGCAGAGGCATATAGAAACCCAGCGGAAATGGAGCAGATCATAGCTAAAGTATTGGTAATGACAAATACTTCGAAAGCTGCATGTCTTAATAGAACTGGCATACCTTGTTCTGAACCTTGGCTGCTATCATATCCACTAGGCATCGTAAAACTGGCTGCGAAAGTGACAGTTGCTATCAGTGTTGCCACTATCAAATGTGTTTGAGCCCTTTTATTGTTCTCTTCTACCCTTCCTTTTCTTCTCTCCTTAACTTGTATATTTTCTTTCTCTCTCTCTTCTTTGTGTGCTTTTTTCATTTTCGGTATGAATTCTTGATCCATCTTGACTCTAGTTCTTCCACCAATAAAAAATGACGACAATGACCAGGCTGAATCATCCTGCTTTTTTGTGAAGTGATTAAATTGAAAAGAGTCAAGAATCTAAATAATGTTGTGATAAATCTCAGTGTTTACAAAGTTACCACTAAATGACACTAAACTCTTTCTTTTTTTTCTTCTTTTTTTTTTTCATATTTTAACTCAATAAAACCACTTCAAACCATAAAACTCTAAAATCAAAAACGGAGAAAGGAATCTATGAATTTTAAATTGGTTATGACCCAACTTAGTGACTATGGTTGGGGTATTACTTAAATTGGTTCTGACTCTACTTAGTGACTGTGCACAGGGATATTGCTTAATTCGCATTTCATGTACTTTTTCATTAATATATATATATGTTTAATTAACTTATCTAATAAATGAGACTTCGTAAATTTAAATAAAAATATTCTTAAATTTTAGATTATGTAAGAAATATCTTTATTGAATTGGGTTGAAACTTTTAAATTCCAAAAATTCTAGGAACCATATATATTTATCTTTAAATTTATCGCAAAAATGATTGTGTGGTATATATTTAAAGAAAAATATTACATATAATTCTATTTCTTATTTCATTTTCACACTCTAAAACATAAGTGAATGAGTCTCATATGCATTTTTGAATGTGTGTCCTATTGCTTTGTGTTTAAGGATTTGTTCAAGAAGGACCATCAGTGTGATGACCCCATTCTATGTTATAATGCTAATCTTCATTATACTTGTGATTATGTACTTAATATGATTTTTGGGTGCTAGTTGTGTGATTAAATATGTTTTTGAATTTATATCTGTTCACTGTAGAGAAATTTGTTCTACTATAGATTATAATTTGAAATTGAGGGCCGTAGAGGCGATAGAAATCAAAATTGATTATACCATTGTGATTAGCATAATTTTTAGAGCTTATGGTGAAATTTAATTAAAAAATGATTCGGATCAAAATAATTAAATTAAATTGATTAAAATAAGTGCAATTGATTAACTTTACGCAAGTTTGATTAGTTTAAGCCAATCACTTCTATATATATATATATATTAGTGCTTAAGCTCATTTTTTAGCTCTTCTTCAAGTCTTGGTTGAGATTATACACTTCAAAGAGAGAGCGAGAGAGAGAGAGAGAGAGAGAAGTGAGAATTCAAAGGAGAGAAGAAGAAAGCGAGATTAGGAAGATTAACTCAAGTTCTAGCTAAATTTGGGAGAGTTAAAGACTTTAGGTGTAAATGAACCTCAAATTTTATATTGAAATCACATAATTTGACAATTCAAGAAGAATTGGTGACTTAGTGCAAGATATGAATTTAATATGAAGAATTTGGTATTAAATCACACATGCATGCATAATTTTGTTGAGTCTCATGAATAGAAGAATCATTTATACCATTTGAGATGGAATTAGAGGCTATATTTCACATGCATGCATAATCCATGAAGTTATGGAACTTGATTGCATGAGTTTTAAAGTTATCAAGAAGAATTTGAAATGATTTGGGACTTGCATGATGAATTCAGGATGATTTGAACTTCAATCTTGTAAAGTTGGCTCTTATATTCATGTTAGTAGTTGTATGGTTGAAAAATAGAACATTACATGCAAATTGAACCATTTAAAATCATGTTTTGAACCTCAAGCAACATTTTGGAAAATTCAGAATTTGAGCAGGTTGCTCGAGCACAGAAAGTGCCGCTCGAGCATAAATTCAAACTTCTAGTATTTTTGCAGACAATTGCACGATGGCTTGAGCAACAAAACTTGCGCTTGAACAAATCCTGTTTTGAACTGTTCATGGCTCGAGCAATCAGGACTTGCGCTCGAGCCTAAAATTCAAGCAACTAATACTTTTGCAAAGCTTTGCAGACCACTCAAGCAACCAAAGTTGCGCTCGAGCGAAGGCCCCTGTTTCAGGAACTTTTAAAAAGTTGTTTTATACTTCAATTTCCGTTCTCTTTCATTTCTGAGTATTCTGAGGTATGCATTGAGCATTCTAAATAACTTAAAGAGTTAGAAAAAAAGCCTAAGAGAATTAAACAAGTGAGAGAACGGATTGAATTACTTTGTGACCCGATTTCTATGTGTGTTATGAATTGTGTAGGGTCAACTACAAGAATGAACCAAGCATTTGAACATTGTGAGTAATATCTTCGTAAAGATATTTTTATGTATCTTATTTACTAGTTACTATCCATGTGGTAAGTTTTCTGAACTTATGAATTTGTGCTATGAATGAGTGTTATATCCGTTTGATAAATTTGACAAGAATACGAAATGGGCTTAAGGCCGTTTAGAATATTCGACAAGAATACGAAATGGGCCCAAGGCCGTTTGGAAAATTGGACAAGAGTGCAAAATGGGCCCAAGGCCGTTTAGTACAATTGATAAGATGGACCTAAGATCATTTTGTACATGAATTGAACCTAAAGTCATTTTGTACATTTGTTTAAATGGACATATGGTCATTTTGAATATGGAATTGATTGGACCAAAAGTCGTTTTGAACATGAGTATAAATGTAAACATGATCGTGGATATGAATATGCACATGAATGATGGACCTGAGATTGTTCTATACATATGTCTGAAGGACCAGTGGTCCTTTGTATATGGATCCATTAGAGCCGGGGTCAATTTATGAATGAGTATTTTGGACCAAAGGTCGTTTTGTCTCTTTGATATGCCTTAAGCATAACGTATTGGACCTGAGGTTGTTTTACTTTGATATTGATCTGCAAGTATAGGTTATGGATTTTGATGTACTTATTAAGAATCTCAGTCATGTAACCTATTTATTTTGGTATTATTCACTGTGCGTTAACTCACTTTTTATTTAAATGTATATAGGTGAGCAACAGGATATCCAGCCCCAACCTTAGTGTAAATTTGAATGGAGACCAAGTTTTTGCGAAGCCAACCAAAGTTGCCTCACGCACGAGGCTTTTGTTTTGTTCTTTTGAATTTTTGTTCTCTTTATCGGTTATCTGACCGTATATGTAAATATTATAAGTTTTGAATTGTATGACAAGCATAGCTGAATGATCTTGGGTATATATATGTCGTTCTTGCATACTAGTGTCAGTTATTGTATGCATGAGAAAAGTTTTTGTTACACCATATACGCATAATTCATTGGACAAAATTTAAAGTTTTGTTTTTGCATTTGGCCCCATATGATTAATTTTTAATTGATTTTTGTTTGAGGCCGTAGGTAATCTCATGACTATTGGCCGGTTATAATCCTAATCTTAGAGATAGGTTCGGGTCATGACAATCAGTCTTTAATTTTATGCAAAAATAATTTTTTGGTCTTCCTAATATGAATCTTTTTTATTTATTATTTTCTAAAATAGGTTTTACAAACTATTGGCTAAAAAAGTTTTTTTTTTTTGTGTTTTATACAACCATTCCATACCATATACATTGCACATCTAAAACTTTTCCTTTATACAAAAAAGAAAACAAAAACGTCAACAAGAAAATTGGTTTTTATATAATGGTCTTTGTCTCTTCTCGTCACAAAGAGTCACTCACTACACATGGGTTATACAATTAAAATTAAGGGTTCGTTACACTTTTTACTTTTAAATTGTCGTTGAATTATTTTTTTTTTTTTTGAATTATTGATTGAATTTATTAAATCTCTAAAATATATGAATCAAAATCTATTTAGTCCTTAAACTATCGATTGAATCTATTACGTCCCTAAAACATTTAATTCAAACATATTTAGTTCCTGAAAGGATTATAAAATTAATATATATATATATATATATATGTGTGTGTGTGTAAGTATTATAAATTAATAAAAGACCCTACCTCATTAAATTTTTATTATAAAAAATCTTAAATTTTATTTTGTCTTTAAAACATGTTTTATTTCATTATGTGATTAAATTAGTATTAGAGTTTGATTTCTCAGTTTTGTCAATAAAATTATATGAATATTAGAAATATTGAAGAAGTAGAATTAGATAATTTAAATAACAACATTTCGCTACAAATAATAATAGAAAAATAATATATTAATTAAATTACAAAAAGAATTTAGTAAAAAATTTAAAAACAATCAATTATAAATTATAAACGAAATCTGACATACAATACTAGATAAGGACAAACACATAGCTATTTTAGAGGATAAATAAGAAAATACTATAGATAATTAATCTTATCCTTATAAAAGAAATTCATCATAAAGCTAACGCTCACATTTAAAAGAAAAAATAAAATTTTAATATTTTTTTTTATAAATTTTAACTAGATAGGATCTTTTATTAATTTATAATACTTATATGTATATATTTTATTTTTGTTATTCTTTCAGGGACTAAATATATTTGATTTAAATGCTTTAAGAATTTAATAGATTCAATTAATAATTTAAGTAATTTATATATTTTAGAGACTTAATAGATTTAATCGATGGTTTAAAAACTACAGACAATTTAATGATAAATGAGGGATATAGAGTGTTAAAAAATAAAAATAAAAAAAAGCCCACACTAAAGGCTGATCCTGTGCAGAAAGTCTACGTATACAACTTAAGTTTTAGGATGGAGCCGCGTGGCAACATTTGAAGTGCGAGACCGGAAAAGGGGACCCAAGATGACTCGCTTAGTGTTAAAAAAAAAAAAAAAAAAAAAAAAAGGGCATGGATTTTTTTAAATATTATACTAAGTCGTTAAGAAGAAAAAAAAAAAAAAAAAAAAAACGTGAATTGAAAAGACCTCGACAAATGTTAGTAAAAAATTAAAATTAATAAATGATTGATGTGGTGAATTATTTAAAATTAATAGATAATTATTTTTGTCAAAAATAAAAAATAAAAAGTCAATTAATATGATGAAGTATTTAAAATTAATGAATGATTGTTTTCTAAATATATGAATTATGTACAAAATACGATTAATTATAACAGTTATACTTGTTTCTGGAAAAAGAAACTTTCAAAATTTAAAGTTGATTAAATCTTATCTTTGGTCAACTAGTCACAAGAAAGATTAAGGTCAAGTTTGGGTACTCCCAAATAATTTAAAAAGTCAAAAAGTTACTTAAAAAGTTAAAAAGTTAACACTATTCACCAAAAGTCAACAATTACGGTTGCACAATTCCCAATTCAAATTTTCCTCTAAAAACCAATTTTTACAATTTTTTATTACACATTTTTTCATAAAAAGTCAAAAAGTTAACCCAAACATCCATATTTTCAACCTCAATTTTTTTGTCCAAAAAGACAAAAAGTACACTTATTTAGTCTTCCCAAACAATGCCTAAATTGATTAATAATATTATGAATAAAAAAAGATTTTGTTGATAAGTTGAATTATTCAAGTTTGATTAGTTATTTTACAGCTAAAAATACAAGAATAGTGATATTTAAATAATATTTTATTATATAGTTTGTTTATTTTTTATTTGGTGTTTGAACTTGAATTATTTTGATTCTTTTTCTTATTATAAATTTTGTTATACATTTAAATAAATTTTCATAGTTATATATCTAAGTAATTTTTTTTTGTAAGTATTGCCAAATAAAATAAATAAATAAATAATCTTATCACATTTTTTATCTTTTATTGTATTAAAGATTTCATATCAAAATTTCACTTTGAGCTCCAAAAATGCCACAACCAGCCCTCGCTGTTATAAATGTTAGGTCAGAATAAACTAAAGTCCTTTTCAATATTAAAATTGTTATAATGAAAGAAAAAGTAATTAGATTTGAGTGCTGACATGGGTAAATCCATACAAGTTATAACCCATTATGAACAACCCAAGCTCATCACTTAGGGCCCAGTACATAATTCAACTAATGAAGCCCAACGTGACTGGAACTCAACATGGTATTAAGAACCAATGACACTTAGACACGTGGCAGGTGAAGGACAAGTCACATAAGCAGATACAGATCCTGCAAAATTATTGCACTGCACATCAGCTATTAATGAAGCCCCTTACATCATTTATTGCGATAACCCCTCCCCGTCGAGACAGAACGGCCTCACCGTGAATAAGGCAAGTTAGAACAAAGACTTTCGGCCAAGACGACAGGTCGGAAAGGACAACGAAATGATTACTAGAGGATATAAACAGACGTCGAAGACAAGAAGAAGATTAAACTTTCTATCTCTAATCTATCTCTACATTCCATCTCTCTTTCTAACTTGTTCATCGGAGGATTCGCTGGGGTCTTCTCGTTCTCCGTTGAACTCTTGTGCAGGTTTTTCCATGGGCTTGATACCTCAGGCTCCAGTTCGGGAAACGTGGATCAGTCCGACCCGTTCTATTCAGAACACGATGTATTATACATAACTGCCTCACGTTGACAAAAATAATTTGAACATAGGGTGAAGGTGCTAATCTTACGATATTATCTATAATTCAACCAAAAATGTGTAGGCGTCATTATGGAAGGAAAATAATTTATAAATTTATTTTTTAATTCAACCAAAAAGGTGTAGGCGTCATTGTGGAAGGAAAATAATATATAAATTTATTTTTTAAACTTATTTCAATGATGTGTGGAAGGGTGCTTGACTAATTAGAATTGTTTTAAATAACCTATCATATCATTGAGTTCGAAAAATAAATTTAATTTTTAATTCCAGTACCACCACTCCTGAAATAATAGGAAGGGTAAGATAATTATTATGAGTAAATTAATTTCAAACAAATGAATTTTTATTATACTATACAATCTAGGGTAAATTACACTGATCTTTCTTGAGGTTTCTAACAAATACAGAGATCTCTCCTATGGTTTTAATAATTACAGTAACCTCCCTTATTTTACCTGACATTCTTTAGATTTTTCCATTCTGTCAAATTGAAACAAACAGTGTTACTTTCCTATAATAAATGACTTTCTTGCTCTTCTTTTTAAAATATTAAAAAATGTTTTTGGATTGGACGGGTTTGGAAGAAAATGATCTTATTATAGGAAAGAACAGTATTTGGAATAAACAGTGTTTTTAGATTTATTTTTTTATTTTAAATATATAATATTTATTTAAATATTTTATTTTATTTTGTAAATATTTAAATTTTAATATTTTAAACTCAAAATACAACTCCACACTTAAATCGTAACCAAACACATAACTCATAACTCAATTCAAAAATTATTTTCAAACCTCATAACCATATACATAACTCAAAACTTCGTACTGCTTTCAAAACTATACACTCAAATCGTAACTAAATACATAACCAAAAAAATTAAAATATTTAAAAATATATTTATAAAATAAAAAAATATTTAAAATAAAAAACTCAAAATTAAATTCAAAAATTATTTTTTCAAAACTCATAACTAAACATACAACTCAAAACTCAATTCAAAACTCTTTTCAAAACTTAAAACTAAATTTTTTTCAAAACTCTATTTTAAGAGAAAAAATTTTAAAAAATATTATTTATTTTATTTTTTAAAATTATTTTTAGAATTATGATTTGAATGTTGAGTCGTATTTTGAGTTATGAGTTTTGAATTGAGTTTTGAAAAGAGAAAATTTGTTTGGTTATAAGTTTTGAAAAGAGTTTTAAATTATATTTTAAAATTCTTTGGATTTATTTTTTTGGGGTAAATATTTTATATTTTAAATATTTATTTATTTATTTTAATGTGCACTATGTTTCATACATTTATGTGCTGTATTTTTTAAAATATTTTAAATATATAGTTTTTATTTAAATATTTTTATTTTTTTATTTTAAATATTTTAATTATTTTTTGTTATTTGTTTAGTTACAATTTGAGTATAGAGTTTAAAAAGTAGTGTAGAATTTTGAGTCATGTGTTTAGTTATGAGGTTTAAAAATAATTTTTGAATTGAGTTTTGAGTCATGTGTTTGGTTACAATTTGAGTGTGGAGTTGTGTTTTGAATTTAAGATATTAAAATTAAAAAAATCAAAATATTTACAAACTAAAATAAAATTTTAAAATAAAAATATTTTAAAATATTTAAATAAAAATTATATATTTAAAATAAAAAAAATAAAATTTTCTTAAACATTTTTTAATATTTTAGAAAAATTAATTAAAAAAGGTCATTTTGTGGGTCAACAGAGGAATAAGGTGAATAGAGGAATAAAGACCAGGGTAGTATCGTCTTTTAGTGCTCAAAAGGAAGGGTAATAAGGTCATTTATTCTATGCAAGTAACACTGTTTGTTCCAATTTGATGGAATGAGAGAATCAGGTGAATGCCAGGTAAAATAGGAAAAGTTATTGTAATTATTGAAATTACAATGAAGGTCCCTATATTTTGTCAGAAATCTTAGGGAAGGTGAGTGTAATTTACCCTCACAATCTATTATTTAAAAAAGAAAATTTGTTTAAACTTTTTTATTACTTGAACCTCTTGATACTATTAATCCCATCATCACTACACCTATATACATACTAAATTTTTTTTTTTTTCTTTTTGCAAAATTTGTAATACATTATGGTGTGTGGCGTGCGCAAAGGATGATGTAAAGGTTTGGTTCTCAACATTATGGTATGTACGATGCATGCCATAAGAAAACATGTCATATGCGGTCAAAGTTAGCATTCTTACCTCCACAATAAGAGACAACATTATGGCTGGTGGGGTCACGTTATTATTGTTTATAGCTTTCTGATCTCCACTACCAGAGCTTAGGCATTTCGTGCTTGAAAGCGATAGCAAGCAGATGGAGTGGTGTGTTTCCTTCGATGTCTTTCTGATTTATAAGATGGATAATCCATGACTTTTCTAAAATATATTCCATCACCTTTTCTTGCTCCATATCCACAGCAATGTGAAGAATATTTTGTCCTTTACTATTGACCCTCTCCCAGCAATCTGGACACTTTGATAAAAGCTCTTTCATTACATTTACATTTCCATGAGCAGCAGCTATATGAAGAGTCGTCTTTTCATCATCCTCCTCGTCTGTTGTAATGTACGTCACTGATTTATCTTTTTCTAATATCTTTTTAACTCCACCTACATTATCATAACATGCAGCATAGTGAAGTGATATCCATTCGTACTCATCTGTTTCCTTGATTAGATCTGGCTTCCATTCCAATAAAGATTCTATACTTCCTGAAATATATATAAGAATCAGAGAAAAAGTATTAAATACAATTTAATACATACCTCAACAGTAGAAAATGTTTCAACTTTTTTTTCTTCTTTTTTTGAAATTAATTTTCTTAACAATTTCCTTTGGAAGTCTCTATATATCAGTCCCTCACTGCACATTTATCCTCTCACTTCAAAGACCTAATTTTTTTTTTTTTTTTTTGATCAGCAAAAAAGACTTTATTGATGAAAACGGAGATTACATCAATAAAGAGCAGCTTGGAGCTAAATGGAGCTCCAACCTCCTAGTTGGTGAGAAACCAACGCACAGAAACAAAAGCGAAAAAAAAGAGAGCAAAAAACAAACAAATCAGGCAGCCTTCCAATCCCCAAAACAGCATTAGTGCACCAGCAGCAAAGAGCAGAAATCATCCTCACAGCAGTAATGCACCAGCAGTGAAATCACCCAAACCAAAACAGCCATGAGCACAGCAGCAGCAATGAAGAAAGATGGACCAAACCAAGATGCTAGCATCCAGCCCATTTTGACAGATTCAGAACCATAGCACTATGCAACCCAACTGAAAACATAACCAACACACATCAACACAAAGCAGCCCAAACTGACCCTATCATCCTCACAGCAGTAATGCACCAGCAGAAAAATCACCCAACCCAAACCAGCCATGAGCACAGCAACAGCAATGAAGAAGGAATGGACCAAAACAAGATGCTAGCATCCATCCCATTCTGACAGATTCAGAACCACAACACTATGCAACCCAACTGAATTCATAACCAACACATATAACACACAGCAGCCCAGACTGGAATAAACCAGCTAAAGCAACCTCCCCTCTATAAGACAGCAACTGCAGCAACTCGACAGCCTACCACCTGAGCCCTACCAATTTCAGGACCGAAATAGAATCAGATACCTCAACACAATGCAGCCCAGGAGACAGAGAAAATCAGGAGTTGATTCAGATTATAAATCACATCGTGCACCGAATAATTAAACCCCTTCACGGAAGAGGATACCCACAAAGCTACTCTAGCCTTTATTAGCTCTTCCAAGGCATTCCAATCCGGTTGAACCTTATTAAATACACAATCATTCTTACTTCTCCACATTGACCACATAACTGCTACCGGAATTCTGTCCCAAACAGCTAGCATCTTCTTCTTCATTTTAATGCCTGACTACGACAGAAGAAGCCCATCCACTGTTCCAGGACTCACCCATTTGTAGTTCCACCAGTTTGCTAAGTTGGCCCACAATTTCCATATGAAAGGGCAGTGAAGAAAAATATGATTAACAGTCTCCAGCTCAGAACTGCAGAACACACAGAGCGCAGAAATTCTTGGACTCAACACTCCAATTCGTTGCAGAAATTCAGAGCATTTAAGCCTTCCTCTCCACGCTAACCAACTCAAGAATTGAAATTTTGGAGGGGCTACATTATTCCAAATACACCTAGTGACTAACAAGTCTACCCCTTGCCTTGCTTCCACCCACTTCCAAGATGATGCGACAGTGAACTCTTCAAACGGATGAGCTAGCCAGGTGCAAGAATCTACCACCCCTTCTTGGAGCCTAGGCGCATTCCGCAGAAAATCATTAAGTTTTTTCACTTCCTTCTCTTCCCATGCTAGGAGAGGACGCCTGAAGACCAAATTCCAATCTAAATTTGACACCCTTTTGTGAAAGAAATCAGCCAACTTCCCATCTTTTTCAATTGATAATGAGAATAGTCTGGGAAATAACACACTCAGATTAAGGTTGTGACACCACTTATCAGTCCAAAAATGCAGTCTTCTGCCATTGCCAACAACTAGCCTAAAATTTTGCAAGAAAAAAACACGCAAAGCAGTGTTGACTACAGCCACAGATATTATGTCTTTCCACGTATGCGACATCCACACTGAACTATTAAATAAGGGGCACCATCCGCCACCTAAATCACCATACTTACTGCATATCACTTGTTTCCACAAAGTTGCCTCCTCCTTACCATACCTCCACCACCATTTGACTAGAAGGCACTCATTAACCTGGCTTAGGTTTCTCACCCCTAGCCCACCTTTACTTTTGCTAAGGCATATCTCCTTCCATTTAATTAAGTGCACTTTCTTTCAGATTTCAGAACCTCCCCAAAGGAAGTTGGCTTGAATTTTGTGAAGTACGTTTGCAATACCCACTGGCAACTTGAAGATGGAGAGAAAATAAACTGGCAAGCTTGACAGAACAGACTTGATCAATGTTAATCTTCTAGCAAAAGAAAGATACCTTCTCTTCCACGAAGCTAGCTTACACTTAAACTTATCTATCACAGGTTTCCAAGCAGCCTTTCTCCTTGGAACAGAATCAGGATTTCATTACTGGAGGGGCCAAAAGACAAATAAAAAAGTTCACCATATACATAAGTACACATGTATGTATAATATGATATATAAATTATATTTATACACATAAAAAAAAATCCAAATACCATAGAAGCAATTTCTAATAGAATGAAAAAGTTTTTTTTGTATAAAATAAAAAGAGAATGCAATAGGGATAAAAATGAGATATGTATTTTTTTATTTTGGGAGTCATTTTATGTATAAAATGAGATACATATTTTTAAAATATCATGACAAATCATATTTTTCACAGAAATAAGAGAGCCATAGTCTTCTCCTAGTTCCGTCCCTGTAGACATGTGCTTCAATTTGAATCATTGTTTCATGTTTGATTAAAAGTACATCATCATTCCAATTCTAATCTCTTGTCTACAATACATGTAACTTTAGTTTTTTTGAAAGGTATTTTTGATGCTATTATTATGATGAAATATAAATGATTACTGCAACTAATAAATGAACAAAGCAAGATTATGTATGCCTAGAAGAATATGTATTTCTTTAATCCAACGCTCTACCTCTTTTTTCTCTACAATTGTACATGTAATTAAATTGGTTGAAGAAATTCAAGTAGCCACAAACCTGATCTCCACATGCTAGCTGCTGGCACGTGTAATACCGTCTGACCCTGTGGGCCATCATAAGCTGGTGATGTGCAATTTTTCAAAATCATATGCATCATGTCATCATGGCATCCCTCAACGGCTAGGTACACTACAAGAAAAAACACTTTCCGTGACTAACATTTTGGTCGCGAAAAGTACCATATTTGGTCGCTAAAACCTTTTCGCGACCAAAATATGTTGGTCGCGAGTTGGTCGCTAAAGCCTCGTCACAGATAGTTTTCTGCGACCAAAAAAGCCTTTTGTCGCTAAAAGTGACCATTTGCGACCAACTTTTTTGGTCGCGGAAAGTCTAATTCATATTAGCCAAAAGTAAACTTTTAGCGACCAAAGATAAGTTGGTCGCCAAAAGTCAGCGCCTTGACCCAAAAAAAATAATTCTTTTGTGCTGCCTAGGACTTGAACTCCTGACCAAGGAGTCACCATGCACCCAATCCACTCTGCCAATAACATGTTTCTTGTTCATATTTGGCAAAAAATATATATAACCCGAAAAAATTGGGTTATATATTATTTTATAAAACTTTTAATGCCTAAACAGAAAAATAACATGTAATTACAGTAGTATCATTTTTTTAAATTTATCCCGCCATAACTTTCCGCGACCAACTTCTTTTTTTGGTCGCCAAAGGGTAATCTTCTGCGACCAAAAATGCCTTTGGTCGCCAATAGTATACTTTCTGCGACCAAATTTTTTTTTTGGTCGCCAAAAGGTGATCTTCTATGACCAAAAAAGCCTTTGGTCGCTAATAGTATACTTTCCGCGACCAATTTTTTTTTTTTGGTCGCCAAAGGGTAATCTTCCGCGACCAAAAACGCCTTTGGTCGCTAATAGTATACTTTCCGCGACCAACTTTTTATTTTGGTCGCCAAAGGGTATACTTTCTGTGACCAACTTTTTTTTTGGTCGCCAAAAGGTGATCTTCCGTGACCAAAAAAGCCTTTGGTCGCCAATAGGTATACTTTTCGCTACCAACTTTTTTTTTTGGTCGCCAAAGGTGATTTTCAGCGACCAAAAAATTGTGGTCGCCAAAAGTTCAATTTTAGTCGCAGAAAGTGGACTATTTGCGACCAAAAAAAATAGGTGGTCGCCAAAAGTGTTTTTTCTTGTAGTGGTATAGTGGAGTTTCCTTGGCATTGTTGGGTGGATATGTAAACTCAGGATCTTCTTTAGTTAACAATCCCACCACATCTGAGTGATGATTTCGCATGGCCATGTGCAAGGTAGTGTGATTGTCCTTATTTGTGGCCCTTAATATCTCCTTGGCTACTCCACCCCCGCTTTCAACTTCTTCATAGTCTGGTCTTTTTGTGCAATCTATGAGTGCTTTCACTATGTCCAAGTGTCCTTCCCTCGCTGCAATATGAAGAGGAGTCTCGCCATCGATATTCAAGCAGCGTAACAACGATGACGACAAACTCTTTTCTAAGATTATTTTCACATATTTGTGGTTACCGAATTGGGCTGCGACATGGAGGATTGTGTTTTGATTTGAAGTTAATTGCAGTTCAAGTTGTTGCTGGTCATTAATGTATTGCATGAGGTTGAGAACATCATTATGGTTGTCTTCATTCTCTTTGCCTCCTATTTTTTCTTTCGATAACTCACTGGACCAATTAATCCAGGAGAGCAATCGGCTAGACCAACTAATCTGGGGGACCAATTCACGTTTCTTTTCACCTCCCATGGCTTCTTTGTACAACATGGGATTCATTTTGGAGGCTACAATAAGATAGTAATGGGAATGTTATGATCTATTCCGCTCATGCCTTTTGCAACATATATTAATATTTCAAAAATTATTTCTATAAACATTGAAATATTAGGACAAGAAAAATTTCTACTATATATATATATATATTTTATTATCAATAGTTAAGGTCAATGTAAAATGTTTAAATTATGAAACTTCTTCTCCTAACAAATCTTCTATTTGAGAGGGGGAAAAATGGTTCAAAGCAACATGAGAATATGAACTATTGATTCAATAAAAGATTTGAAAATTTTGCTTTGTTAAAATTTTATTTGTAGAGTGGTTCAAAGCTGCATCACAATATGAGAAACATAAACATATATAACCAGTCACATAAAAAAGATTTAAAGAATTTGCTTTGTTAAAATTAAAACTTACAAACACTTTAATTAAGTCACCGGTGGATGAAGTATTTTGCCACCAAATTACCAACATATATTAATATTTCAAAACACTTTAATTATGTTATGATCTATTTGGCTCATGCCTTTTACAACATGTATTAATATTTCAAAACTTATTTCTATAAACATTAAAATATTAGGACAATTAAAATTTCTACTATGTTTTTTTGTATCAATAGTTAAGGTCAATATAAAATGTTTAAATTACCAAACTTCTGCTCCTAACAAATCTTCTATTTGAAATGAAAAAATAAAATAAAAAAATGGTTCAAAGCTACATGAGAATTTGAACTTAAAGGATTTGCTCTATTAAAATTAAATTTGCAGGGCGGTTCAAAGTTGCATGAGAATATGATAAATATAAAAATATATAACAAGGCACACAAAAAGAAGAATTTGCTTTGTTAAAATTAACAATAAGTCTAGACAGCCTTCCTAATTTACTCAAAAATTTACCAACTGCTCACATGGCAGTTCATGTCAATGTAGAGGTTGTTTTTATTTTAAAGGAAAAAATATATATACACACTAACCTAACTTTAGCATAATTCAATTAATTAAGTTATTAATCTATATTATTGATATCTAGAGAGAGAGAGAACAAATTCATATATATATATATATATCTAAATAAGTGATTATTTATAAAACTCACGTACATAGCAACAAAATAAATAAAAATAAGTCTCACATAAATAAGTTATTACCTATTAATTAAGTAATCAAAATTATGTTTTCAATATGTATTATTGATATTCAAAAGCCTCATGTAAATAAGTAATTATTAAGAAACTATCGAAGAACAAATTTGTATGGATCTACCAAAACTTAGAAATAGTTTTTTTTTTAAACAAGAATTAATTATAGAACTCGATACAATCTTTTCACATGAATTGAGATTCACAAAAAGATGAAACCAAACTCTACAACCATAAGTTCCAAAGTTGTGTAAAAAGAAAATAATTTACAAAAAGAATAAATTCATCTTTAAATATCAACATTTTTTTTGTCTTTTCTTTTAATTAAAAAATCAATGAACCCGCATCAAGATATCTGATTTAATTTGCTTGTTTGGGTTTTCAAAAAAAATTCTTAAAAAATTCAGAAATTAATTTGGTAAAGAAATTAAAAAAAAAACCCATTATTTTTATATGATTTTCCCTTTTTTATAAAAAAAAATTTTAATGTTTTAAAATTACGGTTTTTAGTATTTATTTTTGTCAAACTAGTTTCTAATTATTATTTTTTTTGGTGGGGGGGGGGGGGGGGGGGGTGGCGGGGGCACAAATTCTAAAAACTCAACCAAACAAAATTATATATATATATTTGGAGCATGTATTTACTTTATTTTATTTTTTAATTCTGTGCATCTTGGTGCTACAATATTATTAAGACATATTCTGAGAAGAAAAAAAGAAGAAGAAATACATACATATTTTCTCTACTTTTCTCTCTCTCTCTCTCTCTCTCTCTCTCTCTATATATATATATAATAATAATAAAATACATAACCTAATTAATTTGAACGCTATTTTTTTTTCTTCTTAAAAGCCTCAACTTTGAGGTGGGCTGCTGTGTGTGCAATTGGTAAATTTTCGAATAAACTGGGAAGACTCCCAAACTTATTGTAAAACAATACAACTAAACATGCACTCTACTACTGTGGATGGAGTATTTTTATGATTAATTTACCAACAACCCACGTAGTTTTTTTTTTTTGGATTGTCCGGATTTACTTGCGTACATATCGACTAATAATTAGATGACTTATATGGTTAGGGAGAAAGCTCAATTGAATGGACAACCTTAGCCCCAGCGTGAAAGACAGGATTCGAAGCAGTTCGACTTTTGGTTTCTCGAGACAAATAATAGGGAAAATTATGTAAATAGTTCCTGTAGTTTACATAATATGTTAATTTAGTTTTTGTAGTTTCAATTTGCACGATTTTGCTCCTTAATTTAAAGGATTGTGTCACTTTAGTCCAATAAATAACGGTTGTTAAGTTAATTTAATGAAAAGTCAAATAATGTGTCAATTTGGTCCCTATATTTTTCACAATATGTTAATTTAGTCCTTGTCAAAATCGAGAAAATTGAAACTACAGAGACCAAATTGACATATCATGTAAAGTACAGGGAGCAAATTGACACATTATTTGACTTTCCGTTAAATTAACTTAACAATCGTTATTTATTATACAAAAATGAGACAATCTATTAAATTAAGGGGCAAAATTGAACAAATTGAAATTGCAGGGATCAAATTAACATATCGTGTAAACTACAGTGACTATTCTGGGATAATTGGTGTAGAACTAGTTAACAGCAAACCACTGACCAATGCAACCACCAGGAAACCTAGCTTGCTTCCTAGGCTGGGATATCCTTATTCTATGTATTATGTATGATGATGGTTGGGACCTGCCCTATCCCTTAAAGCCCCAGAACCGCAGGCCGAAGGGGTATACCCTGGTTGAAGACTCCGTTCTGCGTCTTGCTCGACCACATAATGAACATGTTTTAAGCTAATTGCATGTCGAGCGCTTAAGCGGAGCTTATGGTCACTCATTCCTCGCTTGTTCCAATCCTAGTAAAGAGAGTAAGCAAGCTAGCTCATACCTTAATGGGACTTGTAGCTCTCTGAGGCAGGCAGCTTGCCTTTCCCTGGCTACTGGTCCCAAGGCATCGTTCTTAGTAGGACATTTCATTTAAATTTTATACATTGTGAGATTTTTGTTTCATTTAATCTCCAACAAGAAGAATTAATTAATCTATTCCATTTAGAGTTTTAAAAAATAATTTTTAAGTTTTTAATTTGTATTTTTTTGTTAGTAAATTTTTTTAACATTTTAATTTTTTTTATTTTTTAAATCCACTTAATCTAAATACACTCAAAAAGTATTAAATTTATCAAAAAAAACTCTTTAAAAAAATCATTGAATAATGCAAAATACAAAAATATATTAAAATTTTGTTTTTTTTTTTTTTTGGTATTCAATAAATTTTTGGAAGATTTTTGCACAAATTTCGTATTTTTTAAGTGCATCTAGATTAAGTGAATTTAAAAACTAAAAAAAAAATTTGATTAAAATATTAAAAAATTTACTAAAAAAAATAAATTGAAAACTTAAAAAAACTGTTTTTAAAATCCAAGTTGAAATGGTTCCAGCCCTTAAGCCATCTAAATTGATTAAAAAGAGACTATGTTTTTGAAATTTCACTAAAAAATACAACAAATTCAATAAATTTGGGGACGAAAATGCAACAGACAATTTTGAAATCGAATTATTTGCTTTAAGAACTATGTGTGTATTTGGTCTATTTTATTTTTAAACCTTTACGTAAAATTTAAAAAAAATCCCAATTTCGATTGATTGATTGGTTTGGTGATCCAGGCACTCATGTTTCCTTTCTTAGGCTTCAGGTTTGGATAAGTCTCATAAGGCGCATTGCAACATTTCTTTTCCCCTTAGCTATAAACATATAATTATATTTTTCTACAATTTGACAGAAATTGAATAAGCTCACCCTTGTGAATGCTATCATTTCTTGAAGATTTGTTGGTTTTTTTGCTTGAAGTGAGACCATGTGGTGGTTGTTGCAAAGGATCTGATGTAGAAGAGTTAGCTGTTCTTTTTTCCATGAAACAGGCGATGTGGCCTCTCTTCATACCAAACTGAGAAGAAATTTCATCGGTGCTTAACCCAAGAAGCTCGGAAAGACATTTTCCAGAGGACTCAAGCTTATCTCCATATTGAATTTGAGCACAATCATGGAGGTATGACCTCATTTCCAGTGCATCCTATAGACTCAGTTAATCAACCACGAAAAACCTTTAATTAGAGGAATAAGAAAAAGAGACGGTTTAATGAATTTATGAACTATTAGAATTTTAAAGAACAGGGGATTTGGATAGCAGTAGTAAAAGAACCTTTTGTTGTTGAGTCATGTTAATTGCATCCATATCCTCTGGTTTCATAAGCTTCAAGGTGGGTACATCATCCCAACCTTCTTCTGTCAGCTTTGGAAGCACCCTCTTCAGAGCTCCATTCCCCACAAAACCCTCCATTGACAAACAAGCCATCCTCTATATATTTTGAGAGGGGTTTATGTGAGTTAAACCTTTTGTCCAAAAGAGTTCTGTTCTGGATATACAAGCAAGTTGATTGAGAATAAGCCCATCAAATCCTTATATATGCAAGAGGGAAAATCCCATGCTCCATACCTTTTCAAAAAGTGTGTATTATACATTAAAATGACCATTTGTAATTTAAGTTAAAAAAAATTACACTTCGTCCTTGTAATTTATTATACGTCAATTTAATTATTGTAATTATAATTGTATTAAAAAGAATTAATCTTTTCTTAGTGATTGAGGGCTCGATATCTAGTTTTAAATGGTCATTTTCTATTGAATAGATCATTTTATTCTTGATTTATGTCTAGTTTTTTAATTGATGTAATTAATTTAATTTAATTGACACAAAGAGAAAAATTTAAAAGAATAATTGATACAATTAAAATTAGAAAAACCAAATTGACATAAATCAAATGATTCCACTAAATCAAGTTAGTCAAAAAAGTTATTAAAAAAATTATATACACTAGTTATTCATGTCTTTTAATATAATTAAAAAAAATATTTTCAAATGTATTTTTTTTTTACCGTATAAAAAAGTTAATAAATCACTAAGAAGTCAAATTCTAGACGAAACCTAAATTAGAAAAAAATAAAATATCATGTGCTCTCATTCAAATTTGCATATTTATGATAATCATTTTAATACAGTGTAAATGTTCTTATCACAACTGAATATAAACTCGTTGTTGATATTTGAAATTTGAAATATTCACACCTTTGTAACTATGCATAATTTTTGAAATGTATCAAAGAGGAGATGTTAGATATTGATCTCGTTTGAAAATAAATTATTTTATTTTATTTTTTAATTATTTTAATTTGATTAAAAAAAATTGTATTTGTAATAATAATTGACTTTTTTAAATTTATTTTAATTGATTTAATAATTATAAAAAAATAAAATAATTAAAAATTAAATATAATATTTTATCTTATTAATTATTTTAACACATTTTAACCAAATAGACTCTAAGCAAAACAACCCATCATATAATAAGATTTTGATGTGACAGTGAGAGGAGACGATGGCACTAGAGAGTTATTGTGTGTTTCTCACTCCAATAATATATGCCTCATCTTTTTCCCACACAAATGCATCTCACTTTGGGCTAAATTTTATAAAATGACAAAATATGTTAAAATAATTAATCAGATAAAATGTTATATCAAATTCATAATCATTTTACTTTTTCTCTCACAAATATCACATTCAACTACAAAAAAATTCAATTATCTTCCTAAACACAAAAATTTTAGCCTACTAAAATAACCAAAAACTAAAATAATATATTAAAATAGTAACTTTCCAAGCACCCACATAATTTGGGATGATCTAAATAAGTGTACTTTTTGACTTTTTATGAAATATGGGTTGGGTTTGAGTTGGGTTTGAAGTGATGTGCTAAAGAGATGATGTGACTTAAATAAGATGATGTGACTTAAATATGATAGTGACTTTTTGACTTTTTAACTTTTTCTAAACATGTTAAACCAAGCCTAAGAGGAGACGATGGCACTGGGGAGTTATTGTGTGTTTCTGACTCCAATAATATATGCCTCATCTTTTCTCCATACAAGGCATTTCACTTTGCTTTGTGTATCTCCCCTTGGAATGCAATTTTTGTTCGCTTTGTAATCCCTTACTTCAATAACTTGCAAGTTCATTAATTCCTTACTTCAACTTGCCGAGTTCTTAGTTTCACTGATTGCCTACATATATTCGCTTTTTAAAAATAAATTATTTATTTTTTAGAAATATAGGCAATAAAATAAAAAATTATAATTATTGAATTAATTTAATTTTTTTCATAAATAATATTCATAAAAGACTTTACAAATAAATAATTTAAATCATCGAAATGAGATTCTAGTAAACTCCACAATTCTAGACATAAAAAATAAAAAATACCCATGTTTTATTTAAAGGCATGTAAAAATAAAGGGTCTGGACGGGCTCCCGTCCAAATTTGGGACAATTTGATCCAGTTCGGCCCATTGGGCTTACTTTTGGGCGCCTTTTCGATCATCAGAACTATTCACATTTTAGGATTTGTTGAGTACATTATTCTTGTAAAAAATCACATCGATCGGATAACAGATACTATGTATTGGGATCACTTGTCTGAAAAAAAATAGATGATCAGAAAATTAACAGTTCATAAAAAAATGATTCAAATACATAGTATCCATTATCCAATCGATATGATTTTTTATAGGGATAATGTATTCAACAAATTTTAAAATGTAAATGGTTTGAATTATGAAAAAGAGACCTAATGAGCCGGACTGCACCCTCCAGTCCAGATGGTGGACTAGAGGCAAGCCCCAACCAAAAATAAAATCTATCAATTTTAGGGTGTCAATCAAACTGAAGTCCATGATAAAAAACAAAAATCAAACTGAAGTCCAAAGCAAAATTATGCACACAAGATAAAATACTATTATAAATAGGGCTATTCAAATTTAATGGATATGCGAATAAGTTCTAGCAAAAATGTGAAAATTTTGTCTAATAATGTTAGAGATCTACATTTGAGATTCATAAATACATCTATAATGATGTGATAAGGGATTAGAATCCTACATAATTAAGTATGTGACAAATTAAAAGTTGACACCTACCATTATATGTCATTATGGTGAAATTATAAACTTTTATTAGGATCTCAAATATTTTATTTTCTTACAATATTGCAAATGATGAAAAATGATGTCAAATGTTGGATTTATAGCTACAAAAATGTTGCTGCGAGGTGAATGAAAAGCAATGGTAGAATTGCAGACAAGAACAGGAAAAAACGTTGATGAAAATGACTAGCCGCTGATGTGGTGTTTTGATCTCTCGCTTTGTTTGGGTTTTGTTTGTTTGGTTGTGTGGGTTGGCCATTGTTGTTTTTACAGGATGGACTGTTTAGTCCAGGGTCTGACTCCGCTTTGATGAATTGATGCATTTATATTTTAGGCCTTTTATTTATAAATATAATAATAATAATAATTTAAATTGATCTAAGAATTTGGAACCCTTAAATTTTTTTTTTTTAATTTTAAAAAAATAAACAATAAGTGTGATTTTAAAAGTAGTCTCTTTTACTAAGACGAATTTGATAAAATTTGTACATATAATTATCAAATCAATGATTTTATTTTGTTTAAGAGTAAGTGTAATAAAATTTTGAAATTAAAATTATCTGATGAATTTGACTTTTTTTTTTCTTTTATTAGATGAGTTAGGGCATCTCCAATGGTTTATCAAAAATTTCATCAAATTTAAGTAGAAATATGACCAATTCCTTTATCTGATATCAGCTATTTCAACGATGAACGACTATAGCTTTCATCAAAACACAAGATATCAAAGAGGATGACCGATCGGTCAACCGGCAAGAGCAACAAACTATGGATTTAATTCTACATTGGTTTAACCTTTTGCAAGACCATGAATAGATAAGTTTCGTTTGGGAAGTTAACTATTTTAGAAGAATATTTTAGTTTTTGGCTATTTTAATAGGTTAAATTTTTTTTGTTTGAAAAGATGATTGGATTTTTTTGAAGTTGGATGTGATATTTGTGAGAGAAAAAATGAAATGATTATGGGTTTGATATGATATTTTGTCTTATTGGTTATTTTAGGCTATTTTATCTTGTTGTAAATTTTAGCTTTGAAAAGGTCTTAAACCCACTTCCCGAACAAGGCCATAGAAGCCATGCCTTTGCCTCTCAAAACATTAAGCCTATCAATCACATCTACAACACCACACAAATTTTGAATACCTGAAAATCAGTCTTAGATTAAAGTACATAAATATGGTAAATTACACTTTGTATCTCTACACTTTCACCAAATCTCACTTTGGTCCCTATACATGAAATCGTGACAGTCAACTCCCTACACTTTTGGTCAAATCTCACTTTGGTCTCTACACATAAAATCATTATAGTCTACCCCCTGCACTTCTAGTCAAATGTCAATTTGCCCATTTATGTTACTCCATTATTTAAGTTTTTAACAAAATTCAGCCATGTAAAAAACATGTGACTACGGAATAAGGGTAAGAGAGGAAAATCATTCTCATTTCATACCAATATATATAATTTGTCCCACGTGATAAATATGTGAGAGTTATATAATACAATATGTATGTGTGAGTGTGTGTGTGGATGTTCATATGCTGAAAATTAGGACGTAAAGGTAAGAAAATAGAGTTTTTGAAATAAAACAAAAAAAGTAGTAGAGAAATCGAAGACTTTGTTACTGTAGAAAACAAAGTTTCATTATTCTAATTTTTAAAAAATCCTAATTTATCTCCTTAATCGTTCACAATTTACGTTTTTGTTTTAGCTGAATACAATCAAATTTGATATAAATTGTAGGACGAAATGTGTATAGATGCGAAATTTGGGTGATTTTCCTCTTTTGCCCTCATTTTATAGTAATATGATTGTCACATACCGACTTCTGTTAAAGACTTATATGATAGAGTCACAAAAGGGAGACATTGACACTTGACTAGAATTGCAGGAAGTTGATTGTCACGAAGTGTAGGGAGTTAACTGTCACTATTTCATGTATAAGGACAAAAGTAGGATTTGATCAGAAGTGTAGGGAGTTGACTGTCATGATTTCATGTATAGGGACCAAAGTAAGTTTTGGTGCAAAGTGCAGGGGTGTAAAGTGTAATTTACCCACATAAATATATAAATGTGTGTGTGTGTGTGTGTGTGTGTGTGTTGTACCTTTCAAGTAGAGGCCATCTGGTGAAGAAAGATCGATGAAATGTGAATGTTCGAGCTGTCGATTTCTGCAGAGATAGTAAACTACAGGGACTTTCCGAATTTGCTGATACTTGGGAAACCTCTTAGTCCAAACTTTTGCCCTCTCCAGACTCACTTGCCGAAACTTCTTCACACGCCCTCCATTTTTTAATAACGCAATAATCTAAACTCGAATCGCCTCAATATCTCACAAAAACCATAACGAATGTGATTAAACTCCACACACTTGGTCACCTGAACAAATTCGAAGCACTGGATAGATTGTCTTCAAAATCAAAGTATATTAGATCTGAAAGAAAGCTCGAAGAGATTCGAGTCTTGAAAAGATTAGTTCTAGCAAAGATGAACAGTGAGAATTACATAGAACATGTGAGAGTTTGCAAAGATAAGTGATACAAGCAGTAAAGTGATGGGTCAATGAAATGAGTAAAGTGGCTAATCTTGGTACAAACCATGGCTGTTTTTGGAAAATTTTCAATTAGCCGAACGTCTAGACGGTCGTCTGGTGGATCCCACCCACAACGTACACGCACAATAAACTGATAAAAGCTGGCTCAGGTCTTCAGTTTAGTGAAAGATTTGGTATTTTCTCAATTTGATATAGTTTTAATAAAACCGTTGAAGACCAAAAAAGTATGCTCTTTTACTAAATTTAAATTTGATGATAAATTTAATTAAACGTTGGAGATGGGATGTAAATTATCGATGGATAGAAGTGGACCATTTTTCTAGTGCATTAACTTAGATTTGTTTATTTATTTTTAATTCAACTAGAAAGTATCAATAGACAAAAAGCAAGGAAAACAGAAAAGCAAAAGCAAAACACAAGCCACTAGACTTGACACATGAGCCGGTTGGAATGTCCCAAATTAAGATATGAGTAGACTTGAACAGGATTGATGAGATAGATGAGTGGACTTGAGTAACATACTCTTAAGTTGTGTTTAATTGAGAAATTTAGAGATGAATTGAAAAAAAAGAAAAAAAAAAGTATGTAAAATTAGGTAAAATATAAATATATTTTATCTATTTTTTTTTTCTTTCCAAATCTTTTCTCAAATCTCTCAATCAAACACAAGCTTAGGAGGCATGTTACTCAAGTCTACTCATCTATAAAACATGCTCATCAATCCTATTCAAGTCTACTCATATTGAATTACACTAATGGTTCTAGTAATTTGAGACTCATGTCATTTTGATTCCTGATCTTTCAATTGTGATACATTTAATTTTGAATTTTGAATCTCGTTTTAAATAAGGACAATTGAAGATATTATTACTCTATTTCAAAGGCAAAGTGTCAATTTAATAAAATATAAATTAAACCAAACCAAACCAAACCAAACCAAGCCTTAAGTCCCATCAAATGGGGTCGGCTACATGAATCCTTCTTTTCCACGCGGCCCTATCAAAGGCCATTTGTAGACGTCCCCGAACGCATCCCAGGGGAAGGGAGTGCGAATCCCCCTCGTTCTGGTTCGATATTGGGTCACTACAATTCGAAGGACTCAAATGTCACGGTTCTTAATCTTGAACCAAAGAGTCCAAATCTGGCAAATCGTTTTGAAAACAGATTTTTTTGAAAGAAGTGCCAAATATGGACTGCTTCGCCAGATACAGAGTCGCCACCTAAATATTTTATAATGGGAAATTTAGAAAACCCTGACTCGGTGCCAAAGGCCACGTGTCCGTCATCACCAAAGTTGCCTCGGCTCGGGAACTTGATACGATTAGAAGGTCACTTCGTGAGCACCCCCGCTCGCCCGGTCAAAGACCGGCCTCTACTAACCATGATATCTTATTTTGAAAACATTGTGAGTTCTTATTCCGGTTATTAGCCTAGGTTACTATGTGATGCGCACAACATACAAGTATAGACTGGGTCGCCTGAATTGGAACAAAACATCTCATGTTTGTTTTGAAAACAGTTTGCTACTCGCAAGTAGGCTAAAATGTGGGTTTGCCACCCTCAGGTGGGCTTAGAAAACAAGATGATTTGCCACTATCCAGTGGGCTTAAAACTCACAGTCGATGAATTGTTCCAATCCAAATAACCCAACCTTCACCCACAGGCATTCAGGCAGGTATATCACATAAGCATATAGCCTCATGGTAAGTATGCTATCATGGCAGTCACTCACACACATGCAAGGATGCTAAAGCATAAAAAACTCACCGAGTACTCCAAGCCAAAACAGAAGCTTGTTAGAAATCCATGCATGGACCTAAGCATACTGAAATGCCTAATGCAACACATGCAAAGATGCAACTATAGCAGGCTCGGTTATTCTAAAAATGGCATATGATGATGCTACAACTAACACGTATTCAATTTGGAATTGAAATACAAATGCAGTTTGTATGATCTTGAGGCAGTGCATGCAAAACAGATGAATGATGCAAACATGCTGTCATACTGTATGCTAATTGAAATATGCCCTATATCTAACCATCGTAAGCGGGTAAATAAAAGGGAAGAAATACGTGGGGTTGGAAGACATACATCACACTCACGCACACTTATTACAATTATGCCCTCGCACAGAGGGTCCGAATAAATAAATAATACAGCCCGAAATGAAAGAATAATACAGTCCGAATAATAAATATACAAATTCCTAATTAATTAACAAATTAAGTAAGAAAAACTGTAAACTGGCATGCAAGCCAGGGGGTGTCTTGACTCCGCTCCGGATAATGAAATGATGCATGTTGGGCTGCCTTGCGCGGAAATCCACTGAGATGCCCCAATTAGCCTCTGTTTGCAATGTTTCTCGAAATACGTGCCAAACTCCGAAAAGTTGCTGATTCTTCATTTTTCCTTGAAGATCTCTTCTTTTCTACCTCTTGGCTTGAGGAATGTTGCTTCTAAGCCTTTGAGAACCTCTCCTTGCTGCTGGAAATGGAGTGGTGGTGGTGGTGCTTGATGATGATGAAGAAATGGCACCAAACTTGAGAAGAATCAAAGAGATAGAGATGGATATGTGTTTGTAAGCTTGAGGTAAGTGTTCTAACTCTTGAGGGAGAGAGAGAGAGATGTATGCATGCAAGGATGGTGTGTCAAAGTGTGTGAAAGAGTGTAGGCCTTAAGGGATTAAGTTCCCTTGCTTACAAAATATCCCCCGAAATCAGATATTTTGGGGGATAAAGCTATACAGCTGTGAAACACACCTCCCAAGGAGCATGGCCGGCCGGCTACCCCCTATGGCCGGCCAGCTAGGGGCAAAATGGTCATGTGAGAATTTCTGGCCGGCCACCAAAGATTGGTGTCCTCCCATGTGTGTACAACAAGACCCTATGGTTGGAAATTGGCAACTCTGAAACAGGAGAAACAACAAGTCACTTTTCAAAGAGGTTTCAAAATGGACAAAAGAATTACTGGCCGGCCATGTGTTTTTAGGGTCCTCCCATGTGTGTACAACACAAATATGTGGTTTTGGCTCGAAGAAAATGACCCTAGGGTGTTCAACATTAGCTTGGTGAGAAAAGCAGTGGCCGGAGGCGCCGGAGGAGCATAACTGGTTCTTGAGACAATTCTTGGCCTCCACCCTCCAAAGTGATCTTCTGGTGATAAAAGCAGGTACTGCCAAAATGAACAAAAACCGATGCAAAACGAATGCTCGGGGGCCAAAACACGCAGTTTGGGGTCCCGAAAACCGGCCGTTAAGCACCGAAAGTGGTGTTTGGCCACGAAGTGGGTATCTAAGACCCCAGTGTCCCTAGAAATGGAGTAAATGAGATGCATGCAAAAAACCGGAGGAATCGGAGATGGTTGGGTGGTCCCGAACCGAGGCACATGGCTTGACGGCTCCGAAAACCAAGAACCGGGCTCCGAAATGGGCAAAATGGCCTACGGCCACGAAATGTAGCCTGACCAGCGAGAGATGGTCTCTGGGACCTCTCCTCCCTCGAGGAAAAGCAGAGAAAAACCGAGTCTGGTTATAACCGAGGCAAGGCCGCGAGCAGTTCGGAAGTCGGGAGGAGGCGCCGCAGTCGCGACTTCTGAACGAGCACAATATGCAACATCACCAAGCGCTCAATCGGTGACGTCTGAGTCTTAAGGTCGATCAAAAATGGGGTGTCTACAAATATCAACATTAATAGGGGGCATGAGAGATTGATGGTGTTTTGATCTTCTTAACTCAAATTAGTTCTAATGAATAGTCAAAAAAAAAAAAAAAAAAAACGAATTGAATGGAATAAAACCCTTCAAAAGAGGATTTATCAAAAAAACTCCCAATAAAAAAAAAACATATCGTTAAAAAATTTAAGCCTACCCAATAAACTCATATAGACATCAGTTTCACATCAGGCTTAAAAATTTTATTTTACATATTGCTATTAAATTAATTTTAAGCCTACCCAATAAACTAATGTAGACGACAAAACACCAAAAATAAAAAATAAAAAAATCTCAAAAAACTCAAAAATTGAGTTTAAAAACTCAAAATTAAATAAAGTGACAATTAACACACAGATTTCGTTTTTGTTCATTATATTCAAATTTATACTTTTATACTTGACAGGTGTACTTTTCCACCTAAATATATTTTCTTTAATTTTAAACATAAATAAAACTAAATTGGTGATTATTAAGTGTTCCAAGAGTACGGCCACTAGTGGCTGAGGCATAGAGGGTCCATCAGAGTCACGTGTCCCCTGAGTTTTGAATTTTTGTTTTTTTTTTTTTTTTTTTTGACAAACATAAAGAAAATATTTTAAATAAAAAAAATTATAAAATATCATTTAGAGTGAAATGTCAATCAATGTGTGTGGTTTCAATTTTCTAAATATAGTTTTTTTAAAATTGAGTTTTTTGTTTTTGGTATTTTTTTTGTTTTTAGTGAATATTTTTAAAATTTTAACTATTTTTTTTTAACCTTTTTAGATGCACCTTACTTAGATGCATCTAAAAAGTAAAATATTTGTGAAAAAATATTTTAAAAATTAATAAATATACAAAAATACAAAAAATAATATACTGAATTTTTGTTCTTTTTTTTGTATTTTTGGTATTTAGTGAATTTTTTAAAGATTTTTTCACGAAAATTATACTTTTTAAGTGTATTTATATTAGGTGTGTATAAAAATTTTAAAAACAATTGTTTAAAATATTTTTAAAAATTAGTAAAAACAAAAAAATACGAAAAAAATAGAATTTTCTGAAAAATGTTTTCAAAAAATTGGAAACAAACATAGTAAGACATTTTTTAAATTATGAGAATAATAATGGTTGTTTTTTATTAAAAATAAAGATATTACGATAAGTCATATTATTATCTATGAAAATTTCAATACAATTGTGACGTCTATCATTATTGACATGAAAATATAATTAATCTCAATAAAGATATGAAATTTATTGAATTATTAGTTACATTTGATATGAGGGGTTCATCCTCTATGTGTTTCTTTACTATTGGTTGGTGATATCATATGTCAATGATAACGTGGTATTACTATTATATTGAATTTTTACTGAATTTTATATAAAAAATTACTTTATCATTATATAATTTATTTTAAAACTTATATATATATACACTATCCATGATATACTAGTTACAAATAATATATATATATATATTTTTCTTGAAGTCAATCATAAAAATTTATGTGAAATATTTTTGTAAAAATTTTCAATGTTATAATTAATGAGTGTCCCTTCTAATTTAATTTCTTGATTCTGTCACTGACGGCCACGTGATACTTTATAGTATTTAAGGAGAAAATGCAATATTATGATTTTATGTTGGGTAATTAAAAAATATAAAAACATATGATAAAATGACTAGTGAAAGAAGATAATCTCGGAAGTATATATATATAGTTTTTGTCTCTCTGCATCATTTTTTTCTCTTTTTCCGTATTAACACATTTCACTTTTGCTTTGCGTATCTTCCCTTGCAACAGTTCTTTTCGCTTTTTGTAACTCCTTACTTCCAAAACTCACAAAGTTTTATTTATTTTTAATAATATATATGAAGAATTTTATAAAATAAATATTTTAAATCATCAAGATTAGACTTGTAGTGAGTCTCATGAGTCTGGACATAACGGTCTAGTTTAAATTTGAACTTAGGAGAAGTCCAATCATTTCTCGAATAATAAAAGTTCAAAGATGTTAAAAAATTAGTAGTACTAAATATAGTGTTGGTCTTCAAAGTATACATTATGGGTCATTTTAGTCCACGACATTTAATTTTGTCCATTTAAAGTTCAACTCGAAAGATTTCAAGTTAGGCATAATCGAAAATATCAAGCTGTGTTTTGAGATATTTTGTGTGAATTCTATTATCTTGGCTTACATAAACGGCCGAATAGTTCAAGACATCATGTTCACTAATTAGGTAGCAAGTTCGATAGTCTTTCACTAAGGAATGATCAAGGCCAAAAACTACCTATCTAAATGCACGATATTTTCATTTTGTACTCTCTTTATTAGTATTTACATTTTCATTTGTATTATGTCGTCAATTTCATTGATATGAGAGATTGTTGAAAAATTTAGAAGTGAATGGAATTGGACTCCATTTGAATGAAAGGGTGCAACCCTTCATGGTGTCAATTCATATGAAATGGTATGAACCCAAGAAATATGACTATTCTAAAGGTCACAAGTACTTCTATAAATACCATCACATTCCATGACATTCATGCATAAGTTAAGATTTATTTTAGGATTCATATATTATGTCTAGTCGAGTATACAAGAGAGAGTGCATGTTCGCTGTACACATAGAAAATTGTGTAATTTTTGTATAGGGTGATCGTTGTATCCTAAAGGCGTGACATTCATTAATCGCAAATGTCAGAGGCAAAGGCGAAATTCTGTCTTAAAGACACAATGTTCAAACACTGACCTCAGTCACAATCTGTATTAAATTTACAGAATTTTTGTAAGAAATTTCTCATGTTTTATTTTATCATTTATTTGTATTGAATTGATTTTTTCAAAAATATTTTCCCATAATTAATGGATAAATCAATACAAATTAATACAAATCATACAATTTTAACAGATTAAATGATATTTTTTACGGTCTTAAAATACACTCACATCAATCAATGAGCAGACATGATAGTGAATGACTTCTTATCTGTTGAATTGATTTTTTTTTAATTACTGTATTTATTTTAAGATGTGTAATAAATATTCTAAGCAAATACCATCACGTGGCATATATTATGGATAGGGCTGTGCAAAATACCGTCCAATTCGCTAAAATTGCACCGATCCGCATCAATCCGCACCGCTCTAACCGCTAACCGCAGTTTAAACTTTAAAGTTTATAATCCGCCAACCGAACCGCTCCGTTCCGCTATAGTTAATACATACATATTTTTTAACTTCCAATGAAATATCAATATAAAAATGAGTGTAAGAGAGATTTAAGATATAAAATTTATTATAAATTAATGGTTATATATATGAATTAGTAGTTATATATATGAAACATATTATGTAAAATTATTTTGTGTTATATATTTAAAAAATATTATAAAAATTAGTGTTACATATTATGCAAATGTATGATAATTAATTAAACTATTCTTCAATCCGCCAATCCGTCAAAAACCGCCCAAACTGCAATTTGTCAATCCGCTAATCCGCTAACTCGCCATTCAATTTAGAATTTTACGCTCAAACCGCCCGAACTGCACCGCGCACACTCCTAATTATGGATGGTGCATGCACGTACTTTGCAACGATCCCAATGCATTTCAACTATTTGATTGGCATTCCGTCTCTCCGACTAACAAGCAAAATAGTTTTACATAGTCCTCGCTTGGCAATTTGACTTTTTAATTGGTTTTTTTAAAAAAATTTCACTATTTTAATTTAGGATTAAAAAATTTATTGGGGTTGATTTTTTTTTTTAAATTTTTTTATTTTGTGAGAAAAAAAATAAAATGATAATGATTATAATTTAAATGTGATATTTTATCTTATTAATTTTTTTTTTCTATTTTGTCTTTTAATGACTATTTTAGTCCCGGCTAAACTTGCCAAACAAAGATAATATTTTTCATATATAACTATTAATTTGTAACAAATTTTAGAGTAAATTGGTGATAAATCTAATTTAGAGAGTGTTTAAGGTATTAGGTCCAATGTTTTTTTTTTTTTTTTTTGGTGATAGGTCCACAATTTGTAAAATAGTCTGGTGAGAAGTCCTTTTATTAGTTTTGAAAGATATTTTGTTTTTAATTTTACTGCTTAATTTATCTGTTAATTTTTTTAATCTATTGACTTTCATTGATTATCTGTTCAAAAATTTTCCCATCTGTTCAAAAAATAATTTTTCTTATCTATTGAAAATTTTTCCCTATCTATTGAAAATTTTTCTCTATCTGTTCAAATTTTTTACCCTTATCTGTTCAAATAGTTGTCCAAATTTTATTATCTATTCAATTTTCACTTATCTGTTTAAAACTATATGTTCAATATTTTATTTGTTTAGTTTTTTTATCTATTTAATTTTTATATGTTCAAATTTTATTATCTTTCTCTCTCCAAGTAATGAGATATGTTCATTTACAATCTATTTTTCAATGACAGCAATAACAACAAAACTCCTGAAAATCATCTACAATATTATTTCCTCCATATTAAAAAAAAAAAGTATTTATCAGTTTCACTACCACATGCACACAACAATAACACAGATGATTCATTATCTGTACAAAAAGAAGCTACCAAAAAATATATATATATATATATAATATGATCTGTTCAAATTAAAATATTAGGATCTAAAATAAAAATGGTTGAATCGATTCAACTTAAGCAAAGTAGATCTCAGAGGTGTTTATTCGCCTCTTCCCCGATCTGTTCAATCTCAGCCATAACGATCAAAATCTAACACATAGACATCTAGATTGAGAAGAAAATCAATCTCAGCCATAGTAATCTTATAATCACTGTAATGACTCAGAATTTTTTTAAAAAATAGCCAATGCATAATTTAATTTATAGCAGAATTTAAAATTTAGTTTTAGGTGTTCGGACCATGATTTGAGATAAATCAGTTAGAGATTTATTTTAAATTATTAAACTCCATTCATTTTGGACCAATTGATTGAATTGTGACCCGTTAGTAACTATGTAATAGTGTTGTGATTTTATTATTATTATTTGACTACCATAAAAGAGTTGTGAATATTTATGGTGTGTACCATTGAACGAAATATATTTTGTGGTGAAAAAATATTATATTCTTTTTGTCAGTAATGATATTGAAATATACTTTTAATTGATATATATATATATATATATTGATGTATATGTTAAAGTTAGATATTTGCATTGATTTGAAAATAATAAAATAATAAAATAATAATAAACAAAAAGATGGGGTTGTCCATCCCTTTGCCATGCTTTGCTTTCCAGAGAGTTGCTTTGCTCTCTCTCTCACTTTGGATCCTCTCTTTCTTTTCCTCTCTCTCACAACGTCTCTCTCCCTCTGTCTCTCTTTTTTTTTTCCTCCTCCATTAATACTCAATCTTTGAGCTTAAAGTGAGAGTCGTTAGAGTGAGATTTTGTAAAAGTATTATAAATGAAAGTCGGAGAGCTCGTCGTGATCTTCGCAATGGTGATCTCGGATTCATGATCGGGCGATGTTTGCCTTCTAGATCTGCTCTTCTTCATTATTTGAGGTAGAAATTTTCTTCATATTTTTACATTAAAGTTCTGTTAGGGTTATTTTGAGAAAATATATTATTATAAGAAGTATTACATATAGATATATTTTTATATTTTGTTTGGTAATTTTTGGAAGAAAAATTATGTTGAAATGTTAAGAATGTTGGTATTTTAAGATTGATTTTGAGAAAATCATTTTGTGTTGTTAATTTTGTAAAAGAAATCCGAAAATAGAATTTAATAGTTATATGGATTATATCTACATCATATTATGGTTAGATAATTTATTTTGAGAAATTAATGTTGAAATATTTATCTCATCCTTGAGTTTTGGAATTTATTTTTAAGAAAAATAAATTGATATTGAGAAATATTGTGTAAATTGTTAAGTAGAGATTTTTTCTACACTTCTTTATGCACTTTTACTTGATTATATGGAGTTTAAAGTTGTATATAATTTAATTAGAATTTTTGAAAATTTTGTGTTTTATTTTCTTAAAGGAGAAATTTTGAAAAAAAAAAAAGTTGATGTCTAAATTGCGAAAGTGTAAACTTGGAATATGTTTGTAAGGTTATGAAATAGTTATGTTTTAAATTTGAACAAAAACGGACTTTGATTCGATTAGTTTTGAAATTTTTACCAGTTCATGGCCAAAAGAGCATTTTTAAAGAAAATAAAAGACTTACGTTTAACTTTTGGGGCTTTCGATCAAAATAGGATGTCATAGTTGAATAATGCTTGGAGAATAAGTTTGGAAAGAAAATGATGTTTTCTTTGGCATTAACGATATTATTTTACTTAATGTATTTATTAGAATAAAACCGACACGGTTATAAATTGACCTTGAGAGGTTACCGGATGTGATTGTGATATGAAAACTAGTGTAATTGTTCATATTTGATAAAATGTGGAATATTATTTGTTTCTAAATGTTGGGAATCATGGGAGATTCCAAGCTATAGTTATATGTTGGATTGTATGTCCATATTGCTATCTTTTAATTAATATGTTAGAGATAACTATTTTGGCTATCGGTAAAAATTTACCATATTGCATTTAAATGAGGGATTTCTTGGAAGGATGAAAAATGATGGAACTTTGGAAGTTTGATATATAATATGTTATAAATTTGTCTTGAAATGACTAAATTGGAAATGTTAATTAACATGTGGAGACTATATGAATATGGATATGGTTGTATTATCTCATGGAATTGTATTAGAAATTATATTGAAATGAGAAATGAGAATTTTGATCAAAATCGTAATATTTAATAAGTAGGGATTTTCTACACTCTAATATGGATTTTAGCTTAGTTATTTGCAATTGTGTATAGATGATGAGATTTTGTTGTGGTTTGGATAAATCTAAGATTTGGATGTGAAATGAAAAGAGGGGTTTTTGATATATAAGAGGTAAATGAGTGTGGGGTTTGAATATAAGATCTTGGTGTACCAAAATAGTTGATTTTGGATGTTTGGGTCAATAATGAAAAAATGGGGGATTTTGACCTAATTTGATAAAATGATTATTTTTATAAATAATTAGAATTAACATTGAATATGTTAAATTGAATGGTTATTGATATAGATGGGGATATTGGATATGTATTATATCACCTACGGAAGTTTTGAATAAACTATTTATTCCGATATTGAACATCTCTTGGAAATAAATGTATTGGACTACCGGTGAAGAATAGCTATAATTGTTGTAGAAATTATATAAGGATTAGGCGATATAATGTTAATCTATTGTTGGTTGTCATTGAATATGACCATGTTATAAATACATTGCATATGTATGTTTATTGGGAGGAGAAAAGGGATGTACTCCATATATGACTGTTATAAATACATTATATATGTATGCTTATTCGGGATGAGAAAGGAGATGTACTCTATATATGATTATATTTATAAATACATTGTATATGTATATTTATTTGGGAAGAGAAAGGTGATGGACTCAATTTAAAGCAAGTTGGCCGGAGTGTCTTGGGTGAAAGACCCGAAAATCTATATATAAATGGGTGTCGGTTCCTTTGGACGAAATATTCGTAAAATGGCAAAGTTTGAACTGTTTATGTGTGTTGTGCATAATTGGAAAACCATTGAGTTGTAGTCTCATTTTGATTGTTGAAAGATAATGAATTTAACTCATGAATTGAGTAGCATATATGAACTGGATATGAATTGAAGGAAAATGGAATAAGATTGGTCTTAGTGGCATATGAATATACAGGCCTTGGATTTAAGAGATTATATAATAAAATCATATGATTTTGACATGATATGATTTCACATATATGTATAAGTATCTTTGTCCCCGCATATCTTTTAATGTTTTAATATGAGATTGTTCAGTGGGCTTTGCTCATCCCCTACTTGTACATGTATACAGGGAATACTTTTTGGATTTAAAGATCAAACAATGAGTTTTACCATTTCATAAGTGTAATGTAGTGATAGATTGTGCTACTTCACTTGTTGTTTGGCCAAGTACTAGGCAATAGCGTGGATGGACTTTCGGGAAGCAAGAACTTCTTAATTATGTTTTGTTGTGTGCATGTTGGTATTTGTAAAGTCAAGGGCTTAAAATGTAATCAGCGAGACTCAATTTGTGTAACCAAGCAATGACTTGGAAGGATGTAAGCCTACATGGCATTTAACTGATTGTTAAACAGTAGACTCTGATGTATGAAAGTATGTTACTTCTCATATTTATTCCGCATATGAGTTATATTTATTGTATTATTTTGGAGGTGTGACAATCACCATCATCATCAACAATATCGGAACTGATCCACTGCTCTCTCTGAGCCCCAATCATGTACAATTTGGAACCCATAGAGATACGCGATTAGAGAGAGAGAGAGAAAGCGTTTGATGCGAGATGGCAAGACATGACGGCGAGACCGTAATGCGATCTTGGCGAGATAAATAAGGAGAGAGAGAGAGAGAGAGAGAGAGAGAGAGAGAGCACTTTTGGTTTTAGATGAGAGATACAGTTTTGTACGTAGAGGGGTATTTTGGCTATTTTGTTTAGTCATGTCCTTATGGATAAAGTGTTTCAGCGTTTGAACTTTTGGCCAAACAAAATTAAAATTTGGAATTTTGACCTGAGTGGTCCAAATTTTACATCTTAAATCTCTTTTACTTATTTTTATTTTGATATTTTATTAGAAATTACAAAAAATTTATTTGTTAACTATAGCATAATGAAACGATTTCTAAAATAGATTATAAATTTGAAAATTTAATTTACAATTAACAAATAAATCAATACAATTTCGAATCAATACGTTTTTAATAGACTAAATAATTTTTTCTAGGGAACAAGGTCCCTGCTGCGCAGTGTTCCCTGTTGTGCCCAAAACGGCACAGTTTTAGTCTTCTTCCTTTTTCTTTTTTTTTTTTAAATAAATGTTCTCACTATGTTTTTTAGTGTGATAAATTACACTTTTATTTTATTTTATTTTAGGATTTAGGGTTTAATTCTTAAAGTTTATTTTTTTTATTTTAAGGTTTAGGATTTAGGGTTTAATTCTTAATTTTTTTTTATTTTTATTTTAGGGTTTAGGGTTTAATTCTTAAAATTTATTTAATTTATTTTTTTATTTTAGGGTTTGGGGTTTAGGGTTTAATTATTAATTTTTTTTATTTTTTTTATTTTAGAGTTTATGGTTTAAGGTTTAAAGTTTAGGGTTTAATTCTTAAAATTTATTTTTTTTATTTTAGGGTTTATGTTTAAGGTTTAATTCTTAATTTTTTTTTTTTTTTAGATTTAGGGTTTAGTGTTTAGGATTTAATTTTTAAAATGTAATTTTTTTATTTTAAGATTTAGGATAAAGTGTAATTTATCATGTCAAAAAACATAGTGAGAAGATGAAAAATAAATAAAATAAAAAAAACAAGGATGAAACTGTGCCCATTTTAGGGGCAAAAAAAAAAAAAAAAAGGATTAATTGTTGCCGTTTGAAATCACGGCAGGCACAGCAGATTTTTTTTAATTATTTATTGTAAGGTGTGTAATAAATATTCTAAGCAAGTACCATCACATTTATGGATAGTGCACGTGCTTTGCAACGATCCACTGCATTTCAACTCTTTGATTGCCATTCTGTTTCTCCAACCAACACGCAAATTAGTTTTAAATAATATTTTTTTTATATATAATTATTAATTTATAATAAATTTTATATCTTAAATTTTTTTCACAGTTATTTTTATTTTGATATTTTATTAGAGGTGAAAAAATATATATGTATTAATTATAGTAAAGTGGAACAATTTAGAAAATAAATTATAAATTTTAAAATTTAATCCATAATTAATAGATAAATTAATACAAATTAATATAAATCAGTACAATTTTAATAGATTAAACAATATGTTTTTACAGCCTTAAAATAAACTCACACCGATCAATGAACACACAGATAGTGAATGACTGCTCGTTTGTTGAATTGATTTTTTAATTATTTATTTTATGATAGTGCTATATATACTAATTAGTACATTAATTAATGTATTAATATATATATTACATCATCAATTAATACATTAATTAATACATATAATATTATTCTTTACTTTAAGATGTGTGATAAATATTCTATGCAAGTACCATCGCATGACATGTATATAGCGTCGATGGTGCACGTGCTTTGCAACGATCGACTGCATTTCAACTCTTTGATTGGCATTTCGTCTCTGCAACCAACACACAAAATTAGTCTTACATACGCTTCGTTTGGTATTAGTTATGGTAATCAATTTTTTTTATATTGAGACTTTTTTAGTCTTATTTAGTTTTTGTTTTCGAGATTTTTTAATTTTTGGAAGAGAAAAAATGTAATTATTATGATTTAGATATAACATTTTATTTTATTAATTTATATAGTCTATTTTGTCTTTTTATAATTTTTTAATCCCAAAATGTTTACCAAACGAGGACATAATATTTTTTTATATATAATTATTAATTTATAATAAATTTTACATTTAAAATTTTTCTTACAATTATTTTTATTTTGATATTTTATTAAAAGTTAAAAATAATATATATATTAACTATAGTAAAGCGAAGTGATTTAAGAAACAAATTATAAATTTAAAAGTTTAATTCACAATTAATTAATAAATCGATACAAATTAATTGAATAAATGCGATTTTAACAAATTAAATAATTTTTTTACTGCCTTGAAATAAACTCACACCAATCAATAAGCACACATGATAGGGGGTGTTTGGTAGGGCTTTTTTGAGCCAACTTATGGTTTCTGACTTTTAAAAAGTTATTTTGGACTGTTTGGTTAAACTTATTTCAAACAGCTTCTGATTCTAATAACTTATTTTAAGTCAAAAAAGCTGATTCTAAGAAGCTGCTCACCCCTTACTTCTGATTATTAGCTTCTGCTGTGGACATGTTAATTTACGGTTATACTCTTATATTTTTTTATTTTTTATTTTTTTAAAAAAAGAAAAGGACCCAAATGGACTATAAAATATTATTATTATTTTTTATGAGAAATGTAGACGCATAGTGAATAATAAAAAATAAAAGTTAATTGAAAAAATTACTTCACAGCTTATTTAACAAACATTACTCAGCAACTTAAATATATAATCCAACAGCTATACCAAACAGATTAACAGCTTCTGATTAAAGTCATAATTTATAATCTGTTAACCTATAATTTATAATCTGTTTTAACAGTTACACCAAACAGACCATACTAAATGACTTCTTATTTGTTGAATTGATTTTTTTTTTTTAATTATTTATTTTAAGATGGGTAATAAATATTGTAAGCAAGTACCATCACGTGGCATATATTATGGATGGTGCACGTGCTATGCAACGATCCAATGCATTTAAAGTAGGAAGGTTCATTTTAGTTCGATCAGCCGGACTTGTTCATACACATCCGAAGAGGGTGGATTTTACTCGACTTAGGACGGGGTGAATTATATATATTTTAGTCATTTATAATGAGTTAGGGTGAGGGCGGATATTACTTCTTCTCATCTAAATTTGACTTAATATAATTAATAATATACATAAATAAATAACATACATATAAGAAAAGAATATTAAATATTTGTGATTCTGTTTAAATATAAATAAATAATAATCTTAAAAGTCTTAATGTTTATATATATAGAAACAAAAGAAATTATTTAGTGTATTAAGGGTTTAAAAATGAAAAAAGAAGAAAATTTATGAGACATTAAACACAAGATACTTTGTGCTCCTTCAATAGGCTAAACATGGTTTCCTCGTTAACATAACGAAGAAAAAATCAAAAGCAATATTACAGAGATAATCTTCATGGAGGGTGACATGTTATTTTTACACCCATACACATTCACGTGTATATATATATTCTTCTTTACAGATGCATTGTGCACACCAACTCAACAAAGCCTCAGATCCCAGATATCCCAGCTCTTGATGTATAACACATACTCATACAAAATATAATGTACTCAACCTTGTATTCATTTATGAGGAAACTAATAGAGTGATTTTGTATTCTAATAACTACAGAAGCAGAGAACCTACAGTATCAGTAGACTAGGCAGATTGGCGAGCTCTCGCAGTAGATGCCCTGATAAATTATTATTGTCAAGTAACCTGCAGAATTTTACATCATTCAGACAAGCCAAATGTCCAAAATATAAGAACCCCAATACCATTATACCACATTAAAAGTTGAAAAAAGAAAAAAGAAAAAGAAATACCCACTTACATGTGAACAAGATTTGGCAGCGTAGACAGCTCATGAGGGAATTGCCCACTAAGTGAATTATTGTTCATGTGGCTGCTCAGAGAACAAAGTAACAGTAAAAATATCAATCAAAATGACAGTAATTACAACAGCAACATTAACAACAATAATGATAATAATAAATCAGAGGGACTTAAGATAAGGAGCAGCTACATAGTTGACCAGCAGACATCATATCTAAGCTAGATAGTATCACAAAGAAACACTTGCAAGTGCTTTGTTTTGTTCAAGTTCGCAAATGATTTTAGTGTTGGTCCAGATATTTGGTTCTGATCAATCTGAATTCTGTCTAAATTAGGAAGATAACCAATCTCGTCAGGCAAGGGACCGGTGAGTTGATTTCCATTCAAGAGCAACTGAATTGTTTGAAGACAAAATCTAGGGTGATGGAGAGAGAGAGCCTCTTGGAGCTCCCGGTGCAGAGGGGCTTGGTGAAGCCATGAATATGTAACTATTTTTGCATAGAAAACAAATTTAAAATTTGATTTAATTTACAAATTTTTACACAATTTATAAGATTTTTTTTTTTTTTTTTTTTTGAACGGACACAATTTATAAGATGGAAATGATAATAAAACTATATATCCAATATTAATGACTCTAGGTTGCACTTGCACATGCAAATCTCTCCACTATCATCATGTGGCATGAGTTTATAAAATATTAAAGGCATTAATTCTTAGTCATTTTTCATTTTTTTTAAAACAATTATATGCTGAAATATGAACATGCATGTTGGTACTGTGCATATAATCCATTCATTCAAATTAGATTTTTGAGAAGCCTAAGAGATATTTTATCAAACAGTTTGAAGGCAAGAAAAAAAAAAAAAAAAAAAAAAAAAAAAACAAACAAACAAATTGAAAAGCCATAACAACTTCCCAAACCAACAATTCATGGGGGGCAATGAGCCATTAGATTTTAATGGGTTTTGATTTATATATATGGATATATATATACACACAAAGAAGACTAGAAGAGGAAGAAATAGAGAGGGGTGTGAGGATGATTCTGGAAATTTTCCTGAAAAGTGGAAAGAAAGAAAGAGCTTTCAAAATGGAGACTTTGAGAGAGAAAGAGAGAGAGAGAGAGGGGTACCTCAGGCTCGGACAAGGGTTTGCACTGCATGAGCTGTGCAATCTGCTCATCGAGATTCCCATGGGTATTCGAGGCAACCAGATCTACACTCATCTTTTGGATTATATACAGGAAAAAATTTCAATAAAGAAAAACAGTGATGGTTCTATCGATACCCAGAAAAATGGTGTAGAAGAAGACCTAATCACCAACCTAGATTTTGGGTCAATATGCGAATTGCACAGAGAGAGAAAGAGCTCGCAATGGGTGCTCCAGTTGTCGGCGACCATGAGGAGGAGCGGCGAAGGCACGGCTGGTGGAGCGGCGGTGAGAGAGAGAAGGAGGGAAGAAAACCAGCGGAGAGGCAAAGGCAGAGGCAGAGAGAAACACTGAAAAGAGAGACAGAGACGCTGGTCTGTTGTTTGGGAACCAAATATATGTATATATCCTAGAGACAATTGTCCTATTAGAATATTTTAACGGTCATGATTCATTTCTGTTTGAAGATGGACGGTAGAGATGAAACTTTCTCTCTAATTCATCCTCAACTTCCCGCCCAGGAGCCACACTTCAAACTCACCCACGTATGTCTCACCCACCCACCTATCCACACACCCACTTTCTATAGAAAAGAGACCCACGCTCTTCAAATTCTCTCTATAAACGCACACACTCTCTCTCTCTCTCTCTCTCTCTCTCTCTCTCAGCCTTACTTCCCACCCACGCTCATTGAATTTCTCTTTTCGACAACTCTCTCGCGACCCAGCCATGGTGCTGCTCATCACTTCCTCCAATCATCACCAACGTACAACACCACTTCCTCCGATCATCTCCACGCTACTGCTTATCACCATTGCCACCGCTCATCATTGCCGTCGCCATGGATGGATCGACATACAGTTGCTGCTTATTTGATCTAAGAGAGGATAGAGACCAATGTTTCTGGAGAGACGAGAGAGAGAGAGAGAGAGAGAGAGAGAGAGAGAGAGAGAGAGTAGGGCAGATGTATCTCATAGGGCACCGCTGTTGCTCATCACCGCTGCCACTACTCATCATTGTCGTTGCCATGGATGGATCGACATACCGCTGCTGCTTATCTGATCTAAAAGAGGATGAGAAGAGAGAGACCAATGTTTCTGGAGAGAGGAGAGATGAAAGAGAGAGAGAGAGAGAGAGGGTTGGGCAGATGATGTTTCTCAGAGATAATGCTCTGATGTATCCATGGGTTCTGTCTTTCTAAAAATTGATGTGTATAGGTTTTTTTTTTTTTGCTTGTGCAAATGTATCAGAGATGAGTGTTTGTTTTTTCAATATATTTTTTTAATTTATATTAAAGACACGCATAGTATCCAATAAAAAAGAAAGTGAGACAGAGAGAGTAGATAGAGACCAACGGGGAAATGAGACTGAGAGACCAAGGTTGGTTATTTGATCTCTTAGATAGAGACCAACGTTTCTGGAGAGAGGAGAAATGAGACAAAGAGAGTAGGGAAGATGTATCTCATAGGAAGAGAGAATGAGTGGTGGAAGATGGAGGGGAGAGAGAATGAGTTTCAGTTTTTTCTTTTTTGTGTGTGTGCGTTTTGTTTGTGCCGGAGTACTGGCAACGAAGGAGACCAAGGTTAGTCTTCTTTGGTAGTGAAAAAGCTATAAAAAAAAGAGAGAGTAGACTTTGCTGTACATTGATCTGAGAGAGAGAGAGAGATGTGGAAACATGAGTTGCCTTTGTGATATCTCTCAGTTTGTTTTTTCATTTTTGGTTGTATATGGTTTTTCTTGACGAGGCTTTATGAGTGTAAAAGAATATATATTATTTATGGGGGTAAAGAGAGCAATGCAAGCATGCAATAGAATTGGAGACTTTCAAAGATAGACCCAAAAAAAAAAAAAGTTAGTAATTATTACCTTCAAATTAAAATAATATTATCTGGAGTATTTCTTTTATATATATTTTTATATTTTTTATCTGGAGTAATTATCACCTTCAATTTTATTTTTTGTTGGTGAAATAAAATATAGGACTTTTTTTCTTTTTTTGTTTTTGTTTTTTGGCAAACATTATAAATTTTGTATGTTTATTTCTTAGTTTATATCAAGGCTAAGGAGAGTTATATAAATAAAATTATTAAAAGTTCTTTAAGAAAAATAATATTTTTTTAGTGTTTTTATTAAAAAAATACTACACACCACTTTCTTTTCAATATGATATGTAGAAATTAAGATTATATTTTAATCTCAATATTATTTATACCGTACTAGTACCTTTCTTTATGTGAGTTTTGTTTCGAAGAGAAAGTTTTGCAAAATCCCTTCCTATTCTAACCTCAAACTTAAGCAACAATGGTGAAATTTGAGAGACGGGTAGAGAGGCATGGGAGGGGAAATCTCTTCCCAAGAAAAACAAACAAAAAGGAAAGGAAAAGAGAAGATTGATGAGATAAGGAAAAAAGTGAGAGGCAACTCTACGTGGATTTGCTTCTTATGGATGCTCACCAACTCTATGCTAAGAGGCTATTAGTATTTGATTAAAATTTAAAAATCAGTTTTTTAATTCATTTTGAGTGATATTATCTTTTTATTTTTTTTATATGTTTTTTCAATAAAGTCAAACAAAGTTAAAAGTCAATAATTAATCAATTTCTCAAAACCACTCAAAGTATATTGTAATATCACTCTAAAATTATAAATATTAAAATCATATAATATGTTTTCATTACAAATATATATTTTGTTGGGTGGTAACTCTCTCATAATAACAATAAATAACTCTCTCATAATAACAATATTAGGTAATTAAGAATGAAATTTAATCAGTTGAGTTTAAAAGGAATGAAATTTAATAATTTAATCAATTGAATTTAATAACAATTGAATTTAAGAATGGAATATAATTTAATTAATTGAGATTAAACTACATAATATTTTATACAGATTTAAGATAATCATTCTCACTTACATAATTATAAACGATGAAACAGTTAAGTAAATTTTAGATAGACTTAAGATAGTCATCCTCACTTACATAATTATAAACGATGAAACAGTTAAGTAAGACATATTTACATAAATCTAAATTAAAAAATTGAAGAAATAAATTCTGCTATAAATTCTGCCCTTCTCTTCTTGGGATAGCAAAGTGTGTTTTGAGGAGAGAGAGAGAGAGTTTTGAAATTTAAAATTTAAAAAAGTGAGGTGGCTGAGAAAGGACGGTGGGTGGTCTGGTGGGGTGCAGAGTTTTAGGTTTATTTATTTATTTATTTTTAATTTTATGTGTGCGTGGCTCTTAGGTGCAAAATGTGTTTTTGTTAATTGCCATCTCACTCTCTTGCGGGCAAGATGTATTATTCAAGATTGGTTTAGCATAAATTATAAAAGTTAAAAAATTATTTAAAAAGTCAAAAAATTTATACTAATTGGAAGAAGTTGGTTGGAAAAGCCTAGACGACAAAATTATTATTTTACTCTTTGAATTCAACAATTCAAAAATCAAGTCAAAAGGGCAGAATGGTCATTTTTCTTTTACTACAATATTTTATCACACATCTTTTCGTAAAAAATCAAAAAATTATTCCAAACATACATATTTTTTTCTCTACTTTTTTAGACAAAAAGTCAAAAAATGTACTTATATAGCACACCTTAAACAACCACTTATACAATTTTATTTTAAAATCGTAAATATTATTTTTAAAATTTTAAATGTAAATTTTATAGCATTACTCTAAATTTTATAATTCTTAAGTGTATTCAGATTGAATAGATCTGCAAAATAAAAAATGTTTATTAAAATATTTAAAAAGTTTACTAAAAAATAATAAAATACAAATTTTAAATTTTAAATTTTTTTTCGAAAACTCTAAAACTAAATTAGTTTTGAATTTCAAATTTATAAAAATTATTTTTAAAATATACAACCAAATTCTAATTATAAAATTCATTTGACCTCAATTTTATTTTATTTTTATAAAAAATTAGATAAATTATATTTCTATATAATCAAAATAATATTTCTTTATATTTTTTTAATATTTGTATCAAAAAATATTACAGACTTCATAAATTTTAACATTATACATATAAATTACAATTATATTTTAATCCCAACAGTATTTATACCGTGCCTTTAGGCACAGGCATATACTAGTATATATATATATATATATTACACCATTATCGACTAAATATTTTTGTCACTGATTCATTTTATAAAATCCCTCCAAAATTTGAAATGTTTGGCTCCAATTTTTTTTTGTTTTTGGTCACTGAAAATAAAGTTTTGGTGACCAAACTTTTGGTCGCCAAAGATAAATAATAATTTTTTATATTTTCATTCAGCGACGAAATGATTTTAATAGCCAAAAATTCCATATACGGCGACTAAAAAACATTTTTGTCGCTGAAACAACGTTTTTGGCGACCAAAGTTTAGTTGCCAATTCTGGAATTTTTAGCGACTAAATTTTTTTTTAGTCGCCAATAATCAATATACGCCAACAAAAATTAGTAGCTAAATATTTTACTTTTTCCGACTGAAAAAATTATTAGTCGCCAATTCCCCAACTTTTGGCGACTAAATTTTTTTTAGTCGCCAAATTTAGTCACCAAATGTGACTAAAATCCCCTCCCGTCACTGTTTTGGACTCGACGGGACTGTTCTGGCCTGTGGGTCCAACACATGTCCTATTTTGATAATTTAAACGATTTATTTTGTCAGATATCTCATATATTTCATCCATACAAAAAACTAGGTTGAACCGATAACTGTAACTAGTTCAATTTATCACATTTTTGACCAAAAAAAAAATAGGCAACAAAAAAAATAAACCATAATTTTTTTTTTTTTTTTGAAATAAAACAGCTGGACTCTCGTTCCTATTCTATTATGGAATAAAAAAGGGCTTGGCCCCGTTTGGGGACTTACCTTTTTAGCCAATTAGCCAAAAAGTTACTAAATTAGCCAAAAAGCCAACAACTCATACCAAAAAGTCAAAGATTCTCTTTTCTCTCTACTTTTTGCACATCTTTTCGTAATTAGCCAAAAAGTCATCCCAAACATACAAGTTTTTTTTACCTGCCTTTTTAGCCAAATATCTAAAAAGTTACTAAATTAGCCTGTTCTCAAACGAGATAGTCTCATGGTTAGGTTAATTGGGTTCTGTCTAGATCAGTTCTATGGATAGTATTTCCTATTCCAGATACATACTATATTTATCAATAAATAATTAATAAACTTTTATAAAAGAAACTGAATTCTTTTAGGTCAACTCTTTTTTTGTTTTTTTTTTTTTGGTGGGTATTGAACTTATCAAGTTGTATGAGTCAATTTTCGAATATATATCAGGTTACACCAATATGTACCAAGATAATTACTTTTTAATTAATTATATTATTTTAAAAAAGCAAAACAAAGGTAATTAAAGTTTTAAAAAAATGTTTTTTTGACATTTTTAATAAATTATTTTAGTATTTTAGTTGACCTTTTAATCAAAATGGAAGAAGTCAAATAGATTTTAATTTATTTTAAAGATAAATTGGCTTTTAGAAAAAGGCAGCTTATAAGAGCTGCCCAAATCATACCTGTTCACCCACAAATCATTTGGGCAAAGGACTCGGCGCTTTGGACGTGAATCACTTTGTGTATCAATGGAGGGTTTTGTTGGGAACGGAGCTTTGAAGAGAGTGATTCCAAAGCTCATAGAAGAAGGTTGGGATGATGTACCAACCTTGAAGCTTATGAAATCAGAGGATATGGATTCAATCAACATGACTCAGCAACAAAAGGTTCTTTTACGATTACTATCAAACACCCCCACTCCCCGGTTATAATATTCTAATACATAGACCCTGTTTGGTAGAACTGTGGGAAAGTACTTATAGCTTATGCCTTAATAGCTTATAGCTTATAACTTTTACCTTAAGCTGATTTCCAGTTTATTCTTAAAGCGTCTCCTGCCCCACTCAAAGAATAAGCTGATTTCTGACTTCCAAAAAGCTATAAGCTATAAGCTAAACCAAACACATCAAAATAGCTTAAATTAAGCTGAAAGCTAAAATAAGCTGTAATTAAGCTCTGCCAAACAGGCACATAACTCCACTTTAAATATGTCTTTTATTTGTCTTTATTATACAGTTATATTAATATTCTTTCACACAAAATACACTCTCTAAAATAATAAAAATTTTAAAAGTATTAATGTAACTATGTATGATAAAGATAAAAAAGAGAGAGCATTTGAAGCAAAGTAAAGTAGGAATTATCTGTTTCTGCTTCGCCAAGTATTCCCCTCCAGAGTTCTCTCTGCTTTTCGAAGGACTTTTCCCCTTAAATGAGAATTCTCTCCATTCGACGAACTCGCCCCCTTTCTGTATATATTGTCGACTTGCTGTTGGCGAGTGGAGTTTTTCTATATTTGGATGGTAGATCCTCCCGTTGGTTCCAGTGAGATCGAAAAATCTCAGGTTGGAGGTTTGGATTTTCTTTGTGCATTGAACCATGGCATGAAGGTGAGGGTTTCCATCTTCATGGAGCTCCCTTGCGACAAGTATGTAGTATGGCTGACATGCTAGTTGGAGAAGTGATTGGAGGAGTTCTAAGAGTTGTTCTTTTGGGCATGGGCATTATGGGTAGGTGAGGAAAACATTCTTGACATACAAACGGAAAGAGGCTTGGCGAGGCATTTTATAGTGGTAAACAGTGAACTCACACTAGCCGTACAAGGCCTCCCTATTAGTTAAAAAACCTAATGTGAATGGTGTGAGTGATGTGACTGGGGGGGGGGCGCTGTATTAATATTACACATGTATGGATGTGGTTAAAAGGAAGTCACACCCGGGCCCAAGTGTGAGTGGTGTGAGTACTTTTGATTCCTTTGCCAGATAGTACTATACACGTGTCGCTTTTCTGGTGGTTTGCCTGGTTGTAAAGAATAGATGCTGTCAGAATGATAGACATAAAGCAAAGGCGGGAAAAAAAATGTGTTTGAATTATTTTGAATGGGGAATCTTCGTCCTTACACGCGGGCCAGTTTTGCTATATATTTGGTACCAAAAAATATTTTATGGTAGAGAGGAATATGTTTTTGTAGTAGGATAGCTATTGTGGTGAAGTTGCTTTCTAGTACCTTGTTTCGTCCCTCATTTTCTTTTTGTCTTTTTTGTTGATTTATTTGGTATATTATGTTGTACTCCTTAGAAGAGTATCCCGAGAATTATGGGCAGTTCACTCAAATGTGTGTAGATTGCTTTTTGACGTAGCAAATAGAACTGTGGGAAGAGAGCCGGCGGTCAGCTCCGGTGAAGTTTGTTCCGGTATACGAGGAGCAGAAGGCAAATATATCAAAGCTACAGTATCTGAACAGAAGGGTTAGCAGAGGTAAGAGAATCTGCAAAATTTGTAGGATAACAGATTTGGAGTGTTTTATAAAAAATAGAAGGAATAGGAAGCAGCCAGTATCGGACCCCCCTTGCGTACTGGAGATCAAGGACACCAGTGGTCAGTGGATATAAGCAGAGTTATCGTGGTCGTGCACCTTTTAAGGCGGCGTATGTTCGCCGATGGTACGTTCTGAATATTCCGCGTTATATTAAGAAAACTAAGAGGGGAGTAAGGAAGTTACAGCTGTACGATAAACAATTAAGGGACGTTAAATTTGATAATAAAGGTGTGGTGAGATTACTTAATGGTATTGAGTTGGGTAATAAGAGATGTGACTGTCAATCAGACAATATCGTGGTTAAGGGTATAAAATTAATTGGGAATGTTCAATTGGGACAAGCTGCTAAAGAGGAAGCTATGGTCCACCACGTTTTATTTTTCGTCATAAATGATAACAACTCTTAGAGCTACTCCAATCCCTTCTCCAACTAGCCTGTCAGCCATACTACATACTTGTCGCAAGGGAGCTCCATGAAGATGGAAACCCTCACCTTCATGCCATGGTTCAATGCACAAAGAAAATCCAAACCTCCAACCCGAGATTTTTCGATCTCACTGGAACCAATGGGAGGATCTACCATCCAAATATAGAAAAACTCCACTCGCCAACAGCAACTCGACTGTATATACAGAAAGGGGGCGTGTTCGTCAAATGGGGAGAATTCTTATCTAAGGGGAAAAGTCCTTTGAAAAATAGAGATGAACTCTGAAGGAGAATACTTGGCAAAGTAGAAACATAGGAACAATTCTTTGCTCTCTGTAAAGGAAAATGTCCCACCAATTACGTCACAAAATACCCCCAATTAAAAACATTTTCAAGGGATCATTACAAAAGAGAGAGGCCCCCATATACTAGCCCCTTTAATTCATTTCGTTTCTTAAATGAAGAAGTAAAAAAAATGGGCAGAAAATAATATTTTGTTTGTAAGTCAAAATATTTTAAAATACGAACTATGTCAAAATTGTTGTTTCTCTGTTTATAGTGAAGACGACAACATTAAATTAGGGATACATAGGAATAATATCCACAATTTATATACTGACGAAGAACTCTCCTCCTCCTCTGATAACAGGAACCAGAACAGCGGCCCATCCGCCCAGTCTCTCTCTACCTTGAAGGACCTTCAAGAACAGGCAAAACCGCCTGGGCCAGAAGCCTCGGACGACACAATTACTTCTCTGGCAAAATAAGCTTCAAGGACTACGATCAAAACGCCATCTACAATGTCATAGACAACATCAAATACTCGACAGTCCCTACCGAATTAATGAAAAATTTAGTAGGTTACCAGAGAGATTTTCATGTATTTGTTAAATTCCAACCAGATCTCACTATTAGAGGAGGAATTCCATGTATTATATTAACTAATGGGGATAGTAGTTGGTTAGATGCAATGTCCCCAAAAATGAGAGAATGGTTTGATATTAATGTAACCTCTGTCATGATTAATGAAAAATTTTATTAATTTTATTTATGAAACCACTCAAAGTTCTATTTACTTACTACATTTCCCTTATCATCAACTATTACATCTTGAGTCACATCACTATTTTTTACACTGATGATTACATTTCGTAAAACATTAGAAAATTCAGCTGGATCCATAACGATTGATCCTCTACGATCAACTTCCTCTTTGCTAACACCAACCTCCGAAATCGACGGACTAGGATCAACATCACTAGTTTCATCACGACCTCTGCGTACATCAATCTCTAACAAACTCAGACGACCTCTGCCTAAATTAAACTCAAAACTATCTATGGCCTCTAATTAAAGTTTTTTTTTTTTTTTTTTTTTTTTTTTTTTACACTATAGGATGCATTAGAAATGAGGTCATACCTCCATGATTGTGCTCTGATTCAATATGGAGATCAGCTTGAGTCTTCTGGGAAATCTCTTCTGGAGCTTTTTAGGTTAAGTACCGATGAAATTTCTTCTCAATTTGATATGAAGAGAGGCCACATCGCTCGTTTTATAAAAAGAAGAACCAGTAATTCTTCTACACCAGATCGTTTGCAGCAACCACCCCAGACTGTCACTTCAAGAAGAAAAATCACCAAAACTTCTAGCAATAGCATTCACAAGGGTGAGTTGATTTTATTCAATTTCTGTCAACTATAGAAAAAATTTAATATATCAATATCTGTATCTAAGGAAAAGAATAAATGCTGTAATGCAGCTTATGAGGCTTGAATCCCAGGGGCAGCAGAGTAATCAATTGTTCTTGAGTCACTTTCTGTTTACTATATATATATATAGTTGTCCAAATTGATTATATATTTTTGAAATTTTAAATAAATCCTTAAACAAAATAAAATATACCCAATACATATGATTCTCCAAGTGTACAATTCAATTTTCAAAATGTGCGCTTTGTTGCATTTTAATCCCCAATTTATTGATTTTGTTATATTTTTTTAATGAAATTTCAAAAATATATCGGGCTTGTTTGGTTTGTTTTTGGGAGAGTTGTTTTTGAAAAAAATTTTGGGAAGAGAGTTTAGAAATTTTTTTGGTTTGTTTGGTTGTATATTTTGAAAGTAGTTTTGAAGTTTGGGAGTTTGGGATGATTTGATATTTTGTTGTAATTGAGTAAATGTGTGTGAGAGAGAAAGTGATTGAGAATAAGAGAGGAGAGAGAAAAAGTGATTGATTGATGTGTAAGAAAGAGAAAGTGAGTTTGGAAATTTTTTGAGAAAAACCACAAACCAAACAAAATTTTGAAATTTTTTTTCAAAAACAACTCTCCCAAAAACAAACCAAACAAGCCCATCGTCTCTTAATCAGCATAGATGGCGGAAGGGCTGACCCCAAAATTTTATTTTATTTTTTTTGAAGATTGAAGGCTTCAAGGCCAAATTACAAACTACCTATAGTTGGAACCTCACCTTATTTGGTTCTAATTTTAGAAGATTAAGTTTTTTTTTTATTTTTTGTATTTTTTTGTTTTAGTAAATTTTTTTAATATTTTAAGCAAATTTTTTATTTTTGAGTGAATTATTTTAATATCTTAAACTCACAATTTTTAGTTTAGAGATCAAATTGACAAAACTAAAATATTAGAGACTAAAGTGAAATAAAACCCATATTTTTAAAGATTACTAATATAATTTGTCCTTGTAATAAAATTTTATTAATTCTTCTTGAAGGCGATTAAGGCCTTGTTTGGGAATAGATTTTTTTTAGTAATTTTTTGATTTTTTGGCTAAAATATGATATAAAAAAAACTAATATGTTTATGATGACTTTTTAGTTTTTTATGAAAAAATGTGCAAAACGTAGAGAGAAAATAATATTTAACTTTTTGATATAAGTTATTAACTTTTTAGTTGTTTTAAATGAAACAAAATCTGTACATATTTTCATTGCTAAGGTAAAAAAATTGTTTTCCAATGACACGTGATAGTGGCGTGTCATACTAGGGTTCAAATCTATTTATTTATATATTATATAATTCGACCCTGCTAGGTAGCTAGAAAGATAGGGGATCGAGTGACCCAAAATTCAAAACGACACCATTTTGGTTGGTTTTTTTTTCCATAACTCGCAGGTTCCATAGAGAAGGAAGAAAGAATAAGAATATAGAAGAGAAGAGGAGAGGAGATGAAGAGCAGAGAGATTCAAACCCAAAATCAAAAATCAAAACCAATCAGACAAATCAAACCCAAAACTTAAAACCAAAAATCAAACCCACAAATTAAAATAAAAAATCAAACCCAAAGAGATTCAAATCAAAACCAAAAATCAAACCCAGAGAAATTCAAATCAAAACTTTGTGTGGCAGACAGATGAGATGAGAGAGGGCCATAATAAGAGAGAGAGAGAGGGAGTTATCCATGCACTTAAGAAAGGGTGGCCTGCATTGATGGCCATTGAATGCTTCACCATCCACCTTACCTAAACTTCATAAATAAGTAGCTCATCAATCTCCCTCACCTCTATCACTGTGGTATTTGACCATAAGTGTCCATTCCATACACGCCCTCTTAACACACAGACACACAAGGGAGAGAGAAAAAGTCTCCTCTGTTTGTATATAGATCTATTCCCCCTCTTTGTTTTCCTTTTTCTCTTTCTCCTTCTCTCCATCTTTTTTTTCTCCTTATTCTCTTCCTCCTCATTCTCTCCATATTTTCTCCTTTTCTCCTCTCTTTCTTCTGGTGGTTTCATAGAAAAAATTGATCTGTCGGTTTCAGATCTATTCCCCCTCTGTAAATGGGAAAGAAAAAATTGAAAAAAAAATAATAAATACCCAAAATAACGTCGTTTTGGGTATTCGAGCCATTTCAAGCCAAGTGTTTTTTGAGCGACGAAGTATTTTCCTATATAGTTAAAAGGGGTTTAAACTCTAAAACTCTAATTAATTTATGATTGATTTAATTAATTAATTTTTGTATAAATTAGTTAGTCTTTTGACTTAGTCGATTAGGTTAAACTGTTTTCAATTTTGATTGATTCGTTGATTTAACCGCGATCTTAGTGGTTTTATCAAAATGTATTGGTTGGACGTCTTTGATTAGAGAGAGAGAGAGAGAGAGAACACTAAAGATTGAATCTAATTAAAGATTGAATGACTGATATTGTTTGATTTGAAATAAACTTCCTGTCCAAACAATTGTTAATTTTTATCTTACACAATCCCACATCGGAAAAAATTTTTTTTTTTTGAATTGTTTCACTTATATAAAGTAAACTTATGCTAACATTTAATATTGTAGTGCTGTGCATGTTTCAATTAAAGGCAATCTAAATTTTAAAATAAAGTAAAATTTAAAAGTTTTAATTAATTAATTTTTGTGTAGATTGATTGGCCTTTTGACCGATTTTAAAAATTTTATCAATATATATATTATTTTATTTTTGCATGGTATGTTTAAGTTTTATGACAAACTTTCACATAGAATAAACTAAAACTAAAAAATTTATAAAACAATTTTTTTTTTTTAATTTTATCATAAATATAATTTTTTTAATTTATTCTATTTTTTTCATCTTTACCAATTAAATTATGACATCTATTTCCTATTGTGAACTTAGAATATACAATTAATGACATAACAATTGCAATATATATATTTTCATAAAATGGTTAAAATTTAATTCATTATAAATTATTTCTCTATACTTTTTAAATAAATTTTATATTATTATTTAATTTTAAAATTATTATTAATTATTTATTTAGTTCGTGCGTCACACGGGTTCATATGCTAGTATATATATATATATAATATAAGCAAAAGGAAATTTTTAGTGAGCAGCCTTGTAAGAGTTTCAATATCTCATACTAATTTTCTTGATTTCCTTAATTTTAAACAATTTGGACAATTTCCATTAGTTAGCTTTCATTTAACCATATAAAAATAAAATTTCAATTAGTCTAGGATTTATTTAATAATCCCACATTGGGAGAAGAAGAAAAAAGTGAGTTATTTTACACATATAAAGTGAATCTTATACTCTCATTTAATATTGTACTGTTGTACATGTTTCTATTCAATATAGTTTAAATTTTAATTAATTAATTTTGTGCAAGTTGGTTGGTTTTTTGACCTAACCGATTAAGCTGAACCATTTTTTATTTGACTAATTCATTGATTTAACTGCGATTTTATCAAAATATATTGATTAGATTTTTTTGATTCCAAAAAAACTAAAAATTGATCTAATTAAAGATTGAATGAGTGAGATTGCTAGATTCGAAATAAATTTTCCGGCTAAATAATTGTTAACTTTTATTTTATAATCCCACATCGAAAAAAAAAGGAAAAAATGAGTTGTTTCACTTATATCAAGTGAATTTTGATATTATAGTGTTGTGCATTTTTTAATTCAAGACAATTTAAATTTTAAAATTAAAATAACATTTAAAAGTTTTAATTAATTAATTTTTTTATAAGTTGGTTGGTCATTTGACCTAATCGAATAGGCTGAACCATTTTTGATTTGATTGATTCGCCAGTTTAACCGCGATTTCTCATACTGATTTTCTTAATTTTAAAGAATTAAAAAAAAAAATCATTGATTAGCTTCCATTTAATCATATAAAAATAAAACTCTAATTAGTTTATGATTTATTTTATAGTCTCACATCTGAAAAAGAAGGAAAAAGTAAGTTGTTTCACTTTAATAAAGTAAATTTTATACTCCCATTTAATATTGTAGTGTTGTGCATAGTTCAGTTCAAGACAGTTAAAATTTTAAAATAAAAACTCTAATTAGTCTATGATATGATTTATTTTATAATCCCACATCGAGAGAAGACGGAAAAACGAGTTGTTTCACTTACATAGAATGAATCTTATCCTTCCATTTAATATTGTAGTGTTGTGTATGTTTTAGTTCAAGACAATTTAAATTTTAAAATAAAATATAAAAGTTTTAATTAATTAATTTTTGTGTAAGTTGGTTGGTCTTTTGACCTAGCTAATTAGGCTAAATCATTTTCGATTTGACTGATTTGCTGGTTTAACCGCGATTTTAACAGTTTTATCAAAATATATTGGTCAGATTTGTTTGATTCGAAATAAACTAAAGATTGACCTAATTAAATATTGAAAGACTGATTGCTTGATTAGAAATAAATTTCGCGCCTAAACAATTGTTAACTTTTATTTTACAATCCTACATCGGGAAAAGAAGAAAAAAGCGAGTTGTTTCACTTATATAAAATGAACCTTACGCTCCTATTTAATATTGTAGTGTTGTGCATGTTTCAGTTCAAGACAGTTTAAATTTTAAAATTAAAATAACATTTAAAAGTTTTAATTAATTAATTTTTGTATAAGTTGGTTGGTCTTTTAACCTAGCCGATTAGCTGAACCGTTTTTTATTTGACTAATTCACTGGTTTAACCGCGACCTTGTCAGTTTTATCAAATTATATAGGCGATTCATTCGAAATAAACTAATGATTGACCTAATTAAAGATTAAATCACTGATATTGTTTAATTCAAAATAAATTTCCCGCCCAAACAATTATTAATTTTTATTTTACATAATCCCACATTGCGTAAAAAATTAAAAAGTGAGTTGTTTCAGTTATATGAAGTAAACATATTCTCCCATTTAATATTGTAATGTTGTGCATGTTTCAATTGAAAATAGTTTAAATTTTAAAATAAAATAAAATTTAAAAGTTTAATTAATTAATTTTTGTATAAGTTGGTTGGTCTTTTGACCGATGTTAACAATTTTATCAATATATTGTTTTATTTCTAAAAGGTGTGTTTAATTTTTATGACAAACTTTAATATAAAATAAAATAAACTATAACTTAAAATTTTATAAAATGAAATTTATTTTTATTTTATCATAAATATAATTTTTTTAATTTATTCTATTTTTTTCATCTTTACCAATTAAATCATGACATTTATTTCTTATTGTGAATTTAAATTATACAATTAATGACATAACAACTGTAATATATATATATATATATTCTAATAAAATGGTTAAAATTTAATTCATTCTAAATTATTTTTCTATACTTTTAAAATAAATGTTATGTTATGATTTAATTTTAAAATTATTTTTAATTATTTATTTAGTTCATGCATCTCACGGGTTCATATGCTAGTTATATCAAAAACAAAAATGCCATTTCACTTTATCTTAAGATGTTTGATTAAAGAATGATAACTAAATCCAAATACTAATGTCCCTTTTATTTCTAAATTATCAACAAAATGAAATTTTTGAATTAAAAAAAAAAAAAAAACTAGTTTGGTGAGAAAAATAAAAAATAAAAAAAACATTGCCATACAATTTTCCTTTTTTATATAACTTGTTATATATGTTTATATTTCTCATATTGTGATGCAGCTAACTACCAATTACTCTGCAAATTTAATTTTAACAAAGCAAAATTTTCAAATATTTTTTTGTATCAATAGTTCATATTCTCACTTTGCTTTGAAAGATTTGTTAGGAGAAGAAGTTTAATAATTTAAACATTTTACATTGACCTTAACTATTGATAATAAAAAAAAAATATAGTAGAAATTTACTTGTCCTAATAATTTAATTTTTGTAGAAATAATTTTTGAAACATTAATATATGCTGCAAAAGGCATGAGCCGAATAGATCATAATAGTCCTATTACCATCTCATTGTAGTTTTCAAAATGGATCCCATGTTGTACAGAGAAGCCATGGGAGGCAAAGAGGAACCTGAATTGGTCTACAAAATTAGTTGGTCCAGCCGGTTGTTCTTCTAGATTAATTGGTCTAGGCCGGATAAAACATTATCATAAGAAAAAATGGGAGGCAAAGAGAATGAAGGCAACGATAATGATGTTCTCCACCTCATGCAATACATTAATGGCCAACAACAGCTTGAACTACAATTAACTTCAAGTAAAAACACAATACTCCATGTCGCAGCCCAAGTCCATAACAAAAAATATGTGGTAAAAGTCTTGGAAAAGAGTCCGTCGTCGCTGTTACACTGCTTGAATATTGATGGCGAGACTCCTCTTCATATTGCAGTGAGGGGAGGACACTTGGACATAGTGAAAGCACTCATAGAATGTGCGAAAAGACTAGACCAAGAAGAAGTCGAAAGCGGGGGTGGAGCAGCCAAGGAGATGTTGAGGGCCACAAATAAGGACAATGACACTGCCTTGCACATGGCCGTGTGAAATCGGCACTCAGGTGTGGTCGAATTGTTAACTAAAGAAGATCTTGAGTTTACACATCCACCCAATAATGCTGAGAAAACTCCATTATACCTGGCCGCTGAGAGACAATACAATAACGTGGTGTCATGACCCGAACCCGCTCCCGTGGGTTAAGGACATAACCGGCCAATAATCAAGAGATTACCTATGGCCTTGAACCAAACCAAACGTATTTTAACAGAGTTAATGGGAGCCAAACGGAAGCAATTTAAAACTTTGTCCATAGTGCTGTGCATAGATGGCACATCATAACAAACCATACATATGCATATTAATAACCACAACAAAATATGTACCACACAAGGTTCTGTACATACAGGATCATATAAGTCTAAGTCAAACCAAGAAAACTGTGTACAACATATTCAAAGACTTCGCCCACATGGCCAAAATAAAATAGAATGACAAAAAGGCGAAGACGGGTCTCGTGCGTGAGACGCAAGGGTTGACTCTTCAAAACCTTTGTTGTTCCTCACAGACTTCACTGGGGCTGGGTTTGGACTTCTTTTGGCTCACCTACAAACACACGAATGAGCGTAAGCAAAAGCCTAGTGAATAATATCAAATAAAGGAGTTATACAAACGGTATGCAGAACAACATGCTTCAAACGGCCTTGGGCCCAATTCATATTTTCATTTATTCGTATCAAACTGGCCTTTGGCCCATTCATTTATTCATGTCAAAACGGCCTCTGGCCTATTCATTCATTATTGTCAAAACGGCATCTGGCCCATTCATTCATTCTCGTCAAAACGGACTTTGGCCCATTCATTCATTCTTGTCAAAACGGCCTTCGGCCCATTCATTCATTCTTGTCAAAACGGCATTTGGCCCATTCATTCATGTCAGACTAGCCTCTGGCCCATTTATTCATGTCAGACTGGCCTCTGGCCCATTCATTTAATCATGTCAAACTGACCTTTGGCCCATTCAGTTATTCATATCAAACATTTGTCCACAATTCAAACTAGCAACTTATAAGGCTTATGAGGAAATAAGCAATTGGACAAATGACAAGCTTCGAAATATCGATATTACTCACAGTGATCGGTTGGTTGGTTTACCCTAGAGCTTGACCCTACACATCACATAGCACATACGGGTCACAAACGATTTAATCCGTTCTAAATTCCCATTTTCCTCTTTAGGCTTCATTCTTATCTCTTTAACTCAATTACAATGCTTAATGCATGCCTAACAGTACTTGGAAGTGAAAGAGAACAGAAAATGAAACACAGAATGTCTTTTCAAAATTTCAGAAAATAGGGTACCCGCTTGAGCAAACCCTTGAGGCCTGCAAAAGTACTGGATATGCCAAATTTACGCTCGATCTCGAACTTTGATGCTCGAGCGGAAGGCCTCTCTACATGGCTCCCCGCTCGAGTGTGAACTTCCCGGCTCAAGCGGACACCATGTCTGCAGAAAATACTGGGAACACGAATTTCACGCTCGAGCGGACATCAAAATTCTTGAAAATCCAGAACATGTTCTTGAGCTTCAATTTGATGTTCAAAGGTTCCAATGCATGATTTCGGCTCAAACTTCACATAAACATATTCTAACATGGTATAAACACCAAATTACAACACAATGAAGCTCAATTTCACAATTTAATCACATGTATGTCTCAATTAACTCAAACTCATCACCAGCACACTAGATTCAAACATGCAAGACTCAAACTTCCATGATTTGCACTTGCATATGAAATATACACAATATCCTCAACTTAATTGGTGAAGAGATGATCAAATACATGGACTTAAACCAAAAACCCAACATGTATCATACACATTGTGCTCAAATATGGAAATTCATAGTGATTTTCTACATCCATGCATCTATTGACTTTGAATTCAACAAATAGAGCTCAATTTCCTTATAATCAAACTAATTCATGTTCTTGACCATTAATCAAACTTGAATCCACAATTTACAACATTAAGCTCATGAATTCCTTTACCTAGGAGCTCAATCTTCCAAACTATAGCAATTCTTGAGTTTAATCTTCAAATTCCCCAAACCTTGAGCCAAGACTACACAATTCTTTCCCCCTCTCTCTCTATAGCCGGCCCTCTCTCTTCTTTGAGTTCAAATCAGCCAAATGAAGCTATCAAGAGAGAATTGAGGGTGTAGTGCCTTAATACAACAAACCCCACTAATTCCAATATAATAGTAATAAAGTAGTTGGGTACTAATTCATCAATTAAATCAATTTAATTTGATCCGAATCAATTTTTAATCAAATTTCACCATAGGCTCTAAAAATTACACTAATCACAATGGCGTAGTCAATTTCGCATTTCGTGGCCGATAAGGCCTTCAATTTAAATTCCAAAGCAAAGAATCAAACAGATATTCCTACGGTGAACAGATAGAAATTCAAAACCACATATTTTCACATAATTGGTACACGTAAACATATCAAACACATAATCATATTCATAATAAGGACCAATTAGCATAATACGGAACAGGGTTATCACAGTCTTCCCCCCTTTAGGAAGTTTGGTCCTTCAAACTTATTTCACCTTTAGTCGAACACAATTCGGAACACTTTTCATTCAACGGTTCCAATCCTTTCTGATAGTCGTTTACTTAGTTTCAAAATCAAGCAACACTCTGTTCTCACACAGTTAGAGACTTACCTTTTTCTTCCATACAAGGTTTGTATGGTGTCACACCAAAACTAGAGTGTAAGCTATGGTTGCAAGCAAGGTCTGCCAACAATGGGTAGATCTTCCAAATTCCCTAAAAAATTTACTGCATATATTTGGAGCATTTTTCCCAAAAGTTCTTTCTGATTATACATCAATTTGCAGATGGAAAGTAGCGTTGACTCACAATTCAGTTCCCATTGCCTCTCGAAGGCTTGTCAGAATTCAAACGCATTTTAGGATTCCTGTCTATGACAGAATTCAAACACATTTTAGGATTCCTGTCTAAAACAATAGATACTGGGACCCCATGTAAACGAGCAATCTTATTGAGGTAAACAGTGGCTAGTCTGCAAACGTCATATGAAAATTTTACAAGGAGGAAATGGGCAAACTTAGTAATTCTTCATACAATAACCCAAACGGAACTTATACTCTAGGTGCTCGAGGTAGCGCCATAATGAAATTCGTAGCCACACATTCCTATTTCCGTTCCGAAATGGAGAGAGGTCGAAGTAGTCCCGTCTACATCTGAGGTTCAACTTTGACTTGTTGACACCGAAAATATTTGGACACAAATTCAACGATTTCTTGTCACAGAAGTCCAATTCATTTCCTAACAATTCCACAATTCACAATCCAATTCGGTATTTAGTTCAGTGACTCGTCATAGTTACCCAAGGTCAACCAAAAGTCTTCAGGAATATAAAGTGGATCCAGATATTGGTTCCCGAATCAACAAAGGTAGCATTGAAGTAATTACCCATACAATGCACATAGTCCACATATCCCCATAATACTGATTGTAAAGTACAATAACATCGAAGCAGTCGACTTCTACCACTATACACGTGCTCTCAATTCATTCAACAGTTTACGGTTTACAATTCAGTTCAATATTCAATCCCATGTTCCATCGAGTCTTTCCACATTATCTGATAGTCGTCAAAAGCATAAAGCAATTCACATACTAATCCCCATGGCATTAAAGGTAATATCAAAAACAGCCAATCACATGTTAAACACAATTTACACATCCTCAGAGCCTCAATTGCAAAATATAATGGCACTGAGCAGTTAATTACACAAGGCATACTGAATTCACACACTTACGGATAATCAAGGTTTCTTGGATGTCAATAACATCTACATAGTACCAAAGGATGACATTCCAGACAAAACAAGGAAATAATCATCTCAAAATCAAAGCACACCCGTTCATGACCGTCGATGGCCGACCCGAGATCGATTAGACAAACCCACCCGTACAAAATCGTCGGTGGCAAAAGAGATATCTCAGCAAAGGTGCTACATAGGTTTAACGTCCCCTAGCACGAAAGGACGTCTCAAGAATGTCATTAAAACAAGTACAATACTACTCACCATAACCTGATTCCCAAAATCCGATAACACTGAAGCAGACATATGAAACATATTCTGATTAGTCGAGGATAAATATTCAATACTGTTTACAGTCAAATCAATCTGCTGTCATCGGGTTCCATAGCGTCAAATAAGCAAGAATATGCTAATACACAAGCATTGTTCCTTAAAACACCCAATCACTGGATTTGCTCAATTCCGTTCATCCATAACACGTATGTCTCCAACAATTAAAGGTTGGTTCTTAATGGAGTTCAAGGTTAGATCAGTCTATTGATAGCCCACATAAGGTCTTTCAAATAAGCCAAGTATTCCAAACGAATTCAAGTTTTAGGTCTATCAGTTTCTCTGCCAAGAATAATTTGACTATTTATTTATAAGAAATCCGTAATTCCCCCTTAACAAGGTCAAATCAGATAGAGGGTCTCATCAAACCAATCCCGACAAGGGTCTTGCCAAATTAAATCAAACAAAGGTCCCATCAAATTATATCAAATGAGGGTTCTAACAAGCCAAATCTAACAAAAGCTCTATCAGGTTGAATCAGATAAAAGCTTTCTCAAATAGGGTACATTTGGTTTCGTAAGGCATAATTCGTTTGCTTAGGTGCATAGTCAATAGTTCACAACTGTCCTAAGTTCATCAATTCTCAAAGGCACATCAGAGTCATTCATCACAACCGTTCATATCAAAGTATTTCAAGTCATGTACAATATGGCATTGTCCACATAAGTTCAGGTGTAATTGCATATGCATGCAGTTGTTCAGATCAAGAGGTATGTATCATAGTCAATACAGTAGTTCTCAAATAAGTCTTATATGCAAATATCTGGTGCACAGTGACACATTAAACAAAGTTCCTCGGCTGCATATGATATAGGAGTTGTCATGCAAAAGTTCCAAATCAGTCACAACAGCATAGGTTTGCAAGTCAAGCCTAGTATAGTCGCATAGTCCAGTCAATTTTTCTACCAAGCAAAACACATGATCTCGCAATTTATAGAGTTCGTTATTTGGGGTGCTCAACTCAGTCATACAATCATAGAGTCACAATTCCAGTGGTTTAGTCATTGAAGACAGTAATATATCAAATCACCCTAAGCATAGGTTTAGATGTATATGTGCATGTACACAGTCAATCAATATCTCAATACGTATTTCACAAATTTCCCAAATGGGGCAGATACTTACAGTAAGTAATGTATTGATCTCGTAGATCCAACCAATCTAGATACATACAACAGATACGAAAGAATATGCTGATCCGAATCAAATAATATCCCAAGCAAAGATGTACACATGTACCAGTCCAGAATCAATCAACACATAGGCACTCGTTCATAAATAGTATAAATACATGGGATAGCGGTCGTAGTATTCTGAGTGCTTTCTGGGACGAGTGTAATTACCCTATCTTGATTAGCAATTCCTACCATTGGTACGAATCCAACTGAGGCAGAGGGTCTATTCACATTTTGTTCATTTCGGGGATAGTTCATTTCCAGATGGTCCGTTCCACCACATCTATAACAAGCCCTAGAAATTTGGTAACAAACTCCTCGGTGTTTCTTACCACATTCATTACAGGTCGGCGCTGTATTCCTTGTAGAGTTTGAAGTGCGCGGTGATCCCGTATTTTGCCTTTCAAATAACTTCTTCTTTCAGAAGAAGCCTTGTCTCTTGCTTCTTCGTTCAGAAGATCGGTTCAGGTTAGCTCTGACCATCAGTGTTCGGTCTAGCACCTCAACGTATCTTATGACTTCCGACCCATTCACTTGGTGCTCTTGCACTAGTGGTGGCAAAGGTTCTTGCCGTAGCCGCAACTGATGTTGTTGTCTTAAGATCTCTGCCATTCTTATACTATTCTTTCCAATCTATCAAGTCGGGTTGCGAAAGAGTCTGCCAACTCGTATGCCCTTACTTTATCCATGTTCTACACAAACTCTTATTAAGCCATGCCAAGTACTGGGATGCCCAATATAGAAATAAACACAGATACACATAGTCACATTCGTATATAGGCACGTCGTTATATTCTCATTTTACGTATCATCCAGGCACAATTAATCACATACGTAACGGATGATTACATAATTATCAGATATCGCATGCTGAACGTTTACTCACACTACTACAAAAATAGTTAAAGATCACACTTTGACAAAAAAAAAAAAAAAATATCACTTTTATTGGAAGTGTGATAAAAAAAATTAGATTGATATTTTAATCACACTTAATTTGATTGAGTGTGATAATATTCATTTTTTATGTCACTTTTCAATTAAGTGTGATTATATATATATATATATTTTTAATCACACATTCTAATTAAAGTGTGATTATATACACTACTACTTTTTAATCACACTTTTTAAATAAGTGTGATTATATATATATTTTTTTAATCACACATTCTAATTAAAGTGTGATTATATACACTACTCCTTTTTAATCACACTTTTTAAATAAGTGTGATTAGATATATATTTTTTAATCACATTCTAATTAAAGTGTGATTATTTATATATTTTTTAATCACACCTTCTAATTAAAGTGTGATTATATATACACTACTACTTTTTAATCACACTTTTTAAATAAGTGTGATTAGATATATATTTTTTAATCACACATTCTAATTAAAGTGTGATTATTTATATATTTTTTAATCACACCTTCTAATTAAAGTGTGATTATATATACATTACTACTTTTTAATCACATTTTTTAAATAAGTGTAATTATACATATATATATATATATATTTAATCACACTCCACTACAAGAAAAAGCATCTTTGGCGACTAAAAAAGCACATTTGGTCCTGAAAGTATAGGTTTTGGCGACTAAAAAAGCATTAGTAGCCAAAAGTAAAGATTTTTAGCGACCAAAAAAATTGAGTAGCCAAAAGTATAGGTTTTGGCAACTAAAAATCTGTTTGGTTGCCCATATATGGCTTTTACTGACTAAAAAAATTTTAGTAGTCAAAAGTAAGGTTTTTTGGCGACTAAAAAAAAATTAGTAGCCAAAAGTGAGGTATTGGGTGACTAAAAAGATGTTTGATCGCCAAAAGTGAGGCTTTTACCGACTAAAAAAATTTTAGTAGCTAAAAGTGAAATTTTTTGGTGACTAAAAAAAATTTAGTAGCCAAAACTGAGGCATTGGGAGACTAAAAAGATGTTTAGTAGCCAAAAGTGAGGCTTTTTGGCGACTAAAAAGAAGTTTAGTCGCCAAAAGTGGTAATTTTAGCCCAGAAATTATATTTTTTAACGACTAAAAAATAAAAATAATTAGTAGCCAAAAGTATAGAATTGGCGACTAAAATTATGTTTAGTCGCCAAAAGTGGTCTCTTTTTTTTTTCTAGTAAATAATTTATTTTTACATAAATGATGTTCAATAAAAAATAATTATCTTTATATATGTACTTTTATATTAATACGGGTCTATGTACTATATAAATAATATATGTTGCATATATAATCATATGGTATTATAGAGGTGTAGTGGAAAGAGTGTGTTGTATAAGGTTTATAGTGTGAGAGGGTTGATGCTTTGAATCTCCACAAGAGCAAATGAGAAGCTAGTGAGTGTAATATTTTTTTTTTTCACATCTAAATGTTATTAATCACACTTAAAAAGTGTGATCTAAATATTTTTAATCACACCTTTTAAGTGTGATCTAAATGTTATTAGGTGTGATCTAAATACTATTAATCACACTTAAAAATTGTGATCTAAATATTTTTAATTACACTTAAAAGGTGTGATCTAAATGTTATTAATCACACTTAAAAGGTGTGATTAAAAATGACCCCTTTTAATCACACTCCAAAATATCACACTTTAATAAAACTTAAAATGTGTGATTAAATAACATACATCACACAAAAAAAGTGTGATCTTTATCTGTTTTTGTAGTAGTGTCAGTAATTATATACTCAAATCATATTCCACATAAACACCTGTAGACGTCCTCGAACGCATCCCGGGGAAAGGAGTGCGAGTCCCCCTCCCCCCGGTTCTGGTTCGATATTGGGTTACTACAGTTCGAAGGACTCAAATGTCACGGTTCTCAATCTTGAACCAAAGAGTCCAAACCCGGCAAATCGTTTTTGAAAACAGATTTTTAAAAGAAGTGTCAAACATGGACTGCTTTGCCAGATACAGAGTCGCCACCTAAATGTTTTTTTAATGGGAAATTTAGGAAACCCTGACTCGGTGCCAAAGGCCACGTGTCCGTCATCACCAAAGTTGCCTCGGCTCGGGAACTTGGGTACGATTGGGGAAGGTCACTGCCGTGAGCACCCACTCGCCGGCCAAAGACCGGCCTCTACTAACCATGATATCTGTTTTTGAAAACCTTGTGTGTTCTTATTCCGGTTATTAGCCTAGGTTACTATGTGATGCGCACAGCATACAAGTATAGACTGAGTCGCCTGATTTGGAACAAAACATTTCATGTTTGTTGTTTGAAAATGGTTTGATGGTGCTACCCGCAGGTAGGCTAAGACGTGGATTTGCCACCCTCAGGTGGGCTTAGGAAAACATGATTTTGCCACTCTCTAGTGGGCTTTAAAACAAACATTTGATGAATTGTCCAATCCAAGTAAATCAACCTCCACCCACAGGCATTCAAGGCAGTTATATCACATAAGCACATAGCCTCATGGTAAGCATGCTATTCATGGCAGTCACTCACACGCATGCAAGGATGCTAAAGCATAAAACTCACCGAGTACTCCACGCCAAAACAAAAGCTCATTAGAAATCCATGCATGATCCTCAATATACAGAATATGCCTAATGCAACACATGCAAAGATGCAAATTATAGCAGGCTCGGCTATTCTAAACATGGCATATGGAATGCTACAGCTATCAAGTATTCAATTTGGAATTGAAATACAGATGCAGTTTGTATGATACGCCGAGCCCGGTGCGTGCAAAACAGATGAATGATGCAAACATGCTGTCATACTGTATGCTAATTGAAATATGCCCTATATCTAACCATCGTAAGCGGGTAAATAAAAGGGAAGAAAGACGTGGGGTTGGAAGACATACATCACACTCACCCACACTTATTACAATTATGCCCTCGCACAGAGGGTCCGAATAAATAATACAGTCCCGAATGAAAGAATAATACAGTCCGAATAATATACAAATTCCTAATTAATTAACAAATTAACTAAGAAAAACTGTAAACTGGCATGCAAGCCAGGGACTGCCTTGACTCCGCTCCGGATAATGAAATAATGCATGTTTGGGCTGCTTTGCGCGGAAATCCACTGGGATGCCCCAATTAGCCTCTGTTTGCAATGTTTCTCAAAATGCGTGCCAGACTCCGAAAAGTTGCTAATTTTTCATTTTGCTGCAACAGAGAGCAAGAAAGGGGCATAGCAATGTATTTCATAGATATATGCATGCCTCGATCCTCGTGCCACCAATCACGCATCTCGATGCATGATGGCCGAGGAGCCAAATTGCACAACTCAATATAGGATGAATGCATATGAATGCTACAAAAAAATCTAACTCCATCATGGATGATCCGGAGTGTCGGTGACTTGGGAATTGAGACACGTTCCGTCACTTGGAGGAGTGCGGAACGCACCTCGTTTCCCGTGCCCGGGCTAACTCTTATCCCGAACACGATGCGATATGCATGACATGCATGAAATGCAACTAATATACAATCCTAACATACATAATGTTATGGAATGGCATACACGCTACACGAGGTAATACACAACAGGGCATACACAATGCTATGGATGAAATGGTATACGCAATGCAATAATGGGCTTACACCAACATGAGAGAGCCTCAGCCACACTCACATAGGAGGCCATCAGATGAAAACAAGATACCTCGAAGTGCGTACCCGCGGGCACGCAAACCGAGAACGGACCCTCAGGCACCAAAAATGCCACTCTAATGAGACATGGCAAAGACATGGAATATGATATGCAAACATGCAAAAATCAGTGGCAAAATGAGGGGCAAAACAGTCCCGAAATGAGGCGAAATAATACACGATGCATGAAATGATCCCGAAACATGGATTTCAATGCATAAAATGGCCTACAGCTATACTAAACATGCATAATCTGATCATGGAGTGAAAAAGAAGAAGCAAGGAAGCCCCAAAATAAGCCTCTTTACAGTACAAAACATGGCCAAACAGCAATCACAAGTAGGGCTAAAATGGCATACAAAAAATGGCTCCACAAGGGAGGCTATGAAGCAAGTGGTAGATGCAAAGCCCGAATGGAAAAATACCCTTCTAAAAAACTGAAGAGGGACTAAAAATATGAACATTTACAGTTTATGACAAGCCTCAAATCAGTATGCAAACATGCTCAAGATGCAATGCAAGAAATAGGCCAACAAGAGGCTATAACATGAAGTATACAAAGCATTCACCAAACAGCCAAAGACCCTTAATGAGATATTCCAAGAAGGTCAAAATATGGCCATTTTAAGTTCTGATCATGGCCGAAAACAGAAGCTAGGTAGGCCTAAAAAAAGCATGCAAAAATGGGGGCCAAAGAGGGGTATAATGGTAAGTACAACATGGAGGCCCCCAACAGTGTTGAGCCCTTCTACAATGTTGTAGAGGGGCTCAAAATGAGCCAACTCACAGTTTATATCATGCTCAAAAACAGATCACACATAGGCTAGAAATACCATGCAAAATAATGGCATACAAAGAGGTATTGAAGCAAGTACCAAATGGGGGGCTCAAACAGGGTTGAGCCCTTAAGAAAACATGAAGAATGGCTCAAAATAATAACCCTTTCAGTTAGGTTCGGAGCCCAAAACAGTAAGCAAATAGGGCTAAGAAATAGGACAAAAAAGTGCTACAAAAGAGGGAGATTGGCACTTACCCTTGAAGACCAAACTTTTGCTCCCTTTTGGACCAAGGAATGTTGCTTCCTAGCTGCTGGAAAGCTCCCCAAGCTGCTGGAAATGGAGTGGTGGTGGTGATGCTTGGTGGTAGTGAAGAAATGGAGCCAAAACTTGAGAAAATGAGAGAGAAATGGAGAGATATATGTGTATGAGCTTAAGAGCAATTTTCCAATGCTTGAGGGAGGGCTAGAGCTGCTGTATGCATGCAAGGATGGATGAGCAATGGAGGGAAAGTGTGTAGACTTATGGGATTAAGTTCCCTCCTCTACAAAAAGTCCCCCGAAATCAGATATTTTGGGAGAAAAAGCTATACAGCTGTAAAGCACACATCCCAAGGATCATGGCCGGCCTGCTATTTTTGTTGCAGGTGGCCGGCCGGCCACCCCCTATGGCCGGCCGGCCAAGGGGCAAAATGGTCCAAAACAATTTCTGGCCGGCCACCAGATATTGGTGTCCTCCCAGGTCTCCTCAACACAACCCTGTGGTTCAAAATTGGCAACTCTAAAACAAGAGAGAGAATAGGCCACTTTTAGGAGGGGTTCAAAAGGTTCAAGTTGAGTTACTGGCCGGCCATGTGATATTAGGGTCCTCCCATGTGTGTACAACACAAATATGTGGTTTGGGCTTGAAGAAAATGGCCCTAGGGTGGTCAACATTGGCTCGGAAGTGAGAAAAACGGGTGTCGGAGGGCGCCGGAGGGATATAACTGGTTGCTAAGACAATTGCTGACCTCTTACCCTTCAATGACCTTCCTGGTGATAAAACAGAGGTACCTGCCAAAAATGAACGAAAACCGATGCAAAACGAATGCTCGGGGGCCAAAACACGCAGTTCGGGGTCTCGAAAATAGGTCATTAATCGAAGTGGCATTTGGCCACAAGTGGGTCTCTCAAACCTCAGGTGTCCCTCAAAAGGAGTAAATAAGATGTATGCCAAAACCGAGGAATCGGAGATGGTTAGGCGGTCCCAACCGAAGCACGCCCGACGGCTTCAAAACCGGAACCGGGTTCGAATGGGCAAAATGGCCTACGGCCACGAAATGTAGCCCACGGCCACTGAGAGATGGTCTACGGGACCTCTCCCTCCCCTCAGGAAAAGAAACAGAGAAAATCGAGTCTGGTTCGCAAACCGAGGCAAGGTACAGAAGAGGGTTCGGAAGTCCGGAGGCAGGGCTCACGGCCGCGACTCTGAGACTTCTGAACGAGCACAATATGCAACATCACCGAGCGCTCAATCGGTGACGTCTGAGTCTTAAGGTCGGTCAAAAATGGGGTGTCTACAACACCCATTTGCATAATCGAATGCACACATGCAACTTTTCATGATTCCTATGTTCATGTATGTGCATTATAACAAAACAAACTTGTTGTACACATCAGTGCAACAATTCATACCTCATATAATCACATGTTCTCACCATCTGATTAAGCTTGCATTATAATTTATACAAAGATTCACAGGTAGGCATATACTAAAGAGCATACGTATTCAAATAATTTGTAATGCAAGCGAATCACAAACTTATAACACATGATCGTTCACATTAAACATTTAAGTGTATTCTTGATACTTTCAGATTCATACTTTTCACATGAATGCATTCTAGATCTCTTCTAGACGCTTATTGCTATTTTGGACGAGTGTGTGAGTTATTAACTCGTGCTCTGATACCACTCTGTCATGACCCGAACCCGCCCCCGTGGGTTAAGGACATAACTGGCCAGTAATCAAGAGATTACCTACGGCCTTGAACCAAACCAAACGTATTTTAACAGAGTTAATGGGGGCCAAACGGAAGCAATTTAAAATTTTGTCTATAGAGCTGTGCTTGCATGGCACATCATAACAAACCATACATATGCATATTAATAACTCACAGCAAAATATGTACCACACAAGGTTTTCAAAGACTTCGCCCACATGACCAAAATAAAACAGAATGACAAAAAGGCGAAGACAGGTCTCGTGCGTGAGACGCAAGGGCTGACTCTTCAAAACCTTTGTTGTTCCTCACAGACTTCACTGGGCTGGGTTTGGACTTCTCTTGGCTCACCTACAAACACACGAATGAGCGTGAGCGAAAGCCCAGTGAATAATATCAAATAAAGGAGTTATACAAACGGTATGCAGAACAACATGCTTCAAACGGCCTTGGGCCCAATTCATATTTTCATTTATTTGTATCAAACTGGCCTTTGGCCCATTCATTTATGCATGTCGAAACGGCCTCTGGCCCATTCATTCATTCTTGTCAAAATGGCCTTTGGCCCATTCATTCATATTAGAGTGGCCTCTGGCCCATTCATTCATGTCAGACTGGCCTCTGGCCCATTCATTCATGTCAGACTGGCCTCTGGCCCATTCGGTCAATCATGTCAAACTGACCTTTGGCCCATTCAGTTATTCATATCAAACATTTGTCCACAATTCAAACTAGCAACTTATAAGGCTTATGAGGAAATAAGCAATTGGACAAATGACAAGCTTCGAAATATCGATATTACTCACAGTGATCGGTTGGTTGGTTTGCCTTGGAGCTTGACCCTGCACATCACATAGCACATACGGGTCACAAACGATTCAATCCGTTCTAAATTCACATTTTCCTCTTTAGGCTTCATTCTTATCTCTTTAACTCAATTACAATGCTTAATGCATGCCTAAGAGTACTTGGAAGTGAAAGAGAACAGAAAATGAAACACAGAATGTCTTTTCAAAATTTCAGAAAATAGGGTCCCCGCTTGAGCGGACCCTTGAGGCCTGCAAAAGTACTGGATATGCCAAATTTACACTCGATCTCGAACTCTGGCGCTCGAGCGGAAGGCCTCTCTACATGGCTCCCCGCTCGAGCGTGCACTTCCCTGCTCGAGCGGACACCATGTTTGCAGAAAATACTGGGAACACGAATTTCACGCTCGAGCGGCGGTTTCCCTACTTGAGCGGACATCAAAATTCTAGAAAATCCAGAACATGTTCTTGAGCTTCAATTTAATGTTCAAAGGTTCCAATGCATGATTTCGGCTCAAACTTCACATAAACATATGCTAACACGGTATAAACACCAAATTACAACACAATGAAGCTCAATTTCACAATTTAATCACATGCATGTCTCAATTAACTCAAACTTATCACCAACATACTAGATTCAAACATGCAAGACTCAAACTTTCATGATTTGCACCTGCATGTGAAATACACACACAATCCTTAACTTAATTGGTGAAGAGATGATCAAATACATGGACTTAAACCAAAAACCCAACATGGATCATACACATTGTGCTCAAATATGGAAATTCATAGTGATTTCCTACATGCATGCATCTATTGACTTTAAATTCAACAAATAGAGCTCAATTTCCTTATAATCAAACTAATTCATGTTCTTGACCATTAATCAAACTTGAATCCACAATTTACAACATTAAGCTCATGAATTCCCTTACCTAGGAGCTCAATCTTCCAAACTATAGCAATTCTTGAGTTTAATCTTCAAATTCCCCAAACCTTGAGCCAAGACTACACAATTCTCTCTCTCCCTCTCTCTCTCTCTATAGCCGGCCCTCTCTCTTCTTTGAGTTCAAATCAGCCAAATGAAGCTATCAAGAGAGAATTGAGGGTGTAGTGCCTTAATACAATAAACCCCACTAATTCCAATATAATAGTAATAAAGTAGTTGGGCACTAATTCATCAATTAAATCAATTTAATCTGATCCGAATAATTTTTCAATCAAATTTCACCGTAGACTCTAAAAATTAAGCTAATCACAATGGCGTAGTCAATTTCGAATTTCGTGGCCGATAAGGCCTTCAATTTAAATTCCAAAGCAGAGAATCAAACAGATATTCCTACGGTGAACAGATAGAAATTCAAAACCACATATTTTCACATAATTGGTATACATAAACATATCAAACACATAATCATATTCATAATAAGGACCAATTAGCATAATACGGAACAGGGTTATCACACGTGGTGTCTATGATTTTGACGGATTGCACATCGCCAGCTTATGGTGGCCCAAAGGGTCAGACGGCATTGAACGCAGCAGTAGCTCACAATTGGGCAACAGGTTTGTGGCTACTTTAATTTCTTCAACCAATTTAATTACATGTACAATTGTAGAGAAAAAAAAGGGTAGAGCATTAGATTAAAGAAATACATATTCTTCTAGGCATATATAATCCTGCTCTATTCATTTATTAGTTGCAGTAATCATTTATATTTCATCATAACAATAGCATCAAAAATACCTTTCGAAAAACTGAAGTTACATGTATTGTAGACAAGAGAGTAGAATTGGAACGATGATGTACGTTTAATCAAACCTGAAAGAATGATTCAAATTGAAGCGCGTGTCTAGCTGAGTAGGTCTTTTGACGTGAGAGAACAAATGTACAGTGAGGGACTAATATATAGGGACTTCCAAAGGAAATTGTTAACAAAATTAATTTCAAAAAAAGAAGAAAAAAAATTTGAAGCATTTTCTATTGTTGAGGTATGTATTATATTGTATTTAATACTTTTTCTTTAATTTTTCTGTTTCAGAAAGTACAAAACTTTTATTGGAATGGAAGCCAGATCTAATTAAGGAAATAGATGAGTATGGGTGGATACCACTTCACTATGCTACACGTCATGGTAATGAAGATGGAGTTAAAACGATACTAGAAAAACATAAATCAGTGGCATACATTACAACAGACAAGGAGGGTGATAAAAAGATGGCTCTTCATATAGTTGCTGCTAATGGAAATGTAGATGTAATGGAAGGGCTTTTATTATGCTACCCAGATTGTTGGGAGATGGTCAATAGTAAAAGACAAAATATTCTTCACATTGTTGTGGATATGGAGCAAGAAGAGTAGGTGGAATATATTTTTAAAAAGTCATGGGTTATCCATCTTATAAATCAGAAAGACATTGAAGGAAACACACTACTTCATCTGCTTGCTATTGGTTTCGGGTACACAATGCCAAAGGTCTGGCGTAAGCTCAGGTTCCACCCTAGAACAGATGAGGAAGCTACAAACAATAACAACGTGACCCCAGTAGGCATAAGGTGGTCTTCTATTGCAGAGGTACACTACAAGAAAAAGGACATACAGTGACGTTTTTTTCTATGACGTTTTTCAAAAACGTCGTAAAATTGTCCAGATTTTTCAAATTCCAAAAAAATTAAAACCATCTCTCGTTTTGTGCCCCGTTATTTCTTTTAAACAGTGGCTCAACTCAAGGCTATGACATTCTTCTATTCAGATTGAACAGAGGCGTGACTTTAGAAAGAGAGAGAAATCGAGGCATCGGATCTTCGAGGCGTCGGATCTTCGATCTCCATAAATTCTTCAGTTGTTTGATCTGAAAAATCTTGTTCTACTCGTGATTTGAGTGTATATCTCCGTGATTGTTCGAATCCCTATGATCTAAATCAATCTAGGGCTCAAGGTTAGGGTTTTCTGATATAGATTTGCTAGGTTTGGGGATGCGGTTGGATCAGGAAATGGTGGGATTGGGGATGCGGTTGGATCCTCTCCAGAAAGCCCACCTTCGCCAGAGATCTGGAGATGAACGAACAAGAGATCGCTTACGGCCGCCACAAAGAAGGGTAGCCGGAGACACGTCTTCTACAAGCTCGAAAGCTTCTAGTCCGCCTCATCATAACCTCCTCAAACCTTCAGTACGACTACATTTATTCTCGTAACTTCGACGATGGAATCGAAGATCAACACTAGATCCCAACTTAATCATTGATTCATTTGGGCATCCATATCCATCAATCAATGTCGCTCGGAAAATTAACATCATCATGTCTTCGTGGAAAAATAAAGTCGTAGATCGTCTCAAGATCAAGCTCACGCTTTTGCATCCGCCATATCGTTCGTTCCTGTCTTCCTTCCTTCTTTCTTTCTTTTATTTTTTTTAAAATTTTTATGTTGATGATGAATGGTGTTAATTGGGGACTTTTTAATTAAGGGGGGATTGTTACTTGTTAATTGTTGTGTAAATTAGATGTAAGAATTTCTAATACGTAAATGTGGGTTTGTTTAGATGTGAGTGATTCTAAGGATGTCGTCTGGCTCCCAAAAACAAAAAACAATGAGTGTAATATTTTTTAAATTCCAAAGATGTAATTTCATGATTAATTTCTTCATTTATTTGAGTTTAGTCTCTCTGCAGCTTTCTATTATGTACTATAAGACTTTGATTCAATTGAATGTTATTATTGTCCATCTACTCTTTCTTGCAAATAATACTTTGTTAATTTTGTTTTTTTCTTATATTAATTACTCACAAAATTTTGATTTTTTGGTAATCGTGAAGTTAATTAAAGGTCTTCATGCATTTTATGAAAAAAGAATTAAAACAAGATTAGAGATAATGCAAGGGCTCGCCCTGTTGTCTCAGGTGATAAATAAAGAGTCTCATTGTTGGCTTCAAGCATTTTTAATTTTTAATAAAGTTACGTCAGATATTATGAGAAACTCAAAAAAGCAAAGTTGTAGTAGTATTAATCTAGTCGTAATATTATGGAAGAGTCACAATTGATGTTACAAAAATATAGTAATCCCTTCTATTTTGAGCCTTATTTTTTTGGCTCTGAATGGGCTGATTTGTTGGAAGATGCGAGATTGTGAATTCTATTTCATTCTTGATTTAGTTTTCTAGATTGTTACCGCTTTCTTTTCCTATTTGTGTAATATATTTATGCTGTATGGTTTTCCACCAGTGCTATATTTTGTTTGTCTTATCACTGCTATTAGGGTTTTGTTAAAGAAATTGTTTCTTAAATTTGTCGATATGATTCAGGCATTAATAGAAATCTCGTGACTGTAGGTACTACTTAACGGATGGCTTCGCATCTACAGATGTCATCGAAGAGAACAAGAGATGGTATTTTTTTTCTTCCTAATATTATGTATTGTTTTATCAAACTAAAAAGCGTCAGCTTGGGATTTCCCCTTTTATGTTGTGATGTGCTTTTTCCTTGCAGATGCAATCTGAAGTTGTTGAGGAAATTATTTACGGCTTGGAATCAGGCATTTTGTTTGGGTACTGTCTCTCTATGTGGTTTTACTTGAAATTTTTTTAGCACGTTAATACTTTCTTCCATCTTTTGGGTTAATTGCACTAATAATACTGCTATTGTCAAAACCTGACATGGATACAATCTTTTAAGAGACGAGGGAAAACAAATAAAAAAATAAATGGAAATTCTAAAAGGAATAATTTGATGATGCAAAATGCTACCACTACACGATACACGAGCAAAACACCCACTGTTATTTGGGAGACATGGTTGGACACCATGACAGTTATAACTGCTTTCCTAGTAACTGGAAGAAGTCTGAAAGACTCAAACAGTCATTGTGGGAAAGTAGGATCTGTAGGACCTTTTTGTTCGTAAGGAGATTTCACATGTATCATAAAAGGACTTAGTTTTTCAGTTGGGCTACCTAATTGTTTGGCGATACCAAAAGGAGTGCTAGTGTGAAGTCCTTGTGGAAAATTACTTGTAGAAAGATGACATGAAGGACTAGATACTGCTTCTATCATTTTCTTTACACTTTTTTCTCGATCTATCATGAATATTACTTAACCCCCATAACTTTAAAACCATACATTTGGATCCTCTACTATAAAAATTGCTTCACTTCCACCCTTCCAAAAGAAGGGTATCTGTACCATTTTTCATAGTTAATGGTTCTCAATGTATAGTATTGAAGTTGATGTGGTAAAGCAATATTCATTGATAGTTGAGGGAGATAAAAGTGTAATTAACCCTTTGTCTCAGGATCGGTGGCTTTCTCCTTCTAGACTTCTTATCCAATAACTCTCTTTTTTTTTTTTTTTTTTGAAAAAATTGTTTACTTAATCAAGAGTGAAGTTAGAAATTTAGTACATTGAATAACAATGAGAGAGACACCAGGATCGAGCCTACGGTTGGTGTTGGATATAACATTTCTCATATTTGGTAATACAACCGTTGGTAGCATTGCATCATTTGAAGTTAAAATTAGTTGCCGATGTCAAGTTTACATTTCTCATATTTAGTTATGTAAAACTTCAATTGACAGGAACTTTTACATAGCTAAATAGCATAATTTGATTCGTCAATTGAAGTTAAAATGAGTTGCCAGATCTTTGAAGCTTACTACGTCTTACTGTGGTGAAGTCCTTGGAGGCATTAATGCCAGTGATTTTTTGTGAAGCATCTTTTGAGTGACTAAAATTGCTCAATGAAATTGCATCGACACCCATAATCTAAATAAAATTGTCACACAAAAAAAAAAAAAAAAAAAGAAATTGCAGGAAGCGGTGGTGTTTGGTCTTCCCTTTAGTTGGAATGCCTCTTCTTTTTAAGTAGATGTATAGATTCATCCAAAGGAGATGGCGGAAACACTTGATGAATAGGTTTCTTGTTGTAAAGCTAATATCTTTAATTTGTTTGTAATGTTGGTACTTTATTCGAATTGAACATGTACGTAAAATGGTCATTCTTGGCTATTATTTGTACAAGCAGTTCTATTTGTTTGTGGTTTTGTCGATTTGGTTTGCATTTTATTTTCCTAGTGAGATTTTTGATGAAATCGATTGCGAGGTTGCATCTGTCATATCAAAGATGGGGTTTGTATTCTTGGCAGGCTTCTCCAAGTTCGGTTCTGCATGCATCTCAATCGGTGTTTGTTGTAGTGGTACTGGATTTTTACAGTATCCTAATGCTTGTTTTACAAGCATCTCACGATGACAATCATCTAATGTAAATGCCACTCATATTTTTTTGCTTGTTTACTATTTCACTTTATATCAATTCTGTTCGCATGTACCAACCGTGACTCATATTTGTCATGGAGTTACCAAAGATTGTCTGTTTGAGTTTCATATAACTAGACCACACCACATAGCATTTTTATTCCAATTACTTGGGGAACCATGGTGATAATTCGGTGTTATTCCTTTCAAAAGCAGACACGGGCTTGAAACATGGGAGAGCAATTGTAGTGTCCACATGCGCCGCTATAGCATCAATTGTGACCGTGTACTTGCCGGTATGCTTGCTTTAGCTTCAAATGTTTTTAAGTATTAATCTAGCTGTAATATTTCGGTTCTGAAATGTTTTGATTTTTGTAACATCTGTTCTTTGATTGAAATGAGTTTCTGAAATAGTTTCTATTTTCTGGAATGGGTTTCTGAAATAATTTTATATTTTTTGAATCTAAAACGGATTTTTGAAATGGTTTCCATGATCATTTCGTTTTTGACAAGAGTCGTGCCAGAGATGGAGATGTTAGAAAGGAAAGAAAAGTAGGTATTCCCATTAACTTGGGCTCCTCTGCGTGCCTCTCTCATATATATATTTTTTTCTTGGATCAAAGCCGATCAACATGGTTGAAACCAAATGAAATTCAACATACTGTTAGTTCTATTTGGTAATTTATTCTTTTTTATTTTTAATTCTCTTCTTTTTATTTTTGTTGACCTCCAAAATCCATATCCGCAAATTATGCAAGTACTTTCTCCGTTGGCTACTCTTGATTGCGGTAGGTAAAATTGTGGGATTGGTCAAGCAACCAAACAGTAATTGCTTATTTCTATTTATTAATTGGCTCTTAACTGAGTAATATCTAGTAAATCTGCTAATTTTAAAGACTCCTGTTTAGTTTTTTAGAATTTGTTGATAGATAGTAAATTTTGATCATATGCTTTTAACTATTTGTCTTGTGAGTATTAATCTTTCTCCTGACCATATTCCTCTCCCAGAGAAGTAAAGAGGTTATATTTTTGATCAAATTTTTGGATTCTTGGTTATACCATAAAAAACCAAGTGTTGACTCCCAATCTTTTGAAAATCTGATTGAAATATTTTTCTACATAGATCGAACTTATTTTATTTCAAAATACAAATGTGACCAAATTTTGGTCCCGCTTAACATAGTAGTTTAGATTTGCTAAATATTGATATACAGTTTTCATTAATGAGACATTTTCAAGAATGTATGATGTTTATATGTTTGTTATTTGCATTTTATTTTAGGCTCTATGTAATTGATAAATCCAAAATTTTGAAGTGTGCCTAATCTTGTGAAATTTTGAAAATGCATTCCAAATTTAGGCGCCTTCACTGTTCCTGTATGCAATTTTTATTATTTACTTCTAGACTGAAGTCTGAATGATTCTTCTTTTCATCTGAAGAAAAGAGAGAGTTGGAGCATCTGGAAAAACCCATATATAATTCTGTTAGTCGAGCTGCAAAAGTTTATCATCAGGTTTCTATTTTCTAATTGCTCTTATATGAAACAATGCACATACAGCTGCTAATATAGAAACAAAGGAATCTACTTTCTGTTAATGCTGGCGAAAACTTCAATGAGGATTTCTACATCTGGTTTATCACATAAAACGTTTTGTTTGCCTGCTTTTAGGTTCGAAAATACATCAAAGGTATTTTGAAACCTGGGATGTTAATGATTGACTTATGTGAAACCCTGGAGAATACCGTCCGTAAGTTGATATGGGAGAATAGTCTACAAGCAGGCATTGCGTTCCCTACAAGGTGCTCTTTGAATTGGTAAACATTTAGTCTGGCATATGAAGATCCTTCCGGGTTCATTTTTTTTTTAATTTTAATTTTTATTTTTATTTTTGCAATTTTTTAAGAAAGAATGGTGTTTTGCTAAGTATTGGGTACGAATTCTTCAATTTGTGTTTATTTTGGTGAATCTCATTACAGTTTATGTTATGATGCAGGCATGTAGATCAGTGAAGACTACAACTTTAATGCTAAGACATGATTTTTGGATATATGTTAGTTTGTGGTTAATGTTATGACATGATTTTTGGATATCTGTTAGTTTGTGGTTAACGTTAAAACATGATTTTTAGATTTTGGATATGTTAATTTTGTGGGTAATGGTGATTGGATATTAATTGAATGAGAAAGTGAATTAATGCTTCATTAGTACTATTTGAATGGGAGTTGTTATTTTATATTAGTGCTATTATAGATATTTTTTTAGTTCAATCAAATAAAATTAGTACAATTTCCAAAAAAAAAAAAAAAAAAAAAAAAAGGATATGACAGCGTTTCTACAAACGCCTCTTAAACCTTACATACTAACGGTCATATTTGTTTAAAAAAAGATATGACGGCGCTTTTCCAAAAACGTCGCTAAATGTCATCAATGACGTCAGCGTGTGTTTAGGAGGACATTTGGCGGCGTTTTTCAAAACGCCGCCTATACTAAATCACGACGTTTTTAAAACGCCATAAAGCTATAGCGACGGCCTCGTCCTCGGCGTTTGGTTCTAAGCGTCGCAAAAAGAATTGGTGGCTTTTTTGGCACTTTTAGCGGCGTTTGTTAAACGCCACTAAAGGCTGAATTTCCTGCAGTGGTAAGAATGCTAACTTTAACCGCACATGTTTTCTCATGGCATGCATCGTGCATACCATAATGTTGAGAACCAAACCTTTACGTCATCCTTTGCGCACATCACACACCATAATGTATTACAAATTTTGCAAAAAATAACAAAATATATATATTTAGTATGCATATAGGTGTAGTGATGATTTTTTTTTTTATCAACAAAAAAATCTTAATTGATAACCACGAAATAATTCGGAGTGATACAAAGTGATATATCAATAAAGAAGAGGCTAGTGCTCAAACATCATTCCCAATGTGTCAATCCCAACCGAGTTGGCACTCACACACAAGCTCAATCATATGCTAGCATAAAACCGAGGTTGATAAGGTACCAACCAGACACCAAAACAGGAACACTCCAGCAAGACTAATTAAAACAACCATCACACAGTAACAGCAAACACACAGGTAACTACCCAATGAGTCAAAAACACTACCAGCACACAGCAGCAACAATGTTACACAGCAGACATGCCAGCAACAAAGCAAAAATACCAGTAAAAAACCACAGCAGCGCGGTAGAAAATCACTCAGCTGCAGCAAATCTCCTCTGCTTTATACACCAACACCCATCAATATCTCCTGATCTGTTACAAGTTTGAATACCAGCAACAGAGCAAAAATACCAGTAAGAGGCCTCTGCTTCACCCAAGAAATTCACTCAGAAGCAGCAAATCTCCTCTGTTTTATACACCAGTACCCATCTTTGTTTTTTTTTTGGGTACATCGGAAACGAATACACCAGTACCCATCAATAGCCCCATTACACCTCACTTGATACATCTCCTGATCTGTTGCAAGTTTGAAACAAACTAATGAATTGAGTAATCTCTTCCCACCATATTTGACTTCAACCACATGGCCAACCTAATATGTGTAGTGATGATGGGATTAATAGTATCAAGAGGTTCAAGAAATAGAGAAGTTTAAACAAGTTTTCTTTTTTAAATAATAGATTGTGTAGTATAATAAAAATTCATTTGTTCAAAATTAATTGACTCATAATAATTATCTTACCCTTCCTATTTTTTCAGGAGTAGTGGTACTCAAATTGAAAATTAAATTCACTTTTCAACCTAATAATGTGATAAATTATTTAAAACAACTACAATTAGTCAATCATCCTTTTACACATCATTGAAATAAGTCTAAAAAATAAATTTATATATTATTTTCCTTCCACAATAACGCCTACACTTTTTTGGTTGAATTAAAAAATAAATTTATAAATTATTTTCCTTCCACAATGACGCCTACACGTTTTTCGTTGAATTATAGATAATTTCGTAAGATTAGCACCTTCACCCTATGTTCCAATTATTTTTGTCAACGTGAGGGCTGGTTGTAATAAGTCTAATTACTTTTTCTTTCATCATAACAATTTTAATATTGAAAAGGACTTTAGTTTATTCTGACCTTATTATAACCTAACATTTAAAACATCGAGGGCTGGTTGTGGCATTTTTGGAGCTCAAAGTGCAATTTTGATATGAAACCTTTCCTACATTAAAAGATAAAAATGTAAAAAGATTATTTATTTTGACAATACTTACAAAAACATTACTTAGATATATAATTATTAAAATTTACTTAAATATATAACAAAATTTATAATAAGAAAAAGAACCAAAATAATTCCAGTTCAAACACCAAGTAAAAAATAAACAAACTATATAATAAAATATTACTTAAATATCACTATTCTTGTATTTTTAGCTGTAAAATAACTAGTCAAACTTGAATAATTCAATTTATCAACAAAATCTTTTTTAATTCATAATATTATTGATCAATTTAATCTTTCTTGTGACTAGTTGACCAAAGATAAGATTTAATCAACTTTAAATTTTGAAAATTTCTTTTTCCAGAAACAAGTATAACTTTTATAATTACTCATATTTTGTACATAATTCATACATTTAGGAAGCAATCATTCATTAATTTTAAATAATTCATCATATTAATTGGCTTTTTATTTTTTATTTTTGACAAAAATAATCATCTATTAATTTTAAATAATTCACCACATCAATCATTTATTAATTTTAAATTTTTACTAAAATTTGTCGAGGTCTTTTCAATTCACGTTTTTTTTTTTTTTTTTTTTTAACGAGTTAGTGTAATAGTTTAAAAAATCAAGCGAGTCATCTTGGGTCCCCTTTTCCAGTCTCGCACTTCAAATGTTGCCACGCGGCTCCCTCCTGAAACTTAAGTTGTAGACTTTCTGCACAGGATCAGCCTTTAGTGTGGTTTTTTTTTTTTATTTTTTTTTATTTTTATTTTTATTTTTATTTTTAGGATTTATTATACTTTATATCCCTTAACTATCATCAAATTTTCTGTAGTTTCTAAACTATTGATTGAGTTTATTAAGTCTCTAAAATATATAGATTACTTAAATTATTAATTGAATCTATTAAATTCTTAAAATATTTAAATCAAACATATTTAGTTCCAGAAAAAACAACAAAAATAAAATATAAACCTATAAGTATTATAAATTAGTAAACGATCCTATCTAGTTAAAATTTATAAAAAAAAAATTAAAATTTTATTTTTTCTTTAAAATGTGAGCGATAGCTTTTATGGTGAATTTCATATATGAGGGTAGGGGTAATTATCTATAATATTTTCTTATTTATCCTCTAAAATAGTTACGTATTTGCCTTTATCTACTATTATATGTCAGATTTTGTTTATAATTTCTAATTGATTGTTTTTAAGTTTTTGCTAGATTCTTTTTGTAATTTAATTAATATATTATTTTTCTATTATTATCTGATTCTATTTTTTCAGTATATCTAATATTCATATAATTTTATTGACAAAACTGATAAATCAAACTCTCATACTAATTTAATCACATAATGAAATAAAACATGTTTTAAAGACAAAATAAAATTTTTAGATTTTTTATAATAAAAATTTAATGAGGTAGGGTCTTTTATTAATTTATAATATTTGCACACACACACACACACACACACATATATATATATATATTAATTTTATAATCCTTTCAAGAACTAAATAGGTTTGAATTAAATATTTTAGGGACTCAATGGATTCAATCAATAGTTTAAAAATTAAATAGATTTTGATTCATATATTTTAGAGATTTAATAAACTCAATCAAAATTCAGGAAACAATAGATAATTTAACGATAATTTAAAAGTAAAAAGTGTAATAAATCCTTAATTTTAATTGTATAACCCATGTGTAGTGAGTGACTCTTTGAGACGAGACGAGACAAAGACCATTATATAAAAACCAATTTTCTTGTTAACGTTTTTGTTTTCATTTTTGTGTAAACGAAAAGTTTTAGATGTGCAATGTATATGGTATGGAATGCTTGTATAAAACACAAAAAATAAAATAAAATTAGCCAATATTTTGTAAAACCTATTTTAGAAAATAATAAATTAAAAAAATTCATATTAGGAAGACCAAAAAATTATTTTTGCATAAAATTAAAGACTGATTGTCATGACCTGAACCTGCCCCTAAGATTAGGATCATAACCGACCAGTAGTCATGAGATTACCTATGACCTCAGACAGAAATCAATTAAAAATTAATCATATGGGCCCAAATGCAAAAACAGAACTTTAAATTTTGTTCAATGAGTTGTGCGTACATGGTGTAACAAAAACTTTTCTCATGCATATAATAACTCACACTAGTATGCAAGAACGGCATATACATACCCAAGATCACTCAGTCATGCTTGTCATATGATTCAAAACTTATAATATTTACATATATGGTCAAATGACCGATAAAGAGAACAAAACAAAAGCCTTGTGTGTGAGGCGACTTTGATTGGCTTCACGTAAACTTGGTCTCCTTTCAAATTTCCACTAAAGTTCGGGCTGGACATCCCACTACTCACCTACATACATATAAATAAAGAGTGAGCTAACACACAGTGTCAAAATAAAGAGGTTACCTGAATGAGATTCTTAATAAGTACATCAAAATCCATAACCTATACTTGTAGATCAATATCAAAGCAAAACAACCTTAGATCCAATACGTTATGCTTAAGGCATATCAAAGAAACAAAACGACCTTAGGTCCAAAATCCTCATTCATAAACTAACCTCGGGTCTAATGGATCCATATACAAATGACCACTGGTCCTTCAGACATATGTACAGAACAACCTCTGGTCCATCATTCATGCGCATATTCATATCCATGATCATGTTTACATTCATACTCATGTTCAAAATGACCTTTGGTCCAATCAATTCCATATTCAAAATGACCATATGTCCATTTAAACGAATGTACAAAACGACTTTAGGTCCAATTCATGTACAAAATGACCTTAGGTCCATCTTGTCAATTGTACTAAACAGCCTTGGGCCCATTCTACACTCTTGTCCAATATTCTAAACAGCCTTGGGCCCATTTCGTATTCTTGTCGAATATTCCAAACGGCCTTGAGCCCATTTCGTATTCTTGTCGAATATTCCAAACGGCCTTGAGCCCATTTCGTATTCTTGTCAAATTTATCAAACGGATAGAACACTCATTCATAGCACAAATTCATAAGTTCAGAAAACTTACCACATGGGTAGTAACTAGAAAACAAGATACATAAAAATATCTTTACAAAGATATTACTCACAATGTTCAGATACTTGGTTCACCCTTGTAGTTGACCCTATACAATTCATAACACACATAGAAATCGGGTTACAAAATAATTCAATCTGTTCTCTGACTTGTTTAATTCTCTTAGACTTTCTTCTAACTGTTTAAGTTATTTAGAATGCTCAATGCATATCTCAGAATGCTCAGAAATGAAAGAGAACGGAAATTGAAATATAAAACAACTTTTCAAAAGTTCCTGAAACAGGGCCCTTCACTCGAGCGCAACTTTGGTGGCTCGAGCGGTCTGCAAAGCTCTACAAAAGTACTAGTTACTTGAATTTTAGGCTCGAACACAATTTTTGATTGCTCGAGCCATGAGCAGTTCAAAACAGGGTTCGATCGAGCACAAAGTTTTGCCGCTTGAGCCACCGTGCAATTGTTTGCAAAAATACTGGGAGCTTGAATTTTATGCTCAAGCAGCACTTTCTTAGCTCGAGCGAATTGCTCAAATTCTAAATTTTCTAAAACGTTGCTTGAGGTACAAAACATGATTTTAAATGGTTTAACTTGCATGTTATGTTTTATTTTTCAACCATACAACTACTAACATGAATATAAGAGCCAACTTTACAAGATTGAAGTTCAAATCATCATGAATTCATCAAGCAAGTCCCAAATTATTTCAAATTCTTCTTCGTAACTTTAAAACTCATGCAATCAAGTTCCATAACTTCATGGATTATGCATGCATGTGAAATATAGCCTCTAATTCCATCTCAAATGGTATAAATGATACTTATATTCATGAGACTCAACAAAATTATGCATGCATGTGTGATTTAATATCAAATTCTTCATATTAAATTCACATCTTGCACTAAGTCGCCAATTCTTCTTGAATTCTCAAATTATGTGATTTCAATATACAATTTGAGATTCATTTACTCACTTAGAGTCTTTAACTCTCCCAAATTTAGCTAGAACTTGAGTTAATCTTCCTAATCTCGTTTTTTTCTTCTCTCCCTTGAATTCTCTCTCTCTCTCTCTCTCTCTCTCTCTCTCTCTCTAAAGTGTATAATCTCAACCAAGACTTGAAGAAGAGCTCAAAATATGAGCTTAAGCACTAACTTAACATATATATAGAAGTGATTAGCTTAAACTAATCAAACTTGCTTAAAGTTAATCAATTGCACTTATTTTAATCAATTTAATTTAATTATTTTGATCCGAATAAATTTTTAACTAAATTTCACCATAGGCTCTAAAAATTATGCTAATCACAATGGTATAATCAATTTTGGTTTCTATCGCCTCTACGGCCCTCAATTTCAAATTATAACCGATAGTAGAATAGATTTCTCTACGGTGAACAAATATAAATTTAAAAACATATTTAATCACACAACTAGCACCCAAAAATCATATTAAGCACATAATCACAAGTATAATTAAAATTAGCATTATAACATAGAATGGGGTCATCACACTGATGGTCATTCTTGAACAAATCCTTAAACACAAAGCAATAGGACACACATTGAAAAATGCATATAAAACTCATTCACTTATGTTTTCGAGTGTGAAAATGAAATAAGAAATAGAATTATATGTAATATTTTTCTTTAAATATATACCACACAATCATTTTTTGCGATAAATTTATATGGTTCCTAACATTTTTGGAATTTAAAAGTTTCAGCCCAATTCAATAAAGATTTTGTTTACACAATTTAAAATTTAAGAATACTTTTATTTAAATTTAAGAAGTCTCATTTACTAGAAAAGTTACTTATATATATATATATATATTAATTAATGAAAAAAGTACATGAAATGCGACTTAAGCAATATCCCCGGGCATAGTCACTAAGTAGAGTCATAACCAATTTAAGCAATACCCCAACCATAGTCACTAAGTTGGGTCATAACCAATTTAAAATTCATAGATTCCTTTCTCTGCTTTTGATTTTAGAGTTTTATGGTTTGAAGTGGTTTTATTGAGTTAAAATATGGAGGGGGAGGGGGGAAATGGAGTTTAGTGTCATTTTTTTTTTGATCAGCAAAAAAACTTTATTGATGAAGAAACATACATTACATATGAGAGTACATCAATAAAGAGGTGGAGGAGCATAATGCATCACAGCGACACTAAAGTTTGGCAAGAAACCAACGCAGAACCAAAAGGAAACAAAGAAAAAAGCATAGCAGCCAAGCCAACCCTCACAAACTGCAACCCATTATTAATGATGATGAAGAACAATCTCCAGAACTGAGTATACCACAGTTGGGCTATATGCTCTGACCCACAAAGCCATCCCCACTTTGATGGAAGCACACAGACTTAGATTGATTAGCAGGAGGACACAAGGCAGACAACACCATTCTGCAAAAACAGGACCACAAGCCCAACCTATGCATAAATACAAAGCATAGCAGCCAAGCCAACCCTCACAAACTGCCACACATAATTAATTATACAGTAACCTTAGCCAAGACAGTCCATACCCTGATGATGATGAAGAACAGTCTCCAGAACTGAGTATACCACAGCTGGGCTATATGCTCTGACCCACAAAGCCATCCCCACTTTGATGGAAACACAAGGCAGAAGCAAAGCTGAAGCAAACCACCCCCCAATGAGTAAACCAGTAACCTTAGCCAAGGCAGACAATAACCTGATTAAGATGGTGAACCAACTCATTGACTGAGTAAACCACAACAGGGCTATGAGCTTTGACCCACAAAGCAATCCTCACTTTGATGGAATCACACAGACTTTCAACGTCAGCATGAACCTTATTAAAAATACAATCATTCCTCTGCTTCCATAAGGACCAGAGCACTGCCAGAGGAACAACACTCCAAATTAACTTCAGCTGCTTTGATAATTTCCAACCAGACCACCAGGTAAATAGACTGCTCACAGTCCCAGGAGTAACCCAATGAATACCCCACCAACTGATGATCTTAGACCAAATTCTCCAGGAAAAGGGGCAATGCAACAGCACATGGGTACCACTTTCCACCTCCCCATTACAAAAAATACAATTGATAGAAAAACCAGCATTTAAAACACCAATTCTTCGAAGATAGCTACAGGACTTAACTCTCCCTTCCATGCTAACCAACCAAAAAATTGAACCTTTGGAGGCGATACATTCTTCCAAATGAACTCAGCAGTCTTGCTATTAGTTCCAAGACCCAATTGACTCCATCTGTAAGCTGCTGCCACCGAGTAAGACCCAGAGGAATCTGCACTCCAACTCAGACAATCCCTCCTATCTGCCCTGAGAGCCGGAGCAGTAAGAAGCAATGAATACATTCTCTGCAACTCCTCCATCTCCCACTGAAACAAAGACCTTCTAAGATTCAGATTCCACTCCCCAGCACCAGATCTTCTACTGTACACCAAGTCCACAGATTCATCCTTCCCCACTGTTATAGAATATAATCTAGGGAATGCTTCTTTCATACTTACATTTCCAACCCATTTGTCCTTCTAGAAAAGAATTCTCTTCCCATCTCCAATAACAAAGTCTAAATTATTTTTGAAAAATGCCACCAGATCAGGCCTACCAGAGGCGAGCCCCAAAATATCTTTCCAAATCAAAGAGCACCTGAGGTTCCCCACAGGGGCAGGCCACCAACCCCTCTCATGCTCATAATATTTGTTGCAAATCACCAACTTCCATAGGGTTCTGTCTTCAACCCCAAACCTCCACCACCACTTTAAGAGAAGACAATCATTCATAAGCTTGATCCTTTTAACTCCTAAGCCCCCTTGACTTTTACTTTTAGAAATCTCCTCCCACTTTACTAGATGAATTTTCCTTCTAAGTTCGTCACCTCTCCATAAGAATCTTGATTGAACTCTGACAATTTCTTTTGCAACCCCTTCTGGCATCTTGAACAAAGATAAATAGTAGATTGGGAGACTTGACAACACTGACTTTATCAGAGTTAGTCTACCTGCAAAGGATAGAAATCTTCTCTTCCAAGAAGCTAGCTTTTGTTTGCACTTATCCACCACCGGTTGCCAGAACCTTCTTCTCCTTGGACAATCTCCCAAAGGCATCCCTAAGTATTTTAGAGGCAGTTTCTAATGCAAACAGTTCAATTTATCAGCAAAACCCATAGTTAGGTCCTCGCTAATGCCGATCCCACACACCACACTCTTGTGGTAATTAATTTTCAGCCCTGAAAGCACTTCAAAGCACCTCAAAATCCTTTTTACATTCCCAATCTCCTCCCATTCTGCCTCACAAAATAGAATTGTATCATCGGCAAATTGAAGATGGGTGATCACCAAGTCATTATGGCCTACCACAACCCCTCTAATCAAACCCTGTTGCAAAGCTCTACCCATAAGAATATTCAGACCTTCAGCTACAATATTAAACAGGAAAGGTGATAGAGGATCACCTTGTCTAAGACCTCGTTGAGGAGTGAACTCAGATGTTGGAGATCCATTGACTAAAACAGAAACCTTGACAGAAAGTACGCATTCTCTCATCCAACCGATCCATTTGTCACCAAACCCAAAATTTGCAAGCATAGAGAAGAGGAACTCCCAGTTAATTGAATCAAAGGCTTTCTCGAAGTCAAGTTTTAAGACAATACCTTGCTTATGCGTCTTCTTCCAACCATCAACAATCTCATTTGCGATCAACACACCATCCAAAATACTTCTACCCCCAATGAAGGCTGATTGAGAATCACTAATGATCTTAGGCATTACAACCTTAAGCCTATTAGACAGAACCTTAGCAAGAATTTTATATAGAGAGCCTAGCAGGCTAATAGGCCGATAATCATTAAGGCAAGAAGGATTATTAGATTTAGGGATCAAAGCCACAAAAGAGCTATTAATACCATGAACCAACTTAGAGTTCCTATGAAAATCTTTGAAGAAATGAATCGCATCCCTCTTAACAATCTGCCAACATTTCTTAAAAAACAACAAATTAAAACCATTAGGGCCCGAAGCTTTATTGCCTCCACATTGCTTCAAGGCACTAACAATTTCAGCTTCAGAAAATACAACTTCAAGAGCCACCCTAACCTCATCCCCCCCCCAATGGAATTAAAAGGGCCAGATAAACTAGGCCTTCTTGGCCAACTTCCAGAAAAATGATTCCTAAAATGAACCAACACAGCAGCTCTAACAGCGTCAGGATCATCCAAGACAGCACCATTAACATAAATAAAGCAAAGGGCATTCCTGTTATTACGAGAAGTAGCCAAAACATGAAAAAATTTTGTATTTCTATCACCTTTTAATGTCCAGTTCACTCTGGACTTCTGCACCCAAATCCACTCCAACATTCTGCTTAACTTCCAAGCTTCCCATTTTGCAACCCTTCTACGAGTAAGCTCTGAATCAGCTAAGGAACTTTCTTCTGCTTTCAAATCCAAGCCATGTAATTCCTCCTCTAAGAGTTTAAGCTTAGATTCCACATTTCCAAACACCTCAACATTCCATTGTTTCAATGCCAATTTAAGCGCTTTGAGTTTTCGCAGACATATGAACCCACTCCAACCCTCCACAATAGTCTCCTTCCAAACTTTCTCTATCAAGGCTAGGAAACTAGGATGGAGGGTCCATGCATTGATGAATTTAAACGGTTTTGGACCCCAATCCCTCTCATCTTCCATGAGCAAAATAGGACAGTGATCAGAAACCCTTCTTGGTAACCCCCAAAGTTTAAAATTGAACTTATTCATCCACTCAGGACTCAGCAAAAATCTGTCAATCCTACTCCACTTCTCATCAGCCTGCGAATTACACCAGGTGAATTTCCTACCCAAAATTGGAATATCACACACTTCCAGGTTATCAATTAGCTCATTAAACTCTTTCATTCCCTTGTCCCTCCTAGAACAACCCTTCCTCTCTGAAACGCACTTAACTTCATTAAAATCTCCCCCCAAACACCAAGGCTTTTCATATAATAGGTTCAATCTAGCCAGAGAGTCCCACACTCTCCTCCTATTAGCACTATCATTTGGGCCATAAACATTAACAATGACACACTCAAAACTGAAGTATAGGGTACCTGACAAGATGATGAAGTTCTTAGTGCAACAGCTATCCCTCAACTGAAAGACATCTGGATTCCAAATCGATAACAACCCTCCAGCTGCTCCCATTGAACCTACTTCCATAAAATCCATCTTATCCCCATGCCAAAGTGATCTGACAAACTCCTCATTCACTATTTGCTTTTTAGTTTCCTGTAAAAGCACCATATCCACCTTTCTATCAAAGAATAGATTTTTTAATTTCTTCATTTTTACAGGCTTACCTAGCCCTTTGACATTCCAGGAAAGAAGCTTCATAGGGGAAACATATAACACACCAATCCACCTTGGGAGACAGATCAAGCTGCTCCCCCATCCCTCATCTTCAGCTTTGCCTTATCCTTAGCTTCCAGCTCTATTAATTTGCCCAACACTTCCTCCTCCTGCCCAGCGTAATTCAGCCCCAGTGCATGGCCAATTTGAATTGTTGCTTCAGCCTCATTTAGTAACAATTACTCGGACCCTGATTTGGTAGCCATTGACAATGAGATTGCCGCAACAGTTGAACGAAAGACAGCTCCTTTCCTCAAATTCAAAGAGGATCCTTCACCAAATTGAAGAGGACCTTTACGCTTCCCATGGAATTGAACAACGCCTTTAGCTTTCTCCTTGCTAGTTTTCCTTCTTTGAGCTTGAGAAACAGACTGATTTAAAGCCCCACTGTTACTTCGTTTAGCAGCTCCTACCTGGGCTTCCAAAACAGCCTTTGTGGGCTGCCCCACCAACCTATTGTTATCAGATACAATTTGGGCCCCCTTATTAGCCCCCTTCACCTCCTGGGCCTTATCTAAGCAAATTTCAAGATTGAGCCCAGGTCTATTAACCTCAGACCCACTGATGCTTCTCATAAAACCCGGGGTGACAATTTCATCCACCACTTTACACTTGCCTTTACTTTGAATTTTGCATAGGACTCTCCACTGGAGAAACAGTCCTGCCGAAGCATGCGTCCCCTACATTTACCTTTCCCATGCTGGGGACAGTCTCTGGAATCACAAACATGCTTAACCACCTGTCTAGATTATCCATATCCTTCTGCTTTTCATGCCTTACCACCTCAGCCGCATCATCCTCTTGATTGTTCTCCACCTCTAGCATTGGAGAAATGGGGCCTCCATTAGAACTATGACTATCATCATTGTTCTGCAGCTTATAACAGTTACACTGGTTGTAAACCACCTTCGAGATAATAATCTGCTCTTCACAAACTTTAACTGGATAAAACTTCCCCTTGCAGCTCAGGTGAACCGTTGCATTAATGGATTCCATGCACTTGGTAGCGATTCTTACCTTCCCACAGTCTAAGGAAAGCAATTTAAAAGTACCCTCATCCACTGCAATGACTTCCCCCCACAGATTACCTATATTTCTGAACGTACTGTTGCTCCATAGATTGAACGGTACTCCAAAGCATGATAACCAAACGTACCTTTCTTGGACAATATTCATCCCCTCCTTCCATTCCTCAATCGACTCACTCCAATCATGTACCCAACCCTTCATGGACTTCAAGCTCTGTTTCATGTCTTTGACAGAATCAAAAGTCATGACCAGGACCCTACCTCCTCCCTTTCGCACCTGGATAACTCCCAAGCCTCTGCTCTTCAGTTCTTGTTTAAACTCTTCTGCATCACACAACGGTTTCAGCCTAACAATCGCACTGGTACACAGCCATCCATTACCTTCTTCAGAAGTCTTAATGATTGGAGAGGAAATAGCTACTCTCCCTCCTCCATTCACAGCTTGAGCATATGACTTTCCCCCTTGTACCATGCCAGAAACTGCACTAGTCATGCTTTCATTCCCCCTTTCGATATGGTTGAGCTGCTGACCTCTGCTTCATTTTTGTACCTTTACCAAAATCTGCAACTTTTACCTTTAAAGCTCTGTTGTCACACCAGAGTCCATGGGCTTTCTGACATGCCACCTTGGCTGCTATTGAACAGCCATACCGTACGAATCCAAATCTTGATCTTGACAGCTTCCGTCGCTTGTTTGGGATGAACACATCTCTCACAACCCCAAAGTTAGAGAATGGTTTGTATAGGCTTTTTGGATCCATAGACTCTGGAAGATCATCCACGAATAGTGTCTGAACGACGTCCTCTCTTTCATTGAACCGACTACCTTGACCTCCATGTTTGCGCAGCACCGGCCTCCAACCTCCCTCACATTCTCTTGTTTGCTTAGCCATCCTCTTCAACCAATCATAATAAACATGGGTCATAGTTTAGTGTCATTTAGTGGTAACTTTGTAAACATTGAGATTTATCACAGTATTATTTAGATTCTTGGCTCTTTTTAATCACTTCACAAAAAAGCAGGATGATTCGACCTGGTCATTGTTGTCATATTTTATTGGTGGAAGAACTATAGTCAAGATGGATCAAGAATTCATATCGAAAATGAAAAAGCACGCAAAGAAAACAGAGAGAAAGAAAATATACAAGTTAAGGAGAGAAGAAAAGGAAGGGTCGAAGAGAACAATAAAAGGGCTCAAACACATTTGATAGTGGCAACACTCAGAGCAACTATCACTTTCGCAGCCAATTTCACGATGCCTGGTGGATATGAAAGCAACCAAGGTTCAGAACAAGGTATGCCAGTTCTATTAAGAAATGCAGCTTTCAAATTATTTGTCATTACCAATACTTTAGCTATGATCTGCTCCATTCCCGCTGGGTTTCTATATGCCTCTACCTCTTTTTACAATGAAGCGACTAAGCAGGAGCACTGCCATATGATGGCATTTTGGCTTATTTCAATTGCAATGGGAACAATGGTGCTAGCATTCATTACAGGAACTTATACCGTGTTATCACATTCTTTAGGCATTGCAATTGCTACATGCGTTGTTGGCACCTGCTCCTTTTTCATTTTAATTCCTGAAGTCATAAAGCTTTATAAGTACAAGTATATTACAGATCTAGATTATGCCCAGCGTTTGGAAAGGTAAAGGATTAGAAGTCAAGGTTAGTATGTGGACTCAGAGAATAAAGTTGTTTTTGCAAATCATGAGGACTATGAAGATTTAAATTTTTAACTTTTACTTTTTTTGTGTATGTTAATTTTTTTATGCCAAAAGGCCGAAACGAATTTATCTTTCATTAATGTTGTGGGATTGCATTTTCTTTATTTTATACAACCATCTGTTTATATAACCACAATCTCCTCATAGTCTAAAGAAAAATGCAGATTAGCATCAATCAACCATGGTAAACCACCACTTTCATCCATTTCCTATTAGATAATTTGCAGTACTCTCTCATGTTCGATTTGGAAATAATGTTGTAATGATCAAATTTTTATATTGCGTCAAATAAATAATAAATTTGGTATAAACAATTAATTATCTAAATATTAATCTTAGAAATATCTTACAACGATCTGCAAATGAAAAAAGTATATAGATATATATCACCAGATTCTGCTAGACAATCAAACTCCAAATTTACGTTGGAGAGAGGTTTTACTTGCCTAACGGACGTGAAACAGTAATGTTGGGTTTGGTTTGGAGATTTGGGGAGCGATTTGGAAAGAGAAAAGGAAAAGGTGTGTGAAATTAGGTAAAATATAGGTATATTTTATTCACATTTTACCTACCTTTTTCCTTTCTCTTTTCAAATTCCTTCTCAAGTCCCCCTTAACCAAACACATCCTAAGGAAAAAAACTCCATATGTCTAGAATGATAACGAGGAGTAATAAAATTGGCTTTGTGCCTACAAGAAGTAAAATCACTGGAAGGCATTAGATTATTATTAACAAGTCAAAAAGAGGGTAACAAAGCAGTAATGCTTTTCCTATTGGTGATAGAAATCACATAGATTTAATAACATATCACAGCCCACAAATCACCTTTTGGAAACAGCAATCGAAAACTTAAAAGATCTTAATGGAGAACAAAAGGTGTGAGAACCAACCACATTGATAAATATCATAACAATTTTATATTTTGCATTGCATTGCCAAACATAAAGAATGGTAAAGAATGATGACAATTTTTTATTTTTTATTTTTATTTTTTATTTTTATTTTTATTTTTATTTTTTTAATTTTTTTAATTTTTAATTTTTATAAAGAATGAAGTAAGCTTATCAGTTCTGCATCTGTAGCATAAGATTCATGGCTGAAAATAAGCATTAATGGAACAAAAAGGTTGGCTACCTTGTCTCCAATCAACATCCTCATTCCTTATTCAAAACATTCACACAGATACTGAAGCATTGGGGTGTCAACAATAGACATTTTATAGCATGAAAGACCCAAACTACAAGCTAGAACTTTCTGTAAGACTAACATTTCTGTTGGGTACAATGCTTAAGCCCTTTCCTATAAAACATCACTTTACGCTGTGTTTGGTTAGGGGATTTGGAGAGGGATTTGGAAAAGGAAAGGGAAAAGGAAAAGGTGTGTGAAATTAGGTGAAATATAGGTATGTTTTATTCACATTTCACCTACCTTTTCTATTTCCCTTTCCAAATCCCTCCTCAAATCCCCCAACCAAACACAACATTAAAGTATAATCTTTCTATCTACCTACAGAAGCAAAGATGTAGGGTAAACAATTGTTCATCAGCTTCAAATTTCACTATCAGAAACATCATTTTTCACTTTCTACCGCCACCTACATATTATAATTCCAACTAATCAGACCCAGGCAGCGAAAGGCACTCACTTTCCAAACTGGCAAGAATCATGAAATCCATCTCTTTCTATGTCCCAATGTTTCTTTCTCCATTTCACGATAAAGACCACAAAACAGATAACCATATCATTCTCTATCCTCGAGTGATCATCGTTAATGAAGATCTCTCGGGTTTTCCATTGAGCATAGTAGAAATTTGGCATCTTTTGAGCTGATAGATAAATATATTTCATGGGTTCACATCTCAAGAGGACCCTCCTTCTATGTACCTTGTGCACAACTCCAAGCATGATCTTTCTTAATTGACAGGGTAGGAAGGTGTGATAGTGAAAGGCCACCGAGTAGAGGATGTTCCTTGATTCCTCTTCAAACTCTGCATTTTTCTAGGGGTAAATTATGCAAATGGTTCCTTTAATTTACACAATGTGTCAATTTGGTCCTTGTTATTTCAATTTGCTCGATTTTGTCTCTTAATTTAACAGATTGTATCATTTTAGTCCAATAAATAACGGATGTTAAGTTTGGTGGACGAAAAATTTACACAATGTGTCAATTTGGTCCATGTAGTTTACACAATGTATCAATTTAGTCACTGTAGTTTTAATTTACTCGATTTTGATAGGGACCAAATTGACACAATATGTAAACTACAGGGACCAAATTAACACGTAGTTTGACTTTCTGTCCACCAAACTTAACAACCGTTATTTATTAGACCAAAATGACACAATCTGTTAAATTAAGGGATAAAATCGTGCAAATTAAAACAACAGGGACCAAATTGACACATCGTATAAACTACATGGACTATTTGTATAATTTACCCTTTTTCTAGTGCATTAACTTAGATAAGCCTGTTGGAATGTCCCAAATTAAGATAGGGTGAATTACACTAACAGTCTTTATAATTTATGACTTGTGTCACTTTGATCTCTGACCTTTCAATTGTAACATATTTGACCCTTAATTTTGAATCTCTTTCCTAATAAGGACAATTGAAGACATTATTGCTTTATTTGAAAGGCAAAATCGTCATATAACTTATTTTGTATTGGTTAACTTATACGTTATTTGAAATATAATGACATTTTTTTTAATGAATAATATTGAAACTTTTTTGGTTATAAAGTTCTGTTTGGTTTGATTTTCAAAATCTGTTTTCAGAAGAAAAAAAAATTCTAAGAAACTAAAAATTAAATTAATGAAAAAAATTAAAAACACATTATTTTTATATAATTTTATCTTTTGGGAGGGCAGAAATAATTTTTTTTTGATATTTATTTTTGTTAAATTAGTTTTTATTTTTTCAAAAGTCAAACATGGCGATAAGTTTGATATTTTTATTAAACTAATCCATTTAATAAAAAAATCCGAAATTAAAAACATATCGATTACACATTAAAAGCTTAATAACTGTTAGACCAATTTATTTTGATGATTTATTTAATTATGTTTTAATTTATTTGGAAGAGAAAAATAGAATCACAATTTATTTTGATGGTTTATTTGAAAGACAAAAATAGAATCAGAATTTATTTTGATAATTTATTTAATTATGTTTTAATTTATTTGAAAGAGAAAAATAGAATCAAAATTTCATTTTGTCTCATTATTTCTCACCTAAACCTTTATCCTAAATGTTGTTAGAATGTATTTAATATTTGATTAAATCAGGGGTTCAAATAGCCCAAAAACAGAGGTTCAAATAGCCCAGCACAACAGCACTTCAAAAGGTTCAAGTAGAAGATATTCAAATTTGTAATGATGGAGTGGAAGATATTCAAATTAGTAATGATGGAGTACAACGGCCATAAACGACTATAAATTCAAATGAATACAAATTTGTAATGATGGAGTGGAAGATATTCAAATTAGTAATGATGGAGTACAACGGCTATAAACGGTTATAAATTCAAATGAATACAATGGCTATAAACAGCTATAAGTTTCATTATATATACCAAAGCCTCTATGTAAACAAATTTAAAAAAAAAAAAAAAACCAAAAAATATTCTTTGATCTATAATCACTCACATCTATTCTTTGAAAAATTTTCTGAGAAGTGTTCTTCAATTTTTGTTTACATCCTATCTTAGAAATTATACATTAAGTCATATAGCTTTAAGCTCATCTTTCCTGTGTGAGGTTTATAGAAAATCCAGAGCTTCATTTTATATATCTATCTTTGAGAGATAATTCTTGTAGCTTTCTGTGAAAGCAAAAACATCTTCTTTTCAACCTTGTAAGTGTGTAGTACACTCAATGTTCTTGACTTAGAAAGTCACTGTAAAATTTGTGGAAGATTGCTCCATCTGTGAAAAGGTTGCTAGCACCCTGTGAAGCTAGAAGATAGTGGAAAATCTCAAGTGAAGCTTGAGGAATAGATGTAAGCTTGGTTGAAGTTGAACCACTATAAATCTGTTTGTCTCCTCTTCCATAATCTCTTTACTTTCTTACTATTGCTATAGTTATCTAATATTCATGTGTTAATCATTTGATTTACCCTGTATATTAGTTATACTTTATTGTTATTTTGCTTGATCATTTACTGCTAAGTTCATCATTGTGCTTGTTAATAATTTGTTGTACTAGTAGTTAATTTTATTGGGGTATTATTAATTTTAATTTGTAGAAACCTAATTCACCTCCCTCTTAGGTTGCTTTTTGGATAACAATAACAATTCATTACATGATAATTATCAAAAAAATATCTGTTAACAATAAATACAACCATTTATTACATGATAAGTATCCAAAAATATCAACAAACACAACCACCCATTACATGATCATCATCCAAACATATACTAAAAATTAATTTGGTAAAAAAATAAAAAAATGCAAAAGAACGGGACCCAATTGTATGAGGAGAATCTCAAGGGAAGTGCTTGGAGAGTCGAAAGGAACGAGACCCAACTCTAGGGAAATTTGGTGGTGGAAGGAAAAGGTTCAAGCGGTAGTTAAGGTAAAAAAAAGAGTGCTTTAAAAAGTGACAGAATGATAGAACTGATGAAAACCATAAGAGCTATAGATTGGTTAATAAAGAGGTCAAGAAAGTAGTGAGAGAGGCTAAATTGAGAGCTTATGATAACCTATACACTAGACTAGATAGTAAGGAGGGAGAGAAGAGGGTATACAAACTTGCTAAGATACGGGGAGAGGAAAACAAGAGATTTTAATCAAGTTAAGTGCATCAAGAGTGAGGATTCTAAGGTATTGGTGAAGGATGAAGAGATTAAGGAAATGTGGAAGAACTATTTTGAGAAACTATTAAATGAGAAACATGGAAGTATGGCAATAGGGAAAGAAATAGCCAGTAATACGATAAACTAAGACTATAGGTTCTATCGCCGAATTAGGAACTTTGAAGTGGAGATTGCACTTAAGAAGATGAAATCAAATAAGGCTTTAGGACCCAATGATCTCCCTATTGAAGCTTGGAAGTGTTTGGGTAAAAAGGGGGTTTCTTGGTTGGCTGGGTTGTTTAGCAGAATTTTGTTGACTAGAAACATGCCAGGTGAGTGGAGGAAGAGTATTTTAGTGCCAATCAATAAGAATAAAGGAGATGTCCAGAATTGCAACGACTATAGAGGAATCAAGCTAATGTGTCATGTAATGAAAGTGTGGGAGAGGGTGATGGAGCGCTGTAGACACCCCATTTTTGACCGACCTTAAGACTCAGACATCACCGATTGAGCGCTCGGTGATGTTGCATACTGTGCTCGTTCAGAAGTCTCAGAGTCGCGGCCGTGCGCCCTGCCTCCGGACTCCTGAACTCTCTTCTGTGCCTTGTCTCGGTTTGCGAACCAGACTTGGTTTTCTCTGTTTCTTTTCCTGAAGGGAGGGAGAGGTCCCGTAGACCATCTCTCAGTGACCGTGGGCTACATTTCGTGCCCGTAGGCCATTTTGCCCATTTCGGAGCCCGGTTCTCGGTTTTCGGAGCCGTCAGGCCGTGTGCCTCGGTTCGGGACCACCCAACCATCTCCAATTCCTCCGATTTCTGGCATGCATCTAATTTACTCCCTTTCGAGGGACACTGGGGTCTTAGATACCCACTTCGCAGCCAAACACCACTTTCGGTGCTTAACGGCCGGTTTTCGGGACCCCGAACTGCGTGTTTTGGCCCCCGAGCATTCGTTTTGCATCGGTTTTTGTTCATTTTTGGCAGGTACCTCTGTTTTATCATAAGGAAGGTAACTGGAGGGTGGGAGGCCAGCAATTGTCCCAGCAACTAGTTATGCTCCTCCGGCGCCCCTCGGGGCCCTTTTTCTCACTTCCGGGCTAATGTTGAACACCCTAGGGCCATTTTCTTCGAGCCAAAACCACATATTTGTGTTGTACACACATGGGAGGACCCTAAAAAATAGAGCTCGGCCAGTAATTCAACTTTTCATTTTTGAACCTCTCCTAAAGGTGGCTTGTTGTCTCTCCTGTTTCAGAGTTGCCAGATTCCAACCACAGGGCCTTGTTGTACACACTTGGGAGGACACCAACCTTTGGTGGCCGGCCAGAAATTCCCACTTTCCATTTTTGCCCTTGGCCGGCCGGCCACCTCCAGTAAAGGTGCCTAGCCGGCCTGCTTCCTTGGGATGTGTGCATTCCAGCTGTGCTTTGATTTTCCCCCAAAAATATCTGATCCGGGGGACCCCTTTGGAGGGAAATAAGAGCTCATTTCCCTCCATTTGGCCAAGGACTCTTCTCTCTCCCTCTTGCCCACATTAGTGTCCTCCCAACTCAAGAGAAGAGATTACATGGATTGATTGGAGCATGTACATACATACAACTTCATTTCTCTCAAGTTTTGGTGCCATTTCTTCATCATCTTCAAGCTCTACCATCACAACTCCATTCCAGCAGCTAGGAGAACTTTCCAGCAGCTAAGAGGCTCCCATTCTTCAAGCAAAAGGCAACCAAGACTTGTCTACAAGGGTAAGTCTCACTTTCTTGCCTCATTTCTTCAGCCTATTTTGTTATTGTTTTGAGCTCCGACCTTAACTAAAACTAGGTCTATTTTGAGCTATTCTTCATGTTTGTTCAAGGGCTCAACCCTGTTTGAGCCCTCTATGATGCACTTGCTTCAATATCATCTTGTATGTCAATATTTTGCATGCTTTTTATAGCCTATGAATGATCTATTTTCGAGCATAATGTAATCTTCAAGTGGGCCTATTTTGAGCCCCTCTTAAACATTTAAGAAGGGCTCAACCCTGTTTGGGCTCTCTATCATGCACTTGCTTCATAATCCCTCATATTTACCGTAAATTTGCATGATTTGTTTGGTCTACATGTAGTCTGTTTTGGAGCATGTCATGAACTGTGAGTAAGCTTATTTTGTGTCCCTATACAACATTGTAGAAGGGATCAACCTTGTTGGGGGTCTCCATGTTGTGCTTGTCTTTATATCTCTCTTTGGCCCCCATTTTTGCATTCTTTTTAGGCCTATCTAGCTTCTGTTTTCGGCCATGAGCAGTACTGCAAATATCCATATTTTGTCCTTCTTGTCATATTTCATTAAGGGTCTTTGCTGGTTTGATAAATGTTTGGGGTACCTCATGTGATAGCCTTATGTATCCTAGTTCTTGCATGGCATTTTTAGCATGTTTGCATACTGAGTTGGGGGATGTCTTCTACTGTAAATGTTCATATTTTTAGTCCCTCTTCAGTGTTGTAGAAGGGTATTTTTCTTTTTGGGCATTGCATGTATCACTTGTTTCATAGCCTCCCTTGCGGAGCCATTTTTGTATGCCATTGTTGTCCTATCTATGCTTACTATTTCTCCATGTCTTGTACTGTAAAAAATGCTATTTTGGGGCTGCCTTGCTACTGTTTTGCATGTCATGTACCAATTATGCATATTTAGTATGGCTGTAGGCCATTTCGGGTGCTTAATATCGCATTTAGGGACCATTCCGTGCATTTGGTGTCATTTCCCCACCTTTCGGGACTGTTTTGCATCATGTGTGAGTGCTGAAATTCCATTTGCATGTTTGCATATCATTTTCCATGTCATTTCGTGCCTTAGGGCCATTGCCTCGGTTTGCGTGCCCATGTGCGCGCATTTCAAGGCACTTCATTTTCATCCATCGGCCTCTCATGTGAGTGTGGATGAGGCCCTCTCATGTTAGTGTAAGCCCAATTTGCATTGTGTATGCCATTTCATACCTTGCCTCGGTTTGCGTGCCCGTGCGTACGCATTTCGAGGCACCTCATGTTCATCCATCAGCTTCTTACATGAGTGTGGCTGAGGCTCACCCATGTTAGTGTAAGTCCATTTTGCATTCTGTATGTCATTTTAGTCTCATTGCATTGTGTATGCCATTGCCTCAGTTTGCGTGTCCGCGTGCACGCATTTCGAGGCACTTCATTTTCATCTCCCGGCCTCCTGTGTGAGTGTGGCTGAGGCTCGCTCATGTTGGTGTAAGCCCATATTGCATCGCATGTCTCATTTTAGTCCTGTTGCATTCCGTATGCCATTTTCTCGATTTGCGTGTCCGTGGGCACGCATTTCGAGACATCTCATTTTAGTCTCATTGCATCGTGTATGCCATCGCCTCGGTTTGCTTGTCCATGTGCACGCATTTTGAGGCACTTCACTTTTATCCGACGGCCTCTTATGTGAGTGTGGCTAAGGTCCACTCATGTTAGTGTAAGTCCAATTGCATTGCGTATGGATCATTTCCTCGGTTTGCGTGCCCGTGTGCACGCATTCCGAGACATTTCATTTTCATAACATTGTGTATGTTAGGATTGTATCTTAGTTGCATTTCATACATATCATGCATATTGCATTGTGTTCGGGATAGGAGTTAGCCCGGGCACAGGAAACGAGGCGCGTTCCGTACTCCGAGTGACGGAACGGGTCTCAATTCCCAAGTCACCGACACTCCGGATTACCCATGATGGAGTTAGGTTTTGTTGTAGCATTCATCTGCATTCACCCCATATTGAGTTGTGCAATCCGACTCCTCGACCATCATGCATCGATATGCGTGATTGGTGGCACGAGGATCGAGGCATGCATATATTTGTGAAATACATTGCTATGCCCCTCTCCTGCTCTCTGTTGCAGCAAAATGAAGAATCAGCAACTTTCCGGAGTCTGGCACGCATTTCGAGAAACATCGCAAACAGAGGCTAATTGGGGCATCCTAGTGGATTTCGCCAAGCGACCCAACATGCATCATTTCATTATCCGAGCGAGTCAAGGTACTGGCTTGCACGCCAATTTTACAGCTTTCTTATTTAATTTGATAATTAATTAGGAATTTGTATATTTATTATTCGGACTTTATATTTCGGACTGTATTATTCTTTTATTTCGGACTGTATTATTTATTCGGACCCTCTGCGCGAGGGCATAATTGTAATAAGTGTGGGTGAGTGTGATGTATGTCTTCCAACCCCACGTCTTTCTTCCCTTTTATTTACCCGCTTATGATGGTTAGATATAAGGCATATTTCAATTAGCATAATAGTATGACAGTATGTTTGCATCATTCATCTGTTTTGCACGCACCGGGCTCGACGCATCATACAAACTGCATTTGTATTTCAATTCCGAATTGAGTACGTGATAATTGTAGCATTTCATATACCATGTTTAGAATAGCCGAGCCTGCTATAATTTGCATCTTTGCATGTGTTGCATTAGGCAATTCTGTGTATCTAGGATCATGCATGGATTTCTAACGAACTTCTGTTTTGGCTCGGAGTACTCGGTGAGCTTTATGCTTTAGCGTCCTTGCATGCGTGTGAGTGTTGCCATGATAGCATGCTTACCATGAGGCTAAATGCTTATGTGATATAACTGCCTTGAATGCCTGTGGGTGGAGGTTGGGTTACTTGGATTGGACAATTCATCAAATATTTGTTTTAAGCCCACTAGATAGTGGCAAAATCATGTTTTTCTAAAGCCCACCTGAGGGTGGCAAATCCACGTCTTAGCCTACCTGCGGGTAGCACCATCAAACCATTTTCAAACAAACAAACATAAAGTGTTTTGTTCCAATTCAGGCGGCTCAGTCTATACTTGTATGCTGTGCGCATCACATAGTAACCTAGGCTAATAACCGGAATAAGAATCACAATGTTTTCAAAATCAGATATCATGGTTAGTAGAGGCCGGTCTTTGACCGGGCGAGCGGGGGTGCTCACGAAGTGACCTTCCCCAATCGTACCCAAGTTCCCGAGCCGAGGCAACTTTGGTGATGACGGACACGTGGCCTTTGGCACCGAGTCAGGGTTTCCTAAATTTCCCAAAAATAAAACATTTAGGTGGCGACTTTGTATCTGGCGAAGCAGTCCATGTTTGGCACTTCCTTCAAAAAATCTGTTTTCAAAATGATTTGCCAGATTTGGACTCTTCGGTTCAAGATTGAGAACCGTGGCATTTGAGTCCTTCGAACTGTAGTGACCCAATATCGAACCAGAACGGGGGGGACTCGCACTCCCTTTCCCCGGGATGCGTTCGGGGACGTCTACAAGTGCCGATTGCGAGATATAACAGAGGTGCCAGAGAATCAATTTAAGTTTATGCCTGGCAGGTCAACAATGGAAGCGATCTATCTTTTGAGGAGAGTAATAGAAAAGTATAGAGAAAAGAAAACAGACATTCATATGGTATTTATCGATCTTGAGAAAGCATATGATAAAGTGCCCCGAGATATAATATGGTGGATGTTAGAGAAGAAAAGGGTGACAAAAGGTTACATTAATGTGATTAGGGACATGTATGAAAGGGTGGTGACCACTATTAGATCGCTTGCTGGAGAGACAAAGGAATTTCCTATCACTGTAGGGTTACACCAAGGATCTACCTTAAGTCTTTATCTTTTTGCTTTAGTTATGGATGAGTTGATGAGAAATATTCAGGATGACGTGCCATGTGTATGCTTTTTGCAGACGCTATTGTGCTTGTGGATGAGACTATAGAAGGAGTTAACACAAAGTTGGAGATTTGGAGAAAAACCCTTGAATCTAAAGGATTCCGAATAAGCAGAACTAAGACAGAGTACATGGAGTGTAAATTTAGTAACAGTAACAATAAAAGCATAGGAGAAGTGAAGATTGAGAACCAAGAACTGCCTAAGAGTGAACATTTTCGTTATTTAGGGTCGATTATCACAACAGCGGGGGAGATTGATGCGGATGTGGCCCATAGGATTAAGGCGGGATGGTGTAAATGAACAAGTGCGTCTGGGGTACTGTGCGATAAACGAATACACACTAGACTAAAAGGTAAGTTCTATGGAACGATTATTAGACCAGCAATGTTGTATGGGACAGAGTGTTGGGCAACCAAGAAACAACATGTAGATAAGATGAGTGCGGCTGAGATAAGGATGCTAAGGTAGATGTGTGGCAAGACTGGACAAGATAGAATTAGGAATGAGTGTATTCGGGAATGGGTAGGAGTAGCACCGATAGAAGATAAGCTGAGAGAGAATCGATTGAGATGGTTTGGTCATATTCAACGGAGACCAATAGAGGCAGTAGTGAAGAGATGTGATACTGTAACGGTAGATGAAGGCATTAAGGGATGAGGTAGGCCTAAATTAACATTGGCTAGCGTGGTAAATAGAGATATAGATCTACTTAATTTGACTAATGAAATGGTGTAGACACCCCATTTTTGATCGACCTTAAGACTCAGACGCCACCGATTGAGCGCTCGGTGATGTTGCATATTGTGCCGTTCGTCGAAGTCTGAGTCGTCGCGTGTGCCCCGCCTCCGGACTTAGAACTCTTCGTGCCTTGCCTCGGTTTGCGAACCAGACTCGATTTTCTCTGTTTTCTTTCCTGAGGGGAGGGAGAGGTCCCGTAGACCATCTCTCAGTGGCCGTGGGCTACATTTCGTGGTCGTAGGCCATTTTGCCCATTTCGGAGCCCGGTTCTTGGTTTTCGGAGCCGTCAGGCCATGTGCCTCGGTTCAGGACCACCCAACCATCTCCGATTCCTCTGGTTTTTGGCATGTATCTCATTTACTCCCTTTCTAGGGACACTGGGGTCTTAGATACCCACTTCGTGGCCAAACACCACTTTCGGGGCTTAACGGTTTCGGACCTTAACTACGTGTTTTGGCCCCCGAGCATCTGCTTTTGCATCGGTTTTTGTTCATTTTTGGCAGTACCTCTGCTTTTATCACCGGAAGATCCTTGAAGGGTGGAGGCCAGAATTGTCTCAAAGAACTGTCATGCTCCTCCGGCGCCTCCCGACGCCCGTTTTTCTCACTTCCGGGCTAATGTTGAACACCCTAGGGTCATTTTCTTCAAGCCAAAACCACATATTTGTGTTGTACACACATGGGAGGACCCTAAAAACACATGGCCGGCCAGTAATTCTTTTGTCCATTTTGAAACCTCTTTGAAAAGTGGCTTGTTGTTTCTCCTGTTTCAGAGTTGCCAATTTCCAACCATAGGGTCTTGTTGTACACACATGGGAGGACAACAATCTTTGGTGGCCGGCCAGAAATTCTCACATGACCATTTTGCCCCTAGCCGGCCGGCCATAGGGGGTAGCCGGCCGGCCACCTGCAACAAAAGTGGCAGGCCGGCCATGCTCCTTGGGACGTGTGTTTCACAGCTGTATAGCTTTATCTCCAAAAATATCTGATTTCGGGGGATATTTTGTAAGCAAGGGAACTTAATCCCTTAAGGCCTACACTCTTTCACACACTTTGACACACCATCCTTGCATGCATACATCTCTCTCTCTCTCTCCCTCAAGAGTTATAACACTTGCCTCAAGCTTACAAACACATATCCATCTCCATCTCTTTGATTCTTCTCAAGTTTGGTGCCATTTCTTCATCATCATCAAGCACCACCACCACCACTCCATTTCCAGCAGCAAGGAGAGGTTCTCAAAGGCTTAGAAGCAACATTCCTCAAGCCAAGAAGTAGAAAAGAAGAGATCTTCAAGGCAAAATGAAGAATCAACAACTTTTCAGAGTCTGGCACGCATTTCGAGGAACATTGCAAACAGAGGCTAATTGGGGCATCCCAGTGGATTTCCGCACAAGGCAGCCCAACATGCATCATTTCATTATCCGGAGCGGAGTCAAGGCACCCCCTTGCTTGCATGCCAGTTTACAGTTTTTCTTACTTAATTTGTTAATTAATTAGGAATTTGTATATTTATTATTCGGACTGTATTATTCTTTCATTTCGGGCTGTATTATTTATTTATTCGGACCCTCTGTGCGAGGGCATAATTGTAATAAGTGTGTGTGAGTGTGATGTATGTCTTCCAACTCCACGTCTTTCTTCCCTTTTATTTACCCGCTTACGATGGTTAGATATAGGGCATATTTCAATTAGCATACAGTATGACAGCATGTTTGCATCATTCATCTGTTTTGCACGCACCGGGCTCGGCGCATCATACAAACTGCATTTGTATTTCAATTCCAAATTGAATACGTATTAGTTGTAGCATCATCATATGCCATTTTTAGAATAGCCGAGCCTGCTATAGTTGCATCTTTGCATGTGTTGCATTAGGCATTTCAGTATGCTTAGGTCCATGCATGGATTTCTAACAAGCTTCTGTTTTGGCTTGGAGTACTCGGTGAGTTTTTTATGCTTTAGCATCCTTGCATGTGTGTGAGTGACTGCCATGATAGCATACTTACCATGAGGCTATATGCTTATGTGATATACCGCTGAATGCTGTGGGTGAAGGTTGGGTTATTTGGATTGGAACAATTCATCGATGTGAGTTTTAAGCCCTTGGATAGTGGCAAATCATCTTGTTTTCTAAGCCCACCGAGGGTGGCAAACCCACATTTTAGCCTACTTGCGAGTAGCAAACTGTTTTCAAAACAAACATGAGATGTTTTGTTCCAATTCAGGCGGCCCAGTCTATACTTGTATGCTGTGCGCATCACATAGTAACCTAGGCTAATAACCGGAATAGGAACGCACAATGTTTTCAAATTAAAATATCATGATTAGTAGAGGTAGGTCTTTGGCCGGGGGAGCGGGGGTGCTCACGAAGTGACCTTCCTAATCGTACCAAGTTCCCGAGCCGATGCAACTTTGGTGATGATGACACGTGGCCTTTGGCACCGAGTCGGTTTCCTAAATTTCCCATTATAAAATATTTAGGTGGCGACTCATGTCGAAAGCGATCCATGTTTGGCACTTCTTTCAAAAAAATCTGTTTTCAAAACGATTTGCCAGATTTGGACTCTTTGGTTCAAGATTAAGAACCGTGACATTTGAGTCCTTAGAACTGTAGTGACCCAATATTGAACCAGAACGGGGGGGATTCGCACTCCCTTCCCCCGGGATGCGTTCGGGGACGTCTATAGTTTCTGGCGACTCTGCTGGGGAGTTAGAGAACTTAACTCGAACTCATGATATCTGGTTTTGACTACACTTGTGTGTTTCTTTGCATTGCATTTGCATTGGTGCGCCTAGGACACCGTGTTTTCCATCTGCTATTCCTGAGCGGTTTGCCGGAGGCTTGTCTTGTCAAGGCATGTCCATAAGGCTGACCGGTTACGGCTCGCAAGATGGGGAACACAAACCCGTTTTACCGGGCACCCTTTGACCATTCGACCTAGTGCATATTCGGATCCATAGTGACCATTCCAAACTAGGACAAGTTGCTTACCCGTTTATAGGTTGTTTGAAACTGCTGCGTGCGTAGTGAAACCATAGCTCCTAACAAAATAGGACAGGGAAACCCTCCCCCAGCATAGGGGTGTTTTCGGCTCTCACTTATCTCGCTATGTGCTTGTTAGAGTGTGTCTCACAGGAATGCATGTACCCGATTGAGTTTGGGCATCGAACTGTGGGCATCAAGATGTCGAGAATCAGTTGTCTGCGGATATCCGATTCAGTTTTGGGGAACAGTGATCAGTGATTGAGGACAGTGTATTTCCAGCTTATCAACTGCGTGTTGTATGCCCGACTGTGCGTTGTGTGTATTTAATTTAAGCTGTTATACTGCCCGTTTTTTTGGTTATTTATTTCCTTTTCGCTTTATGTATCTTTTTGCTAGGGCAGTTTGTAGCACGATTGCTTCCGAACTAGTTGATACTCCCCAAGCACTTTGGACACGAGGTCGCCGACTCAATCGATCCGCGGATCTAGTTGACGGACATCCAGTGTTCCACTCGCTACCCCCAGTTATTAGAAGAAGGCCGAGGAGGCGCAGTGTGTCAAAGCAGAGATTACCGGGACATCAGTCTACCTTAGAGGCAAATAGTCGGGTTGAGACTTCTGTGTCTGCCATAGAGATACATTTACCGGACATTCAGATGGAACAGCAGAATACATCAGGGATGGAGGCGATGATGCGCCAAATGCACGAAAGCATGAAACAGATACAAGAGGATGCCATCCGCCAAGCGGAATTTTCTAAGCAACAAAGTCGATCATGGCCCAAAGAGCCGAGCTAATTACAAAAAGAAACAAATACCGTCTACATCAGGCTCCTTCTTCACCAGCGGCTCCACTACCCGAGCAAGCACCTACTGGTCAGAATACTCTCCCGAACACCCAGAATACCCTACCCAATGTTCAGAATACTCAAGACGCAATTGTCCAAGAATCTTACACCCAACCACCTGGACTCTCCATTCGAGTTCGAGGTAGATCATACAACTCTAAAACTGAGCAAGTTGGAGAAGCTTTTCAAGAAGTCACAAGGGGTGAAGGCCATTCCCGACATCGAAGATGGTTACACTGATGTGGCCGTAACCTTACCAGACAGGTTCAAGATGCCACAGATTGATCGATTTGATGGGTCTGGGGACCCCATGGTTCATCTTCGGCTATTTTCAGACATATTGCGGCCAATGGGCCTAACCCGACCACAAAAGCTTTCCCTGTTTGGCCGAACTTTGTCAGGTGTGGCGGCCATTTGGTATGCAAAGTTAGAAGATGACGTGAAAAGAAGCTGGGATGAGATGGCTGAGGCCTTCGTCGCGCAATACTCGTACAACACTCAGATCGAGATTACAACTCGTGATCTCGAGACGACGAGGCAAGAGCCCAAGGAGACTTTCTCCGATTTTGTAACTAGATGGAGGGCAAAGGCGTCGATGATGACCTTGAGGCCTACAGACAAAGATCAAATCCGGATGATTGTGCGCAATCTCCAACCGAAACTCATGCAGAAGATGATTGTACTCCCCTTTCCCACATTCTCAGATTTACATGAGATGGGGGTACAGATCGAGGATACGATGAAGCAAGGTTTGATCGACCAGGACCGGGAGCAGCCCCGAAGGACATTCAACCGCAATAACAACGCAGTCTGAGTGGCGCCGCAACACAAGGACTGGAGGTCGGTATGGTCACCACCACTCCCTTCCCATCCAAGGCCCATGCCACACCCTTTTCCAAGACATCCGGAGCAAGACAAGCCCCGAGATATCAATCCAGAGGCCAAAGAACCTTCACTCCACTATACATGCCTTTGTCCAAGGCTCTCGGGGTTCTAATAAAAAAGGGGCATCTGAAACCCCTAGAGCCGAGCCATTACCAAATCCACTCCCCCCTTCCCACAACCCGGCCAAGCATCAGGCATGTCACCATGAAAGATGGCCATGATCTGAACTAATGTTTCCGATCGTCACGAGATTCAGACCTCGTTGACAAAAATATTATTCTACCTCCCAAAAGACCCAACGTCACAACCAACCCACTCAAGACATAACCAAGATCCACCACCCAAAAGAGTCAACCTCATCCAAACTGGGTCGCTTCACGATCCTAGTATCTATATTACTCCCTCTCACCTACCCAAGCCGGAGGTGATCCTTCTGATTACCGACTTGTGCATGTTGGACACCTTCACAACCCAATCCGAGCCAGAGGTGGTGACCTCGAAGATGGAGCAGGCGGTTTCAGAGGAGAGAATTGGTGAGTGCAGGATAGGACGACCGAATTATCTTTGGAAGAGCTTATGATCCAAGCGGATATATCTTATCGATGAGCCGAAAGTGAGTTTGAGGTGCCGAAAAGTGAATTGTGCATGATTCGGGAGCGGACTTGAACAAGGGGCGATGATCGACAACGGTGGAAGAAGATTTTGCCAACCTCGGTTCTTCAACGACCAAGAAGCGAGGATGCAACAATCAATTGGTTTGAATCTGAGTCGGCAGAGATTGCGGATGGTTAGATGATCACCGGATGTTGTGGAAATTCACCAGAGCAAGGCGGCAAGGCGGTATCAATGATGGCGGAAGGGCCGAGAGTCGAATGAATTGCGGAGAGCGCCGCAGACAAAGAATTTCGCTCGGGATCAAGATACTGTGAAAACCGAACAACAAACCCTACTAACACGGGAGGAGCAAGAGAAGAGGTGGGATTCTGAGAGAATCCGGAAAGCCAAGAATCATGAAGAGGTTGAAAGTGCTGCGAGCACAAGAGCAGGACATGCTGTGAGCATGTGGGATGAAAGTACCGAGAGTACGAACTTGCCGGAACCAGATAGGTGTTTGTTGAATGCCAGTGGGATGTGGTGGGAAGATGATGACTTATGTCTTGCCTACACAGACGAAGATTGGGCAGGTGCTCAACCAGATGATACATGGTACCTCGATGAGGTAGACCATATGACCAAAAGTGGGCGGTATTTCAAGCCCCCACACCTTGACCAACCCGAGACATCTGGGAAAGATAAAGAGGCAGAGAAACAGAGAGAGAAGCAAATTGAAGAAGAAGCCGTGCTTAAGCAATTAAAGAAGATACAGGCAGACATCTCCATCTGGGGACTGCTTATGGCTTCAAGGGTGCACAGACAGGCTGTCCTATCTGCTATGGACAAGGCCAAACTCTCCATCGAAACTACGCCAGAGCAGCTGGTTGGGCTGGTTTTTTCGGGAGGAGGTTCCCCGGCATTAACCTTTTCAGACAAGGAATTGCCGCCTGAGGGCGTGAATCACAACAAACCTCTCTACATCTCCATGGAATGTAGAGACAAGTGGATACCGGTGGTACTTGTTGATACCGGGTCCGCTATCAATGTCTGCCCAGCCAGAACGGCATATGCGATCGGGTTGAAACCTGTAGATTTCTTACCAACCACTCAGGTGATCAAGGCTTATGATAATACTAGCAGAGAAGTGATGGGGATATTCAAAGTTTTGACTAAGGTTGGTCCAGGACAACATAACATCGAATTTCATGTCTTGGACGTTCCCGCAACCTTCAACTTGCTCTTGGGGCGGCCGTGGTTGCACCAAGTGAAAGCAGTCTCTTCCACTTTACACCAAATGTTGAAATACCCTCACGGGAAGGGGGTAGCTATTGTCTTCGGAAACTCATCCATCCATCCTCCACCGGAAGTGTCTACACCGGTTCTGGAAATTGAACATGGCACAGAGGATGTCTTCTTATCGGGGTTTACTTTGGCGGAGGCCCGGGTAGTACAAAATATTTTGGCTGAGAATGAAGGTGTGTACGTCAGTGCTCAATCCGTCTATCTCATGAACAAGCTACAACATATTCCCGGGATGGGATTAGGAAGAAGCGGCAGGAAAGGAGTCACAGCGTTGGCCGAAGTGCCACACAACCCGCATACCTTTGGACTGGGTTATCTGCCCACCAAAGAAGACTGGGTGAGGAAGGGGAAAGAAATGGCCGGAAAAGCCAGAGCAAAGCAGGCTGGGAAGCCTTTTGAATTAATGCATAATCCCATCCAGGGTACCCTGAACGGACGCTTCATCAGGGAGGGGGAGGACTTTCCATTTTGCGGCTTCCCAGAGCCATGGTTAAACGCGGAGAAGAAGCGCGTACTAGGCTTCGAAATCTTCTTCGACCTGCAACTATCTGGGGATGACGTTGCCACAGAGCAGACAGACCCAACAACTGAGGTTGAGCAGAATAAAGCAGTGGATCCTGAGGGCACATAACTTGAAATGGGGGTAGCACTGGCATGTCTCCTCTCTGATCCTCCGATCGACTAAGAGTGCTTGGGGGATAACTTCGCGGTTTCCATGATTGGGGATGAAACGGCTGCGAGCCAACCAGCAGCTATCTTGGATGCATCCATCGCACCCTCTCTCACTTGGCAGTACGAGGAAGGATTTTTGTCCAGCAGCACCGGGTCAGGTAGTGAGCCGGAATCTGATTCCACCGAGTCTTGTGAGTCGGAATCAGGTTCCAGCTCGACTGAGTCTGAGTCTGGTACTCCTGGGGATGTTAACCCGGATGCCAGAGTCCTGTCTAGGTTGTCCTTTTCCTTTTCATTTGAGTCTGTTGTAATCGATGAATCGGACGATTTGGATGAACTTAATGAGAATGAGGTGAATGTGGTTTCCGAGTACTTTTCTGTGCCCTTAATTTATTGCATTAAGTCAGACTTTCAAAACTTTGATGAAAACGACGAGGACGAAATTCCTCCGATTTTACAACGTTTAATTGAGCAAGAGCAAGAGAGATTTGTCAAACCATTGATGGACGAAATCATTACCGTGAACATTGGTACTGAGGAGGACCCGCGGCTGGTCCAGATCGGGTCCACGTTGTCTTCGGAGGAACGCGAGCGCTTAGTCACTTTGTTAAAAGATTTCAAAGATGTTTTTGTGTGGTCCTACGAAGACATGCCTGGAATCGATCCTGAGATTGTACAAAGATCGGATCCCTTGACCGAGGCCCGACACAAGGTAAATCGAAGGATTCGCCGGATTAGGCTCTTAAGATTAAGGAAGAGGTCACTAAATCGACGCAGCTTCCTCAGTATCTGAATATCCAACTTGGTTGGCCAACATTGTTCCGGTGCCAAAGAAAGATGGCAGAATCCGGGTGTGTGTAGACTTCAGGGATTTGAACAGAGTTAGTCTGAAGGACGACTTTCCCTTACCGCACATCGATGAGTTGGTAGACTTCACAGCAGGGCACGCATTGCTCTCGTTCATAGATGGCTTCTCAGGATACAACCAGATAGTGATGGCACCAGAAGACAGGGAAAAGACTGCATTCACCACCCCGTGGGGGACATACTGCTACCGGGTAATGCCGTTTGGGTTGAAGAACGCTGGAGCTACTTATCAACGGGCCGCGACCACAATATTACATGATATGATCCACAAAGAGGTTGAGGTGTATGTGGACGACATGATTGTCAAGTCCAAAGAAAGAGAGGGCCACTACACCGCCTTGCACAAGTTTTTTCAAAGGATCAGGGAATTCCGGTTGCGGCTAAACCCTCAGAAATGTATGTTTGGTGTTACAGCAGGGAAAATGCTGGGGTTTCTGATTACACAAAGGGGCATCGAGGTCGACCCTTCCAAAATCAAGGCCATCTTAGAAATGCCACCACCAAGGACTGAAAAAGAGGTGCGAGGCTTTCTGGGTAAAGTGCAATTCATAAGACGGTTTATTTCAAAATTAACCTTGACTTGTGAACCACTTTTTGGTCTCCTCAAGAAAGGAAAGAAGTTCCAATGGGACGGCCGATGTCAAGCTGCATTTGAACAGATCAAAGAATATCTACAGAACCCACCCGTTTTATCGCCACCAGAGCCGGGGAAACCGTTGATTTTGTATCTGTCAGTGACTGAAACCACGATGGGCTGCATGCTTGCACAAGAATCAGAAGATAAGGTGGAGAAGGCCATCTACTATTAGAGCAAAAAGATGCTGGAGTATGAGACCCGATATACACCGCTGGAAAAGGCTTGCTTAGCTCTGGTATGGGCTACCAGTGAAGTGCGGCACTACTGTTAGCTCACTCTGTAATGTTGGTTTCACGACTTGATCCCATCAAATATCTTTTCGAGAAACCAGCCATGTAGGCTAGCTCGTTGGTTCTTTGTTGCTCTCAATTTGATCTCAAGTATGTGGCGACAAGTTAGTAAAAGGATGAGCGATGGCGAGTTGCTTCGCACCACCGGTTGAGGGATGAAGCGATTGAGTACTGTTCCTGATGAATCAATTCTGCATATCGACGATGAAACTTGGACAATGTACTTTGATGGAGCGTCAAATCAACATGGGTATGGGATATGAGTGTTGCTGATAGCACCCGACGATTCCCGTATCCCTCTAGCCTTCAAACTCCGGTTCAAAGTCTCGAACAATGAAGCAGAATACGAGGCATGCATTGCTGGTTTAGAAGCAGCCCTGGAACTAGGGGCAAGACGGTTGGACGTCATTGGGGATTCGAACCTTGTTGTGTCTCAAGCTAAAGGAGACTGGAAAGTGAAAGAGGAAAAGATGATGATGTATCACCAAACCTTGGATTTGCTGATTCCTCGGTTTGAGAAGCTAAGTTTTACTCATCTACTAAGAGAGAACAACAAGTTCGCACATTCTTTAGCAACTCTATCATCCATGATAGACATCCCATGTGGAGTCCGAATGCGTCCAGTCATCATAGACCAAAAATTTGCACCTGCCTATGAGTTGATTGCAGCCATAGATGAAGTTCAGGACGAACACCCCTGGTATTACGACATCTGGAATTTCTTGGAGAAAGAAGCATACCCGCCAGGGGTAAATGCCAAAGACAAAAGGGCAATCAGGAGAATGGCAGTCCAGTTCGTCATTTGCGGAGGTCAACTGTATAAACGGGGTCATCTAGGAATGCATAAGCTGTGCGTTGATGCCGAAGAGTCAAAGCGTCTGATGGAAGCCATCCACGGGGGTGAATGTGGTGCACACATGAATGGGGTAATGTTGGCACGGAAGATCCTCAGACAGGGTTATTACTGGTCCACCATGGAGAAGGATTGTATTGGTTTCGTCCGGCGATGCCACAAATGTCAGATTCATGCAAATCGTATGAACATCCCGCCATCAAAGCTGTACAACATGACTTCGCCGTGGCCGTTTTCTGTTTGGGGAATTGATGTAATCGGAGCTGTTACGCCAAAGGGGTCTAACGGGCATGAGTTCATCTTGGTAGCGATAGATTATTTCACGAAGTGGGTCGAGGCCCAATCTTACGCGGTGTTGAAGGCTTCGCATGTCGCGAAATTTATCAGAAACAACATCATCTGTCGCTACGGAGTCCCAAACGAAATAGTTTGCATAATGGTTCCCACTTCAAGAAGGAGGTGATTGATTTGTTGGAGAAATACAATGTCTTTTTCATAAGTCATCTACCTACCGCCAAGAAACTAACAGAGCTTGAGGCCGCCAACAAGAACATCAAGCGATACTACGAAGATGGTGGAAAACCTATCGGGTGGCGAGATAAGCCATTCGCCTGGGGCCACAGGACTTCGATCAGAACTTCTACTGGGGCGACTCCGTACTCATTGGTTTATGGGATGGAAGCCGTTCTGCCTATCGAGATTGAGGTCCCGTCATTACAAGTATTGGCTGAGTGCCAGATAGCCGAAGCAGATTGGCAGCAAAGTAGATTTGAGGAACTCATGCTTTTCGATGAAAGAAGGCTGAAAGCACTGTATCACATTCAAGGCTATCAACGCAGAATTGCCCGGGCTTTTAACAAGAAGGTTAAGTCCAGGAATTTAAAGGAAGGAGATCTGGTGCTCAAAGACAACCGAGCTCCCATCCACGACCCAAGGGGCAAGTTCAGACCTAATTGGACTGGTCCCTACATCATCAAGTCAATCTGGTCTGGTGGAGCTGTGGTTCTGATGGATTTAGATGGCTTAGAGTTTTCCCAACCGATCAATATGGACAAGTTGAAGAAATACTACCCCTGAGAGGCTCGCTAGGCCGAAAACCCGAAAGGGCGACCTAGGCAAAACTCAGAGCACAAAAATTTGAAATTATAAAAACTGAGCTCACAAGGTTGAAAACCCGCAAAGGGCGGCCTTGGCAAAATTTAGAGCGTAAAAGGAGAGTAAAAATACCCGAGCGAACCTAAGCCTGAACTACGTAAGGCTTGATTCCCATCTATGGGATACGTAGGCAGCTTCATCCTGAAGTTCAGCCCCAATCTTTCCCCGATCAACTTTGTCCATTTGATCATCTCAGTCATCTCTATTCATCAGCATTTATCGTGATCTCCGGTACAGTGTCATTCAGACTAGGGGCAACTTTCCGTTGCAATGAAGTGTTGCGGCACCATCCAGACTAGGGGCAACTTTCCGTCGCTATGAATCGCCGAGGCACTTTTCATACTAGGGGCAACTTTCTAGTTGATAGGATCCGGGGTTGTGCATCTCAGTGACAGATCTCAGGCGTGTCCAGTTTTGATCCATATCGAAAATAGTTTTGAAAAGTTTTAATAAAAGTTGACTTTGCTCAAAATTAATCTTTTTACAACTAAGACCATTTTTGGACCAAAACGGAGAATTTTCAGTACCACAACCTTCAATTTCATTGATTTCAAAACCAAGTTCTCTTTCTCTTGCATACAATTGAAGTTGCTTTTTATTACACTCATAATGAAAACTTGAAAGTACTAATAAAGCAATAAATCTGAGGCATAGTCAAGTCAGGTGTCCCTGCGCCCCCTCCCAGAGCTGGTTGAAGCCTCCGATGCCAACCTAGGCCCAACCTGTGCTTCTTCGTTGAGCCAATCCCAGCACTCGTCAGACAAAGTCCAACTAAAAGTAAGGGTGGGGGCGAGCTAACTCTCAACACGCCGTGGCTTCTTGAAACAAGCAGCGCCTCGGCTCGAAATGTAGCCGGATACTCAACCCCCTCCAGAGGGCATGTCTGGTCATGACCAAATTGGCGCAGAATACGGAATGGGAAATAGAATACACAATGGGTCAAGCCGACCAAACGGATCCCAGTATCCTGGAACATGCTATAGCTCATCGCCGGAAGGTTAAGCCAAGGACAGCGCCAAGCAATGCGTTCAGCTGACAAGTTGCACATCCATTCAAACCACCATCCCTCATCAAGGGCGTCAACTAGGCGTTGTCGAAAGAAGTAGCCGCGGGCTGAGTAAACAGGGCAAGAGTCCACAACTTGTAATTTATCCATCAACCATACCTGGGGAGGGATGAAAAATGAGAGAATAAAGAATAGAAAGATGTGCGATGAGAGAAAAGTAAGATGAGGGTTTTGTGAGAAAAACCGAGCCCGAGGGCCGAGTGATGTGAGCAAATACATATGTGAGCTTGGGTGGGAAACATTACCTGCAGCAGTAGTGGACTCCCCGCAAACCTGGTTGTCTCTTGGCGGTAGAAGGCATCCAAACCTAGCAGCGTTTCGGCCAATGTCATGGCGATACAGCCCTTTCCTTCCCTTAAGCCTTGAGCGACTTTAATCAAACGGATGCTAGCTCCTCCGGAGCCCGAGACAAATAGAAAATGAGATAGCATGCACAAGCAGAGGGCATGTTGTCGGAAACCTTGCCAATGATGGTCGCTGCGGTCACCAGCATCAGAGAATCGGTAAACCAGGCTCGGGATATCCAACATACCATCACCGATCAAAGATCAAGCATCATGCACGTTGAAACCACACATCCGCCCTAAAGCTTGGGCGTGGCCAAAACGAGACTGAGGCAAAATCTCTTCTGAGCGTTCAGACTCCATCAAGACTTGAAAATCTTCGAAAGTGGGACATACCTCTTGCCCTCCGAAGTTGAAGACATGCGTCACTGGGTTCCAAAATCTCGCTGCGGCATGGAGGAAAGGAAGATGTATCGGAGTCCGGCCCAGCGTGAATAGTGCATTCAAGCCGAAACCCCGGAAGTTCAACTTTTCTGAGCCATCTAGAGAAGAGATCCAAGATGTGAGATTTTCTGCGAGAAATGCCTCCATTTTTGTGAGAAACAGTGTTGAAATGAATAAGTTCCAAGGTTGGGGCTTTTATAGAAGGTGAAACACTATTCAAAGGACACGTGTCACAATTCTGGGAGCTGCAGGGAGAGGTGGCCAGCCGGCCACCTATACTAGCAGGCCGGCCACCCTTGATTCAAAACCTGGCCGGCTGGCCACCCTCCAATCCCCAAAAGCAAATGTGGCCCACCATGCTCATTGGTCCTGTTTTGCCCTCCGGAAGGAAGTTTGAGGCACTTTCACGCATCGGGAACGTCGAAGGCCTCCATTTCTCTCAGTTTCGGATACGTTCCATCATCCAAATCGTCCGTCCGAAGTACGCTTTGTTGTATTTTTGCTTATCGAGTTGTTGTTTTGTTTATCGAGTTGTAAGTATTGTCGAGCTGTCGCATTTTGTGTTCTGAGTTATTACCTTTTGTTTATGCAATTTTGTTAAGTCTTGTTTATCGAGTCGTTAACATTGTTGTATTTTGCTTATCGAGTTGTAAACTTGCTAAGATTCTGTTATTTCTTAGTGAGCCGAGTTTTTGATTTGTTGCGTCGGTTCATTACCTGACCCGGTAAATACACGAGGCACATTCCTATTCAATTCCATTTTTGGGCAAAATGATGCATTGCGATGCTAAGAACTTCAAATACAAACACCTTTTCAAAAGCTGTTTCATTCCATCATGTTTTACAACAAAATAAAGGTACAAGTTTTACAGAAAATAAAACTGCCTAACAATGTGCAAAGTGCTGCAAACTACTAGCAAAAAGTAAAATAAAGCAGGAAATAGCATCAATATCCTCGGGAACGGGAATGAGGAGGCCCTCTCATCCTCTTCTGCGGGACAACCTCTGCACCATCATCACCATCCGGGTCAGAGCTATCATCCTCCGAATCCTCACTGCCTCCACTCCGGAACCAAGACCGAGCCTTCCTCCCCAGCAGATGTCTCTGACTCACGGTCTGCAACCTCCTCCTCCTCCTCATCCTCACCAGGCTCCTCCTCAATAATGGGTGCCCTGCGTCTGCGAGACGACCCTGCTCCTCGAGCTCCTCGAAAAGGCCTAGATGGCCCAGCTCCCTGAGAAGGCCTGAATGGCCCAACTCCTCGAAAAGGCCCAGATGGCCTAGTACCTAACAGTCCAAGACTGACTTCTCCGAGAAGGCCGGGTGGCCCTACCATGACGGAGCATACACGGGAGGCATCTGAAAGTGAAAAGTTCAAATACATCAGTTTAAATATGAAAAGCATATGCAAATGCACTATACAAGTGGGGTGTGTGTCAGATGTGCTCTATACAGCCTATCAATACAGCAAGATGATCAAAACTAGCGTGTCATCAGAAATATGCTAAATACAAGAAAGATGGATAATACCTGCACACCCATGATGGCCAGATGTGCCTCCCTCCGTAGGATCATGCCCTTGAATGTGGCCAGCATCCCGAGCAGCTCGTCCGTGTACTCAACTGGAGGTTGCAAATACAAATGCAAAACTATCAGTAAAGGAAAGAATGTCCAAATATCTAACTGATAAATCAAAGCTGAAAAACATACCGGGGGTGAATCAGGGTCTCTGACATATCTGTGGTCAGGAAGAGGAGGCTCTAGCGGGACCTGGTAAGGAGTCCCGAACCGCCAACTCGTCAACTCGGTCGGCATGTCTGGCCACCCAGAATGATGAAGAGTCGGAGGGATCGGAGGAATCGAACTACCTCTACCCCTAGATGCACCAGCCCTGCTAGAGGAGGGGATACCCGTAGCATGGGCACGACTCGAAGATGGTACATCAGTAGGCCTCAGTGGCGGAGCATGTACTCCCGTCAAGGGGGGCATCAGATATATACGACGATAGGTGGCGTAGTCCCCGTCCATGAAATATAACAAAGCATCGGTGCCCTGCATAGCACTAATGACCTCCTGGGTAGATAGTCTATCAGCAGTCCGCATAGTGGCTGGAGGTACAGCAGGAGGGTCCTGAGAATCGTACCCCCACACCTGACGCAGAAAGCGTTCCCCCAGGAACCATGCCCTACCAACTGGTCCTTCGAGCAGGAACCTATACTGAGAATTACCCGATCCTCCGGGATACTGATATCGGAGACCATCACCTAAGACCGCCCAGGGCTGCCAAGTAATCTGCGGATAACCAGTGCATAAAGCAATCAGAAATCAGGAATATACAAGGCAGATCAAAGATGAAAATGAAAGGAACTGAGAGTTCTGAAATACCTCTGTCCGCGACAAGATCAAAATATCGTCAAGTAGAAGAGAGTCTCGAGGTCTCGGTCGGTGTTCGCCCTCGAATACCCGGTGAAAACGAGTCATAAGGAGTCCCGCCACCTCCATCTCTGGGCTAATGTGGGAAAATATACGTACACCCATAGTCGAGAAAAGATGCGGAATGTGAATACAAAGTGCTAAAGGCAGAATACAGAGTGCAAAGTGCGCCGTGTGTGCAATGAACAAGTAATGAGGAGCAGAAATGTAAATCAAGAGGACAGAACGTACCTCCCAGGCTCTCCAATAGCCGCCAAGTAAGTCTCCCCGCCCGCGAGAGGCTGCACTCATGTAACAATAGAGGGTAGCCAGGCCGGCGCCACCCCAGTCATACCGACTGACCTGTGATAGGTCCACTAGGGCACTCAAAAGATACAACCCGACAGTGTTCCCCCTATCGGCAAACAGAGTGGTGCCAAAAAGGAACATAAGGAAACCGCGGGTGTATTGCTCAATCTCCTCAGGAGACTCAGGCTCCATCTCCGGCCTCCGAAAACGGGAAGAGAACCAGGTGTACCGGACTCTCTCGGAAGCTCTATCTACAGGTGGGCGAGCCCCCAATAGATATACCCAAGCAGCCTCCCACTCTCCCATATCCTCGTCATAAGGTATGGGCCAACCGCCTATGTCTAGGCCGGTGAGTACGGCAAAGTCTAGTGGAGTCATGGTCATATCCCCGGTGGCAGAAAAATGGAAAGAATTGGTGGTGTCCCACCATCTCTCCACCAAAGCAGCTAACAATGTCTTCTTTGGCGGGGCGGTGATAACCCATCTGAGAATGCTCCAAACCCTGCTGAGTCAACCAAATCCCGGACAGCCTCCGGAAGCTCACCGTACCACTCTCTCGCAGCAGTGGAGCCATATCCTCAAGACGGGTCACGAGAGCCAACCTGCATTCAGAATGAATACATGTGTTCAGTACACAATAAAATGCAAGCCGTATGCAAGTAACAAGCTGTGTGCAAATGAAATGAAGTAGCTGTGTGCAAATGAAATGAAGTAGCTGTGTGCAAATGAAATGAAGTGCTGTTTGCAAATGAAACGAAGCAGTGGGCTGTGTGTTCACTTCAAATCTGGGCTGCGTGTTGAAACTGTTTTGGGTATGTGTTCAATCCTAATCGATTGTCAATGTGTTCACTTCAAATCTGCGTGTTGAACTGTGTTCACTTCAACTGGTCGCGTGTTGAAGAATCGGAGTTTGAAACTGTGTTCTACTCTTAATCGGTGTGGGCAGTCGTTCACCATCAACTGGGCTGCGTGTTCAAGAAATCGGAGTTTGGGCGTGTGTTCTACTCTTAATCGGTGTAATTTGTCGTTCACCATCAACTTGGACTGCGTGTTCAGAAAATCAGAGTTTTGGGACTGTGTGTTCTACTCTTAATCAGTGTGGGCTGGGCGTTCACCATCAACTTGGATGCGTGTTCAAAAATCGAGTTTTGGGATGTGTGTTCTACTCTTAATCGGTGTGGTTTGTCGTTCACCATCAACTTGGACCGCATGTTCGTAAAATCGAGTTTTGGGATGTGTTCTACTCTTAATCGATTAATGGTATGCGTTCACCATCAACTTGGACTGCGTGTTGAAAATCGAGTTTTGGGGTGTGTGTTCTACTCTCAATCGATTAATGGGCCGTGTGTTCACCATCAACTTGGACCGTGTTCGTAAAAATCGGAGTTTGGGATGTGTGTTCTACTCTTAATCAGTGGGTGTCGTTCACCATTGACTTGGGTATGCGTCGAAAATCGGAGTTTGGGACTATGTGTTCTACTCTTAATCGAGTGTGCGGTGTTCACCTTCAAATTCGGCCGTGGTGTTCGACAAATCGGTGTTTGAGCCAGTGTTCAATTCTTAACTAATGTGTACCGTATGCTCACAATCAATCACCAATGAGCCGTGTTCAACAATTCAAGTGTTTAAGTCACATGTTCGTAATGCAAACAAAGTACTATGTCATAAGCTAAAGCTGTGTTCAAGCATGGCAAAGCTACAAAATGCACGAAAAATGAGAAAATAAAGTAAAATACCTCTCATGCATCGTGAGAGGTGTTGCTCCGACTCGCAGAAGTAAATCGGTGCGGTCCGAACTTCGATGAACGACGAAAAACTACCATGGAAGTATATGTACCGGTGGGGCGTATCTCCCGGGAATAAAAGGGCGGACTCTCAGGGGCAGTGTCATGATATCAAAATCATCCCCGGCACCTGGAGGACCTCCGCCGTGAGGAAAATCACCCGTCATTTCAAGAAATCTGCAAAAGGAGCAAAAATGAGCAAAAATGAGCAAAAATTGGAAAAAGTCAACAAAAGTCAACTCTCGGGAAATGGAAAAGTCAACAAAAGTAAACTCCCGACAAAATCTTCCAAATATTGAGACAAACTTACCTCAAGTGGTGAAAATGAGAAAAGAAGCCCCGAAATCAAAATTTAATCGGTCCAAAGTGCTTAAAATTGAAAGATTTCGCGAAAACAACTTGCGTGGGAGGCTGAAAAGCGCATATAAAGTGCAGATCTGAAAGAAAAAATGGTTTGGGAGGCAAGGGGAGAAGTTTTCGCAGCTGTGGGTGTGATCTCGGATTGAATGGATGAGGGAATATATAGAAAATGAGGCAAAAGACAAAATTGCCCCTGATTTTGGACAGGTGGCCGGCCGGCCACCTTTTATGGCTGGCCGGCCATTTGCTTTTTTGTTCCTGGCCGGTGGCCTCCCCTAGGTCAACCACCTGGCCGGTGGTGTTCCCCACATCCCCCCTAGCTCTCTGCAAATTTTGAGGAAGATCGGAGTTCCCGGGACCTGAAAAAGTTCAAGAAAAGTGCACTTTCTGGCGCGAAATTGCTCCGCCGGAACTTCAGCTGCAATTTCTGACATGTGTCTCATCATTACTCATCAAAATCAAGGTGTATCCTTTTTGAACATGTTGTAACCTCTCCGGGAGGTAAACCAGAGGCCGCGATCGAGTCGCCTTCGCCGAAATGCACGTTTTCTTACTCGTTGTTTCGCAACAAACGGGCACCCTGATTCGTGCTCATTTTGCATTGTTTTGCATATAACTTGCATTCTCATGAACATCTTGCATTGTTATGCATGTTTTCTTGATGTTATCATACCTCTGTGCTTGAGCATGCGTTGCCACGCACGTTCCTTTCTAGCATTGCGATGCATTCACTCGCCGACACTGCGTGTGTCAAACTTTCGGAACCACAGGAATCACATTGAATATATGTTGTTAGCATATTGTTCTTGTTGAATTACTCTCTTTTGCAGGCACGATATTGTATGTACGGTTCATTTGAGGTGCGACTGCATTTAATCGCAGTATCGTATCTTCTCCGGTGAGACGCGGCGAGAATTGAATGATTCTCGCATTCCTAACCGCATGAAATGTAGTTGTTGCTTTGCATTCTTGCTTAAAACTGTTGTATCTATTTGCGAATACTTGCCTCATTACTTCTTTGCATTTGCATGATCATTTGGCTCATGCATGTCGCTTTGCATTTTGCCCCCCGTCATGGGCACGCTCATGGGCACATATCTCTGTTCATCTTGTATGATTGTCTAAGTCTTGGCCTTGTCAAAATGGGTCATCTCTAGGCTTTGACATTCACTCCCCGCCACTTGACTTCCGAAGTTCTGTTAAAGAGGGCAATCAGAGACACCCCATTTTTGATCGACCTTAAGATTCGAGACATCACCGATTGAGCCTTCGGTCGGTGATGTTGCATATGTTGCTCGAGAAGTCTCGAGTCGCGCAGGCGCCCCGCCTCCCGGACTTCGAACTCTTCATGCCTTGCCTCGGTTTGCGAACCGGACTCGGTTTTCTCTGTTTTCTTTCCTGAGGGGAGGGAGAGGTCCCGTAGACTATCTCTCAGTGGCCGTGGGCTACATTTCGTGGCCGTAGGCCATTTTGCCCATTTCAGAGCCCGGTTCTTGGTTTTCGGAGCCGTCAGGCCATGTGCCTCGGTTTGGGACCACCCAACCATCTCCGATTCGTCCGGTTTTTGGCATGCATCTCATTTACTCCCTTTCTAGGGACACTGGGGTCTTAGATACCCACTTCGTGGCCAAACACCACTTTCGGTGCTTAACGGCCGGTTTTCGGGACCCCGAACTGCGTGTTTTGGCCCCCGAGCATTCGTTTTGCATCGGTTTTTGTTCATTTTTGGCAGGTACCTTTGTTTTATCACCAGGAAGATCACTGGAGGGTGGGAGGCCAGCAATTGTCTCAGCAACCAGTTATGCTCCTCCGGCGTCTCCCGGCGCCCGTTTTTCTCACTTCCGGGCTAATGTTGAACACCCTGGGGTCATTTTCTTCGAGCCAAAACCACATGGCCGGCCAGTAATTCTTTTGTCCATTTTGAAACCTCTTTGAAAAGTGGCTTGTTGTTTCTCTTGTTTCAGAGTTGCCAATTTCCAACCATAGGGTCTTGTTGTACACACATGGGAGGACACCAATCTTTGGTGGCCGGCCAGAAATTCTCACATGACCATTTTGCCCCTAGCCGGCCGGCCATAGGGGGTAGCCGGCCGGCCACCTGCAACAAAAGTGGCAGGCCGACCATGCTCCTTGGGAGGTTTGTTTCACAGCTGTATAGCTTTATCCCCCGAAATTTCGGGGGATATTTTGTAAGCAAGGGAACTTAATCCCTTAAGGCCTACACTCTTTCACACACTTTGACACACCATCCTTGCATGCATACATCTCTCTCTCTCTCCCTCAAGAGTTAGAACACTTGCCTCAAGCTTACAAACACATATCCATATCCATCTCTTTGATTCTTCTCAAGTTTGGTGCCCTTTCTTCATCATCATCAAGCACCACCACCACCACTCCATTTCCAGCAGCAAGGAGAGGTTCTCAAAGGCTTAGAAGCAACATTCCTCAAGCCAAGAGGTAGAAAAGAAGAGATCTTCAAGACAAAATGAAGAATCAGCAACTTTTCGGAGTCTAGCATGCATTTCGAGGAACATTGCAAACAGAGGCTAATTGGGGCATCCTAGTGGATTTCCGCGCAAGGCAGCCCAACATGCATCATTTCATTATCCGGAGCGGAGTCAAGGCACCCCCTGGCTTGCATGCCAGTTTACAGTTTTTCTTACTTAATTTGTTAATTAATTAGGAATTTGTATATTTATTATTCGGACTGTATTATTCTTTCATTTCGGGCTGTATTATTTATTTATTCGGACCCTTTGTGCGAGGGCATAATTGTAATAAGTGTGCGTGAGTGTGATGTATGTCTTCCAACCCCACGTCTTTCTTTCCTTTTATTTACCCGCTTACGATGGTTAGATATAGGGCATATTTCAATTAGCATACTCTGACAAAGACATGTTTGCATCATTCATCTGTTTTGCACGCACCGGGCTCGGCGCATCATACAAACTGCATTTGTATTTCAATTCCAAATTGAATACGTGTTAGTTGTAGCATCATCATATGCCATTTTTAGAATAGCCGAGCCTGCTATAGTTGCATCTTTGCATGTGTTGCATTAGGCATTTCAGTATGCTTGGGTCCATGCATGAATTTCTAACAAGCTTCTGTTTTGGCTTGGAGTACTCGGTGAGTTTTTTATGCTTTAGCATCCTTGCATGTGTGTGAGTGACTGCCATGATAGCATACTTACCATGAGGCTATATGCTTATGTGATATACCTGCCTGAATGCCTGTGGGTGAAGGTTGGGTTATTTGGATTGGAACAATTCATCGACTGTGAGTTTTAAGCCCACTGGATAGTGGCAAATCATCTTGTTTTCTAAGCCCACCTGAGGGTGGCAAACCCACATTTTAGCCTACTTGCGAGTAGCAAACTGTTTTCAAAACAAACATGAGACGTTTTGTTCCAATTCAGGCGACCCAGTCTATACTTGTACGTTGTGCGCATCACATAGTAACCTAGGCTAATAACCGGAATAAGAACTCACAATGTTTTCAAAATAAGATATCATGGTTAGTAGAGGCCGGTCTTTGACCGGGCGAGCGGGGGTGCTCACGAAGTGACCTTCCCCAATCGTACCCAAGTTCCCGAGCCGAGGCAACTTTGGTGATGACGGACACGTGGCCTTTGGCACCGAGTCAGGGTTTCCTAAATTTCCCATTATAAAATATTTAGGTGGCGACTCAGACCGAAAGCGATCCATGTTTGGCACTTCTTTCAAAAAAATCTGTTTTCAAAACGATTTGCCAGATTTGGACTCTTTGGTTCAAGATTAAGAACCGTGACATTTGAGTCCTTCGAACTGTAGTGACCCAATATCGAACCAGAACGGGGGGGATTCGCACTCCCTTCCCCCAGGATGCGTTCGGGGACGTTTACAATATTTAATATTGATTGTCATTATGTTTTGGTAGTTTCCATGTATTAAGATGTTGATTATCATTATATTCATATTAATTTGAAATGATTTTTTTTCATTGTATTGTCAATTATATGATATGAATATTCACATTATGTAATTGAAATGAATATTCACATCAATTTGAAATGAATTTTTGTCATTGTGTTGTCAATTACATGATGTGAATATTCATACTAACACATACGAATGTGAGCGTTTACATCACTACATTAGATGAGAGAGAATGTTCACATGTTATAAATGTTCAAATCACAACATGTTGTGAATAAGAATATGTTGTCACTTAAAAATATAATGATCGTTATTTTTAATGTGTTGTCAATTAAAAATAAGAACGTTCACATATTGTGAACGTTCACATCACTACATTAGATGATAGAAAATTTTTCATATTGGTATTGTGAACATTCACATCAGGTAGGAGAGAATGTTCACATTATTTTTAATGTGTTGTAAATTAAAAATATATTCACATCAGATGAGAGAGAATGTTCACATTATTTTTAATATGTTATCAATTAAAAATATATTCACATTATATAATAATATAAAATAAGAACATCAATGTTATTTAATTTGTGTATGAAATTTTCTATGCCTTGGTCCTTTCTCTTCTCTCTCCTTCCCCCAACATTAAATATCAATATTAAATATAAAAGTATAAGAATTTAAGAAAATAGTGTACATCAAGAAAAAAGACTTTGTAGAATAAAAATATAAATACATAGGACTAAGTGGGTTAAAAAATTCATTCGTGAACTTCTTAGGTTAGAACACTTATAAATGAGATTTATCAATAAAAATTAGTTTTTTATTATTCTAGTTTGGCATTTTTATGGGAGATTCTATTTGCACCAAAAAAATCATTAAATACGTTTAATTTTTCAATACACATCATTAAATTATTTAGAATTATAATTTATTCTCAATACATCATATATTTTTTCGATGGATTTGGTTGGGAGATTTGGGAAAAGATTTGGAAAAGAAAAGGAAAATGTAGGTGAAATATGAATAAAATATACATACTTTTAACCTAATTTAACACATTTTTTTCCTTTCCCTTTCCAATTTCCTTATCAAATCTTCCAACCAAATACAGCGGAAATTACCCTTCAAGGTATACCCAAATAATAAACATATCAAAAATCCTAAATTTCCATGGCAATTTCGTAGCTGCTGGAACTGTGCATCTGCGGAGGAATTTTGATCCTCTCACTATTGAAGTTTTGGTTGCACGAGAGAGCTTACATTTTGCACTGGAGCTACAGCTTTGGAATATTGTCCTTGAGGGTGATGCATAGCAAGTCATTTGTATGATATCGAAGAGACAATGGTGGTTGCAAATGTGGAAGGACTCATTAATGATATTAGATGCTTGATGAATAATTCCAGGTGCTGTGAGTTGAGTTTTGTAAGAAGGTGGACTAATAGCGTAGCACATTGTTTGTCAACACGTGTGGTGAGTTTGTTTGGTACTGTGAATCACTACAAGAAAAAGCACATTTGGCGACTAAATTTTTAGTCGCTAAAAATTGACTTTTTAGTTTTTCCGGCTAAATTTTTTAGTCGCCGATTTTGTCGCAAACACATGGTTGCCGGAGGTATTGGCGACTAAAAAAGTTTTAGTCGGCAAAAAATAGGTCTTTAGCGACCAAAGTTTTGGTTGCCAATAGTCAATTACACTTTTTAAAATTATACATTTACCGACTAATCTTTTAGTCGCCAATAGTCAATGAATCGCCGACCAAACCTTTTAGTCGCCAAAAGAAACACTTTTAGCGACCAATAATTTTAGTTGCCAAAGCTCATTTCGTGAAAAAAAAAAAATAAAACTTTTCTTCCACGGAGATTTGAACCACCAACCCCTCCCATATTCTAAACCTTAAACAACACACTCTCTCCACTATGCCTCTACAACACCACATGATTATATATGCAACATATATTATTTATATAGTATATTGACCCGTATTAATATAAAACTATATATATAAACATAATTATTTTTATTTAATATAATTTATGTAAAAAATAAATTATTTACTAAAAAAAATAGGAGACCACTTTTGGCGACTAAATCTGTTTTTTAGTCGCTAAAAGAATTAATTCCGGCCTCAAACCTCCACTTTTGGTGACTAAACTGAATTTTAGTCGCCAAAAACCTCCACTTTTGGCGACTAAACTGAATTTTAGTCGCCAATTGTAGACTTTTAGCTACTAAATTTTTTTTAGTAGCCAAAAAAGCTTCACTTTTGGCTACAAAATTTAATTTTGTTGGTAAAAAACGTATAATCGGCGACCAAACTATTTTTTAGTCGCCAAAACCTATACTTTTGGCTACTAAATTTTTTTAGTCGCCAAAAACCTTCACTTTTGGCTACTAAAATTTTTTTAGTCGCTAAAACCCATATAATCGGCGACTAAACTGATTTTTAGTCGCCAATAACTATACATTTGGCTACTAAACTATTTTAGTCGCCAAAAGTCTTCACTTTTGGCTACTAATTCCATTTTAGTCGCAAATTCTGCTACTTTCAACGACGAAAATTCTATTTTTAGTCGCCAATTCTGCTTTTTCTTGTAGTGAATGGAGTTTAGACCTCCTTTTAGAGAAAGATGTTTGCTATTCTTGATGGTTTTTCCATCTTTATCAATAAGATTTATTCTATAATTTTGACAAAAAAAAAAAAAAAAGAAGAAGAAGAAGAAGAAGAAAAAAATCCTTTCAAAATATCTTGAATAGATTTCTCATTAGAGTTATTTCTTTTGTTTGCATACAGGTTTGTGGGTTTGTAGAAAGAGAGGATAATAAATAATGATATTGGTGATAATGATGAGTTTTAGTAGGGTGGGTTGAAATTTTTGAGTGAGGAAGAAGATAAAAAAAAAAAATTAATTAAAACTTGGTGAAGAAGATGAAGAGAATTAAATATGAAAAAGTGGTTTGAGGGTATCATGAAAAAAAATAATATTTTATTTTAAGATTTAATGTGTATTATCTTTAGGATATAATAGGAATGAAAATTTTAAAATTTTAATTTAATGTACCGAATTATTATTTGAGTACAAATAGAATTACTCCCTTTTCATTATTCTAACTTAGATATGTTTTTTTTTTTATTTATTATTCTAACTTAGGCCCGATGTGATCAATGCCCACCCAAGAACAACGGAAATGAAATTTCATAAAATAATAATAATAAATAAATAAAATACTGCAATGATACATCTTATTTCAATCCTTAATTATTTTAGTGATGTAAACAATCATACTTTACAATATGAATGTTTACATTAATAGTGTGAATATTCACATTAATAGTGATTAAGGATTAATTCTAATTATTTACATACTTTACAGTATAAATATTTACATTGATAGTGTGGATATTCACATTAATAGTGATTAAGGATTAATTCTAAGATTATTATTATTTTGTATTTCCCGATGTATATCACCTAGCCACAACATGTGCAACTCCATTCTATGGACATCTATTAGATCAAAACGAAACCTTCTCAATCAAAGTAGGAGCAGAAAAAGTATCATGAACATGTGACTAACACTGCGTACTTCTTGAGCCACTAAAATTAAAAGAATGACTCCTTTCCATACTATTATTTTCCATCCATGAAGATGGCACTATTAAAAAAAGTGACTTTTTGTGTCTAATTTTTTTGCAACCCACTATTTAGCCATCGCAAAAAGGAAAAATTTTGCAACGACAAACTTAAGACGGAAATGAGCAGTGGCAAAAAGCCTATTTTTATACGTACTTTTTCTTCCCTTCACTGACCCCAATTTATTTTGCCCTTTTATCATACATATGCTCTAAGCCCCTTTCACTTTCATTTTCACTACATTGACAAATAGGGATGTCTCTCTAGCTCTCTTGCACTCTCTATCTCTCTCGCTCTCTTTGCTCGCCATGGTTGTAACTCTAGTGGTATGAATCTCTCTTTCTCTCTCTCTCTCTATATATATACATACATATTTGTATATTTATATATGTGTATATATTGTGAATTGCAGTTAAAGTTCTTCATATGCTTGGTATTAACGATCTTAGGTTACATTTCTGCAATAGTTTACGCTCTCTTTGCGATCCTCTGTGTCGATCGTGATATGACTTGCACCGATTACCGTCTACTTGCCTAGTCTCTCTCTCTCTCTCTCTCTCTCTCTCTCTCTCTCTCTCTCTTTGTGGAGATGTGTGTGTGGTTTACTATAATCTCATGGTATTATACTTTGGCCCTATGTGTGAAATCAATTTGAATGCATTTGATCTATTGCTATTTGATTGAATCGCTTTGATTTAATTCAATTCTTCTTTTATTTATTTGCATTTCAAATACCTATGTATGGATTTTGGAGTGATTTGGTACGTATTATATGTGATTGAGTGGAAGTTTGTGATGATATGTTGGACTAATTTTTCGATGTATTGGCTCTTTTTTTATATTTGTTACTTCAATCTCTTTATTAATTTGTTTGCTTGCTCAAAAATTGAAGGGAAAAAAATGAAAAATGTGATTTTGAATATTTATATTTGGTTGCCTCAATCTATATCAGTTTTCTTCTCTCTATCTCTCAGTCTCTTAATCTACCTATAAATACTTATCTAGCTTTCTCATATTCTATCTATGATTTTGGATCATTTATGATCTCTCTGTGCATCCTTAGGTTTGTAGACTTTGAGTTCAAGTTCTAAGTTTTGCGGTAAACATTCAATCGAAGTTCAAGCTGAAACCCTAGAATATTTTGCACACTCAGCAGGCCAAACTAGTGTTGCCACCATTTCTTCAGCAAGGTTGTGATACCCTATTCCGTAGTATGTTGATTGGTCCTTAACTTGAGTATGATTATGTGTTTAGCATGATTTTATGTGCCATTTTGTGAATATATGTGATTTTGAAATTCTATCTGTTCACCGTAGGAATATCTGTTTGAATAATTTGCTTTGGAAATTAAATTGGAGGCCTTATCGGCCACGGAACCCGAAATCGTTTACGCCATTGTGATCGGCATAATTTTTAGAACCTACGGTGAAATTTAATTGAAAAATTGATTCGGGCCAGATTAAGTTGATTAAATTGTTAAATTAGTGCCCAACTACTTTAGTAATATTATATTGAAGTTAGTGGGTTTTGTTAGAGAGGCAATACACCCTCATTTGGTGTTTGGGGGATCAAAAATCTGATTTTTCACCTTAGTGTGAGAGAGGGTCGGCTCTAGAGAGTGAGGGAACTCAAAAATTGAAGTTTGATCATTGTAGCTAGGTGATCTTGAAGGCTAGCTCAAGAATCTACCATAAATTGTAAGGATTAAGCTCCTAGGTGAGTAATCACCCCTTGGTTCATGAGTTTGAATTTGTAATTTTGTAAGTTCAAAGTCTATTTGTGACCAAGAGCATAAATTGAGTTGAATTTGTTAAATTGGGAGTTATGTGAACATGCATGTGCATAATTGCTAGAGTTTTGCATATTCATGCATGAATCATGTTGAACAAGAGGATTTGGGCACCAAACATCACATGCATGCATAGTTTTCCTAAATTCCATGATCATAAGCCTTAATTGTACCATTGAACTCAAATTAGGAGCCAAAACATACATGCATGTTTGATTTTCGAAAGAGTGGAGCTTATATGGAGTTTGTAATATAGGAGTTTTGTTCATATTTAAGAAATGAGAGTTGTTTGAGAATTAGATGATGATTTTGAACGAATTGATGCAATATTCGTACACTCTCATACAATATAATGTGTTTATATGTTTTTGGGGCCAAAATCATGAGTTGAAGCCTTTGAACATCGAAATTGAAGCCAATTCTGGGTTTTTCCAGAATTTTGGTGCCCGCTCGAGTGGGGAAACTGCCACTCGAGCGTAAATTTCATGCTCCTAGCACTTTTTGCAGAGTTGGATATTCGCTCGAGCGGGATGTTTCACGCTCGAGCGGGGAGCTTTTGTAGACGGGCCTTCCGCTCACGCGCTCTATTCAAAATTTTTTTTTTTTTGATATCCCACAAGTCCACCAGTGTAAATAAATAGAACTTGTGGGATCTCCGACCATTTCTGTAATTGGGGAGTGACCACCAGTTGATTACACGGACTTTATTTTGAATGTTATGGATGGCCCACACGTTGACTGGTAATTTGAGAATGATTTTATTATGAGTTCTGAATTGAGTATTAAGTCTAAGTTTGATTCCACCAAGTTTGTAGAGTTGGGATCAGACTCGAGTCATTCTAGTGAGTCAAAGTCTGTTGATTTCGAGAGTGCTAACCTAGACATTTCTGTCCTGTCTAGATCTTCTTTGTCTTTTTCTTTTGAGTCTGTTGTCATTGTTGTGTTGAGTCATACTCTCTTTCCAATAAAGCCCAAAAAACAAAAAAAAAAAAAAAAACAAAAACAAAACAAAACAAAACAAAAAACAAAATGCCATAGAGTCTGCCTACTTCTCTGTGCCTTTAAATCATTGCATTGACCAAAGTTTTTCAAAACTTTTTCCAAAACTCTGATAAAAATAAAGAGGAAGAATGTCCTCGGGATTTGCAAATTTTGATCAACTGAGAAGAAGAGAGGTGTACTAAGCCCTTGATGAATAAAATCATTTTTGTTAATGTGGGTGCTGAGAAGGATCTTGGCTTGGTCCAAATTGGTTCTATCTTGTCTTCGTAAGAGTACGAGTGATTAGTCACTTTGTGAAAAGATTTCAAAAAACTGCTTTTGCGTGGTCCTACGAAAACATGCCCGGAATTGATTATACAGTATAGGGTCCCTCTTGACTCAAGGTCCGACCTCTTTAGCTCCTTAGCTTTCAAACCATGATTCGAAGTATTCAATGATCAACCAAAGTGTAAGGCTTGCATAGCCAAATTGGAAACATCCCTTGAACTAGGGGCAATGATGTGATTCAAATGGAGACAACCCTTCAACTAGGGGCAATAAGGTCGAATATGATTCAAATGGAAACAGCCCTTGAAGTAGGGGCAATGATGTGATTCAAATGGAGGCAGCCCTTCCACTAGGGGCAGTAAGGTCGAATGTGATTCCAGATTTGAAACAACCCTTGAACTAGGGGCAAAAGTGTGAGGCTTGCATAGCTGAAATGGAGGTAGCTCTTGAACTAGGGGCAAGAAGGTACCACCCTTGAGAGGCTCGCTGGGCCGAAAACCCGGAAGGGCGACCCAGGCAAAAGTTAGAGCACAAAAAAAAAAAAAAAAACAAAAAAAAGAAAAGCTCGCAAGGTTGAAAACCCGAAAGGGCGGCTTTGGCAAAAATTAGAGCGTAAAAGGAGAGTGTCAATACCCGAGTGAACTTTAGCCAGAACTATGTAGGGCCTGTGATTCAGATTGGAAGCAACCCTTGAGCTAGGGGCAAGAAGGTTAGATGTGATTTAGATTTGAAGCAGCCCTTGAACTAAGAGCAAAAGGTTGGATGTGATCAAAGAATTAAAGCTGAATTGTTTCCTAATGAAGACCGCCCAGAAAGGCAAACCCAGAAGTTGAAAGAATGAATTTTATTATTGAAGGACATCGAGTTCCTATCCACTACACTAGGGGCAAATTCAGACCCAATTAGCCTAGTCCCTACATCATCATATCTACTGGTCAAGTGCAGTAGTTGTTCTGAGAGATGGCCTAAAGATTTCACACCCAATCAACATGGACAAAGTAAAATGAAAGTAACCCTTGAGAGGCTCGCTGGGCTGAAAACCCGGAAGGGCGACCCAGGCAAAAGTTAGAGCAAAAAAAAAAAACAAAAAATTCAAAAAAAAAAAAAAATGAATGAAAAAATATATAGAAAAAAAAAAAGAGAAAAAGAAAAAAATGAAATGATGATGAAACAAAAAGAGAGTGTCAATACCCGAGTGAACCTTGGCCAGAACTACGATGGCCTGATTCCTATCTTTGGGATACGTAGGTAGCTTCATCTTGAAGTTCGGCCCCAATAAATTTTCAACTCATTCATTTTGTCCATGTTTGATTGGTGTATCTTTAGTCGACTTGGTTGTCCTATCCGTGTTTGATTGGTGTAACTTCGTTCTGCTCAGTTCAGTTGGTTCGATTCAACTTGGTTTAGTTCGGTTCGGTTCGGTTCGGTGGTTCAGTTCGGTCCGGTTTTGCTCGGTTTCATTCGATTCGGATCGGCTCGGTTCGGTTATCATCATTGCTACAAAACGAATTCGAGGTTATCTGGCTTGGAGCTATGCACCTCAATGATTGATTCCATGTTGGCTGGGTAGTAGCCATTTGCAAAAATAGGTTTTGATTAATTTGAATGAAGCTGACTAATTTTTCTCGAAAATTGTTCCATTTTTTTTGCAAAACTTGGACCATTCTTTGGAGTTGAAAAGGAAAAATTTTCAGTGCTCACAGTTTAGCTTACATGATTTGAAACAGAAAATGGAATAAGTAGGCTAATCTAACTCTTATGTTGATCAAAACATTTTTACAAAAAAAAAAAAAAAAAATCAAAAAAAAAAAAAAAAAATTTCAAGGTAATGAATTAGGGGCATAGTTGAGTTAGAGATTCTGTCTCCTCCACCACTCGAGTCAACTCGTCAGTATATATAAGTGTGTTCCTTTCATGCCAGTCAGTGTATTTATACCAGTCAGTGTATATCAGTGTGTCTTCATACCAGTCAGTGTATTTATACTACGAGTATTCATACCATCGATTAATATGTGTGTATTCATACTAGTTAGTGTATTTATACCAGTTAGGGTATTCATACCAGTCAGTGTATATAAGTGTGTTTGGATTATTTTGACTTCATTTTTCTTACGTTGAGTCAGTTTTGTTTTTATTCAGTTCAGTATGGATCAGTGTCCAATTCAGAGTTCAAATTTCAATAATTCTCAAATGCGATCAAACAAAAGTATTTTCCAAATCAGAGTGATGTGCCAGTCACGCCATTGATGTAGAAAATCGAAACGTTTTATTACAGTCAGGAGAGGACATCCCCGATTATAGAGACTCCAAAAAAAACAAAAACAAATAAAAAAAAAAACACAAATAAAAAAAACAGAAAATACAGAAAAAAAGAAGAAAACCAAAAATACAAAAAAAAAAAAAAAAAACAGAAAATAAAAAAAAATAGAAAATACAGAAAAAAAAGAAGAAAACCAGAAATACAAAAAAAAAAAAGAAAAAAAAGAAAAAGAAAAAAAAGAGGGATCTTTTTTTTCTTTCTTCTCCGGTGACGGCCACGCACCAACTTCACTTACTCGGCTCTTTCGTCGCCAAGCTCTTCCGCTTTTTGTCGCTCTTTTTGTCGTCAATCTTTGAAGACCCTGCTTCCGTACTTCCACCAAGAACGACCACAGTGTTTCCGCCGACAGAGTCGGCTCCCTGCCGACCATCAAAGGCGAGGTATGAAGATGCCCCAAATCGGGCCATAGAGGTGGAGTGCCTTTTCAGCTCCTTATTTTCAGCCTTCAGCTCCTTGTTTTCAGCCTTCAAGGCACAAATCTCTACCCGTGCGTCTCTGTACATGCACTGGAGTAGAGACAGTTGGGCGTTGACCTGGTATACCTCACACGCCTTGTTTTGCAGACGGTGAGACAGGTTAGTGACCGCCGCCACTGTCTCCAACGTGTAGTGGTTGGCCTCGATATCATTTTGAGTAGCCATCACTTGCTCAACTGATAGTGTGGGAAGACTAGGTTGAGTAAGAGCAGGGGCACTTGGCCCAGAGGAGCTCGATGGACCATTAAGATCTGGAAAGAGAGAGAAGGGGCGAGACGAAGCCATGTATAGGAAGAGAGAGGAAAGAAGGGAGTCACAGAGAAACGATGAGGAAAAGAATGAGAAGGAGAAAGATGGAAGAGTGATAGAGAAGAGTGATGGAGAAGAAGCAGAAGAAGAGAGTGGTTAAGAAGAAGAGAAAAGAGATACGGAAGAGAAGAAGAAGACGAGAGAGAAGGACAAAGAGAGGGAGAGAGTCGAGGCGAGCATCGTTCGAGGCGGCCTGCTTTTGTCGGCCAGTGACGTAAAAGCAGGCCGCGTGTCAGGCGTGGATATCGAAGAAAGGAGAGAGACGCGAGAGAGTTGTGTATGCATATATGTATATATATTGTATAGCTATGTAATATAGATATTTGTTTGAACATTTTGGTCATATGAGTGGCTTGGGATCAGTGGTGTGGCTCAATGGTTAAAGGCTGAAAGGCTGAGCCCGAGGTCAGGGGTTCGAACCCCACATCAAGTGTTTCTTTGTTTTGTTTTTGTTTTGGTTTTGATGTATATATGTTTTGTCCACCTATATATATATATATATTTGTTTGAATTGTTTCTGCCGCACGAGTGGCTTGGGTTCAATAGTTAGGCCTAGTGGTTGAAGAGTGAGAGGCTGAGCCTGAAGTCAGGGGTTCGAACCACACATTGAGTGTTTCTTTTATTTTGTTTTCGTTTTATGTATAAATATGTCTTATATATTTGTTTGAACATTTGAGTCACAGGTGTGGCTTGGCTTCAGTGGTTTGGCCTAGTGGATTAAGGATTGAGAGGCTGAGCCTGAGGTCAGGGGTTCGAACCCCACATCGAGTGTTTCTTTTGTTTTGATTTTGGTTTTATGTATTGATGTCTCGTATAAGTCTATATAAATATTTGTTTGCATATCTTGTCACAAGAGTGGCGTGGCTCAGTGGTTGAGGACTCGGAGGCCAGACCTGAGGTCAGGGGTTCGAAACCCCGTATCCCATGTCCATCCATTTGGAGATTTTCCTTTCTTCTTTTTGCATATTTTGCGTACGTGTGCTGACGTCAACAAACAGAATATGCCTTCTCAGTAACGGCATCTTCCCGCTGACGGTTGCAAACGGAATATTCTCCATCTGTGTATATATCCATATATGTTTGTGTATAGGTCTGTATATGTCTGTGTCGTATATACCTGTATATATACTGTATATGTTATATGTCTGTGTCGTATATACCCGTATATATATTGTATATGTTATATGTCTGTATCGTACATACCTGTATATATACTGTATATGCATGTGTATAGGTCCGTATATGTCTGTGTCGTATATACATGTATATATACTGTATATATCTGTGTACATGTCTGTATTCTGTTTGTAAATATCTGTGTGCATTTATATGTAAATATCTGTGTATTATCCTGCCTGTGTTTGCGATGAGTTCCTATGAGACCAACTGCGACGGTGGAAACTAAAGTTCGAATACCGATGCCTAGAATGCAAAAGGTTCGGGATTTCCGAGACTAAAGCCTGGTTTAAATACCCAGGGGTGTATCTCCGGCTTGAAATTTGTATGGCAGCCCCATAGGTTGAGGTAGCTTGTATGCGCCTCAACTCTGGAAACTGAACCAACCTAGTCTGTCACCCCGTTGGAGAATAGGGAAAGTTGTGAATATGATCAGGAAGAAAAGGGGCATCTGTGACTTCTACATGTAGAGATTACCCATTGTCAGCAAAAAAAAAAAAAAAAAAACAAAAAAAAAATCATTCTACCATACTTTCTACCATACTGCGTGAGATGCGTTTGGATTGCAAATTGGTTTACACCTCCCCTCCCCCTCTCGCGTGAGACGCGTTAGGACTTCAATATCCCCTTCTCGTGTGAGACGCGTTAGGACTGCAATATCCCCCTCTCGCGTGAGACGCGTTAGGACTGCAATATCCCCCTCTCGCGTGAGACGCGTTAGGACTCCAATATCCCCCTCTTGCGTGAGACGCGTTAGGACTACAATGTCCCCCTCTCGCGTGAGACGCGTTAGGACTACAATGTCCCCCTTTCGCGTGAGACGCGTTAGGACTGCAATCTCCCCCTCTCGCGTGAAACGCGTTAGGACTGCAATATCCCCCTCTAGCGTGAGACGCGTTAGGACTCCAATATCCCCCTCTCGTGTGAGACGCGTTAGGACTGCAATATCCCCCTCTCGCGTGAGACGCGTTAGGACTATAATATCCCCCTCTCGCGTGAGACACGTTAGGACTACAATATCCCCCTCTCGCGTGAGACGCGTTAGGATTGCAATATCCCCCTCTCGCGTGAGACGCGTTAGGACTACAATATCCCCCTCTCCCGTGAGACGCGTTAGGACTGCAATATCCCCCTCTCGCGTGAGACGGGTTAGGACTACAATATCCCCCTCTCGCGTGAGACGCGTTAGGATTGCAATATCCCCCTCTCGCGTGAGATGCGTTAGGACTACAATATCCCCCTCTCGCGTGAGACGCGTTAGGACTGCAATATCCCCCTCTCGCATAAGACGCAATATCCCCCTCTCGCGTGAGACGCGTTAGGACTGCAATATCACCCTCTCGCGTGAGACGCGTTAGGACTACAATATCCCCTTCTCGCGTGAGACGCGTTAGGACTGCAATATCCCCCTCTCGCGTGAGACGCATTAGGACTACAATATCTCCCACTCGCGTGAGACGCGTTAGGACTACAATATCCCTCACTCGCGTGAGACGCGTTTGGATCTCAAGTTCTCTACACTCCTCTCGCGTGAGACGCGTTTGGATCTCAAGTTCACTACACTCCTCTCGCGTGAGACGCGTTTGGATCTCAAGTTCACTATACTCCGCTCGCGTGAGACGCGTTTGGATCTCAAATACTCCTCTCGCGTGAGACGCGTTTGGATCTCAAGTTCACTTTCCTCCTTTCGCGTGAGACGCATTTGGATCTCAAATACTCCTCTCGCGTGAGACGCGTTTGGATCTCAAGTTCACTTTCCTCCTCTCGCGTGAGATGCGTTTGGATCTCAAATACTTCTCTCGCGTGAGACGCGTTTGGTTCTCAAATACTCCTCTCGCGTGAGATGCGTTTGGATCTCAAGTTCACTATACCCCTCTCGCGTGAGACGCGTTTGGATTTCAAGTTCACCATACTCCTCTCGCGTGAGACGCGTTTGGATCTCAAGTTCACTACACTCCTCTCGCGTGAGACGCGTTTGGATTTCAAGTTCACCATACTCCTCTCGCGTGAGACGCGTTTGGATCTCAAGTTCACTACACTCCTCTCGCGTGAGATGCGTTTGGATCTCAAGTTCACTACACTCCTCTCGCGTGAGACGCGTTTGGATCTCAAGTTCATTACACTCCTTTCGCGTGAGACGCGTTTGGATCTCAAGTTCACATACTTCTCTCGCGTGAGACGCGTTTGGATCTCAAGTTCATTACACTCCTCTCGTGTGAGACGCGTTTGGATCTCAAGTTCACTACACTCCTCTCGCGTGAGACGCGTTTGGATCTCAAGTTCACTATACTCCTCTCGCGTGAGACGCGTTTGGATTTCAAGTTCACTTCCTCTTCTCGCGTGAGACGCGTTAGGATTGCCAATCGGTTAAAAACAGCAGGTGCGCCTGATGTTCTTTTTCTGGTCTAGTAGACCTTAAATCCTATAAAGGTGCAATTCCTTTGGTGTTTGTCGTGCCCGAACGACTTTAGGTGGTCTGGTATAGCCGCCTGCCTGTGATTGCAATGAGTTCCTAGGAGACCAACTGCGACGGTAGAAACTAGAGTTTGAATGGCGATGCCTAGAACGCAAAAGGTTCGGGATTTCCGAGACTAAAGTCTGGTTTAAATACCCAGAGGTGCATCCAGGGGTGCATTCTCGGCTTGAAATCTGTATGGCAGCCTCATAGGTTGAGGTAGCTTGTATGCGCTTCAACTCTGGAAACTGAACCAACCTAGTCTGTCACCCCGTTGGAGAATAGGGAAAGTTGTAAATATGATCAGAAAAACGGCATCCATGGCCACCCAATCGGTTAACAACAGCAGGTGCGCCTGTTTGTTCACACCATCCTTCCTCCTTTCGCATGAGACGCGTTAGGTTGTTTTGCATGATCATAAGTGCTTGTGTTTCAAACATACTCGGCTTCGCATAGCGTATAAGTCCAGTTCCCAAAAGCTTCCTGCATATCATTAGCATCTTGCCCCTGAACTACGCTGGTTTGATTCCTTGCAAAGGGACACGTAGGCAACTTTCGGGTTCAACCACATACATTGCATTTTGTTTGATTGCCCAAGTCTTACGGCCTCGTCAAAAGGGTCGTCTTCGGGTTTTGACATTCACTCACGTCTTAAAATGACTTCGAGCTCTGTCAAAGAGGGGCAACTGTAGACACTCCATTTTTGACCACCCTTAAGACTTGGGCACTTTGTTTTGACTATCTTCACCAAAAAAATCAAATTGAAATTTCAATCCCAAACCTTACCCATTTTGACTAAATTTGTAATTTGTAGTATTTTATAACATTTTATAATTTGGTGTGTTTTTATCAAAACCAAAAACAAAGAAAAAAAAGAAAAAAAAAGAAAAAAAAATAAATAATAGTGTGGTCAGGAGAATATCCTGTTTTTGGGTAAGATAATTATGTTTTATGAGTGGGTGGAGAATATTGGGCTTGTTTGGTTTGAGTTTCGGAGATGAATTTTAGAAAAAAAATTTTCAAAAATTGTTTGGTTTGAGTTTTTTTCAAAAAAATTTCCAAAATCACTTTCTCTCTCCTACACATCAATCAATTACTTTTTCTCTCTTCTCTCTCCTTCTCAATCACTTTTTCTCTCACACATATCTACTCAATTCTTCTAAAATATCAAATCATCCCAAACTCTCACAAAAAATTTCTCTCTCAAAATATACAACCAAACAAACCAAAAAAATTTCTAAAACAATTCTCCCAAATTTTTTTCAAAAACAACTCTCCAAAAAACAAACCAAACAAGCCCATTATATTTTTAGAAAAAAAAGAAAAGAGAAAGCAGTGGCTGGCTTTATTTTGAAAACAAGAAAAGGAGGAGAACGTGGGGGGTATGGTCAAGGAAGATGATGGTGTTTGTTTTGGTGGAGGAGAATAATATTTTTGTTGACAGAAAGTTTGTGAGCCATGTGAAGAAAAGGGGAAGTCCACTCAAGAGAGGGAGGAGGAGACACACCCGGGGGAGGGATTGAGAGACAAGACCCAAACGGATCTCTCTCTAACAGAACGCAGTTTAGAGAGAGAAGAAAAGGAGAGGTGAAGGAGATCAATAAAAAAAGAATCAAGGGGTGGAGAGGGTCTTTTGGATCTGGGCTTCAACACTGATACACCCTCACATATAATACACACTCACACTCCGATCACACTGCGATAGACAGCTTCACCCAACACCATACACGGTTTAGAGGGAGGGAGAGAATCACACAGCCACACAACCCACATTTCTCTCCCTCTCAGCAGACCATAAAGCTCCCATACGCCATGCACAACACACATGTACACACACGCACATGCACTCAACACAAACATGACACACCCAGCAAACTGAGGCACATGTATACACATGCACCCACGGGCACACGGACGGAGAGGGGAGATACACACAGGTTCTCTCTCTCTTAACCGGGGATATACACCCAGCATCTTCACACCTCTCTCTCGGGGCTGGCTCTCTCGGCTTGGGGAGAAGAAGAGCTGGACACCCACACGCTACACAGCACAAAAACACAGCACACACAACACACACAGCACACAAAAACAGCACACACGGCACAGACCGAAACAGACACCATACACGACACACACCCATGCACACGACACCCAGCTAACACACACGGCTCTCTCTCACCTCTCTCTAGCTGGGTCTCTCACGAGACACACCCATCACACACACACCCAACACATGGCAGAACACATCCAGCGCAGAACACATCCAGCACAGACCCAACACATGGCACACACGGAGCTTCACACAACACACGCACACTGACTCACGGCATACACATTGCTCATTCACATACACACACTGATCGCCAATACCCACATGCATGACAGACACCACAACACCATTCACACAACACACAGCACACAACACACCCACATACGCACACAGCACACAACACACCCAGCACATACACACACGGCCCATCTCACACTCTCTCTCTCTCCTATCACACACAGATACACACATGCACGTTCATGATCTCTACTTGCTCTCTGTGTTCAATTCTGGGAGCATGGTTTTGAAGCAAAGCAATACAAACACTGATCTGGGTGTCTCTCTTCATGGGCCGAATGCTCTCTTTCATCTCTGCAACTCTCAGCCTCTCAAGCTTCGAGCTTCATCTCTCAACAGTTGAACTGGTGGTGGAAAAATATTGTAGAGAGAGAGAAAAGGTGGCAAGCGGGTCCCCGAAGCTTGGTTGATTGTTCGCCCAATTGCTGCAGAGAGATCTCATGCTATCGCAAAGTTGCTGATTGGTGAAGGATTAATTAGAATTTTATGTTATATTAATGTTGTAATCAGTTAATTCGTGTAAGTAATTAGTTAATTTAATTAGAATTGCATAATTAATTAGTTTTATTAATTATAATTTGATAAGTAAGGTCATTAGAATTTTAGTGTAATTAATTAATTAGATAGGTAATTAGGATTTTTATAATTAATTAATTAGTTTAAGTAGTTAGTTCATTAGAATTTTAATTATTAATTTCATTAGAATTTTATATAGTAATTAAGTAATTAATTAGTTAATTAGAATTGTATAAATTAATTAATTAGCATAATTTATTTAATTAGTCAATTTGAGTTTTATAAATGTATCAATTAATTAGTGTAATGAATTAAATAGTTAATTCGAATTTTATAAATTAGAATTGTATAAATTAATTAATTACTTAATTATAATTTTATAATTAATTAATTAGTGTGCATTATAATTTTATATTTAATTAATTAATGTAATTAATTAGTTAGTTTAATTAAGATTTTATAATTAATTAATTAATGTAATTAAGTAGTTAGTTCCACTTTGTAATAATTTGCTAGAATTATTAATTAGTTTAATTATTAATTAATTAGTTCTAATTATTTAATTAGACGATTAAATTAGAGTAATTATTTAATTAGTTATTCCATTAGATAAGTTATTTAATTTGATTAGCTATTTAAGTAGTTAGTTCATATTATAATTAATTAGTTACCTGGTTTAAAGTAGTTATTCTGTAATTAATTAATTAATGTAGTTAGCTAATTAGCTTTGTATTGTACTTCTTTAATCAGCTTAAACTAGTTATTATCATAATTACTTAATTCACTAGCTTAGCCTAATTAATAGCTTATTTATTCAAGTTTTGTAATAATTAGTTAAGTAATTTAGTTAGCTAGTTAGTTCATTCGGACCCTCCTGCGTGAGGGCGCATTAGTTCATTCGGACCCTCCTGCGCGAGGGTAAACAAATTTGTAATAATGTGTATGTCTTCCAACCCCACGTCTTTCTCCCTTTTATTTACCAGTTTATGATGGTTAGATTAGAGATATCATGTTTTATTTAGCATACTCATGTTTGCATCCACTTGTATTGCATGCACCAAGGCTCAGTTCCTCATCCAATTCGCATTGTCGTTTCAATACTTCTTTGAATACATGCTTAGACCGCATGCAATCAATTCATTTCATATGCCATATTAGTAGCCGAGTCTAGTAATTGCATATCACATGTGTTGTATAGTTAGGAATCATGCATATTTTCTAACTTTGTTTTGTAGCTTGTTCGCGAGACGTCGGTAAATATGTGAGTTGTTATGCTTTAGCATCGCGCTTGTACATAATTTTCTTATTATGTTTAGCATCCTACTATGAGGCTAACTACTTAAATGATAAACTGTTTGAATGCCCGTGGATGAAGGCTTGTTGCTTAAATTTGAATGATTCAACGAATGTACGTTTTAAGATTCACAAACCTAAGCCCACCTCAGGGTGGCAAATTCAAACCCTTTTCGAGAAACAAATATGAAATTGAATTGTTCCAATTTAAGCAAACTAGTCTATACCTTGTATACTTCACATAATAAATTTTAGGATTTATTAAATAATTATAATAAGAACATATATTGTACATAAGAATCACATCATAATTAGTAGAGGCCGATCTTTGATCGTGTGAGAGGGGTGCTCATTATTGACCTTCCCCTCTCATACCTAAGTTCCCGAACCAAGACACTTTGGTAACGACGGACTAATGGCCTTTGGCGAGAGTCACGGGTTTCCTAAATTTCCCATAAATATTTAGGTGGCGACTCTGAAATCTGGCAAAGCAGTCCATTTTTAGCATTTGATTCAAACATCGATTTTCCAAAAACAATTGCCGGATTTGGACTCTTTTTGTGTTTCCACTATTTCACATTGCACTTGTGAAATCAGATTCAGAACCAACACAAGTGGAGTCCGAACTGTAAGGGCTATGTAGACACCCCATTTTTGACCGACCTTAAGACTCAGACGTCACCGATTGAGCGCTTGGTGATGTTGCATATTGTGCTCGTTCTGAGGTTGCGGAGTCCCGGCTGCGAGCCTTGCCTCCAAACTTCCGGACTCTTTTGTGCTTTGTCTCGGTTTGCGAACCAGACTTCGTTTTCTTTGTTTTCTCTTCCCGAAGGAAGGGAGAGGTCTCGTAGATCATCTCTCAGGGGCCGTAGGTTATGTTTCGTGGTCGTAGGCCATTTTTTCCGTTTGGAGCCCGGTTTTCGGTTTTTCGGAACCGACGGCCGTGTGCCTCGGTACGGGACCGCTTAACCACCTCCGTTTGTCCCGATTTTTGGCATGCATCTTATTTACTCCCTTTTGAGGGACACTGTGGTCCGAGAGACCAACTTCGTGGTCGAACACCACTCCCGGTGCCTAACAGTCAGTTTTTGGGGCCTCGGACTGCGCGTTTCGGCCCCCGAACCTTCATTTTGCATCGGTTTGTGTTCATTTTTGGCAGGGACCTCTGTTTCATCACCAGGAAGGTCATAGAAGGGTGGAAGGCCAGTAATTGTTCCAGCAACCAGTTATATTGCCTCATCGCCCTCCATCGCCCCGTTTTTCTCACTTCAAAGCCCATGTTGACTACCCTTGGGCCATTTTCTTCAACCCTAACCCCCATATTTGTGATGTACACATCTGGGAGGCCACCAATATTTGGTGGCCGGCCAGTAATTGCTTTTGAACCTTTTGAACCCCTTTGAAAAGTGACTTGTTCTCTCTCCTGGTTCACTGTTGCCAATTTGTGATCACATGGATGTGTTGAGCACACATGGGAGGCCACCAATCTGTGGTGGCCGGCCACTAATTCCACTTGACCTGTTTGACCCCTGGCCGGCCAGCCATGGGGAGAGCCGGCTGGCCACTTGCTGTTCCAAAACCTGGCCGGCCTGATTTGCAGGTGATACATCTCAAATCTATACTTTTTTCCCCCCCAGATTTTGTATTCGGGAGGCTAAATTTTTTGGGGGAAACTTGAATTCATTTCTCCCCATTTTCCCCCCTCTTTCTCCCCCTCATTTGTCTATAAAAACCAGCCTCCAGCTCTGGTTTTTGTGTGGGAAAAAATTGGCTAAGAGCCTTATATGCATATCTCCTCTATCTTTCTCATTTCAACCCTCCAAACCTCCTAAATCCTACCTCATTTCTACACCATCACCTAGCATCACACCACCACTCCATTCCAGCAGCTTGGAAGGTCTTCTCAGAGCTTAGGAGACAGCATTTCTTGGTCCAAAGGTTGTCAAAGAGTTGGTCTACAAGGGTGAGTTGCTTTCTCCCTCTTTTGAGCTCATTTTTGCATTATTTCTTAGCCCTTCTTGCTTATACTTTTGAGCTCCGGCCATAACTGAAAGTAGTATTTTTTTGAGCTCTATTCCATGTTTCATTAAGGACCTCTCACTGTTTGAGGCCTCCATTTTGCACTTGCTTCATTATCTCTCTTGTATGCCTATTTCTTGTGTAGTATTTTAGGCTTACGTATAATCTGTTTTGAAGCATGTAGTAAACTTTGAAGTTTCTTATTTTGAGCCCTTCTTCAACATTGTTGAAGGGCTCATCACAGTTTGGGGCCTCCATATGCCACTTGCTTTGATATCCCTTTTTTGGCCCCATTTTTGCATGATTTATTAGCCTCTTGTGCTTCTGTTTTTGGACTCTAGTCCGAACTGAAAAGGGTCTTATTCTGACCCCCTCTTCATGTTTCATTAAGGGTATTTTACTGTTTGGGGCACCCTTTGTATACTTTGTGTTTAATCTTCTTTTAGGCCTCATTTTTACATAGTATTTTGAGCATGCTTGTGCACTGTTTTAGGTCCAGTACTCAACTGTAAAAGGTCATATTTTTGGCCCCTCTTCAACATTGTTGAAGGGACCTAACCTTTTTGGGGGCATCACATATCAGTTGCTTCTTTGTCTCCATTTTGGCCCATTTCTTGCATGAGAATTTTGCCATACTTGTGTTTGTTTTTGTGGTTTCCCATAAACTGTAAAACATCATATTTTGGGCCCCTATTCAACTTTTTAGAAGGGCCCTTCTCTGGTTAGGGTCAGCATCTGTTAGTTGCTTCATTATCTCGCTTTCGGGGCCGTTTTTGCATGCTAGTTTAGCCCCATTTGTGTTCACTGTTTGGCCATGATTAAAACTGTAAACATGCTTATTTTGGGGCTTCCTTGCTTCTTTCTTTACAATTCATGTTCAAATAATGCATGCATTGTATAGCTATAGGCCATTTCATGCGCCAAATTTCATGTTTCGGGACTCGTTCCATGCATCGGGTTTCATTTTATCATGTTTCGGGACTGTTTTGCATCTCATTTTGCCTCTGAAATTTTCATGATAGTATGCCATATTCCATGCTTTGCCATGTCATGTTAGAGCGGCATTCGTGCCTTAGGGTCGGTCCTCGGTTTGCGTGCACGTGTGCACACATTTCGAGTGTCTCATTTTCACCTATTGGCTTCTTATGTGAGTGTGACTGAGGTCCACTTGTGTTAGTGTAAGTCCATATCGCATTGTGTATGCCATTTCATTCCATAGCGTTGTGTATGCTAGGATTGTATGTTAGTGCATCGTGTATGCCATGTTACCTCGTGCATCGTGTATGCCATTTCATAGCATGTTGCATGTTAGGATGTATCTTAGTTGCATTTCATGCATGTCATGCATATTGCATTGTGTTCGGGATAGGGGTTAGCCCAGGCACGGGAAACGAGGTACGTTTCGTACTCCAAGTGACGGAACGTGTCTCTGTTCCCCAGTTACCGACACTCCGGATTATCCATGATGGAGCTAGGTCTTGTTGTGTTTCCATGTGCATTCATTCCATATTGAGTTGTGCAATTCGACTCCTCGGCCATCATGCATCGAGATGCGTGATTGGTGGCACAAGGATCGAGGCATGCATAGATTTATGAAAATACATTGCCATGCCCCTTTCCTGCTCTCTGTTGCAGCAAACCAAGAATCAGCAACCTTCCGGAGCTTGGCACGCATTTCAAGAACAATTACAAACAGAGGCTAATTGGAGCATCGCAATGGATTTCCGCGCAAAGGCAACCCGGGCTTGCATCATTCATCATCCGGAGAAGAGTCGAGGCAGTCCCTAGCTTGCATGCTAGTTTTATTGCTTTCCTAGATTAATTTGTTAATTAATTAGGATTTTGTATTTATTTGTAATAAGTGTGCGTGTGTGTGATGTATGTCTTCCAACCCCACGTCTTTCTTCCCTTTTATTTACTTGCTTATGATGGTTAGATTAGGGCATATTTCAATTAGCATACAGTATGATAGCATGTTTGCATTCATTCATCTGTTTTGCATGCACCGGGCTCGGCGCATCATACTAACTGCATTTGTATTTCAATTCCAAATTGAATACGTGTTAGTTGTAGCATTCCATATGCCATGTTTAGAATAGCCGAGCCTGCTATAGTTTGCATTTTTGCATGTGTTGCATTAGGCATTTCAGTATATTTAGGATCATGCAGGATTTCTAATGAGCTTCTGTTTTGGCTTGGAGTACTCGGTGAGTTTTATGCTTTAGCATCCTTGCATGCGTGTGAGTGACTGCCATGATAGCATGCTTGCCATGAGGCTATTTGCTTATGTGATATAACTGCCTGAATGCCTATGGGTGAAGGTTGGGTTATTTGGATTGGAATAATTCATTAAATGTTTGTTTTAAGCCCACTAGATAGTGGCAAAACCATGTTTTCTAAGCCCACCCGAGGGTGGCAAAATCTGCATTTTAAGCCTACCTGCGGGTAGCAAACCATCTTTCAAAAAAAAAAACATGAAATGTTTTGTTCCAATTCGGGTGACCCGGTCTATACTTGTATGCTGTGCACATCACATAGTAAATCTAGGCTAATAACCGGAATAAGAACACATAATGTTTTCAAAACTTGATATCATGGTTAGTAGAGGCCGATCTTTGATCGGGCGAGCGGGGGTGCTCACGAACCTTCCCCAATCGTACCCAAGTTCCCGAGCCGAGGCAACTTTGGTGATGACGGACACGTGGCCTTAGGCACGAGTCAGGGTTTTCTAAATTTCCCAAAATAAAATATTTAGGTGGCGACTCTGTATCTGGCAAAGCAGTCCATGTTTAGCACTTCTTTCAAAAAAATTTGTTTTCTCAAAATGATTTGCCGGATTTGGACTCTTTGGTTCAGATTACGAACCGTGACACAAATCGAGTCCGAGCTGTAGCGAGGTCCCCCCGCGGGCATGTCTACAGTTTCTGGCGACTCTGTTGGGGATTTAGAGAACTTGACTCGAACTCATGATATCTGGTTTTGACTACACTTGTGTGTTTCTTTGCATTGCATTTGCATTGGTGCGCCTAGGACACCGTGTTTGCCATCTGCTATTCCTGAACGGTTTGCCGGAGGCTTGTCTTGTCAAGGCATGACCATAAGGCTGACCGGTTACGGGCTCTGCCAGTATGGGAACACAAACCCCGGTTTTACCGGGGCACCCTTTTTGACCATTCGACCTAGTGCATATCGAAATCCGTAGTGACCATTCCAAACTAGGATAGGTTGCTTACCCGATATAGGTTGTTTGAAACCGCTGCGTGCGTAGTGAAACCCTAGTTCCTGACAAAATAGGACAGGGAAACCCTACCCCAACATAGGGGTGTTTTGGCTCTTACTTATCTGTTATGTGCTTTAGAGTGCGTCTCTACAGGAAATGCATGTATCAGGTTACAAGTTTGGGTATCAGGCCTGCGGGCACCAGTTCAATATTTTGGGATTCAGTTTTACCCGAGGGTATCGGATTTGAGGCAGAATTTTGGGGCGACCAAGAGAGAGCACACCTCGTTCAGCTTTTGCTCAGATTCGTTACGGTGAAATCAGCCGAGGTGTCTATTTTCTCTTTTGCTAGGTAGTCTGGAACCATAGTTTCAGAAGGCTCCAATATCCCCCCCCCAAGTTCATCGGGTTTGTGCTAATAGACTTTGTCAGTCGAGATTCAAGAAGCAATCGGTGTTCCTTTGCTAGGGCAGGTAAAGGGCCAGCAGTACGATCGCCAGCTCAGCGATTATCAGATCAAGGGCCCTTATCCACCCCACCAGTGAACAGTCAGGCTGAGGTCTCAGTTTCTACTGTAGGGATAGATACTAGTCAGTCAGATGGATCAGCAGAACACGTCAGGGGTGGAGGCAATGATGCGCCAGATGTAAGAAAGTATGAAACTCATGCAGCAAGATGCTATCCGCCAAGCTGAATTTGCCAAACAGCAGGCTGCGGTCATGGCCCAATAGGCAGAGCTAATCACCAGATTGCAACAGCAGAATGGAGCATCTGCTTCGCATCAAGCTCCTCTCCCACCAGGAGCTCCAACACCCGGAGAGACACCAAATGTCCAGGCAGATACGGACATTCCAGCGGGCAGCTCCGCCTCAATTTCCCCAAATTGTCCAAAACACCTACCAATCCCATCGACTCACCCTTCGAGATCGAGGTCGACCCTACGCGTTGAAATTGAGCAAGCTTGAGAAGTTGTTCAAGAAATCCTGTGGGTAAAATCCATCTCGACATTGAGGACGGCACACCGACGCAGCTTGTGACATTGTCAGACAGTTCAAGATGCCTCACATCGACCGCTTTGACGGTCGAGATCCCATGGTCCACTTGAGTTTGTTTTCGATGTTCTCGTCCGATGGGCTTGACAAGATTACGTAAGCTCTCCTTTTTTTAGACTGCCGGGTGTTGCGCCATCCGCACGCCAAATTGGAGGATTCATGAAACGAAGCCGAGGAGATGGCCGAGGCCTTCGTCGCACAATATTCATACAATACCCAAATCGAGATTACGACCCGTGATCTTGAGACGACAAGGCAGAGCCTAAGGAGAGCTTCTCGACTGGGTTCATTGAGGGCCAAGGCCTCAATGATGACCATTAGGCCAACGGATAAGGATCAGATACGGATGGTTGTACGCAACCTCCAGCCCAAACTAATACAGAAAATGATCGTGCTCCCCTTCCTTACCTTTTCTGATTTACATGAGATGGGGGTACAAATTGAGGAAGCTATGAAACAGGCCTTGATTGACAGTGACAGGAAGCAACCCAGGAGGACCTTCAACCGCAACGCAAATACAGGCGTAAGCAGTGCTGAAAATGCCAGAGCTTCAGATGTGGGCATGGTTACCACCACCACACAAAAAATAGCCACCTCATTCACCGGTGCGTCCGGAGCTAGCTCGCAAATAGCCAAAAACCCACCTCAGAGCCAAAGGGTGTTTACTCCACTATACATGCCCCTATCCAAAGCTCTGGGGGTTTTGATCAAGAAAGGGCATCTGAAGCCCCTGGAGCCGCAGCCACTACCAAAGAACCTCCCTCTCTCACATAACCCACCGACCATCAGGTTTTCCATCGGCCATGACACTGACATGTGCTTTCGTCTTCGCCACGAAATACAAGATCTGATCGACAACAGAGTCATCCCCGCACCGGGTCCTGCAAAGTCTATCGGCACTTGATCAGTGAACTTGTGGGGGATAATATGATGTGGTCAGGAGATGAACCACCTGTGGGCGGCACTCAGTTTACTCCAGACGTGGGAATGGCACGCATCGTTTTGAGCATTTGCGAACGCTAGTTTTGAAGTTTCTGACTTGGGTGTTGAGTCAGTTTTGTAATTTTGTTTTGAGTCTGTCTCTTTGTCTTGAGTCAGTCTTTTTGATTAAGGGTCTGTCTTGTTGTATCGAGTCAGTCTTGTTGTATAGGAGTCGGGTGATTCCGGGGGTATTACCTTGGGCGTCACCATTTTGTTTTGCGTTTGTCTTTTCGTTTTGTTTTGAGTCTGTTTCTACCTTGGAGCCAGTAACGCCAACAGATTTGAATGAACAGCAGTGGTTTTTCATGCTTTTGTGTTTGCTTCTGCCGTGTGCCAATTGTACCATAAATTCCAAATGAGATGGCAGTATTTGACTAGAAGTTGTCTTTTCTGTGCCTTGAATTCATTGCATCGACCTAAGTTTTCCAAAAGCTTTTTGAACACTGCGGTGAAAACGAAGAGGAAGGAATTCCTCGGGTTTTGCAAAATTTTGATCAATTGAGAGAAAGAGAGGCGTGCTAAGCCCTTAATGAATGAAATCATGCTTGTTAGTGTGAGTACTGAGAAGGATCCTGGCTTGATCCAGATTGGTTCTACATCGCTTCAACGGAGCGACGTCGCTTAAAAGATTTCAAAAAATGTTTTGCGCGGTCCTGCGAAGACCTGTGTGGAATCGCTCTTGAGATTGTGCAACCTAGGATCGCTCTCAGCCTCGAGACTCGCCCCCCCTTTGCTTTCAAACCTTGAACTTGCATTCAGAATGTTCAACGGTCGACCACAATGTAAGGCCTGTGTGGCCAGATTTGAAGCAGCCCTCGAACAAGAGGCCAGGAAAGTCGGATGAAGAAGATCAGAAGATCAGAAGAAGCTTGCCAAGCTAGAACAGAAGTACCCCTCGAACTAGGGGCAAAGATGTCAGATGTGCTCGAAGAGCCGAAGATGAGTCCTCTTGCAAATCAACAGCCACTCTCCTGGATACGAATGGCCTCAAAACCTTACAACCATTTGGCATGGACCAAGCTACACTTTTACCCTTGGAGAGGCTTGCTGGGCCGAAAACCCGGAAGGGCGACCCAGGCAAAAGTTAGAGCAAGAAAAATATATACAAAAAGCAAAAAAGAAAAAAGAAGAAAAGAAAAGAATGAAAAAAAAAAGAAGAAATGAAGAAAAAGAAAAAAAGGAAAAAGAAGAAAAGAAAAGAAATGAATTGAAAAGAAAAGAAAAACAAAGCTCGCAAGGTTGAAAACCTGCAACAGGCGCCTTGGCAAAAGTTAGAGCATGAAAAGGGGAGGTTAAATACCCGAGTGTACCTTAACCCCGAACTACGTAAGGCTTGATTCCCATCTTTGGGATACGTAGGCAACTTCATTCTGAAGTCCAGCCGTAAAACAATTCAAATTCGATTGTGTCCATGCGATGATTTTGGTCATCTTTGTCTTCTCTGTATCTAAGAGTCTGGTTGTGTTCATCGCTCCGGGGACTGACTACAATGCGCCGCGGTGCCATTCAAACAAGGGGCAACTTTCCGTTGCCATTCAAATGCGCCGTGGTGCCGTTCAAACAAGGGGCAACTTTCCATTGCCATGCAGCCCCCTTTGAGCAAGGGGCAATTTTCCTTCGGATCTGAGGTCGCGCATCTCAAGAGTAAGTTCTGCGCTCGTTGAGCAGTGGTCATTTGCAAAAAAAAAAAAAAACAGTTTTTGAGAATTTTTACTGAGGTTGACTAATTCTCTCAAAAAGTATTCCATTTTTTTTTTCAAAACTGGACCATTTCTTGGACCCAAAAAAGGAAAATTTTCAGTGCTCATAGCCTGACTTGCATAATTTCAAATCAAAAATTGAACAAGCATGTTAATCTAACTCTCATGTTGGTCAAAATTGTTTTAGTAGAAAGCAAAAACAAAAAATGGTCAAAATGATGAACTAGGGGCACAATTGAGTCATGTGTTCTGTCTTTTCCCCTTTGACCAAATACTTGCTAGGAAGGGGCACCGTATTCGCCAGAAAAGGGCACAACAAAGGGTTGAAAGATCTCCCACCCTCCAAGCAACGAGGTATCAAGCCAAGTGCGAAGCACGAACTGGAATGGAGCAAGATATTCCACTCCATCATCTGGACAGACCTTATCACGTCCAAACTCCCCAGCAAAGCATCATCAACCGATGTTAGTTGCAAATTCGCTACACGCCCAGTTGTAGCGCAACCCTTCTATAAGTGGAATTCACTAGCTGTGAGCGGAAGAAAGAGAATCTAGCAGCATGCTAGGGGCAAAAGCTTGCAACTTCCTGTTTATCCATCAACCACCCAGGGAAGGGATGAAAAATGAGAGATTGAAGAATAGAGAGATGTGCGTTGAGAGAAAAAGTGAAGAAAGGGCTTTTTCAGAAAAACAGAGCTTGAGGGCCGAGTGATGTGAGAACCACAAATGAGAAAGGGTAGGAAACACTACCCGGTGAAACAGGCTCCCTGTGCACGTCTGAGTGTCGTGTCTTTTTGTTTTATCTCGTTTCTTGTTTTGAGTCGTTTCGAGTGTTACTCGATGTGTCTAGGTTGTTTACCTTTTGTTTTCTGTTGTTGAGTCGTAGTGCGCTGTGTTCAGTTGTAGGCTCAATACCCCGGTCAAGAACTCATCTCTCAGTTTCAAAAATAAAATCGTTTTGCGCTCCAAGTGTTGTGCCATTCTCTACATTTGTGCAAAACAGAATCTATTCTTTCATAAAACTGCGGGGTTCAACCTAGGTCACATGAGAACAGTAAAACCAGGACCTATCTGAAGCTATGAGTTCCGGGCTGCAAAGCAAAAGAAAAGAAGGAAAATATCAGTATCTGAGTTTGTTTCAACTTCAGTAAGTTCCAAAATTGCATTCCGTGTGTACCTCTTCAGGTCTTGCCAATGCTCTGAAGGATGAGTGTGCCACTACCTCAAGCTCAAGATCAAGTCTACTTCAAGCCAGAATGGTGATCAGAAGTGTTCTCCCTAAGTACCATTCCCTGCCAGAGGCATGTTGACCGTGTTTGCAATGAGTTCCTAGGAGACCAACTGCGACGGTGGAAACTAGAGTTCGAATGGCTTTTGCCTAGAATGCAAAGGTTCGGGATTTCCGAGACTAAAGTCTGGTTTGAATACCCAGGGGTCTATCCTTGGCTTGAAATCTGTATGGCAGCCCCATAGATTGAGATAGCATGTGAATGCGCCTCGATTCTGGATACTGAATGAACCTAGTCTGTCACCCCGTTGGAGAATAGGGAAAGTTGTGAACATGGCCAGGAAGGAAAGGTAGTAACTGCCGTTTGGAAGTACAATCGAGAAAGTGCAAGAAGAACCCACTCTTTTCAGCCCAAAATGTTTCTGCGGAACTTTCAAATCATGTCTTCGATGTGTAGCTCATCGTCAGTCGGCGTGCACGAGGTGTATCCTTTTTGGAATGAATCGTGACCCCTCCAAGAGGTAAATCGGAGGTTGCGTTTGGAGTTTGGTCTCCTTAAGGCTTGTATTCCCTTATTCGACATTTTGTTTCAAATATGCATTGTGATGCACGTTCCAACTGCATTGTTATGCACCCACTTCCACTTGCATTGTGATGCACGTTCCAACTGCATTGTTATGCATGTCCCACGGGCGTTGTCACACGCGTTCCACTGGCATTGTCATGCTCATTCGTTGCATTGTTATGCACATCTATTTAGCATTGTTATGCTCATTCGTTGCATTGATATGCACATCTATCTCGCATTGTTATGCACATTTTTCACTTGCATTGTTATGCACACTCTACCTGCATTGTTATGCACCTTTTTCACTTGCATTGTTATGCACATCCACTGGCATTGTTATGCTCATTTGTTGCATTGTTATGCACATCTATCTAGCATTGTTATGCTCATTCGTTGCATTGTTATGCACATCTACCTGCATGGTTATGCACCTTTTCACTTGCATTGTTGATCTTTCCTCTCTTGCATGTGATATGCTGAGAGGTCTGCCTTTCTTCTCTTGCGTGTGATACGCTGAGAAATCTACCTTTTCCTCTTTTGCGTGTGATACGCTGAGAGATGATCTTCTCTTCTCTTGCATGTGATATGCTGAGAGGTCTGCCTTTCTTCTCTTGCGTGTGATACGCTGAGAAATTTGCCTTTCCTCTCTTGCATGTGATATGCTGAGAAATCTGCCTTTCTTCTCTTGTGTGTGACACGCTGAGGAATCTACCTTTTCCTCTCTTGCGTGTGATACGCTGAGAGATGATCTTTTCCTCTCTTGCATGTGATATGCTGAGAGGTTCACCTTTCTTCTCTCGCGTGTGATACGTTGAGAAATTTGCCTTTCTTCTCTTGCGGGTGATATGCTGAGAGGTTCACCTTTCTTCTTATGAGTGTGATACGCTGAGAAATTTACCTTTCTTCTCTTGCGTGTGATACGCTGAGAAAGTTACCTTTCCTCTCTTGCGTGTGATACGCTGAGAGATGATCTTTTCCTCTCTTGCATGTGATATGCTGAGAGGTTCACCTTTCTTCTCTTGCGTGTGATACGTTGAGAAATTTACCTTTCTTCTCTTGCGTGTGATACGCTGAGAAAGTTACCTTTCCTCTCTTGCGTGTGATATGTTGAGAGGTTTTCCTTCTTCCCCTCCTGTGTGTGATACGCGGAGAGATGTTGTGTGTGAGACTCCGGGTACTCTCGGTAGTCACTTTTAGCCTTCTCTGCGTGAGACGCAATGAGAATTGCATTATTTTCTTACATCCTTTCTGCATGAAATGTAGTTAGATTTGTATTCACTTGCTTAAAACTGTTGCATGATATGCTTCATTACAGCTTTCTTTGCATGATCATAAGTTATGTTCGGCTTCTTGCCTTGTCAGTTGCATTTTGCCCCTGCCTGTGGGCACATCTCTTTGATTATCTTGCCTGTTTGTCTAAGTCTTCGGCCTTGTCAAAAATGGGTCGTCTCTGGGCTTTGACACTCACTCCCGTCATTGTTATGACTTCCGAGTTCTGTCAAAGAGGGGCAACTATAGACACCCCATTTTTGACCGACCTTAAGACTCAGACGTCACCGATTGAGCGCTTGGTGATGTTGCATATTATGCTCGTTTCGAGAGGTTTGAGTCCATTGCGAGCCTTGCCTCCAGACTTAGGACTCTTTTGTGCTTTGCCTCGGTTTGCGAACCGAGCTTTTTCTCTGTTTTCTCTTCTCGAAGGAGGAGAGGTCTCGTAGATAATCTCTCGGGGCCGTGAGCTACGTTTAAATGGTTAGGCCATTTTTTCCGTTGGAGCCGGTTCGATTTTTGAACCGGCCGTGTGCCTCGGTTTGGGACCGCTTAACCACCTCCGTTTGCCCCGGTTTTTGGCATGCATCTTATTTACTCCATTTTGAGGGACACTGTGGTCCGAGAGACCAACTTCGTGGTCGAACACCACTCCCGGTGCCTAACAGTCAGTTTTTGGGGCCTCGGACTGCGCGTTTCGGCCCCCGAACCTTCATTTTGCATCGGTTTGTGTTCATTTTTGGCAGGGACCTCTGTTTCATCACCAGGAAGGTCGTAGAAGGGTGGGAGGCCAGTAATTGTTCCAGCAACCAGTTATATTGCCTCATCGCCCTCCATCGCCCCGTTTTTCTCACTTCAAAGCCCATGTTGACCACCGTTGGGCCATTTTCTTCAACCCTAACCCCCATATTTGTGATGTACACATCTGGGAGGCCACCAATATTTGGTGGCCGGCCAATAACTGTTTTTGAACCTTTTGAACCCCTTTGAAAAGTGGCTTGTTCTCTCTCCTGGTTCACTGTTGCCAATTTGTGATCACATGGCTGTGTTGAGCACACATGGGAGGCCACCAATCTGTGGTGGCCGGCCACTAATTCCACTTGACCTGTTTGACCCCTGGCCGGCCGGCCATGGGGAGAGCCGGCTGGCCACTTGCTGTTCCAAAACCTGGCCGGCCTGATTCCTTGCAGGTGATACATCTCAAATCTATACTTCCCCCCCCCCAGATTTTGTATCTGGGGGGCCAAATTTTTGGGGGGAAACTTGAATTCATTTCCCCCCCATTTTCCCCCCTCTTTCTCCCCCTCATTTTTCTATAAAAACCAGCCTCCAGCTCTGGTTTTTGTGTGGGAAAAAATTGGCTAAGAGCCTAATATGCATATCTCCTCTATCTCTCTCATTTCAACCCTCCAAACCTCCTAAATCCTACCTCATTTCTACACCATCACCTAGCATCACACCACCACTCCATTCCAGTAGCTTGGAAAGTCTTCTCAGAGCTTAGGAGGTAGCATTTCTTGGTCCAAAGGTTGTCAAAGAGTTGGTCTAAAAGGGTGAGTTGCTTTCTCCATCTTTTGAGCTCATTTTTGCATTATTTCTTAGCCCTTCTTGCTTATACTTTTGAGCTCCAGACATAACTGAAAGTAGCATTTTTTTGAGCTCTATTCCATGTTTCATTAAGGGCCTCTCACTGTTTGAGGCCTCCATTTTGCACTTGCTTCATTATCTCTCTTGTATGCCTATTTCTTGTGTAGTATTTTAGGCTTATTTATAATATGTTTTGATGCATGTAGTAAACTGTGAAGTTGCTTATTTTGAGGCCTTATTTAACATTGTTGAAGGTCTCATCACTGTTTGGGGCCTCCATATGCCACTTGCTTTGATATCCCTCTTTTGGCCCCATTTTTGCATGATTTATTAGCCTCTTGTGCTTCTATTTTTGGACTCTAGTCCGAACTGCAAAGGGTCTTATTTTGACTCCCTCTTCATGTTTCATTAAGGGTCTTTTACTGTTTGAGCCACCCTTTGTATACTTTGTGTTTAATCTTCTTTTAGGCCTCATTTTTACATAGTATTTTGAGCATGCTTTTGCACTGTTTTAGGTCCGGTACTCAACTGTAAAAGGTCATATTTTTGGCCCCTCTTCAACATTGTTGAAGGGACCTAACTGTTTTGGGCCAGCATATATCAGTTGCTTCTTTGTCTCCATTTTGGCCCATTTCTTGCATGAGAATTTTTCCATACTTGTGTTTGTTTTTGTGGTTTTCCATAAACTTTAAAGCATCATATTTTGGGCCCCTCTTCAACATTGTAGAAGGGCCCTTCTCTGTTTAGGGTCAGCATCTGTTAGTTGCTTCATTATCTCGCTTTCGGGGCCATTTTTGCATGCTAGTTTAGCCCCATTTGTGTTCACTGTTTGGCCATGCTTAAAACTGTAAACATGATTTTTTTGGGGCTTAATTGCTTCTGTATTTACACTTCATGTTCAAATAATGCATGCATTGCATAGCTATAGGCCATTTCATGCGCCAAATTTCATGTTTCGGGACTCGTTCCATGCATCGGGTTTCATTTTATCATGTTTCGGGACTGTTTTGCATCTCATTTTGCCTCTGAAATTTGCATGATAGTATGCCATATTCCATGCTTTGCCATGTCATGTTAGAGTGGCATTCGTGCCTTAGGGTCGGTCCTCGATTTGCGTGCACGTGTGCACGCATTTCGAGTGTCTCATTTTCACCTATTGGCTTCTTATGTGAGTGTGGCTGAGATCCACTTGTGTTACTGTAAGTCCATATCGCATTGTGTATGCCATTTCATTCCATAGCGTTGTGTATGCTAGGATTGTATGTTAGTGCATCGTGTATGCCATGTTACCTCGTGCATCGTGTATGCCATTTCATAGCATGTTGCATGTTAGGATGTATCTTAGTTGCATTTCATGCATGTCATGCATATTGCATTGTGTTCAGGATAGGGGTTAGCAGAAACGCAGAAGCGAGTGCGTTCGTACTCCAAGTGACGGAACGTGTCTCTGTTCCCCAGTCACCGACACTCCGGATTATCCATGATGGAGCTAGGTCTTGTTGTGTTTCCATGTGCATTCATTCCATATTGGGTTGTGCAATTCGACTCCTCGGCCATCATGCATCGAGATGCGTGATTGGTGGCATGAGGATTGAGGCATGCATTGATTTGTGAAAATACATTGCCATGCCCCTTTCCTGCTCTCTGTTGTAGCAAACCAAGAATCAGCAACCTTCCAGAGCTTGGCACGCATTTCAAGAACAATTACAAACAGAGGCTAATTGGGGCATCGCCATGGATTTCCGCGCAAAGGCAACCCGGGCATGCATCATTCATCATCTGGAGAAGAGTCGAGGCAGTCCCTAGCTTGCATGCTAGTTTTATTGTTTTCCTAGATTAATTTGTTAATTAATTAGGATTTTGTATTTATTTGGATTGTATTATTATTCGGGACTGTATATTATTTATTCGGACCCTCTGCGCGAGGGCATAATTGTGATAAGTGTGCGTGTGTGTGATGTATGTCTTCCAACCCCACGTCTTTCTTCCCTTTTATTTACCTGCTTATGATGGTTAGATTAGGGCATATTTCAATTAGCATACAGTATGATAGCATGTTTGCATTCATTCATCTGTTTTGCATGCACCGGGCTCGACGCATCATACTAACTGCATTTGTATTTCAATTCCAAATTGAATACGTGTTAGTTGAAGCATTCCATATGCCATGTTTAGAATAGCCGAGCCTGCTATAGTTTGCATTTCTGCATGTGTTGCATTAGGCATTTCAGTATATTTAGGATCATGCATGATTTCTAATGAGCTTCTGTTTTGGCTTGGAGTACTCGGTGAGTTTTATGCTTTAGCATCCTTGCATGCGTGTGAGTGACTGCCATGATAGCATGCTTGCCATGAGGCTATTTGCTTATGTGATATAACTGCCTAAATGCCTATGGGTGAAGGTTGGGTTATTTGGATTGGAACAATTCATCAAATGTTTGTTTTAAGCCCACTAGATAGTGGCAAAACCATGTTTTCTAAGCCCACCCGAGGGTGGCAAAATCTGCATTTTAAGCCTACTTGCGGGTAGCAAACCATCTTTCAAAAAAAAAAAAAACATGAAATGTTTTGTTCCAATTCGGGCGACCCGGTCTATACTTGTATACTGTGCGCATCACATAGTAAATCTAGGCTAATAACCGGAATAAGAACACATAATGTTTTCAAAACTTGATATCATGGTTAGTAGAGGCCGATCTTTGATCGGGCGAGTGAGGGTACTCACGAAGTGACCTTCCCCAATCGTACCCAAGTTCCCGAGCCGAGGCAACTTTGGTGATGACGGACACGTGGCCTTAGACACGAGTCAGGGTTTCCTAAATTTCCCAAAATAAAATATTTAGGTGGTAACTCTGTATCTGGCAAAGCAGTCCATGTTTGAAACTTCTTTCAAAAAAATCTGTTTTCTCAAAACGATTTGCCGGATTTGAACTCTTTGGTTCAGGATTCTGACCGTGACAAATCGAGTCTCAGTATGGCGAGGTCCCCATGAGCATGTCTCTGAGCTATTTCATTCTTCCGAAAGTGGCGCAAAAGCGAAAGCTACACTGGTGTAGTTACCTCTGGCCAAGGATGTATGGACGAATTCCCGAACACAATTGCCACTCCCTTCCCGTAAGGGTACTTCAGCATTTGGTGGAGGGTAGAAGAGACTGCTTTCACTAGGTGTAGCCACGGCCTCCCTAGCAGTAAGTTGAAAGTGGTTAGCACATCCAGGACATAGAACTCGACATCTAGTTGAGCTGGGCCCATCTGAACTCGAATTTGTATAGTGCCCATCACCTCCCACTTGTGTTATCATATGCTCGGATCAGTTAGGCTGTAGGCACAAAATCTGCTGGTTTTAGGCCCATGGCATAAGCTGTGCGAGAAGGATAGACATTGATAGCTGAACCGGTGTCAACTAACACCACTAGCACCCATTTTTCTCTACACTAAACAGATATGTATAGGGGTTTGTTGTGTGCTGAGCCTTTCGGCGGGAGTTCTTTCTCGAAAAAGGCTAGGGTTGGGCTGGCACCACCTGGGAAAACTAACCCCACAAGCTGTTCAGGGGTAGTGTCAATGGACAGTTTGGCTTTGTCCATTATTGATAATACAACCTGTTGATGTACTCGGGAGGCCATATGGAGACCCCAAATTGAGATATCGGCTTGGATTTTCTTTAGTTGCTTTAACACTGCCTCTTCCTCCAACTGCCTATCTTTCTATTTCTCAACCTCCCTTTCTTTCCCAAAGGCCTCAGTTTGGTCTAAGTGTGGTGGCTTGAAATACCACCCACTTCTCGTCATGTGGTCTATCTCTTCAGCATACCACGTGTTATTCGGAAGGGACCCATTAGAGTCTTCATCGGTGTGGGCCAAATGTAGATCATCATCCTCCCACCATACACTTTTGGCAACCGACAAACAATTGTCTGCCTCCGTTCTGATCACTTTCACATCATAGGCATCTCTTATGGGGTATTGGGCCATTTCGGCCTTTTGTTTTCCTTGAACCCTTTCTTGTTCAAACTATTTCAACGCAACTTCCTGTTCTGTGTTCGTAGTACTCACAGTACCCAATTCCTGAGCTAAATTCTTGACACCGGTGCTCTTCGACAATTTCCCCTTTTCATAGGCCATTCCGGCCACCGCAGCAATTCTTGATTCTTTTTCTTCTAGTTTTGTTTCAATTCCTTCCTCCCTGTCAAGTTCATCACTCAACCACCCAATGTTGTTCGCTGATCCATTCAAATCAAACCAGTTAATCTGCATATCCCCTTGATCTTGTTCATCAAAGAATTACAGGTTGTCTAAGTCCTCCTTAAGCTCCGCCAGATCATCTAAACCTTGGCTTGGGCCATCCACCCTAACCACATTGACCCCCGCTATAGTTAGCAATACCACTTCCTACTTGACTTGATCAATCGGCACAATGTAGCAGCACGGATCATACTCTCCCTTAGTCAAATCCTAAGAGCACTCAGGCAGCGGACTCGTACTCTCCTCTAAGGCCAACTTCTCTTCTTCTAGCACTATCACCACCATGGGTTTAGGTTGAAGTGTGGACGTGTCCATCATGCACAAATCTGTGCTTTCAGGAATGAACAACGTTGGTCTGGGTAAGTAGGAAGGGGTGATATATAAGCTGGGGTCATAGAGAAGAGCCAGTATAAGGATTAGGTTTAGATTGTGAGGTGGAGGAACTTGATTGTGGGTCGGGAGAAGGTTGGTAGTTAAATTTGGCTTTTGAGGTGGTGCGATCACCTTGTTGTCAATGAGGTCTTGAAGCTCATGTTGCAGCCTAAAGCATTGGTCGGTGTCGTGATCGTGCTGCAGGTGAAACGCATAGTACTTGGCTGGGTTGTGTTTCGGTGGGAGAGGATCAGGTAGTGGGTGTGGCTCTAATGGCTTGAGGTGCTTCTTTTTGATCAACACCCTTATGGCTTGGGATAAAGGCATGTAGAGTGGGGTAAATGTCCTCTCAGATCGGGCCGGGTTGTTTGAAGTTTGTGGAGTTGTGCTTGCAAAGGGATTGGTGGTCTTGGTTGTGGTGGTGACAACACTCACATCAGGTGGCCGCGCAGCTGTGCTTCCACTAGTGGTTGCATTGGAACTGCACACAAGAGGCCTGCTCTTTTTCATCAGTAATCAAGCCCTATTTCACGGCATCTTCAATCTGAACTCCTATCTCGTGGAGCTCGGTTAACGTGAACAAGGATAGGACGATCATTTTCTGCAACAGCTTCCCGGGCAGATTGCGGACTACCATTCTTATCTTGTCTTTCTCAGAAGGTCGTGTGGTCATCATTGAAGCTTTGGCCCTCCACTTTGTCACGAATTTTGAGAAGCCCTCCTTCGGCTCTTGGTGCGTTGCCTCGAGATCATGAGTTGTGACCTAGATTTGTGTTATAGGAGTACTGTGCAATAAAGGCCTTAGCCATTTCCTCTCAATTCTGTTTCACAGAATCCTCCAGCTTTGCATACCAGATAGCTGCTATACTAGACAGGGTCCAGCCAAAGAGTGAGAGCTTCTACAATCTGGTCAGGCCCATCGGTCGCAGAATGTCTGAAAACAGCTGAAGATGAACAACAGGGTCTCCGGAACCATCGAATCTATTGATATGCGGCATTTTGAACCGATCTGGCAATGTCACTGTAGAGTTGGTATACTGTAGACACCCCATTTTTGACCGTCCTCAAGACTTGGACGTCATCGTTTGAACACTCGGTGATCATCCATGTTTGTGTTCGTCTTGAGTTCCCGGAGGTCTCGGCCACGCGCCTTACCTCAGGATCTCTTGACTCGACTGTTTTGTATTTGGTTTTGCACCAAACACTTGTGTTTTGCTTTTGAGGGGCAGAGAATGGCTTGTTGGCCATCCATACACCTCACCGGCCATGGCTTGAGGCCACCGGCCATGTTTTGTTTCCACTGGCCATTGGTTATGGCCGGCCGGTACTCTTCGTGGCCGGCCGACCATTATTTTGGTCAATTTGGCATTTTTGGCTGGCCGACCACTGTGCATCTTCTTTTGCAGATATTTTTATGCCAGCTGTGCTAGCTGGCATACACTTTGCCCCCCCTCCATACACGTGTATGGAGGGATTTCACTCTTGCTTAGCTTGTTTTGTAAGCTTTGCAAGAGCGATCCTTTATAAAGGGAGGGCCTCTCCTCCCTCCTTGAGGGTTACAAAAAAAGCTGAGGGGAGCTTTGGTTCTAGGGTTAGCATAGTGTATCTATTCTATCTCTATTTCTCCCTCTCTTTTGCTATAAGTGTGTGTTTGTCCTTAGTTTTGCACTAGGACACCTACCATCACACCTTACCTTGGTTGCTAAGGCATTAGGGGGTTCTCCTTGAAGTTCTTGAGCTGGTTTGGAGCTAAGAAAGCTGCTGGAGTGTTCTTTGTGAAGAAGGTCTTCAAGGGTAAGATTCTTGCCATTTTTACCCCATTTTTGCATAGCTTTTTTTGCCTATCTTGCAACTATTTTTAGACTTTGTATATAACTAATAAAAGTCTTATTTTTACTTGCTTAAAATAGTTTTTTAAGGGTGTTTTGTTGTTTGGGGTTGTTTGACCCTTCATAGGCCTTGTTTGGCCCCCATTTTTGTGCTATTTTGGTGAGCTCCGGGACCACCTTGTTTGGGCCTCCTCACCACTGAAATCTTGAGGGATTTCAGTGGTGAGGATGGTGTCTTAAGGTCCTAAGAAGGAGAGGGCCATTCCCTCTCCTTGTTGTCTTCAAACTTGCCATTTTAAGCCTCATGTGTGAGCATCATTTTTGAGTTCATGTTGGCCATGCTTCAGTAGGAATTTGGTAGTATTTTGCCATGTTTTACCTCTATTTTAAGTTGGTTTAGACACACCATGCTTGCTTTGCATACTTGTCTTGTAATGTCATGAATTGCCTTAACATGCTTTGTGGTTTGAGCCTTGTGTCTAGCATGTTTTTGGCCTAGCTTTGTGAAGCTTTTATGCTTTTTTTAGCATGCTAAAGGTCTTTTTTTTGTCATTTGGGTCATCCATGCTTTGCTTTGTATAGCTACCATGTAATCCCCCTTGTATGCCTTGAGCATTGACCTCTCTAGCATGCCATCCTTGCTTTGTTTTAGTGGTTTGGAACCACTTGCCATGCCATTTCAGTCCTTGTGGTGTGCTTGTATGCTTGCATTTGATGCCCCTTTAATGTGTTAAAAGGTTGTTGTCTTGTGCTCCATGTTTGGACCCTTTTGTATGTTTGCATGTTTAGACCATTTAGATGCCATTTGTTAAAATTGAACTAGGATCATGCATGATTACTAACTAGTTCATTGCTTTGGCACGGAGTACGATGTAAGTATTTATGCTTTAGCATCTCGCATGAGTGTGAATGTTAACATGACAGCATGCTCACCATGTGGCTATGTGCTTATGTGGTATTACTGCCTGAATGCCTGTGGGTGAAGGTTGGGTTGTTTGAGTTGGAACAACTCATTGAAATCCGTGTTTTAGCCTACTCGCGAGTAGCAAATTCCAAACCATTTTCCAAACGAACGGATATGCAATACTTTGCTCCAAATTAGGCGATCTAGTCTATACTTTTGTGTTGTGCGCATCACATAGTAAATCTAGGCTAATTACATAGTAAATCTAGGCTAATAACCGGAATAAGAGCACATAACGTTTTCAAAACAAGATATCATGGTTAGTAGAGGCCGATCTTTGATCGGGCGAGCGGGGGTGCTCATAGCTGACCTTCCCCAATCGTACCCAAGTTCCCGAGCCGAGGCAACTTTGGTGATGACGGACACATGGGCTTAGGCAAACGAGTCAGGGTTTCCTAAATCCCCCCATAAAAAAATATTTAGGTGGCGACTCTATATCTGGCAAAGCAGTCCATGTTTGACACTTCTTTACAAAAATCTGTTTTCCAAAACGATTTGCCGGATTTGGACTCTTTGTTTCAGATTAAGAACCGTGACATTTGAGTCCGAACTATAGCACGTGAGGCCCCACGTGGGCGCGTCCACATATACCCATCTTCTATGTCGAGAATAGAATCAACACTGTGATAACCCTGTTCCGCATTGTCCTAATTGATCTTAATTATGATTGTGATTATGTGTTTAGTATCATTTTGAGAGCCATTTATATGATTATATGTGGTTTGAATTTCTATCTGTTCATCGTAGGAAAAATCTGTTCAACTTAGTGTTATGAACTGAAAATTGAAGGCCTTATCGGCCACAGAAACTGAAATTGACTACACCGTTGTGATTGGCGTAATTTTTAAAGCCTATGGTGAAATTTAATTGACAATTTATTTCGGATTAAAATAATTAGATTTAGAATGATTAATTAGAGTACCATTACTTAGTCTTAATCCATTTGATTAAAAGAGCCTATAAATAGGCCAACTTACACTCATATACATTTGGCTTTGAGCTCAAAATCTGAATTAGCTCTCTAGAGAGAGAGAGAGAACTGACTTTGAGAGAGAGAGAGAGAGAGAGAGAGAGAGAAGACATCTTTGTGCATTTTGGCTCAAGGTTTGTGAATTGGTAGCTACACTCAAGAATTAACTATAATTTGTGAAGATTGGAGCTCCTAGGTGAGTAAATTCATAAGTTTGAGTTTGTAATTTTGTGGAATCAAAGTTAGATTGTGATTAAAAAGTGTAATTTGAGTTGTATATAGAGTTACATACATGAATTAAGCTAAGCTTGATAAATTTGAAATCATTGGATCCATGCATGTAAGGATTGACCATAATTTTGCATGTTTAAATGTAAAGCATGTTGATCTTGTTGTTTTGAGGGTTGTTTGATACATGCATGCAAGAATTTCCATGCATTGGAACTTAATTTCAAGCTTTGAAGCTTGTTCATGCTAAATACAAACATGATTTGTATATGTATATATATAATTTATGGTTTGAAAGTTGTTGAACCCATGGAATTTTGAGCTATGGTTGCTAATTATCTTCAATTGTACGTTTTGGGAGTGTACCTGCATATTTGAATGTTTTATACATGAACTGGACCTTTGGGATGTGGATTTGAACTTCAAATAGAATTCTGGAAAACCCAAAATTCGTCACGTCTGCTTGAGCGGGGAATTTGCCGCTCGAGCGTAAAATGTTAACTCCTAGAACTTTTGCAGACATTGATGTTCGCTCAAGCGGGGAAAGTCACGCTCGAGCGCCCAGTCTCATGTTTCGACTCTCAGCTCTAGTGTACGAATTCACGCTCAAGCGTAAAAATCAAGTAACCAGTACTTTACAGACCGAAGGGATCAACTCAAGCGGGGGAACATGCACTCGAGCGGGAAGCCCTATTTTAGAAATTTTGAAAAGTTGATTTATGTTTCAATTTCCGTTCTCTTCCATTTCTAAGCACTCTTAGGCATACATTAAGCATTGTAAGTGAGTTAAAAGGATAAGAACGAGGCCTAAGAGGAATGAATAAATTAAGAACGGATTGAATTCTTGTGACCCATTATGTGTTATGATTTATGTAGGGTCGAGCACACGGACGAATCCTCTGACAGATCACTGTGAGTAATATCTTAGTAAAGATATTTTGAAGTATGTTATTTGTCCAATTGCTTATTTCTATATAAGTCTTGTAAGCTTGCTAATTTGAATTGTGGACAAATGTTTGTTATGCCATATGGTAGGGCCAAAGGCCGTTGGATACAATTGATTGGGCCAAAGACCGTTTGACATGAATGAATGGGTCGAAGGCCGTCTGGCATGAATGATTGGGCCGAAAGCCATTTGACATGAATGAATGGGCTGAAGGCTGTCGGACATGAATAATTGGGGCAAAGGCCGTCGGACGTGAATAATTGGGCCATAGGCCATCAGACATAAGTAATTGGGCCAAAGGCCGTCGGACATGAACGATTGGGCCAAAGGCCGTTAGATATGAATGATTTGGGCCTGAGGCCGTTTGATTTGTTTGGATCGCTAGTCATTTGATATATTAGACAGAAATATGAATTAGGCCTAAGGCCGTCTGATGTATTTTGTTTTAAATACCGTTCATGTATCTCCTTCGCTTGATATTATTCACTAGGCTTTCGCTCACTCTCATTCATGTAATTGTAGGTGAGCCAAGCAATATCCAAACCCAGCCCCAGTGAAGCAGGAGTGAAATAGTCAAGTTTTGAGAAGTCAGCCCATACATCTCTCGCACGAGACTTGTTTTCGCCCTTTTGTTCTTTTGTTATATTTTGTTATGTTGGCGAAAACTTTGGATTATAGTTGTATATAAGCTTTTGATTGGCTGACCATGACTTGAATGATCCTGTTGTGTAAAGCTATATGTTAACTTTCTTTGTTGTGGGTTATTAATGAATATATGTGAAATGTTATGATGTGGCATGTAAGCATAGCTCTATGGACAAAAGTTTTAAGTTGCTTCTGTTTTGGCCCCTTAACTCTGTTGAAATATATCTAATTTGGACTGAGGCCATAGGTAATCTCTTGGTTACTGGCCGGTTATGACCTTAACCCATGGGGGCGGGTTTGGGTCATGACAGAATGGTATCAGAGCATGAGTTAATAACTCACACATTTGTCCAAAAGAGCAATAAGCATCTAGAAAAGATCTAGGATGCATTCATGTGATAAGTATGAATCTGAAAACATCAAGAATGTGCTTAAATGCTTTGAGAAAAATGATTATTTGCTATATATTTGTGATTTACTTGCATTGTGAATTATGTGAATATGTATACTCCTTAGTATATGCACACTTGTGAAACTTTTATGTAAAGAATAATGCAAGTTTAATCAGATGGTGAGAACGAGAGGTGATGAGATAGATGAGTCCTCTACTGCTAGAATGGATAGAATAGAAAGATTGATTTAGGAAATGGCAGAAACATTGAGGCAACAACAACAGTGGCAACAACAGTGGCAATAACCACATCCTCCACCTCCACCTCCACCTCCACCTCTGGCACCCCCTGTGCCAGACTTATAGAATGATGACCGAATAATAGCTCTCACCAAAGAGTTTAAGAAAATGAAACTGCCACAGTTTCATGGGGGATTAGATCCGTTGAAGGCCGAAGCATGGGTTCTCGGCATCGAAAAGCTATTTGCGGTGTTTCCTTGTTCAGAGACACATAAAGTATTGCTAGCCACTTTCACTCTTGAAGATAAGGTAAGAAGATGGTGGATGCTAATGCGTGAAAACAATAAAGATATTGGTTGGGCACGGTTCTTGGAAATATTCTATGATAAATACTTTCCACAATGTGTTCGTGACAGAAAGGTGTCAGAATTCATGGAACTTAAGCAAAACAGCATGACAGTAGCTCAGTATGAGGCCAAATTTATTGAATTGGCTAGGTTTGCACCACATGTGGTTGACATCGATTACAAGAAAGCGAGACATTTTGAAGGAGGGCTTCGAGATGATATCCTAGAGAGGGTAAATGTTCTCAAGCTGGAAACCTATATTGAGGTGCTGGACCGGGCCATAATATCAGAGGCTAACATAGCCAGACAGACCCAATCAACAACTAACTAGAAGGGTAGTAAAAGGCAAGGCTTTTTTTCAAAGAAGAATTTTTGAAGAAGCAGAATACGGGCTCCTCAAGTACTTCGAATTCTTCCCGAGATACATCTCCAATGTGCAATATTTGTAGTAAAAGGCATCGTGGGGTTTGTTACCGTGTGTCAGGAGCTTGTTTTAAGTGTGGAAAAATGGGGCATATGGCCAGAGAATGTAATCACAATAGTGAAAAGTTAGCTACTAGCTCCTCTGCATCAATCCCAAAATCGGGAAATACTACCACCAGAGATACCGTGAGGCAAGGGAGAGTTTTTGCGCTTGTTCCGGGCGATACATGGAATGCTGCAGCCGTTGTCTCAGGTACTATCTCTATATGTAGTTAGGATGCTTTTGTACTAATTGACTCTGGATCAACACACTCTTTCGTAACTTGTGCATTTGCATCTAGACTGAGTAGACCTCTAGAATCATTGCCATACTTATTAAGTGTATCTGCTTCATTCGGGGAATCTGTATTGTGTGAATCTTTATATCGTTTTTGTGACATGCGTATTGGGGATGCTATTCTGTATGTAGATTTGTTACCCTTGAACTTTAGACACTTTGATATAATTCTGGGCATGGATTGGTTAACTAAATATAGTGCCACCATTGATTGTGTAACAAAACGGGTTGTGTTTAAACCATCGGAACAGGAAGAAATTGTGTTTGTGGGTAACGGAGTAGTGCCTCCACCTTATTTGATATCTGCAATGAAAGCATATAAATTAATCAGGAAAGGGTGCCAGGCTTATTTGTGTTGTGTACTAATTGAGCAATTTGAGAATATTGAATTGAACAGTATCCTTATTGTTAGCGAGTTTCCAGATGTATTCCCAGATGAATTGCCAAGGGAATTGGTTGACAGGGAAATAGAGTTTACTATTGAAATTGTGGCAGGCACCCAGCCAATCTCTAAAACCCCCTACAGAATGGCTACTGTCGAAATGAAAGAACTGGAAGAACAGTTGCAAGATCTGCTTGACAAAGGGTTTATTCAACCTAGTACTGCACCATGGGGTGTACCAGTGTTATTTGTGAAAAAGAAAGATGGAACCTTGCGCCTGTGTATCGACTATCGAGAATTGAACAAGGTAACAATAAAGAATAAATATCCCTTACCCCGTATTGATGACCTATTTGATCAGTTGCGGGGATCACAAGAGTTTTCCAAGATTGATTTGAGATCCGGGTATCACCAGTTGAAAGTAAAAGTAGAAGATGTTGAGAAAACTACGTTTCGAATAAGGTATGGCCATTATGAATTTCTTGTTATGCCATTTGGGGTGACTAATGCCCCTGCAGCATTTATGGAGCTAATGAACAGAATTTTTAAGACCTACCTTGATGAATTTGTTGTGGTTTTTATTGATGACATTTTGATGTACTCAAAGAATAGACTTGAACATGAACAACATCTGAGTACTGTTTTACAAACACTTAGGGAGAAGAAATTATTTGCCAAACTAAAGAAATGTGAATTTTGATTGGATGAAATTATTTTTTTAGGGCATGTTATCAACAAGGAGTAAATTTTAGTGGACCCGCAGAAAGTAGAGGCCATTGTGAATTGGCCTACACGACAAATGTAACAGAGGTCCGTAGTTTCATGGCCTTAGCTGGATATTACAGAAGGTTTGTGAAAGATTTTTCGAAGATAGCTGTGCCTCTTACCCAACTAACACGCAAAGGACAACCGTTTGAATGGAATGATGAAAGAGAATCTGCCTTTCATGAATTGAAAACGAGATTGACCACTGCACTAGTTTTGACACTACCATTAGGTACAGAAAACTTTCTGATTTACAGTGATGCGTCTTATAAAGGTTTGGGTTGTGTATTAATGCATAATGAAAGGGTGATTGCCTACGCATCTCGGCATTTGAGGCCACATAAGAAGAACTACCCAACACATGACTTAGAATTGGCCGCAGTTGTATTTGCTTTAAAAATCTGGCGACATTATTTATATGGGGCAAAATGCGAAGTCTACACAGATCACAAAAGTCTGAAGTATTTCTTTACATAGAGAGAGTTAAATATGCGACAGAGAAGATGACTCAAATTGATAAAAGACTATTATCTTGAGATTCAGTATCACCCTGGGAAAGCCAATGCAGTTGCTGACGCCTTGAATAGAAAATCAGTGGGGAGTTTGGCTTGCTTACTTACTGAACAGAAAGAGATTTTGCAAGATTTCGAGAAGTCCGGAATAAAAATGGTATCGTGCGAACGAGGTGGATTGATAACCGCCATTTCAGCTGAACCAACAATAATTACCGAAATTAAACAGAGGCAAAAAGATGATGAATTCCTCAAGAAAGTGATTGATGAATTTGAAACAAGTCCGAAAGCAGAGTTCAACACTGAAATTGAAGTGTTGAGATTTCGAAACTGAATGTGTGTCCCAGATGTTCCAGAACTAAAGAAGAAAATTCTAGATGAAGCCCATAAATCAGTGTTTGCTATGCATCCGGGTAATAACAAAATGTATCGGGATTTGAAACAAAGCTATTGGTGGCCCAAAATGAAGAAAGAGATTGCAGAGTATGTGTCCAAGTCCCTTCAATGTTAGCAAGTTAAGGCTGAACACCGGAAACCAGGTGGTCTACTTCAACCTCTCCCTATTCCGGAATGGAAATGAGAGCATGTGACTATGGACTTTGTTGTTGGTCTACCTCGCACTCCCCGAGGTATGGATTCTATTTGGGTTGTAGTTGATAGACTGACTAAATCTGCGCATTTTCTGCCTGTTAAAACTACATTTGATGCTTGTAGACTGGCTACTATATATGTTAATGAGATTGTTCGTTTACACGGAGTTCTAGTATTTATTGTGTCGGATAGAGATCCAAAATTTGTATCCAGATTGTGGAAGAGCCTACAAAGAGCAATGGGAACAAAATTGAGATTCAGTACTGCATTCCATCCACAAACAGATGGGTAGTCAGAACGAACCATACAGACCTTAGAAGACATGCTCAGAATGTGTGCTTTAGATTTTCAAGGGAGTTAGGAAGATTATTTGCCACTAGCAGAGTTCGCATACAATAACAGCTTCCACTCCAACATCGGTATGGCACCATACGAGGCTTTGTATGGTAGGAAATGTAGATCGCCAATTTGTTGGACAGAAGTTGGAGATAGGGCTTTACTTGGGCCTGAAATTGTGCAAGACACTTCTGGGAAGATCAAAATTGTTCAGCAAAGGCTCAAAACAGCTCAGAGTCGACAAAAGAATTATGCCCATGTTCGGAGAAGACCTCTTGAATATGAGGTTGGTGACCATGTGTTTATTCGCGTGACTCCGATGAAGGGCCAAGTAAGATTTGGTAAGAAAGAAAAATGTCGCCCCGGTATATTGGGCCGTTTCAAATTCTAGAAAGACTTGGTCCAGTTGCCAATCGAGTCGCTTTGCCACTGGGATTTGAACAAATGCACAATGTGTTCCATGTGTCAATGTTAAGGGGTTATCTCCGAGATCCGCTTCATGTGATTGATTATCACCGAATAGCTCTTGATGAGAATATGGAATACGCAGAATGGCTGGAACGAATTATTGATCGGCAAGTGAAATAGTTGAGAAGCAAGTCCATCCCGATGGTAAGAGTGGAATGGAAAGAGCACTATAGGACAGACGCTACATGGGAAAAAGAGGATGAAATGCGACTATGCTATCCACATCTGTTTCCCGACGAAGGTAAAATAAGTTTGGAGGACCAAACTTCCTAAATGAGGGAAGACTGTGATAACCCTATTCCGCATTATGTTAATTGATCTTAATTATGATTGTGAGTATGTGTTTAGTATGATTTTGAGTGTCATTTATATGATTATATGTGGTTTGAATTTCTATCTGTTCACCGTAGGAAAAATCTGTTCAACTTACTGTTATGAACTGAAAATTGAAGGTCTTATCGGCCACAGAAACTGAAATTGACTACACCGTTGTGATTGGCATAATTTTTAGAGCCTATGGTGAAATTTAATTGAAAATTTATTCGGATCAAAATAATTAGATCCAGAATGATTAATTAGAGTACCATTACTTAGTCTTAATCCGTTTGATTAAGAGAGCCTATAAATAGGCCAACTTACACTCATATACATTTGGCTTTGAGCTTAAAATCTGAATTAGCTCTCTAGAGAGAGAGAGAGAACCGACTTTGAGAGAGAGAGAGAGAGAGAGAAGACATCTTTGTGCATTTTGGCTCAAGGTTTGTGAATTGGAAGCTACACTCAAGAATTAACTATAATTTGTGAAGATTGGAGCTCCTAGGTGAGTAAATTCATAAGTTTGAGTTTGTAATTTTGTGGAATCAAAGTTAGATTGTGATTAAAAAGTGTAATTTGAGTTGTATATAGAGTTACATACATGAATTAAGCTAAGCTTGATAAATTTGAAATCATTGGATCCATGCATGTAAGGATTGACCATAATTTTGCATGTTTAAATGTAAAGCATGTTGATCTTGTTGTTTTGAGGGTTGTTTGATACATGCATGCAAGAATTTCCATGCATTGGAACTTAATTTCAAGCTTTGAAGCTTGTTCATGCTAAATACAAACATGATTTGTATATGTATATATATAATTTATGGTTTGAAAGTTGTTGAACCTATGGAATTTTGAGCTATGGTTGCTAATTATCTTCAATTGTACGTTTTGGGAGTGTACCTGCATATTTGAATGTTTTATACATGAATTGGACCTTTGGGATGTGGATTTGAACTTCAAATAGAATTCTGGAAAACCCAGAATTCGTCACGTCCGCTCGAGCGTAAAATGTTAACTCCTAGAACTTTTGCAGACATTGATGTCCGCTCGAGCAGGGAGAGTCACGCTCGAGCGCCCAGTCTCATGTTTCGGCTCAACAGATTTAATTTAGCGTACGTAAAATGAAGTAACCAAGACTATGCGAGAAGGAAAGTCGGCGGGGGAACATATGCTGGTAGGAAGCCTGCTTTAAATTTTGAAAAGTTGATTTATGTTTCAATTTCTGTTCTCTTCCATTTCTAAGCACTCTTAGGTATACATTAAGCATTGTAAGTGAGTTAAAAGGATAAGAACGAGGCCTAAGAGGAATGAATAAATTAAGAACTGATTGAATTGCTTTTGACCCATTATGTGTTATGATTTATGTAGGGTCGAGCACAAGGACGAATCCTCTAACAGATCACTGTGAGTAATATCTTAGTAAAGATATTTTGAAGTATGTTATTTGTCCAATTTCTTATTTCTATATAAGTCTTGTAAGCTTGCTAATTTGAATTGTGGACAAATGTTTGTTATGCCATATGGTAGGGCCAAAGGCCGTTGGATACAATTGATTGGGCTGAAGGCCATTTGACATGAATGAATGGGCCGAAGGTCGTCTGACATGAATGATTGGGCCCAAGGCCGTCTGACATGAATAAATGGGCCGAAGGCCGTCAGACATGAATAATTGGGCCAAAGGCTGTCGAACATGAATAATTGGGACAAAAGCCGTCAGACATGAGTAATTGGGCCAAAGGCCGTCAGACATGAACGATTGGACCAAAGGCCGTTAGATATGAATGAATTGGGCTTGAAGCCGTTTGATATGTTTGGATCACTAGTCATTTGATATATTAGACAGAAATATGAATTGGCCCCAAGGCCGTCTGATGTATTTTGTTTTAAATACCGTTCATGTATCTCCTTCACTTGATATTCACTGGGCTTTCGCTTACTCTCATTCATGTGATTGTAGGTGAGCCAAGCAATATCCAAACCCAGCCCCAGTGAAGCAGGAGTGAAATAGTCAAGTTTTGAGAAGTCAGCCCATACGTCTCACGCACGAGACTTGTTTTTGCCCTTTTGTTCTTTTGTTATATTTTGTTATGTTGGCGAAAACTTTGGATTACGGTTGTATATAAGCTTTTGATTGACTGACCATGACTTGAATGATCCTATTGTGTAAAGCTATATGTTAACTTTCTTTGTTGTAGGTTATTAATGAATATATGTGAAATGTTATGATGTGCCATGTAAGCACAGCTCTATGGACAAAAGTTTTAAGTTGCTTCCGTTTTGGCCTCTTAACTCTGTTGAAATATATCTAATTTGGTCTGAGGCCGTAGGTAATCTCTTGGTTACTGGCCGGTTATGACCTTAACCCAAAGGCCATGTGTCCACCATCACCAAAGTTGCTTTGGCTCGGGAACTTAGGTACGAGAGGGGAAGGTCATGAATTGAGCACCCCCGCTCGCCCGATCAAAGATCGGTCTCTACTAATCATGATATGAATTTTTAGAAACATGATGTGTTCTTGTTCTGGTTATTAGCTAACTTTACTATGTGATGCACACAAGCAAGTGTAGACTAGTTTGCTCAATTTCGAACAATTCAACTCATATTTGTTTGCGAAAATGGTTTGAATTTTCCACCTCAAGTAGGCTTAAAAATGCGGATTTGCCACCAAATATAAGGGGCTTAAAACATGATTCGCCACTCAACAAAGTGGGCTTAAAACTCACATTTGTTGAATCGTTCCAATTCAAACAACAAGCCTTCATCCACAGGCATTCATGCAATTTAGCATTTAAGCATATAGCCTCATAGCAAGCATGCTAAATATGGCAGCATTCACACTTATGCAAGTATGCTAAAGCATGAAAAACTTACCTAGTACTCCAAGCCAAAACAGAAACTAGTTAGAAAGATGCATGATCCTAACTATACAAGATGTCTAATGCAACACATGCAATATGCAATTAATAGGCTCGGCTACTAATATGGTATATGAATCGATTTGAACAACATGCGATAAACACGTATTCAAAGAAGTATTTGAAATTGCAATGCAATTTAAATGATGCGTCGAGCCTTGGTGCATGCAAGATAAATGAAAGGATGCAAACATGCAAGCATAAGGTATGCTAATCGAAATATGATCCCTAGTCTAACCATCAAAAGCGGTTAAGTAAAAGGGAGAAAGACGTGAGGTTGAAAGACATACACACACGCACTCACACTTATTACAACATCATGCTCTCACGAAGGAGGGTCCGAATGAATAAGCTAACCAACTAGCTACGCTAATTAAGCTAACTATTACAACACAAATTAACTTACTTATTCTAAGCTAATTAAATATTACAAACCAAAACGAATTAACTAACTTGTTCTAAGCTCATTAATATTACAAACCGAAATAATTAGCTAAATACTAAGCTAATTAAATACAAAGTAGTTAAACTAATTAATTAGTTACCACTAATTAACTAATTAAAGCGATTAAATGGCCTCAGGAAACGAGGGATGCATGCTCGGTTTCTCCACCCGAAAAGCCACTGTCTTGCTATTAAACGCCTCTGTTTGCACATATTTGAACACAAACAGTGCTGCCATCTCCCAGAATGCCTCTGCTTCACTTCAGGAACACATTTGGCAAAATTTTCATTGATGGCTGGTTGGTTACCATTGGTGGCCGGTTGGCTACTGCTGGTGGCTGGTCAGGCACCCCTTCCCTGAACTTCCTTTTGCTGCAGCAGAGAGCAAACAGAGGCAAATCACTGTATTTTTAAGGAGTGTTTATACTGTTACACTCCTTATCATCACACAAGTTCAAAGGAGTGCAATACTTGGCCCTCAGACCATTGTGCATGATAGCCAAAGAACCAAGTTGGTACACGTTAGTGAGTGCAAAACAAGACTCAAAAAGACTACCACCCTATCATGCATGATCGAGGGTGATGGTGACCAAGGAAAGTGGCAAATTTCATCACTTTTGAGTATGAAATATCCCATTTTCCTTGTGTTCGAATTAACGTCTGATTCGAACACATGCAATGCAACATGAAAGATGCTTAATCTTGTCTATTTTACTTGCCATTTTTGTTTACTGATTTTACATTACCAATCCATTCTTTAATTGGTTAAGTCCAAAAGTGAGTGTCCTCTAATGAAAAGAGGGCCTAAACCACAAGTTACTTTGGGCATGAAAGAGACCTCATGCCATTGGTAATGAACCCCGAATGGGATTAAACCATTAAGCACGAATGTCTCAATTTCACACTTAAGTAAGCAAGAGGTTTAAAACCACCTTTAAAGAAAATAAAAGAGTGAAGAATGGAGGGAGGTTGCAGAGATTTCAGTGCTGAAATGGAGTGCCAAATGACACTAACACATGCTTTCAACTCAAAACAATGATGAACAAAGCATTAAAACTCCAAGCTAGTGAAGAAAATTGCATTACAACCATGCCATACAAGACTCAAAGGACTTAACCAGCCCAAAATAGAGCTAAAACTAGTCAAAATAGTAGCAAAAACATGCTGGACCAAAGCTAAGTTAGGCTATAAAAACATGCTAACATATAAGGCAACTAGGCATTCAAGCAAAATAATAAGGAGGGGAGGCTAACCCCTCTAATTTTGGACTTCAAAAGAAGGTTTTTGTCACTAAAAAATCTATGAATTTCAGTGGTTAAAAGGCCCAAAAAGTCTGATTTGAATGTGAGAAAAAAAGGTGCTAAAAGCTTCACAAGCTAAGGAGCAAAAGGGGGAACAACCCCCTAATTCACAAAGGCTCAAACCACCACTTTTATGCCTCAAAAATAGAGTTTTTCACACTTCAAAAAAAACCTTAAAATATTAGAAAAAGATAGCAAAGAAATTATGCACAACAAGCTTAAATGAGGTAAGTTCTATACATTTGAAGCAAAGCACAATTCAGCCACAAATTCAAGCTCAAACCCCCTTCCAAAGCTCAAACACAACTCCAAGGGACCTCAGCTCAATGGTGGTCAAGTTTGGTTAAGGGTTAGTGTGCAAAAGTGTAGAGAAAACTAATTACAAAGCACAAAATATCAAGTGAGAGAGAGAAAACTAGAGAGAGAGAGAAATTTTTTGGTCTAAAATGTCTAACCCTCCAAAATGTGGGAGGACACCCCCTATATATAGAAAATCAAGGTTTGAGCTTGTATACATCTTACCATACACGTGTATGAAGATGCAGCTCAGTGAGTAACAGTTGGCCCTGCTGGCAAACAAATATCTAAAAAAGGAGACCAATGGCCGTCAGCCACCACCAGTGGCCGACAGGCACAAGCCATGGCCGACAGATCAGGGGGGTGTCCGACAGATCACCCACTTCTCCAGGCAAGAGGCAACAAGCTCTTAGTCCAAAAACATGCACAAAACCACAAGGTTTGGAGGCTCAAAGACAAGGCGTTCTGCCGAGGACTTCAGGCGCTCAAAACGAACACAAACAAGCATAATCATTGAGTGCATAAACGATGACGTCGAAATCTTAAGGACGATGAAAAATGAGATGTCTACAGCCACTTGTCCATCATCACCAAGATTGTCTCGGCTCGGGAACTTAGGTAGGAGAGGGGAAAGTCATGAATGCATTTGAGCACCCTCACTTGCCCGATCAAAGATCGGCCTCTACTAATCATGATATGATTCTTATCTACATTATATGCTCTTGTTCCAATTTATTAGGCTAGCATTACTATGTGATGCGCACACACACACAAGTATAGACTAAATCGCAATAATTGGAACATTTGATTCATGTTTATTTTGAAAATTGTTTCAAAATATGTACCAGTTGAAAAAATGATCGCATATGAATATTACTCAAATTATTCCAATTCAAGCAACAAGCCTTCATCCACAGGCATTCAAGCAGTTTAACATTTAAGCAATTAGCCTCATGGCAAGCATGCTAGACATGGCAACATCAATACTCATGCAATTATGCTAAAATGAGTAAGGGCTCACTTAGTATTCCAAGCCAAAATAAACAAAAGAGTTAGAAAAATGCATGATTCCTAACTATGCGATATGACTAATGCAACACACGTAATATGCAACTAAATAGGCTCGGCTACTTAACATGGCATTTGAAACAATTTGATAGCATGCGGTCTAAGCATGTATTGAAAGAAGTATAAGTAACAATAATGCAGTTAGAATGATGAACCGAGCTTCGGTGCATGCAATACTAGTGAATGCAAACATGAAGTATGCTAATTGAAATGTGATGTCCCTAAACTAACCATCATAAGCTAGTAAATAAAAGGGAGAAAGACTCGGGGTTGGAAGACATACACATTATTACATTGCGCTCTCATGAAGGGAGTCCGAATGAATAAACTAGCTAACTAGCTAACTAATTAAACTAAGCTAATTATTATAAACCGAAATGAAAAAAATTAGCTAAACTACTTAACTAATTATTACAACACTTGAATTAACTAACTATTCTAGTTAACTAACTAATTAAATAATTACAACACAAGTGCGATTAAAATAAATAATTAAACTAAACAACTAACTACTACGCCTTGAGAAAGGAGGGATGTTCGTGTGTATGCTCGGTTTCCACTCGAAAAGCCACTGTTTTGCTTCTGAATGCCTCTGTTTGCACAGTTGAATACCAACACTGTTGCCCACTTCTAGAACAACTCTGCTTGGCCTCAGAAACACATTGCTCAATTTTTCATCAGTGGCCGGCTGGCCAGGGATGAAGGTTGCCGGCCACCAGTGATGGCCGACCGGCCACCTGCCGGCCATGAAAGTGGCCTGTTGGCCATTGATGCACAGGTTCATCTTGCTGCAACAGAGGACAAACAGAGCATATACAGGGTATTTCAAGGGTTTGTTTGCCCAACTCACCCCTCCTTTTTATGAGCAAATCAAAGGAGTAGCAAGTTCGGTTCACAAACCATCAATGGATGCAATTTCATCGCATGATGGTTTGTGAAACCAAGAGTGCAAGTTCAATAAATGCAAAACAAGACACATTTCATGAATGATCAAGGGAAGTGGTGACCTTGGAACCTTGAATCATTTCATCACTAATGAGTATGAAATGGTTCAAGTTTCCACGTGTTCAATTAACGTCCGATTGAACACAACCAAATTATTATCTTGCTCACTTTTAATTCCAAGTTTTAGTTATTCCATTTTAGTTACCGTTCCATCCTTTAATTCAATTAAGTCCAATGATGAGTTTAAGTCCTCTAATGGAAAAAGGACTCAAACCAAAAGTTGTTGTAGGCATGAAAGAGACATCATACCGTTGGTAATGAACCCTCTAAGGGATTAAACTATTAAGCATGACATCTCAATCTCATGCTTTAAACAAAAAAATTAGTTTGAACTACTTTCAAAGCAAAATAAAAAGCCAAGAAAGGAGGGAGGTTGCAGAGATGATTAAGTGCTGAAAATAATGAGAAAAGCATAAATAAATGCTATCAACTCAAACAAGATGGTATCTAAGGCATAGAACACCAAACTCATGAGGACTATTACACTATAAGTATACAAAACAAAGCTCAAAAGCAACTAGCAGCCTAAAACAGTGCTAAAATAGTCTAAAATAAGTCCTAAAATGTACTAGACCTGAGCTAAAAAAAGCTAGATTAACATGCTAAAACATGGCACCAACTAAGCTAGTAAGCAAGACACAAGGATGGGAGGCTAACCCCTTCAAATTTGACCTTCAAAACATGATTTTGCCCACTGAAAAAGCTCTAAAAATCAGTGTTTAAAAGCTCAAAAAAAGATAGTAAAAGGGTAGGAAACATAAGGGCAAAGGCCTCTAAAACAAGGTACAAAGAAGGGTGAACCACCCCCTAACCTTTAATGGCCTTAAACCCAAGCTTCAGCCCAAAAAATACAGAGTTTTAATAGCCCAAAACAATGAAAAAATAGTAGGAAAAATAGTAGAGAAAGCAAGCAAATAGGTAAAGCATTATACCTTTTGAAGAGAAGAAACAATTCAAGCAACAAAACCAAGCAAATAATACCCTCATGAGCTCAAACCAAGCTCAAGAATACCTCAGCTCAAAGATGAGAAGATTTGGTTAAGGGTGTATAGGCAAAGGTTGAAGATTTGTAGGGAAAAGTGTAGAGATTTAGTAGAGAGAGAGAGAGAGAGAGAGAGAGAATTGCAGAGAGAGAAAGGAAAATTTTTGATCTCAAATTTTCCAACCTTAAAACATGAGAGAGAGGCCTCCTATATATAGAAAACATGAAATTCCCTCAAGGAGATTTAGCCTTACACGTGGGGATAGATGCATGCATCTGTGCAAACAACTGGCATAAAATATCTGCAAAATACATTGGTGGCTGGAAAGCCACATCAATGGCTAGCAGCCCAAATGTGATGGCCGGCAGCCCAAAAGGGGTGGCCAGCAGAGGTTGCAGGCTAGAAAAGCTAGGCTTGATCCAAAATTGGGATAACAAAGGTACAAGGTTTGAAAGGCCCAAAGTTGTGGCATCCCGCTGAGGACTTCGAACACTTGGCGAGCAAATAAACTCATCATCGGGTGTGCATGCAATGGTGTCCAAGTCATAAGGGCCGTCAAAAATGGGGTGTCTAAAACCGATTATCAAACATAACACCACTTTGTCAAGTGTCTAACGAGATCTCGTAATCGCATACATGTCATAGTCAGCATTAAATGTTGTTTCCCATGACTTGGGACTTCCTTTGGATGCCTTAGTAGATTCAAATAGGACATTCACATTAACAAAATAACTTTCCAAAAATCATCATAACTTATCGAATAACATTTTGAACATTACTGTGACTTTTGTATTGCAATCCCAAGTGCGGGATGTCACGAAGTAATATAACTCGGAGTGTTCGAGGTTGAATCCACAAGGACCAGTTTGTTCAAAATAATGACCAACCACTCAAATAAAGTAAAGAAAAATATGGTTTTGAATTTTTGAAATGGTTGAATAATTTGAGAAAAATAATTAATTAAAAAATAAAAATAAGGTGATTATAGAAAGGGTGCTAAAGCATCAAGGATCCTCCACCAATGCTTTCTATAAAATATTTTAGATTCAATTTATATAACTCAACTGAAACATACACAAAAGGTATTTTCAATCGGAAGATAAAAACGATTATTCCATATAAAAATTAATCTCAAAAAAATTAATTATTTCACTAATTGATTACACTATAAAAATCTAGTTATTTGATTCGCAGGGAATATCAAGCTTCTATCGTACCCTGAGTCTACAATAGAACAAGATATTATATAGAATAAAAAAAAATCCCAAATAAATAAATCAATCAATTAAAATAATTTGACATTAAAAACCATGATTGAATCATAAAATGTTTATAAAGAAAACATTGGGGTTTCACCCCTAACCTTAACAAAGAAAATTTAGAACATCATAAAAACAAAAGGTAAATAATATGTAGTAAAAAGTGCTTTTTTTTTTCTTTTTTTTTTTTCCCCCCGAAATTCCTCCCCCTCTCGTCAACAGATTAACATGTATTTATAGTAATTGTTGAGAATTGAGTTTGACTTCAATTTGCCTTCTTCTTTTCCTTATCTTGCCCAATCCTTATCCTCATTGTGAATTATCCTACAAAAAGTAAAATTATATCATTAAATTCATAATTAAAAATAAAGTGGGGGAATTAATTTAATAAAGGTGTCTTAATGATTAAAAATAATAAAATAATTATACATTTTTAACCATTCATCAAACATAATTCATATGAACATATTTTTACAATAACGTTACTCACAATAGGCTTCCAGAAACAATTGATTGGTCTCCAAATCTCGACCTACAATCACAAACGTACATAGCACAAAACATGTCTCATCATTCCACATTCATATGGCCATTATGGCTTAGCTTTCCTTACATTAGCTTCTTATTTTTCATATCACATTGCTTGTATACATTAAAACACACTCTCTGGATACACTTGACTTATTACATTTCTTTTTTAGTGTGTTTTTAATTCATATCCTCATTATTATGGCTTAACCATGGCTTAAGAATGCCTAGGATGCAATGAGGATGCAATCATGCTCTTTCAAAACACTTTGCAAAATGTTATAAACAGGGCAGTTCGCTCGAGCGGACCCCTTGGTTTGTAAAAGTATTGGATGTTAAAAATCTAGGCTAAAGCCAACTTTTGGTCGCTTGAGCCATGTGCCTTGAAAATGTGAGTTCACTTGAGCAAAGCTTTCATTGCTCAAGCCAACTGCCACGACTACAAAAGTATTGGGAGCTCATCAAGTTCACTCGAGTGGTTTGTAGATTTTCTAGGTTTTCCAGAACAGAGTTTGAGCTTCAAAAATGCAATTTCAAAGCCTTGGGCCATGTATGGTTTGTTCAAAAACACATACTAACTTTGGAAAACATTTATACATGACCTCTCAAAAACCATTTGCTCAAACTCACTTTAAATTCACCAAAATTGAACCCAAAACTCATGTATGTAAGTTATACAAACTCTTTTCTGAAAATAAGCCCATGAATTTAACAATTTGAGTTCAAAAGCCCATACATGTACAAAATCCTTTTCCAAAACATGAATTTGGGAGTCAACACATGATGGATAAAACATGCAAGTGCCAATTAGCTCACAAATCAACATGGATGCTAGGATATAACTTCAACATGGCAAAACTTCATATATTCATGCATGCATGCATGGAATTAACCTTAATTCTCACAATCTTAGCTTAATTATCACACTACATGCAAATGGTCAAGTATAATCCATGAACACAACTCCACAACACATCATCTTCAAGAAATGAAAGGTAAATTCTTACCTAGAGGCTTTAAACACTCTAGTTCTAGACAAATATTTTTACGAGTATTAGATGGAAAGTCAAATAGCATGAAAAATACATAACAAACACATAATTTTATTTTAATCTCTTAATTAACATCCTTAATTACTGATTAAGAGCATATTATAGATTGGGGTTATTACAGTCTCCCCACCTTAAGAAGTTTGGTCCTCGAAACTTGAGTAATCTTATATAAATTAGAAGCAGATCAGATGTCTTAGGTTCATATCATTTCCCATTTTCCGAAGTAGCTCCTTTCCCAATAAGCATTTTCCTTATTATTCAACAATTCATAGTTCAATTCGGTATTCGATTAAGCAATTTATGACAATTATTCACAGTCATTCAGAAGTTATCAGGTACACAAGGCAAATTCATATATTAACTCCTTAGCAGTAAATACAATTATGAAGTAATCATTATATATTGTTCATCATCCCCAGTTTCCATAGATTCAATTGTATTACACGTTAATACAGAAGTAGTCAGTCACAGGACATACTAATTTCATATACTTCCAAGTAGTCAAGGTCTAGCAACAAACTAGTCTGCTGTCAACAAGTTCCATAGCATCAAATTTTAAGTACAGTAACATGAAAGCAACCATTCCCTTAATCAAACAATCTCATGGTAGTAACGGTAATATCGGAGCATTAATCACATGTCATACATTATTCTCATGAATGTAACCTAATCGGATAATGGTTCTCAAATTAGGTAAAGGTCTTATCAAATCAAATCAAACGAAGGTCCTATCACATTATATCAGATGAATGTTCCATTAGGTTAAATCAAACAAAAGTGCTTTCAGATCGAATCCAATAAAAGTTCTATCCCCATCATTTTCAAATGAAGTACATTTGGTTCTATAGTTCACACTCCATTCGCTTAGGTACATAGTCAATAGTTCCACAATTGTTATAATCACATTAGAGTCATGCATCATAATAGTTCATATCAAAGTGTTTCAGGTCATATACAATGTGGCATTCTCCAAATAAGTTCACACGTAGGTGCACAAGTATGCAGTTATTCATATCAAGAGGTATGTATCGTAGTCAATATAGTAGTTCCCAAATAAGTCTTTCATGTACATGTACGGTACGCAACAACGTATCATACAAAGTTTCTCGGTGGCACATAATAGTGTGGTTGACTAACGAGGATAAAGATATAAAATTGACATATTAAACAAACTGGTTTTTTTTATTTATTATTTTATAAAACTAATATTAGTAAATACATCTCTTTCATCATTTTGGCACACAAATCACCAAGTAAAGGGAAAATAAAAATACATAAAGAAAGAAAAAGTTACATAACTGTAGACACCCCATTTTTGACCACCTGTAAGACTTAGGCACTTGGTCCAGCATGCTCAATGATGAAAACTGCATTGTGTGATTCGAGCTCTCGACGAGGGAATCCAAGGTCGAGCTCTAAAATAATCCCAAAACCTTCATACTTGCCTTATTCTTACCTCAAAGGTTCATTTTTGAACATTGTGCCACCTTATACTGAGCTTGAAATGAGGGAATAGGGGTGTAGCTCAGCTTTTTTGTGCCCCCTTTTGAAAGTTTGAAAGAAAGCCCTACAGTTTGAACTCCCGCAGTTCTGAGTCTAATCTCATAAGTGCAATGTGAAATTGATAAACACTAAAGAGTCCAAATCCGACAAATCTTTTGGAAAATCGATTTTGAATAAAAAATACCAAAATTGGACTGCTTTGCCAGATACAGAGTCGCCACCTAAATATTTATTTTTTGGAAATTAGGAAACCCATGACTCGTGCCAAAGGCCACCTGTCCATCATCACCAAAGTTGCCTCAGCTCGAGAACTTGGATACGAGAAGGAAAGGTCATGAATTGAGTACCCCTGATCACCCGATCAAAGATCGCCCTCTACTAATCATGATATGATTTTTATCAACATTATATGCTCTTGTTCCAGTTTATTAGGCTAGCACTTACTATGTGATGCGCGCATACAAGGTATAGACTAGTTTGCCCGAATTGGAACAATTCAATTTCATGTTTGTTTTGTGAAAAGAGTTTGATTTTTCTGCCTCAAGTAGGCTTAAAGTTTGCGAATTTGCCACTCAACAAAGTGGGCTGAAACGTACATTTATTGAATTATTCAAATTCAAGCAACAAGCCTTCATCCATAGCCATTCAAGTATTTCAACAAGTAATCATTTAGCCTCATGGCAAGCATGCTAGACATGGCAATCACTCACACTCATGCAAGTATGCTAAAGCATCGAAAACTCACTTAGTACTAAAAGCCAAAAGAAAACAAAGTTAGAAAAAATGCATGATTCCTAACTATGCCAAATGTCTAATGCAACACATGCGACATGCAACTGATAGGCTCGGCTACTAATATGGCATATGGATCAATTAAATTAAACAACATGAGGTTAAACATGTATTCAAAGAAGTATTGAAATGACAATGCAGTTTGAATGATGCACCGAGCCTTGGTGCATGCAATACAAATGAATGCAAACATAAAGTATGCTAATTGAAACGTAATGCTCCTAATCTAACCATCATAAGCTGGTAAATAAAAGGGAGAAAGACGTGGGGTTGGAAGACATACACATTATTACATTATGCTCTCACGAAGGAGAGTTTGAATGAATAAAGCTAAGCTAAGCTAATTAAGCTAGGCTAATTAAGCTAATTATTACAATACTTGAATTAATTAGCTAATAAACTAATTAATTAAATAATTACAAGACAATTGCAACTAATAATGAAACTAAGTAATTAACTATTCCACCTCGGGAAATGAAAGATGTGCACACGCATGGTCGGTTTCCACCCGAAAAGACCTCCGTTTTGGTCTCGAAGCCTCTGTTTGTACAATTGAATCTTCCAGAACAAATTTGATCCACCTTACCAACACTCTGTTGAGATTTGCCGGCCACCTGCCAGCCATGAAAATGGCTTGCCGGCCATGGATGGTGTTCTGCCGGCCACCTGCTGTCCATGTAAAGTGGCTTGCCGGCCACTGATACACTGGTTCATCTTGCTGCAACAGAGGACAAACAGAGCATATACAGGTATTTTTAAGGATTGTTTGCACAATTCACCATTCCTTTTCATGAGCAAATCCAAGGAAAGGTGAACTTAATCCACAAACCACCAACTTAAGCAATTTCATTGCATGATGGTGTAGCTCGACTTTCTTCGCGCCACCCCTTTTGGAGATGGCTCGAATTGGTCTCCTACGGTTCGGACTCTTGTCACGGTTCTGGATCTAATCTCACAAAGTGCAATGTGAGACTGATAGACACCAAAGAGTCCAATCCGGCAAATCATTTTGGAAAATGGATTTTGAATCAAATAATGCCAAAACTGGACTACTTTGCCAGATTACAGAGTCGCCACCTAAATATTTTATTTTGGGGAAATTTCGGAAACTTGACTCGTGCCAAAGGCCACGTGTTCGTCATCACCAAAGTTGCCTCGGCTCGGGAACTTAGGTACGAGAGGGGAAGGTCCTGAAATGAGCACCCCCGCTCGCCCGATCAAAGATCGGCCTCTACTACCATGATATGTTGTTTTATAAACACATGTGTTCTTATTCCGATTATCAGCTAACTTTACTATGTGATGCACACAAAGCAAGTATAGACTAAGTCGCAAGACTTGGAACAAATCGACTCATGTTTGTTTTCAAAAATGGTTTGAAAGTGCCACTCGCAAGTGGGTCAAAGCGCGGATTTGCCACCCTCAAGTGGGCTTAAAAGCATGATTTGCCATTTCGCAAAGTGGGCTTAAAACTCAGAATCATCGAATTGTTCTAATTCAAGCAACAAAGCCTTTATCCATAAGCATTCATGCAGTTTAACAAATAAGCACATAGCCTCATGGCAAGCATGCTATCATGGTAACACTCACACTCATGCAAGTATGCTAAAGCGTAAAACTTACAGTGCACTCTGAGCCAAAACAAAAGTTAGTTAGAAATATGCATGATCCTAACTATACAAAAATGCCTAATGCAACACATGCAATAATGCAATTAATAGGCTCGGCTATCTAAGATGGCATATGAATGCAACAATTGATAACATGCGATAAACATGTATTCAAAGAAGTGTATTGAAATTGCGATGCAGTTTGAATGATGCGCCGAGCCCCGGTGCATGCATGTCAAATGAATGATGCAAACATGTGTAGACATCCCCGAACGTCTCGGGAGGGGAATCCCGTTCTGTTCATATGGGCTCACTACAGTTCAGGACTCAATGTCACGGTCCTGTGTCTAATCTCACAGAGTGCAATGCAAGACCGATGAATCATCAAAGAGTCCAAATCCGGCAAATCGTTTTTGAAAACAGATTTTTTTTGAAAGAAGTGCCAAACATGGACTGCTTTGCCAGATACAGAGTCGCCACCTAAATATTTTATTTTTGGGGAAATTTAGGAAACCCTGACTCGTTGCCTAAGGCCACGTGTCCGTCATCACCAAAGTTGCCTCGGCTCGGGAACTTGGGTACGATTGGGGAAGGTCACTTCGTGAGCAGCCCCGCTCGCCCGATCAAAGATCAACCTCTACTAACCATGACATCGAGTTTTGAAAACATTATATGTTCTTATTCCGGTTATTAGCCTAGATTTACTATGTGATGCACACAGCATACAAGTATAGACCGAGTCGCCTGATTTGGAACAAAACATTTCATGTTTGTTTTTGAAAGATGGTTTGCTACTTGCAAGTAGGCTTGAAAATGCAGATTTTGCCACCCTCGGGTGGGCCTAGAAAAGATGGTTTTGCCACTATCTAGTGGGCTTAAAACTCGCAGTCGATGAATTGTTCCAATCCAAATAACCCAACCTCCACCCACAGGCAATCAGGCAGTTATATCATATAAGCACATAGCTTCATGGCAAGCATGCTATCATGGCAGTCACTCACACGCATGCAAGGATGCTAAAACATAAAAATTTACCGAGTACTCCAAGCCAAAACAAAAGCTATGTTAGAAATCCATGCATGATCCTAACTATACAGAAATGCCTAATGGAACACATGCAAAATGCAACTAAGATAGGCTCGGCTATTCTAAACATGGCATATGAAATGCAACAAATAACATGTATTCAACTCGGAATTGAAGTACAATGCAGTTAGTTATGATGCTCCGAGCCCGGTGCATGCAAGACAGATGAATGAATGCAAACATGCTATCATACTGTATGCTAATTAAAACATGCCCTAATCTAACCATCATAAGCTAGTAAATAAAAGGGAGAAAGACGTGGGATTGGAAGACATACATCACACACACGCACACTTATTACAACATTGCCCTCGCGCGGAGGGTCTGAATAAATAATACAGTCCCGAGTGAATAATACAGTCCAAATAAGTACAAAACCCTAATTAATTAACAAATTAATTTGGGAAAGCAGTAAATTAGCATGCAAGCCTATGGACTGCCTCAAATCTGCTCCGGATGATGAATGATGCATGCTTGAGTTGCCTTGCGCGAAAATCCATTACGATGCCCCGATTAGCCTCTGTTTATAATTGAGCCCGGAATATTTCGCGAAGCCCCAAAAGATTGCCGGTTTCCGACTTGCTGCAGCAGAGAGCAAGAAAGGGGCGTGGCAAAGTATTTTCACATATGTATGCTTGCCTCGATCGTCGTGCCCCCAATCACACATCTCGATGTATGATGGCCGAGGAGTCGAATTGCACGACTCGATGTGAAATGAATGCACATATAAACACAACAAGACCGAGACTCCATCATGGGTAATCTGGAGTGTCGGCGATTGGGAATTGAGACACGTTCCGTCACTCGGAGTACGAAACGTCTCTCGTTTATCGTGCTTAGGCTAACTCCTATCCCAAGCACAATGCAATATGCATGACATGCATGAATGCAATCCTAACATGCAACCTAGCATACGCAATGCTATGAGATGGCATACATGATGCACGATGTAGCAAGACATACACAATGCTCTAACATACAACCTAGCATACGCAATGCTATGAATTGAAATGGCATACACAATGCATAATGGACTTACATCAACATGAGTGGACCGCAACCACACTCACATCAGTAGCCATAAGATGAAAATGAGACTATCGAAATGCGTGCACACATGCACGCAAACTGAGGACCGAACCTAAGGCATAGTATGCAACTCTAACAAGGCATGGCAAGGCATGAAATATGGAATACAGACATGCAAATTTCAGCACTGAAACATAATGCAAAATGATCCCGAATCATGGATATATGTCATACAATGCATGGAATGGTCTCGAAACTCAAAACTAGGCACATGTATTGAACCACAAGTATGCAAAGCAAGCATTTTTTGACTATGAAGCATAAAGACAGAGCCAAGGCAGTCCCAAAACATGCACATTACTAGTTTATAGCATGGTCAAAAGATGTTAACATGATGGGCTAAATCAACATACAACATTAGCTAGTAAGCATGGGTTACATGACATGTATGTGAAGCATGTGAGAACTCATCAAAGAAGCAAAAATCAGTGAACAAAACATGTGAAAATATGCCCAAATAATCACTGAAATGCAGCCAACATGTGCAAAAATGATGAGCTCCTTTAGAGGGCCATGCAAGGAGTTATTAAGCACATACAAGATAGGCTTGTAACATGACAAGACCACCTTTGGAAATGGAATATGACAGCCCTAAAACTCACAAAATGGGCCCTGAAATCAGTCTCGGAAACATGCAAAGAAATGGCTCTTTGAAAGGCTTTGAATGGGATTTCTCTACACATGCAGCATAGACATAAAATATGGTCAAAAGGGCCTTGGACAGAGCCAAGGTAGACCTTAAAACCCCCGGGATGAGGCCTGGAAAGTGACTTCAATGCATGCAAAATGGGGGTCCTTTGGAAGGCCAAGATGGCCACCAAACAAGACAAGGAGAGAGGGGGTCACCCCCCTCTGATTTTAGCCTTCTAGAATACACCTAAGCCATTGAAAATTCACTAGATTTCAGTGGCTAAGAGGCCAAACCATGGCCAATGCAAGTGCTCTAATACATAGCCCTAATTACGAAGGAATGAAGCATGCATAGGAGAAGATGACCCCAAAAAGAAATGGGACCTTAACCAAACTTAAATAGGATGTCAAAAAAATAACTTTTCCAGTTTATATCAAATCTTAAAAGTGTTCACAAGTAAGGCTAAAATATGATGCAAAAATAGCCCTAAAAGAGAGATAGAGAGTAAAGGAAAGTAGATGGCCTCAAACAGCAAAGAGCCCTTCAACAAAGTTGAAGACGGGTGCAAAATAAGACACTTTAAAGTTTGTCTTGAATCCCAGAAATTCTCACAAATAAGGCTAATATATCATGCAAGATAAGCCCTAAAAGAGAGATAAAGCACAAAGGGGGAGTAGAAGACCTCAAACAGAAAAAAGTTCTTGATCAAACATGAAGATAAGCTCAAAATAAGACTATTTTAAGTTCAGGTTGAAGCCCAGAAATGCTTGCAAATAAGGCTAATCAATCATGCAAAATAAGGCAAGAAAAGGGGAAATAGGGACTCACCCTTGGAGAGCAGATTTTCAGTAGCTTTTGGTCCAAGATTCTGAGCTTTCAACCTCTGCAAATGGCCTCCAAGTTGCTGGAATGGAGTGTGGAGGTGGTAGGCTATGAGTTGGTGTGTAAATGGTGCAAGGTCAAGGGTGTTTTGAAGCTTGGATGAGAGAGATATGGAGGATGGTATATCAATGCCTCAGCTGATTTTCTAACCCTTAGAAATGAAGCTCAAGTGTTGGTTTTATAGAGGAGAGGAGCCAAAAAAAAAGGTGGGGAGGGGAAAACCAATTCAAATGGCCCTCCAAAAGGACAGACCCTCGGGCAGAGGGTCTGGTGGAAAACAGCTGGCATAGCTGGAATGCACCAGGAGGGACAAAAATGGCCGGCCAGGTGCAAAAGGGCCAGGTAGCCGGCCGGCCACCTCCCCTGGTCGGCCGACCAGGGGTCAAAGGGGTCAACAAGAATTGCTGGTCGGCCACCCCAAAAAGGTGGCCTCCTAGATGAGTGCAACACAGCTGTATGGTCAAAACCCAGAAAATGTGAACCAGGAGAGAGAAAAACCAGCTTTTTAGAGGGGTTCAAAAGGGTCAAGAACAATTTCTGGTCGGCCTACCCATATTGGTGGCCTCCCAGGTGTGTAGATCACAATGGTGTAGGGGAAAGTTAGAAAAAGTGGCCCGGGAATGGGAAAAACCAGCTTTCTAGTAAGAAAAACGGGCGACGAAGAGCAATGAAGAGAAAAGTTGGTTTTTCAGAAAAATTGCTGATCTCCCACCCTCCTACAACCTTTCTAACAATGAAAATAAGGTCCTCGCCAAAAATGGACCAAGACGGATGCAAAACGAAGGTTCGGGGGCCGAAACGCGTGGCCTAGGACCCTGAAAACTGACTATTAAGCATCGGAGGTGGCGTTCGACCATGAAGTTGGTCTCTCGGGCCACAGTGTCCCTCAAAAGGGAGGAAACAAGGTGTATGCGAAAAACCAGAGCAAACGGAGGTGGTTAAGCGGTCCCGAACCGAGGCACACGACCGACGGCTCCGAAAAACCGGAAACCGGGCTCCAAACGGGAAAAATGGCCTACGACCACGAAACGTAGCCTACGGCCACAGAGAGACGGTCTACGAGACCTCTCCCTCCCTTCAGGAAGAGAAAATGGAGAAAACGGGACTCGGTTCGCAAACCGAGGCAAAGCACAAAAGAGCCCCGAAAGTCCGGAGGCAAGGCTCGCAGCCGAGACTCCGCAACCTCGGAACGAGCACAATATACAACATCACCAAGCGCTTAATCAGTGACGTCTGAGTCTTAAGGTCGGTCAAAAATGGGGTGTTTACAGTTGCCCCTCTTTGATAGAACTCGAAAGTCATAAGTGAAGGGAGTGAATGTCAAAGCCTAGAGACGACCCATTTTTGACAAGGCCGAAGACTTAGACAAACATACAAGATAACAAAGAAATGTGCCCGCAGGCATGCCCGCAGGCAGGGGGCAAAATGCAAAGCGATATGCACAAAGCCGGATGTAACTCAATGGTCATGCGAAGCAGCATGCTGTAATGAACAAATATTCACAATAGATGCAACAGTTTTAAGCAAGAATGCAAAGCAATACTACATTTCATGCAGTTGAAGAATGCGGAGAATCATTGAATTCTCGCCATGTCTCACATGGAGGGGATACAATACCTGTGCGGCTCGTCTGGGCGTACCAAAATCAAATGAACCGTACATACAATATCGTGCCTGCAAAAGGAAGAAACTCAACAAGCACAACATAGTTAGCAACATATGTTCAACGTGATATCGAATGCAGACAAACACGGTGTTGATGAGTGAGTGCATCGCAATGCGAGAAACAACGCGCATGACAACGCAAGTTAAGCACAAGGGTATGACAATACCCGTGAAATGTGCAGAACAGTACAAGTCGTGTGCATGAGAATGCAAGTGACGTGCATAACAATGCAGGATAAGTGTAAACTCGAATGCGCATTTTCAAACGAAACAACGAGCAAAGCAATGCAAATTTCGACAAAGGTGGCTCGATCGCGACCTCTGGTTTACCTCCCGAAGGGGTCACAACATATTCAAAAAGGATACACCTTGCTTTTGACGAGTAATGATGAGACACACATCGAAAGTTGGAGTTGAAGTTCCCGCGGAGGGATTTCGCGACGAAAAGTGCACTTTCCTTGTACTTTCTCGGGTGCCGGGGACTCCAATCATCACCAAAATTTGCAGAGGCCTTGGAGACCATGTTGGGAACACCACCGACCAGGTTTGGTCCAAGGGGGAGGCCACCGACCAGGTTTGAGGGAGAGGGGTGGCCAGCCTGCCAGAAAAGGTGGCCGGCCGGCCACCTAGCCCAAATCCGGGGCAGTTTGGTCCTTTTGCTCTCATTACTTTAAATCCACTGGGCCAAACACCTTTTCCTCACAACTCTAACTCCGTAATCAGTCCCTCTACCTTCCTAGAGCATTTTCCCACACAGATCTGCTCTCTATACGTGTTTTCCAACGTCCTACGCCAAGTTGTTTCGCGAAAACTTTCAGTTCTCTTCACTTTGAATCGATTAAATCTTGGTTTCAGAGCTTCTTTTCTCATTTTCGCCACTTGAGGTGAGTTTGTCTCAATATTTGAAAGATTTTCTCATGAGTTGACTTTCGTTGACTTTTTCATTTCTCGAGAGTTGACTTTTGTTGACTTTTCCAATTTTTGGCTCATTTTGCTCATTTTTTGCTTCTTTTTGCAGATTTCTTGAAATGGCTTGTCATTTTCCTCAGGGCGGAGGTCCTCCAGGTGCCGGGGGTGAGCCAGACATTATGGCTCTACCCCCGAGGGTTTGACCATTCATTCCTGAGAGGTACGACCCTCCGACGCACATTCTCCCGCGGCCATTTTCTACCACTTTACTGACTTCGATGAGCGAGCGCTTGTAGATCTACTACTGCGGGAGCCAGAGTCCCACCTCTCTTATCAGGCATGAGAGGTATGTACTTCACTTCTACATTTTCTGCAATGTATTCTGCATTTTCCGTGCATTTCATGCCTTTGCTGTGTATTTTTTTATTTGCTCGTTCTGAATGCGTTCACACACCATACTGCTGCTTCCTTTAACACACAGCTTGTTCTGGATACTTAGTTTATAACACAGTATTCTGTTAGCATCTTGAACACACAGCTTAATCACTTTGAATTTCTGAACCCACAACCCCTATTTGATTGTGAACACGCAGCACACACTTGTTTAGAGTCGAACATGCAGCCCAAACACTTGAATTCTGAACACACGACTCATTGTCGATGTGAACACTCAGCACACACTGATTGAAAGTTGAACACGCAGCCCAAACACTTGAATTGTGAACACACGGCTCATTGTTAAGGTGAACGCACAGCACACACTGATTGAGAGTTGAACACGCAGCCCAAACACTTGATGTCGAACACACGGCTCGTTGTTGAGGTGAACACTCAGTACACACTGATTGAGAGTTGGACACGCAGCCCAAACACTTGAATTGTGTACACACGGCTCATTGTTAAGGTGAACGCACAGCACACACTGATTGAGAATTGAACACGCAGCCCAAACAAGTGATGTCGAACACACGACTCGTTGTCGAGATGAACACTCAGCACACACTGATTGAAAGTTGAACACACAGCCCAAACACTTGAATTGTGAACACACGGTTCATTGTTAAGGTGAACACGCAGCACACACTTTGTAGAAGATTGAACACGCAGCCCAAACACTTGAACTCTGAACACACGGCTCATTGTCGAGGTGAACACTCAGCACACACTGATCGAAAGTTGAACACGCAGCCCAAACACTTGATGTCGAACACACGGCTCGTTGTTGAGGTGAACACGCAGCACACACTTTGTAGAAGATTGAACACGCAGCCCAAACACTTGAAGTCTGAACACACGGCTCATTGTTGGGGTGAGCACGCAGCACACACCGATTGAGAGTTGAACACGCAGCCCAAACACTTGATGTCGAACACACGGCTCGTTGTTGAGGTGAACACGCAGCACACACTTTGTAGAAGATTGAACACGCAGCCCAAACACTTGAACTCTGAACACACGACTCATTGTTGGGGTGAACACGCAGCACACACCGATTGAGAGTTGAACACGCAGCCCAAACAGTTGATGTCGAACACACGGCTCGTTATTGAGGTGAACACGCAGCACACACTTTGTAGAAGATTGAACACGCAGCCCAAACACTTGAACTCTGAACACACGGCTCATTGTTGGGGTGAACACGCAGCACACACTGATTGAGAGTTGAACACGCGGCCCAAACAGTTGATGTCGAACACACGGCTCGTTGTTGAGGTGAACACGCAGCACACACTTTGTAGAAGATTGAACACGCAGCCCAAACACACTGAACTCTAAACACACGGCTCATTGTTGGGGTGAACACGCAGAACACACTGATTGAGAGTTAAACACGTAGCCCAAACACTTGAACTCTAAACACACGGCTCATACTTTGAATTTTCTGAACACACAGCCCAGATTCTGTATCTGATTTGATTTTGCACACAGCTCATACATTTAATTTGCACGCAACTTATTCATTTCATTTGCACGCAGCTTATGCATTTCATTCTGAAACTGAATACGTGTGTTCATCCTGAATGTAGGTGACTTCTCGCACTGCGCGAGGATATGGTTCTATTGTGGTGAGAGAGTGGTATGCAGAGCTCCCGGAGGCTGTCCGGGATTTAGTTGACTTGGCAGGGTTTGGGCCCTTCTGCACTGGGATATCTCGCTGTCCCGCTAGTAGGACGCTGATGGGTGCCTTGGTAGAGAGATGGTGGGACACCACCAACTCCTTCCATTTCTCTGCTACCGAGGACATGACGATGACCCCGTGTGACTTCGCTGTATTGACAGGCCTTGATGTGGGAGGCTGGGCAATCCCATATGACGAGGACATGGGCCAGTGGGAGGCCGCCTGGATCTACTTATTGGGAGCTCGCCCACCAGTTGACAGATCTTCGGGCAGAGTCCGATATACTTCGTTTTCTTCACATTTCAGGAGGGTGGAGCTGGAGCCCGAGACTCCTGAGGAGGTAGCACAGTACACCCACGGATTTTTGATGTTCCTCTTCGGGACCACTCTGTTTGCCGATAGGGGGAACACTGTCGAGCTCTATCTGTTGAGTGCTCTAGTGGACCTATCACAGGTCAGCTGATATGATTGGGGTGGCGCCAACCTGGCTACTCTCTATTGCTATATGAGCGCGACCTCCCGCGGACGGGGGAACATAGTCGGTGGCTATTGGAGGGCTTGGGAGGTACTTTCTGCCCTCTTGATTTACATTTCTGCTTTTCATTATCTGTACATTGCACACTCGGCACACTTTACATCCTGCACGCACATTCTGCACTCAGCATTTTATATTTACATTCCGCACTCAGCATTCTGTATTCTGATGGTTATTGCACTATTTCCCACAGCTATGTGTTTTTGCGTGCTTCCTGACGCTAGCCCCAGAGCTTGAGGTGGAGGTGCCCCTCACGATCCCCTACTTACTTGTATTCGAGGGCCAGTACCGGTCGAGACCTGGGGAGTCTCTCCTCTACTTACGGCAGTACTTTGACACGGTGCGGATGACTGAGGTACTTCAGAACTCTCAATTCTTCATATTTCCATCTTTGATTTGTCTTGCATATTTCTGATATCTGATCGGCTTATGCATTGGTCATCCGCAGATCACGTGGTAGCCCTGGGCACCTTTAGGTAGAGACATACGCTTTCAGTTTGCTGGAGCATGGGGCGCCTCCCGGTATAGGATCCTATTCGAGGGGCTAGTTGGTAGAGCCTGGTTTTTGGGGGATCGCTTCTTGCGCCAGATATGGGGCTACCCTACTCAGGACATCCCCTCAGTACCCCCAAACGATATGCGGACCGCTGATGGGCTCCTTTCCCAGGAGGCTATTACCGCCATGCTGGGTACTGATGCTTTACTACATTTGGAGTAGGGGGAGTATGCGACCTACCATCACACGTACTTGATGCCTCCATTGATGGGTGTCCGTACTCCCACGAGGAGGTCTACGGGTATGCCGTCATCGAGTCGGGCTCGGGCCGCAGATGTCCCTTCCACTAGCAGGGCTGGCACATCTAGAGGTGGGGGTGGATTGGTTTCCCCGATTCCTCCGACTCATCATCATGCTGGGTGGCCAGATATCCCGACTGAGCTGACGGGATGGAGATATGGGGCTTCCTACCCGATTTTGATAGAGCCTCCAATGCCTGATCACCGATATGTCAGAGACCCTGACTCGCCACCGCTATGTTTTACAGCTTTGATTTATCACTCAGATACTTGGACATTCATTCCTTTACTGATAATCTTGCATTTGCATCTGCAGCCTCCTGTCGAGTATATGGATGAGATGCTCGGGTTGATGGCCTCACTCGAGGGTATGGTACTGTGGAGAGAGGTACAGTTGTCCATCATGGGTGTCCAGGTACTCTTTAGTTTTCTTGCGTTTATTATACTTTTGATGACATGCTGATCTTGAACATTTTACTGCATTGATAGGCTGCCTGTGTAGAGCACATCTGACACACACCACACTTACGTACTGTATCTACATGTACCCACTTTATGTAGTTTTTCTCGTATCTGCATCTGATATACATATTTGAGCTGATGTATTCGAATTGCACTCTTTATTTTCAGATGCCTCCGGTATATGCTCAGCCACAGGCCGGGCCATCCAGGCCTTCTCGAGGAGCTGGGCCATCCAGGCCTTCTCGAGGAGCCGGGCGAGGGGGGCCGTTTCGCAGACGCAGAGCGCATGTCATAGAGGAGGAGGCCAGCGAGGACGAGGGGGAGGAGGAGGCGGCTGCATATCCCCAGTCAGAGACATCTGCTGACAGAGAGGGTGGCTCTGGTTCTAGTTTTGAAGATGAAGGTGATGCCGAAAAGGGTTCCGAAGACGGCAACTCTGATTCTGATGATGGTGCTGGCGGAGATGGTGTAGGGACTTCTCAGCCGAAGAGGACGAAGAGGGCTTCTTACTCCTGCACTTGAGAGCATTGATGCAGCTATTCCCTGCTTTATTTACCTTTTTACTAGCAGTTGTAGCACATTGTACATTATTAGGCAGTTTTATTTTCTGTAAAACTTGTACCCTTGTTGTAAAATGTTGTAACAAATGAAGCATGATGGAATGAAACAGCTTTTGTTCAAAAAGTGTTGTATTTTATGTTCTTAGCATCGCATCGCATCATTTTGCACAAAAATGAGATTGAATGGGAATGTGCATTGTGTATTTGCCAAGTCAGGTAGTGAACCGACGCAACAAACTAAACAACCTAACTTAATAAGAAAAAACAAAACCTTAGTAAGTTTACAACTCGATAAGCAAAACACAACAAGGTTGATTTAAACAAAGAGTAACGACTCAAAATACAAAGTCTGACAACTTTGATAAACAAGATTTGATAAACAAAACAGCTCGACAAACAAAAACAACAACTCGATAAGCAAGACTTAACAACAACTCTATAAACAAAGTGTATTTCAGACGATCTAGGTAACGGAACGCATCTGAAACAGAGGGAAATGGAGGCCTTCGACACTCTCGATGCATGGAAATGCTAGGAACTTTCTTCTAGAGGGTAGAACAGGACCAAAGACACACTTTGCATCATGGCCGATCACCTTTGGGAGCTGGCCGACCAGCTTTTTGCATTGGAGGGGAGAGGGGTGGTCGGCCTACCAGAAAAGGTGGCCGGCCGGCCACCTAGCTCAGCAACCACCAGTTTTTCGACACGTGTCCCCCGAACAGTGTCTTATGCTCTTTAAAAGTCCTAGCCTCGTGGTTGATTCATTTCATCTTAGTTTTGCACCAAAATGGAGGCGTTTCTCGTCAAAAATCTCACAGCTTGGATCGCTTCTCTAGATGGCTTGGAAAAGTTGAACTTCCGGGGCTTCGGCTTGAATGCACTATTCACGCTGAGCCGTACTCCGCTGCACCTTCCCTTCCTTCATGCCGCGGTGAGGCTTTGGAACCCGGTAACACATGTTTTTAGCTTCGGCGGGCAAGAGGTATGTCCAACTTTCGAGGATTTCCAAGTTTTGATGCAATCTGAATGCCATGAAGAAATTTTGCCTCAGTTTCGCTTCAGTTACGCCCAAGCTTTAGGGCGAATGTGTGGGCTCACCATGCATGACGCTCGGTCTCTGATCTGCAACGGGGAACTGGATATCCTCGGCTTGATTCATCGCTTTTCTAATGCCGGTGACCGCGACAACCATCATTGGCAAGGTTTTCGGCAACACGCCCTTTGCTTGTGCATGCTATCTCACTTTTTGCTTGCCCAGGCTTTAGTGGATCTAGAATTCGTCTTATTGAAGTTGCTCAAGGCTTGAAGGGAAGAAAGAGCTGCATCGCCATGACATTGGCCGAGACACTGATGGGCTTGGACGCTTTCTATCGCCAAGAGGCGACCAGATTTGCGGGGAGCCCACTACTGCAACAGGTAATGTTTCCCACCCAATCTCACATATGTATTGCTCACATCACTCAGCCCTCAGGCGCGGTTTTTCTCACAAAAACCCTTTTCTTACTTTTCTCTCATCGTACATCTCTCTATTCTTTATTCTCTCATTTTTCATCCCTCTCCAGGTATGGTTGATGGATAAATTGCAGGTTGTGGACTCTTGCCCGGCCTATTCAACTCGCAGCTACTTCTTTCGACAACGCCAAGTCGATGCCCTTGATGAGGGATGGTGGTTCGACTAGATGTGCAATTTGTCTGCAGATCGCATTGCTTGGCGCTGTCCTTGGCTCAATCTCCCGGCAATGAGCTATAGCATGTCCCGGCAGACCGGGATCCAGTTGATTGGTCTGACCCACTGTGTGTTCTACTTTCCGTTCCGGTTCCAACGCCAGTTCGGTCATGATCAGACTTGCCTGCCAGAGGGGATAGAGTATCCTGCCACATTCCCGGTTCGAGGTGCACAGCTTGCCCGGTATGCCACAGCATGGGGGACTAGAGATCTCCTGGCCCCCGCTTCCACTTTCAGTTGCACTTTGTCTGACGAGTGCTTGGATTGGCTCAATGAAGAGGCACAAATTGGACCCAGCTTGGCATCGGAGGCTTCGACCAGCTCTGGGAGGGGGCGCAGGGACTCCTGACTTATCTATGCCCTGGATTTATTGCTTTATTAGTACTTTCAAGTTTTCTTTATGATTGTAATAAAAAGCAACTTCAATTTGCATGCAAGAGCAGGAGAACAGTGTATTGAAATCAATGAAATTGAAGGTTGTGGGTACTGAAAATTTTCCGCTTTGGTCCAAAAATGGTCTAAGTTGTAAAAAGATTAATTTTGAACAAAGTCAACTTTTATTAAAACTTTTCAAAACCATTTTCGATATGGATCAATCGACACGCTCGAGATCTCACATCGAGATGCACAACCCCGATCCTAGCAATCGGAAAGTTGCCCTAGTCCGACTAGTACTGCAAGATCGCACAAAGAACGAAAGTTGCCCCTAGTCACGAAAAAGCTCGTGACCGGAGATCATAACCGAACTCATGAATCTTTGAATAGACAAAGATGGCGAGATGATCAAATGGACAAAGTTGATCGGGAAAAGTTTATGGTCAACTCCGGGATGAAGTTGCTGCGTATCCCAAAGAAGGGAATCAAGCCTTAAGTAGTTCAGCTCAGTTCACTCGAGTATTTTCACTCTCCTTTACGCTCTAACTTTTTCCAAGGCCGCCTTTATGGTTTTCAACCTTCGAGCTCGGCTTTTATAATTTCAAATTTTTGTGCTCGAAGTTTTGCCTAGGTCGCCTTTCGGTTTTCGCCCAGCGAGCTTCTCAAGGGTAATATTTCTTCAACTTGTCCATATTGATCGGTTGGAGAACTCTAAGCCATCTAGATCCATCGAATCACACTCCACTGACCAGATAGACTTAATGATGTAGGGACCCGGTCAATTGGGTCCGAACTTGCCCTTGGTCGTGGATGGGAGATTGGTTGTCCTTGAGCACCAAATCTCCTTCCTTGATTCCTAGACTTAACTTTCTTGTTGAAAGTCTGCAATTGCGGCCGATAACCACGAACATGGTGCAGTGCTTTTCAAGGCGCTCGTCAAAGAGCATGAGTTCTTCAAATACTCGCTTGCCAACTGCTTGACTATCGACACTCGGCCAAAGACTCGTAATGACGGAACCTCGATCTCAATAGGCAGAACGGCCTCCATCCCATAAACTAATGAATACGGAGTCGCCCCAGTAGAAGTTCTGATTGAAGTTCAGTAGCCCCATAGAGCAAACGGCAGCTTATCTGGCCAGTCCCGGTAGGTTTCCACCATCTTCTGCAATATGTGTTTGATATTCTTGTTGGCGGCCTCAACTGCTCCATTGGTTTGCGGCCGATACGTAGATGACTTATGAAAAGCCACATTGTATTTTTCCAACAAATCAATCACTTCTTTCTTGAAGTGGGAATCGTTATCTGAAATAATCTCGTTTGGGACTCTGTAGCGACAGATGATGTTGTTCCTGATAAACTTAGCAACGTGCGAAGCCTTCAACACCGCATAAGACTGGGCCTCGACCCACTTCGTGAAATAATCTATCGCGACCAGGATGAACTCATGCCCATTTGACCCATTCGGAGTGACAGCCCCGATCACATCAATTCCCCAAACTGAAAATGGCCATGGCGAAGTCATGTTGTACAGCTTCGACGGCGGGATATTCATGCGGTTTGCATGGATCTGACATTTGTGGCATCGCCGAACAAAACCGATACAATCCTCCTCCATGGTGGACCAGTAGTAACCCTGTCTGAGGATCTTCCGTGCTAGCATTACTCCATTCATATGCGCACCGCATTCCCCTCCATGGATGGCCTCCATTAAGCGCTTCGATTCTTCGGCATCGACACACAACTTATGCATTCCCAGATGACCTCTCTTATATAGCTTACCCCCACAGATGATAAACTGAACGACCATTCTTCTGATTGCCCTTTTATCCTTGGCACTTACCCCTGGCGGATATGCTTCCTTCTCCAAGAAATTTCAAATATCGTAATACCAGGGGTTTTCATCTTGAACCTCATCTATAGCAGCAATCGTCTCGTAGGCTGGCGCAAATTTCTAGTCAATGATGACTGGACGCATCTGGACTCCGAACGGGATGTCTATCATGGAAGATAGAGTTGCTAAAGAATCTGCGAACCTGTTGTTCTCTCTTAGTACATTAGCGAAGTTTAGCTTCTCAAACCGAGGAATTAACAGATCTAAGGTCTGGTGATACATCATCATATTTTCTTCTTTGACTTTCCAGTCTCCTTTTGCTTTAGACACAACAAGGTTCGAGTCCCCGATGACGTCCAACCGTCTTGCCCCTAGTTCCAGAGCTGCTTCTAGACCAGCAATGCATGCCTCATATTCTGCTTCGTTGTTCGAGACTTTGAATCAGAGTTTGAAGGCTAGAGGGATGCGGGAATTGTCGGGTGCTATTAGCAACACTCCTATCCCATACCCGTACTGATTCGACGCTTCGTCAAAGTACATCATCCAAAATTCGTCGTCGATGTGCAAAATGGCTTCATCTGGGAATAAGTACTCAACTGCTTCACCCCCTTCTACCGGATGGTCGGCTAAGAATTCTGCTACTGCTCTTCCCTTGACTGACTTGCGCGTTACATATTTCAGATCGAATTCGGAGAGCAACAACAACCAACGAGCTAGCCTACCCGTAAGTGCTGGTTTCTCAAAAAGATATTTGATGGGATCGAGTCGTGAAATCAACATTACGGAGTGAGCTAACAGGTAGTGTCGCAGCTTCCTGGTAGCCCATACCAAAGCTAAGCAATCCTTCTCCAACGGTGTGTAGCGAGTCTCATACTCTAGCATCTTCTTGCTCAGATAGTAGATGGCTCTCTCCACTTTGTCCTCTGATTCTTGCGCGAGCATACAGCCCATTGTAGTCTCAGTCACTGAAAGGTACAATATCAACGGTTTCCCCGGCTCTGGTGGTGACAACACGGGTGGGTTCTGTAAGTATTCCTTGATCTGTTCAAAAGCAGCTTGGCATCGGCCGTCCCATTGGAATTTCTTTCCTTTCTTCAGGAGGCCAAAAAGTGGTTCACAAGTCAAGGTTAATTTTGAGATAAACCATCTTATGAATTGCACTTTACCCAGAAAGCCTCGCACCTCCTTTTCAGTCCTTGGTGGTGGCATTTCTAAGATGGCCTTGATTTTGGAAGGGTCAACCTCGATACCTCTCTGTGTAATCAGAAACCCCAAAGATTTTTCCCCAGTAACACCAAACGACATTTCGAGGATTCACCAAGAACTGAATTCTCTGATCCTTTGGAAGAACTTTTGCAAGGCAGTGTAGTGGCCCTCTCTTTCTTTGGACTTGACAATCATGTCGTCCACATACACCTCAACCTCTTTGTGGATCATGTCGTGCAATATTGTGGTCGCAACCCGTTGATAAGTAGCTCCAGCGTTCTTCAACCCAAATGGCATCACTCTGTAGCAGTATGTCCCCCACGGGGTGGTGAATGCAGTCTTTTCCCGGTCTTCAGGTGCCATCACTATCTGATTGTAGCCAGAGAAGCCATCCATGAACGAAAGCAAAGCATGCCCCGTTGTAAAGTCCACTAACTCATCAATATGCGGCAAGGGAAAGTCGTCATTCGGACTGGCTCTATTCAAATCCCTGAAATCCACGCATACCCAGATCCTGCCATCCTTCTTCGGCACTGGAATTATGTTAGCCAACCAAGTCGGGTATTCGGATACCAGCAGGAAGCCTGCGTCAATTTGCTTGGTGACCTCTTCCTTGATCTTGAGGGCCCAGTCCGGGCGGATCCTCCTGAGTTTCTGCTTGACAGGTCGGGCCTCGGGATCAAGGGGGATCTGGTGCTGTACATTCTCAGGATCGATCCCAGGCATGTCTTCGTAGGACCACGCGAAAACATCTTTGAAATCTTTTAATAAAGCGACTAAGCGCTCGCGTTCCTCCAAAGACAACGTGGACCCGATCTGGACCAGCCGCGGGTCCTCCTCAGTACCAACATTCACAGTAATGATTTCATCCATTAAGGGTTTAACAAATCTCTCCTGCTCTTGTTCAATTAAGCGTTGCAAAATCGGAGGAATTTCGTCCTCGTCGTTTTCATTAAAATTTTGAAAGTCTGAGCTAATGCAATAAATCAAGGGCACAGAAAAGTACTCAGAAACCACAGTTACTTGATTCTCATTAAGCACATCCAAATCGTCCGAACTCTCGGTTACAACAGACTCAAAAGAGAAAGAAAAAGGCGACCTGGACAAAACTGTGGCATCCGGGTTATCATCCCCAGGATTACCAGACTCAGACTCAGACTCAGTTGAGCTGGAACCTGATTCCGACTCACAAGACTCGGTGGAATCAGATTCCGGCTCACTACCTGACCCGATGCTGCTGGACAAAAACCACTCTTCGTATTGCCAAGTGAGAGAGGGTGCGATAGATGCATCCAAAATAGTTGCTGGTAGGCCCGTAGTCGTTTCATTCCCGATCATGGAAACCGAGAAGTTATCCCCCAAGCACTTCGGGTCGATCGGAGGATCTGAAAGTAGACATGCCAGTGCTACCCCCATTTCAATTTCAGCGCCCTCGGAATCCACTTCCTTACACTCAACCTCGGTGATGGGTGCATGCGCTCTTGGCAGTGTCATCCCCAGATAATTGCAGGTCGAAGAAGATCTCGAAACCTGGCACACGCTTCTTTTCTGTGTTCAACCATGGCTTTGGGAAGCCACAAAACGGAAAGTCCTCCCCCTCCCGGACGAAACGTCCATTTAGGGTACCTTGAATGGGCCTATGCATCAGCTCAAAAGGCTTCCCAGCCTGCTTTGCTCTGGCTCTTCTAGCCATTTCCTTTCCCTTCCTTATCCAATCCTCTTTGGTGGGTAGATAACCCAAGCCAAAGGTATGAGGGTTGTGTGGCACTTCGGCTAATGCTGCGACGCCCTTCCGGCCGCTCCATCCCAATCCCATCCCGGGGATGTGTTGTAGCTTGTTCATGAGGTATACAGATTGAGCACTGACATACACTCCCTCATTAACAGCCATGATGTTTTGCATAACCCGAGCCTCAGCTAAGGTAAAACCTGATATAAACACATCTTCCATGCCGTGCTCAATTTCCAGGACTGGTGTAGACACCTCCGGCGGTGGGTGGATCGATGAATTCCCGAACACAATGGCTACTCCCTTCTCATGGAGGTATTTCACCATTTGATGTAAGGTGGATGACACTGCTTTTACCTGGTGCAGCCACGGCCGTCCCAAAAGCAGATTGAAAGTTGCAGGAACCTCTAAGACATGGAAATCTATCTCATGCTGTCCCGGCCCAACTTTGGTCTGGATCTTTACTGTCCTCATGACTTCTCGGCTCGTGTTGTCATATGCCCGAATTACCTGGGCTGTCGGTATAAAGTCCGCGGTCTTCAAACCGATCGCATACGCTGTCCTTGCCGGGCACACGTTGATGGCGGATCCGGTATCAACAAGAACCACCGGTATCCATTTATTTCTACACTCCACAGAGATGTAAAGTGACTTATTGTGGTTTGCACCCTCAGGTGGCAGTTCTTTGTCAGAAAAAGTCAGCATCGGGGTAGCTCCTCCCGGAAAGACTAATCCCACCAGTTGCTCCGGTGTGGTTTCTATCGAGAGTTTAGCCTTGTCCATGGCAGATAGGACAGCCTGTCTGTGCACTCGTGATGCCATAAGCAGTCCCCAGATGGAGATGTCTACTTGTATCTTTTTTAACTATTTGAGCACAGCCTCCTCTTCAAGTTGTTTCTCCTTCTGTCTCTCAGCTTCCTTATCCTTCCCAGATGCCTCTGGCTGGTCTAGGTGAGGGGGCTTGAAATACCACCCGCTTCTTGTCATGTGATCAACCTCATCGAGATACCAGGTGTCGTCTGGTTGATTGCTCCCCCAATCCTCGTCTGTGTGGGCAAGACATAAATCATCGTCTTCCCACCACATCCCGTGAGCAGCCAACAGACATCTGTCTGGCTCTGGCATGATTGTGCTTGCAGTACTTTCAGCCCACATGCTCGCAGCATCTCCTGTCCTTATGCACACAGCATTTTCAGTCCCCTCATGGGCTTTGGCTTTCCTAGTTCTCTCAGAATCCCAAAACTTTTCTTGTTCCACCTGTGTCGGCGCAGTTTGTTGTTCAGCTTTCCTTGCATTCTCGAAATAAATTCTTCGCATGGCGCTCTCCCAAGAATGTACGACTTTCAGCCCTTCCGCCACATCGATACCTCGCACGCCCTGTTGGAACTCTACAACATCCGGTTGATCATCCAGCCATCCGGTAGCCTCTGCCGATTCCTCATAATCAAACCAGTTGACTGCTGCGTCCCCTAATTCCTGGTCATTGAAAAACTGGAGGTTGGCAAAACCCTCTTCTACGGCTGTTAAATCATCCGTTCCTTGCTCAAATCTATCCCCCTGGATCACACACAGTTCTGCTCTCTCTGGCAATTCTACACTTGGCTTAGACTGGCCTGCTGACAGGATGTAATCACTCGGATCGTAGGCTTCCCCAGCAAAATTCCCAGACTGCTCAAACCCTGACTCAACGGTTCCATCCTCCTCTGCAATTTCCCTTGCACCGTCTTCAACAACCACCACCATTGGCTCAGGTTGGGTTGTAGAGATGTCCAGTATGCACAAAAAGTCAGTGCAGTCGGGAAGGAGCACCTCCGGCTTAGGTAGATCGGAAGGAGTGATATAGATGCTAGGATCGTAAGACACGACCCCAGTCTGGATAAAGTTGATTCTTTTGGGAGGTGGAGCTTGGTTGTGTGTAGGAAGTGGATTGGTTATGACGTTGGGTCTTTCTGGTGGCAAAATCACCTGTTTGTCAACGAGATCTTGAATCTCGTGACGCAATCTGAAGCATTGGTCGGTGTCATGACTGTGTTGCTGGTGATATGCGCAATATTTGGCTGGGTTGTGAGTGGGGGGTAGTGGATTTGGTAACGGCCTTGGCTCCAGGGGTTTTAGATGCCCTTTTCTGATTAAGACCCCAGGAGCCTTGGACAGGGGCATGTACAATGGGGTGAAGGTTCTTTGGCCTCTGGACTGGTATTTGGTGGTCTGTGTATTGCTTCCGGATGCACCAGAGAAGGGTGTGGCTGCCATGGGCCTTGGAAGGGGAGGGGGAATGGTGGCGACCATGCTTACCTCCGAAGTTCTTGCAGTTGCAGCGCCACTCGGGCCTGCATTGTTGTTGCGGTTAAAGGTTCTCCAGGGTTGCTCCCTGTCTTGGTCAATCAGACCCTGTTTCATTGCATCTTCAATTTGTACCCCCATCTCGTGCTGATCCGAAAAGGTGGGGAAGGGGAGCACAATCATTTTGTGCATCAATTTTGGCTGGAGATTGCGCACAATCATCCTGATTTGGTCTTTATCGGTGGGCCTTAGAGTCATCATTGAGGCCTTCGCCCTCCACCGGGTCACGAAATCTGAGAAGCTCTCTTTGGGCTCTTGCCTTGTTGTTTCGAGATCACGGGTTGTAATCTCAATTTGGGTGTTGTAAGAGTATTGCGCAACAAAGGCCTCGGCCATTTCATCCCAACTTCGCTTGACATCATCCTCCAATTTCGCATACCAGATGGCGGCCACACCCGACAGGGTCCAGCCGAATAGTGAAAGCTTCTGGGGTCTGGTTAGGCCCATCGGCCGTAGTATATCTGAGAATAGCCGGAGGTGGACCATGGGATCTCTAGATCCGTCGAAGCGATCGATCTGCGGCATTTTGAATCTATCTGGCAACGTCACAGCCACATCGGTATATCTGTGCTCTATATCCGGGATAGCCTTTACCCCCTGGGACTTTTTGAATAGCTTCTTGAGCTTGCTCAATTTCAGTGTTGTAGGGTCTACTTCGAATTCGAAGGGAGAGTACGGGTGGTTGATGGGTGTATGTACCTTGGATAATTGAGGTGGAAGCGGGGGCGGAGTCGGCCCCATTGGGATGTCTGTGTCCTCCCGAGCGGCATGGACATTTGGCAAAATGTTCTGGGCATTTGGCAGGACATTCTGGGTAGTTGGTGTCTGCTCGGGTAGCGGGACCCTTGGTGGGGGAGGAACTGGATGTGAGGCTGATGCTCCGGCTTGTTGCTGTAGCCGGGTAATTAATTCCGCCTGTTGGGCCATGAATGTGGCCTGCTGTTTAGAGAACTCTGCTTGGCGGACAGCGTCCTCTTGCATTTGCTTCATACTCTCTTGGAGTTGGCGCATCATTTCTTCCATTCCGGCCATGTTCTGCTGATCCTGCTGACTGATTGGTATGTGTATTTCTATGGCAGAAACTGAGACCTCAGCCCGACTGTTCACTGCTAGGGTAGACCACTGCTCTGGTGACCTCTGCTCAGACACACTGCGCTTTCTCGGCCTCCGTCTGACAACCGGGGTTAGAGAATGAAACACTGGTTGTCCGTCAACCAGATCCTCAGATCGATTGAGCCGACGGCCTCTGGTCCAAAGTGCTTGGGGAATATCTGCTGGGTCGGAAGCAATTGTGCTAAAACTACCCTAGCAAAAAGATAAATAAAGCAATAAGGAAATAAATAACCAGATAAACGAACAGTATAACAGCTTAAAATAAATACACAACACACAGCTGGGCATAACAACACACGGTCGATAAGCTGAATACACACTGTCCTCAAACACTGATCATTATCCCTGAATCACTGTTCTCGAAAACTGAACCCTGATACCTACAGATAACTGATTCTCAAACACTGACTGATGCCCGCAGGCCTGATACCCAAACTCGTAAAATGATACATGCATTTCCCTGTAGAGACGCACTCTAAAAGCACATAACAGATAAGTGAGAGCCAAAACACCCCTATGTTGGGGTAGGGTTTCCCTGTCTTATTTTGTCAGGAGCTAGGGTTTCACTACACACGCAGTGGTTTCAAACAACCTAACATCGGGTAAGCAACCTGTCCTGGCTTGGAATGGTCACTATGGATTCCGAATATGCACTAGGTCGAATGGTCAAAAAGGTGCACCGGTAAAACCGAGGTTTGTGTTCCCATCTTGGCGAGCTCAGTAAATAAGCCTTATGGCATGCAGCCTCTGGCAAACCGCTCAGGAATAGCAGATGGCAAACACGGTGTCCTAGGCGCACCAATGCAAATGTAATGCAAAAACACACAAGTATAATCAAAACAAGATATCATGAGTTCGAGTCAAGTTCTCTAACTCCCCAGCGGAGTCGCTAGAAACTGTAGACGCCCCCGAACGTCCCGGGAGGGGAATCTCATTCTGTTCATATGGGCTCACTACAGTTCAGGACTCAATGTCATGGTCCTGTATCTAATCTCATAGAGTGCAATTCAAGACCGATGAATCATCAAAGAGTCCAAATCCGGCAAATCGTTTTTGAAAACAGATTTTTTTTTAAAGAAGTGCTAAACATGGACTGCTTTGCCAGATACAGAGTCGCCACCTAAATATTTTATTTCTGGGGAAATTCAGGAAACCCTGACTCGTTGCCTAAGGCCACGTGTCCATCATCACCAAAGTTGCCTCGGCTCGGGAACTTGGGTACGATTGGGGAAGGTCACTTCGTGAGCACCCCCGCTCCCCCGATCAAAGATCGGCCTCTACTAACCATGATATCGAGTTTTGAAACCATTATATGTTCTTATTCCGGTTATTAGCCTAGATTTACTATGTGATGCGCACAGCATACAAGTATAGACCGGGTCGCCAGATTTGGAACAAAACATTTCATGTTTGTTTTTGAAAAATGGTTTGCTACTCGCAAGTAGGCTTGAAAATGCAAATTTTGCCACCCTCGGGTGGGCTTAGAAAAGATGGTTTTGCCACTATCTAGTGGGCTTAAAACTCGCAGTTGATGAATTGTTCCAATCCAAATAACCCAACCTCCACCCACAGGCAATCATGCAGTTATATCATATAAGCACATAGCCTCATGGCAAGCATGCTATCATGCAGTCACTTACACGCATGCAAGGATGCTAAAACATAAAAACTTACCGAGTACTCCAAGCCAAAACAAAAGCTACGTTAGAAATCCATGCATGATCCTAACTATACAGAAATGCCTAATGCAACACATGCAAAATGCAACTAAGATAGACTCGGCTATTCTAAACATGGCATATGAAATGCAACAGATAACATGTATTGAACTCGGAATTGAAGTACAATGCAGTTAGTTATGATGCTCCGAGCCCGGTGCATGCAAGATAGATGAATGAATACAAACATGCTATCATATTGTATGCTAATTGAAACATGCCCTAATCTAACCATCATAAGCTGGTAAATAAAAGGGAGAAAGACGTGGGGTTGGAAGACATACATCACACACATGCACACTTATTACAACATTGCTCTCACACGGAGGGTCTGAATAAATAGTACAGTCCCGGGTGAATAATACAGTCCAAATAAGTATAAAACCCTAATTAATTAACAAATTAATCTAGGAAAGCAGTAAATTAGCATGCAAGCCTATGGACTGCCTCAGCTCTGCTCCGGATGATGAATGATGCATGCTTGAGTTGCCTTGCGTGGAAATCCAATGCGATGCCCCGATTAGCCTCTGTTTATAATTGAGCTCGGAATATTGCGCGAAGCCCCAAAAGATTGCCGGTTTCTGACTTGCTGCAGCAGAGAGCAAGAAAGGGGCATTGCAAAGTATTTTCACATATGTATGCTTGCCTCGATCCTCGTGCCACCAATCACGCATCTCGATGCATGATGGCCGAGGAGTCGAATTGCATGACTCGATGTGAAATGAATGCACATATAAACACAACAAGACCGAGACTCCATCATGGTTAATCCAGAGTGTCGGCGACTGGGAATTGAGACACGTTCCGTCACTCGGAGTACGAAACGTCCCTCGTTTCCCGTGCTTGGGCTAACTCCTATCCCAAGCACAATGCAATATGCATGACATGCTTGAATGCAATCCTAACATGCAACCTAGCATACGCAATGCTATGAGATGGCATACACGATGCACAATGTAGCAAGACATACACAATGCTCTAACATACAACCTAGCATACGCAATGCTATGAATTGAAATGGCATACACAATGCATAATGGACTTACATCAACATGAGTGGACCTCAGCCACACTTACATCAGTAGCCATAAGATGAAAATGAGATTATCGAAATGTGTGCACACATGCACGCAAACTGAGGACCGAACCTAAGGCATAGTATGCAACTCTAACAAGGCATGGCAAGGCATGAAATATGGCATACAGACATGCAAATTCCAGCACTGAAACATAATGTAAAATGATCCCGAATCATGGATATATGTCATACAATGCATGGAATGGTCCCGAAACTCAAAACTAAGCACATGTATTGAACCACAAGTATGCAAAGCAAGCATTTTTTGACTATGAAGCATAAAGACAGAGCCAATGCAGTCCCAAAACATGCACATTACTAGTTTATAGCATGGTCAAAAGATGTTAACATGATGGGCTAAATCAACATACAACATTAGCTAGTAAGCATGGGTTACATGACATGTATGTGAAGCATGTGAGATCTCATCAAACTAGCAAAAATCAGTGAACAAAACATGTGAAAATATGCCCAAATAATCACTGAAATGCAGCCAACATGTGCAAAAATGATGAGCTCCTTTAGAGGGCCATGCAAGGAGTTATTAAGCACATACAAGATAGGCTTGTAACATGACAAGACCACCTTTGGAAATGGAATATGGCAGCCCTAAAACTCACAAAATGGGCCCTGAAATTAGTTTCGGAAACATGCAAAGAAAGGCCTCTTTGAAAGGCTTTGAATGGAATTTCTCTACACATGCAACATAGACATAAAATATGGTCAAAAAGGCATTGGACAGAGCCAAGGAAGACCTTAAAACCCCCGGAATGAGGCCTGGAAAGTGACTTCAATGCATGCAAAATGGGGGTCCTTTGGAAGGCCAAGAAGGCCACCAAACAAGACAAGGAGAGAGGGGGTCACCCCCCTCTGATTTTGGCCTTCAAGAATACACCTGAGGCACTGAAAATTCATTGGATTTCAGTGGCTAAGAGGCCAAACCATGGCCAATGCAAATGCTCTAATGCATAGCCCTAATCATGAAGGAATGAAGCATGCATAGGAGAAGATGACCCCAAAAAGAAATGGGACCTTAACCAAACTTAAAGAGGATGTCAAAAAAAGACTTTTTCTAGTTTATATCAAATCTCAAAAGTGTTCACAAGTAAGGCTAAAATATGATGCAAAAATAGCCCTAAAAGAGAGATAGAGGGTAAAGGAAAGTAGATGGCCTCAAACAGAAAAGAGCCCTTCAACAAAGTTGAAGAGGGGCTCAAAATAAGACACTTTATAGTTTGGCTCGAAGCCCATAAATGCTCAAAAATAAGGCTAATATATCATGCAAGATAAGCCCTAAAAGAGAGATAAAGCACAAAGGGGGAGTAGAAGACCTCAAACAGAAAAAAGTTCTTGATCAAACATGAAGATAAGCTCAAAATAAGACTATTTTCAGTTCAGGTCGAAGCCCATAAATGCTTGCAAATAAGGCTAATCAATCATGCAAAATAGGGCAAGAAAAGGGGAAATAGGGACTCACCCTTGAAGAGCAGATTTCCAGCAACTTTTGGTCCAAGATTTTGAGTTTTCAACCTCTGCAAATGGCCTCCAAGTTGCTGGAATGGAGTGTGGAGGTGGTAGGCTATGAGTTGGTGTGTAAATGGTGCAAGGTCAAGGGTGTTTTAAAGCTTGGAAGAGAGAGATATGGAGGATGGTATATCAATGCCTCAGCTGATTTTCTAACCCTTAGAAATGAAGCTCAAGTGTTGGTTTTATAGAGGAGAGGAGCCAAAAAAAAGGGGAGGGGGGAAAAAACCAATTCAAATGGCCCTCCAAAAGGACAGACCCTTGGGCAGGAGTGCAGTGCTGTTGTGCAATTTGGAATTGAATGCACTAGGAGGGACAAAATGGTGCCAGTGCAAAAGGGCAGTGGCGGCGGCCACCAACCCTGGTCGGCCAACCATGGGTCAAAGGGGTCAACAAGAATTGCTGGTCGGCCACCCCAAAAAGGTGGCCTCCCAGATGAGTGCAACACAGTTGTATGGTCAAAACCCAGAAAATGTGAACTAGGAGAGAGAAAAACCAGCTTTTTAGAGGGGTTCAAAAGGATCAAGAACAATTGCTGGTCGGCCTACCCATATTGGTGGCCTCCCAGGTGTGTAGATCACAATGGTGTGGGGGAAAGTCAGAAAAAGTGGCCCGGGAATAGGAAAAACTAGCTTTCTAGTAAGAAAAACGGGCGACGAAGAGCAATGAAGAGAAAAGCTGGTTTTTCAGAAAAATTGCTGGTCTCCCACCCTCCTACAACCTCTCTAACAATGAAAATAAGGTCCTCGCCAAAAATGGACCAAGACGGATGCAAAACGAAGGTTCGGGGGCCGAAACGCGCGGCCCGGGGCCCCAAAAACTGACTATTAAGCACCGGAGGTGGCGTTCGACCACGAAGTTGGTCTCTCGGGCCACAGTGTCCCTCAAAAGGGAGGAAACAAGGTGTATACCAAAAACCGGAGCAAACGGAGGTGGTTAAGCGGTCCCGAACCGAGGCACACAGCCGACGGCTCCGAAAAACTGAAAACCGGGCTCCAAACGGAAAAAATGGCCTACGACCACGAAACGTAGCCTACGGCCACTGAGAGACGGTCTACGAGACCTCTCCCTCCCTTCGGAAAGAGAAAATGGAGAAAATGGGACTCGTTTCACAAACCGAGGCAAAGCACAAAAGAGCCCCGGAAGTCCGGAGGCAAGGCTCGCAGCCGAGACTCCGCAACCTTAGAACGAGCACAATATGCAACATCACCAAGCGCTCAATCAGTGACGTCTGAGTCTTAAGGTCGGTCAAAAATGGGGTGTCTACAACATGCAAAGCATAAGGTATGCTAATCAAAATGTGTCCCTAAACTAACCATCGAAAGCGGTTAAATAAAAGGGAGAAAGATGCGGGGTTAGAAGACATGCACACACGCACGCACACTCACTACAACAGTATGCCCTCGCGAAAGAGGGTCCGAATAAATAAGCTAAGCTAATTATTACAAAACAACTAATTAACTAGTCTAAGCTAATTAATTATAAACCAAATTGAATAACTAGCCATGCTAAGCTAATATTACAAAACATATTAAACTAATTAATTACAACCCTTGTATTAATTAGCTACAACTAACTAATAAAGCAATTAAGTGGCCTCACGGGCGAGGGAGACATGCATGCGGTTGGCTTCTTTCCAAAAATCCATCGCCTTGCCCTTGGTTGCCTCTGTTTGCACTCGCCTTGATCTCTGAACACTTGCATCACTTTTAGATTGCTACGCTTTAACACAGGACATTTTGCACAAAATGGGTGATGGCTTGTCGAGTTACCTATAGGTCATCGGCCACTTTAACTAGCCAGTCGGCTACTTCAAGTGGCCTGTCAGCCACTGCTTTTCCCAGACTTCTATTTTGCTGCAGCAGAGAACAACAGAGGCAAAGCAATGCATTATTCAAGAAATGTGTGTACTGCCACACTCCTTATCATTTCTCAAGCTCAAAGGAGTATGGTACTTGGCTCTCAAGTCACCAATCAAGCATTTTCAATGCATGATGGCCAAAGAGTCAAGCTTGTACAAACTTAATGAATGCACACATAAAATGCAAAGTGCCGCCACCCTATCATGCATGATCAAGGGTGACGACGACCAAGAAACGTGACACGTTTCATCACTTTGAGTATGAAACGTCCCACATTTCTTGTGTTTGGATTAACGTCCGATCCAAACACATGCAATGCAACACAAATGCTTATCTTGTTCATGTTTTACTTTGCTCATTTTGTTTACACATTTTACATTACCAAGTCATTCTTTAACTGGTTAAGTCCAATGTGAAAGTCCTCTAATGAGAGAGGGGTCAACCAAAGGATGGTTTAAGACATGAGAGAGATCATGCCTTTGGCTAGGAGGAACCCCCAAAAGAGGGTTAAAGCCATTGAGCACAAGCACTATCTCAAGCTTAAACACAATCATAAGGTTAACCAACCCTCAAAACAAATGGAAAGTGAAGAAATGAGGAAGGTTACAGACTTTTTCAGTGCTGAAATGGCATGAAAAATGGCACCAAACTATGCAAGCAACACATGCACAACATGTTAAGAGCCAAAAGCATTAAAGCTAGTGAAGAACACTACACTAGAGGCATGCCATATCAAACTCAAATGACCAAACCAGCTCTGGACAGAGCTTAAACATGCCAAAATAGTGGTTAAAACATGCTGAGATTGAAGCATAAAAGGCTAGAAAAACATGCTCATGTTTTGGCTTGCAAATGAGGCTCAAAGCACAACTCTCAAAAGCAATGAAAGAGTGAAATACATGCGCACATGACAGAGGTTATGGTGCTGAAATTACATACAAAATGAGGCTATAACATGCAAATAACTCAAACACTTCATGCTCAAGGCCTCAAAGCAATGGACTAGTGAAGACCGTTACACTATAGCCACGCAAACCAAGCCTCGAAGGACTTAATCGACCCAAAACAGATTTAAAGCATGTCAAAATAGTAGCTACAATGTACTGGAATCAAGCTAACACAAGCTATAATAATAGGCTAACTCATTAGGTATGCTAGACTAGTAATCATAATTGCACTACAAGTACAAAAAGAAAGCAACAGGTGCACCAACCAACCAAAAACATAGTTGAAACATGCCAAAACAGAGCCTAAATCATGCTTGAAATAAGCTAACACAAGCCACAAAAACATGCCACTATGTAATGCTAACCAGGCATAGAAGAGAGACACAAGGAGGGGAGGCCCACCCCTCCATTTTTGGACTTCAAAACATACTTTTTACCACTGAAATTCCCCTAGAATTTAGTGGTTTAAAGGCCCAAAAAGTTTGACTTTTACATGCTAAGAGATGATGCAAAGACACATACAAATAGGCAACAAAGAGGGGTAGACAACCCCTTAGCACAAAATGGCTTCAAACCAACATGTTTAGGCCCAAAAATCAGAACTTTTTGTACTTGAAAACTAGGCTCAAAATAGCATAAAAAAATGGCAAGACAAGAGTGTACAAACAGCTTAAATGAGGTAAGTCTTATACTTTTGAAGCACGACACTTAAACAGCTACTTTCTAGGCTCAAATGACCTTCCAACAGCTCAAAATAAGTCCCAAGATGCCTCACCTCCAAGGTGGTTGAATTTGGTTAAGGGGTTGTATGCAAATATGTAGAGAATTCTAACTTTCAAGCATAAACAAGAGGAGAGAGAGAATTCTAGAGAGAGAGAATTGTAGAGAGAGAGGCTCCCAAACTTTTTCCCTAAAATGTTCTAACCTTGCAAACCATAGAGAAGGCTCTCTATATATAGACAAATGCAAGCTCAGGTCGAAAATATCTGATTTAGAGATAGCTGGAGCATTTGGAAGACAGCTAGAGCAAAATATCTGCAAATTCTGAGCTTTCTGGACATTTGTGGCTGACCGGCCACTTAAAGTGGCCGACAGCCCACATTTTTGGCCGACAGCAAAAATCTGCTATCTAGGTCCAACTTCAAATGGGCATATCTCCTTCATCTGGACTCATTTTCAGGTCATTCTTGTGCCTAAATTGAAGCGCCAAAAGTCTTCTTTCCAATGGTGGCGGCCTTACATAAAAATTCCAAGTGTGCTAAGAGATATGCCTCTTTTAGTGAAGATTGCTCAATTTCAGTCCAACCGGGTTGATGCCTAACTTCAACCAATCGTATCTCCCTCATCCGGACACGGCTTTAAGAGATTCTTGAGTGCAAAATGAACCCCGAAAGCCCACTTTCCAATGGTGGTGGCCTCACAGCTGAAATCCAAGTGTACAAACGGATAGGCCTGGTTTAGCGAGGGCTGCTCAACTCTCTCTCTTAACGGTTCATGCCCATCTTCTTCCCCAACTTGGTTTCTTCCCTCCTCTCATCTTTTCTTCAACCCCAAACCCCTAAATAAGGTGTTTTGAAAGATTTTTCAAAGATTTCACCTCTTTTTCATTCATTTCCACTTTGTTCTTGCTCGGTTTATCGAAAAGCGCAACATTTAACAAAATGCGAGCCTCAGAACATCGTAGAATCATTTTTCAAAAATATTTTGAAAGAGAGGGTTTTAAGGTCTAAAATATTTTAGTCAAAATAGTTTTGGTCCAAAAATGGGGTGTGAGGTTTGGGATTTGACGCTCTCCTCTTTGCCGAAGAGATCGAACCTTTGCACAGGATAGCCTGCACCATCAAGTAAGCAATCAGTAGTGCCCAAGTCTTAAGGGCGGTAAAAAATGGGGTGTCTACAGATGACTTATGATTCAAGATGTGCAAGTTCAATAAATGCAAAATGAGACACAAACCTCCTCCCTTTCATGAAAGATCAATGGAAGAAGTTGACCTTGGAGACTTGGATCATTTCATCACTAGCAAGTATGAAATGGTCCAAGTTCCATGTGTTCAATTAACGTTTGATTGAACACACCAAGTTATTATCTTTCTCTCTTTTAGTCCCAAGTTTTAGTTACTTATTTTAACTTACCAACCATTCTTTAATCCAATTAAGTCCATAAGGTGAATTAAAGTCCTCTAATGGAAAGAGGGTTCAAAACACAAGTTGCTTTAGGTATGAAAGAAGTATCATACCATTGGTAATGAACCCCCTAAGGGATTAAACCATTAAGTATGAAACCTCAATTTCACACTTAGGCAAACAAGTGACTTGAAACCACGTTCAAAGAAAAATTAAAATCCAAGAAAGGAGATGGGTTGCAGAAAATATTTAGTGCTGAAATGAAGTGTGAAAAGCACTAAAACAATGCAATCAACTCAAACAAGTGGTGTCTAAAGGCCAAAAACACCAAGCTTGTGAGGACTATTACACTACAAGCATGCAATACAAGACTCAAATGACTTAACCAACCCAAAACAGAGTTAAAAAAAAGTCTAAATCAGAGGCTAAAACATGCTGGAATAAAGCTACAACAAGTTAGAAAAATAAGCTAAAGCATGGCACCAACTAGGCTAGCAAACAAGACACAAGGAGGGGAGGCTATCCCCTCTAATTTTAGACTTCAAAACATGATTTTCATCACTGAAAAAGCTCTAAAATTCAGTGTTTAAAGGCCCAAAAAAAAAATGATTTGAAAGTGGGAAACAAAGGTAAAAAGGCCTTACCAATCAAAGAATAAAGAAGGGTGAACCACCCCCTAACCTTAAATGGCCTAAAACACCAATTTCAGCTCACAAAAATAGAGTTTTTTATATCCCAAAAATAGCCCAAAATAGTGGGAAAATGATAGAAAAACAAGTATGCAAAGTAAGCTAACAAAGCAAATATTATACCTCCTGAAGAGAAAAGTAATTCCAAGCCACAAAACCAAGCAAGTACAACCTCTAGAGCTCAAACCAAGCTCAAGAGCACCTCAGCTCAAAGATGAGAGGATTTGGTTAAGGGTTTATAGGCAAAGGTATAGCTATTGGAGGCTAAAGTGTAGAGAATTTGCAGAGAGAGAGGAAAACTTTTGAGTCTAAAATTTTCTAACCCTTCTGCAAGAGAGAGAGAGAGAGAGAGAGAGAGAGAGAGAGCGAGAGAGTCCCTATATATAGAAAAGATGAAATTTCTACAAGGAGATCCAGCCCTCCACATTTGGATAGATGCATGCATTCGTGCAAATAGCTAGCACATCTGGCATAAAATATCTACAGAAAACACTGGTGATCGATCGGCCATCAATAGTGGCCGGCAAACCACATCAGTGGCCGGCAAACCAAAAGTGATGGCCGGCAGCCTCTAGGGATGGCTAGCAGGCCACCAGAGGTTGCAAGTTGGAAAGACCAAGGCATGGTCCAAAAATGAGACAAAAATGATGGAGGATGAGAAAGGCTCAAAGTTATGGCATTTTGTTTAGAACTTCGAGCATTTGGCAAGCAAACAGACTCATCATCGGGTGTACCTGCAAGGACATCCAAGTCGTAAAGGCCGTAAAAAATGGGGTGTCTACAAGGGGCAGCACATTAGGGCCTGACCGTGCCTTATTGAGAGCCATGCCTTGTTGGCGATGAACTCTGTTCTGGGTGAGTGCCTACCAGCTATCTTTTTTTGAAGATATTTTCAACCTTTTTTGCTCAAATTCTATAAAAACGAGGTTATATCTCTGTTTTGAGGGCTGAAAAATTTCAAAAGATCATATACACACAAGAGATAACTCCTTCGTCCTATACAAGTCACCTTTGAGCAAACATATCTCTCTTGACTCATATCCATACATCATATACCACCTTAGATCATAACCTTAAAGTCTTGGTTGAGGCTTGTGCATCACAATTCAAGCTTGAGAGTGTGCTTGAACCAAGTTTGTGTTACAAACAAGAGCTTGCTTTTTAGAGAGGTATAAGCTTACCACTTTCTCTCTTACTTCTTGTTCTACCTCTTGTTAGCTACTTCTTGTGTTTTTGTGTTGTCTTGAGTCCTTTTCAAGTGTTTAAACTTGGGTTTGGATAGCTACCAAGGGTAGAGAGGGTTAACATCTTCTCTTACACCTTATCCCATAACTCATACCCTTTTTGTCTTGCACTCTTTTCTTTGTTTTTTACACTGATTTTCAGAGTTTAAAAGGGCTGGAAAACATGGTTTAAAAGTCTCAAAAGTGGAGGGGTTAGCCACCTCTCCTTGATTTTGCTTACTAGTTTTGTATCTCTTTCTTTTCTCTATCTTTTTGTGCTCTTTAAACACACTTTTAGCCACTATTTTTGGGGCTGAAATATGTGATTTAAAATTGCAAAAAGTGGAGGGGTTAGCCACCCCTCCTTAGGCTTTGTTCCATAGCTTTTTCTCTACTCTCTTTACTTATTTTCTCTTGCTTTTGGCTCCTATTTTTTACACTTTAGGGGCTGTTATGGGCTATTTAATTCATTTAAATAGTTTATGCTTTGATTAGTTTGCCTGTTGTATCGTATGTCCTCATAACTTTGGTTGTTTAGGCCTTAGACACCAAGTTGTTTGAGTTGATGGCTTTATTTGCTTGGTTTTCTATTTTGAAGAGTCACATTCTCATAATCAATTTATCATTCATTTCTGTAACCTCCCTCTTTTCTTCTTTTTCTTCTTCTTTTGAGAGTTATTTCAACCGATTGAGGTTATTCAAAGCATGTAAAAGAGACCTATGCTCAGTGGCTTAATTTCTACGGAGGTTCATTGTCAACAGCATGGTCTCTCTTTCATGTTTACAAGCACCTCTCGTTTGACGTCTCTTCTCGTTTAGTAGACTTACACATCATTCGGACAAATGGAAAGAATGGAATGGACTAAGAAAATCAGTTATTTGTAATTGTATAGCTAGTTGTACGATTAGTAAAATTGAATTGCTATTGCTCATTATTAGCATTGTTGTAATAAATTAGATAGCTAGTTTGTCTCTTTTATTCATCCATTCGAATTTGTAATAGTTAGTTTATTTGGACACTCGGACACTCCAAATTGTAATAAGTGTGTATGTCTTCCAACCCCTATTCTTTCTCCCTTTTATTTCTCCGCTTATGATGGTAGAAGCATCACGTTTATTTAGCATTTCCCATGATTTGCATTCACTTGTCTTGCATGCATGAAAGCTCAGCTTATCATTCTAACTTACATTGTTAGTTAAACACTTCTTTGAATACTTGCTTAAATCGCATGTTGTCAAATTAATTCATATATCATGCTCATAGCCGAGCCTATAAAAAGTGAATAAATGTATGTGTTGCATTAGTCACATTGTATGGTTTAGGAACATGCATGTTTTCTAATCATTTTTCTTTGAGCGTTTATTGCTTTAGCATCCTGCATTGCGTGTGATTATTGCCATGTCTAGCATGATTCCATGCGGCTAAGTGCTTAAGTGATATAGCTATTTGAATGCCGATGGGATGAATTGATTAATGTGCATACAAGCTCACCTTTTTAAGTGACGCATATCAAAACAGTTTTCAAAAATACATGAAATCAAATGTTTCAATTTTTGCAAATTAGTCTATACTTGTGTGCAACACGTAGAAAACATAGCCTAATAATCAGAACAAGAGCATATAATGTAAATAAAAATCACATCATGATTAGTAGAGGCCAATCTTTGATCAGGCGAGTGGGGTGCTCAATTCATGACCTTCCCCTCTTGTACCTAAGTTCCCGAGCCGAGACACTTTGGTGATGACGGATAAGTGGCCTTTCACACGAGCCACGGGTTCCCTAAATTTTTTAAAAATATTTAGGTGGCGACTCTGAAATCCAGCAAAGCAGTCCATTTTTGGCATTTTTTTATTCAAAATTAATTTTCCAAAAGACTTGCCGGATACAAACTCATTTGTGTTTATCTATTTCACATTGCACTTGTGGAATCAGATTCAGAACCACGGGAGTCTGAACTGTAGGGCTAGTCGTATCCAAATGGAGCACTAAAAGCAAGCTACAATAACTCATTTATTTATAAAAATAAAATAAAAAAATGTGATGAGAAAAACCTTTTGAGTTCAATAAAATAAATGAGAAATGAGATAGATCAAACAATCAGAGTGATGAATTAGGAGCTGCAAATATACTGCCATTTCATTTCAACGATTACTAAAAATGTTTCAGAGACTTATAAACGGAAAATTATTACATATTCCTAGAGTATCACCTGTCCATACTCATTCACCAATCATCATTTACCATTCCCCTTCATGTTTCTCAACTATTTCTTACAAACATTCCTTATGAATGCAAATGTATACTTAACACATTGAAGTGAATTGAAAAGGCAAATCTAATAATATTTTGATGAATTTGAAAAAGTAGTATGTTAATACACAAAGTGTTGTAACTAATGGCATCAAAATGTGTCATAACTAAACAACATTTAAGGTACAATCAAATAATTAAAGATATGTTTGGTTGGAACCAAAATAATCAAAACTAAGTTATAACTAACACCACTATAAATTATTACTAATATCATAATGGGTCATAACTAAACAACCATTTAAGGCATAATCAAAGTCATCTTGGATCATGAATAAAATAACAACCATAAAAGATAATAACTAAGTCATAAACAACATGATAATATGTCATACACAAATCATAACTAACACCATAAAACATAAGAGATTTAGAGACCAATTTTTTGTTTCTAAAAGTGAAAATTTTATTGCAAAATAATAATAATAATAATAAATTAATAAATAAATTTAGAAACCAATTCCAATCATCACAAGGGTAGTCTATAGCAATTCCGATTTTGACCCGACACTTATTGTATTCCAGGCTCGGGCTTATGATTTCTGAATGTTGTTTACTATCGTTTTCCCCCTTATTCTTATTTGAGTTTGGCTATTTGGTTGTATCGAGCATGTTTAGAACATGTTGGTTGCTTGGTTTTCAAACCTTGTGTTGCCCAGATTTTTGATCTTCCGCTCGAGCAGCACTTCTTGCGCTTGAGCGGGCTTTGCGAACTCCCAATACTTTTGCATGTCTACAAAACTACTGAGAGAGTGTTTTCTATGCGCAAGAGGCGTTTCCTATGCCCGAGTGGTTGGGCGCCTGAGTGGTCCTTATTGCGCTTGAGCATTGGTCTGTTGTCTAGAAAACTACTGGATTCATGTTTTCTACGCTCAAGTGTCTTCTTTATTGTGTCTTGGCGCTTAAGCGGCACTTCTTACGCTCGAGGGGAACAACTTATTGTATCTGACGCTCGAGCGTCAACTCTTGCGCTCGAACGGATTGTGCGTATATCAGATCGCGAAAGTGACTTTTTACATCAAATTTTCGTAGCTTTTTCCCTCAAAACCCTAGATCTAGAGCTCCTCTCTCTAAAACTCACACTCTCTCTACATTTTCACCTAGATCCATTGAGTTCTCCACCCTAGTGCCTTTGAGAAAAAGGTAGAGCATCTCAAGATCTTCATTTTGATCCGAATAAAGTTAGGTTTGAGCATCTTTGGGGTTTCATCCTTGCTTTGCTCATCTTCTCTCGTTGAGGTAGGAATTTTCTATACTTTCATATGGTTTTTAACTTAGTTATTGGGCGTTGTGTAACAATGGTGGGACTTTGGAGTATTTTGAGCAAACCTAGGATTTGGGTTTAAAATCAAAAGAGGGGTTTCTAAGTAAATGAGTTATAAATGGTTATGGGGTTGAAAATGAAGCTATATTGTGACAAAACAGTTAATTTTGACATTGGGTTGATGTTTTTCGAAAGAGGGAAGTTTGCCCTAAAATGTTTCAAATATTTATTTTGTATAAAATAATGAAATTTGTATTGTAAATGTGAAATTAGATGAATGTTGATATAAATGGTGTGATTGAATATGCATTACCTTACACATACGGTAATTTGAATAAATTATCTGCTTTGAGATTGAATATATGTTTAGAAATTGCCTATCGGTGGAGGATAGCTATGATTGTTGTAGAAATTGCCTGAGAATTAGGTGAATTAAAACTAATTTCTTATCGGTTGTCAATGAATATGACCACGTTTTAAATACATTGTATATGTATGATGTTTGAGAGGAGAAATGGGATGTACTCCATGTTTGGGAGGAGAAAGGGATGGACTCCATTGAAATTAAGTTGGCCGGAGTGTCCAGGGTGAAAGTCTCGAAACCGCGCATATACATGGGTGTCAATTTCCACGGATAAAATTTTCGTAAAATGGCAACTTGAAATGCTTGTATGGTGGTTGTGTTGACGTGGGAACCACTGAGTTGTAGTCTCAGTTAGGTTGTCTGGAGGATAATGAAATTGACTTATGAATTGAGATGAAATGAATTAACTTGAAAGGAATTAAAGGAAGATAGATTGAGATATAAAATTTGGTACTTTATGATCATGTAGAGCATGAATGTTTTGTCACAGGCATTGTATATGCACATTGTACTTATATCTTTGTTAAGATTCATATATTATGTTAGATTGTTTCTACTGGGTTTTGGCTCGCCCTATTTGAAAAAAAAAACCATTTTCAGGTATTGGTGATATGCCTTCGCCAAGGCAGTAGCTTGGAGAGACTTTTGGAGCAAGAGCTTCTTTCCTTTTATTGTATATTTTCTTTTGTATAGCCAAGGGCTTTATTTGTATTGAGCTAGTCTCACTTTTGTTGTAACCAAGCCATGACTTGGAAATTTGTAAGCTTGTAGGGCATTTACTTATGCTAAACTCTTTTGTACCATTAACTCTATGAAATGAAGGAACATTATACTCTGATTCATGCTGTCATTCATATATGTGCTTGGTTGGCTTTATGGATTATTTTTGGGGCTTTACATAGTCACTAAAAAATAATCCCAAAAAAGTTAAAAACAAATGGTGCTTTTAGTGACAAAATTTAGAAAAATGTCGCTAATAAATGCAAGGAAAAATAATTCAGTCCCCAAAAAAGTTTATTTTTTTAGACAAAATTTGATCCCAAAAAATGTCTAAATTTCCTCGTTAAAAATATAATAATGATACTTTTAACAACAAAATGTTTGGTCTTTATAATGTTTTATTCCTAATTTTTTGTAACAAAAAATGAAAAATGTATTAATTGGAGAATAAAGTATACCCATTTTTTTGTGTGTATTATAGAATCTCCTTACCCCAAAAAAAAAAAAATTTACTTATAAGGTAATTATTAAGGCTATTTTTGCTATAGAAATATATTAAATATGTCTAAATTTTAATGAGAATAATTTTGTTTGTTAGATTTTTCTGATTGATAATCCTGTTTGACAAAACTTTTTTCAGTTATAATTTTATTCGCTCTTTTATTTCAATGAGGCTATGAGTATTTAGATGTGAATCTAACCTGAATTGTAGGGCTAAGCAAGGAACCCGTGAAATTCGTAATCCGATCCAGTCCAATCCAGTAGGTTTAGATTGGTTTTTTGAATCCATGGTACAATTTTGGATTAAAAAATTAAAATTAAGAGTCCATGAATTGGTTCCGGATTGAACCCCGCGGTTCTAGATTGGAACCGATCTGGACCGTATACAAATAGGCTATATTTATATTATACACCCGCCCACATAGTATCTTCTCTTATTCCATATAAAACCTAAACCCAAATCTAAAGCCGCATAGTATTTTCTTTTATTGGTTTTAACTTGTAATGGTCTAAATACTTATGGTGGAACCATTTTTCTTATAGTTGTTTAAATTTTAAAACAATATGTCGCTATTATGGAAAGACATGTTGCTATTGTGGAACTAATATGATGCTATGTTTATGTTTTTAAGAAATTAAAATGTTCTATATATATATTTTTTATTTAATTATGTGAATCTGTGGTCCTAAGTCGATCAAATCCGTATTTAAATTGATTGGTTCAGATTGGTTCCACGATTTAAACAGATTGGATTTATTCTAATTTTTCAGGAACCATAGATAACAGATTGGTCCTGATTTTATCCAAATCTGGACCAATCCGGACCATGCTCACCCCTACCGAATTGTGCTTGTATTTGACACTTCGTTGACTATGTACGGGGATCGAGCAGTAATTTGTGCGCTCGAACGGTGAATAGGAGTATCCAATAGCTCTGTCTGTAAACTGAACTTCTAAGAAGCAAGTTTTACTGGTCGTGCGGTGAATATTGCGCTCGAGTAGTCGGCCTATATGTTTTACATTGCCTTTACTCACACCGCTTGAGCGGTGAAATGTGAGCTCGGGCAGTTTTCGCGAATCTGTTTATTATAAATTGCACCGTTTATTGTTTTTAGTATTTAAGCCAACCAAATTATGAAAGAGTAGAGCTACCAAGATTTTTTATATTGAAGGGTGTGTTTATAAATGTTTCCTTGATGATTTGAGAGTGATCGGTGGATCTATAAGTTCCATATTGGTATCATCAAGGAGTTTGTCTTTATGCTTTTATTCACAGAATAGAGAAGTGTTCTTTAATGGATTCTGGTGAATTTGGGCATGAAGCCTTGGTGGATTTTGGAGTGGCTCATCGCTGTGGATTCAGTATCAGCATTGTGGATTCAACGTTGGATAAGACAATTCCGACATGAAGACAGTGGTAGAAGAGGCACATCGGGTTTAGTTTAATTTCTAGCGTAGATTCACTAGGTAATTGAGAATACTCATGTGTAATTTCCTTTTATCTTCTTAGTAGATTGTTTTGTGGCTTAGTCTGTAGCTTTTTATCACAATTGAAGGCGCTCCAATTATGGTTTTTCCCATGTTAAATCATTTCGATTTGTCTTAATTATTTGATTGGGATTGTTATTTATTGTTTTAAATTGAAATATAATAATGAATCAATATTTATGAGGTTATTTAAAATTTTCACTATTATTTAAAATTATTTGTCAAAGATAATTAGATATTATCTATGAAGACGGTGGTAGAAGAGGCACATCGGGTTTAGTTTAATTTCTAGCGTGGATTCGCTAGGTAATTGAGAATATTCATGTGTAATTTCCTTTTATCTTCTTAGTAGATTGTTTTGTGGCTTAGTCCGTAGTTTTTTATCACAATTGAAGGCGCTCCAATTATGGTTTTTCCCATGTTAAATCGCTGTGTCGATTTGTTTTAATTATTTGATTGGGATTGTTATTTATTGTTTTAAATTGAAATATAATAATGAATCAATATTTCTGAGGTTATTTAAATTTTTCACTATTATTTAAAATTATTAGTCAAAGATAATTAGATATTATCTATGAATTATTTGTCAAAAATATTCGAACATAAGGTGGAGGAGAGTTATATATTGGTGGGTCTAGGGGCACCATTAAGTGATACTCTAAGGCCCCGTTTGTTTTGGGTTATATGGAGTGTATTGAGATTGCTAATACCTTGGGACTAGTATATGGGGTGTTTGTTTTGAGAGATAGCCTTGGGACTACTAATACCTTGGGACTAACTAATACCTTGGTATTACTAATACCGTGTTTGTTTTGAGAGATAGTGAGGGTACTACTAATACCTTGGTATTACTAATACCTTTGGGGAGGGGATTCATAGTGAGGAGGTAGAGATGGTATTAGAAAAATAGTGAGGGGATTAGAAATTTTTTTATTTTTTTTATTTTTTATATATTGGGATTTTTTTTTTAAATATTAATGTTTAATTTTTATATTTGTTTTATTATTTTATATAAAAATAATTTAACAATTCCTCACTATTAATCCCCTCACTATCAATCCCCTCCATTCTATCTCTGAAAACAAACGACCCTCACTAACAATCCCCTCACTATTAATCCCCTCACTATCAATCCCCTCCATTCTATCTCTAGAAACAAACGGGGCCTAAGGGTACGTTTGATTAACTAGACTAGAGTATGAGATTAAAATTATTAATCTGTAGGCCTAATAATTCTGTATTTATTTTGAAATTTTGTTTCAGAATTATTAATCCAATGGATAATTAATCTAACAAATTTGTAGGATTATTAGTAATGAGGTCGTGATAAGATTATATATCCTGAGCTGGAAAATAAAATAAAAAAACTCTTTTACCCTTGACTAAAAATTAAAACACTTATTATTTTTATATAATTTTATATTTTAGAAGACTAAAAATAATTTTTAAAAATTTAGAAATATTTTTTGATATTTATTTTATCAAATTTATTTATTTTAAAAAAAATTAAAAAATGAACCAAACATGGCCTTTGTATTGTGTATTTTTAATTTAATTTTATTTATTTATTGATAATTTTTTTCAAGACTACGTTTATGAAGAAATTTTGATAAAGTAAATATTGTAAAGAAATATTGATGGAGGGTAAGATTGAAAAAGAAGATAAATATAGTTCTAATCATATATTTATATGTTTTCTTATCTAATAAAAATCAAACAATGGACAAGAGGGTAATTTATCTTACTAATCTAATTAGATAATGAACACCATACTAATTTAATAGAATTATTAATACATTCACTATTAGTCTTGTGCATCAAACATGACCTAATAGTATTGTGATTAGTGAAGAAGATAAAGTCCACAAATTTATATTAAGCGATTGAAAAATATAAATAAATGTGATAAATTACAATTAACGAAGAATATAACCACATAAAGTTTTTAAACCAACCAATAATTTTTCACAGTGAAAGTGCTAATTAATCTTATGATATTACCTACTACTGATGGCAGGAAAAAAACCATTACAAACAGAGGGGTACTTTTTAGAAATTTCACTCCAGGTGAAGTGTAGAAAAATTATTACAAAGGTATTGACATTTTGATCAACGGATCAAATTATTATTTTTTTTTTTGTCTTTTTCCCTCACAGTCTCTTAGGTTGCTCGTCTCTCACATGTGAAATCTCTCTCTCTCTCTCTCTCTCCCCGTTTTTGTTTTTCATTACTCCTATTATTTATTTTGATAAATTTTGTATAACTTTTAAACTGTAAACTTGATTTTTTACAAAATTAATTCTATTAAAAAGTTATTGACAATATTTTTAAAATTAAATTAATATTAAATATATTTAATAATAATTTAAAAATAATTAAATTTTATATTATTTTAAAATATTTAAAAAAATAAAAATGAGATGTGTAATTAAAAAGTGTACGAAATTAAAAAAAAAAAATGAATATAAACTATTTTAAATTACTTGAATAAAAATTTTATTTTTATTCTTTAAGATGTAATTATTAATAATCACTATTTAGTTACACATTCAATATTAATTTAAATTTTTTCTTTAAATTATTTGAATAAAAATTTTATTTTATATTCTTTATTAATTTTAATTTTTCTCAAATACAAAAAGTTTGATAAAATAAACACAAAAAAATATTTTATAAATTTAAAAAATTAATTTTGCTCTAAAATATTTTAAATATATATTTTTAAACTTAAATTATTGAAATTGATTTTCTAATTTGAAACTACCCTTTTTTGTTTGTTTTCATCAAACTAATTTCTAATTCTTGAAAAAAAATTGTGAAAGTAATTTCTTAAATTATCTAAAATTTAATAAAAAAAATATTATGTTTTGTAATTGTTATGTTTTTAAAATATATATTTTAAAAATATATGTAAGCTAGTTCGACGAAAATAATAGAAAAAATATTAACTTATACAATTAAAAATAAAAGTAAAAATATTCAAACATAAAAATATTAACAAAATGTGTTTTTGTTCAAATAGATTCATATGAAAATAAAAATAATTTTTTTTACCAAACTATTTTTAATTTTTTTTAGAAAAAAAAGAAAACCAAAATTTAAAAATTCAACCAAATATTTTATATTTCAATTTTAAAAATAGTTACAAAAATTAGTTTAAAAAATTAATCGTATAGTATATTTCAACTTTATAAATAGTTAATAAAAAAAGTGCAAAAATTAGTCACAAAAAAAAAAAAAATCACATAGAATGTTTCAGTTTTAAAAATATTTGTGCGGGATGCAAGTCTAATTTGTGCGGGGTGTGAAGCAAATATGTGTGGGGTGTAAATTTAATCTGTGTGGAGAGCAAATCTAGTGTGTTGACATTTTGTAAATTCTCTCACACAGATTAGACTTGTGCCTCCACATAGATTTGACTTGCACAACACACAAATTGGACTTGCACTTCTACACAGATTCAACTTGCACCTCACATATAATGGACTCGCAAACAGACTAGACTTGCACTTCACACATACTTGCACCCCATACAAATTAAGCTTACACCTTTGCACCCCACACAAATTCGACTTGCAACTTGCACAATTTTTCTTTTCTTTTCTTTTCTTTTTTTGGTGCAAAATTTGTAATACATTATGGAATGTGATGTGCGTAAAGGATAACGTAGCATAGCCAAGGCAAGATGAAAGGTATGCTGCTCAACATTATGGCATCTGAAATGCATGCCATGAGAAAACATGTCATATGCGGTCAAAGTTAGTATCCTTACCTTAAATGCGAGACAACAATATGTTTATTGGGGTCATGGTTTTTATTGTTAAGTAGCTAAGATCTTCACTAGAGTGGAACGGAGCTTATGCGGATCTCCGCTTCGACCCGAAAATAGTAGCATGCAAATGGAGTGATGTGTTTCCTTCAATGTCTTTTTGATTTATAAGATGGATAATCCATGAATTTTTTAAAATATATTTCGTCACCTTTTTCTACTCTGTATCCACAGCCATGTGAAGAACATTTTGTCCTTTACTATTGACCATCTCCCAACAATTTGGACATTCTAATAAAACTCTTCCATTACACTTACATTTCCATGAGCAGCAACTATATGAAGAGTTGTCTTTTCATAACCCTCCTCGTCTGTTGTAATGTACGCCATTGATTTATCTTTTTCTAGCATTAATTTAACTCCATATTGATTACCAAAACGTGCAGCATAGTGAAGTGGTGTCCAACTGTACTCATCTGTTTCCTTGATTAGATCTGGCTTCCATTCCAATAAAAGTTTTGTACTTTCTAAAATAGAAGAATAAGGAAAAAAAAAAGTATTAATAAGGACAATTTAATACATATCTCAACAATTAAAAATGCTTCAACTTTCATTTTTTCTTTCCATCTGTTTTTTGAATTAATTTTGGTAACAATTTCCTTTGCAAGTCCCTATATATCAGTCCTTAATTGCATATTTGTCCTCACTCCAAAAGACCTACTAAGTTAGCCATAAGCTTGAATTTGAATCTGTATTTCAGGTTTGATTAAAAGTACATCCTTTTTTCTAATTCTAATCTCTTGTCTACAATACATGTAACTTCGATTTTTTGGAAAGATGTTTTTGATGCTATTATTACTGCAACTAATAAATGAACAGAGCAGGGTTATGTATGCCTAGAAGAATATGTATTTCTTTAATCTAGCGTTCTACTATTTTTTTCCTCTTCAATTGTACATGTAATTAAATTGGTTGAAGAAATTGAAGTAGCCACAAACCTATTTTTCGATCGTCTATTCTTTGCGTGCAATCTTGTCGACCCTTTGGGCTACCATAAAATTTGGCGATGTGCAATTTTCAAAATCATAGACACCATGTCATTATGTTGTCTCTCAGCTGCCAGGTATAGTGGAGTTTCCTTGGCATTATTGGGTGGATGTGTAAACTCAAGATCTTCTTTAGCTAACCATTTCACCACACCTACATTATCAGGATTTCACACTGCCATGTGCAAGGCAGTGTCATTGTCCTTATTTGTGGCCCTCAACATCTCTGTGGCTGCTCCACCCTCACTTTCAACTTCTTTATGTTCTAGTGTTTTTGCACATTCTATGAGTGCTTTTACTATGTCCAAGTGACCTTCCCTCGCTGTAATATGAAGAGGAGTCTCGCCATTGATATTCAAGCAGTGTAACAACGATGACGACAGACTATTTTCTAAGATTATTTTCACATATTTTTTGTTATCGAATTGGGCTGTAACATAGATGATTGTGTTTTTATTTGAAGTGAATTTATACGCCCCCAAATTAATACAATAAATCTAACTCATAAGTGCAGACACCCCATTTTGGTAGCCCTAAGACTTGGGCGATTTCTTTTGATTACAGATGATGACAATCAAAATGTGTTTCTCCACAGAATCCTCAAAAAAACTTAGAATTTCAGCCATGTTTCCAAACCTATGACCACAAATTACCTTTCCAAGGGAATATTTTGACAGCACGCTTGTGTCCAGGATTGTGCGTTTAGCTAGGATCAACCTTCGTTGCACTTCTGGGGGCCTCACTGAAAAATTATCTCGAAACTTGGGTTACAGCACAATTCTTTGAAACTTTTGGGCAAAATTGTAATTTTCAAAACTCAGGGAATATTATGTTATGTAAGGAAATATTACATTAAGTCGAGAATATTTAGTCCATATCTGATATTCCATCAATGTTGACGTGGGATGACTGGATTGGTCCTTGTTGATGATGTGGCGCTAATATGTCTTCACCCAAAAAAATGAATTTGCGGAATGCTTAGAAGGGGGTTTGAAATCTGAACCTAAGACTCCACTTCCTAAACCTTAACCACTCTGCCAAACCATCACATTGTGTCATATTTCCCCCCAAATAATATTTAACTGCTTCATACCCCACTATCCCCACTCATCATTTCATAATTATACCCCCCATCCACACTCACCATCTACTTTCATAATCACACCCCACCATCCCCACTTACCATCTACTTTTATAATCACACCCCACCATCCTCACTCACCATCTGCTTTCATAATCACAACCCACGGTAGCTCGACTTTTTCGTGCCCCCTTTCGAAAGACGAAGAAGCCCTACAGTTCAGACTCCCCCGGTTCTGAATCTAATCTCACAAGTGCAATGTGAAATTGATAAACACCAAAGAGTCTAAATCCGGCAAATCTTTTGGAAAATCGAATTTGAATCAAATTTCCAAAAATAGACTACTTTGCCAGATACAGAATCGCCATCTAAATTTTTTATTTTGGGAAAATTTAGGAAACCCATGACTTGTGCCAAAGGCCACATGTAAGTCATCACCAAGATTGTCTCGACTCGAGAACTTAGAGTGCGAGAGGGGAAGATCATGAATTGAGCACCCCTGCTCGCCTGATCAAAGATCGGCCTCTACCAATCATGATTTTGATTTTTATCTACATTATATGCTCTTATTCTGGTCATTAGCTATTTTTAATATGTGATGCACACACAAGGTGTAGGCTAGTTTGCTGAAATTGGAACAATTCGATTTCATGTTTGTTTTTCGAAAAAAGGTTTAAATTTGCCACTTGACAAAGTAGGCTTAAAGCAATTCGATTTCATGTTTGTTTTTCGAAAAATGTTTGAATTTGCCACTTGACAAAGTAGGCTTAAAGCTTGTGAATTTTCCACTTACCAAAGTGGCCTTAAGCGATACATTTATCGAATTATTCCAATTCAAGCAACAAGCCTTCATTCACGAGCATTCAAACATTTTAACAAGTAAGCATTTAGCCTCATGGCAAGCATGCTAGTCATGGCGATCTCTCACACTCATGCAAGTATGCTAAAGCACTAAAACCCACCTAGTACTCCAAGCTAAGATAAAACAAAAAGTTAGAAAAAATATGTATGATTCTAACTATATAAGATGGCTAATGCAACAAATGCAATAATGCAACCTAAATAGGCTCGACTACTTAACATGTTATTTGCAACAATTGCGAGCATGCGTTTTAAACACATTTTCAACAAAGTATTCAAACAACAATGCAAGTTTGAATGATAAGCGAACCTCGATGCATGCAAGACAAATGAATAGATGTAACCATGCGGTATGCTAATTGAAACATGATGTCCCTAATCTAACCATCGTGGCGGATAAATAAAAGGAGAAAAGGCGTGGGGTTGGAAAACATACATATTATTACAACATTGCATCCTTACGAAGAAGGGTCCGAATGGATAAACTAGCTAAGCCACACTACTTAACTAATTATTACTAATCAGATGTATAAATAAATAACTACCTCTAAGATAAATAAATATTACAATAATTAAATAATTAACTATGCCACGCTAACTAAGTTAATATAACACAAACTAATTTAATTAAGCAATCTGGGCTAAATAAATAAGTACAATGCAAAACTAATTAGCTAACTATATTAGTTAATTAATTACAAAGTCACTAATTAAACTAGTTAACTAAATGACAAATGACTAATTTAAACTAATTAACTTGTCCGGGAAGCGAATGAGGCCCATGCATACTTGGTTTCCACTCGAAGAACGTCCACTATTTGCTTCTGAAAGCCTTTGTTGCACAACCCTTGAACTGGTTTTCCTCTTCTAGATCAACTCTGCTCTACTTCACAAGCATTCTGCTTAAAATTTACTGGTGGCTGGCAGTCCAGAAGTGGTGGCCGGCCGACCACCAATAGGAGGTTGTCGTCCAACATTGATGGCCTATAAGCCAGGAACAGTGGCCGGCAGGCTACTGATGATGCACCATTTCTTGCTGCAACAGAGAGCAAACATAGCAAGACGAGGGTATTCTCATAGGTTGTTTGTACTGTGTATCCCCCTTTATCATCAAAACAAGCTCAAATGAGTGATACACTTGGTTCAAAAACCATCAATCAAGCAATTTCATTGCATGATAGCTAAAGAACCAAGGTGTACAAGTTTAATCAATGCACAAACAAGACCAAAAACCTTAACCTATCATGCATGATCAAGGGCAATGGTGACCTTAGAAAATTGGCACATTTCATCATTTTGAGTATGAAATACCCCAATATTCCTTGTGTTCAAATAACGTCCAATTGAACACACCAAAAACACAACCAAATTCTTATCTTTGCAAAATTTTAGTTTCAACTTTTAGTTACTGATTTTAATTACCCTTCCATTCTGTAACCAATTAAGTCCACTGGTGAGAAGTCCTCTAAAGAGAAGAAAGTGTCAAACAAGGAGTAGTGTAAGGAAAGAAAGGTGTCATCTTTGTTGATAATGAACCCCCAAAGAGGATTAAACCATTAGCGTAGACCTCGATCTCGAGCTTAAACAATCCCAAGGTTGAAATAACCCTCAAAGCAAATATAAAGTCAAGAAATGAGGGAGGTTGCGAGATTAATGAGTGCTTTGAAATTAAGTAAGAAAAGCACTTAAAACATACAATCAACTCAAACAAGTAGTGTCTAAATGCCTAAAACACCAAGCTTGTAAGGATACTTACATTACAACCATGCAAAACAAGACTCAAATGCAACATCCAGCCAAAAACAGAGGCAAGATAGTCCAAAAGCAGAGGCTAAAACATCTTTGGAATTAAGCTACAAAAGGCTAGAAAATTAAGCTAAGATAGAGCTAAATAGGTTAGCAAACAAGACACAAGGAGGGGAGTCTAACCCCTCCAAATTTGGACTTCAAAACATGATTTTCACCACTAAAATTACTCTGAAATTCAGTGTTCAAAAGCCCAAAAAAAAGATGGTTTGAAAGTGGGAAACAAAGGTAGAAAGGCCTTACAAACAAGGAAAAAAGAAGGGTGAACCACCCCCTACCTTTAAATGGACTACAACCACAAATTTCAGCCCACGAAAAATAGAGTTTTTATATCTCAAAATCAGGGGGGAAAAGATAGAAAAACAAGTATGCAAAGTAAGTTAAAAAGGCAAGTGTTATACCTCTTGAAGGGAAGACCAACTCTAGGCAACAATTCAAACCAAAACCACCTTCTAGAACTCCAAGAAGGCTTCCAGAACCTTAGCTCAAGATGACCAACTTTGGTTAAGGAGGTGTGGCGAAGTGTAGAATATCTAAGCAAATATGCACAAACTTGCAAGAGAGAAATATAGAGAGGAGAGATAATTTTTGCTCCAAAAATTCTAACCTTTAAAATTAGGGAGAGACCCCTATATATAGAAAAAATGCACTTGGTGAGATATATCCCTCCATACACATGTAGGGAGATGCGTGTCGTGCCAACAGTTAACTGGCTGTCAACAAAATATCTAAAAAGACAGCGATGGCGGCGGCCCACACCATTGGACAAGGCACAAGGGTGGCCGGCTGACCCACGAGGTGGCAGGAGTCCTAGGGTCTTGAGGCTTGAAGCACTAGGGTTTTGGTCCAAAATAAGGTATAGAATGGATAGGGTTTAAAGGCTCAATGACAGGGCATTCCACTGAAGACATGGGGCACGAAAGCAAACACATGCATTCATAATCACCGGGTGTGCAACCAATGACGTCTAAGTCTTGAGGACGATCAAAAATGGGGTGTCTACAGTTACCCCTCTTTGACAGAACTCGGAAGTCATGAAATGACATGAGTGAATGTCAAAGTCCGAAGATGACCCATTTTGACAAGGCCGAAGACTTGAACAAACAAACAAGACAAAAGAACAGTTGCGCCCACAGGCTGCCTACGTATCCCTTTACAAGGGATCAAACCAGTGTAGTTCTGGGGCAAGATGTAAATGATATGCATGCAAAGCAATTTGAAGGTTGGACTTACACGCCTCGCATAGCCGGCTATTTCGAAAACTCATGATCATGCGATGATGAAATAAGCAATAAGAGATGTGATAAGCATGATAAGATAACAACATATGAATGGCGACTTCAAGCTTAAAACCAACACAGTTCGATGCAAAAGAATAAAACCACACTTGACCACACCAAAGCAAGAGATGAGGAAAGAAAATACGCTCGGGGTTGTGTTTCCGCATCTGGCCCGAACAAAAGCGCTTGGGGTCGCGTTTCACGTGTCGAGATGAAAGAAAATCGCTCAAGCTCTAACCAATGCGTCACGAGATACAAGAAAACCATTGAGGGTCGTGTGTCACGTCTGAGATATAAAAACCCGCCGGGCTCATGCTTCGCGTCAAACATAAAAATCCATCCAAATTTGCCGTCCGTGTCTGAGATAACAAGAAAACCGCTTCGGGTTCGTGCCCGCCGTCTGAGATGAAAACCCTACAGGGTTGTCGCGTCGCGCGTCCTAAGATAACAAGAAAAGCGCTTGGGCTCGTGCCGCACATTCAAGATGAAAACCGCCCAAGGCCGCGTCATGCATCTTGGGATAACAAGAAAATCGCTCGAGCTCGTGCTTTGCATGCGAGATGAAACCCACCCAAGGCCGCATCACACATCTTGAGATAACAAAGCGCTCGAGCTTGTGCTTTGCGTCTCGAGATGAAACCCGCCAGGCGGGTCAGTGTCTGAGATAACAAAGCGCTTGAGCTCGTGCTTAGCCGCCGTCGAGATGAAACCTACCGGTACGTGCGTCACGTATCTGAGATAACAAAGAAAACTACTCGGGCTTTAGCCGCATGTCCCAAGATGAAACAACGAGAGGGTGTGCGATAGTTGCACAAAGTGAAGAAGTGCGATAGATACGAAGTAAGTCAAAGTGGTGCGATAGATGCACAAAATAACGATGTGCGATAGATGCCCAAAATGAATCAAAGTGAGAATGCTTGTTCAATGCAAGATAAATAATGGCATGGTAATGAAAAACATATTCTATCGTGAGTGACATGAGCATGTTCTATGCACAACTCAAAAAAGAATACAAAGGCGCATATGCAACATCGTATATGAGAAAAGAAAGATGGCAAAGATACTATTTGATTAAACTAAACAAAAGCAAGGCGTGATGCAACCTTGATTTACCTCTTGGAGACTTGCAACAACAAAAAGATACGCCGTTCACAGAGGCAAGTGGGACATAGTCGCATATAGGAATGTGGTTGTAAGCTTCCAAATCAAGAACCTCTCATATACCACTCGAAGCGAGGCACAAAACAACATTAGGACACGAGAGGGCCATCGGCCACTTAGCAGCCTTTGGAGGGTTGTCGGCCACCGACCTTGAATTATGTTGCTAGGCCACTAAGTGGCATTGAGGCTTTTGGACATTTTGCGTGGGTCTTTAAGTATAGGGCTTGGGACCTCATTTCCACACAACTACACATCAAAATTCCTCCTTCTCTCTCTATGTGCTTTTTCTCTCTAGATCCGAGCTTTCTACGCGTTTTCCAACACCCCACACGAAATGTATTTGCTAAACCCTCTTTGTTTCCTTCGTTTTGAACTAATTGAAATTTGATTTTGGTGCTTTTTCTTAGAGTTTCACCACTTGAGGCTTGTTTCCCTCGAGTTTCTCTCGGGTTTTGTGTCTTTTCCCGGACTTTGACTTTTTTTCTGTTTTCCCTCTCATAGGGTTGACTTTCTCCAAGTTTGTCCTTTTTCCTCCGTTTTTCTTCATTTTTCACCCACTTTGTCAGCCACTTTCCATATGGCGGACGATATATATGTGGAGCTCCTCTTGAGATTCCACCTCCATTGTCACGTCCGGCACAAACGGAGGAGCTAGGGGTTGCTAAGGTTGTTGAGGTAGCTCAGGACAGTGAGGCTGAGTTGGAAGTGGAGTTCGCTCCGGACTGAGCTGAGCCATTGCCATTGAGGTGCGACCCTTGATCGACTACATACCATCCTCATACACATATGTTGCGCTTGGGGCATCGGACATTTTAGCGATTCGCGTGGTATGGGAGACCTTGTGTTGCGGAAGCGGCTTCCATCTTTCCTATAATGGCAGAGGTACAAAGCGCACTTTCAAGCTTTCTGCCTTTACCTGCATTTCTTGCACTATTTTTCTTACTGTATTTATTGCTTTAGCGCATTTCTTGCCTTGTATTTCTTGCTTTAAGCTGCATTTCTTGCACTACTTTTTCTTGCTTTAGCGCATTTCTTGCCTTTGCTTTTTTATCTAAGTTCTTATATCCTGTCTTTACCATAGGAGGATTCGCTCTATCGAGGCTATGGAGCCACGACGCTATGGTTGGTACTCTGAGCTCCAGTAGTGATATCATCGGCGAGGCCCGCTTATGCTCCGGTTATCATGCCACATAGCTAGTCGGCCTATTCTCGGCGCATTGGTAGAGAGGTGGTGGGATACCACCAAATCCTTCGATTCTCTCTTCTTTGGAGAGATGGCGATAACTCCCTCGACTTCTCCATGCTCCTTTGGTGTAGGTGTAGGAGTAGGGGTGATCCGATCCTATGACATGGACATGGGCAAGTGGGAGGCTACTTGGATTTACTGCTAGGAGCACGCCCACCGCTATCTGACTAGCCATGGTGTGATATAGTTGGTTTCTTAGAAGCGACTTTGCGAGAACGACCGTGAACATCGGAGGCCGATTATCGCGGGCTTCTTAATATTTCTTTTCGATACCACCTTGTTTTTGGACAGGTGGAACAACGAGATTATACCTCTTGGCGCCTGGTGACATTGCCAGTGCGATTCTCACGATTGGGGCGGCCCGCGCATTGTATGGCTATATGAGCTCCACATCTCACAGTAGGGGTGATCGGGTTAGAGGCTATTGGCGAGCCTGGGAGGTATGCACTGCAACTTTCATTTCTACTTTACATTTCCTACTTTTTATCTATTCCATACATGTGCTTTTTGCTTTGCACTTTCTATATCTGTTCACACAGTATGCTTTCTGCTTTGCACTTGCTGTATCTGTACACTATATTTAACACTGTTCCTTCTTTCTTGCGACTATGGGTGTCGCCTATTTTACGCTCTTGCTCGGAGCCAATGGAGATTCCCTCCATTATACCGTACTCTCGATGGTATGGCCTGATGCCACCGTTAGAGCATGAGACCTTCGCCTTTTTCACTGGTATTTCGTCACGGTGGCTGACGAGGTAACCCAAAACTCACTTTGTCATTTTTCTTTACTCTGCTCGATTCATACTTGATATCGGCGATAACTAATAATCTGTACATTCTCCATTTTGAGATCCTTGGTAGCCATAAGCGGCGATGCATCTTGAGTGCGGGATCGATGCACGTAAGCTCGGACCTCTCATTTTCGACTTCTTTGGAGGACCTGTTTCGAGCTTGGTTCTGAGTGGCGGTTAAATGCGCGGTTGTGGATTTACCGTCCGGTTGTTCCCATGCCGTCCCCAATATCTATGAGGACTCTGAAGGCCTCTCATTCCAAGAGGTGATCGAGTTCACTGTAGACACCCGTTTTTAGTGTCCTCAAGACTTGGGCGTCATCGTTGGAACACTCGATGATCATCCATGCTCGTGTTCATTTGAGTTCCTAAAGGTCTCGGTTGCGCGCCTTGCCTTAGAATCTCTCAACTTATGCATTTTGTACTTGGTTGTACCAAGGACTTGTGTTTTGTTTACGAGGGAAGAGGGTGGCTTGTTGGCTGACCCTACAACCCATCGGCCAAGCCTTGTGCCCATCGGCCATGTATTCTCTCCATCGGCCATCTGTGGTGGCGATCGGCTACCCACAGCGATCGGCACCCTTTTTAGACGATCGGCCATATCTTTTGGCCGAGGCCTCTTTGTTTGCTTTTGCAAATATTTTTGTGCCAGCTGTGACAGGTGGTGAGCACATATTTCTTCCTCCATACACGTATATGGAGGGATTGTAACAAGCCTCAAGCTTGTTCAACAAGCTTGAGACTTGAACTTCTATAAGAAGGGAGACCCCTCTCCCTTTCCAAAGGTTCTAAAAATTTGATATACAAAACATATATATATATCTCTATATTTCTTCCCCTCCCTCTATATTTGTGCTTATTTGTGCTCAAAAGTGCCTTTTCTTCACACTTTTGCACACAAACACCTAGTGAAACACCACACTCTTGTTGTTGAGGCACCTTGAAATTGGTTTTGGTGTTTTTGGACTGCTTTTGATCCAAAAAGGTTGTTGGAGTTGCTTCCTTGAAGTTGTTCTACAAGGGTGAGTTTCTAACCCCTTAAAGCTTTATTTTTGTTTAAGTCTTTGGCCTATTTGCGGTGATTTAGGCCTAACTTTAAAAGCGCAAAAGGTCTGATTTTAAGTGTTTAAGATGTTTTTTAAGGTCTCTTTGGTGTTGGGGTGGTCTACCTTTTGGGCCTTGTTTGGTTTTGTTTGTGCCATCTTTTTAAGCTATTGGGACCACCTTATTATTGCCTTTTCACCAATGAAACTTCGAGGAATTTTAGTGGTAAAAAGATAGTTTTGAGGTCCCAAATAGGGTGAGGGGGGTCATCCCCTCTCCTTGTGTCTTGTATGCTTGAGTTAATGGCTCATCAAAGTAGCACGTTTGTTAAGCATGTTTTGGCTCCATTTTAGCATGTATTAGGCCTTATTTCAGTATGGCATATCACTGTTTTGGCTTGGTTTAATCACCTCATGCATGCTTTATACACTTGTAGTGTAATTCTTGCAAACTAGCCTTATATGCCTCATGAAGTAGCATGTTTGCTAAGCATGTATTGGTTCCATTTCAGCATGTTTTTGGTCATTATTTAGCATGCCATAACTCTATTTTGGGTTAGTTTGATAGTCTCTTGCATGCTCCTTGCACTTGTAGTGCAATTCCATTCATTGGCCTAACATGCATCATGCTTTGGACCATCATTCTAGCATGATTTTGGCTCAACTCAACAAGATTTTGTTCATGTTTTACTATGCTTTAGCTCTATTTTTCGTTGTTTTGGTCATGCATGACTTGCTTTGTATAGCCATAGTGCATTCTAACTTGTTAGCTTTGAGTTTCCAAGTCACTAGCATGCATTGCTTGGGCTATTTGCATGATTTGGCATCATTTGTTATGTGATTCCAATGCATGCGATGTGGTTAGCTTCGCATGTGTCACTCTTTCAATGCTTTAGAGGGTTGGTGCTTTATGCCTTAAAATGAGCCAATGTGTATGCCATCTTGCCTAAGCCTTTGGGCTGCCATATCGATGCATTTTGGTGTTATTTTGACATGCCATAACTCTGATTTTTTGTTGTTAAGGTCATCTCATGCTTGGTCTTGGTAGGTGTAGTGTAACCTTCCTCATTGGCCTTGTATACTCCATGCTTCATTCCCTTCATGCTAGCATGTTTTAGCTATAGTCCATGCATGTTTTAGCATCATTATGGCATGCTCTAGGAATATTTTTGGTTGTCTTGGCCATCGCTTCATGTATTGCATAGCTATAGTGCAAGTGCCTATACTAGTTTCAAGCTTTGAGCCCTCTTGCATGCTATACTTGTGTTGTTTGAGCGATTTGGCACCATTTCACACTTGATTTGAGCGATTAAGCGTTGTCACACTTCCATGTTTGTCACTTCTTGATCATGTTTGAAAGTTGTGCTCTTATGCCTAGGCGGTGGGCCAATGCATGAGCATGCATTATCTTGCATTTCATGCCATCATTTTAGGATTTTAGCCTTGTTTTGGGCATGATTGAGGTCTGTCCATATTTTATTTAAGTCGATTGAGCATGTTGTTTGAATGTTGTTTCATTACATTGTGTTTACATGCTTGTTGCATTACCTCATGTTTGTATGCTTATTGCATTGCATGTGTTTGGATTGGATGTTGATCCAAACACGGCGATGGGCGTTCATACTTGAAGTGATGAAATCGCCTCATTTCTCGGTCACCGGCTCTTGATCATACATGATAGAGTTTAAGGCCTATGTGTTATTTGTGTGCATCCATTGACATTGATTTGTACCTTTCGGCCTCTTTGGCCATCATGCATTGAGATGCATGATTGATGGCTCGAGAGCCGAGCACTACACTCCTTTGAGCTTTAGACATGATAAGGAGTGTGGTTGCGCACACATTTTCTTGCAAATACACTATCATGCCTCTGTTAGTGCTCTGTTGCAGCAAAAGGAGAATTTGCAGGAAGCAGTGGCCGGCCAAACAATCAAAAGTGCGCCAATTGGCTATCAAAAGCTGGTGATAGCCATAAACTACGTCGATGACCATTAACCTTAGCCAATGGCCTTTTCTCTTGGCCGACCAGCCCTCAGAATGTTCATAAGGTGGATTAGAAGCATCTTGGAAGTTGGCACAATTTTCAGAAGTACAAAAGTGTGCAAACAGAGGCATTAGAGGCACGGTAGTGGATTTCCGAGCGAAGCCAACCAAGTATGCATTCACCCCTCTCCTCGGCGGTTTAAGCGCTTTGTGTAGAATTAATTTGCTGATTAATTAGTTAATGCATTTGCTAATTGATTTCATCTTTGTAATATTATAATTAGCTTAGTATAGCTAGTTTTAATTTGGTTTGTACTTAATTAGCTTAGCTTAGCTAGCTTAGCTTATTCATTCAGACCCTCCGTCAAGAGGGCACAACTGTTGTAATAAGTGTGCGTGTGTGTGTGAATGTCTTCCAACCCCACGTCTTTCTCCCTTTTACTTAACCGCTTTCGACGGTTAGTTTTAGGTCATATTTCAATTAGCATACTTATGCTTTACATGAGTGCATCATTCATCTGTCTTGCATGCACCGGGCTCGGCGCATCATACAAATTGCATTGTATTTCAATACCAATTTGAATACATGTTATCAAGTTGCATTCACATTACATCTTAGAATAGTTGAGCCTATCTTAGTTGCATTTTGCATGTGTTGCATTAGACATTCTTGACATAGCTTGGATCATGCATTGATTACTAACTAGCTTCCTTTTTGGCTCGGAGTACACCGTGAGTGTTTATGCTTTAGCATCCTTACATGTATGTAAGTGACTGCCATGATAGCATGCTTGCCATGAGGCTATGTGCTTAATTGCTATAATTGCATGAATGCCTGTGGATGAAGGTTGGATTGCTTGAATTGGGACAATTCATCAAAATCTGAGTTTAAGCCCACTTGAGAGTGGCAAATCATGTTTCCTCAAGCCCACTTGAGGGTGGCAAATCCACGACTTAGCCTACTTGCGAGTAGCAATTCCAAACCATTTTCAAACAAACAAACATGAGTTGTTTTGTTCCAATTCTTGCGATTGAGTCCATACTTGTATGCTGTGCGCATCACATAGTAAGTTAGATTAATAAGCGAAACAAGAACACATGTGTTTTCAAAAATAACATATCACGTTAGTAAAGGCGATCTTTGATCGGCGGCGAAGTGCTCATTGCATGACCTTCCCTCTCGTACCCAAGTTCGAGCGAGAAACTTTGGTGATAGCGGACACGTGGCCTTAGGCTTGCTTTGAGAGCTTGCCATAAAATTTGTTGGTTGTGAACTTTGCCATAGCGAACCACGAACCTCGGTGTTCTGGGAACCCTTTTGACCATTCGACCTAGTGCATATCGGAATCCATAATGACTATTCGAACTAGGGCGGAGTTGCTTACTCGGTTGTAGGTTGTTTGAAACGGCTGCGTGCGTAGTGAAACCCTAGCTCGACAAAATAGGGCGGAAACCCTACCCCTCCATAGGGGTGTTTGGCTCTTACTTGCTTGATATGTCTTTGTTAGAGTGTGTCTCTGAGTTGTATGTATCAATTTGCAAGTCTGGTATATCGAACTGCGAACATCGGTATTTGAAGAATCGGTTTACAGAGGGTATCATTTAGGCGATGATTTAGGAACAATGATCGGTGTTTGAAGCAGTTCTTCGGCTTGTGATTGCCAATTGTGTGTTGTCTTTATTTAAGCCGTTATCTTTGTTCGTTTTTTAGTTGTTTGTTTCCTTATTATGCTTTATTTATCTTTTGCAAGGTAGTTTAGCACCATTGCTTCCGACCAGCGAATATTCCCCAAGCACTACGGGTTTGAGGTCGAAGACTTCATCGATCCGAGGATCGATGAGCGGACAACGGATGCTCCTTTCATTACCCTCGGTTACTAGATGGAGAGTCGATTAAGCGATTCATCGATCTGGCTACGGTCGATGGTCCTTATCCACCCACGGTGAGTAGTCGGGTTGAGGTTTCCGTTTCTCTTGTAAAACAGATATCTGGGTTGTTGATTAGACTAGCATTTTATGGCGAGCATGGAGGACATGATCGTCGGCTCAGAAACTATACAAGCCATGCGGCGGGATCTTTGCTTGACGAAGTTTGCGCCTGACGGTAGAGGTTGTGGCTCAGACGAGCTAATTGCAGACTCCAACAACAACAACAACCACAAGGAGCATCTGCCTCGCACCTACCTCCTTCCCACTTAGGGTTCCGGCACGGGAGACTACAAGCGATCGAGGAAAATATGAACATTCCAGCGAACCCGCTCCACCCCAATCCTACCTCGGTGTCTAAAGTGCCCACCAATCTAGTGGATACCTTTGTTTAAATTTGAGGTGGATCAGCAATTGGCCGAGCAAGCTAGAAAAATGTTCAAGAAAGCTCAAGGCGTGAAATCCATTAGGACACGAGGATGGGTACACCGACTTCCGTGACTCTGTCGAACCGGTTCAAGATGCCGCATATAGACCGTTTTGGCGGTTCTAGAGATCCCATGGTACATCTGTGGGCATTCTCCGGATATCCTAAGGTAGATGGGCCTCTCCGGATTAAAAAACATTCCCTCTTTGGCGGACCTTGTAGGGTGTTGCGGCTATTTGATGCATAAAGCTAGAGGACTCTATCAAGAGAAGCTAGGAGGAGATGGTGAGGCCTTTATAGCTTAATACTCCTATAACACCACGAGGTCACAACTTCGTGATCTCGAGCGACTAAACAAGCCGAAAGAGCTTCTCGACTTTGTAACTTTGTTGGAGGCCAAAGCCTCTATGATGACTATCAGGCCGGTTGATAAAGATCAGATACGGATGGTTGTGCGCAACCTCCAATCCAAGCTTATGCAAAAGATGATCGTCCTACCCCTTCCCACCTTTGCGGATTACGAGATCGAGTGCAGTTGAGGGCGCCATGGCAGTCGATTGACCATGACGAGAAAGCGTGAGGGCATTCACCTGATTCAAATCTGAGGCGATGCGGTCTTTGCATTAGGGACTTCAGATATGGGCATGGTCACCACCACCACTCCAAAAACCCTTACAGCTACACCCTTTACCAGTGCATCCAGAAGTAGCTCACAAACAGCTAGATATCCACCCCGAGGCCAAAGAACCTTTACTCCACTATACATGCCCTGTCCAAAGCTCTGGGGGTATTGATCAAGAAAAGGCATTTGAAGTCCCTTGAGTCGCGGCCATTACGGAAAAGAGCTTCCTCCTCCCATAACTTTGGCTAAATCTTGTTCCTTTCACCAACAACATGGTCACGACAGACCGATGCTTTAGATTGCGTCATGAGATTGAGGATCTCATTGACAATAGGGTGATCGTGCCTCTGGAGAAGCCGAATGTCACCAACCCTCCCACCACATAACCAAGCTCCACCACCCAAACCCATTAACCTTATCAAACCTCGGCCATTCCATATGACCCGAGCATATATATCCGCCCTCCCACCTACCCAATAGGAGGTGTTCATTCCAAGCAACGCGGACTTGTGCATGTTGAGCATCTCTCAAACCCAACTGAGCCGGTGGTGGCAAGCATCAAAGATAAAATTGGGATAAGCTTGTGGAGATGGGAATAATGATTGAGCTTGAGGGTCTGCGAGCTGCGTACAACAGTGGTTACATCACATCGGCGAGAGTAAGGGGTAAAATTGCCACAGGAGATCGATGGTACGAGAGGATGGACTTAATCGGGGTTAGATGACCTAGCGAGTTGGAAGAGGATATTGCTAACCTTGGTTCTTCAATGAGCAGGATCAGGGGCGTTACTATCAAGCTGGTTTGATTTGGATGGGTCGATAGAAGCTCTTGGGTGGCTCGTGACGAGCCGGATGTTGTTGAGGCACCTCGGCCCACGAGGCAATCGGGGTGAGATATCGGTAGTGGTAGGAATGGCCGAGAATCGAGAATCACCTAGGGAAACTTCGGTGTTAAAATTTTACTTTCGAGGGCGGTTTGAGTATAGAAGATGTTGAATAGCATGCACTAAGCGATTTGAGCGAGGAAAAGATCGAAGATCTTGAGAGGACTAAAGGCCAAAGCCCACGAGGGGCGGAATGTGTTATGAGCACAAGAACGGAATGTGTTGTGCGCACATAAATAGATTACTATGGCCCGGGCGGTATGTCGATTTGAAGCGGTATGTGGTGGGAAAGCGGCGACTTCGTCTTGCCTGTGATGGCAGGTGGGGGTAAACCAGCGGGATGATACCTAGTATGTTGGGGAGATTGACCACATGACTAGGGTGGGCGATATTCAAGCCCCGCACTTGGATCAACGAGCGTCTGGAAAGGACAAAAAGCGGCGAAGAAAAAACTACTTGAGGAGGAGGCGTGCTAAAGCGGCTTAGAAAATCAGCAGAACATCTCCATGCAGGGGCTGCTTATGGCCTCGAAGTTCACAGACAAAAGTCCTTTCGCTGCGATGGATAAGGCCAAACTTTCAATCGATACCACTCTGGCGGTTGGTAGGGTTGGTTTTCGGAGGAGCTTCCCCAGCGTTGACCTTCACTAACAAGGAACTACGCTGAGGGCTCAAATCATAACAAACCACTCTACATCTCTATGGAGTGTGGAGAAAAATGGATCTGGTGGTCCTTGCCGACCACGGATCTGCTATCAATGTGTGCCGTCGAGGGCGACATATGCTATCGGGTTGAAATCCATGATTTTGTGCCTCTTGCCCGGTGATACGGGCATACGATAATACCAACGAGAGGTGATGAGGACTATCTGATTCGGACTCGGGTTGGTCAGAAAACAAGATATTGACTTTCATGTCTTGGATGTCTGGCCACCTTCAATCTACTCTAGAGGCGACGTGGTGCGCACGGTGAAAGTCTCTTCCACCTTGCACCAAATCTTTGAAGTACCCCCACGGGAAGGGGTGGCAATCGTCTTTAGGAATTCTTCAATACATCCGCTAGAGGTTTCTACACGATTAAGGAGATTAAGCATGGTGCGGAGGTTGTGTTACGTAAGGATTTACCCTAAGTGAGGCTGGGTTGTCTGAATATCCTAGTATTAATGAGGGGCTATCGTCGGCGCTGAATTTGCCTACCTTATGAACAAGCTTGACATCAGGATGGAATTAGGCGAAGTGGTAGGAAGGGCATTGCTGACATCGGCAGTGCCGCCTGAACTATACCTTTGGCCTAGGTTATCTGCCTATAAAGAAGATTAGGCAAGGAAAGGAAAAGAGATGGTCGGAAGAGCGAGCCAAGCGGTGGGAAGCATTATGAGTTGATGCTTGACCTATCTAGGGCACCTGAGCAGACGCTTTGTCGGGAGGAAGACTTCAGTTCTGACTTCGAGCCTTGGCTAAATCGAGGCGTCGGTTGGGGTTTGAGATTTTCTTTGACTTGCAATTATGCAGGGATGATGTTGCCAAAGAGCGCAGACCCACCGGTGAGGTGGCGATTAAGGATGAGGATTAGAGAACGAAGATTGAAATGGGGTATATGCTTGTCTACTCTCAGATCCTCAGATCGTACAGGAGTGCTTGGGGAATAACTTCTCAGTATCTATGATTGGGAATAAAGCGGCTGTGGGCTCATCTTCAAACATTCTAGATGCATCCATCGCACCCTCCCTCGTCTAGCAATACGAGGAGGGCTTTTTATCGGCGACATCGAATTAGGGTGGTATTGGAATACGATTCCTTGAGTTTGTGGAGTTGGAATCAAGATCGGCTCGTCAGTCTGAGTCCGATATTCTTGGGGGTGACAACACGGATGCCTGATCTATCTAGGTCGTCTTTTCTTTTTCCTTTAGTCTGTTGTAGCAGAGAATCAAGCAGATGGATGTTATTAATGAGAATGGTATAGTGGCTTAGAGTACTTTTACGTGCCTTTAATTTATTGCATTAATTAGGATTTTCAAAATTTTGATGAAAGCGACGAGGAAGAAATTCCTCCGATTTTACAATATTTGCTTGATCAAGGCGGAGAGGTTTGTTAAACCCTTGGTTGATGAAATCACCACAATTAATGTTGGTGAGAAGGACATTGGCTGGTCCATATCGGGTCCACATTGTCTTCGAGAGGAGGGCGCTTAGTTGCTTTGTAAAAAGATTTCAAAGACGTTTTCGTGTGGTCCTACGAAGACATGCCTAGAATCGATCTTGAGGTTGTACAGCACCGGATCCCTCTTGACCTAGAGGCCCGAGCACATTAGCGAAGCTCAGAAGGATCACTTTGGGCTCACGAAGATCAAAGAAGAGGTCACCAAGCAGTTGACCAGGGTTCTATTTGGTATCTGAATACCCTACTTGGTTGGCCAATATAGTTCGGTCTTGAAGAAGGATAGTAGAATTGAATGTGTGTGGACTTGAGGATTTGAACAAAGCAGTCAGAAGGGCGACTTCCTCTGCATATATTGGCCAATTAGTGGACTTCACTACTAGGCATCGTTGCTCTCATTCTGGATGGGTTTCGGGGCTACAATCAGTTTGATGGCTTTGAAGGCAGGAGAAGACTTTCACTACCCCGTGGAGAACCTATTGTTATAGGGTGATGCCATTTGAAATTTGAAGAATCTTTGGAGCTCGTATCAATGAGTCTGCGACCACAATATTGCGATATGATCCATAAAGAGGTTGAGGTGTGCGTGACAACATGATTGTTAAGTCTAAGGAAAGAAAAGGCCACTACACCACCTTGCGAGAAATTCTTCCAGCGGATCGAGAGTTTCGGTTCTTGAATCCTCGAAATGTACATTTGGTGTTCTGAGGAAAATCTTTGGGGTTCTTGATCACCAGAGAGGTATCGAGGTCGATCCTTCTAAACTCAAGGCCATCTTAGAAATGCCACCACCGAGGATTGAAAAGGAGGTGTGAGGCTTTTTGGGTAAAGTGCAATTCATAAGGCGGTTTATTGCAAAATTAACCTTGACTTCGAACCACTCTTTGGTCTCTGAAGAAAGGAAAGAAGTTCAATGGGATGGCCGATGCCAAGTTGCTTTTCGGCGAGATCAAGCAATATTTATAGAACACACCCATGTTGCCACTGAGCTTAGGAAACCATTGATTCTGTACCTTTCGGTGATTGAAATGACAATGGGTTGCATGCTTGCCTGAGTCACGAGGACAAAGTAGAAGGCTATCTACTACCTCGGCAATGAAAATCTTGGATTCTGAGACACGCTACACTCTCTGCTGGAGAAGGCTTGCGGCCTTGGTATGGGCTACCGAGGAAGCATGTGCACTACTGTTAGCTCACTATGTAATACTAGTTTTGAGATTAGGTCCCATCAAATATCTCTTTGAAAACTTGACACTTCTGGGTAGGCTAGCTCGTTGGTTTATACACTTTCCAAGTTAAGCTCTAAAGTACATAGGCGCAAGTCGATTGAAAGGGAGAAGCGATGGCGGAGTTCTAGCCGATCACCCAATTGAAGGGGATGAAGCAATTGAGTATCTATTAGAACAAGGCCATTTTGTATGTAGAAGAAGACTTGGGCGATGTACTTTGACGGTCGTCAAACCAATATGGGTATGGGATAGGGGTGTTCAGCGATTGCACCCGAGCAATTCCGTATAACTCTAGCATTCGGACTCGGTTCAAAATTAATGAACAATGAGGCGAGAATATAGGGCATGCATTGTTAGACTAGAAGCGCCTTGGAACTAGGGGCAAAAGCAGTTTGGATGTCATTGGGGACTCAAACATTGTTGTATCTCAAGCTAAAGGAGATTGGAAAGTTAAAGAAAGAAAAAATGAGAATTTATCACGGACCTTGGGCGTCTTGATTCCTCGGTTTAAGCTGAATTTTGCTTAAATGTTAGAGAACAACGAGTTCATTGATTCATTAACAACTCTATCTTACGTGATAGACATCCTTCGGTCAGGATCGTCGATCATCATAGAGCAATTACGTGCGAAAATTTGATTCGCGCCATAGATGAGGTACAAGATGAGAATCCTTGGTATTCACGATGTTTGGAACTTCTTGGAAAAAAGCGTATCCACGAGGGCAAATGCCAAAGATAAGAGGGCAATTCGAAGAATGAGCTTCGAGTTCATCGTCTGCGGTGGTAAAAGCAAGAAGGGGTCATCTCGGGATGCATAAAGCGTGTGTTATCTTTGAAGAATCAAGTGCACGATGGAGGCCATCCATGGAGAAAGAAGTCACGAGCGCACATGAGCGGGGTGATGCTTGCACGGAAGATCATGAGAGCAGGATTATTCTTGGTCCACCATGGAGGAGGATTGTATTGGCTTTGTTCGATGGTGCCACAAATGTTAGATCCATGCAAACCGCATGAACATTAAAGTCGTCAAGCTATACAACATGACCGCCATGGCATTTTCGATCTGGGGATTGATGTAATTGGTGTCACTCTGAAGGGGTCCAGCATGAGTATATTCAGTAGCGATAGACTACTTCACGAAGTGGGTTAAGGCCCAATCTTCTGGCGGTGTTGAAGGCATCGCATCTTTGCTAAGTTCATCGGGGAACAACATCATCTGTTGCTACGGGGTCCGAATGAGATTATTTAGGATAATGGTTCCCACTTCAAGAAGGAGGTGATCGACTTGTTGGAGAAATACAACGTGGCTTTTCACAAGTCATCTACATATTGGCCACAAACCAGCGGGCGATTGAGGCGTAACAAAAACATCAAGCACATGCGAAGATGGTGGAAACCTCTGAGGTGGCGGATAAGTTGCCATTTGCTCTTTGGGGCTACGAACTTCAATTCGAACTTCTACTAGGGGCAACTCCATATTCCTTGGTTTATGGGATAGAGGCATTACGCCTATCGAAGTTGAGGATTAAGTCATTCTGGTATTGGTGAGTGTCGGATAAATTTGAAGTAGATTAGCGGCAGCGAGTTCGAAGAACTCATGCTCTTTGATGAAAAGAAGGCTAAAAACGTATCACGTCGGGGTTATCAATGAAGAATTGCGGGGGCTTTCAGCAAGAAGGTTAAGTCCGAGGAATTTGAAAAAGGGGATCTAGTGCTCAAAGACAAGCGAGCTCCCATCCGCGATCCTAGGGGCAAGTTAGGACCTAATTGGGTGGCCCTTACATCATCAAGTCTATCTGTCGGTGGAGTGAGTCAGTTACGATGGACCTAGATGGCCTAGAGTTCTCGACGATCAACATGGACAAGTTGAAGAAATACTATCACGAGTGGCTCATTGGGCGAAAAGCAGAAAGGCGACCGAACAAAAGTTAGAAACTGAAGAATTTGAAATAATAAAAGCTGAGCTCATAAGGTTGAAAACCCATAAAGCGGCCTTGGCAAAAGTTAGGCGCAAAGGAGAGTGTTAATACACGAGTGAACTGGCCGAACTCGTGAGGCTTGATTCCCATCTTTGGGATCGTAGGCAACTTCATTCGAAGTCGACCATAAACACTTCCAAATCAACTTTGTCCATGTGATCATGTTGGTCATCTGTCTAATGCATTCAAGAGCTCGGTTGTGATCTCGGTGTAGTGCTATTAGGACTAGGGGCAACTTTCCGATTCTTTGGGATCGGGGTTGTACATCTCGATGGTAGATCTTGGGCATGTCGATTGTGATCCATACTCGAAAATGGTTTTGAAAAGTTTTAATAAAAGTTGATTTTGCTCAAATTAATCTTTTATGACTTAAACCATTTTGGACCAAATGGAAAATTTTCAATACCCACAACCTTCAATTACATTGATTTTTAGTATAGAGTTCTCCTACTCTTGAATACAAATTGAAGTTGCTTTTTATTACATTCATAAAAACTTGAAAGTATTGATAAAAGCAATAAATTCGGGGCATGGATAAGTCAGGTGTTCCTGCGCCCCCTCCCAGAGCTTGTGGAAGCCTCTGATGCAAAAGTAGGCACAACCTGCGCCTCTTCATCAAGCCAAGCTATGCACTCATCGAGAGAGGTGCCCAGAAAGTGGGAGGCGGGGCGAGAAGCTCTATCGTCCTCCATCTTTGTGGCATGCTGAGCTAATGTCGCTTGAATTGAAATGTGGCGAGGAACTCTATCCCTTCTTAGGGCAAGTCTGATCATGTCGAATTAGGCGCGGTCGGAGCAGTAAAAGACCACAGTGTGTGTCGGATCAAGCTGGATCTGGCTAGCGAGACATGTTGTAGCTCATCGCCGTGGAATTAAGCGAGGGTAGCGCCCTATCTTGGCGGCAGACAAAGCACATCCATTCGCACCACCATCCCTCATCGGGGCATCGACTGGCGTCATGGGAAGAAATAAATTGCGTGCTAAATATCTTTGGGCATAAGTCCACAACCTTCAACTTATCCATCAACCATATCGAGGAGGATGAAAAATAAGAGATTAAAGAATAGAGAGGTGTATGTGAAGAAAAAGTGAGAAAAGGGTTTTTGCGAGAAAAACTGGCACGAGGGCAGTGATGTGAGAAATATATGTGAGATAGGGTGGGAAACATTACCTCTGGCGGTAGTGGACTCCCTTGAATCTAGTGCGTTTCTCGGCGATAGAAAGTATCCAAACCATTAATGTCTCGGCTAGTGTCACGGCAATCCGGCTCTTGCTCTCTTTCAAGCCTTGGGCAACCTCAATCAAGCGAGGCTAGACCCTCCGGAACTGGGGCAGCGAAATGAGGCGGCATGCACAAGCAAAGTGCATGTCGTGGAAAACCCTACCAATGATGATTGTCGCGATCCAGGCATCGAAAATCGATGAATCAAGCTGGGGATGTCAACTCCCGATTCGCGGATCAAAAGGCGGGCGTCATGCAAAGTGAGCCGCACATCGTCCTAAGGCTTGGGCGTGGCCAAAAGCGGAATTGGGGCGGATTTCTTCATCGCTTTTCGGACTCCATCAAAGCTTGAAGTCTTCAAAAGTGGGACACATCTCTTGTTGCCAAAGCTAAAAACATGCGTGTCGAATTCCAACACCTTGCATGGCATGGAGGAGCAAGCATGGCGAGGCGGCTCAGCGTGAATAGTGCATTTATTAGAAGCTCAGGAAATTCAACTTTGAGCCATCAAGTTAGAAATCAATTTGTGAGATTTTGGACAAGAAATGCCTCCATTTGGTGCAAAAAGCGGGTTGAAATGGAGAAACTTCTGAAATGGGGCTTTTGTAGAAGATAAGGTGTTGAGTGGAAGACATGTGGCAGCATGCAGGTTTTTGTCATTTTGGCTGATCGGGTAGTAATGATGGCGATCGACCATCTTCTTAACCCGATCGGCTAGTAATGATGGCGATGGTCATTTCTCTTAACCCGATGGCCTCTCCTTTTGTTCTCTGAGCTGTCCATGTCTTGGAGAAGTTGAGAACTTATGTCTTGTTCCACTTCAAGTGCCTTTTTGTGACAATTTTGCGAAGTCGTGCCTGTTACTTCGATTTGTTTATCGAGTTGTTGTATTTTTGTTTACCGAGTTGTATTTTGTGTTGATAGTTAAGTTATTGTCTTGCTTATTGAGTTGTATTTACATTTGGTTAGCATGTCAAGTTCCTGTTTTGCTTATCGAGTTGTTTTGTTCTTTTCGGTTGTCGGTTGGTTCACTACGATTAAGGCAATGCAATTCGATTGTTTAATTCAAAACAAGGTTCAATCTCATTTACATTGTTATGTGATGCGATGCGATCACGATGCTTAGAATGTACAAATGTAACACTTTCAATAAAAAGGTCATTTCATTTCGTCATATTTTCTTTTGCCAAGAGTACAAAGTTTTAAAGAACATCATCTGCACTTTGACAGCGATGTACAATGTGCAAAAACTACTAGTAAAAAAGAAAAATAAAGCAAAAAAACTGACATCTGGATCGGCGCAAATTAGCCTCAAGTCTGAGAATCCCTCCTTGTCCTCTTCTGGGCCGAAGGTCGGGGATCCTTTATCATGACCGAACCGCCCGTGGGTTAAGGACATAAACCCGATAATCATGGGATTACCTCTGACCTCGAACCAATCAAGCGTATTTTAACAGAGTTAATGGGGCAGCGGAAGCAATTTTAAAACTTTGTCCATAGGCGTGCTTACATGGCACACCAAAACAAACCATGCATACATACATTAATAACTCTACTTAATCTGATAACATAAGTTACGTACAAAGCAGGATCATCAAAAAGTAAGTCAACCCATGCAAACTATATCTGAGATATATACAAAAACCGCCAGCATGACAACTTAGAACAAAATGACAAAAAGCGGCGAGTCTCGTGCGTGAAACATGGGCTGACTCTCCAAAACCGGTTGTTCCATCTGAGACTTCTTGAAGGTGCGGACCTCTCTTGGCTCACCTACAAACACATGAATGGCGTGAGAAAGCCCAGTGAATAATATCAAATAAAGAAAATACATTGGAACATTATACATCGAACGGCCTTGGGCCCAATTCATTCATGTCAAGCGGCCTCTGGCCTTTTGAACTTTCTTATTACAGGCCTTTTGGCCACTTTCAAGCTTTCGCATCGGTGGCCCTTAGCCTTTCAAACTTTCATGTCGAAGCGGCCTTTAGGCCTTTCAAACTTTCATATCAAAGCTGGCTTTTAGGCCTTTCAAACCTTCATATCAAGCGGCTTTTAAGCCTCTCAAACTTTCATATCGAGGCTGGCTTTTAGGCCTTTCAAACTTTCATATAGGCGGCTTTTAAGCCTCTCGGACTTTCATATCAGCGGCTTTTAAGCCTTTCAAACTTCATATCAAAGCATCCATCATTCAAATTAATGAACTTTACAAAACTTACATAGAAGTGAGCAATTGGACAACAACATATTTGGATATGACTCACGGTGATCGGCTTGTGGGTGGCCACGGGCTTGACCCTACATATCACATAACACATATGGGTCACAAATAATTCAATCGGTTCTTTAATTCACATATTCTCTTTAGGCCGTCCATATCTCATTAACTCAATTACAATGCTCAATGTGTGCCTAAGAGTGCTTAAAAGTGAAAAGAGCGAAAAAGAAACACAAAGCGAGCATAAAAAATTTGAAGCAGGGGTCCCCACTTGGCGCGGACTTCCCCGCTCAGCGGACCCTTGAGGCTTCACAAAAATCTTGGTTAGGTCGAATTCGCTCGATCGTCCACTCTGGCGCTTCGGCGGAAGGCCTCAACATGGCTCCCGGCAGGCGTGAACCGCCCGCTCGGCCTATCTGCAAAAAATCTTGGATGCATCATTTTCGCTTTCGGCGTGAACTTCGAGCAGCTTCGGCGTGAACTTCGCTCGGCGGACACCATGTCTGCAAGAAAAATCTGCGAGCAGAAATCCCTTCGGCGGACATCAAAATTCACGGGTTTTCAGTTGTGTTCTTGAGCTCAATTCGACTTTCAAACAATATTTCTTGCATGCAATGGCTCAAATGTAACATATCGCATACTAACATGATACCAATACCAAATTACAACACTAGGGCTCGATTTCTTGAATTATCTACATGCATGTCCCCAAATTATCTCAATTCATGCATTCAAGATTACCATTTTAATACACAACATGCATGCCCATTTTGACTTTCATTTTCACTTCTAGTGATGCAATTAGTGCTCATTCCATGAAACTCAACAAAACATGCTTGTATGTGGGATTACACTTCCAAGCTTTCATAATTCACAAATTACATGCTACATTATGCAACTTATGGCAATTGATAGCAATTCTATGCATGCATGACCATAACTCATCAAAATCAACACAACTCATGATTTAGCTCACCAATTAATCTTGAATTTACAAATTACAAACAAAATCCATGAGTTTACTTACCTAAGAGTTCAATCTTCAAGCTATAACAAAATCTTGGGTTCAAATCTTCAAATTCCCCACACTTGAGCCAAAATCACACAATTCTCTCCCTCTCTCTCTCTATGGTAGGCCCTCTCTCTATTTTTTTGAGTTCAAATCGGCCAAATGAAGTTATGGGGAGAGAATAGAAGGTGTAGTGCCTTGATACAACCAACCCACTAACAACAATTGAGTAATAATAAATAATTGGGTACTAATTCAACAATTTAATCAACTTAATAAAAGCGCGAATCAATTTTTCAATTAAATTTCCTTTGTAGGCTCTAAAAATTATGCCAATCACAATGGCGAAATCAATTTTGGTTTTAGGTGGCCGATAAGGCCTTCAATTTAATTCCCAAAGTAGATAATCAAGCAGATATTCTCGGTGAGCAGTTGAAATTCAAAACCACATATTTTCACATAATGGCACACAAAATCATATTAAACACATAAGCATACTTGTATTAAGGACCAATTAGCACACTCACGGGACAAGGGTATTACGGTCTTCCCCTTTAGGAAGTTTGGTCCTCGAAACTTAATTTACCTTCGTTGGGAAACAAATGTGGATAACGTGGTAGCATTTCCTCCTCTTTTTCCCATGTAGCATCAATCCCATAGTGTTCCTTCCATTCCACTTTCACCATTGGGATGGACTTGCTTCTCAATTGTTTTACATTTGTGGGTCAACAATTAGATTCGACCATTAGTATTCCATATTTTCATCAATAGCTACCCGGTGATAATCAATCACATAAAATGGGTCTCGGAGGTAACCCCTCAACATCGACACATGAAACACATTATGGATTTGTTCGAATCCCGGTGGCAAAGCAACTCTATAAGCAACTGGACCAAGCCTTTTCAGAATCTGAAACGGCCTAATGTAGCAAAGCGACAACTTGCCCTTTTTTCCGAACTTGACTTGGCCTTTCATCGAGAGAAACATGGATGAACACAGTCACCAACCTCATACTCAAGCGGTCTTCTTGACGTCTGCATAGTTCTTTTATCGATCTTGAAATGTTTTGAGCCTTTGCGAATAATTTTGATTTTCTCGAAGTACCTTGCACAATTTAGGCCCAAGTAAGCTCTATCCCGACCTCTGTCCAACAAATAGGTGATCTACACCTTCTACCATCTAAAGCCTCGTATGGTGCCATCATGAATCTTTGGGTGGAAATTTGTTATTATAAGCGAGTGCAGAGTGGCAAATAGTCTTCCTAACTCCCTGAAAATCCAAAGCACACATTAGAAGCATATCTTCCAAAGTTTGTATTGTTCATTACGATTGCCCGTACATGCGGGGTGGAATACGATACTCAACCTTGTTCTATTCCATGGCTTCTGCAAACTTTTCCATAATCTAAATAGAATTTCGATCTCTATCATGAACCACAATGAATCTTGGAACTCCATGTAAGCGAACAATTTCATTAACATAAATAGTGGCCAATCTATAAGCATTAAATGTAGTTACGACGGGCAAAAGTAATGTGCGATTTAGTCGATCATCAACTTCAACCCAAATAGAATCCATACCTCGAAAGTTGAGGTAGACCAACAACGAAAATCCATAGTCATATGCTCCCACTTCCATTCAAGAATAAGGAGGTTGAAGTAAACGCACGGTTTTTGGTGTTGACCTTAACTTGTTGACAAAACACTGGACACAAATTACGCAATCTCTTTCTTCATTTTAGGCCACCAGCAGGTTTGTTTTAAATCGATACATTTTATTGTTACTCGGATGCATAGCAAATCTGGTTTGTGGAAGCCATCTAAAACCCTCTTCTTTAGTTAGGAATGTCTAGAACACACGTTACATTACGAAATTTCAACACTACATTTTCAATGCCAAACTCTACTTTCGGACTTGTCTAAAATTCATCGATTACTTTCTTGAGGAATTCATCCTCTTTCTGTTTCTGTTTGATTTCATCAAAGATTGCCGGTTCGGCTGTAATAGCGGCTATCAATCCATACTGTTCACATCACCACTTCAATTTAGGACTTCTCAAAATCTTGCAAGATCTCTTTCTGTTAAGCAACCAAGCCATACTCCAGATTAATTTTACGCTCGAAGGCATCGGCAGCTATATTTAGCTTTCTATCTTTGAATCTCTAAATCATAGTCCTTTATTAATTCGACCATCTTCTTTGTCGCATATTCGGCTCATACTGCGTGAAGAAGTATTTCAAACTTTGTGATCGTGTAGACTTCACACTTTGCTCATACTGAGATAATCTTGATTTTCAAAGCAAAAACAAGCACTGCGGCCAATTCTAGGTCATGTGTTGGATAATTCTTCTCGATGTGGCCTCAAGCGTAGGGAGGCGTGTGACTCTTTCCGATGCATTAACACCAGCGAAGCCTTTATAAAGGCGCATCACTTTGAAAATTACAAAATTTCTCGAGTTTGAAGGTAGTGTCAAAATTGGTGTAGTGGTTAATCGTCTTCAATTCATGAAAAGGTGATTCTCTTTCATCGTTCCACTCAAAAGGTTGCCCCTGCGTGTCAATTGGGTGAAACGCAATTGACTAATTTCGAAGTCCTTTACAAACCTCTTGTAGTAT